>JAQPPZ010016907.1:1474196-2948393 GCA_028583015.1 Wollemia nobilis | reverse complement strand
ATGATCATGTTGGAATTCCCTTGCATGTGAATTGATTTACATTGTAAGTGTGCAAAATATCTGCTATCTGGATATGTGGTTGTGTGCAATTGGAAAGCATCAAAGAGTAAATGGTGCACATTTGAATGTCGCATATGAATTTTTATAGAGCCATCTATGATCTCCATTATATTGAAATCTATGTTCTCGATTGGATTATCTACGGAGATCGTGGAGGAAGTGCATGAGGAGTGATGTATCAAATAATTAGGAGCTTTAGAAGACTTTTTGCCATGGTAGTTGTGATACCGAAGAAGTTGGGCTTGTCCAAGTTATGATTGGATATCTTGTGAATTAGTCTAATGTATTTAAGAATATTTTTATTCGATTATGAGATTATGAATTCCTTCTCTATAAATATGTGTTGGAGAAGTGAGACTATTGTATATGTGATTGAATGACATTCATATAGGGTAGTGACTCTTGATTTGTTATGGATATTTATAAATAATGAAGGTGTATGTATTTCAATCTTTATGTTAAATATGATAGATCTCTTGATTTGTGCTATATTATCATCTTATTATTATCTAGCTCTCTACCTACGATATTATTTAATCCGGGTGTATTGTGATAAATGACTACATGTTTTAATTCAATTGTGAGTGGGTTTTGATTGAATGTTATCACTTAGGTAAAATATAAGTTCAATTAAGTATCATTTTTTTTAACCGAAGTGTTGTTACCAGAAGGACCTATATATGGGCTTGGGGAGTCGTGTAACACAATGAACTATCCATCCTTAGGAGTTAACCGTAGATTACATAAATTTATATACAATGCCAACTAAGGTAAATGTAGGATTAAGCTAAACATTAATTCCTATTGTTGTGATAGCATAATGTTGCATATTAGTAGGAAATTTCCTTATGACTATTGCACCTTCGGGTTGATGTCTCTTGACCTTATTTAAGGAAGAGGAGCACATACCTTCTTAGATTCAAAGTGTAGTCAATGTGTCTAGGGTATAGGAGGTATGTAGTGTTGACTTCACTAAAGTATGGGTGATTGGAGAATGTTAAAATATGGCTAGGTGCTAAACATGTCCACACAGATGGACTTGTGTGGTTAAGCGAGGATTGGTATTTTTATTTTCAACATATTGAAAAGAGAGTATACTTTCGATGGAATGTAAAGTAATTTTATTTCAAAGTAATAGAATGTGTGATATTCTTGATGGACCAAAGAGAGACAATACTTTTGATATATTGAAAGGAGTAAAATAGTTACTAGTTAAAGATATCTTGAGTGGATTATTTTCTTAAGACTTGTGACTAGGAAATCCTTGTAGAGAGATAAGGTTAGGATCCTTGTGATCTATTTCCATGAATATTTAGGATAGTAAGGTAGATGCCCTTTTTAATAAAAGGAGTTTTCTTGGGATCATTATCATCTAGTTGAGGGGATAGTTTAAACTCTAGATTGCTTAGAGTTAATTATAAGTTTAAAAAACTCTCTCAAGTTTTTTCAAGGATAGCTGAATCGATTCAGGTTGTGACATCTGGTATCAGAGCATGGTTTTTAGTAGAATAGGTTCATTATGCAATAATTAGTCTTTATTATATGATAGAAAATATACTATATATTAGTGAATAGAGGAAACTAATAGAAGAAAATCTACGTGAACAGATTTGGATGTTATGGGTAAACATTAACTAGTAGGAGGAGAAATTTGAAAGGCTAAATTATAAAGAATTCCTATTGTATCTTTTGGTGTGTGGCTAAGAAAAATACCATTGAAAAGAAGGGAAGGTTTTTCTCCAAAAATATGGTAGACATGAGGAACTAATGCTGGTTTAGAAAATCCTAATGAAAGAGAAATTCTGACTGAAATAGTGGCTCTACTTCGTGAGTAGGTGGATATCCAAAATAGTTGTTGGATACTATCTTAAGTTAAGAAATGCAAGTTGGTAATCCAATAGGGTAATGCATGAATGAACATTTTACAAAGGTGCAACTGGAAAGAGTTTGACAAGAGGCTGAGCTAGGAAAGGAGATGAAATATCTAAAATATTCTAATTTTAATAGATAAGAAGATGGGGATAAGTTTGAGGCTTGGTTGAAGGAGATAGAGACATATTATAACATGAAGAATTTCTCCTCAACTACTCAAAAATCTTATGCTACATTACATTTGCAAGGATATGACATAACTTGGTGGGAAGCCCTTAGTGAAGAGCAAAATCTAGTAACTGTAGTTGAATTAAAATAAGAATATTTTGTAAAATATTTTAAATAAATATTTCTTACGAAATACTTCTATTCCCTAAAATTTGATGAATTTACTAAAAATTTTCATGGAATTAGAATAATGGAGATATATTCTCAGAAATTTGTTAATTTGGTTAAGCATGTACCTTATTACACTGATAAAATGAAGGTCCATAAGTTCATACTAAGAATAGATCTTAGGATAGGATAGGAAGTGGATATACAAGAACCTAAAATATTGCAAAAGGCCTATGAGTTAGCAAGGAAAGTTGAAACATATCTCAAAATATATTTTGATTATGATATATTAGATGAACAAGGCAAGGAGGTACTAAAGAAGATAAATAGTTTAGGTTTCATGAAGTGGGAATGTGAATAATCGTTTAAAAACCTTGTAGGACAATATGAGAAGAAAGATAGAAAACAAGGAAAATTTAGAAGAAGATTTCAAGGAAGGAATCGTAGATGCTATAATCATGGCAACAATGGAAATAGATCACCACAAAGATAGACTAACCTACCAAAAGAAGAAGGTGCAACTAGAGATCTGAGATAAAAAAGAACATCCAAGACCAAAATAAGGATGTTATATTTGCAAGGTATTGCACAATGCAAACAATTATCCATAGAAATTAGGGATGGATTTAAAAGGAAATGAGCTAATGTACAAGGAAACTACACCTAAGGAACTAGTGCATAGTATTTACGTATCAACAAGAAACCAAAATATAGAATCATGCTACACCACTAGTGATAAAAGATAAGATTTTTGGTAGAAGTGTTAAAATCGTATTTGATAGTGGATCTATAGACAGTTTTATTTCTACTAGTTTAGTTAAATATATAACAGAAAGGCCAATAATATTGGCACATGAGTGCAAGGTTGATTATGGTCCAAGATAAACCTATTCTGTGAATCAGTGTTATCCTATGGTATAAATTTCCTTGCCTAGTGGACTGACCTTAGGATGTTTATATTTTGTGCCAATGCATACCTTTGACAAAGTAATAGGAATGGATTGGTTGCATGAGCATAAAGCAGTGATTAATTTCCAGTATCTATGGGTTGAATATACATATGTTGAAGGGCTTTTTCATAGAGTGAATATCCTACAAGGATCTTTCCAACCTCAAATACTTTCGTCTATACAACTCAATAAAACCATCAAAAAATAGGAATGGTATATATTTTTAAGATAAATGAGTTAGAGGAATGGAAAAAGGAAGAGGTGCATGGTAAATATCCTATTCTTTAAGAGTTTAGAAAAATATTTCCAAAAAATTTACTCTGATTACCACCTATAAGGGAATTTAACTTCTCTATAGAACTTGAACCTAGAATAGAGCCTATCCATAGGGTTCCTTATAGAATGAATTGCATAGAAATACAAGAACTAAAGATACAACTACATGGATTGCTAGAAAAATGAGTAATTAGATCAAACGTATCACCATGGGGTGCACTAGGTTTATCTATTAAGAAGGATCTATCATTAAGATTGTGTATTTACTACTGAATGTTAAATAAGGCAGCTATAAAAAATAGATATCCTTTACCTAGAATCGAATGCCTCTTCGATCAAATCAAGGATGCCATAATATTTACAAAAATAAATTTGAATTCAGGATACCACCAATTGAGAATTCAAGAAGAGGATACTCATAATATAAATTTTAAAACTAGATATGTACATTATGATTTTAATGTCTTACCTTTTGTACTGATGAATGATCCAACAACATTCATGAACCTGATGAATAGTATATTTAGGAAGTATTTGGATATATTTGCTTTGGTATTTTTGGATGACATTTTGATATATTCCCAAAATATGATAGAGCATGATAAACACCTCATAATAGTGTTAGAATTTTTAAGAAAAAAATAGTTGTATGGGAACCTATCCAAGTGTGAATTCTATGTGATAGAGGTGCAATATTTAGGACACATTATTTTGGCTGAAATAATAATTGTAGATCCTAAGAAAATAGAAGCCATCATTAATTGGATACTATAGGCGATATGTAAAGGACTACACCAAGATCACCTCACTGAGAACCAACCTTCAAAGGAAAGGGATAGAATTTGAGTGGATCAAAAAATGTGAGACAACATTTGATTTACTTAAGCAGAAGCTTACTACACCTTCTATATTAAAAATACCTGATCCACAAGGAAGTTTCTCCATGTGTATAGATGCATTGCTAGAAGGACTGGGAGGAGTTCTTTTAAAAGAAGAAGCAGTAGTAGCCTATCGATCAAGGATGCTGAAAAAGAATGAGGTTATTTATGCAACTCATGATTTAGAGTTAGAAACTATGGTAATTGCTCTTAAGATTTGGCAACACTATCTAAAATTAAAACCCTTAGAGCTAAATATAGATCATCAAAGTCTACAATACGTGTTCACCCAACCGTTTTTCAATGCTAGACAGAGAAGATGGATGGAATTCCTCATGAAATATGATTTTGGTATTGAATACATTAAGGGAAAGGAGAATAAATTTGTTGATGCCTTGGGTATAAGGAGACACATTGCAATATTATCTCATATTCATGTTGACTTGATGGACTAAGTCAAGGAAATGCAAGGAAAAAATACTTACTATAGGTAAATCCAAGAAAATATGAAAAGGAAATCAGATGAAAATAAATATTTTAGCATCAAGGATGAATTCCTATGATTTAAGGATAGGGTAGTAATTCTGAGAATAGTGATCTAAGGAAGATGATTATGAATGAAGCACACAGATCCCCCTACTCTACTCATCTAGGAGGAGAAAATATGAGGGAGAATATGAAAAAGATATTCTTTTGGCCAAGAATGAAGAGGGACATAATGAAATTTGTTGCTCAATGCCTCAAGTTCCAAAAGGTAAAGTGTAACATAGACATCCTGTTGGTTTTTTATATCCTCATGATGTTCCTATGCAAAAATGGCAAGTGATTTCAATGGAATTCATAGTAGGGCTACCTAAGACATGAAGAACACAATCTTATACTGAGAGGAGGGGGTGAACAGTATAAGACCACTTTCTACTTTATTTCCAAACCAATATCAATTAATGTCCTTAATTGCAATGACAAAATATAGCAGTGTGCATTAATAACTTAGATATGAATAGTAAGTAAGAGCACAAGTCACCATACACAATTGAGACACAAGATTTAACGTGGTTCCCCAATGTGGGGTACTCCATAAGATAATATCCTTATAATATTTCACATAGAAATAAGGATCCTTATCCAATACAATGATTTATTTGATCTACTCAAAGCTAGGCAATAACAAGCTCACACAAAAATTGTCCAAATTTGCATAACAAGCTCACACAGAACTTGTCCAAAACTTCTCAACAAGCTCACACATAACTTGTCCAAATTTCTTTGATCTTCTCAAATCTAGGCAATAACAAGCTCACACAGAACTTGTCTAAATCTTCATAACAACCTCACATAGAACTTGTCTAAAAATGCTCAACAAGCTCACATAGAACTTTCTCAAATATGCTCCAACAAGATCACTAAGAACTTGTCCAAATATACTCTAGCAATCTCACCAAGAACTTGCTCAAATTTGCTCCAACAAGCTCACTAAGAACTTATCCAAATATGCTCTAGAAAGGTCACCAACAACTTGTCCAAAAATGCTCTAGCAAGCTCACCAAGAACTTATCTAAAACTGCTTTGGAAATATCACCAAGAACTTGCTCAACTCTGCTCAATAGGCTCACTCAGAACCTCATCAAAATCTATCCCAAATATTTCCACAAATCTGTCTAAAACTATCCACAAATATTTCCCAAAACTGTCCATAAATCTATTTAAAATTGTCCATAAATTTGTCCCAAAACTGTCCTAAAATTTTCCACAAAGCCTTCTTAAATGCTCAATCAATAATACACAAACTGCCACAAATATATCCAAAAATCTATCCCAAAGGCCTTCTCAAAGGCTCAATCAATCATTCTCCAGTAGTACTCAAATATCATCCACAAATCTATGAAGGCAATGCTCAAAGATAAACTCAACAATGAATGTCAATGCACTCTACAATGGATGACAACAATGATCCACAATGATCTCAACTCAACTCAACTAAAATATCAACTCAAGTCAACTCAACTCATAGAATCATAAAGAGAATCGTTAGAGACTCAATATGTTCTAATCTCAATCTCAACTCAAATCAGAATTATAGAATAGTTTGTTTCATAGGACTTGAACAATCACCTCACACAATCACTTGACTAGGCGCAATCAACTCAACTCAACCAATCACCACAAGGGACACTCTTTCTCACAAAAATCTAGTCCAAGCGTGTATCAACCAACTCAAATGTTTCCAACAATGCTCAACCATAAATCTCACATAACAATGATAATCATGTGCTTTTTAATTTATTTACATAACCAATGGGCTTCAACAACTATGCTTATAAAACAAGGTTTAAACACAACTCTCAAACCAAAAAACCTTGAAGCATTCAACAAACCACTTTAAAAAAGGAAACCACAGTCAATCCTTTTCACTCCAATGATATTTCAGAAATCAACCACCATAAAAAATCAATGGGAGAATGTGCCCATACCATTTTTATGCCAAGAAGTTGTTCACAAAATATATCACACTAAACACAAATTTCCTTTCCAATATCAATAAGGGTTAGTGGACTTCAAATAATAATCACAAGATAAATCATAACTCAATTTACACATTTTTACTCCAACTTAATAAACACATCCACCAAAGTCCTTTTAATAAAAACCCTTATCAAAAATAATAATCAATAAACCTCTCAAAAATTATTTTATAACAACTCCTTATTTCTCCTAAATCTTAATTCTTAATTTCGTGAACATCAAATTAAATCAACAACTCATCCACCTTTGAAATAATAATCACAACCCTTATAAAAACAAAGTTTAATTAAAAACTTTAATTATTCCTAACCACCTTCTAACTCTAACTTAGGGCTTAACAGAATTAATTAGAGCAAAAACGTATTTACCTCCTTAAGGGGATTCAAACCCTTGACTTGCCCACACCATGAGAACCTTAGCCACGACTAAGGTTGCCATAGGAGCTAGCTGCTCGTTTGAAAGGGAAAGGCACAACGTGCCTTAAAACCTTTCCTTCCTTTTCGTAAATCAAAAGTGCTTTGAGCACTTTTCTTCCAATGCCTTCCAAACACACTCAAGGGTATTCAAAACCTTGAAGTTTGTTCTACCACATGCCCTAGCCAAAATCCATTTTCCAATGCGCCACTCTGCCCACAATGACTTTGGACTTCGATCAACCTTCATTTATTCGTTGCTTCCACTTTCTAAAAGATTTTTTCACGAGCTCAATTCATATTCTTAGCCAACAATTATTAACCACAAGCAAGGATGATTTTATGAACCTTAGGTATCCCCTTTATATAGTCTCCTTATTATTTTTGATGACATCGACAGAAATCTTGCATATTTAATTTTAAATTTAAATTTAAATTTTAAATAATTAAAATTTAAACTAAATATTAAAAATTAAATATCTCCATCACCGGGGCACCTTTTTCGATGAAACGAAAGGCCAACTTGGGTTTTAAGAAAAAACCTAGTTCAAATGTGCCATCCATGGTTTAAAATAAAACCTTTTATTTTGCTGGCCTTGGTTTTCATAAAAACCTTGTATTTATCCATGCTTTTCACAATATCATTTGGACACCAAAACTCAATGTGATCCATGTGACATCAATGACAACATAAAATAACTCAAATTGCCAATAAGACAAAGTTCTAGCATAACATAATTCTAATAGTGGTCAACATACTGACCAAGGTTGCACAATTTATACCTAAAAGCACCAAGGCTGATGTTGTAATTATGGTGAACAGATTTGCCAAAGAAATATTTTAGCTTCATGGCTTTACAAAGGTAATTATATTGGATAGGGACTCAAGGTTCACCTTTGAGTTTTGGCAAGCCTTACATCGAGCCATTGGCACTAGGTTGAACATTAGTTCAGCCTATCACCCAAAAAATGATGGAAAAATTGAAAGGGTGAACCAAGTATTAGAGGATATGCTTCACATGTACTGTATGCATTAGAAAACCCACTGGAAGGATTACTTACATCTAGTAGAATTTGCCTACAATAATGGTCATCATTCAACTTTGGGTATGGCTCTGTTTGAAGCTTTGTATGGCACAAAGTGCAGGATACCATTATCATGGGACAATCTAGAGGATAAGATTGCACTTGGATCTAACATGGTTAAATAAATGGAGCAGCAATTAAATATGATCAGAGAAATATTGAAGGAAGCAACAAACCATAAGAAAAGTTATGTTGATATTAAAATATCACCCAAAGAGTTTATTGTTGGAGATAGAGTATTTCTGAGGGTGAGACCAAAGAAGAGTGCTATCAAGTCCACAAATATTGATCCTCGTTTTGTAGGACCCTTTGGAAATCATAGAAAGGATCTTTCCTATAGCATATTGACTTGCCTTGCCACCTAATCTATCCAAGTTTCACAACATATTTCATGTTTCTTTGCTTAAAAAGTATGTTGCTAATCCTGAGCATGTATGGAATTTTTCTAATTTGTAGATGGTGAATCTAGAGGTTATAGAGGTTCGAATAGTTAAAATACTTGAGTTCCAATCTAAATAAATAAGGAAAGTAACTTTGGAGTAGTGTAGGGTCCAGTGGGACCAATATTTTGAAAGAAACACTACTTGGGAGAAAGTAGCTGATATGCAAAAGCATTTTTCTTTTCTCTTTAAAAATGCATTGTAATGTTTGCTTTGATTGTTTTTTAAAAAACTACTTGTATGAACACAAAGGACTATGTTAAGCCTAAGGGGGGAATATGTCATGACCCACCCTTGGCAAACTTTGAACTTGATAGATTTTTTTTAGCTAAGATATTTTGCTTCAAGGAACAATTGACATGGTATGTTTTAATTTTGCAAGTATGGATGGTTTGTAGGAAACAAAATATTTTAGTAAATAAATGCTTGAAAATAAATGAATAATTGTTTCAAGGAAGTATTTTTCATGAAATAATATGATGCTACTAATATATTGTGTGCTTGTGTAAAAAAATAGGGTTCTTATGAGTGGATAAATAATAAGCCACCGAAAATAGGAATGCTTGGGGAAAATTATGTGATGGGTTATGTTTTCGAAATATTTGGGAAAGCAACATGGATGAATGCTTCATCATTGATGATGATGCTTTTCATAAGTTTACACATGATAAATAAATTCCAGACTTGTGATTTCTTGCATGATTTTTGATATTTACATTATGACTAAATTTTTAGGGATAATATCTTGGATATATGTGTTATATGCATGATTTCATTATCTTCCCTAAAGAAATAAATAGTTTATAAAGATCTATTTTTACTTGGTAATACCACCTTGAAAGTGAATGATATGTAAGTATAATCTAATAGCTAGCATTAATGGAATGAAGTGCTCTTGCGATAATTACATACACATTGTACACGAGTGATAAATGAATCCATCGTGGTAATAGCATAATGACATGGAATTTATGATATAATGATAGTTGGAGGCTACATCGCAAAGAGCTCCCAAAAAAAACAAGGAGGGAGGATGGAAGATGTGTTCATTTTGTGTGTTAGAAAAAAGAGAGTGGGTACTCTAGTGGAAGAGAGAATGGAATGAACACAGATAGAAAATTTGGTTGGAAGGGGGAACAAATATTGGAGACCCTACATGGAGTTGTGAGCTTGTACATGGTTGAAAGGTAAGTTGTATTATATAGACTACGCAGACTTTAGAGCTATTGTTCTAATATTACAATATGTGTATTTGAAGTATTGTTGTACAGTGTAATTCCTTTCAATTGATAGTTCTCTACAATTTTGGTGTGTGAAGCTATAGCTCAGTTATGAATACTATAGAAACCTTCAAGAGAGTAGAAAAAATTGAAGAAGATTTATTAAGAGTTTTAATAGGAATAAACGTATATTAAACAAAGGTATCTCAAATGAATGGATCACCTTTCCTTTGGTGATAATGACGACCAATTTCCTGTTAGTTGATACTAGCATTGAAATTAAGCATTAAGGATAGTGTAAATTATGGATAAACTTGTTGGTAACCCTTATGAGACATAGAGAATATTGGTAAGACTAGAAATGAATAGATTAATCATGTTTTTGTTGAATATTCATTTCTATTTTATTTAAGTAGCATGTCATGGTATATGGGTTTCTTGTGATGCTTGGTTGAAATATGTGTTTACATATTATTTATATCCTTTGATTTATGAATTGATGAACGAAAGAGTAAACCTAAAATTTGTTGTGAGGAATCAATGGAATGATTATAAAATATTGATGATATTTTATGGGTTTGTATTGATGTGTGTACTTCATCTTAGAATATATAGAGTTCATTGGAATTCAAATATTGGTGTTTGAATATGATGAAATACTTATATTGCGTGTGATTAGTGTGATCATTTTAACTAGATGAGATATAAATATTTATTGAGTCTCTATTTATTGGAATGACTTGAATAGATAGAACATAAATGATCATGTTGGAATTCCCTTGCGTGTGAATTGATTTACATTGTAAGTGTGCAAAATATCTATTATCTGGATATGTGGTTGTGTGCAATTGAAAAGTATCAAAGAGGGAATGATGTGTAATTGAATGTCACATATGAATTTTTCTAGAGCTATGTCTGATTCCCATTATATGGTAATATCTATTCTCAATTGGCTTATCTATAGAGATCATGGAGGAAATGCATGAGTATTGTGTCGGGTCATTGGGAGATTTAGAAGACCTTTTGCCATGATAGTTGTGATACTAAAGAAGTTAGGCTTGTCTAAGTTATGAATCGATATCTTGTGAATCATTCTAATATATTTAAGAACATTTTTATTTGATTATGATATTATAGACTCCTTATAAATATGTGTTAGAGAAGTGAGACTACTATATATGTGATTGAATGTCTTTCAGATAGGGTAGTGACTCCAATTTTTTATGGAGATTTGTAAATAATGAAGGTGTATGTATTTCAATATTTACATTAAATATGATAGATCTCTTGAGTTGTGCTTTATTATCGTCTTATTATTATCTAGCTCTCTACCTACGAGATTTTTTAATTCAGATGTGTTGCGATAAATGAATATGTGTTTTCATTCAGTTGTGAGTGAATTTCAATGGAATGTTATCACTTAGGAAAAACACAAGTTTAATTAATTCTTATTGTTTCCAATCAAAGTGATGTTATCCGAAGGACCTCCAAATGGTCTTGGGGAGTCATGTAATGCAATGAACTATCCATCCTTAGGAGCTAAACGTAGATTCCATAACTCCATATGTAATGTTAACCAAGGCAAATTTAGGAGTAAGATAATCATTATTTCTTGTTGTTGTGATAGCAGAGTGTTGTGTATTTGTAGGAGTTTTTCTTACGACTATTGCACCTTAGATTTGATATCCCTTGACATTATTTTAGGAAGATCAGTACTACCTTCTTAGATCCAAATTGTATTCAACGTGTCTAGGGTGTAGGAGATATGTAGTGTTGACTTTGTTTAAGTATGGGTGATTAGGGGATGTTAAAATATGACTAGGTACTAAACACACCCACACAGATGGACTTGTGTTGTTAAGCAGAGATTGGCATTTTCCTTTTCAACAGATTGAAAAGAGAGTATCCTTTCAATGGATTGTAAAGTAATGCCCTTTCAATGGAATGAAATGTGTGACCTTCTCGATGGATAGAAGAGGAAAATCCTTTTGATAGACTAAAAGGAGTAGAATAGTTACTAGTGGAAGATAGATTGATTAGAGTATTTTCTTAAGACTGATGACTAGGAAATCCTTGTAGAGAGATAAGGTTAGGATCCTTGTGATATATTTCCATGAATTTTTATTATATTTAGGTAGATGAACTTTTTAATCAAAGGATTTTTCTTGGGATCATTGTCATCTAGTTGAGAGGCTAGTTTAAACTATGGATTTCTTAGAGTTAATTATAAGTTAAAAAAAACTCTCTCAACTTTTTCATGGATAGTAGAAATGATTCAGGTTGTGACAAGTATGATAATATTATCCATGCACCATATTATTACCTCCAATACCTAGTATATCCTTATTCCTTTTCTACTTGAGGCCTCAATATCATTGGCAAGATAAATCTCCCATTGTTATATGGACACAAGTTCTTTATCATTGTGATTGAATACTTCACAATATTAGTAGAGGTTATTCCCTTATCCTCTTGCACAAGGACTCAAGTATTCATATTAATATGCATAGTTTATTTATAGGTACCTCATATGCATGATTGTATGTATGCATTTTTTCTTGATCCTATAATTGCTCAACTAACATGTTCTTGTCTGATGCATATTTAAAATTTGAGATTTGTCGTAACACTATGGTGATCCTAGATAGAATAGATGACACTTGCATTAAATTTTCACTAAGTCACTCATGCTATAAGATCTATTTTTATCTTTTTATTACTTAGCACATCTGGTAGAACCCTGAAGGTTCTAGCTAATATTTAATAAATGAATAAATAAAATAACATTAAAGAATCACTTTTAGGGTTGAATCATTGTTGAACTGGACTGGGGAATACCTCCAATGGGTTTTAAAATATATATATTCTTCTTATTGGATGATTTATGTGAATTTCCAACCTAATATATATATATATATATATATATATATATATATATATATATCTATACCCTAAATCTATGTTGGTGAAGAGACATGATGGTTCATGTTATGAAGAGATGTGATGGATCACTTTATGAGTTAATAATATAATAATTAAATTATTAATAATACTAATTAATAATGTTAGTATGGAGGATCTTAACATGCCACCCTCCTTAAAAAGAGCTTTGTCCTCAAATATCAAAGTGAGGATCTTTGTCATTTGTTTTCCAAGCAAAATTTTTGCAAGTTCTTGTACTATTTTAATGTCACTTTTTTGAAGGTAGGGATATCTTGAAGGTCAAAGTGTTAGTGGGGGGTTTCCAAGAACAATAGTAGAATATTCCTTAGGAGAATCATGATGGCGATGGGAGGGTAACCATTGGGGTTCCTCAAACAATTGAGAATGATGCATCAAAAGTGGTTTTAACCCTTCCATATCATTTTGTGGTTCCTTGGTACAACCAACAGAGAAGGAGTGTGTAGTCACTCTATCTTGTTTTCAAATAGGTTTGGTCATGTGGTGATAACTCACTATTGGTAAGGAAGGTGTGTGTAGGTCTTTTAGAGTGAATTTCTGGTCGACATTGATCACTTTGGGTATGTCTACCTCATCCTTTCTTGGTGCATCAATCACTTCTGGTATATCAACCCTATTGCTATCATTGATGGGATCAGGTATTTGGGATATTTCTTGCTCATTTTCCTTGTTTTCCACATCTTCTTTATATTTTTCAACTTCATTAGCTTCATCATATTCCTTATCTTCCTCATATTTAGTGCTATTGTTAGATGAATCTATCGTTACTTCTACCTCAATAGCAATTTCATCATTGGGAGAGCTACAAGGAATAGTTGCATCCAAAATATATAGTTTGAGTGTAATACATTAATGATTGCCAACAAATTTATCATCACAATGAAAGCAAAGGTCATTTTCTCTTCGTACCTTCATTTTTGTGGGGTTGATACATTTAATGGGTAATATTCAGGTAATTTTTTGGGTGGTGTACATATTTTGTGATTCGCATACAGGTGGTTTTATAATTGGGTCCTTTCACTAGCAAAAAACCCCCTTTTTAATAATTTTATTTGCAAGGTCATCCTTTTTTAGGGTTATCTCTGCAATTTTTGTTTCAAAATATTCTTTCCATTTATTCATTACTTGCAAGATTTATTTCAAGGTATACTTAAATAAAATTCCCCACTTGTGTCCAAAATCGATGCTCAACTGGTAAAACCCTGAAGGTTCTAGTTAATATTTAATAAATGAATAAATAAAATAACATTAAAAAGAATCACTTTTAGGGTTGAATCACTATTGCACTGGAATGGGGAATCCCTCCAATGGGTTTAAACAAATATATATTCTTCTTCTTGGATGATTTGTGTGAATGGCCAACCTAATATATATATCTACCCTAAAGCTATGTTGGTGAAGAGATGTGATGGTTCACATTAGGAATATATGTGATGGTTCACTTTATGAGTTAATAATATAATAATGAAATGAATAATTATACTAACTAATAATGTTAGGATGGAGGATCTTACCAACATCACTTTAATTGGACCCATGACTATTAGCTTGCATGATTGCATGATCACAGGACTCATATTTACATGGGTGAATGATGCATATAAATTTAGAGAATCTATCAATATGAAATGATTTTCCTATTTAGCATAGATGGCACTTGCATTGCATTTACACTAGGTGACTAATGCTAGCAATTTTCCCATAGTAGTTCTTTAACTAGCTATATGTATTTTACACATATACTATGCTCCATCATCCTTCCCTCATTATGTTTTCCCCTATGCATCATGTTTGTGATGGTAGCATTATGTTTCTAAGCATGAAATGACCATGATACTTTCACAAATAAGTCTACCATGGACGAAAACCATAACCACTCCTATTATTCTTTGTGGAGCCTACAATTATTTAATATGGATACCTAATCAAGCATAAATCATCATGAGTTAGGTAATGGATGCTAGTGGCACTCCCCAAACTTCATATTGCATGATCTTAAGTATTTTATTTTCCTTATTCACATTTGTCATGGATTACTTGTTTTTAATTTACAATATTTACAATGATCTCATGATGATCCTAGTTGGGGTAGTTCACATGTATTGCACTTGCATTGGGTCATTGACACTAATGTATCTCCTATCGTGTTTGATGTATTTTATAAATTACAACTTATAATTTTATTTCATCCACATCACACACCCTCCATGTCAGTCTCTTGTCAAGGTAACATGACAATGTTAGATTCATTCATATAGGATCCCATGGATAGCTACATAGCATATGTAGATGATAATTAATATAACCCTATTGCATTGAAAATATAAGTAGACATGGCAAGATTCTATTACTTTATCCCTTAACTCCACTCTTCTATTTCGCTTGATATATATTTTTTCTTGATATCATCAATGCTTGCTTACAATTGTATAGATTGTTTGGTGTTTTTTAGTCAAGGAAATCATGATGATGCAATTATGATTCTAATAAACATATATTAGAACCTAAAATACATTTACCCTAGATAACTAATGCTACTAGGTATCTTTCATTATGTTTTATTTTCATCCTTATCACTCAAAATTATGTCTTTTCATCATCATAACTCAAATTTATGCCTTTTTATCCTCATAATAACCTCCCCCCTTGCATCATTTTGGGATATTAGGAGAATTTTATGCCTTTACATTTCAAAATATAGCTTGTTTAAGGGATTTTAGTCAACTACAAAGAATTGGAAGAACAAAGCCTCAACTTCTCCTTCCAAATTTCTAAATGCATTTAAGATGTCTTACCAAACTATCTTAACTATTACCATTATTATATCATCCTTCTCACTCCTTTCTATGAGGTGAATTTCTAGGATGTAGGGATGATTCTAAATAGGTTATCTCATTCATATTAATGCACTTTCACTAGGATTATGAACTAGTGGTGCACCATAACATTCTCTTGTTCTTATATTTACCCATTTAAATCATAAAATCAATCTAAATCCATGACATTTTATAGAAGCCCTTTTGTTTCTCTATGGCCTATAATAAAACCAAGATATATTTATCTTTGTCTTCCCTTATTTATTTCATCATGTTGTAAGCACCTTACATATACATTTGGCATGTATAATGGATAAATTTAGGGTAATTGTATTATGTATCAAATGTATCTGCTAGGGCTTCATATATGGTCACTTTACTCATTCCTAAAAAGCAATTATTGCAATCCTTATATTTTTTTTTGTACAAAATACATGGCTGAAACAAGTTACCTTTACTCCCTCCTTTTGTATAAAGGAGGTATAAGGAGATTCTTAAAGTACCTAAAATAAACCCATGTTTTACACTCTTCTAAACAACAACCATTTTTCCAAATGTTGTCTACCCTTATGAGTCATAGGAATGAATGTCATAATTGCTTCATCCTTTTTTCTCTTCTTATAACCTATTAATTCCTAGTTGTTGTGTTCTTCCCTTCAGACCTCTTATTAGCACCCACTAGGTGATGGATTCAACATACTACATTCCCTCATGGGAATTAACAAGGGCCCCAAGAAATAAATATTAAGCTAATTTGTACCATCTACTTTTATGGATCACTAAGAAATGGACCAAGACATCCTATGGGCTTTCAAAGCACGTGGAATGATCAATTACAAATAATTATATGACCTTTTCACTTTTTGTGTCACATAATTTTTTTTTGAAACATTTATTAAAACTAATGGTAAAATCCTTAAAAAGTTTATTTTCTTCATTATTATCAATGGGTTATCACAATAAATCCACATTGTTGATAGTACCATTTATATTATTTATATTCCTCTAAAACCATTGGGAAAAATAATAAAATTAATTCAAATGACCTTGAAACTAGGGGCATCAAACCTTAAACAAAAAATAAATTAAAAAAAATAAATCAAAGCCCCACAAACATAAACTATCTATGTAAAAACAATAAAAGTCCTATGGGCATAAATATTCTAGGTAAAAATTAATAAAATTTATATAGATGTAAAAAAAATAAAATTCCTATTGACATACACTATCCAAAAAAAAGTATTAATGTCCTATGATAATAAACTATCTAGGCAAAATTATTAGTCCTATAGGTATAAATTGTCTAGGCAAAACCATTAAAGTCCTATAGATATAAATTGTCCAAGCAAATTATTAAAGTCCTATAGTAATAAACTATCTAGGCACTCAAAATCAAAAGCTTACAAACATATACTATACAATGACTTATACATATTTTCCTATCATAAGCCCTCTATGCAATACTAACCAAGTCCTTTGGGAAATACTAACCAAGTTTTTTAGGTAATATAAAGAAAGTCCTACAAGCATAAACTACCCAGGAAATCTATAGACACCTAAATCATGTCATATTGAGAAGACTATCTAAATTGACCTCTTTGGGACAACATAAATCACTCTAGGCAATCTTAGGCCTAAAATAGTGTTTCTTACCACTTAAATAGGGACTCTTCCATTTTGTAGCCCCCTTGGCCAGTCAAGCCATTTCCTAAACTTTTCCCTTGGTCACCATATGACCACCCCTATAAAATTTGACCTTAGGTGCATGCATGACCTAAAATTGGTTTAACCTAACCTAGGGACACCTCATCACTCCCCTCACCTTGCCCCAAAGGCTATAAATACCCCTCTCATTTGAGAGAAAAATATAACAAGAAGAAAAAGAGAGGAGAGGATATTGAGAGGGTTGGAAGAAGTGAATGCTATTGTTATGTTGCTCGAATATTTATGCATGTATTTGAATGTTTGTTATCCACTTCTATTCACATTAACCATTTTCTAGTTGCATATCTCATATTTTTTTTATATAAATTGTCCAAGCAAAGTATTAAAGTCCTATAGACATAGACTATCTAGGTACTCAAAATCAAAATCTTACAAAAATAGACTATCGAATGACTTGTACATATTTTCCTATCATAAGCCCTCTACACAATACTAACCAAGTCCTTTAGGAAATGCTAACCAGGTCCTTTAGGTAATATAAACAAATTCCTACAAGCATAAACTACCCAGTAGACACCTAAATCATGTCAAATTGAGAAGACTACCTAAATAAACCTATTTGGGACCACATAACTCACTCTAGGAAGTCTTAGACCTAAAATAGTGGTTTTTACCACTTAAATAGGGACTTTTCCCTTTGTAGCCTCCTTGGCCACTCAAGCCCTTTCCTATACTTAGCCCTTGGTCACCATATGACCATCCCTCCGCAAGTTGACCTTAGGTGTATGCATGACCTAACCTTGGTTTAACCTAACCTAGGGACACCTCATCACCCCCCTAAAATTTTCCCAAATGCTATAAATACCACTCTCATTTGAGAGGAAGATATAACAAGAAGAAAAAGAGAGGAGAGGAGATTGAGAGGGTTGGAATAAGTGAATGCTATTGTTATGTTGCTCAAATATTTATGCATGTATGTGAATGCTCGTTATCCATTTCTATTAACATTAACCATTTTCTAGTGGCATATATCATATTTGTTTGATATAAATTGTCCAAGCAAAGTGTTAAAGTCCTATAGACATAGACTATCTAGGCACTCAAAATCAAAAGCTTACAAACATATACCATCCAATGACTTGCACATATTTTTCTATCATAAGCCCTCTATGCAATACTAACCAAGTCCTTTGTAAAATTCTAACCAAGTCCTTTAGGTAATATAAAAAAATTCCTACAAGCATTAACTACCCAGGAAATCAAGCAAGGTACTAGAACTCATATGAGCATAAACATCCTTAGCAATTAAAAACAACAAAATTAAATCATTGATTGTTGTCACCTAAGTGCTTGTCCAATATTTAGGATCAAAGAAAATTTCTTAGGGGTAAATCATAAGCATTAATGTCCTACAAATGCAATGCATCTAGGCAAATCATATTAATATGTACATATAAACAAATCACAACCTAAACTATGTTGTGCATATTGTTTAGCATACCATTCAATAAAATTATCTATGTCAAAAAAAAAAAAACATCCATATAAAAAATTACATATTTAAATAATAACTTATATATATTAATGCTAAAAAAATTATTAAAGTCACCAAGAATTATATATCATCCAAAATTTAAGTATATCCTCTACAAAATATCTAAGACTACACCCCATTATTAAGTTTCCTCCTAGATTATGAGGGTATCATCATTGATATCTAGGAATATTGAGTCATCTCAAGTATATCCATGATTATGTCCATTATATGATGTGAATTATAGCTCTATATGAACTCATAACATGATACACAATCCTATAAGGTACCAATCACTCTAACTTTGCTTGAAGATTTAACTAGTAAAGTTGGGGATCCTCCTAAGTGACATCCAACTCTTTGTAGGCCCTTTCCAACTCCTCTTGTAGCCAAGACATATCTCACTCTATCTAACCCCCCTCTCCTTATGTTTGACCTAACTCATATTATCCATGTAATGGAATCTATATCATGTGTCCCCTAGTTTCCCTAAGTCCTATATCTTGTGTTGTGAAAGCACCTAGCTCAAATGTCATTATTACCATCTTATTTTGTAATGTAGTAGTCCCATACACCAAACATCCTCTCTCCTCTATCTTGACTACTCATTTTCATAGCTCCTCTACCTAGTTATACCTCTCCAACTTCAATCAATCATGCTTGGTCTAAAACTAATATTTCTCTCTCTCTATCTCTATCTCTCTCTATCTCTCTCTCTCTCATATCCAATGGCCTACCTCCTAACTCGCTAGCTAATGAACTAATGCATCCCTCTCTATTTATAACTATTCTACCTGATGGAATAGAACCTCCAAATCTATGTTTATATGCACACTCTCACCTATGTTAGCGTTTGATACAACTTACAATTTGAGGTAGCATTCACAAGATGTAGAATAATAATAAAGAAAGTAAATCTACAAGATGATTGAAATATGTTATAAATAGAAATAACAAAAATAAGTATAATAGTAGCTATGGAGGAAATGAATAGTCCATGATACACTCTACTACTCAATGAATGAGATTTTAGCTTATAGCTCACACACTCTACACTGCTATGTCTATACTACACTACTATGCTCTCTTCTATATATCTATGGCCCTTTATATAGGAAGGCAAGTTCCTTGGCCAAGGGACACCTCGCACATTTATAGCTTACACATTGATAATTACGCATTTATTACATTACATGAAGTAACTAGATAAATTACCCATAAAGTAATATAATGTCCTAAGTATGTACCACGGTAGGTACATTTACATGATCCAAATAATGTAATATAAGCTATTTCTAACACCCCCCTATATTACAATATTTATGTATTGAAGACTTTAGTCTTCAATGTGGATATTCCTCTTGAAAAATATCTTTGGCTTCTTTTCCTTCATCATCACTGTATTCTATACAACCACCTTTATTGGTATATTTACAAGTATATTCATTTATTTTTTAATGTTGATGGTTGTGTAGAGCATGGTGCACTTGTCCTCTAATGTTCTTGATTTGATTCTTCTACGTTTGGATTTGTGTTATACTAGTTTTTCATTTTCATCAACATGTTCCTTTGCAAATATGTTAGAATCATTTGAAACATCACAATATCTTGTGATATTTCCATTGAATCCAACATGTATGTATTTACATGGATTTATCCTATTAATTTTATTTCACCTTGATTCATTATGAGACATGTATTGATTCCATCTATATATTCAAAGTAGATCATATATTTGTCTTCTACCAACTTGCTTACAAAAAAGAGATTGAATGTTAATCCAAGAACAAACAATACCTTTTGTAGTAGAATATTTAGTAATGATCTTCTAGGTGTTACACATCCATATCCACGTATAGGATAATTTTGGCTATATGCAATTCTTAGTTTGTGGTCTTTGGTATCTTCAAGACAATAAAACCATTGCATATTTCCTATTATATGATGATTGGCTCCTGAGTAAATTTACCACATATTTTCATTCTTTGTAGACTGGTTTTTGTTGGAACAAATTCCACATTCATTATATGAAATTATTTTTTCCATTTGAAGAAATAGAAGAAATGAGATAGGATCTTCTTTGTAGTCTACCTTATGAATCCTTATTCAGATATATGATCGCTTATAGACGCATATAAGCATGATTTGATAAAACCTTTATTAATCCTTGGTTTTGTAGGATTCCTTATGTCTCCCTAGTATGAGAATATATACTCTTAAGGATTTTTAGGTTTTGTAGAAAGCTTATATATTGCAACTTGATAATTTTGATAAATTCTGATATTACCATGTTTTGTAGAATATCTTATGACTCCCTAGTATGTTTTGGATAAGCTATAAAATGATTTTATAAATTATAGTTCAATTTTTGTTGATTTTGTAAAGTTTTGTAAATGCCAAAATCAACCTCTACTATCCTTATTGCTCCTATTGAACTAATAAATTTTCCAAAATTTAAAGAGATTTTAATGTTGGATATTTTATCTTGATTTGAGAAGATTTGAGACAGTAATATTATAAATTTCCAACCTTTAAAATGTTTTGATAAAGCTCTCTTTAAATATTCCTTTGGGATTTAATATAAGTGTATCTAATTTTGAAATTAATTAGTTTGATGTAGTAACCCTTATAACTCCCAAATTTTGGAAATATTTGATCACAATAATATTCGTAAGTATTAAGGTTAATTGCCAGTAGAAAACCTTATTACTCCTAAGGTAACTATTGCAAATATTATATTAGCTTGATAAATAATCCACTTTGAGGTATTACTTTCAGTAATTATATTCCTATAAATTCAACCTTATAACTCCCTAGATATGAAAGCATATAAATATAGGAATGAACCTTACCTCATACCAAGCAATAATCGATATTGATTTCAAATGTGTAATGGTTGCACTTTTTGAATATAGCTACTTTAACTATGTTTGTACTAGAGCATTAAATGCTCTATACATTACTTCCATGTGATGGCTCCCACATATCAGACATAAATGCATTGTAATGCCTCTTTCAAATACTTTGTTCAAAAGTTACGTTCAAATGCAATGTTGAAATTGCTAGTCCAAGGAGATTTTAATAGGAAGTCAACCTAGTGACAAGTGCCATTTTAGTTACACTTCAACACTTTCTTAGACATCCATTACAAGTGTAACATCTGAAATGTTTTCTTTCTTCTTACACTGTTTGAATTATAATGCCAATGGAGAAATGTAAGTCCTCTTCCACATGGTCTATGGGTGCTAAAATATTGTTGTAATGCTTCAAATTTGAGTAGGCCCTTGTAACCTTCTCTGTAAGGTTTATTGGACATTAATTTTTGTTGAGAGATTGTTCTAAGTGGTACTCAAAGTTTTTGCATGGTGTCTATCGCTATAATACCTCCAAGGAGAATGCAACTTCTTCTTTATACCTCTTCCTTTACTTACTACATTCATTGAAGCTCAAGAAAACTATTTTCTCTTGCATTTGACCCTTGAGGTAATATTGGAGCTTTGAATGGCATGAAAGATGCTATCTTTGGTGGATTTTCTTCACCAAGTTTCAAATATTTGCAATTAGATTCTTTTTTACTCACTTTTGGTTATATTTGACGTGCAAATTGTAGCATTTTCCATGCACGTTTAGATGAGATAATAATGACACATTCACTCATAGTATGGCTCCTTATTCTTCTACATAACTGTAGGATATTGATCTTCTATTGTGTGCTTGTGTTGTTCAGGTTTGTCCATCCAAGATATATGAGGAATGAGCATAATTGATTGCTCCTTGTACCATGGATATGGAGTGATTTTCATAATTTCTTCTTGGTTGTATTCCTTATGACCTTTATGACTTTAATGGCACCTTATATTTGCTTCCTTTCTATGGATAATATAGTGCAATATATTTTTAATAATACACTTTATTTTGCACTCTTTTGCACTCCCATTTTCATGTTTTGTAGTCTAATTTTGTAGCAGATTTTGAAGCACTAATGAGTGTTTTGAGGATTAGACTCCTTACCCTCTTTGCTTGGATATTTTATGGTGAATGAAATATTTGTAAACACTATAAAATAGAAGCTTTGTTTTAGTTTCACTAACCCCTAAGTGCTTTGGATTTGAGACTCACCAAGTCTCAATATTTGAAGATTATTTTTGGTTAGATTTTCTTTTCTTGTACCAGCAAATTTTTGTGGCATCTATTGGCCACTAAGAGTTTCTGGTTTTCATGCTTTAAGAGTGTCTTTAGACACTTGATGCAAAATAAATTTTGTAGCCTTTTTCAATGCACAAAACTAATTTCTTTTGAGATTGTTAATAGTGCAAATGAATATAACAAATTTCACTTTTTAATGAACTAAAAAATTACACCTCATCACTCCAATATACTCTCAAGAAAATGCACTTAATAAATTTACTACAACTAATCAAAAATTATTTGAAATGAACCTTCAAATATTATACAAATTCACTACATTTAGTATTGTAGGATTCAATCTTCTTTTCTCTTTCCAAAGTAGATAATAGATAGTTGATAGATAGTTGAAATTATGAAATCTAATAAAATCCTAATGTGCAAATGAACCTTAAAAAGAACCTTTATTTTTGCACATTTGAATACTGTAATACAAATCTCCTTTTTGCAAATTTTATCTGGATTAAGGTGCTTTAACAAAATTAAAAAGTAATCCAATTAATGAATCTACATGCCCTAATAGTTGATTACCTTTTTCTAAAAAAAATTGTAGCTTATTTACCACTTCTGTAGAGGATGTAGATATTGGTATTTGGGATCACCAAGTTTCTGCCTTGAGTAAGATCTTGCAACTCTTTGTATATTGTTTTGAATAACTCCTTATTCACCAAATTATGGTCTCAAACTTCCTTACATGGACCTAATATTTGGTGACTTTGTTCTCCTCTTGTGGTCTCCTCATTATGCTATAGATTTTGATAATTTTGTATCTCTGAAGTGGTGTCCTCTTACTATAGGAGGTAATCCTCAAATCTCTTGAATTTGATAAGCTTCTTCTATATTCAGGTATTATTGTTGAATTTTAACTTCAATAAGGAGATTCTTCTTAATATTTTGAATGTCTTAAGGTATTAACTGGATTATCCTTCCACTCATATTTGGCACACCTTGAAAAATTCTCCTCCTCTTGGGATTGTTGTAGGATGGTGACAATTGTCCCAAGAACTTTACTATCAAGGGCTTGTCCTTGGTAGTGGATTTCTCCAGTGAGTTCTCCTTTTATGATTTATTTAGTAAGGCTCTCCTAGGATTTTAGTAGATTCTCATCGAGAACTCACCGAGGTATTTGATATTGCAACTTCTCTTGGTATTTCTTGAGATATTATCTTCAACCTTCTACTTCTGGAAGTGTTGGTGGTGAGACTAGATATCTGATTTTGCTATTTTTGTATTTGAGTAGGACTTTCCTAGTCCTTCTTCTTCCTTATCTATAATTTATTCAATGATAACTCCTCCTGATATCTTTTGGTTCAAGTTCTAGATTGATTCTAAAGATGATGCTCTTCCTAACTTTCTTATAGGAATCTTTCTCAACTTACTGGATCTCCTTTACCTGCAGCAAAAATATTAGTACTAAAATGTGCTTTTGAATTAGGTACTCTCTTCTGGAGTCTTCTTCATGATAAATGCTTATGTGTTTTGTTTTAGTATCAAGGCTTTTGTGGTCTTTTCAAGTATTTTGTGACATTTTCTTCAATATTAAGGATTCTATGGTCTTTTCTTCAATATCAAGGCTTATATGGCCTTTTCTTAAAATATCAAGGCTTATATGGCCTTTTCTTCTATATCAAGGCTCCTATGGCCTTTTCTATGCTTCTACAACCTTTTATTTTGGATCATGGCTTCTATGGCCTTTTCTTATGAATTGGGGCTTCTATGGCCTTTTTTCTTTTTGCAAATTGTCTTCAATATAACAATGGAGATCTCCTATATCTTGAATTCACCACAATTATTTTCCATAAGTTTATTTTGAAGTATCATCCTCTCTAAAATAACTAATATCTACACTATGAAGACACTCTGATATTCGGGTAACGAAGTTGGGGTCTCCTAGCTTATTTTTGTAGGAGGTGTCCAAATAATTTGAGAATTAATTCCCTGTAATAATAGAAACTTTGGGTAAATATTTCTATCTCTTATATGAGCTTCACTAGTTGTTTTATCAAACTAGTGGATCCAATGTTGAGTCCTATTATTCACGATTTTTCTTGCAACTCTTTGGAAAGACTCTAGCCATATGCAATCTCAGTATTTTTGAAACTGAGATTTCAATGTACTCACTTGTGGATCTCTTTAATTCTATGACCTAGACTCTTTTGAAAATTTTGATAGTGACTGGTCCAATGATGCATTAGGTTGACAAAAAACTTAGGGTTAATCATAATGGTGATTTCCTACTGATCTACTATACCTTGATCTACCGTAGCTCTGATACCACTATTAGATTTTGACACAACATGCAATGGAATATAGAATTAACAAGATGTAAAATAATAAGAAAGAAAGTAAATATATGAGATGACTGAAATATTCCATAAATAGAAATGACATAAATGAGTACAACAATAGCTATGGAGGAAATGAACATTCCATGATACAAGATACTACTCAATGAATGAGCTTTGAACTTATAACTCACACACTCTACACTACTATGTCTATCCTACACTACTATCCTCTCCTCTATATATTTATGGCCCTTTAAATAGGAATACAAGTTCCTTGGCCAAAACTCTATCTATTTATACAAGGGATATCTTGCACATTTACAACTTGCACATTGACACTTGTGCATTTATTATATTGCATGAAGTAACTAGATAACTTCCCCCTAAAGTAACCTAATTTTCTAACTATGTACCAAGGAAGGTACATTTACATGACCCAAATAATGTAATATAAGTTATTTCTAACAACCTACCTCACTAAGGGTCCCTTCAATATCTATTATTAGGGGTTCAGTAGGAATATCATCTATAAAGGTGTTATTGATAAAGGCCATTATCTCTACCTTTGTTATATTTCCCAAAGATACCTCTATAGTACTGAGCTTTCCTAATGATAATACCTAAGACAACTTGCCTAACCCTCTAGTTAGGATATATAGGCTCACCGCTCTATCATATGTTGAGGATGAAAACCCCTCATACCATTTTTTATAACCATCAGTAATGTCTAAATCATCTTAATCCAAATCAGTAATAATAGGGTCATTTGCATCTACCTCTAAATAACTAGCCAAATCTAGAAATTGACCTACACCCTACTCACAATAAAATATTGTCCTATCTAAAATACCCATATCTATTTAAAACTATCATAATATATATTCAAAATTATAGATCTTCTACTCACCATTTTTATTAATCAACCATCTCGCCTATTTAACTCAAACCAACTAATATGTATCATTTTTCTATCTTGGGTGTATTCAATAGGCTATAAGATAATATAATTTACCTTTAAATTAGTGATAATCTCTTGCATGAACCATATTATATTTTCTATTTAGGCCTTATATCCCATCTAAAAATCATGAGCGTAATGATATGCAATAGGTACTTCACTATAATCCATCCTCCTAGGTAAAACAAGTGGTTATACCATTGCTATATGCTCCAAATCCTAATATTGGACTAATTTAAAGCATAGTATACCCTTCCCCATTCATAAGCTATATAGTAAAGAGTATATTATAAATAAGCTAATACCATTGGCACCTAAGCAAAAACAAACCAATGGTCTCTCATATATTCCACCACCCCATACCATCTCCAGTACATAGTATGTCAACTCATATACCCCATTAAGATGCCAAATATTAAGGCATAGAGCAATATCATCCATTGATCTAAGCATCTAGTTAGGTTTTTGAAAATAACATTGATACCTAATTTCAAAACCTACTAATTTGTACTCGCATTCAATCTCTCCAACCTTCATCTATGATTATCCTCCATCTCCACACTAGCACCCTTAATAGAAACATGGAGGATGTTGTAGACATACTCTAAGGTCACAGTCATCTTCCCTATAGGGAGCTAAAACATACCCATATTAGAGTACCAATTCTCCATAAATGTTATCAATAGGGCATGATCAAATGCCACATTTAGCATTTGCACTATATAGAAAATACCTATAGCCATAAGGAAATCATTCATATTTGTATCCATGAGATGATACATAGAAACCAATGGCCTTGGATGTCTCTCTCAAGGTTCCAATACCCTTAGAATTTCCAAAAATTATAAAAATGAGATAAATAATCAATCACCATCCAAGCATAACAAGTCAACTAAACCATAAATTAACAAAACCATTCATAATTACCACAATTAGAAAAATCTTAGAAAATATTCTCTAACAAGTATAAACATGGTTATCTTTCGCTATCATATTAATCATACAAAGTAAGACAAAAGACCCAAAAATGGTAACTTAATATTAAACTCCTCAAAAAATAAAGCAAATAACACCATTGCAAAACTCAATAAATTTTAAACAAGTTTTAAAATGACTAAGTTTTAATATTATTTAGGATATCAAAATCTCACCATAAGAAATTGTTGATATCAATTGCAAAAGTATTGTATATATGATACAGTGTCATATATATGATAGTGGACAATACAAAAAATGCAATTTTTGAAAAAAAAAAAATTGAAAGCACACAAAATGAGGAATTACCTTGGGTTCAAACTCTCTTTTCTCAGCAACCCACACATCCTCCACCCAGTACCTCAATTACCTTTCTTATACCATTATCATTGACACTTGCCTCAAACATTTATCCTCCATTAGTAGAAAGCTCTCCTCACTTTTCCTCCTCTTTCTTCTCTTGCATGAGAGCCCCCCTTGCCCTAATTCCCTTTTATACCCCATACTTCCCTCCACTTTTTCCTAAAACATCCTCCCCATTTTTATTCAAATTAATTAAGAAAAATATTCTTGTATAATCTTAGAAATCCTTTTCAATTTAATTAATTAATTATTGACTGTAGTAATGCTTCAATTTTTTTGTAACTTTGCCAAATTTTGATTTTTCTTGATTCACCGTTTCTCACCTCAAAAACTAAAGAGGGCATGCAAAATCATAGTGCATTTAATGCATTTTAACCAAATATCAAATGCAACCTTATAAAATAGGTACCCCTTTTGCAAAATTGGGTTAATGTTAAATTTTTAAGTGTTCGTTTCATAATAAATACCTCAAAAGAGGGTAAATATAGAAACCCAATTTTATGCATAAATTGGCCATTAGACATGTAGCTAATCACCCATTTTGACCAATTTGAAATTTTTTCCCTTTTGTATATGAATTTAGCACAAAAGACATGATCAACTTAATAATTTTTAAAACACAACTAAATCATCTCCAAGTTTTACAAAATTGATAGCACTAAAAATAAAATGACACGAGCTTTCCAACAAGTATAAACATGACTATGTTTGACTAAAATTTGACCTCTCAAAATTTTTAAATTATATTATATTATTCGATATATGGAAAGGTCAAGAGTCTCTTGACTAGGTGTCAAGATAAGAAACTCAAAAAAAGTTTTTGTAAAACTATATTATGAACTCAAAACTTCATAACATGTACACAAGTTCTTTGCATAATAAGAAGACTATGGATATCACTTGTTTAATCTGTAAGTTTCATTTACATTATAATTTTGATTTTATTGTATTGTGGCTATAATATATTTGATCCTATGAAATTTATCCTATGATTTTCATATTAATATTAAGGCTTCAAAAGCCATTTGTGATATCAGAGCAACTACTACTAGTTTATTGCACATGTTGAATTTATTTAGCTATATACAAAAATCAATTTTATCTAGCTTAATAGAATTGGTATAGAGTCTATCTACTTTAAAGGTAGACCTTGCCATAATGAATTCAGGTCTTGAAGATAAACCTTAACATAATGGACTACAGGTCCTTAAGATAGACCTTGACAAAGAAAAGAAATATAGAAAGCTTTAGGTCATTTGGATCATGACATGGGTAGCAATAAATATTCAAGGAGTTTTTAGAGAAGATAAGAACATAGATTGAAACAAAGAGGTGACAAAGTATAAATAAGATTTAGTCTTGAAAGAGGTGTATATATTTTAGTCTTAAAGAGAAGCTATTAGGGTTAAAGTAAAACAACATTCAACCCTAGTAAATAGAGTTGTTCAAAGGTAACATCATCCAAATCTAAAATATAGTGTTGAATATAAAATATTTTTTTCACTTTAAGGTAGTTTCCTTCGTCTGTAACAAAGTGACACATTTTTTATTCTATTCAACACAATAAGAAACAATGTGAATACAAGAAACAACAAAAATTAAAGAAGGTTATCATTTTGTATAAGGCTTCGGAGACCACACATCTATCAAAATATTATAACAAAAGAAAGAAAAACATTAATCTGAGCATACGTTTTATAACAATAAGGAAATAACAAAAAAGGAATCTCTATTTATTAATCAAATGAGTCTCGTTACAAATTTTTCCTTCTTAGGGATACCAAAATGCTGATATAATTGTTACAATTAAAAAGTAACCTAAAATGGGGGAAAGATGTATTTCAATTGGTCTTCATATCTCCATAAAACTACTTAAGGTCTTATAAGGATGTCTTCTTCTCTATTCACCAAGAGAAACAAGATCCTGTTACCTGCATATATGAAATAACAAAGCACAATTAAATGCATATGAGCCTTTCACGATGAGGCTTTGATAAAGAAAATGCAAGAAGTATAGCCACACTTGAAATAAAGCATCAAGATACCCAAATATAATCAAGAAATAACTGAAATAATGCAAAGCATGGAAATCTAGTTAATCTACCATGAAATTTACAATAGAAACATGAAATAAATCTAATATAAGGAGATTAATTAATTCTAGTAAATATGACTAAATGAAGGTAAATCTACCTCAAATATTGTTAATTGACCATGTAAATATGTAAATGAAGACTAATATAAGCTAGATTAAGTTATTTTATTGGTTGTAATGAAAAACCTATAGCTAAAAGGAAGAGAAACTCACATCAAACCCCATTTGCTATCACTCAAAGAAGCTATTCTACTAGCCACTGCTACCATTAGTGGTGAAGGTTTGCAAGCCTCTATCAATGACAATGACCATGAACTGAGTACTCTACCTCTTGATTCAAGGTCTATGGTGCACAATTTCCCATCTAGATTGTTGAGCAAGGTGCAACAATAGTATTGTCATTGTTGTCAACACAATCAGATAGATCTGTTGATGTAGTGGAAAAAATGTTCAAAAGCTATTCAGATGTAGAAGACAAGAGTTCAAAGGTTATTCAGAGTATGTACAGTGATTTTCCAAGAATACCGAAGTGGCCCATATGTAAAAGATCAAAGAAAAAAGACATGTAAGAAAAGTGTCGTGATATCGTGACATATACAGCAGGCAAGAAAAATTGTCACGATTTCGCAACATGTTGGAAGAGAAAAAGTAGGAAAAACTGTCACGATTTCGTGACATGTTAGAAGAGAGAAAAAGTAGGAAAAACTGTCACAATTTCGTGACATGTTGGAAGAGAGAGAAAAAGCAGGAAAAACTATTGCGATTTCATGACATGTTGGAAGAGAAAAATGCAAGTGGAAAAACTGTCATGATTTCGTGACATGTTGGAAGAGAAAGAGAAAGCAGGAAAAAGTGTCATGATTTTGTGACAAGCTCAAAGAAAGAGAACAAGTAAGAAAAGTGTCGCAATTTCACGACATGTCACATTTTCGTGACTAAAATAGGAGAGATAAAGTAAGTTTGAAAAGTGTCGTGATATCGTGACATGTCGCATTTTTGCGACAAAAGAAAGAGAGGAAGCGTACGGAAGTAGAACTATCATGATTTTATGACAAAAGTAGAAAGCAAGACTTTGAAAGTAGAAGTGTCACAATTTCACGACAAAAGCAAAGAAGTAAAGTATGGAAGCAGAAGTGTCATGATTTCGTGACAAAAGTAGAGAAAAGACTTTGAAGGCAGAAGTGTCACGATTTCATGACAAAAGCAAAGAAGCTAAGTACAGAAGTAGAAGTGTCACAATTTCATGACAAAAGCTAAGTTGAAGACTACAGAGACAGAAGTGTTGCGATATCGCAACAAAAGCAAAGTCAAAGTCTATGGAAGCAGAAGTGTCGTGATATCATGAAAAAAGAAAAGATGAAGTATATGGATGCAAAAATGTCGCGATATCGCAATAAAAGAAAATACGAAGTCTACAGAGGCATAAATGTCATGATATCATGACAAAATAATAGAGAAAGCGTACGAAGGTGAAAGTGTTGTGATATCGCAACATGTATTTTCATGGCAATAGCAACAAAAGAAGCTACAGAGGCAAAAATGTCATGATTTCATGACAGGTCGTAAATGCGCAAGTCAAGAAGGAGAACCCGACTGAAATGAGAAGTATGACAGTGGACCGACATCACTACGGCATTTATAGGGGCAGTTACAAAGTGATTTCATACTGCTAAAATATGAAGAGTGATCAAAAGTTAGTATGGCGGTTATAGGGTCTATCTAGAATGAAATCATCAAGCGATGGATAAACCAAACATCTTCTTGAGTTGAAGCCGACGAAGACCGATGACAACCGACTAAAATTAGGGTTTACAGTTATGAAATCCGACTAAGATTAGGATTTACAACCGACTAAGATTAGGTTTTTCATCATAAAAATATTGTTATAAAAGGAGGGTTGTTTGGAGAATTGTGGATATGGTTGAATGTGTGTGAAATACGTTCATTGTGTGTAGAGAGCAAGTCGTGTCGAATCGTGCTAAGTGCAAAATTCGCAAAGAGAGTATAGTGCACAAAATGGAGAAGATGATCGTGAAGTTCGACTGTAACGAAGTAGAGTGTGCGAAGTGATTGTGCAGAGATATCAGAGTGCACAGAGAATGCAAAGGTGAAGAAGACTAGTCAGGATCTTGTAAAAGAAAATATAAATAAGGGGTTGGTGCTCCTTACAATAGGTGCTAGTAAATTGATTGTAAAGTTGGTGCTTTGCAAAGGCTGGATTTGGATGGTAGTCCAAGTAGTAAATTTTTTAGGAGTAGCCACATTGGTGAACCTCATTAAATCTTGTGTTGAGTGATGCTCTTTTGTTATACTTGTTGTATCTAGTAATAAGTTTTAATTTCTACGATATTAAGAGCTATAAATTTAATTTTATAGAGCTACACTGATTCACCCCCCCTCTTAGTGTCATTGTAAGACTAACAATTGGTATCAAAGCTAAGTTCATGTACAAGCTTAATCGACTAGGGTGATCTTGGAAGTAACACAATGGCAGGTGGTGAAGGCTTCTCATCAAACAAAGCACCATTGTTTGACGAATCTAATTACACGTTCTGGAGAATCAGGATGCAGACATATCTCTATGATTTGGGATACGATATTTGGGATTCAATAGTTAGTGGATACACAATACCCATCACTCCTCCAAAAGAGGCTGATGAAAAGAAATTGTTTGAAAATAACTCAAAAGCAAAGAATGCTATCATGTGCGGATTAGCAGATAGTGAACTAGTAAAGATCATGAGATGTAAAATGATAAAAGAAATATGGGACAAACTGAGGAGTATTCATGAAGGATATAATAAGATCAAGGAGGCCAAGTTACAGACACATCGATATCAGTTCGAAGCATTAAATATGAATGATGATGAAAACATCAAGGCATATATGCTGAGAGTTAATGGAATCATTAATGTGATCAGAGGACTCGGTGAGGATATCGAAGACTCTACCATCGTGAAAAAGGTATTAAGATCTCTTCCTCAAAGGTTTGATTCTAAAGTCTCAGTGATAGAAGAAGCTAAAAATATAAATTATTTTAGTATAGATGAGATGTATGGTTCTTTTACTGCATATGATATGAGGATAGGAAGATCTAAACCCATAGATAGAGAAGCAGCTTTTAAAGCCCTTAAAAAAAAATGCAAAACAAGAGTCCAAGGAAGAAGAGACATCAGATGAAATGGAAGTAAACTTTGTTAGAAAACTAAAAAAAGGAAAAGGAAAATACAGAGGAAAGCTACCGTTTAAATTTTTCAACTGTGGATGCATTGGGCATTTTGTGACTAAATGTCCACTTAATGAGAAGAACAAAAATGATGAAGGATCGCACCAAGAAATAAGTGACTGGAAGAAGAAAATGAATTTCAAAAAAGGCAACTTCAAGAAGAAAAGTTTCATCTCCAAGAATGCTAGTTCAACAGAAGACAGCTTCGGTGAGGATTCTGAAGAGGAAACAGGTGAAGCTCTTTTCATGCATTTGAAGAAGTAAAATCAGAAAAGGAAGAAGGAGTGAACTCTGAAGTATGTGGTGAAAACCCTGAGGCTGAAGTAGATCTAGAAGGTGAGTTGATATTTGCACTTGAATAATGGAAAATAGAGAGGAAAAAGAATAAGAAAATTTCAAAAAAACTTGAGGATGCAAACGAAATCATAACCAGTCTAAAAGTACAGATAGAAGAATACAAGAAAATATCTGAAGATCTCGAAGTACAAATTACCATGAAAATAGATTATTTCTGCAAACTAGAAGAAGAGAATGTTGGTTTACGAACGCAGATAGAAGAGATGAATCACAAAATTAGTTGCTATCACAAACATGAAGAAAGTTCTATGAAGCTGGATAAGATTATAAATGACCAAAGGCCTACAAGCATCAAATTTGGTCTGGGTTTCATTGAAGGAGAATCATCAAATGGATCAAAGGATAGAAATGTAGAATCCATAAATAATGAAGATAAGAAACAAGTTGATGAAGGAAAAACATCTCATGCAAAAGAAAGAAATAATGCCAAGCACAAAATGAGAATTGATAATGATGGATTCACCAATGTCACACATCAAAGAAGAAGAAGACCTATGGCTCCTACGGCAACATGGCAAATACCATCACCCAGGTTCAATTATCCCTTTTTTGGTTTATGTTTTAAATGCAATGGCTATGGACATAAAATATCATATTGCAAATATAATGTAAGACCAAGGAATTTCACCAGTAGAAATGCTTTTTCTCCTCTGATGAATTATACAGTAGATTGTTATAACTATCATAATTTTGGGCACACTGCAAGAAATTATAGAAGTACATTTGCATCAAATCAGTTTTAGGGAAGAAAATTTCAACAAAATAGGATGAGACAAAATAGAAAACTTCTCGAAAAACATGCACAAGCTATTGATAAGGGAAATGCAAAACAAGAGCCCAAAACTACTATCAAAATGAAGTGGAAAGAAAAAGAGTGACTTAAGGAAGAAAATGAATCCTTAATCGTACAAACAGAATTTAAAGCACGGAATAAATATGTACCATGGATACTTGATAGTGGATGCTCCAATCATATGATAGGTGACAAACAAAAATTTGAGAAGTTACAGAAATATGAAGGTGGTTCAGTAAAGTTTGGAAATAATGATGGAGCTAAGATAGTTTGCAAAGGTTCAGTTAAAATTAGTGACGAAAAAATTAAGTCAGAAGAAGTCTTGTTTGTGGATGGTTTGAAACATAACTTGTTGAGCGTAAGTTAGATTTGTGATAAAGGTCATCAAGTAGTTTTTAAGAAGCAGGGTTGTGAAGTCAGAAAAACAAACAATGGAAAATTGATAACAACTAGATCAAGGACATCTGGAAACCTGTACACACTCTCAGAGACTTTAGAAGGAGCTTGTTTTATTGGACAAGAAGAAGAAAATTGGTTGTGGCACAAGAGACTCGGTCATATCAGTTTTGATAATCTAGTAAAAATCAACTCAAAAATGGCAGTGAGAGATATTCCCACCATCAACAAACCTGCAAACAACATTTGTGCTTCATGCCAAAAGGGGAAGCAAACTAGAGTCACATTCAAAACAAAAGAGTACTACACAAGCAAACCTTTGGAACTAATACACATTGATTTATGTGGACCCATGAGAACACAAAGCATAAATGGTGACAAATATTTTATGTTGTGCATTGATGACTATTCCAGAATGACATGGATATTTTTCTTGAAGCATAAATCAGAAGCTTTTGAAATGTTCAAGACTTTCAAAAACCAAGTTGAGAATGAAACAGGAAAGAGGATCAAATGTTTAAGATTAGATAGAGGAGGAGAATTCATTTTAGAGGAGTTTACAGAGTACTGTGAAAAATACGGTATTAGGAGATAGTTTTCAGCATCCAGGACACCTCAACAGAATGGAGTGGTAGAAAGAAAGAACATGACAATGCAGGAAATGGCACGGACTATGTTGGTTGAAAGCAGAGTAGCAAACAGATTTTGGAAAGAAGCAGTCCATACTGCGGTGTATATCCAAAATAGGTACATGTTGAGAACACATGAAAGCAAAAATCCTTATGATTTGTGGTTCGGTAAAAGGGCAACAACAAAATACCTCAAAGTTTTTGGCAGCAAGTGCTACATCAAAAGAACTGAATATAATCTTGGTAAGTTTGAAGATAGAGCGGATGAAGGTATTTTTGTTGGTTATTTGTCAAAAAACAAAGCTTACAAATGCTACAACAAGAGGCTAAAGAAAATTGTGGACAGTTTCGATGTTAAATTTGATGAAGGTAGAGAATGAGTAATTAGTTATGAAAAGAACTACCCAATTTATGAAGAGGTTATTGAAGGAGATGAGGAAAACAAAATGGAAAAGATACAAAAAATTGACTCAGATGATTTAAGTTGTGATTTAGAAGTGGAAGAAAATAAGAAATTCAAAATAGGCAGCTGGTAGAAAAATCATCCTAGAGAGCAAATAATTGGAGACCCCAAAGTTGGTGTTCAGACAAGAAGAAGAGTAGTAAGTAATTACTCTCTATTATCTAGCATTGAGCTCAAAAATGTTGCTAACGCAAGCAACGATGAAAGTTGGATGAAGGAAATAAATGAAGAATTATATCAGATCAAGAAAAACGAAACTTGGGAGTTAGTACCTAGACCTACAAATAAAAGTATAATCGGGACTAAATGGATTTTTTGAAACAAATTGAATGAAGATGGACAGGTAGTTAGAAATAAAGCAAGATTGGTATGTAATGGTTATGCACAAGTTGAAGGCATTGAATTTGAGGAAACTTTTGCACCAGTAGCTATAATAGAGGCAATTAGAATGTTTTTGGCTTTAGCAGTCTACAAGAATTTCAAAGTTTATCAAATGGATGTGAAATCAGCGTTTTTGAATGGGAAACTTGAAGAAGAGGTTTATATTGAGCAACCAGATGGTTTCCAACTTGGTGATGATCCCAACTTGGTTTGCAAGTTGAAGAAAGCATTATATGGCTTAAAACAGGCACCCCGAGCATGGTATGCAAGGCTAGACAACTATCTCACTCAACAAGGGTTTAAGAAAGATATGGTGGATAGTAATTTGTATGTCAAAACAGAAAATGAGTATCTTATTGTTCTTGTTGTATATGTAGATGATATCATATTTGGCAGCAACAAAGATGAGTCATGTAAATATTTATCAAATAAGATGCAGAAAGAATTTGAAATGTCAATGATTGGTGAACTTTCGTATTTCCTTAGGTTGCAAGTTAATCAAAATAAGAAGGGCATATTTATTTCTCAAGTTAAATATGTGAAATAGATGTTAAAAAAGTTCACAATGGAGGATTGTAAGCCAGTTAGCACTCCCATGATGACAGGTTGCAAGTTGAGCAAGGATAAAAAATCTCCACCTGTTGATCAAACCATGTACAGATCTATTATTGGGAGCTTACTATACCTAACAGCTACCAGACCAGATATTTAGTAGGCAGTATGCATGGTAGCACGATTTCAAGCTAATCCCAAGGAGACTTATGTGACAGCAGTGAAGAGGATTCTTCGGTACCTCAAGGGTACTATGGAGTATGGGTTATGGTATCTAAAAGGTAAATACTTCACCCTTATTTTGTATTCAGATGCAGATTGGGTAGATGACATAAAGTGTACCAGTGGAGGTCCATTCTATCTTGGAGATGGATTGGTTGCATGGCACAGTAAGAAACAAGAGTCAATTTCTTTATCGACAGTAGAGGCAGAATATATTGCAGTGACAACATGTTGTACGTAGGTATTATGGATGAAACAAACCCTAAATGATATTGGTATTAGCTTCAGTGAGCCAATATCAGTTAAGTGTGATAACACCAGTGCCATTAAAATCTCCAAGAATCTGGTTATACATTCATGCACAAAAAACATTGCTATCAAGTATCACTTTTTGAAGGAGAAAGTTGCGAAAGGTGAGGTTAAGTTGGATTTTGTTCCAACTACAAAGCAAGTAGCAGATATCTTCACAAAACCATTGCCCAAGGAAGTTTTTGAGTACCTTCGCAATAAATTGGGAGTGGTCACACTTCCCAAGAATTGACTAGCTACAGGGATCACATTCTTAGGGGGAGCATTTAAGTATTTGATTATCTTTTTGCTCATGTTCATGATTTTTTCTAAGTGTAATAAATTTTACCTGAGAATGTAGTGCATGGACTCAGGGGGAGTCTGCAGTAGCCCTTTGGTATTATTTTCAAAGGGGGAGAAGAGTAACAGGAAATTGCACATGTGTTGCCAAAAATTCCAAAGGAGGAGATTGTTGAGCAAGGTGCAGCAACAATATTTTCATTATTGTCAACACAGTTAGATAGATCTGTTGATGTAGTGGATAGAAAGTTCAAAAGCTATTCAGATGTAGAATACAGGAGTTCAAAGGTTATTTAGAGTATGTATAATGATTTTCCAAGAAGACCGAAGTGGCCCATATGCAAAAGATAAAAGAAAAAAGACAAGTAAGAAAAGTATCGTGATATCACGACATATACAATAGGCAAGAAAAACTGTCATGATTTTGCGACATGTTGGAAGAGAGAAAAAAAACAAGAAAAACTATCGTGATTTCGTGACATGTTGGAAGAGAGAGAAAAAGCAGGAAAAACTATCGCAATTTCGCGACATGTTGGAAGAGAAAAAGGCAAGTGGAAAAACTGTCATGATTTCGTGACATGTTGGAAGAGAAAGAGAAAGCAAGAAGTGTCACGATTTCATGACAAGTTCGAAGAAAGAGAACAAGTAAGAAAAGTGTCACGATTTCGTGACATGTCACATTTTCGCGACTAAAATAGGAGAGAGAAAGTAAGTTTGAAAAGTGTCGCGATATCGCGACATGTCACATTTTCATGACAAAAGAAAGAGAGGAAGCGTACGAAAGTAGAACTATCATGATTTCATGATAAAAGCAGAAAGCAAGACTTCAAAAGTAGAAGTGTCGTGATTTCACGACAAAAGCAAAGAAGTAAAGTACGAAAGCAGAAGTGTCACGATTTCGCAACAAAAGCAAAGAAAAAGACTTTGAAGGTAGAAGTGTCATGATTTTGCGACAAAATCAAAGAAGCTAAGTACGAAAGTAGAAGTGTCATGATTTCACGATGAAAGCTAAGTTGAAGACTATGGAGGCAGAAGTGTCGCGATATCACAACAAAAGCAAAGTTGAAGTTTATGGAAGCAGAAGTGTCGCAATATCGCGACAAAAGCAAAGATGAAGTATACAAAGGCGAAAATGTCGTGATATCGCAACAAAATAAAATATGAATTCTGTGGAGGCAGAAATGTCATGATATCATGACAAAAGAATAGAGAAAGCGTACGGATGTGAAAGTGTCGTGATATCACGACATGTATTTTTACGGCAACAACAACAAAAGAAGCTACAGAGGCAAAAATGTCACGATTTCATGATAGGTCATAAATGCGCAAGTTAAGAAGGAGAACCTAACTGAAATGAGAAGTATGATAGTGGACCGACATCACTACAACATTTACAGGGGTAGTTATAGAGTGATTTCATACTGCTGAAATACGAAGAGTGATCAAAAGTCAGTATGGCGGTTACAGGGTTTGTCTAGAATGAAATCATCAAGCGATGGATAAACCAAACATCTTCTTGAGTTGAAGCCGACGAAGACCGATGACAATTGACTAAAATTAGGGTTTACAGTTGTTATGAAATCTAACTAAGATTAGGATTTACAACCGACTAAGATTAGGGTTTTCATCATAAAAATATTGTTATAAAAGGAGGTCTATTTGGAGAATTTTGGATATGGTTGAATGTGTGTGAAATATGGTCGTTGTGCACAGAGAGAAAGTCATGTATAATCGTGCTAAGTGCAAAATTTGCAAAGAGAGCAGAGTGCACAAAAGGGAGAAGACGATCATGAAGTTTGACTATAACAAAGCAGAGTGTGCGAAGTGATTGCGCAGAGAGAGCAGAGTGTGTAGAGAATGCAAAGGTGAAGAAGACCAATCAGGGTCTTGCAAAAGCAAAGATAAATAAGGGGTTGGTGATCCTTTCTATTGGTGCAGATAAATAAGTTGTTGGTGCTCCTTACAGTGGATGCTGATAAATTGATTATAAAGTTGGTGCTTTGCAAAGGCTGGATTTGGATGGTAGTCCAAGCAGTCAATTTTTGAGGAGTATCCACATTGGTGAACCTCGTTAAATCTTGTGTTGTGTGATGATATTTTGTTATACTTGTTGTATCTAGTAATAAGTTTTAATTGCTATGGTATTAAGAGCTGTAAATTTAAGTTTATAGAGCTACACTGATTCACCCCCCCTCTCAGTGTCATTGTAATACTAACATAGATTGATGATCAAGGGTCACCTCTGTGTTCTAGAATTGATTGACAATGTAATTCATCAAAAATTTTAGTGGATGTACATCAATTGTCAAGCTTTCTCCTCAAGAAATTGAGATCTCCATTGCTTCAAATGTAGTCATTATTATCCAAATGGAAAAATAGTATGCACTCCTTAGAGGTTGCAAGTGGCTCTCCAATTTGGTTGGGCTTCTCTACATTAAACTTGGAATATCTTCTATATTTTTGCCAAATTTGGAGAGGGGTATTATAGCCTCCAAAATTCCTCATCCTAGCTTCCTTTAGAAGCCAATATCAATAATTGGGAGGTTGGAGAATTTGGGAGGAAGCATCCAAAAACTTCCCCACCAGAAGCTTCTCAAAATTAGTTATCCTGACCATTACAATTTATTTCTAGCTTGACCCTTGGGGTCGAGTTTGTTTTAGAGCTAGCTATTGTCAATCAAGGTGGCTAGATTATAGTCTCTTTGAGAATCAGTGGATAGTATGGTAGCCACTCTAATCACCAGTGGATGAGTATGGATAGCGCAAAAATACCCCAAATGAGTGGTTAAAACCACTACTAGCTCTTGGAAAGGTCCAATATCATTCATATGATCTACAAGGATGCCCACATGAGTAGTCTCCTAAACATGATGTATTTTAGGTGTATATAGATACCCCTTTTGGGATGCATTGTTGGAGAACAAAACACTGAGAAAAATAGACCACTTGAAGCCATGTTGTAGGTTGAATGATGATCATTGATCTGATCAACATTAGATTTCTCGTCTTGCAAAAGGATGCACATCCTAGAATAATTGCTTCCAATGAGATGGAAGGCTTAATTTTTCAAATATTTCACATGTCCAACGATGATCGGGTAGCATAAATTCTACTATGTTTTGATAGGTGGAGATCTTCAAGCTTTAAATTGACATAAATGTTTTTTTCCCTAGCAGAAGGGTAAGATTATGATAGTTGTTAGCAATGATTCATAAGATGAATGCAATTTGACATGATCGAGTGATCCTTTGTTGATTTTGATTATGATTTTGATATTATGAGTACCCCCTCAAGTGACAAGTCGATGAGGAAAGGACAATTTAATTAAAGCGACGAGTCGCTTGACCAATATGAATACTTTGGATGATTTAAGAGTTTTGCATTTTATTATATGGTAGGTCCTATCATAGGCATGATTTTAACCCTTAATAGTAATTGTACATCTTTATCCCGTGGAGCAGTCTGGTCACAATGGCCTTCTTAGAAAATCAAGATGATAGCAGTTCCATTTAGCATGCGATGAATCACTTGATAATATACTAAAAATATCATAGAAGAAATGAAATGAATGCCTCATTCCCATGGGGTAGTCTGACCATAATGGCCTTCTTCAAGATTGAAGTGAAGACATTTCAATTCATTGATGACTAATTTAATCCAAATGGCATTATGGTAATTTACTCATATTTTTGGATTGCATGGAGCACAAGTCACTACAACCGCAAAGTGTATAGGGTATTTAACTAGGTATGAGGCACATTTGATATTTTGATTTATGTGATGCTTTTGTTATTTTTGTAATTTTTAATGATTTTGGATCATTAGATATGCTTAATTATCCATTTTGAATCTTCCCATGGTGAGAAATTGAGGACAATATTTTTTGCTTCTCAACCACTATTAGCAGTAGCATCCCACTTTTGTAATTTTACAACCACTATTACCATAGGTAGCCCATACTTCCTATCCACTGTCAGCATTAGTGACCATGGTAAAACTAAAAAATATATAAATAAAATTAGGGTTTTCAATTCATTATTTTCTAGCTATCAATTTGCAATAGTGAGCTCTGAGAAGAAAAGTGAGAAAGTGACCCAGAATGTCACTGACTTACCTGACACCATGGCAAAGCATGGTTAGGATTCTATGAGTGGAGGATCTGGAGCTTCACAGATATTTTTGAAACCCTTGCCTTGTTAATTCATGTGTAAAAATGAACCAAACTATGAAATTAGCTAATTAACCTCATTAAGCTTGTTGGTAACAAACTGCACTTGTATCTAGGCTTAGCACTAGGCTAATTTAGGTGGGTTCCATTTATATTTTAGGTTTTTGCAATTTTTTTTGGTTTTTGGGCATGGGATGAACGTTGTTGGCATGTCACCTCGTGGCCACTATCACTCAGGGTGGCTCCTAATTGGCAAAGAGGGGCCTCTATCATTGAGGGCATCTAGTTTGAACCCCAACAGTCAATTTTTTGACCATTGGTGGCTAGCCGTCATCGGAATCGATGGTTGTTGTGGTATCCATTATCAACGTGCGAGGCCATTAAACCTTAGGAAAAAAATTTGATTTTTTGATTTTTTCTTAGTTTTTTTTTTGGTGCAAGTGGATGTGATTATGCATTTGTTTTGCACATTTAGCTCTTGACAGCATGGGCTCGGGAACCTGAGATTCTAGGTGAGTTACTGCATCTTATGGCGCACACAGACTAGGATTGGTTCAATGTACGGGGTCTTATGTATGTTTCTAGGCTACAAAATATGATGTTGGATCGGGCCCACATCACTACCTTGGCCCACATATGGGACTATCGGACCAATATCTTTCATCTCTCGATCGACAAAATGACAATTACTCCTAAGTATGTTTATAGGATATTCAAGATCCCTTTTTATGGATAGGCTATCATATCATCACCTACCAAACATGAACCAATGGTCTCTTCCAGGGTTTTTAGTGACCAGGCATGTGTAGCTCTAGTAGACATTCATGTTACCCACTGTTATTAGGCCAATGTATTCACATGGTGCTAGGTTTTTCTTATGCACATTAGCTACAATGTGCTTCTACCTAATACATAAGGAGTAAGTTTCCCATGGAACCTCTTGGTGATGGTTCAGAACCTAATAAATAGTCCTATGCTAATAATTATGGCTTGGGGGAGTGCCCTACTGATGCAACTCTATGATGATTTATACAAGATTCAGTGATGGTGCTGGTTTAGGGTAGCATGCAGCCTAATTCTATAGATATGGGGCTGGGATCACATTAGGATAGACCACCCAGTAGGCCTACCATAGGATATTACTACTATAGCAGCTAGGTCACAATGCTATGGACCTAGGTGGCCATGGGATAAAGAGGAGAGATGGAGTTAACGTCATGTAGGTGACTTGGCTAACTATACATGAACTATGAGTAGCCTACAAGTGAGAGATATCATATGGAGTCCCTAATTGAATTTCCCTGCATGGCATGAGGTAGATCAGTTCTTGGCACATATGAGATGGAATTGATGGATCATCGATAACAAGGTAGGGGTGAGGGAGTTCTAATTCTCCCATGTGACTAGGAAATCTAGGATTCGAGAGGATATCTCATTAGAGCTAGTGCTATATAGGTAGGTTCAAGTAGAGTGAGATATTATCATGTCGTAGATTACAACTCTTATAGAGGAAGAAAATCCTCCTGTAATTGATGTTAGTATAGCTGATATTAGTACTAGAGGGTCCTACACTCAGTTGTGGGTGACATGGCTATGAAATGGTGGTGGTCGCCTGGGGTGATCTAGGGGTGAGGTAGCTGAGGAGGATCCTAATGTGCAATAGGTGTAGCCTAGGATAGAGGAGTGGGGATAAGCTACATAGGAGTAGGCAACACCAGAGGAGGATGAGGAGGAGGCTCAAAAGGCTCATGAGTCTCCTCTCTAAGAAAAGCTACATATCTTGAAGGATGATCTTTAGACAACTTGGTGATAAATCCTAGAGTGGGATACCTCTATTGCTATGACATATAGTCAGTTGGCTATAGGTTAGGCCAAATTTTAGGGGTATGATGAGGAGAGGACCTCACTATAGGTGTATCTTGATTCAGTGTTGATCATGATAGAGTAGCTTACATTAGCAAGAGACTTGGTGCAAGTTACTATAAGTGCACTGACTACTGAGCAAGAGCTTCTTCGACTATGGATAGGTGCTACTTCTATGGCATAGGTTGTACCATTTGATATAGATACTCATAGGCCTATAGGTTTGGATAGCGATGTAGAAATCAAGCACTTGTAGGGACTTCTAGAGGATGATACTATGCAAATATCTATAGATACTGGGTATATTGTAGCTCTGTAGGGTCAGATTAGGATTTTGGGTGGCACTCCTAGAGAGTGTTCCATAGCAGGAGGCTACCAACAGAGTAGGCAAAGTTATTTAGGATAGTCCTTAGTTTAGCCTAGTCATAGATCAATTGACATATCAGAGAGATCCATATGCATAAATTCTAGACAACATTATCGAGAGGGTGGAGAGGGTGGAGGTTCCTCAGGTGGCATAGGCCACTCCTGATTATGTCTTAAGGATATTGTATCATTTTTTAGTGTAATTTCATAAGACCTACAATATTGTAGTCTATGAGCATTTTGATGTACCCCTATGTACTTTGACCTACACACACACACACACACACACACACACACACACATATATATATATATATATATATATATATATGATACTAACTTTTGAGATTCATTGTGTGTATTATGTTTTTAATTTTATTGTTTTTATGTTTATTATATGCATATGGATGCAATATTGAGATTATATGTTAATTGATTATGCTATATGTATGTGATGTACTAATGACATGCACTAGCTAGATGATTTATGTATGGCTAGATGCTATGATCTAGATGTGTAGATGGACTACTTATATATGCATATGTGGATACAATAATTTGTGTTAAATGCATGTTTTATTTTTATTTAATTGTATGTATATAACTTATGATATGGTGAATGCAATGTATGTAATGCATTATTTACATGATGATGATCTAATGTAAATGAACTTGTATGCTTTAATCACTTAAAACGTATGGAATAAATGTAATATGAGTTTAACCATATAATGGATGACACCACAAATGTATAGATATTATGAATGGAGATGTTAAATCTTGTCATAGGAATTTATCATTTAAGCATCCATATATGGTATGAAATAATTGTGATATGTAATTATTTTCGAGATGAGACAATTTATTGCTATGAGGAGTTTTTGAGGTATTCCATGAGACTCAAACACCCGAGTTGATTACTCAAAAGTTGTATAACGACCATACTAAATTCCTAAAATACCAAGTTGTTATTAAGACCAAGATATTCATTATCCCTGTGTGTGCAAATGAATATATTAGATGAAACATAAGACTACCTCATTTCCATGAGGGATTAATTCAGCCCATTACTGTAATGAGGATCACCAAATGTTTGTCATGATCCTAAGTTTGGATGCAGTTAGACTAGACCACTAGGTAATATAGGCCACCTAAAGCTAGCTCATTTGTAAATTGCTTAGACTTAATCCAATGCCAGACGGAATTCATTCATCCCATTGTTATATTGGGGATCACTTTATGGTTTCAATTAGTGAATATTCCAAGGATTCAAGCTCTTCACCCCCTTATTTTCTTTTGATTTATTGGGATACTTGCTCATGCATAGTGATAAAAATCATTATTTATTTTTCATTTTTGTTTTTATTTTGTTTTGAGCAAGGGATTTGCTTTGATTTTAGGATTTTGCTCATTTTTGTAATCAAGGTATTTCTTGGGTAGGGGGAAGTTTGTCCTTTTGCAAATGATCAAAACTCTAGACCATGTGCATCACTAGATGAGCAAGTAAAAACATTTCACTTAAGGTGACTAGGATCACTTTGTAGTGTTCATATTTCCTTGTCTTAATTATGATTGTTAATGTGTTGATTAGTGATGGGATTTTGATATATGCAAGGTGATATCAAAACTAGACCTCATATCTAAAAGTAAATATAGCTTTATACAAAATATGAGAAGATCACTAGGTATGGTTGAGTTACCGAAAAACTCTAGTATATTCCTCATAGCAATAGGAGGGGTTGTGTTGAAAAACATAATTACTCACAAGGGTGATGGATGATGATGATGAATAGATGCATGATTAAAATACAAACGTGGTGTCATTTGTAGGATTGTAAATACAACCTATTATAATGCAAGAGCAATCAATGGACATGCCTAAAGTAATGCAATTAAATCAACGCATGTGAAAAATGAAATTCATAATGCAATTTTTTTTGTGTTTTTGATGTTTTGCATTATTTTTTGAATTTTATTGCTTTTTTATTTGTTTGAATTTTTTATGTTTTTCAAATGTTTTTGAAATTTTGATTATTTTGAATGTTTTTGAATTTTTGAATTTTATGTGTGGAACACCTTAATATGAAGTATGTTGAGAGGTTTAGGCTCTTCAAAACCTTAAAGCAATGTTATGTGATAGGTTCCAGGTCCTATCTTATATGATATTATATATGATCGTAACCAGTTGGCTATAAATTTATATTGTAAGTGCGGTAGTAGGTTTGATTTTTTTTGGTTTTCTTTCAATACAAAATCACCAACTTTAAAGTCTCTCAAATGGAATTTATTGTTATAAGCTCATTTTAGGTGTTCCTGATAAATGTGGATATGCTCAAGGGCATTCACGTGATATTCATAAAGAAGTATCAATTGGTTGAGGTGAGCTTGTCATGCAATGTCATCATCGATGAACTCTTTCAGTGCGATGCGTAGGGTTGGTATTTCCAACTCTAATGGTATAATGGACTCAGTGTCATACACTAGTGAAAATGGTGTTACCCCAGTGGGCATCCATATACTAGCCCTATAAGCCCATAATGGAAGGGATATTTGTATATGCCAATATTTATGATTATCTTGAACAATATTTTTCAATATAGATACCACTATTTTGTTAGAAGCTTCAGCCTACCCATTTTCTTGCGGATAATATGGAGTCAAAAAACTATGTTTTATATTGTACTTGGACGTTAAAGACCTTACAATTTTATTTTTGAATGATATTCCATTATCTGATATGATCTTGGATGATATCCCAAAATGACATGATATTGTGGAGTATAAAATCTGTAATACATGCTTACATTGTCATTGTTAAATGGATTACTTCCACCCATTTTATAAAGTAATCAATGGTTTTTATAATGAATGTATGTCATCCCAATGATGGGGAGAGTTTTTACCAATTAGATAAAAACCTCACTAATAAAATGACCAAGCTGCTTGAATGGGCTATAAGGCCTACAATGGCAAGTGCATAAGATTACCATGATGCTGACATTTGATGCATTTATTGATATACGTTGTGCAATCCTTATCTATAGTGGGCCAATAATAACCCATTCGAAGGATGCACTTGATGATGGCCATGCCACTAAAATGTCCACCACATGTACTGTCATGAGCCTAAGATATTCCCCAAGTTGATTCTTGGGGCTCAAGATAATGAAGGAGAATTCCATCATATATTTTATGGTATAAGATGTCTCCTAGCTAGACATACTTAGTCACTTTCTATATGAATGCTCATTTTGAGATACACAATAATACTTGAGGATTACACAAAGCTTAAGAAAATTGTGTATTTGCAACATCCAATCTTGATAGGCAACAACTTCAACTGACTAAATGACATATTCCCCTTATAGTTTAACTTGTACAAAAGCCTATTGGGAAACTACCCTATGGAGAATAGTAGTACCATTCTCTGTAGGACTTTGTGAAAATAAATATCCCCAAGGTGCCCTTTTCATAAAGTATTTGGCTTTGTAGAACCATTCATGGGTTGGTTCTATTTTAATCATGTAGACTGATTTTTTATTGTCAAAATCCTCACACTGCATCATGGATTGTGAGAGCATCTTCACATGAATGGTAGTAAAATTAGCAGACATATTTTGAGGTATTAAGGATCGCAAATATGCCATCGTATTTGCAAATCTATTGGAAATTTTAGGGATTGCCTCGATGTCATACCATTCTTGTTAGGCTAGATATGTGTCTGCAAGATCTTTATATGCCTTCAAAATGGGATATCTACACTGATATATACCCTTAAATTGATTCAAAATAAGAAAGGAGTAACTAAAGATGTTTAGCTTTTGATATTCATGGTAACCATTGTCTGGATACCCAATATTAGGGCCTCGTATTCAATGTTATTTTTGGTACAAGAGGAATTGAGATTAAACAACAAGGGTATTGGAGCACCTTGTTGCATGAAGAACACAATTCCTGCACCACCCCCTTGCTCGCACTTGGAGCCATCAAAGAACAATGACATCTCTTCTTGATTATTAGGTTCTTCAGGTTTTGGTGACTTCGATAATGCAAATACTGCATCATTGGGAAGCTCTATGACAAGTTTCTTATTATCCTAAAGAGAAGCCTCTGCTAGTTGATCTGCTATGACTTGTACCTTGATGAACTTTTAAATATGAATTCTAGATTGAATTTAGTCAATAGAATGATCCACTTCACAGTAAACATATTATGATATGTTTTACTCATCATGTACTGCAAATAATTGTTTTTAGATACCACATATGCCATCTGGCTTAACAAGTAGTGGTGCAACTTCTTCATTGCAAATACTAATTCTAAGCATAGAGTTTCCACATGCGTATCGCAATTCATAGTTGACCAAATTTTGGCTGATGTAATATATTACCTATTCTTTGTCTTGCATGTTCTTTTGGGCTAACATGGTTCCCAATGCAAAATTAGTGGAAAATATATATAATAGGTATGGCACCTCTAGTCAAGGTGGAACTAAAATTGATAGCTTTGCCATGTATTGCTTGATATTAGTAAAGACCTTTTGATAGTCCTCTTCCATTTGAATGAGACTCCCTTGTGTAGCAATAAATTCATGGGTCAACATTTGTCTAATAATTATACGATGAATAACTTTATGGATGCTACTTTGCCCTATAGGCTTCTCAATACCTTGATATTAGTGGGAGGACATATTTCTAAAATGACCGTGACCTTTTCTGGGTTAATTTTAATCCATCATTTAGAAATGATGAATCCCAAAAGTTTTCTTGATGTTATGCCAAATATGTATTTCTTGGGGTTCAACCTAACATTATGCTTTATCAGGTGATCAAATACTTTATTGATAACATTGGCATGCTCTGAACACAACAATGACTTCACCAATAAGTCATTGATATAGTCCTCTAGGATCTTGTGCATGTAGTCATGAAATATATATGTCATGGCCCACTGGTATGTGGCACCAACATTTTTAAGACCAAATAGCATCACCTTATAGAAAAATATCCCCCATGACATTGTGAATGCAGTTTTATGCTAGTCTTCAGGCTTAATCCGAATTTGATTGTAACTAAAAAAACCATCCATTAGAAAGATCATCTCATGACCTGTAGTTGTGTCTACCAGAGCATTGATATTAGGCAATGGGAATGAATCCTTTGGTGTTACCTTATTGAGGTCTCTAAAATACATACAAATATAGATCCTTCCATCAGGTTTTCCTATAGGTACCATGTTTGATACCCATTATGGATAGTTGATGGAAATTATGAATTCTACATCCAACAGTTTTTGCAACTTGTCTTTAACCATCAAAGCGATAGTTGGATGTATTTTTGTAGACACCAAAACAACACCAATCTGATTATTTAGCTACAAGAAATGACCAAACTAGCATACATAGCCCCATAGGGCAGCCCCCAGAGGTTAAACATTGGTCCTAACCACTCCCAAAGTAGTTTTGGAAGGTCAGAGGTCAATTTGGCACATTTCAAGCAATCTGCTCCCTATTCATTCCACCCTGAGACAATTAGAATTCTATTCACCCCACCCCAGAATGATTATCAGCAATCACTCTATGGTGGGACGAATAGCAGGTTTGATGGGCAAAAAGTCAAACCTTGATAAATGGCAGCCCAGATCTGCCACTCAACTCCACCTCCAAGGCATGGTAGTGTGAGTGAGCATTTCAGATCCCAAAGAGGCAGTCATGGAGGCCTAAATAAAGGAGCCCTTAATTAGGTAGGAATCTTCTCTCCCTTGACAATACATGATGGCCAAGTGGCACCCCTGCATGCGCATTCAAAGGAGACCCTCAGGTCTATAAAATGGTGAGCCTTCTCACCCCACAAAAAAAAAGAGCAGGAGCATTTGGAGCAACAGAGTGCTACCAAATTATACCCTCACCCCTCATTGTGCTTCCTACATCCTTGATCTCTCTTTTGGAAGGGAGGTTATCGATTGAATACTAGGAGTGCAATATGGACCCAAAACCCAAACAATCGGCCACAATCCCACACCAAATTTTTTGACACAACCCCTTGGGAGGTTTTGGACCCATCCTAAGTGGATTGGTGTCAAAACCAAGACCCAAACGATAGGCATCCTACCCCCGGGTGCCCCCCGCACTATTGCAGTCCTAATCGTCCCACCTCGGAGTGATTAGAAATATACATTATATTTCTTTACTATTTCTTTTGCATCATGTTGTATGTGATTTTTTAATGTTGTTGTTCAATTTTCATTGCATTTTGACATGTTTTGACTATTTTTTTATTGTTTGACGCGTTCACTAACCTTTAGGGAGCACCTTTAGATACAAAGCAATCTGGGTAGAATCCGAACTTCTGGGTCATCTCAAAATGCCCCATTTTTCCTAACCCCAAGTTTGCAGGTATTTTGGAGGCCTCTAGATAGGAAATTTGGGAGGTCACTTTCACACATTTTGTTATAGTCGCCAGCGTCCCACCCCAAAGTGATTAGAAATCCACACATGATTTCCTAACTATTCTTTTTGCAATGTGTCCCTAATGATATATGGATGCTCCTGTTCAAGTTTCATCTCATTCTGACATGTTTTGATCTCTATTTTATTATTTCATGTATTTACTAACCAGAGGTCTTGGGGATTGCATGTTTCCTTCCATCCGCATATGCTATTAACTGTTTTCTATTTTTTTGTATGTAGGATATCGACACTAAATGGGCAGCAAGGAATGAAGGATGCACTCACACAAGCGGCGGTGACATTTGGCCCACCCATTTCAAATGTGGGCATGCGAAAGATCTCAAAGGGAAGCATACCATCCGTTGGTGTAACAAAATTGTATCGAACGCTCCGAGCCCCTGAAATGGGGGGGGGATGTATTATAACCGAATCACAAGAAACATTAATAAAATATGCTACACTTTAGTTTTTCTTTATATCTCATTTCACTACATCGTTTTCCTTTTTCATGCACTTGTTCTTCACATTTTCATAGGACTTAGCGTTTCATTATACATCTGCTTTTGTTTGCATTGTACCCAGCATGTCATGCTTCTGTAGACATTATTTTAATGGTGATCATGGTGGGACTATATCCCCTACTATTGGGATCAATTTTTTGATCAAAATTTAATATTTTTATTGCAGGTGTGTTAATACTTTGGGTGATGGACTGCTGCTCATGCCACCCTGTGATGAATACAAACTAGAATTCATTGCACCCCAGGACGAATACATATTCATCTTACCCTGTGATGAATTCAGATCTCCTATTCATTCCACCCCAGTATTATTAGCTCTCTATGCATTTTTTGAACAAAAACTCAGGGGCATTTGGTGTGGGCAGAGAAGAGGTAGGTTTTTTGAACATCCTCTGTATTTTTTTGTTTTTTGTCTCTGTAATTTTTTTGTTTTATTTGCTTGCATAGAAAATTTTGCTGCATGTTTTCTTTCTTTGCACAAGTAAAAGGAACCACACACACCACATAATAATATTAACATCAAGGATTTGGTCGTAAAACCCCAACACTTGATCAAGACCAACGGTGGATTTCATCACCACCTTGGCTTGGATTTTGCATACATAACCCTAATCGCGACTGTTGCTAGACATAAATCCTGATGAAAGCTGACCAATTGTAGCAGGGGTGATTCCCAGTGTATGAGTATAAGTCTTCTATGGTAGGTGTAAAAAACAAAGTGATTCCTCTTTCGTACCGCCTATGTTCCACGTACTGTTCTTCTCTCACGTACCAATAGTTTCCCTCATGTAAGGGCGGGTATATTGAGAGGTTCGGTATAATGACCTAGTAGTGGTATATTGAAGGGGCGACCATTTTGGAGATATAAGAGCCCTCATTATGCATGAATAACAAAATTTTCTTTACACGGTTTGCACAAAAAAAACCAAAACACATCGAACCAGATTTAGGACACACATTTAATCTGTAAACGAGATAATCATTTCTTTGTTTGTGTGGTCCCTTTTGTTTGGTGTAGCATAAAAAATCGTAAAGGAGATAAAAACATACATACCTTGTAGAGAACCACCACCATGGTGTATACCCATAGCCAAGCCCAATCATGGGCAAAAGCTATGAAAAGTGTACAAGGAGGCACAAGTCACCTCTATTATAGCCCCAAGGACTTGGTCATACCACCTTGGCATCCTGACCCACAACATAGTCCACATCATACCATTACAGAATAGGACTATAGAGGCACCCCTTCGATGGCCACTCCCTTTCAACATAGACCCTCTCAGAAGGAGTACATACAAGGGAAGACCCCCTTAGACACTCATTATGAGTGGCCACCACACAATGAAGCTTTGGAAAAACATAGGGTTCATAAGGAGGGACCACATGATTATATCATCCCTCCTGTACCCCTCATTACTATCAAAAATAATAGGCCAAATCTAGAGCACAAGGCTCTTCAGACAGGGTGGGCCAAATCTGCCTACCCATTTCACATGTATGAAAGGCAACATGAAGAAAACCACTATATGCCTCAAGAGCAATACATAGCACAGGAGCAATGCTCCTCCGCACCTGCTAATTATTAGGATCATCTACTAAGGCCAGAGCCTCGGGTGAATGTTGCTAACATCGATAGAGGGAAGTGACCTATAGAGATCTCGGATCACCATGACCGAGATAGATATGTAAGAGAGGCATTTAGGCCTCCTAGACCTAAGACAATGAAACAAATCAACTTGGCATTTTCCAAACATGCCACCCGCCAAGAACAAATCATGTAGCTTGAGCAAGATCAGCAACATTTAGAGAACCTATATCATCTTAGCAAAGAATGCATTCAATTTCAGAAAGACGAGTTGCTCTAAAACACTGTGCATGAGAGGATTCTAACCCCTCACATGCATAAGATACAACTTTATGAGAGGCACAAACCCTTGGTGTGAGACAGGTCTCCGTGACCTTATCAAGCGTTACCTCCAAGACCTCTTAGACCTGAGCGGGGGGTCACTCCTAGAACAAATGACAGTCACCTTCCTCGGGCACCCACCCATGTTTATAAGTCACACCTAGGAACTCCTCAAGAAGCATATGAGGAATTTGAGTGAGAAGAAGAGCAGGCTAAAACACCCTACCAAGGCATGGGGGAACTATTCGGCTACCCCTCCATAGGCCTCAAGTTCCCCGCAATTCATAATGGGAACAAATCAAGGAGGAAGAGATCAAATCCTTCGATGCATGCAAAGCACTGCTAGAGCGCTTAGATTCTGTGGAGACCAAGAATTTTGGGCCCCAAAAGCCCACATTATGCCAGCTCTGTAGTCACCCGGTGCATCCTTCAGTGTCAGCACCCCCATACCCTAAACACTTCAAAATGCCTCAATTGGTGATTTTTATAGGGTATGAGGATGCCCAAGAGCACGTGACAAGATTCCTAAGTCAATGCTTTGGCATTCAATACAATGATGTATTACTTCTAAGAAAATTTATAACCATGTTCGCAGGCCCTGCCTCAGATTGGTTTAACCAATTGCCGAAGCATAGTATCAGTAACTTGGACCAGCTAGTGGATGTGTTCCTCGAATGTTTCACCTTCAACACCAAGAAGAACACATCATTAAGTGACCTAGCTAGACTTAGGTAGTATGAGGAGGAAACCATGGCTACTTATGAAAATCGATGGAGGATGTTGCTTTTAAAGCTGCCTTACCTCCCTCCCATGGCCGACCTGACCCAAATTTTCTCGAAGAGTTGCTTAAGGTTGATCTCTGTGCTATTGCAACTGTAGTAATATGCCACTCTTGAGGAAGCCCTGGCACAAGCTAGGATAATTGAGGAGATCAAGATACAATATGGTGATATTTCCAAGCCACATAAGAAAGAATGGCCCAAAAATTCCAAAATTGGGCCCACGCAACTGAAACCCATCATGGTAAATCAAGTTTCCCTAAACATACCAAAGCCTACACAAAAGACACAACCCCCAAAGGCTAATTATTAGGTAGTTCCTCTTGACAGATATGAAAAGGAAAATAATAGGCAAGAGCAGAATCAACAACGTCATCCTAGGTGACAATTCACACACTTCACAGAGTCTAAAGACTCCTTGTTTGACAGCTTGTTTGCGACAAACTTGATAAAATTTTTGGAAAGTCGACCCGTAGAACCCAAAATGCCAAAACCAAAGGGCTATAGGGAAGACTTATATTATATATTTCATCGACAGAAAGGACATGACATCTACGCATGTTGGAAATTCAAAAGCTTAGTGCAGGACCTGATAGACAACAAAACGCTCACGGTGGATAATCCCGTAGCGCTAAGTAACCAACATATGGAGGTCTTCAAAGACCCCCTGCCTACCCATGATGTGTAGGAAAAGACTTTACAAGTAAATGAGGTGACACATAACTGCCCCATGCAAGGGTACGTAGGGATGATAAGCATAGTGACATAGAATAAGAGATACCCAAGCACAATTGCCCCCGTTGAAGCTACAGGAGATGTTCTATCAACGTCACAACCTCCACAACACCCTACACAACCTCCTCCACCTAGACCAGTGGCCATTATTCAAACTAAACTTAATCAAAATTTAAGGACCACGTTGGCTAGGCTCTCCATTTATGAGCTCATCCAACAATCACCGTCCCATCGGGAGGCTCTGATGGAGATACTCAAATCCATCGAGCTACAGCCCCACGAAGCAAACTCTTCTAACAACTTTGTGGGATATGTAAAATGATGCACAGAACCAGTCATAACCTTTAGAGAAGACAAACTAAAATTTGTGACTGGTGATATGGTGGATCCACCCCTGCATGTCATTGCGCGAGTCAACAAGATTCCATTCAAGAGGGTGTTGGTGGACACTGGATTGTCTAGCAATATAATCACAATAGCGGAATTGAAACACCTTAATCTTCCAACATCTCATATTGTGGCATCCACCTACACTCTTCGAGCATTCAACGATGTGTTATGCTCGACGGTTGGTACAATTGTCCTACCCATCCAAGTGGGACAAAAGACTATTCCTACATTGTGCCACATACTGGAAGGTGAGATGGCTTACAATATCTTGCTGGGTCGGCCTTGGATTAGGGACATGAAGTGTGTCCCTTTGATAGCCCATCAATGCCTAAAATATACATACGAAGGGCAAGTGCATGTTGTTAGAGCATATGACATATTGTATTTCATTATTTTAAAATATTGCTCGTAGGCAATCTCCAAGTTAGGTTGATTAACCAACTCATCGGTTAATCAACTGCTTCAACTGTTTGTAAATATTTATATTGCCATCAATGAGAATGTATCTATTACTTCGTGAAATTCTTCATGGCATCAGAGCTACGGATAGACCTGCCTAGAGGACGGACCTGACACAGATAAGACAAATCCTGGCAGACGGAAGCGGATGATGGACCGGACAGAAGCGGGCGACAGACAAAGCCTGGCAGACCGGACGGAAGCGGACGACAGACAAAGCTGATAGGACGCAGGTCCGAGGGCCTGGCATGGGAGACCGGACAGAAGCGGATGATAGACAACGCAAACAGAACGCAAACCGAGACGGGACGACGCAATAGAACGCAAACCGAGACGGGACGATGCAAACCAAGGCAGGGAGACTCTACGATGGTTTGGGGAGACGGCTGAGGCAAAAGGGCGGACTGGATTGGGGGTGGTTGCTCAAAGGCAACCGAAAGGCTATGGTGCCTTTCGTTCTTTTCAAGCCTCCCACAATGGCCGCATAGGCCATGTGGGATAAAAAAAAAAAAAATTTGCCTATCTTTGGCCCCGAGGATCTAAATAGATCCTGTCTTCGGAGTAATTTCATCGGGTCGTCTGGCTCCCGTGGTCAGGGTGCTGCATGGTGGACAGTAGGTTTCGGTTTCGACTCCCTTCGGGGATGATTTTTTGACGCCCAGCGCAGTTGACGCCCAGCGCTATTTTTTTTTTACGCCCTGAGCGACTGTTGACGCCCTGAGCGACTGTTTGACGGCCGAACATCACCATTGACGCCCAGCACAGTTTTTTTGACACCCTGAGCGGCTGTTTGACGCCCGAACAGCACCATTGACGCCTGTGACGCCTAGCCAGCACAAATTTTGAAAGTTTCTCTAGGTATTTTTTTTCCAAATTCTTGTCTATTTTGCAATTTGAAGGGGGGAGTTCACCAATTTCACTTGCAAAATTGTCAGACAAAGGGGGGAAAACTGTAATAGGAGCTATAATTTGTGGGCATTTATGATTTTTATTTGCATTTAAATACTCTTTTTTCTTGCATTATCAATCATAAATTAAAAAATATATATAAGACCCCAAATTTATACCCTATTTGTGCAATTTATTGCACAGCAGCGTTCGGTATTTGAGATACCTCTGGTTCACACTTACAGGTAATGCTATCGTGCTTTGGAATACTATATTCACCGCCTAATATAGCTACAACAACGACGTCTGAGCTTGTTCTCTATAAATCGTCGGGGAGAAATAAGGCAAACCAGTTTTTTGTTTTTTCCCATTTCATACCCACATCGTGATTGTTGTTAGGCGTAAATCCTGACGAAAGCTATTTTTTCCAAAGTGTTTAGGGGAAGTTACGCCCCACGCATGCGGAATAAAAATTTCTATGGTAGGTGTCATTAACAAAACGATGCTCTTTCAGTATTGCCTATGTTCAATATATTGTGCTTCTCATATGTACTTATAGTCTCCCTCTCATAAGGGCGAGTACATATTGAGTGGTATACTGTTCCTATATACCTATAGTTTCCCTCACGTAAGGGTGGGTGTATATTGAATGGTTACAATATAACGATCTGGCAAGTATAAATAAAGGGAGACCAATTGGTGATATAAGGAACTTTCATAATGGCCACAATTCATAAGTATCTCTCAGATTCTCAATTGCTAAAGGGTCCTAACTTTGTTCCATGGAAGACAAAGATGAAAGCCATACTTCAGTTGGAATATTTATGGGATGTAGTTTCTAGCACTAAAAAATGTCCTCAAACAATAGGAACAGATCAAGATGATTGGGATAAGAAAGACAAGAAGAGACTTGTATTTATCTTACTTGCTACCGCGGATGAGGTGCAACCTCATATTTGTGATGCCACAACTAGTAAGATAGCCTGGGATGCTTTGCTCACAGTATATGAAGGGAAGAATCAATCCACTATTCTTCATCTTCAAACTCAACTACATAATCTCAGTATGAGTTATGGAGAAACAGTTGACATATTCCTATGCAGAGTGGCAGATTTGAAAGCAAAATTGAATGCTATGGGAAAACCTATGGATGATGATGTCTTGAATTCTGTTATCTTGAGAGCATTACCAAGTTCCTACAAGATGTTGATCACCTCTCTCAATGTTTCTGGTAGACAAGTCTCATTTGTGGAACTGGTAAACTTGCTTCAGACTGAGGAGGCAACTCAAGTCCAGAAAGATGACATGCCAGATAATGCTGTCTCCACTCAGCAAAGTGGTAAACAACAAGGCCAGTTTCAAAAAGGAGGTGCTTCTTCCAAAGGAAAATGGAAGCAATCTCAACAAAAAGATACAAAATATTGCAAAATTTGTGACATGAATAACCATGACACCAACAGGTGTTGGTTCAAAAACAAGCAACCAAATGAGAGAGTTTCCCACAAGAAGGGAAAGCATAAGAAAAAATACAATAAGCATAAACAATATAAAGGCCATGTAGCTTATGCTGAATCCAACTCAGAATCACCTTCTCCTGATTCTGATTCTGATTCTGACTCTGAAAGAGCACACAAGGTGCTCATGACTCATACTTCGTCTTCTCAGATAGATGATGTATGGTATATTGACTCAGGAGCTAGCAAACACATGACTGGGGATAAATCATGGTTTGATACTTTTGTGGAGAAAGAGGGTAAGCCGACTCACAATTGCCGATAATCGGGTATATCAAGTAAAAGGAGAAGGGGATATTTCGTGTCTCTTCCTGATGGTAATTGTCAAATTGAAAAGGTTCTCTATGTGCCAGGCTTAGCAAATAATCTACTTTCAGTCACTCAAATGTTGGATAGAAACATGGAAGTCATGTTTCGAGTTGTCAATGGCAAGAAGATATCTTTATCACACATTGTGGTAAACATGTTGCCACCGGATCTTACCAACATGGCTTGTTTATTCTCGATGCTATTTCCACTCCCCATGTTGCTTTGGTTGTAACTACAAAGGAGGCCACCTCTCTCTGGCATCGGCGGTATGGGCATCTCAGTTCTGGATATCTGCTTGAATTACACAAATATGAGATGGTTAAAGGTCTTCCACCTCTCTCATCTATCTTACCAGTGTGCTCGGATTGCTTAGCAGGGAAGCAACATCGAGTGCCTTTTGAAACAAGCTCCTCTCGAGCTGCAAAACCTTTAGAGCTGGTACATACCGATCTGTGTGGTCCTATGTCAACTAGATATGGTGGGAAAAGGTATTTTCAACAATGCGTTGATGATTACTCATGGAATATGTGGGTTTTCTTTCTTCAGTTGAAATCATAAGCACTTCTCTAATTTCAACAGTTCAAGAAACTTGTTGAGGAGTCGAGATATTTTATCAAGACCATCCGCTCAGATCGAGGGGGGGAATACACCTTTGGAGAGTTTTCAGAGTTTCTTAAGAAACATGGAATCAAAAGGCAACTGACTACAGCCTATACACCTCAGTAGAATGGAGTTGCAGAGAGAATAAATCGTTCCATTATGGAAATGGTTCGATGTATGCTAAAAGGAGCACATCTTGAGGATCAATATTGGGCAGAAGCAGTAAACATAGCATCATACCTTCTAAATAGAGCACCCACTAGAGCTCTACAAGGGAAGACTCCACAAGAAGCATGGAGTGATAAGAAACCTTCCATTGCTCATCTGAAGGTGTTTGGATGTAAAGCATTCATGCACATTCCAAAACAGAAAAGGAGGAAGCTGGATGGGAAAACTCTGCAGTGTATCTTTCTTGGCTATGATGAGTACTCAAAAGGTTATCGATTGATTGATCCTAAGACCAAGAAGACACATGTAAGTAGAGATGTTATATTTGATGAAAATCTCACATCAAAAGACACATCTACAATTGTATACCTAGATGAAGAAGAGCCTAAGAAGGAGGTTCAACTTCCACAGCAAAAACAAAAAATTCCAAAATGGTATACTAGCACTTTGAGAGATTCTAATTTGAAATATCTTCCAGATCTATCTCTTGATAGGCCATGTACTCATGAGTATGACTCAAAATATGAGAGCAGAAGAATCTACTTCAGAGGTTGACGAACTTTGTCAACACTTTGATGATTTGTCGATAGGTGCGAGAAAATGATAGAGAGGAAGAAAAGGATGGAGAAAAAATTTATATGTCTACATTGAATATAAATGAACCCACAATGGTTCAATCTGCACTTGATGAACCACAGTGGAAAGAGGCCATGGATGTAGAACATAAATCTCTCCTTAGAAATAATACTTGGAAATTAGTCGATCTGCCAAAAGGGAAGAAACCCATAGGCTGCAAATGGGTGTTCAAAGTGAAATATAAGGCAGATGGGTCTATTGATAAGCATAAATCCTGGATTGTTGCCAAGGGGTATGCTCAGAAAGAAGGCATATATTATGAAGAGACTTTTGCCCCTACTACAAAAATGACTACCATTCGTGTACTTTGTGCCATGGCAACTCAGTTTGGGTGGCAATTACATCATATGGATGTTAAAAGTGCTTTCTTGAATGGTGACTTACAAGAAGAAGTCTACATGACTCAACCAGAAGGATTTGTGATCAAGGGGAAAGAACAAAAAGTATGCAAATTGATTAAATCCTTGTATGGGTTAAAATAAGCTCCTCGAGCTTGGTACATCAAGATAGACAGTCACCTTGTGCAACATGGATTTGAAAGAAGTCCTTCAGATGCAAATCTCTATATCAATAAAAATGGGTCTGATATAGTGATTCTTGTACTTTATGTAGATGATCTGATCATTACAGGAAGCTCAGAAAGTATGATTAGCTTAGTAAAAAAAGACTTGAAGCAATCATTTGAAATGACAGATCTAGGACTTCTGCACTATTGTCTTGGTTTAGAATTTACTCAAGAACAATTTCATATACGAGTAACACAAAAAAAATATGCCAAGACTTTAGTAGAAAAATATCGGATGACTAATTGTAAGCCCAAAGCAACTCCAATGGAGCAAGGACTTAAGTTTTCTCGATATGATGAGTCACCTCAGGTAGATGGAACTCTCTATCGTCAGTTTATTGGGAGTCTCCTATATCTGACAAATACCAGAGCGGATATCGGCTTTTGTCGTGGGATATCTTTCAAGATTCATGCAAGAGCCTAAGATGAGTCAACTGGAAAGCAGCAAAAGAGTTCTTCACTATGTTCATGGTAGTACAAATTATGGCCTGGAATATAGAAAGAATAATAAATTTTTCTTACTTGGATACACAGACTCAGATTATGTTGGATCTCTTGATGATCGTAAATCCACTTCTGGATATGTTTTTCATCTCGGGTCTGGACCAATCTCATGGCACAATAAGAAATAGCATGTGGTTGCTCTATCTTCAACAGAAGCAGAATATCGTGCAGCCAGTGAAGCAGTGTGCGAGATAATGTGGTTAAGTCGCATTTTTACAAACATGGGCCTTCCAAAGAATATTCCACTTCATTTGTTTTACGAAAATCAAGGTGTTTTGAATCTTGTAAAAAATCCAATTTTTCATGAACGTACCAAACATGTTGATACCTGATGTCATTTTATTCGGGATGAAGTTCCAAAGCACCATATACAACTCCAATACATTCCTACTGATGAGCAAGTTGCCAATATCTTTACCAAAGCACTTGGCTGTATCAAATATGAGAAATTTCGAGCAACTATTGGAATTTTCCAATAATGAAATAAGGGGGGATGTTAGAGCATATGACATATTGTATTTCATTATTTTAAAATATTGCTCGTAGGCAATCTCCAAGTTAGGTTGATTAACCAACTCATCGGTTAATCAACTGCTTCAACTGTTTGTAAATATTTATATTGCCATCAATGATAATGTATCTATTACTTCGTGAAATTCTTCACATGTAGTCCCAGCAGACTTAGAGCCCTTTAAGTATTGCAATGTGGTGCAACTGATGCCACAATCGACCCTCCCATCGACACATTTAGACTTTCAGTTGAATCCATTCAAATAGGGTCCAATTTCACCTACATCCCCATTGTTAAGTCCCTCAACTCACTAACAAGGCCCATCTTCATCATCTTTTCCTTCACCAATGATGCCACCTATGGTGGCCAGACCGAAGGACAATGTGAAGAAGCCCCTAGAGGAGATACCGCCATTAGTCTCAACCATCTCTACCAAAGAGGTGCCCAGTCGAATGGAATTCGAGATGCCTGGTCCATCCACCATGGAGTGGACTTAGGAAGAACTCCCATTCCCTCCCTCTCAACCGTCGACGATTACCGTTGAAATGGCCAATACGGGCCTAGGGGAGTACCTAGTGCAGAACATTGTAGAAACACCCATGCTTGAATCCATGCAAGACATGGGGTGGTCTTGCCTCCCCATCGACACTATTGTCCTTTTAGGCTACCCACCAAATCAGACAAATTTTGTATATGTGGGCCTCGACAATGACATTGAACCTTACCTACAAGAGGAAGAGGACGAAGAGCGATTTGCTGAGAACGTCAACTATCTGTCCAACCTAGACTTTGCCTTGAAATACCTTGTCTAATGTAATTGGCATGGATATGGATTGGGCAGATATAAACAAGGAGAGTGCATTCTTTGTCAACCAAGATATCATATGCCATATGATAAATCAGGAGTAGGGTTCAACCACCCTTTGCCCCTTGACATCTTGGTGGAGACCATGCAAGGCCTAGAGCTAGGCAACAAGGATGGGTCGGTACAAGATCCATATGCCAATCCCAACACAACATATACATTGGGGGACTATCTCCCATTGTTAACAACAAACCTCGTTGACCTCAACTACTCCTTTCCTTCCATCGAGAAAGAAGAAAGTTTAAAAAATTACCTCCAAGAGGGATATAGACAAGATCAGGGGGGATCTTCTGAAGACGAGTCAGAGTATGAGGTAGCACCTTGGGACCCTTTCTAATTCAATAGCAATCACTCACAAGTGACACCCATAGACGACTATTAAGAGAACTTTATGATAATGTTCCCCTTAAATGCTACAATCGAGCAATTGCCACCTCAAGGGAATTCAGTCCTTCCGTAGAGAGAGAAACAACCTCGATGGGACCAAATCAACTTGCTCAAATAGAATGAGCCTCACATGTCACACGTAGTTTTCAAAGCCAATGAAGGCCTATGTATCTCCAATAGCGACTATGAAGATGAGACTGAGATGGCATATCTCAACTATATGCGACAACAAAAACACCCCATGGAAATTGATGATATGTTTGAACAGCTAAACATGGGGCGAAGGCATAGGTGGAATTTGAACCAAGCACAGTTGGACCAAGTGCTGCATCTACCACTTCAAGCATACAAAGAGCACCTTCCACCCAGAGAACTTATAGAGCCATTAGTGCCAAGGTCAGACCCTCTCCTTCTATCCACACATAGGTCCGATCCATTCATGTCAATACCCACAGAGCTAGATCTAGGGTATAAGGATCACCAAGGAAGTCCGAGTCAACACCCTTGTGGTAATGGAGACCAAATTCATTTCATCAACATGATATCCATTGAATTAACCACCCCCATCTACAATCTAGCCGATCCATCATGACCATTACATTTAGACCTAGATGCCATAGACTAGGATCACGCTAACTCGCCACCATCCCCATCAGAGTACTGGCCTTGTGATGAGATGCTTCATTTCACCCCAGTTGCAACTCAGGATATCTTCCATGCTGAAGAGGAACCCGATGTTCCAAATGCAAATCTAAATTCAACAAATGATATCCACCTGATCCCAACTCCACATCAGTTGGAGGATGGGTCCCACATGTCAGTCGAAGAGAATACTGACGTAGACATCGGCTCTGATCCAATGAATGCACAAATCATCAAGCTGGGGGTAAGTCTATCCCACTAAGAGCAAGAATATTACATTGCCCTTCTTAAATAGAAGAAGGAGAATTTTGCATGGTCCTACAAAGACATGTCGGGGCTAGACCCACAACTAGTCATGCATAATTTAACACTTGACCCGACAGTCAAGCTAGTCAAGCAAAAGATACATAATATGCGCCCAACAATGGCATTAATGGTAAAATACAAGCTACAAAAGTTGTTGGATGCATAGTTTGTCATCTGCGTAGATTACCCACCATGGCTGTCTAACATGGTACCCATTAAAAATCCTAACAAGAGGATTTGCATATGCACTGATTTTTGAGATTTAAACAAAGAGAATCCCAAGGACAATTTATCCTTATTGAGCATCGACGCATTGATAGATGCTACAACAGGCCATGAAATGCTTTCCATCATGGATGGTTTCTCAGGATACAACCAGATTTGTATCAATCTTGATGATCAACTAAAGATGGCGTTCACAACACCTTGGGGGACATTTTGTTATAAGGTCATGCCCTTTTTCCTTAAAAATGCTGGTGCCACCTACCAACGCGCTATGACATACATCTTCCACAATCACATACATATAAATTTGGAAAATTATATGGATGATTTTTTGGCCAAATCTCTTTTGTGCAAAAATCATCTCGATTATTTATGCAAGATACTTGAACACCTCATCGAACACAAAAGTTAGGCTAAAACCCAAGAAGTGCATATTTGGCGTCACATCTAGAAAACTCTTGGGCTTCATAGTCTTAAAATGAGGCATCAAGGTAGATCCAAATAAAGTCAAGGCGATCCTTGAGATGCTTCCCCCAACCACCATCAAGTAGCTCAGAAGCTTGCAAGGAAAGGTCACGTCGATCAAGCACTTCATAGTGCAGTTATCTGACAAGTGATGACCCATGAATAAATTATTACACAAGGAGGTAGCATTTAATTGGGATGACGAGTGCCAGTCAGCCTTCGATGACATCAAATAATACTTGGATTCACTACCAGTATTGGCACCACCTAGACCAGGCATGTCATTCTACTTATACATCTCAGCTACTGAGGTGGCACTGGATGCCATGCTAGCCTAGAAGAATGAACTACACAAAGAATAGGCTAATTATTATCTTAGCTGCACCCTGGTCAGTTATGAACTTAACTATGCATATGTTGAGAAGATATGCTTAGCAGTGGTATTTGCCACCAAAAACCTATGCCATTACATGTTGAGAAATACGACGTATGTTGTGTCTAAGGAGAATCCATTGTGGTACATGATGAGTCATACTTATCACAGTAGCTGCATGATGAAATAGATAATGTTGTTGATGGATTTTGACATCAAATTCATTGGACAAAATTTTGTCAAAGGTCAAGTCATCACCGATCAACTAGCAAAGGCTCCTCTTGAATACGATCAACCTCTGACCATAGAGCTGCCCGATGATGGGGTCTTCCATGTCTCAGAATCGCTAGATTCTGATGAGCCTGAGTCACAGGCCGACATAACCCTATTTTTTGATGGTTCTAAATGTGAGCAAGGGGGTGGCACAGGAATTGTATTCTTAACACTGCAAGGGGCTCCAATACCTTTATCATTTAAACGTGATTTCCCATGCATCAATAACAATGCAAAATACGAAGCCTTGATCATAGGTCTTCAGACAACCATCACCATGAACATCAAACACTTGAATATATTTTGTGATTCGCTATTAATTGTCAACCAAGTGAAAAGGGTATTCCAATGCAAATGCCCAGTTTTGTAGGCCTACAAATCCCTTATGGATAAATTCTTGGCAAAGCTTGAATGGTATGACATCGAGGCACTCCCTTGATCATCAAATTGTTTTATGGACACTATGGTCTCCTTGGGGTCACTAATCCCGCAAGACATTTCTAGTGATATGACAACCATTCAAGTCAAAAAATTATCTCAATCCATGATGGAGCGTGCAAGCTCTGACCTAGCACCAAGAATCCACCTAATCCATATTGAACTGTATCAATATAGGTTCTCTTGAATCCACAATAGTCTGAATCATACCAACTGGGGATCTTTGTTCTCCTCGACCCCTCTTAATAACAACACAATGCTATTCTTACAAGTTCTTTCCCACTTAGATTTTGCTAGGGACGAACTTCAAGAGGGATTGGTCATTCATACCATCAAGGTTTCTGATCAACAGGATTGGTACACACCAATAAAAGACTACCTCAAGTTAGGTAACCTCCCACTTGGATTGTCGTAAGCCGTGAAAATATCATTCAAACAGAAAGTAGCAAAACATATCTTGCTAGGAGACATTTTGTACCGTCAAAGCTATGAAGGAATCCTCCTTCATTTCTTGGACTAGCAGGAGTCCACTTGGGCGATCACCCAAGCGTACAGTGGTACATGTGGTGGCCACTTCAACAGTATGGCCATCGCAAAGCACATTCTTCGCATGGGCTATTATTGGCCATATTTAGAGCGAGATTGTTGTGCATATGTGCATAAGTGCATGAAGTGTCAACACCATGCTAATTTGACACATGTACCTTCTTAGGCCTTGCAGCTGATCCAATCATCTTGGCTATTCTCGTAGTGGGGCTTAGATCTAATAAAAAAGATCTCCCCTACATCGTCAGGCCATCACACATTTATCATAATGGCCATAGAGTACTTCACCAAGTGGGTGGAAGAAATTCTGCTTACTTCTACAACTGGGACCCGCATTGCAAAGTTTATTTTACATAACATCATATGTCATTTTTGTATTCCATCCAATATCATCTCGGATAATAGGATATCATTTAAGAACAAAGATGTGCGTGCTTTGATAACAATGTACAAAATTCAGCACAATTTTTTGACACCTTATTATCCGCAGGCAAATGGGCAAGTAGAGGCATCAAACAAAATTCTAGTTGCCATCGTTAAAAAGATAGTCTTAGATAGTCATAAGGATTGGCACATTCAAATACCACTTGCTCTTTGGGCTTATTGCACTAGCATTCGGACACCCACTAGGGCAACTCCATTTTTGTTGTTGTATGGCTCCGAGGTAGTCATACCTCTCAAGTTGGAAATACCTTTCCTACGCATATTAATGCAAGAGTTCATCGATGATGACATTGTGCGGCAAGCCCAGTTATACCAGCTTACATTGCTCGACGAACGATGTGTCAATGCTCTCGAAAAATTACGTATCTACCAATAGCGACTTAAGAAAGCATACAACATGAAAGTTCACCTAAGGGACTTTCAGGTTGGTGACCTGGTCTTAAAAAAGAACCAACAAAACTCTAACTTGCCACCCCATTTAAGGGACAAGTTCATGGCAAACTGGTTAGGTCCTTATGTAATCGATAATTAAATAAGACCTAGAACATATTGGCTCACCTCTCTTGATGGAATCAAGGAACTAGAACCCTTGAACATTAATCATTTGATGCCATTCCACATTTAAAAGAGCCATTGCCCACCCTAAATGCCCCAAATATTCCCATAATCACTTGGTCAACCCAAAATGCCCCAAAGGTACCCATAATTCCTTTGGTCAAACCAAATACCCCAAGGATTCCCATAATCGCTTGGTCAACCCTAAAATGCCCCAATGGTATTCATAATTCCTTTGGTCAAACCAAAGTCCCCAAGGATTCCCACAATCGATTGGTCAAACCAAAAAAAGCCCCAAAGGTATCCATAATCTCTTTGGTCAATCCAAAAGCTCCAAGGGTACCCACAATCACTTGGTCAAAAAAAAATATTCAAAAAAAATAGCAGATAATCAAAAATAACAAAAAAATTGCATCTCACTTTCATGCATAAGCTTAAAAATAAAAAAAAATAAAACAATAAGCTGCATTAGGCATCACATACATACATTTCATATTTGCTGGTCATACATGTCAAATGCACCATAGACTATAATTACTCGACAATTCCATCATTTTCCACATTTATCCATTTTGTAAATAATCCAACAAGAATAATGCCATCCACATTTTCCACCATATCATAGTCAGTTGTCTTCTAATATATTTAGGGTTTTTTGTCATTCAACTGTCTTTAGATTTCTAGCCAAAAAATGTACAAATTCAGACAGATTTTACAAAGGTAGAGTTTTACTTGGATCACACCTTGTTACGTAGCATCCCAACACAAGTTAAAACACATAAAAATTCCCAAGTTGTGTGAATGAAAGATGAAACTTACAAAGAAATCTAGGATACCATACAGTGAAAATATTATCTCGCTCATCCCCCTGTGCAAATGACCCCAAGAATGTTGAGAGTTGGCAAAATTACAAGCATCTTCCCTACCCAATTCCCCAAAATAAACAGTGGTTCTTACCACTATCAGATCCCCCAAATTCTTAAAAATTTGCAAACATCAAAAAATTGCAAAATTCAAAGTAAAAACTCCAAATTTTGCATCAAAACCCTCAAAAGTGAACACATCAAAAATCAACGTTCAAATCCCTTGCTCAAAAACAAAAATAAATAGTGATTTTTATCACTACATACGAGAGCAAGTATCCCAATAAAATTGAATAAAATAAGGGAGTCGAACTTGAATCCCTAGAACTCTCAACATTCAGAAGGTCATGAGGTGATCCTCAATACCGGTTTGGTGGATAGTCTTCTGGTCATTGGTGGCAAAACCTCCCGCATGACGATATATCTATCGCATTAAATTGTGTACAGATCAATGTTTGCATGTGGATGAGCTAGCTTATGGTATCCTAGATTGCACCGCAAATTAATCTTACTAAATACAACAAAGGAGTTAGTGGAGCTAATTAGGTGATCCTCAGTATGGGTTTGGTTGACAGCCTATCTGGCACTGGTGGTATCCTGACAAATACCACATAAACGAATTCAATCGCACACAAAAGGAAGTGAAATAACTGGGTCAAACTCAAGACTGATTCGTACCTTGTTCACAAGTCTTGTAAGATAAACATACAGTCTTGGCTAGTTAGTTAAAACATCTGAGTCTCAACAAAACCTTAACTACATTCTAAAACAATTGTGGTACATTTCATTACTTACATCACCATCAGAAAATACAAAAAAAAAAAAATTTACACATGAAAAGTCATCTCACAAAGCAATCACATAGTATAGAAATCCAATAAATCATGTACAGTATATGGTTCCACCACCAATATATCAACAAATAATTTCATCCATTCCATATGCATACATCCATATAGTCAGACACATTCGCATTCATAATAACATATGCATACATCAACATAAATAAATGTGCATAAAAAGAGCAATAAACCATAACAAGTAAATAATCCAAAAAGAAAGTGATGTATATATTAAGTGAAAAATACCATCAGGCTACAATAAAACGGTCCTTTGACCTCACAAAAAAATCAAAAAATCAAAATCCCCAAAGCCTAGGGAGTCGGCCACCATGATCACGCAGGATCGGTGCGACTAGAACTACCCCCAGTGGTGTGGGTCATATGGGACCTCTCAGGGCGACTTCTACCAGCCCTCACATCATGCCCACTAATGTTACCCTCAACACCCACCTAAGATGAGAGGATGCAGACTGCTCAGTATCACTACCTCTCATATGGTGCGATGATCCATCTCTAGTGAGCTCAGGTAACTATCCATCGAGGTGGATAATATCGGCCTCCAACTCCACCCAGCACCGACTCCACTCCACATCTTGTCGATGATACCCAGCCAATGCGTCATCCTGCTATGCCAACTAAGCTCGTAGGAGATCCCTCTTGACTCTGTGCTCCTCATCTCATCTCCATAGTATATCCTCCAATTACGCTATTGCAGCACGAAACCTAGCCTCCATATACCTTGTATGGGCATCTCCAGGACGACATGCTACTCTGGCACCCACTACTTCAGGATGACATGTGTATCCAGCTACTCTGAAACCCCTAAATCATCCCCAGTGAATTCATCTACCTCCACAATATTTGCATCATCGATCGGAGCCCCTCAACCCTCCATTGATGCCTCCACACCCCCACCATAGGCTCCAACAACGTCACCTGCTTGAGCCCAAGGGCATCAAGCCACTCCCAATCCGCAATAGTCAGTGCATCCCGAGCATCTAAGAACACAGTCGGTTGGTGATACCGACTCTTCACAACCTAAAAAATAAAAACAACACAAAAACATTAAAACATGACAACATAAAAACTATACAACAAAGTATAGACAAACAAAGTATAGAAAAACAAAGTACAAAAAAATTGTACAACAAAAGTACAGATCATTCAAATAAACTATACAATAAAAAATGTAAAAAAAAACAAATTAAAACATTAAACAAATTAGGGATTTAACCTTAATTTAAACAAAAACATTCAAATTAAATTGTACAATCAAATACAAAGTAAAAAAAAAAATCATGCTGAGGTTTAAACCTTACTATGAACTAAAAACCAAAATATAACAACAAAAGCAACTAGGGTTTTTAACCTTAAGTGTGAACAAAAAAATCAGATAAACACAAAAAATTCATACTAGGGTTTTTAACCTTAAGTGTGAACAAAAAAATCAAATAAACACATAAAATTCATACTAGGGTTTTTAACCTTAATGTGAACTAAAAAACAAGCAGAATAACGCTAACAGACATTTTATATGTGCATTTTAAAAATTCATATAAAAACAAAAAAAACAAGCAGAGATAAGGAGCACCCACCGGTCTTGCCTCAGCTTTGCCACTCAAAAATCCGGTCCTCACACTCATGGTGTCCGTGAAATTTTTGTAGCACTCCATTACGCAAGCTCGCACTCCTCCTCTCAGCTCCAAATCGCCAGAAAAAAAGATTGCAAATGAGCCCAAAACCTAGTTTTGGCCCTTATATAGGCTCTTAGGCCTATAATCATTCCACCCTAGGATGAGTGCTCTAGTTAGAGCTTGTACCACCTTGGGATTATTACAAAATTAGTATTCATCCCACCCCAGGACGATTACAGATCCAGAAATAAAGCAACCGAAACTACATCCAAAAAATACACCAAAAAAAAAGCAATAAAGCTGTCAAACAAAGGTGCCCTTGCATATGATATTATTGGCATGAAAAATTGATGTCATGGTCATAAATTATCACTATCCTACTCCCTAAGAAGACTACCATAGCCGGACCGCTCCACGAGAGGATGAATTTTTGAAAATTTCAACCCCAAGGCGTCATAAAAAAGGGTCAAAACCCACTCAATAAGCAACAATAACTCTGCCGAATAAAGGTGCCTTTGCACCTAAAATTCTTGGCATGAAAAACCAATTTCATGACAATAAATTATCACTATCATACTCCCTAATAATGCTACCATAGCCATACCACTCCATGGGAGGATGGATTTTCGACAATTTCAACCCCAATCGGCGTCACAAAAAAGGGTCAAAACCCACAAAAAACAGGTCATATTGTTGGGAAACTGCATAAGCGTTCAATGAAAACAACTGAAGGCACCCTTACAAACATCATATTGGGTCAAGCGACTCATAAATTTTCTCATTTTGGTCATTCCCTCATCGATTCGTCGCTTGAGGGGTTAGTCACACTTATTCACCAATCAACAAATACACACCAAATCAAGGAAATGGCATGCATTCAAAGAATCATTGATAAAGACAATCACGCCCCTGCTTGGGGTAGCAAACAAGCAATAATCACAAGCTGATCAAACATTTGGCATTCTGGAATCATGAACTCAAGGTTCCCATAGATAAAAGGTTGTACCCTTTGCTTATTCATGATTGAACAATGTCCAAGATCAAGTAACACCTCATCGAAAAAGGTTAACACTTGAAGTAAGCTCCTTAGCTCATCAGAAGCAAGAATTCAAGAATGCATGCCCTTTCCATACTTGGGGCATTAAAATTTGGTTAGGTTACTAAGAAATCCTAATAATTAAGTGCTTTGGTTATTTAATTTTGCTCAGCACTGTGCCACGCATAGCGCATCCCAAAAAGTGGCATCTGTAGACACCAAAACAACATCAATCCAATTATGTGGCTACAAGAACTGACCAAATTAGCATACATAGCCCCTAGGGTAGCCTCCAGAGGTTAAACAGTGGTCCTAAACACTACCAAATTAGTTTTGGAAGGTTAGAGGTCAATTTGGCACCTTTCAAGCACTTCACTCCCTATTCGTTCCACCCTAGTATGATTAGAATTCTATTCGCCCCACCCCAGAACGACTAGTAGAAATCGCTCCAAGGTGGGATGAATAGTAGGTTTGATGAGAAAAAATTCAAACCTTGAAAAATGGTAGCCCAGATCTACCACTTAAATCTAGCTCCAATGCATGGGAGTGCGAGTGAGCATTTCAGAGCTCAAAGAGGCAGTCATGGAGGCCTAAATCAAGGAGCCCTTAATCAGGGAGGAATCTTCTCTACCCTAACAAGGCATGATGGCCAAGTGGTGCCCTTGCATGTGCATTCAAATGAGACCCTCAGGTCTATAAAATGGTGAGCCTTCTCACCCCACAAAAAAAAGAGCAGGAGCATTTGGAGCAACGGAGCGCTGCCAAATTATACCCTCACCCCTCATTGTGCTTCCTACATCCTTGATCTCTCTTTTGGAAAGGAGGTTATCGGGTGAATACTAGGAGCGCAATCCAGAACAAAAACCTGAACAATCAGCCACAATCCCACACAAATTTTTTTGACACAACCCCTTGGGAGGTTTTGGACCCATCCCAAGTGGATTGGTGGGATCTATTCTTGACACAATCTGATTTTGTTTGCATTGCACCCATCATGCCGTGCTTTCGTAGACATGCTTTGAATTTTATTGAGCTTTTACTTTACTAGATTCTTGGTGGGATCTAGTGAAAGGTTATGAGTAACCAATTTTGGATCTAGACGTAGAATATCTTTATAAGTCCAAGCAAAGAGATCAAGTCTCTCTTTTGATAGAGGAATGAGGGTGGTGCGCTCCTCAAGAGAAAATATCTCTCAAAATTTAACCTTCCTTGGATTGGTGGGATCATTACTGATATCCACTTAGAAGGTTTCCTCTATTGACATGTGTGACCCATCCTCAAGCTGGTGATGGGTAGGTATCAAGTGGATGTCATACATTAGGTTTATAGGTTCCACATAAAAATTACCCTTAGCATGATAAACATCATATGCACAACTTGGTGCAAAATGAAATGGTTGTAACATTTCTTTATCAGGAAAGAAATATTTAGGATCTAAAGACAAATTGATGCGATCAAAATCAATGGCTTTAGAATTAAGATACAAAGATTTCAAGGGTCAGATGGATTGTGGAGTGGAGTGATCAAATCAATGGAGAACATGTTGATAGAATGGATGTAGTCTCCAAGACCACACAAATGTGACTCACTACTTTTGGATTTCTCCCCCTGCATTAGATGTGGATTTGGTAGAATGGAGATTTTTGGGTTTAGCCTAGGCATAAATATAACAATTGGATCCTCAAGAGGAAAAAATTACCTTAAATTTGAAGGGCCAGGAAAAACCATGCGATAGATTTCCTCCAGATTGACTAGACTTCTTTGAATGGGAGGACCTGGGAACACCTCACAATCTATGGGTTCCATGTCTACAGGTTCCCTAAGATGACATAAGTGGTGAGGCCCAAGATAGTCCAACTTTGTTTCATCCTCATATTCTTCCTCTTCTAAGGAATGCTCAACATTATCTATCCTAGAATTGCTTTGTAGACCACCTCTCTTGGACATGGATTTTGAATCTCCTTCCTTAGAAGTAGCTTCTAATTTAGGCTCTATTATTATACTAGGATTCTAGATTTCAATACTAGTGTCATTGACATCTTCATAATTTTCAATCACCAAATAAGTTCTTGGAATACCTTCTCGACTAGCCTCCACCCAGATATTGTCATGATAGATCAAAGGTGGTTTGATAGAAACCATGTTCACTGGCCAGTTACCCCTTTGTGAATAGGAAGGTTTAATATGGTAGGGATTCCAATCCACATCATCCCTCAAGATTAGGTTTAGGTGATCTAGAGATATCACTAGAAGCTCCTCTTGACCTCTAATGTCATAACCCAACCTGAACCGATTATTTTGAAACTAATTTCATGGTTCATATGGAGTTTGATGCCCTTTTTTTAATAGACCCAGATTGTAACCATACTGTAGACACCAAAACAACACCAATCTTATTATGTGACTGCAAAAACTGATCGCATTAACACACACAGCCCCCAGGGCAGCCCCAAAGGTTAAAATAATGGTTCTAACCACTCACACAATAGTTTTAAAAGTAAGAGATCAATTTGGCACCTTTTAGGCACTCTACTGCTTTTTTTCTCCACCCAGGGACGAGTGCAGATTGGTACTCATTTCACCTAGGTACGATTACTAGCGCTCGCTCCTGGGTGAGATGAATGCCAGGTTTGATCGGAAAAAAATCAAACCTCGGCACATGACAACTTAGAACTATCACTTAGCTCTCCCTTCATGGCATAGGAGTGCGAGGGAGTTCTTTTGACAACTCATATCTGCCACTTGACTCTCCATTCACTGCATGGGAATGAGAGTGAGTTTTTTTGGGACAACTCGAATTTGCCACTTGACTCTCCATTGCATGGGAGTGAGAGTGGGCTTTTTCATGACAACTCAAATTAGCTACTTAAGTCTCCCTTCATTGCATGGGAGTGCGAATGATATGGAATTAAATTGAAGCTAATTATTATTGAAAACTTAGGACTTTAAATAAGTCCAAAAATAAAATCGTAAACCTGGAAATCATGAACAGCTCCAAGGATTTACGTACACAAATCCGAAAAGGCTAAATATGTAAGCCCTATAATGCCGAAAACAAAGACACCTAGACCTAGACCATTCAACGAAGGAAAAAAACAACTCACGTTGATTATTCAGTTGACTAAGTCCTAATGAATTTATCCTAGGTCCAAAAATAATTAGCCCTAGGTCTAAGTTTCCTCATCATTCGTCCCAACAAAAGAAGCATTGGGCTCCAATGCTTTGAACAAAGAGGGAAAATCCCAGGACAGAATGTGAGCAGAAATACAGTGAGCCTAATGTGGAAATTGGCCTCGAAGGGCCATAAGATATGAAGTAGAAACACCTTGGCATGTTTGTCAGGTCTTCATATCAAAGATTGTATCGGCGTCAAGCGGAAGCTGAGTATCAGGAACCACATCAACTGGATGTATGATGGCTGGAACTGTCTCCAATGTGGAATCATAGTATGGTTTGAGAAGATCAACATTGACAACATCGTGAATGCCAAGATGTGCTGGAAGGTCCAAGAAAAAGGCATTCTCAGATATTTGCTGAAGAATAGTATAAGGCCCATAACGAAGAGGCTTGATTTTGCTATGTGCCTTATCTACAAATCATCGTTTGTCAAGATGAAACCATAATTTGTCACCAACCTAAAAGGAATGAGGAGTGCGGTGCTTGTCCATCTATTGTTTCTGCTTTTGCTGAGTCTTCTAAAGAATTTTAACCACTTTGGCTTGAAGACTCTACAAATGCTACACAAAAGAGTTGGCCTTGTCTTGTTCCTTTTGAATGTGCATTGTGGCTAAAGAAGGCAAATACAAAGGTAACTCATAAGGATCAAGTGGTTGAAAACCAAAACACACTTCAAATGGAGAGTGCCCTGTAGAACTGTGGATGGCCCTGTTGTAGGCGTGCTCAATGTGAGTGAGGCTTAAGTCCCACTTGGCTGGAGTGGAATTATGGTAAATCCTCAAATTCTGCACGATAGTATGATTAACTACCTCTGTCTGCCCATCAGATTGAGGATGATAAGTAGTAGAGAAGTTAAGAGATACTTCCAAAATCTTCCAAAGTGATCGCCAAAAGTGACCCATAAAGCATTAGTCACGATCAGAGACAATGCTGGTAGGAAGACCAAAAGAATGCCATATCACCTCAAATAAGAGTTGGGCAAGATCCTGTGCAGTACTTGTCTTGCGACAAGGAATGAATTTGGCCATTTTGTTGAATCTGTCCACCACAACAAAGACACAATCATGCTTGCGTACTGTCATTGGAAAACCACTCAAGAGATCCATGGAAATACTTTCCCATGGACGAGAAGGAATGGGCAAAGGCATGTTCATTCCCAATGTCCTATTGGCTGATTTGGAGAAATTACATACTGCACATTGTCGCAAGAAGCGAAGAACATATCTTTACATGTGTGGCGAAAAGAAAAACCGCTGCAGATGATAATGATTTTTCTATCTACCAAAATGTCCCCTATAGAGTGTGGAACGAGCCTCCTTAAAAAGAGACTCCCTATTCCCATGAGGAACACAAAGTTTGTCCAATTTGTACAATAGTCCATCCTGAATATGAAAGTCTTGAAGAGCTCTCAAATTTGAAGAAGAAGGATTGGAAAGTTGGTGGAAAACTTTGCCAAAATCTGGATCCATAGGATACTGTTTAGGCCAAGTTCGAAAGCCAAGATGAGAAGTAGTGACAATTGTCAAAACAAGAGTAGAAGGAGGACGACTCAAACAATCAACCACTACATTGTTTTGTCCTTTCTTGTACTTGATTACCAAATGGAATTGTTGCAAGTACGATGCCCATTTCATGTGCCTAGCTTCCTCAATTTTTGTTTGAGATTGAATAAACTTAAGGGGCATGTGATATGTATGAACAATTGTTTCTTTTCCCAAAAGATAATGCCTCCAATACTTGATTGCTTGAACCAAAGCATAGAACTCCTTATCATATGTAGAATAGTTCTTTTTGGCCTCTAAAAATGTTTTTGAATGATAGGCCACTGGATGACCATTTTGCATGAGCACAGCTCCAAGTGCAACTTGCGAAGCATCAGTTTCTATCTCAAATGGTTGAGACAAATAAGGAATAATAAGAACTGGTGCAGTACTCAATTTGTGTTTCAATGTGTCAAAGGCTTTTTGTTGATCCTTTGTCCACTGAAACTGAACTTTGATCTTTGTCAAATAGTGTAAAGGTGCAACAATTGAAGAATATCCTCCAATGAACTTGCGATAGAAATTAGCAAGTCCAAGAAAAATCCTTAACTCCGTGATTGAAGTAGGAGTTGGCCAAGAGAAGATAACTTCAACTTTGGAAGGATCTACTTGCACACCTTTTTCACTAATTACAAACCCAAGATAGGCAATGAATGTTTGCCCAAATGAACACTTAGGAAAATTTGCATACAATTGGTTCTTTCGAAGAGTTTGAAGAACCATTTCCAAGTGTTCCAAATGATTCTCCCAAGTAGAAGAATATATGAGAATGTCATCCAAATAGATGATTACAAATTTATCTAGACAATCTTTGAATACTTCATTCATCAGCCGCATGAATGTAGCTGGAGAATTTGTAAGGCCAAAGGGCATGACAAGCCACTCAAAGAGCCCCATTTTGGTCTTAAATGTTGTTTTCCAAGTGTCTTCTGCTTGAATTCTCACCTGATGATATCCACTTTTAAGATCAATTTTGGAGAAGAATTTTGCACCTTGCAATTGGTCCAAAAGATCATCAATGCGAGGAAGTGGATAACGATTCTTGATTGTAATCTTATTGAGTGCCCTGAAATCAATGCATAATCTCCATGTGCCATATTTCTTCAACACAAGCAATATAGGAGAAGCACAAGGGGAAGTACTGGGTTTGATGAACCCTTTAGTCAACAATGCTTGAATTTGCTTTTTAATTTCTTCCATTTGCACTATTGATTGTCTATACATTGAAGAATTAGGAAGAGAAGATGCAAGAACAATCTCAATACTATGATTAATCTGTCTTTTAGGAGGAAGACTTGTGGGTTCTTGAAAAACATCAAAAAATGATTGAAGTATTGAATGAACTGAAGAACTCCTATTATTAGTGTGCTTAGGTGCTTGCTTTTCTTCTTGAATTGGTCTGATGAAGATGAGTGCTAATTCATTTGCTTGATTTACAACTTTATGTGCTTGTCTACAACTCAACATCAAATTATGTGGTGTTTGTTGTGTACTTTTGATTATGAATGCTTTATTGTATTTGTGCAAAGTGTATGTATTTTTTTACCCATCATGTATAGACCTCCTATCGTATTGATAGGGTCTTCCAAGCAACAAGCCACAACAATCCATTGGAGTTACATCGCACACAACTGAGTCCACAAAAGAAGGACTGAAAGAAAAATTCACAGTGTATGTGTGTGTGATGTCGGATGTAATCCCATTGTCCTTCCATCCCAAAGGGTAAGGATGAGGATGGGGATTCATCGATAAATTTAGTTTGTCAACAACGGACCTCGCAATTAGATTTTTTTGCGAGCCGCTATCGATTATACAATCAACCATAAATGTGTTACTGAGATGGACCATAGTCACAAACAAATTCTCGTGATCACCATGTGAAGTATTCATAAGGGTCAATTTGTTTAACCCTGCCAATTCCTTATAAGGCTTACGTTCCCCTATATCCTCAATGGGACTTTCTTGTGAGTCCTCATTGGAAGGCTTTACAACTAGGGATTTTTTCTTCACATTTTGCAATTTAAAACACCTCTTTTGAGTATGTCTTGGATTTTTACAATAATTACAAATCAAAGGTGACTTAGAAGAAGATTTTTGTGAAGAAGAAGGGGAAGATGAAGAAGATGGAGAAGGAGAAGAAGAAGATTTAGCTCCCTTGGAAGGTTGAGGAGAAGCCTTCTGATTTCCTCCTGACATAGAAGAGCGAGTCCCACACGATTGTTCCCTTATTTCCTCCTTAGCAAGAAGGGCTTGATTGAAAGCCATGTCAATGTTAACAATCAACTTGTATTTCATCTTCCTGTAAATGGGTTCCTGCAAGCCACTTTTGAATTTGTTAACAAGTTGTGCTGCATTATCCTAGACAAAATTCAAAATTCACAACTTGTTAAATTGAAAAATATAGTCATGAACACTCATATTGGAGGTTTGTCGAAGACGAAGCCACTTGATGTCAAGCTCCATGGCATAGTTTGAAGGATAAAAATTATTTTTCAAAACTCTTTGCAATTCATCCCACGTGTCAATGGGATTTTGGGTCCGTTGTCGATCAGTGACAAGGACCTTGGCAATGCCAGAAAGCTTCAACTTAGCAAAGTTGACTTGCTGATCTTTTGCTATCTTTGTATACTCAAACCAACTATCCATGTCCAAAATCTAGCTGTTGAGGACCTCTAGATCTCATGAACAAGTGTAAAGGGGAACCTCACACTGTTGTTGCACTTCATTAGAAGTAACCTTATCAGCCAAAACGTTGACAAGTTGGGTTACTTGAGCCAATTTGTCGGCTAATTTGGAAGCCATTTGACCCCGAGTGAGCGCCAGAAAAAATTGTCACAAAGTTAAAAAAGTGCAAAAGAAAATATGCCCAATTTAATTTGCAAAACTTGCAAAGTTACAACATGTAAGGGCACAATGAATATTTGCACTATATGGAAAAAGACAAAAAGGAATTTTTTTTTTTTTTATTTTTTTTGGTTTTTTTTTTTTTTAAATAAAAAAGGTGGGTTAAATTTAATGAAATGCAAGCTCTCAAATACGGACCATAGAAAGTCAACCATACAATAAACTGGCCAGTTTGCAAAGATCACCTTATACACGTGCACTCTTAAAACGTGTATTACCATTCAGAATGAATAGGCAAAGCACCTATCTTAAAATGTAGGTGGGTCAATGTGCGTTGAATGTGGGATAAACCCACGGGAGACCCAATTGCATGCGCCTTCGTAACTGCACGCGAAGAGCCAACTGGAAAATGACGAGAACGTTGCCGACTTCCTGGCCCTACACGCAGAACAAACTTTTGAAAATCAAAATTGGGACAATGACTATGGGTTTTCGCACCCTGCAGTGATCTGGTAGCAAATGTGGTTTTGCGCACCCTAGAGAGATCTGAAAAGGCTGGCAGATATGAGACTAGCACCTCCAGGATAGGCAAATCTGTCAAAAAATGGGGTTGGGCAGATCCTCCTTCACACGCTGAAATAGGTAGAATAACGTCGGAAGACACCAACAAGCGCGGGAACTTCCTCCTATCTGTGTCCAACTATGCCGAGAAACATCGATTGGTGTCGTGTATGTGGCAACCAAAAATAGAACACTGAATCGTGAAAAGCAAAACAGTAGTCATAACATACTTTGGCGAACGACACAATCAACCACCTCACGATTTTGTCATGTAGCCGATATCACGGAAAAGGTGTCAAAAATTTCACTATGACGTTCTGAAAATAGAACCTCTCTCCGACAGTAGCATTTCGATGACAGCTGCAAGGAAAACCAACTTTCCTGAGATCATTACAACAGACGATAACAGAAAAACTGGTGCGAAGAATGCCAAAAATTGACACAACCAACCAAAACTGCAATTTGCAGATCGCGGGGTTGATATTAAACTCGCGTGTGTGGAAAATTTTTCACTGGCATGCAGCGACGATGACCGATCGTGGAAAGAAAAAGAGGTTCAACATAGCAAGTTGTGGTTCATGGCTGCAAGTTCGACAAGCTGAAATATCCAGTGCAGGTGGACGTCACCGAAAAAAGAAGAAAAATTTGCTGAACACGACAGCAGATCGTGCGATGCAGAAGAAATTTTGACGACCACGATCACGCCCCTTTTTTTTTTAAATTTACAGTCGTCCGACGCAAGAATTGTAGTCAGGAATAATACGTCGAGGTGGTCGAATCCTAGGACTGCTTCAACTGAAAATTCAGAAAATCAGAACTGTTTGTCTCACGAACAAGTTGTGTGGCCCAAGAATAGCCAAACAAATTTTTTGACCAAGGCGTCTCTTAAAAAGTTGACGAAAGGTGTTGACAAGAATTTATCATCAGCAAATTTTCTTAACAACAATGGAAATTGACAACAATTTTCCTGCCATAATGGCAACAAAAATTCTGCAGTTTCCCTGAGCTTCAACTGAAATAGATGGTGGAGGTCGAAAATAACCCAAAACCTCCAAAATTACCCACTCTGATACCAATGATATGGAATTAAATTGAAGCTAATTATTATTGAAAACTTAGGACTTTAAATAAGTCCAAAAATAAAATCGTAAACCTGGAAATCATGAACGACTCCAAGGATTTACATACACAAATCCGAAAAGGCTAAAGATGTAAGCCCTATAATGCTGAAAACAAAAACAACTAGATCTAGACCATTCAACGGAGGAAACAAACAACTCACGTTGATTATTCAGCTGACTAAGTCCTAATGAATTTATCCTAGGTCCAAAAATAATTAGCCCTAGGTCTAAGTTTCCTCATCAGTGAGTGAGCTCTTTTGGGCATGCAATAGTAGTTATAGAAGTAGTTATGGAGCCCTTGATCAGGGAGAAGTCTTCTCTTCCCTGAAAAAGCATTCATGTTAAGTAGCACTTTTGCATGCTAATTCAAAGAGACCCCTTGGGTCTATAAAATGGTGAGTTTCCTCACCCAAAAAGGATATACAGAGAAGGAGCATTTTGAGCGATGAAGTGCTGCCAGTTTACTTACTTACGATTTGTGCTTCACATCCATAATCTCTTAATCGAAAATGAGGTTATTGGGTGATTTTGGAGGCACGAAGCAAGACCTAAAACCCAAATTTTTGACCACAATATCCTACCAATTAGCTGACAACACATCACAATAGGTTTCTGAATCATCCCAAGTGGATTGGTGTTAAAACAAAGTTTCAACCTGCGGGTGGTTTGCCTTCGGGCACCCCCTGCCTTATTGCAAGTTTACTCGCCTCACCTCGGAACGAGTACCAAACTATTGTAGGTTTACTTGCCTCACCCCAGAACGAGTACCAAACTATTACAGGTTTACTCATCTGACCCCGGGACGAATACGGATCTGTATCAAATTTGGTGACTGTTTCTTTTGCAGTATTTTGCTAGTTACATGATTACACTTCTGTCAAATTTTCAGTCTATTTGGATTCATTTTGATCATCGTTATATTCATATTTTACATTCATTAACAGTACTCTTTCAAATTTGCAAGTTTCATTATCATACACAGGTGCTATTGACGATTTGTTGTTTCTTTGAATGCAAGAGGAGCAGCGAGGATTAAAGATTCACCAATACCAGCGGTGACAACACTTTGGCTCACCCATTTCACACGTGGGCATGCGGAAGGAGGAACACTAAATCCATGATTGTAATTGAAACTATGTTAACGCTCCTACCCCTTAAAAGGGAGGAGACATCTTTGTAACCGAATTGAAAGAGTATAAATAAAAAGGGCTGTGCTTTCTGTACTTTTTTTTATCTCATTTAAATTCGTATCTTTTCTTTTATTTCATGCATTTCACTTTATAGGACCTTAAGCGTTAACTTTGGGTTTTGAATACATCGCATTAGTTTTCTTTTCAATCTTCCAGAATCTCATGCTTTCAATGGCGATCACGGTGGGACCTCTATCCTCTGTTTTTTTTGTAGGTTAGATTTCTGATCTGAAATTGCTTATTTTGATTACAGGTACCTATTTTTCAATCATCAGACTGTTATTCGTTTCGGTTAGTGACGATTATAGAATTGGGATTCGTTTCACCTAGGGACGAATAGGCATTTGTCCTACCCTGGAACGAAGACCGTTCTGATATTCGTCTCACCCAGGGATGAATAGTGTTCTGTGCATTTTTCAGAGCATCCAATCAAAAACATCCTTTCAGGCAGAGAAGAGGTAGGGGCTTTTAACAAGCCTCTGTCAAATTTTTGTTTTCTGTTTTTTGGTTTTCAATTTTTGTATGGCTTAGGGAAAGTTTCCTTTTTGTTTTCCTGTTTCATTTTTTTTGCAAATTAAAATGAACCCCACACATCACGTGGTTACTTAAACCAAGGATTTGATCGTAAAACCCCAGCCCTTGAGCAAGACCAACAGTGGATTTCATCAACACGTTGGCTTGGATATTTGCATTCATTTACCCCGATTGTCACTATTGCTCGACGTAAATCCTGACAAAAGCTGACCGAGTGTCATTGGGGTGATTCCCAGTGCGCGAGGATAATTATTCTATGGTAGGTGTCATAATCAAGAAAATCCCCCTTCTGTACCACCTATGTTCCATGTATCATTTTCTCTCACATACCTATAGTCTCCCTCACGTAAGGACGGATATATAAAGAGGTTGGTATATCGGTTCGAAAATGGTATATTTAAGGGGTGACCATTTTGGAAGTCACAAGAGCATTCATAATTGCATTTAAACGGTTTTCATAAAAAACTTTCAAAAAAAAAAACAAACAACAAAACACACTAACCAGATTTAGGGCACACTTTTAATCTTTAAAAGAGATAATCATTGTTTGTGTGTGTATGCTATTTTCTATTTAAAAAAAAAAATCATAAAAAGAAAAATTACAAAAAAGAATTTTTGCATCTTTAGGTTAACATCACCATGGTGTACACTCGTAGCCAAGCCCAATCACAGGAAGAAGCTGCAAAGAATGCACCAAGGGGGACAAGTCGCCCCCGATATAGCCCTAAAGACTTGGCCATCCCGCCTTGGTAGAAGGATACACAAGTTAGTCCACACCATGCAGTTACAGAACATGACTTTAGAGGCACCTCCTTGAGGGGCACTCCAACTCATGCCATTACTAGACAGGACTATAGAGGAACCTCCTTAGGGGGTACTCCCATGCAACAAAGATCCTTTCAAGAAAACAACCAACATATAGCACTTGACCTAGATATAAGGCCTCCCTTGGAAGCTTGTTATGGGTGGCCTAGTGATGAAGTGCTTGAACAACAAAGGGTCCACAAGGAGGAACCATATGATGTTGTTACTCCTAATTTACCCCTGATTAATGTCAGACACACTAGACCATATCCAAAATATCAAGTTCTCCCGACAGAGCAAGGCAATTCTGCCCGCACCTTTTATGAATATAATAGAGAATGTGAGGAAGATCAATACATTCCTCAAGAATAGTTCCTAGCGTGGGAACGATGCACGTCTGCACCCGCTTTATATCCAGATCGCTCATTGAGACCAAAGCTTCAAGTCAATGCTGCTAACCTCGACAAAGGGAAGAAACATATAGGGGTCTCGGAGTACCAGGATCAAGACAAATATGTAGGGGAGGAATCTAGGCCCCCTAAATAAGAGATGATGGAACAAAATGACTTGGCATTTGCCAAACTAGCCGCCTGCCAAGCGCAAATCATGCGACTTAGGCAAGACCAACAATAATTAGAACATTTGTGTCACCTTAATCAAGAGCGCATTCAGCATCAAACAGCTGAATTGCTTCACAATAATGCGCCTGAGAAGCCCCCAGTCCCTCGCACACAAAAATATGAGATGTATGTGAGGCATAACCCCGTAGTGTGAGACATGTCTTCATGAATTCATCAAGCACTACCTCTAAGACCTCCTAGACCTGAGCGGGAGGCCACTCCCTGCAACCGTGATGGGCATCCTCTATAGGCACCCATCAATGTTTATAGGCCTAGGCTAGACACTCCTCAAGAAGGTTATGAGGATTATGACCAAGAAGAAGAGCAGGCTAAAACGCCCTATCAAGGCAGAATGGATGCTACCCAGTTATCCCTAAAAATGCCTCAAGTTCCCCGTAACCCACAGCGGGAGCAAACCAAGGAGGAGGATATTAAGTCCTCCGATGCATACAAAGTGTTGTTAGAATGCTTAGAGACTATGGAACTCAAGACTGCTGGGCCCCAAAATCCTACCTTATGCCAACTCCGTAGTCATCCTATGCATCCATCAGTGCCAGCACCCCCATACCCCAAACATTTTAAGTTGCCCCAGTTGGCACTCTTTAGAGGGGATGAAGATGCTCAAGAGCATGACTCAATTTTTGAGCCAATGCTTCGGTATACAAGACAATGATGCATTGCTATTAAGAACATTTATAACCACATTCGTAGGACCTGCCTCATATTGGTTTACCTATTTACCAAAGCATAGCATCTACAACTTGGATCAGTTAGTGGACGTGTTCCTAGAATGTTTCGCTTTCAAAACAAAAAAAAAGGCATCACTAAGTGATCTATCTAGCCTCAAGCAATATGAGGAGGAATCTACGGTGGCATATGCGAATCGATGGAGGATGTTGCTTTCAAAGCTATCCTACCTCCCTCCTATGTTCGACCTAACTAAAATGTTCGCAAAGAGCTATTTGCGATCGATCTCTATGCTATTGCAGCTGCAGCAATACGCCACTTTAGAAAAAGCTCTGGTGCAAGCTAAAATTATCAAAGAGATCAAGATACAGGATGGCAAAATTGCCAAGCCTAAGAAAAAAGAGTGGAACAAGAGCACCAAAATAGGGACTATGCAACAGAAATCCGTCGCGGTAAATCAAGTTGCTATAAATGCCCCTAAGCCTGCCCAAGCGACACAACCTCCAAATGCTAATTATCAGGCGGTGCCTCACAATAACAATGGGAAAGATAATCAAAAATAGGATCACAATCATCAGTGTTGCCCTAGGCAGCAATTTATACCATACACCAAGTCCAGGGACTCCTTGTTTGACTGTTTGTCAGTGGCAAACTTGATTAATCTGCCAGAGATTCAAACAATCGATCCTAATGCGCCAAAGCCTAAGGGCTACATAGAGGATATTTACTATAGATTCCATAGATGGAAAGGGCATGACCTTAATTCCTGTTGGAAATTCAAAGGTTTAGTGCAAGGCCTCATTGACAATAATACATTGGTAGTGGATAACCCCATCGCACCCAACAACCAACAAATGGGTGTTTTCAAAGATCCTTTACCCGCACATGATGCACAAGCAAAACCTCTTCATGTCAATGAAGTGCAACAAAATTGCCCCATGGAGGGGTATGTTGGTATGATCAGCATTATGACAAGGAAAAATAGATACCCAGGAGCTGCCCCCACGACAGCCACAAGGGAATCTCCATCCATGGCACAACCTCAAGTGAATACTACACAGCTTCCCTCGCCTAGACTAGTGGCCATGATTCGAGCTAGACTTACTCAAAGTCTAAGGACCACGTCTGCTAGGCTCTCCATATATGAGCTTATTCAATAATTGGTGCCCCATCGAGAAGATCTCATGGAGATATTAAAGGAAATTGAGCTGCAACCCCACAAAACGAATTCGTTCAACAATTTTGTGGGGCATGTCAAATAGTGTACCGAACCAGTCATAACCTTTCGAGAAGATGAAATAAAAATGGTGACTAGGGATGTAGCAGATCCACCCCTACATGTTATTACGTGGGTCAACGGGACTCCGTATAAGCAGGTGTTGGTAGACACTGGTTTGTCCAATAAAATTATTACAACCGCCACATTGAAACATTTGAAGTTGCCAGTCTCTCACATTGTACCTTCCAAGTATACCCTTCGAGCATTCAATGATGCGATATGCTCGACAGTTGGCACAATTTTCCTACCCATACAAGTGGGACAAAAGAGCATTCATACATTGTGTCACATTTTAGAAGGTGAGATGGCTTACAATATCTTGCTTGGGCGGCCTTGGATCCGAGATATGAAGTGTGTCCCTTCAATTGCTCATAAATGTTTAAAGTACACATTTGAAGGACAAGTGTGCATGGTCCCCATAGATTTAGAACCTTTTAAATACTACAATTCAGTGCAACTAATGCCGCAGTTGACCCTTCCTTCAACGCATGTGGATTTCCAGTTAAATCCGTCTAAAAGGGGTCCGATTAAGTAAGAATATCCATTACTAAATCAATCAAATTCCCAAGTAGATTCATCTTCTTCATCTAGTCCTCCCACAATGACACCACCTACGGTGGCTACACAAAAAAACAAAGGAAAGAAGCCCCTGGAAGTGGAACCACCCTTAGTCTCCAAAATCTCGACATAAGATACGCCTAATAGAATGGAAGTCAAGACACCTAGTTCACCCCACATGGAGTGGACTCAAGGAGAACTCCCATTCGCTTCCTCTCAATCGCCAACGATTACTATTGAGATGTCTAACACAGGCATGGGGGAGTATATAGTGTGTAATGTTGTAGCAATGCCCACACTTCAGTCTATGCAAGACATGGGAAGACCTCGACTCCCCATAGGCTCTGTGGTTCCTTTATGCCACCCACCTAATTAGAAAAACTTTATTTTTGGGGGCCTAGATCATGGTGTTGAACCTTCCCAACGAGAAGAGGAAGATGAAGATCCCTTTGTGGAAGATGTCAATTATCTGTCTAACCCAGACTTCGCATTACGATATCTTAGCCAATGTAATTGGCATGGATACGGGTTGGGCAGGTATGAACAAGGAGTGCGTGTTTTGTGCCAACCAAGATACCAAATGCCTTATGACAAGTCAGGAGTAGGGTTTAATCACCCTTTGCCCCTTGAAATCTTGGTCAAAAACATGCAAGGCCTAGGGATAGGCAACAAGGATGGGTTGGCATCAGATCCATATGCCAATCCAAATACAACTTATACATTGAGGGATTATTTCCCATTACAAACAAAAAACCTTGTTGACCTCAACAACCCTTTCCCTTCGGCTGAACAAGGAGAAACCTCATAGACTCACCCACAAGGGGAAGATGGACAAGACCAAGAAGGGTCTTTCGAAGATGAGTCGAAGTACGATCATTCGCACGAATATCCAATGAATGATGATAAGGAAATCTTCCTGACGATGTTCCCATTGGTTGCTGCAGTTGAGCACATGCCACTTCAAGACAATTTGATCCCCCCGTAGAGAGTGGCACAACCTCATTGGGACCATATTAATTTGCTCGAGCAAGATGAGCTTCCCATGTCACAAGCAGTTATTAGAGCCAATGAAGGCTTGTGGTTCTCCGACAATGATTCGAAAGATGAAACTAAGATGGCCTATCTCAACCACATGCGACAAATTCAACAAAGGCAACAAATGCAACAACGATATCCCTTGGACATAGATGACATATTTGAACACTTACACATAGGTCCAAGACATAGGTGGCACCTCAACTCGATGTAGTTATAGCAATTACTACACCCACCACTCTAGGTACACAAAGAGCATCTTCTGCCTGGAGACCCTATCAAACCATCAGTACCGAGGGCAGACCCTGTTTGCATGTCCATGCATAGGGCTGATCCCTTTGTGCTAGTGTCTACAGAGCCAGACCCAACACATCAAGAACATCCCGAATGTCAGAGTTATCACATATACGATAATGGAGGTTACCATCATCTCATAAAAATGATCTACATTGACTTGACCACCCCCATCCATGATCCAGCCAATCCAACATGATCATTGTATCTAGACATAGAGGCTATAGATTGGGATCGCGCTGACACACCACCATCCCCATCAGAGTATTGGCCTTGCGATGGGATGTTTTATTTCACTCTAGGATAGACTCAGGATGTCTTTCATGCTGAATAGGAACTTGACATTCCTAATGATGATCTTAATTCAGTAAATGATATCCATATAATCCCAATTCCACATTAGTTGGAAGACGGATCCCACATGTCGGTCGAGGCAACGACTGATGTAGACATCGGCACAGATCCAATGAATCCACGGATTCTCAAGCTGGGGGTAAGTCTTTCCCCTAAAGAGTAAGCCGATTATGTTGCCCTTCTTAAGGAAAATAAGGAGGTTTTTGCATGGTCCTACAAGGATATGCCAGGACTAGACCCATAGCTAGTCATGCATAATTTAATGCTTGATCCAACAATCAATCCAGTAAAGAAAAAACTACGCAAGATGCACCCAACAGTGGCCTTAATGGTAAAATATGAGTTACAAAATTTTTTGGATGCCCAGTTTGTCATCTGTGTGGATTATCCTCCATGGTTGTCTAACATGGTTCCCGTCAAGAAGCCCGACGGGAGGATTCGCATATGCACCGATTTTTGAGATCTTAACAAAGCGAGTCCTAAGGATGATTTTACCTTGCCAAGCATCGACGCATTGGTAGATGCCATAGCGGGCCACAAAATGCTTTCCCTTATGGATGGTTTCTCAGGATACAATCAAATTTGTATCAATCCCGAGGACCAACTAAAAACAACATTCATAATGCCTTGGGGACATTTTGCTATAAGGTCATGCATTTTGGCCTTAAAAATGTTGGCGCCACTTACCAACGTGCCATGAAGTACATCTTTCATGATTACATTCACAAGACTTTGGAAGATTACATGGATGATTTGTTGGCCAAATCTCTTTTGTGCCCAAATCACATCGGTGACTTGAGCAAGGTCCTCGATCGCCTCATTGAAAATAAAGTCAGACTAAACCCCAAGAAGTGTGTCTTTGGCGTCACCTTTGGAAAGCTCTTGGGTTTCATAGTCTCCAAATGAGGAATTGAGGTAGACCCAAACAAATTCAAGGCAATCCTTGAAATGATTCCCCCAACCACCATCAAGCAGCTCAGGATTCTATAGGGAAAGGTTGCATCGATCAAGCGCTTCATAGTGCAGTTATCTGACAAGTGCCGACCCATGAATAAATTATTGCATAAGGGGGTCACATTTCATTGGGATTATGAGTTCCAGTCAGCCTTTGATGACATTAAATAGTACTTGGCTTTGCCACAAATACTGGCACCACCTAGACCAGGAGTGTCGTTCTATTTATACATCTTAGCTACTGAGGTGGCACTGGGCGCCATGCTGTCCCAAAAAAATGAACTTCACAAAGAACAGGCTACATACTATCTTAGCCGCACCCTGGTCAGTTATGAACTTAACTATGCATACATTGAAAAGCTCTGCTTGGCAGTGGTGTTTGCTACCAAAAAGCTACTGAGGTGGCACTGGGCGCCATGCTGTCCCAAAAAAATGAACTTCACAAAGAACAGGCTACATACTATCTTAGCCGCACCCTGGTCAGTTATGAACTTAACTATGCATACATTGAAAAGCTCTGCTTGGCAGTGGTGTTTGCTACCAAAAAGCTACATGCTCAGTAATAAGATGTATGTTGTGTCTAAGGAGAATCCATTGTGCTACATGATGAGTCATACTTATCATAGTAGCCACATGGCGAAATGGATCATGTTGTTGATGGATTTTGACATAGAGTTCATTGGACAAAAATCCATGGTCAAGTCATCGTCGATCAACTAGCTAAGGCTCCTCTTGAAGACGATCAGCCTCTGACTTTCGAACTACCTGATGATGGGGTCTTCCATGTTTCAAAATCGTTAGATTCTGATGAGCCTGAGTCATAGGCTGACATAACCCTATTCTTTGATGGTTCTAAATGTGAGCAAGGGGGTGGTGCGGGAATTGTATTCTTCACTCTGCAAGGTGCTCCAATGCCTTTGTCATTTAAATTAGACTTCCTGTGCACCAAAAACAATGCAGAATACGAAGCCTTGCTCATAGGTCTTCAAATAGCAATCACCATGAACATTAAATGTCTAAACATCTTTTATGATTCGTTGTTGATTGTCAATCAAGTGAAGGGGATTTTTCAATGTAAATGTCTGGTTCTGCAGGCCTATGATGACATTAAATAGTACTTGGATTTTCCACCAATATTGGCACCACCTAGACCAGGAGTGTCATTCTATTTATACATCTTAGCTACTGAGGTGGCACTGGGCGCCATGTTGTCCCAAAAAAATGAACTTCACAAAGAACAAGCTACATACTATCTTAGCCGCACCCTGGTCAGTTATGAACTTAACTATGCATACATTGAAAAGCTTTGCTTTGCAGTGGTGTTTGCTACCAAAAAGCTACATGCTCAGTAATAAGATGTATGTTGTGTCTAAGGAGAATCCATTGTGCTACATGATGAGTCATACTTATCATAGTAGCCGCATGGCGAAATGGATCATGTTGTTGACGGAGTTTGACATAGAGTTCATTGGACAAAAATCCATAAAAGGTCAAGTCATCGTCGATCAACTAGCCGAGGCTCCTCTTGAAGACGATCAGCCTCTGACTTTCGAACTACCTGATGATGGGGTCTTCCATGTTTCAAAATTGTTAGATTCTTATGAGCTCGAGTCATAGGCTGACATAACCCTATTCTTCGATGGTTCTAAATGTGAGCAAGGGGGTGGTACGGGAATTGTATTCTTCACTCCACAAGGTGCTCCAATGCCTTTGTCATTTAAATTAGACTTCCCGTGCACCAAAAACAATGCAGAATACGAAGCCTTGCTCATAGGTCTTCAAATAGCAATCACCATGAACATTAAACGTCTAAACATCTTTGGTGATTCGTTGTTGATTGTCAATCAAGTGAAGGGGATTTTTCAATGTAAATGTCTGGTTCTACAGGCCTACAAAGCCCTTGTGGACAAATTCTTGGCACAACTTGAATGGTATGACATCGAGGCACTCCCTCGATCATCAAATCATTTTGCGGATACTATGGCCTCCTTGGGGTCACTAATCCCATAAGACCCTTTTGGTGAAATGACAACCATTTAGGTTAAAAAATTATCACAATCTGCGATGGAGCGTGCAAGCTCTGATCTGACGCCAAGAATCCACCTGATCCAGATTGAACCATCTTCGGATAAGTTCTCTCGAATCCATGATTGTTTGACTCAAGCCAACTGGGGGTCCTTGTTCTCCCCGACCCCTCTTAATAGCAACACAATGTTGTTTTTACAAGTTCTTTCCCGCTCAGCTTTTGCTAGGGATGGACTTCAAGAGGGATTGGTCGTTCATACTATCGAGGTTTCTGATCAGCAGGATTGGTACACACCCATTAGGGATTACCTCAAGCTAGGTAACCTCCCACTTGGATTGACACAAGCCACGAAAAGATCATTCAAATAGAAAGCAACAAAGCATGTCTTGGTAGGAGACATTTTGTATCGTCAAAATTATGAAGGAATCCTCCTTCATTGTTTGGACCAACAAGAGTCCGCTTGGGCGATCACCCAAGCTCACGATGGTACATGTGGTGGCCACTTCAGCGGTATGGCCATCGCAAAGTGCATTCTTCGCATGGGTTATTATTGGCCATCTTTAGAGCGATATTGTTGTGCATATGTGAAGAAGTGCATGAAGTGTCAACACCATGCTAATTTGACACACGTACCTTCTCAGGCCTTGTAGCCGATCCAATCGGTTTGGCCTTTTTTGTAGTGGGGTTTTGACTTAATTGGAAAGATCTCCCCTACATCGTCTGGTTGTCACACGTTTATTTTAACGGCCACAGAGTACTTCACCAAGTGGGTGGAAGCAATTCCGCTAACCTCTACGACTGGATCCCGCATTGCGGAGTTTATTTTGCATAACATCATATGTCATTTTGGTATTCCATCCAAGATCTTGTCAAATAATGGGACACCATTCAAGAATAAATATGTGCGTGCTTTGACCAGAAAGTACAAAATTCAGCATAGTTTTTCAACCCCTTATTATCCGTAGGCAAATGGGCAAGCAGAGGCGTCCAACAAAATGCTAGTCGCCATTCTTAAAAAGATAGTTGTAGACAATCATAAGGACTGGCACATTTAGATCCCGCTTGCCCTATGGGCTTATCGCACCAGCATTCGGACGCCCACTAGGGCAACTCCATTTTCGCTGGTGTATGGCTCCGAGGCAGTCATACCTTTTGAGTTGGAAATCCCTTCCCTGTGCATTTCAATGCAAGAGTTCATCGATGATGACACTGCACGACAGGACCGGTTAGATCAACTGATGTTGCTCGACGAATGATGCGTTAATGCTCTCGAGCATTTGCGTATCTATCAAGAGCGACTTAAGAGAGCATACAACATGAAAGTCCACCTCAGGGAATTTTAGGTTGGTGACTTGGTCTTAAAAGAGAACTAGCAAAATTCTAATTTTTCGTCCCATCTACGGGACAAGTTCACGAAAACTGGTTAGGTCCTTATGTCATTGACAGTAGAATAGGACCTGGAACATACCGGCTTGCCTCTCTTGAAGGAATCAAGGAAAAATAACCCTTGAACATTAGTCATTTGAGGCCATTCCACATCTAGAGAGCCATAGTCCACCTAAAAGCTCCAAGGATTCTCATCATCGCTTGGTCAAATATAAAAGCTCCAAGGATTCTCATCATCGCTTGGTCAACCCTAAATGCCCCAAAGGTATCTATAAACCCTTTGGTCAAGCTAAAAGCTCCAAGGATTCTCATCATCGCTTGGTCAACCCTAAATGCCCCAAAGGTATCTATAAACCCTTTGGTCAAGCCAAAAGCTCCAAGGATTCTCATAATCGCTTGGTCAACCCTAAATGCCCCAAAGGTATCTATAAACCCTTTGGTCAAGCCAAAAGCTCCAAGGATTCTCATAATCGCTTGGTCAACCCTAAATGCCCCAAAGGTATCTATAAACCCTTTGGTCAAACCAAAAGCTCCAAGGATTCTCATAATCACTTGGTCAACCCTAAATGCCCCAAAGGTATCTATAAACCCTTTGGTCAAACCAAAAGCTCCAAGGATTTTCATAATCGCTTGGTCAACCCTAAAAGCCCCAAAGGTATCTATAAACCCTTTGGTCAAGCCAAAAGCTCCAAGGATTCTCATAATCGCTTGGTCAACCCCAAAATGCTCCATAGGTATCCATAAACCCTTTGGTCAAACACCAAAAGCTCCAAGCGTTCCCATAACTGCTTGGTCAAAATAAATATTCAAAAATAAACAAAAACAATACAATCATCAAAAATCACAAAAACAATTGCATTTCAATTCCATGCATACTCATAAAAAATCAAAAATCACCAAAACATTAAAAAAAATCAAAAATCATAAAAACAATTGCATTTCAATTCCATGCATTCTCATAAAAAATCAAAATACAAAAATATAGGTTGCATTAGGCATCGCATCCATACATTGCATACTTTGCTAGGTCATACAAGTCAACCACACCATAGACTGTCATCACTTGGCAATTCCATCATTTTCCACATCAAATCCATTTTCATAAACGCATACATCTAGAATAGCATCATCGCCATTTTTTTTTTTTTAGCATAGTCAATTGTCTCCTAAATGTATATAGGGTTTTCGTCATTCAGTTGTCTTTAAATTTCTAGCCAAAAACTGTACATAGTTAAACGTATTTTACACGGGAAAGTTTTACTTGGATCACGCCTTGTTACGTAGCATCCCAACACAAATTAACACACATAAAATAATTCCTAAGTTGTGTGAATGCAAGAGAAACCTACAAAGCAGTCTCGGGTACCATAGGTGAAAGATTAGCTTGTTCATCCCCCTATGTGAATGGTTCTAGAATGCTAAGAATTGACAAAAGGACGAGCTCTTCCCCATCCATTCACCATAATAAACAGTGGTTTTCACCACTCCCACAAATCCCAATCATAGTTGGTCCCCAAAGTTGTAAGGATTCGTACTACACGTCCCTGCCAAGGATGGGTAGTCATCCCCAAGACCTAAAAGGATCAACGCCATTCATAAACAAAATTCCAACAAACCATCATCCTAACCCTTTCCATTCACCTTTGGTCTCCAAGTTGTAAGGATTCATACTATCCGCCCCTAACCAGGATGGGTAGTCATCCCCAAGGCCTAAAAGATCAATGCCCTTACTTCATAATCTCCATTATCCCCTTGGTTCCCAAAGTCATAAGGATTCGTACTACACGTCCCCGCACGGGATGGGTAGTCATCCCCAAGGCCAATAGGATCAAGGCCATTCACAAGTTCAAACTTACAAAGCTCAAAATACAAAATCAAATAACAGTGGTTATCACCACTATTCAAAATCCTTGCTCAAAAAACAAAAGAAAAATAAATAGAAAAATAAACAGTGATTTTCATCACTATATAGACGAGCAAGTCTCCCAAATCATTCAGCCAACAAATAACCTGAACTTGAATCCTTGGAATTCTCAGCATTCGAAAACCATCTAGGTGATCCTCATTACAGGTTTGGTTGATAGCCTACCTGGCAATGGTGGTATCCTACCCGCATGACGATATGTTCGTCACATTAGCTTTGCGTGTGTGCAGACCAATATTTGCATGTGGATGAGCTAGCTTATGGTACCTTAGATTGTCACGTGGATTAATCTTGCTAAATACAACAACGGAGTTAGTGGAGCTAATTAGGTGATCCTTAGTACAGGTTTGGTTGATAGCCTATCTGGCACTGGCGGTATCCTGACAAATACCACATAAACGAACTCAATTGCACACACAGGGATGTGAAATAACTTGGTTAAATTCAAGTCGTATTTAGACCTTGTTCAAAAGTCTTGCGAGATAAATGTACAGTCTTGGCTAGTTAGTTAAAATATCTGCATCTCAGAAAAGCTTAACTACATTTTCAAACAACTGGTACAGCTCATTCCGTCCATCATCATCAAAAAATATACAAAATACAAAAACAAAGTTTTCACACGCACAGTCATTCCACAAAGTCATCCCATTAATATAGCAAGTCAGTCAAATCTTGTATAGTCTATGGTGCATCGACAAAATCATCAACAACTCATTTCATTCATTCCATATGCATACATCATACAAATTAGACCCATCGCATTCATAATTGCATATGCATACATTAATGTAAAAACATGTACATAAAAATAAATCATGAAAAATATATAAACACCAAAAAGAGTCATCTGTATATATATATATCATAACAAAATTTCCCGTAGGCTACAATGAACCGGTCCTCGGACCTCGCTACCACAATCCAAAAACTCAAAAACCCCAAGCCTAGGGCGTCGGCCACCATGATCATGCAGGATCGATGCGACGAGAACTACCCCCTGTAGTATCGGTCCTATGGGACCTCTCAGGGTGACTGCTACTTGCCCCTACATCATGCCCACTAGCGCCTCCCTCATCTCGCCACCTACGATGGGATGATGCTGACTACTCCATCCCATTGTCTCTCGTCCGATACGATGAGCCACCTCCAGGAGGCTCTGGTATTCACCCACCAAGGTGGATAATCTCTCCCTCCATCTCTAGCCAATGTCACTGCCAATCTGACTCCCATCGGCCCCAATCTGCCTCCCGTCGACTCCACTCTGCCTCCCGCCTATGGTAGTAAGTGACTACATCGTCACGCTGTGCTAGCTGCACCTATAGGAGATCCCTCTCCCGTGCAACATCCGTATCACCCTCCTATCGGTGAGATGCAACCCCTGCGCTCTCCCACTCTACCAATTGAGTCCACAAGAGATCTCTCTCCTACAAAGCCTCTCCCAGCTCCCCATCTCGCCTCCGTAGCACCTTCGTCAATCATGCTACCTCAGCGCACAACCCCACCTCTGTATCCCCAAGCACGGCCGACTGCGTCAGCCTCTCTGGTGCATCGGCCTACTCCGGAGCATCCTGCATCTCTGGCTCCTCCTCACCAAAGTCCTCTCCCACATCTGCCACCTCCACCATGTCCACATCAACAGGAGCTCCCCAACCCTCTCCTGGTGCCTCTGCACCCTCTCCGCCTACCGCTGCCTCATCCCCTCCCAATGGCCCCTCACCTCGCCATCGTCGGAGCGTCCACCACTCCTCGTACTCGACAGTAACTCCGACGTCATCCACATCCAGAGTGTCCAGTACTATATCTGCCTCCTCCCCTAGCGGCTCGAGGATCGACGCAGCTAGAGTCCTCTCATCGCTCCAACGCCGATAGACTAAGGGCTCCCCAGGCAACCCCTGGTGTACCCCAAACTGTCATGTCACTCAGAGATAATGGAAGTATTCTTGCTCTGTCCCGTGTCGTCCAATGACCCACCTCCCCCTCCGGACCCATCGAAGCCACTCATCAGCCTTCGACCATGTGGGACAATCCCGATATGGCCTCCACACCACATCTCCTGGAGTCAGTCGTGCCAATGCATCTACGTAATGGTCCATGTCTCCCGCAAACCATCGACTCTGACCCCGCTCCTCAGATCGATACCATAAAGCCCCATAACCAATGTCTCTATCCACCATGTCAACCCGTGTAGTCCAGGGTAGCCCTCGTGGTCGCTCCACGGCTATATGCTGCCAAGCCCAACACTACAACAAGTAACTACAGCCAATCCCCTTCCACCTCATACAACTCATCATATAGTTGAGCCAAAAGCGTCTGGCCCCATCTCATGATCACAGGCTCTATCACAGGACAATCCACTAACTGCCACACCACCTCCAGTAGGTTCCATGGGAACCTCACCCCCGAGGAGTCTGGCAACAACATGTTGGAAATGAGGCTCATGAGTAGTGCATGCCTCACTCCCAACACCCTCCTCTCGTACCACCACCGCACTAAGATCCCACCCACTTGACAATCATCCTCCGCTCTCTGCACCGCGTCCTCCACACCCAAGTCCTCCCCATGTCCAAAACATCGGGTCAGTATGGCCCGTCCTCTGGCCTCGTGGCATCGTCCGGATGGGAACCCCGTCTATCAAAATCCGAAGAATCCGATACACATCCTCCAAGGTAACTGTCATCTCCCCTGTCGAGAGATGGAAGGTGTTCATCTGAACATCCCATAGATAGATCAAAGCTGTCAAGTACGCCCGATCCCCAAAAACTGGCTCCAATCGAGCCACATGCTTGAGCCCCAAGGCATCAAGCCACTCCCAATCCTCTGCACTCAACGCCTCATGGGCACTAGAAAAAATAGTCGGTACCCGATACCGACTCTTCACCACCTACATATCACAAAACATAAACACATCAAAAACATGCATCAAATCACCATCACATATACAAAAATGCATCAATATACAGTAACATCATTCATTCACATGTACATCTGTTACAATTTACAAACATACAAAAAACAAAAAAATTGATATGGTTTACCTACGGTTTCGACCTAAGTTTACCATTTCAACAAAAAAAATGCATCAATTTTTCACCTTTACTTTCATACACAAAATAACAAAAATTTGACATGGTTTACCTACGGTTTCGACCTAAGTTTACCATTCAAACAAAAAAATTCATCCATTTTAATCTAAGTTTTCATCTTTCATTTCATAAAAACAAAACAAAAATTTGACATGGTTTATCTACGGTTTTTAACCTAAGTTTTACCATTCAAACAAAAAAAATTCATCAATTTTAATCTAAGTTTTCATCTTGCATTTCATAAAAACAACAAAAATTTGACATGGTTTACCTACGGTTTCGACCTAAGTTTACCATTTAAACAAAAAAATTCATCAATTTTTCATCTTTCATCTCATAAAAACAAAAAAATTGACATGGTTTACCTACGGTTTTTAACCTAAGTTTTACCATTCAAACAAAAAAATTCTTCAATTTTAATCTACGTTTTCATCTTGCATTTCATAAAAACAACAAAAATTTGACATGGTTTACCTACGGTTTCGACCTAAGTTTACCATTTAAACAAAAAAATTCATCAATTTTTCATCTTTAATTTTATACAAACAAAACAAAAATTTGACATGGTTTACCTCCGGTTTTTAACCTAAGTTCACCATTCAAAACAAAAAAAAAATTCATCACTTTTTACCCTAGGGTTTCATTTTTCATCATTTCCACAATAACAATTTGACATGGTTTACCTACGGTTTTTACCTAAGTTTACCATTCAAACAAAAAAATTCATCCATTTTTTTTAAATCTAGGGTTTCATTTAAAAAAAAAAGACAAAAATGGACATGGTTTACCTACGGTTTCGACCTAAGTTTTACCATTCACATAAAAAAATATTTTTATAACCGTGGTTACCCTAAGGTGTTACTCTAAGTTTCATTTGGGTTTATTCTACGGTTTTCCATCTAGGTTTCCATCGGTTTGCATACATGTTTCATTTTGTTTCATGGTCTTTACATCAATTCATTCACCTTTTAATTAATTAATTAGGGTTCCATGTCTTAAACAAAAGAAAAACACAATAAAAACAAATTTGCACTTTTTCAAATTAAAACTCGTGGAGATAGTTCACTTACTGGTCTCGCTTCGGCTCCGCCGCTTGACGACCTGGTTTGTGCACTCATGGTAGCTAGAAAATTCGGCAGTGCTTCGCGTCAGAAAATCTCCCTCCTCCTCCTCAGAGCTCCAAATCGCTCGCGATGAACAGTGCAAATGAGCCAAATCCGTCATTTTTGCATATTTATATTTTTTGCTTGCTGGTATTCGTTCCTGCCTGGAACGAGCGCTTTTTCCTCGGAGGAGCGCTCGTTCCACCCATGGACAAGTACCATAATAGAGTTCATCCCCCCTGGAATGAATTCCAAAAAATCCAAAAAAAAAACACAAAAAATCATCATCAAAAACAACATTAAAAAAAAAAAATTGAAAAATGCACCACAACAAAACCACTAAAAATTGCCGGACAAAAGTGCTCTTGTACTTAATCTCTTGGCATCAAAAAACAAATGTCGGGGTTTACCTTGTCATTATCTGTCTCCCAAAGAAGGCTACCATGGCCGGACTGCTCCATGAGAGATCAGATTTTTGCCAATGTTAACCCCAAATGGCATCCCCAAATGGGTTCACACCCACCAAAAATAGGTCAAAAAATCGAGAAACTGCTCAAGCATTCAACGGAAAACATCTGAAGGCACCCTCACTTAAGTCATCTTGGGTCAAGCGACTCGTCGCTTTTCTCATGTTGGTCATTCCCTCATCGATTCGTCGCTTGAGGGGGTAGTCACACTTAGTTATCAATCAACACACATACACCCAATCAAGGCAATGGCATGCATTCAAAGAATCATTGACAAAGACAATCACGCTCCTGCTTGGGGCAGCAAACAAGCAACAATCACAAACTGATTAAATGCTTGGCATTCATGAATTATGAACACAAGGTTCCCACAGACAAAAGGTTGCGCCCTTTGCCTATTCATGATTGATCAATGCCCAAGCTCAAGTCACACCTCACCAAAATAGGTTAATACTTGAAATCCAATTCCTTAGCTCGTCAGAAGCAAGGATTCAAGAATGCATGCCCTTTCCATACTTGGGGCATCCAAAGTTGGTTAGATTACTAAGAAATCCTAATCATTAGTGCTTTGGTTATCTATTTTTGCTTAGCACTGCACCATGTGCAACGCTTTCCAAAAAGGGGCATCTGTAGACACCAAAACAGCACCAATCCGATTATGTGACTGCAAACACTGATCGCATTAACACACACAGCCCCCAAGGCAGCCCCAGAGGTTAAAACAGTGGTTCTAACCACTCACACAGTAGTTTTAAAAGTAAGAGATCAATTTGGCACCTTTTAGGCACTCTGCTACTTATTCGCTCCACCCAGGGACGAGTGCAGATTGGTACTCATTTCACCCAGGGACGATTACCAGCGCTCGCTCTTGGGTGGGACGAATGCCAGGTTTGACCAAAAAAAAGTCAAACCTCGGTGCATGACAACTCAGAACTATCACTTAGCTCTCCCTTCATGGCATAGGAGTGCGAGGGAGTTCTTTTGACAACTCATATCTGCCACTTGACTCTCCATTCACTGCATGGGAATGAGAGTGAGCTTTTTAGGACAACTCAGATATGCCACTTGACTCTCCCTTCATTGCATGGGAGTGAGAGTGGGATTTTTCATGACAACTCAAATTAGCTACTTAACTCTCCCTTCATTGCATGGGAGTGCGAATGAGTTCTTTTGGGCATGCAGCAACAATTATAGAAGCAGTTATGGAGCCCTTGATCAGGGAGAAGTCTTCTCTTCCCTGAAAAAGCATTCATGCTAAGTAGCACTTTTGCATGCTAATTCAAAGAGACCCCTTGGGTCTATAAAATGGTGAGTTTCCTCACCCAAAAGGATATACAGAGAAGGAGCATTTTGAGCGACGAAGTGCTGCCAGTTTACTTACTTACGATTTGTGCTTCACATCCATAATATCTTAATCGAAAAGGAGGTTATTGGGTGATTTTGGAGGCACGAATCAAGACCTAAAACCTGATTTTTTGACCACAATATCCTACCAATTAGCCGACAACACATCACAACAGGTTTCGGACTCATCCCAAGCGGATTGGTGTCGAAACAAAGTTTCAACCCGTGGGTGGTTTGCCTTTGGGCACCCCCTGCCTTATTGCAGGTTTACTCGCCTCACCCCGGAATGAGTACCAAACTATTGCAGGTTTACTCGCCTCACCCCGAAATGAGTACCAAAATATTGCAGGTTTACTCGTCCGACCCCGGGACGAATACGGATCTGTATCGAATTTGGTGACTATTTCTTTTGCAGTATTTTTCTAGTTACATGATTACGCTTCTATCAAATTTTTAGTCTATTTGGATTCATTTTAATCATCGTTATATTCATCTTTTACATTCATTAATAGTACTCTTTCAGATTTGCGAGTTTCATTATCATACATAGGTGCTACTAATGATTTGTTGTTTCTTTGAACGCAGGAGGAGCAGCAAGGATTAAAGATTTATCAATACCAACAACGGCAACACTTTGGCTCGCCCATTTCACACGTGGGCATGCGGAAGGAGGAACACTAAATCCATGATTGTAATTGAAACTATGTTAACGCTCCTACCCCTTAAAAGGGAGGAGACGTCTTTGTAACCGAATTGGAAGAGTATAAATAAAAAGGGTTGTGCTTTCTGTACTTCTTTTTATCTCATTTAAATTCGTCTCTTTTCTTTTATTTCATGCATTTCACTTTATAGGACCTTAAGCGTTAACTTTGGGTTTTGAATACATTGCATTAGTTTTCTTTTCGATCTTCTAGAATCTCGTGCTTTCATGGTTCATATGGAGTTCGATGCCCTTGTTTTAATAGACCCAGATTGTAACCATACCAATGGTAACACTCAAAATATAAAAGGGTAAACTCTGGGTTAGACATATAATGAATGTTGATTACAAATGGTTCATCATCATCTTTGTCTATAGGTGCATGATCTGCAAGTTGATCTAGGCCTCCATAAATGAGGTTGTTTTGATTGGATGGCATCCCCAGTGGTACCACTGACCCTATAGGAAAGTGATGGGATTGAGGTCTTATCATATCCTACGTAGTTTCAATGAATGACATTAAAGTCACATTTTGCACTAGGTATTCTTCTAACTTGGGTTTAACTAAATGAATTGTCACATGCGGTGCAGATGACCCAACTGAAGATGCAGGTGACATCGACTGAGGTACCTTCTTGACTTATTTCTATGAGTTTCCCTCTTCCATGGGATTTGGGACCTTGACAGTTGCTACATTGGGTATTTTTTTAGTCTCTTTTTCACCCAATACTACCTTTACCTTCTAATAATTCCTAAGTATCATCGATGCTATGGGATTTTTAGAAGCTACTATTTTATATGCATATGGTCGCGGTGCTGATTTTGAAGGACCGACACACACTTTATTTGATTTACTCTTTGGATGCTCGATAGGTGATGTAGGTATTACATCCAAATGTGTTGATGGGAGGATAAAATATCCCAATAAATATACTTGGTTAACATACTTGAATGGCTCCTCGTTGGAGGGAACCACATGCACTTGCACCTCGTGTATATGTTTGATTCACTGATGTAATATCGAGGGTACACACTGCATATCTCTTATCCAAGGCTAGCCTAAGAGAATGTTGTATTGCATTGCACCTTCAAGTACATGATACATCATCAGTATGGTCTTTAATCCCATCTAGATAGGTAAAATTATAGTATCCAATATCAAGCATAATGCATCATTGAATGCACGTAGTGTGAAAGTCAAAGGCACAATATGCAATTTAGGCAATTTTAAATGTGCCAAGGCTTTTGTAGTGATAATATTGATCAAATATTCTATGTCAATCAATACCTGCTTGAAGGGTGTATGGTTTATACATGCAATTATGTAAATTAGTGAGTCAGCTATAGCAGTAGCGACTGTATTAATTTTATGATCATAGAATTGTATGATAGGCTCTTGACGCTACTACACATGTCCCACAAAATTGGTAAATGCTTATGGATCTTGCTATTGTACTTATATGGACCTTAGTATGTCCATTAGCATCTCCTTGTACCTAGGATACTATTTTATTATCTCATAAATTGATATATTTTTTGAGGCCATCTATAGGCTTTGAATAAACCTATTTCTTATGGTCACCACTGGTCTAGTTGGTGGGCCTAACAAGTTATTTTGTTCTGGAATTTGAAGGGGCATAGCATGAATTATGACTGGAGAAGGAGGAGGATCTGGATGATTATATATCTTGTTCCTGGTGATAATGTTCACCATGCTGACAAAGCCTTGTGTATGTGATTTGATCCACACCTGATTCACTTGTACGACATTATTCCTTGGAGGCTCATGGTTTGGTAGGGGATTTTTGAATATTGTCTAGATCCTAAGGAATGTCAATGATTAATGCATTCCTATAAATCATATTCTGCACCAATTGTTTGAAGCTATGACATCCTTCGATGTCATGCCCTTTTTGCCTATGGTACAAACAATATAGATCTTCCCTAAATGCTTTTTATTTAGGTTTATTAGGATCGATTAATTTGAGTTAGAGTAAATTTATAGCAATATCCTTGCAAAATTTTTGAAAATTTGATGCCATAGTCTCCGATAGTGGTGTAAAATGGTGAGGAGAGCATTAATATTTGTTTTTACCCTACTTCTTTTTATTGCACTAATTGTACTACATAGGGGGAGGTTGAGCTTGATAATTTTGAGGTTGTTGGCCCTGATTCCCCTTTTGTTGATTCAAAACCACCTGATTTACTTATGCAGGCTTGGCCTACTGATGTTTGTTCTTAGTATTTTTATTATTCCACTCCTTTTTAGTCTAGAGTTTCAAGTCACCCTCTTACAACTTGATATCCTCTATAATCTTGGCTTGAGCCAAGGTCCCCTCAAATGTGTTTTGCACAAATCTTGGTGAACATCTAAGTCAGTTCACTAGTAGGAATGGAGAATAGAAGCTTAGTCATAAAATATCTCCATATATTGCCATAATCCATGACTGGATCATTTGCATACTACTTTAGAGCTGCCAAGTTAGTCAGATTGGTATTTTTCTTTATGCCAAAGGAAAAGTGTTAAATAAAGGTATTTTCCAGTTGTTCGAAGCTGGTAATGCTATGCCTCTTCAATTGGTTGAACCATTCTAGGGTAGGGCTTGAAAGGGTTATGATGAAGGTTCTGAGAAACAAGGTATCATTACTCTGTATTTGGAAGTACATGTTTATAAAGCTTATGACATGCTCCTATGCATCTTCATTGCCTTGAAATTTATATATCTTTGGCATACCAAAATGATCGGGATACGGTAGGCTAGGAACTTAAGAGCACAAGGGTGCATTATGAATTTTATTCAATATAGGATTTTTATAAGTTGTACCTTGTTTTTCAATAGCTCTCACCATTTCCACTAAGGCTTTGTATTCTTGTGAGGACAATATCTCATCTTCCCTAAGAGGTCTCTACGGTGCTATTGGAGGTAAATTATTCTTGGGATAAGATGGAGGATTGGGCTCATCATCCATGTCTAATAAGGATATCTCATGATAAAACTGCTCTTGCTCATATCCTTCAAACTCTGCATATTTGGTATGCCTAGATTGTTTTAGTGCTTGGTACTATTACGTGTTCTAGACTGTACGATGAGTATGATTTTCAGCTTGGTTAGGGTGTATTTTTAGCTGTGACACAATATTTATTTTATTGTGCTCCCTATATTCACTTTGAAGGAGAATATTAGCTCATGCTAACCTATCCTCTCTCTCCTCACACTCCTTTTGATCTAGGATGCATTGTTCTTTCATGCGCTGCTCACACAATCATTGCCTAATAAACCTTTGAAGGCTACTATAGAAGGCTACGAAGTCCACACATCTATTAAAATATTGTAATAGAAAGAAAGAAAAACATGTAATCTAAGCATACATTTGATAACAATAAGGAAATAACAAAAAGGTAAGCTCTCTTTAATAATAAAATGAGTCTTGTTATAGATTTATCCCGGTTAGGGATACCAAAAGATTGATATAATTATTACAATTAACATGTAACCCTAAAATGGGGAAGGATGTATTTTATATGGTCTTCATATCTCCATAAAACTTCTTAAGGGATTATAAGGATGACTTATTCTCTATTCACCAAGGGTAACTTGATGTTATGGATGCTTTTAAGCCTACAAGATCCTGTTACCTACATATATGAAACAACAAAGCACAATTAAAGGTATATGAGGCCTCTCAAGATGAGGATTTGATCAAGAAAATGCAAAAATTATAGCCACACTTGAAATAAAGCATCAAGATACCTAAATATAATCAAGAAATAACTAAAATAATATAAATCATGGAATAAAGCATGGAAATCTAGTTAATCTACCATGAAATTTGCAATAGAAACATGAAATAAAGCTAATCTAAGGAGATTAATTGAATCTAGTAAATATGACTAAATGAAGGTAAAGCTACCTCAAATATTGCTAATTGACCATGTAAATATGTAAATGAAGACTAATCTATGATAGATTAACCTATTTGATTAACTGCAATGAAAATCCTATGGTTAAAAAGAAGGGAACCTAGCAACAAACCCTGAATGCTATCTCTCAGAGTAGTTGTTCTGCTAGCCACTGCTATCATCAGTAATGTAGGCCTATGAGCTAATGTTAATGATAGTGTCTATGAACTGAGTACTTTACCTCTTGATTCAAGGTCTGTGGTGCACAATATCCCATCCATATTGATGGTCAAGGGTCATCTCAGTGTTCTGGAATGGATTGGCAGTGTAATTCATCAGAATTTATAGTATATGTATGACAATTATCAAGCTTGCTCCTCAAGCAATTGATACTCCCATTGCTTCAAATGTAGTCATGATTCTCCAAATGGATAACAAGTATGCACTTCATAGAGGTTGCATGTGGCTCTCCAATTAGGTAGGGCTTCATTGCATTAAACTTGGAATCTCTTCTATAATTCTTCCTAATTTTGGAGGGGTGTATTATAGCCTCCTCAATTGCTCATTTTAGCTTCCTTGAGAATCCAAGATCAAGAATTGGGAGGTTGGAGTAGTTGGGAGGAACTATCCAGAATATGCCTTGCCAAAAACTGCTCAAAATCAGTTGCCCTGGCTATTACAACTTATTTTTGGCTTGACCCTTGCGACTGAGTTTATTTTAGAGCTAGCCACTCTCACTCAAGGTGGTTATATCATAGCCACTCTGAGCATCAGTAGATGGTCTAGATTTCATTCTAATCATTAGTGACTAAGCCTAGATAGGGAAAAACTACCCCAAATTAGTGGTTAAAACAAGTTCTAGCTCTTGGAAATGTCCAAGATCATTCATATGGTCTGCAAGTATGCTCGTATGAGTAGTCTCCTAAACATGATGTGTTTTATGTGTCTACACATTTAAATATTAATAGCACTCAATATATAGAACTTGGAAAATAGTGAAGTGATTAGGAGAAAGGACACCAATATAACACTTGGGATAAGGAAAAATGTCATACTTATCAAAGTGTCTAAATACTGGAGAAAAATAGCCCTCAAATATTCTTTGTTTTAAATATCATTATATGGAGACATTAGATTGAGCAATGGCAAAGGTATCCTAAGTTGCAGATGACAAGTTAGGCAACACTTGAAGATTCCTAATTTACATTCTACTTGGAAAAAAAGTTGAGCATCACACAATGAGGAAGGTGAAATGCTAAGAATCCAACAAGTTGAGCATTGTACAATGAGGAAGGTGAAATGCTAAGAGGATAACAAGTTGATCTAGTGAGGAAGGTGAAACACTAAGGGGATAACACGTTGGATAGCATATACTGATGTTTTGAATAAGCATGTCAAAATTTGGTGCAATGATAGTGAAACCATTTTAAATAAGCATTAGTTTTTCACTTGAGTATAAAGCAATATGTAATGCCCTTGGTAACATTCAAAGCATGGGAGAATGTCACATGAATCAGATTAATCAACGCCACCTTACCAAAGTAACACTATTTTTGCATGCACGAAGATGAAATATTCTAACTAAATTGCTCAAAGATACATCGATGATTCTAGCTCATTTAAGGATCTTCACATGAGTTCATCTAGAGGTACTACCCATAGTGCAGAGTTATGGAGATAAGCATCAAAATAGGAGGAATTTTGAGGTAGTTAAATTTTAGGGTTTCATATACTATAAGGTTTTATTTTTTATAATAGGAGTAATAAGGTTTCATAATTTATTAATGGAATGGAGTGATAAGTAATATTAATAAGTATTGTTTTTTATTTAAGTTCACTTTGGAGTGATAAGGTTTGATTATTTAATAGTTTGATTTATTTTGGAGTAATAAGTTGTTTGAAGCATTTTATTGAGATTTGAGTGATAAAGTATAGAAATTACTTTGATTATTTTTTTTTTTTATGTTTTTGAAGTTTATATAGTTTGGCTTTATTTTTTGAAAAGTTTGAAAAACAAAATATTTGCAAATTTAGTTATTTGGAAGTCAAAAGGATTTCAACATCAAACATAGAATTTTTTTTTTCCTAGTTTCTAAGAAATAGGGAGATATAAGGTTTACTACTCTATCTAACTATAGAAGTCATTATGGATAATTGGTATAGATATTATGGATCCATTAGGCATATGATTGAAAACAAACAATGATTTAATATTTTTTGTGAAAATTTTGAGAGACCAGTAGCTATAGCTGATAGTATGACTTATAAAGTCAAAGAAGTATAAGATGTTATAGTCAACCTAAAAAATGTAAAAAGGATTAATTAATAATGTGTTATATATTCCAATATTAACATAAATATTCTTTTATATTATCATCTTATGGATCAAAATTTTGTAGTAGAATTCAAAGTTATTAAAGAAAAAAAATAAAAGAGCTTTGGTATAAAATACTAGGACATACAAGTGCATCATCATTAAATGAAAATACTGAATATCAAATGGTAGAAGGATTACCAAAACTCTCTTGAGAATCTACAATATTCCCAAAATTTTTAGTAGGAAAACAACATAGAACACCTTTTTAGCTTCGACTAATTGGGAGATCATTTATCAGATTTTACTTGAGTGCTTTTTTTCCTTGACTATCCTAAGCGGGGTTTTTCATGCCTTCAATATTTCCTCAATTAAACTAGCCATCGTACTTGATTTTTTCATCCAGTGGCCTTACCCCTTTTCAATCCAAAGACTTAGATACATGTAGAAAATTTGTCTCAATCACTATCTTTGGCAGGTGTTGTTATAAAGGAACCATAGAGTCTTTAATGAGTCTATACATGATCATTAAACTATCATTGCCAAGATTCTATCATTTACCAATGAGAATGTGAACCTTATCCCTTTTGATAGTCTTAAACCTCATCTGCAGGAGACCACAATTGCTCAATATTTAATCTTAACCTTGTTAGCTGAGTCTGTGCCTAGGGTAGTCAACCCCAGAGCCAATGTTAAGTGGTCCCCACCTCCTAAGGTTTTGTTTAAGCTTAATTTTTATGGAGAAGCTAATGGCAATCCTGGAAGAGCAGGCGCTAGCGACATTGTGCAAGATCATAATGAGAATATGATGCTTGTGTTTTCTAAATATTTGGTAACAAGGACGAACAACGAAGTTGAAGCTAGAGCTATGTGGAGAGGCCTTCAAATGACTCAAGACTTAGAAGGAAATTTGATCATATAAGGATACTCTATGCATGTTATAAATATCCTCAATAAGTGGAAAAAATCTCTTTGGAGAATTAAAACAATTTTTGAAGAGGCTAGGATACTTTTCTAGGGAAGACAGGATAGAAAATCCCAACATGTATTTCTGAAAGCTAACAAATTTGTTGATAAGATGAACAATTTGGGTGTCGATGGTGATAGAATTTTCAAATGGGAACACGGTATCCCAAGCAAAGTAGAGGAGCTTATTCAACAAGAATGACAAGAATGATAGTCGAATTTACCAACAGGGAAGGCATTGTAAGTTCGAAGGCTATGAGTATTCCCGTCTCTTTTTTGAAATGGACTCACAATAAAAATTATTCAAGCTGTTAGTCTTGGTGGATGTTGTTTGGAAATTCCACAAAGACTTATGGGGATAGTCACATGTCAAATAACATAGCTACTAGTCATCTTAGTAATTTTAGGTTGGTTGATAATCACAGGGCAGGAAAGAAACGACAATATAAGACTTCGAACCAGAGCCACATGGACCACCAAATAGCCATCGCCATAAATATAGCTAGTAGGTTCACTTCTCCAAGGCTGATTGGCCAAGACGGGATGTGGTACCAAAGCATGTCATATATGGAAGAAAGTAATTACCAAAGAATTATTAAGAGTAACTATCAATACAGAGCTTGTGGGATTTTTTTCAGTACTCTGCTATGTGTGTCTGTAGATTTTTGTTTCTCCACTATTTCAAAGAAGGGATCTGTGTCTGTTTCTTTTTTTTTTAATTACGATGTAGGTGTGTTTTATCAGGGTATACCCAAAATGTTGTATGGCAAGTTTTTTTTTGATAACAGGCTATGTGCCTTACAGGATGTAATGGCTTTGGCAGCATGTAGAGTTTACATATATAGGATCCTTAGTAAGGACATGTTCATCAACAACCCTAGGCTGATTTTTGTAAAAGGTTTTAGGTCAACCTGTAAAACCCGGTATTAATGCTATAGTATCTTATCTACCAAAAAAAACCATTGGAATTAATATATACGATTTTATGTGGTCTAATGAATGTTACTAGTATCATAGGACATAAATATTTTTTACTATTTGTTAATGATTATTCCAAAAAAATATGGTTATATTTTTTGAAAGCATTTAGTTGTTTAAACAATTTAAAATTTTAGTTGAAAAAGAATCAAAAAAATCTATCAAAAATATTCATTCAGAAAGAGGAGGTCAATTTTTGTCAAAAGAATTCAATCTATTCTTAGAAGATGTAATAAAAAGGCATCTCACTACAATATACTCACCACAACGAAATGGTATTGCAAAAATAAGGAATATATCTATCGTGAAAATGGTTATATGTATGTTAAAAGAAGCACATATTGATCATCAGTACTGGGTAGAAGTAGTTAAAATAGTTGTCTATTTATAGAATAGATTACCTAAAAGAATACTCAAGAATGTTACACTAGAAGAAGTATGGTTAGGATGAAAACCAAGTGTAGAGTGGTTAAGAGTTTTTGTATGTAAAAATTATATGCATATTCTAAAATAGAAAAGGATAAAATTAGATTGCAAATCAATGTGTGGTATATTTCTTGGTTATGATGATGAATATATAGGATATAGAATAATCGATCCAAAAAAAAAGAAAATTTATAAAAACAAAAATGTAGAGTTTGATAAAAATATCAAAGTTAGTATTAAAAAAAATATATTTGATTCAAATGTTCTTCTAAAATTTCTAGAAGAAGACTCATCAAATGAAGATATAAAATTAGAATCTCAAGATGAACAAAATGAGGATACAAAATTTATATAAATTTACAAAAAAAAAGAACCTATATGGCTTAAAAACACACTTAGAGATTCAAATCTAGAGCAAATGCTAGATCTTACTACTAAAATACCTCAAACTTGTAGTCTAACTAGAATAAAAAAAGGATTGTTAAGATCTATGGAATAACCTACATCTACACTTGAGGCATTGAATCATACAAGATAGAGTCATGTGTATACAAGTGTCAAGTAGATAAGCAAATATTAATGAGACTTGGCATATGGAAAGGAAGAATCAAGTAACAATAGAGTCATCTTAAAATGGTTATATATTACACCATAGAGAGGCATATAAAGATACCATCATCTATAGAGTCTATAGTGTCTACATAGTGAGCATAGAAAGTATTATAATATGAGACTTTTATGATACAATTGTTAGAGAAAGAGGAGTAATAAAATTTACATACATTTGAGAAACTAATATTGTAAGTCTCGCTATATTTTATGGTTCAGGCTATTACATTCATATTGCAACTTGTTAATGAATTTTATTGGATATATTATAAGCCTTTATATTTACATATTAGTTGTCTCAAATAATTTACTATACTTGATCTTATAATACTTGATCCTATGATATTTACATTAATATTAAGGATTCAAAAGCTATCATGTATAAGCAAATAATTTATTTTGATCAATTGCTTATTACCTCTATTCCAAAGTTTTATTTAACAAGGAATTATAAGATTACAAATACAAAAATTTTATATGGTTCTTCAAGAATATATCATAACCTAGTATTCTAAAATCTAAAGTCAATATTCCAACACACATCTAGACCTCTATAGATGTTAACACTTATCCTAAGACTTCTTTGCAAAAGAAAACATATCTCATTGTGCTATATTCTATTGAACAATAAATGGATAGTATTTGTTTAGGTTTATAATCACAACATATATTGCAATGTTAGTAGATAATAAGTTTTTTTTTTTTTGAGAAATAATCTACCAGATTTTAGGATGAATCTCCCTACACACTCATGGGTTTTTACACCAATTAAGACATAAATATAAGCCTTATTTAAAAAAAATAAACCTATGTTAGTGATATATATTTAATGAACTAATAAAAACCATGTGCAAAGTATAATTTTAGCATTATAATTATAGTTAGAATATATGCTATAATGGTCATATATATGAATTTATTTGTTCTTTGTGAAAATATATTTAGTATTTTTTAAAAAATATAGTAGAGTAATATATATTAACTTTTTAGGTCCGAGGTGTAGACCAATTGGTTAATCCAAACCCCATAAGGGGGGTTGAGGTCCAAGGTTAAAATCTCGGGCCTCACCGGACTGAATGCTTGTCCCTTTCCTGGTGCTTTCAGTAGCGTAAAAGGTTTAAAATTATTGTGGCATGGCGGTTATAGGGACGGATTGCACGAATATCTATGTGGCGGCTTCTAGGGTGTACAACACATAATACTGTGGCAGCCATAAAAGTTGGACAGCCTGCCCAAATTCGTGGCGGCTACCAATTCCACCATGTTAAATAAATATATATATATATATCTTAACTTTTTAAAATAATTTTAGAAATTAATATTAGGATAAAATATTAAGAAAATAGTAAAAAAATATTTTGGATCTTAGTTTTTATTCAGTTCAATATTATTGCTATAAGCCATGTGAGACATGTTCATTTTAGGATGCTTCAAAATATTCTCATTATAGCTACCCATAATTTTCGATAGTAAAGTATGGAAATACATTAGGTAGCTCCATAAATATGGCATAATTAATGAAATGTTGGATTAATTATTTTAAAGCTTAATGGAGGATTGTCCTTGTCATTCTTTGTTGGAATTTATGGCTTGAAAGGAATATTAGAATTTTAAAAAATATGTCTCAAAATTATGCCCATGTTTAGAACTATATTATTTCTTCCTTAGAGAATGTTTATAGATATGGTGCTTATTATGGAAAGTCTCAAGTATGGAAAAATAGGTGATAAAAGCCTAGTTGTAGGATTTGAACATACATGGAAGATTCATCTATGATAATGGAATTAAAACAAAGGATATACTTCAATCTAGGGTAAAATAGATATATCTAGAAATTGGGTTTATTAAAATTAATTTTGATGGTGCTTCTAAATAAAATTAAAGAAAAGTCAGTGCAGGTGGTGTTTTTTAAAATAATAAATGAAAAATTCTCCTCATTTAGAATCACATGGAACTTCAACTAATAACTATGAAAAGGCTAGAACACTTGCAAATATTAAAATTACAATATAAAAAGGATATAAGTCTATTTCAATTTAGGGGGGTTCACAAATTATAGTTAATGATATAAACAAAAAGAGATGTTGGGATTGCATAAAATAGTATAATTGTTGATATTCATCATCTATTATTGGAGGTAATATATTGGAAATGTGAGCATATTTATATAGAAAGAAATTAGGTAATAGATAATTTAGTCAATTGCAGTGTTTATCTTCATCTTGGTAAAATTTAAAATGATGTCAAGGAGCTGATTTTGGAAACATAGCACTTTGAGAAAGTTGAAGAATATATTTTACAAAGACATAAATGAGATATGTTCTTGATAAAAATACAATATGGATATGGTTTAATTGACTTAACAACAAATATAATATTTTAGTATTTTATGGGAGTGGCCTCCAAACGAAAGCCATATATACTTGTTAAAAAACAAAAAATTGATCGTAAACATAAATAACTTGTATAATATACTCAAACACCATATTTCAATTAAATAATTTGTCTTGGCTATTGGTAAATGAAATAATATAGCACCATATATTTCTCATGTTCAATTTCCCTTTGATCTTAATATGAGTAAAGATGATTTACATAATTTGCATTTTCCACTCTTTTTTAGTTGTAATATTATAGGCTTGTGTATGAATCAGTTGAGAATGTCCTTATTGGTAAAATATAATTATCTTACTATTTTAGCATGCAATTTTTTTTATGAATCTCTAAGGAATTTCATTTCATGTCACCCTAATTGTTAAAATATATGCAATTCTTAATTTAACTATGAAATATATTACATTTTAATAAATATTTTAGAAGACCAATGGTTACATTTAAGTCAATATATCTATCATTGTATCCACTTAAGAACTTAATAATATGATAATATGTTAGTGCATTTTATTATTTTATACATTAAATATCCTAGCATTTATGATAAGCTTGCTTAGGAAGATGATGAATTATTTGTCTCTCATAAATAATATGTGTTATGATCTCATTCATTGTGTTGAATTATTTATACCTCACAAATATGTGTCATGATATCTCACATGTTTTGAATTATTTTTCTCTTACACATATGTGTCACAATCTCATTTAGTATGTTGACGTTTTTGGCAGTCATTGAAGCCATGTGTCACATTGTTGAGAAATTTTTTATTGGGTATTTCAAAATGGAGGAATATCATGCATACACTTAAGAAAATGGAAGAATGGGATAATGTATGTAGTTTTCAATTGTAATTCTACAATTTTTAAATATTATCATTATTTATCATATTTGTATTTTCCTTCTCGACTAGAATAGCTAATAATTTGCTTATGTAACTTGCTTATTTCACCTATATCTTGGGTCTCATATATTTATCTCAAGCCATACACAAATCTCACATAATATTTAATATTATTGGAATTTATGAAAAATATTTCAAATAATATAAATATCTCCATTCAAAAATCATTGTAATAATATAGTAGATCATTTTTTTAATATGGACATACTTATATCTTGTATTATCCTTAATATTATTTTTTTTCTTCTATAAATATATATGATGTGATGGATTTTTTTAATCCTCTCATGGCCATTATGAACTTATTCATGGTATTAAAGTAGGAATCAATCTCCATTACATAGTTTAGATGGTCTAATATAGATTTATCATAGGTTATACAAACATTATGGCTTCATATTGAGGGAAAAGGAGAATACAAAGTGATATGGAGGTGTTAGAATATGTTAATATTAAACTTATCTTGATGAAATGACTAATTTTTTAATTGTATTTTTCATATAAGCCCTTTTGGTATTTGTAAACCTTGAAAAAGACATTTTTGTAATCTTTTATATTTTTATTCCTTAAGATCAATCATTTAACCCTGATCAAAGGGTAACTTATGTTTGGGTATATAAACCCCATCCTAACAACCATTTAGTTATAGGTTAAAGTGTAATTGTATTATTTAATAATGATATTATTCGATGTCCAAGGATACCTCCATATACTATGTTCTTTGCTTTACATGTATTTCTTTTTAACAATATTGGGTAGCATGTTGATTTCATTTATTTCTAGAAACTATTGTAAAATCCAACATGGTATCAAAGCATATGTGAATCTTTATTACTTGACTGCTTACTACAATAAATTGGCTTCTACAACTTCTCAAGAGGGCAACTATGTTTTGAAGTAGCTTATGAGATTAATTTTGAAGTTGACAACAAGACTTAAATAAGCAATTTTTTGACTATGAAAACATATGAAAACTTGGATAAGGATAATCTCACTAGATTTTGTATATTTACTCTAGAACAAAAAATCATTGATAATTTTCTTTTTTCTTCTCAGTGGTACACAATTATTTTATTTCTTTTGATTTTTGACTATATGAATGCCATAATTTTAGCATTGAGTTTGTCAAGGTTTTTTCAAAATCTTATTTGTCTATTACAATATTTTGAAAAAGATTCAAATGTATTCTTAGAGCCAAAGAACAATGGATAGGATTTTGTGCTTGGTAAGGCCCTCCAAGCCATTTTAGAAAGTTGTTAAAATGATTTGATGGTTTTTTATATATGAATTAGAGGATGTCCTAATTGGTTGTCATTGAAAAAAATGTTATGTAGAGAAAATGGCTATAGATACGAATGAATCGTTAGTGTTTTTAGATTATTTATGAAATCTTAGGAGGGTTCTATTTCAATAATTTTCCTCATCCTATCTCTAGGTGTGTATTTTTGGCATCTAAATTATTTTTCCTCTATAATAAAAAAATTATTTTGAAAAATAGAATATATCAAGGAATATTCCCTAGATTGGCTCTTAATGTCTTTTTGTCTCATGGTTCATAGATGTCATCCTTTTTGTTCAAAGATCCTAGATGGATTGTAGCTCTTACTATCTCATGGATCTTGCTATTGTGATTTCTAGATGGCTAGTGGCATCTTGATGGCTTGTAGTGCTTGATACTTTGATTGCTCCCCCTATTCCCAATTTCATTTTGACTATGCATAGTTCTATTTTGACTATCTTAAATATACCGATTTCAATTTTGGTTGTTCTTTATCTTTATTTTATTATGCATGTTCATGTGTGTTGTTTTAAATTTATAATATTATATTTTAAGCACTTATAACACATAATACTTTTCATGCTATCTTATATGTTTTCAAGTGTTTTTCTCCTTGCTCTGGCTATGAATTTCCTTAAATGATTCTATCATAGTATTCTGACTTATGGTCAAGTGGATTTTATCATTGTAATGCTCCTTTTTTTTAATGCTCTCCTATATTCAACCATCTATCTTCAAATTCTACCTTAAACTTATTGTCCTTGCTTAGCTGATTGAATTTGATCTCAAGATTCTTTTGTTAAGCCTATTATTGAATCTTCTTTCTCTATTCCTTGTATAAAATTTGTAATCCTTGTTGGTTCTTTTAACCTCTTTCTTATCCTATTCTTAAATGTTTCTCCTTATGAATCAAAAAAATTTTATACAATTTTTTTTTATAGGTGTCTCTAAAACCTACATATTAATCCTCATTCCTTTATAAAATTTAATCTCCTTTCTTTTCTAATAAGGGCCATACATCTTCATAATGGATATCTTTCTTTGAATGGTAACAAACCTATGGTTATCCGAACTATAGTCTCCTATATTTGAAGAGTATTTATACTTTACTATTTTTCTCTCCACTTGTATCAATTGTCAAGGTCTATATGACTTGAATCCTCAATATTACTAAAAAATTTTATGTAGGTCTTTTTCCTTAAGACCTGAATCCAAAATTTTATATCATGGTCCATATTCACAACCTGATTATTTCTATATCAAGTATTACCTTAAATACCTAAATTGTAGATCATATTCTATTATTAATATAATCTTAGAATAGGTAAAATTGATCTATCTTATCTCTATCAAGGTCTCTTATTTAAGACCTAAAACTATAATCACTTTCAACTCAAATCAACCACTACTTGATGAAAGTTTTTTGCCTTCTTCCTTGCATTTTAAGATGAAAGTCTTATCTATCTATTGTATGAAGCTTCTCACTTATTTGAATATAAATATTGGCTATAAAAATGTCTTAGGTTGATACTTAAAACTCCAATTATCATTATCCTCCTTACTAGACAACCCAATAATATTAAGGTAACTATAAAATTCCCTGATACTCCAAAAAAGATAACTTGATTGCACCATCTTATTCAAATTTTCTTGATGGAAACTAGTTGGCATAAATTTATATATCCCTAAAAATACTAATCAATATTAGGGTTGGTTATTTTCCTATTTAATCAAATATCTTCAAGATCATTCACTTAAATATGGGTTCTACTCTTTACTCATTATCCTTCAACCTAATGGAAAGACCCTAGATGATTCCTAATATTCACTAGCTATCCTTAAACCTAGTGGAAATATGCTAGCTTTCTAATTTATTCAAATTTTCAAATAGATTCCAGGTCTAACTCCTTTAACGTAGACAAAATATAACCAATTTCATCACACTATATAATAATTAATTTAGCAACCAAATAAATCCTGTGCAAACAATTTCATGCTATAGCTCTACTACCAATAATGGCTTTTGAAGCCTTAAAATTAATGTATATCTCATAGGATCAAATATAATAAATGATATAAGTCAACTAATATGTAAATATCAAGGCTAATAATATATCCAATAATATGAGTCAACTATAGTCAAGAGGAAGTATTTTTAGGGCACAGGGTTTCTAAATGAGACAACACCCACAAATGGCTCAACTTTATGGAAAGGAATAATCCAAAAAAAGAGTCTATTGAGGAAAGGACTCAGGTGGGAAATTGGGTATGGTAGATCAATAAAATTCTGGTTGGACAAGTGGATAGGAAATAAGCCACTCATTCAGGCTCAAAACATTAGGATTCTCAAAGACTTTATAGATGTAACCTTTGGGTACAAAGTGGTTGATTTCCTTCACAAAACAAATAACATATATAGGTGGAAAAGCATTCACAACATACATCACCCTGAATAATAAAGGGACTTAGAAAGATTGCTCAATTCTATAATCATCCCCACAGGAGAAGTTAAAGACAAAATTATTTGGGTCCCAACAAAAGATGGAAATTTTACAGTCAAATATTCTTATCAGCTCCTCATTCCCTAGGAAGAAAGACAAATTCCTTTAAATTTGGTATGGGTCAAACATATTACCCCCAAAGTTTCTTTTTTTTATTGGCTTGCCATTCAAAATAAAATTCTAACAATTGATAACCTCATTAAAAGAAGGATCATTATCCCAAAAAGATGTTTTTAATGATTATCTAACTGGGAATCCTCCCATCACATCTCTCTCAATTGTCCCTATTCCATTTCCATTCTTTATGACATCTTCCAAAGGTTCCAAATAAGTTGGGTAAAACCTCATTCTATTGTGGAGTTGTTCATTCAGTGGCATCAACCTTTCCACCATCCCAAGATGAGCATAATTTGGAGGTTCTATCTATATCATTTTATTTGGAAAATATGGTTATAAAGGAACGGGAGAGTGTTCTCTAATTTTTACAAGGATATTTCATCTCTAAACAGTAAAATTATTTCCTTTACCAAAGAGAATGCTTCCATTATTCCGTATGATCCAAGGCCTTGTTCCAGGATTGAAACTTTCAATCTTCATTATCTGAACATTTCCTAGGACACAATTGTATCTCAACCCAATCCCAGAAGTAACATTAAATGGTGTCCCCCACACCAAGGATGGGTTAAGTTGAATTTTGATGGAGCTGCAAAAAACAATCCAAGTAAAGCAGGAGTAGGAGGCATAATCAAAGATCATAAATGAAACTCAATTTTAGCTTTTGTTGAATACCTTGGTGAATAGTGCAATCATATGGCTGAAGCAAAGGAATTATGGAGAGGACTTGCAATAATCAAACATATCCCAGGTAGAATCATCATTGGATGGGATTGAATAAATATTATTAATTACATGAAAAGCTCCAAAATATTGTATTGTAAAGTTAGAAGCTACATTGAAGAGGCCAGGAAACTTGCTACTCACTAGCAGGAAGTTATCTTCCAACATGCTTTCAGAGAAGAAAATAAGGTAGCATATAAACTATCAAACATTGGGGTTGATGGTCCAGTTCTTTTGACTTAGACAAATACACTACCAGAGGAGGTACATGCTTTAGCCACTATTGAAAATTTTGACAATGATTAGTTGGGTTACTATGTTTTTTATAAGTTTTCTCATTATGTGTGTTGAGTGGTATTTTCACCCAGTTGTGAAAACACACTCTCCGATAGGATTTGGGTTCTAAATCCTCTTCTTGCAAAGAAATTAAACAAGTAACTTCTCCAAGGTTCCTGTTATGTTAGCATTTTGCATCTGTATATTAATAATCTCAAATGAAGATATTCAATTAAAATGCTTGGAACACCTTAGTGGTTGCAAGTAACTGAAAACAAGGGGCACTGTGGTTTATTTTACTGTGAAATTTTAATGATTGTTCATTGAACCCGAATAAAGCAAATGTGATTTGGTCCTTAAATAACCATGCTGTAACTTCAAAATGAAATTTAATGAAATGCCATAAAATGAAGGAATTATTTATGGATTTTGAAGTTTTTTAATTTTTTTATTTTATTTTAATGCTTGAAATATAAAATTGGAACTTCTAAAAAATAAATTGCAGCAAAAAGAAAATAAAATGCAAAAGAAAAAGAAATTAAAATTGCATTCAGTCTGATGCTATCCCGTCCTGGCAAAACCGAAGATAATGAGATTTCCATGCATGCAACCTAACTTATTGAACCTGCAAACACGCACAATCCAGGTAAGTTAAGTGTTGGTCTCTGGGGTTTCGACTGTAATTTCAGATTTAGACATTCGCATGAAGCAACCAAGAGAACTTGCATTAAACTTCACCTATAAGCCTAGAAATCTGAAAGGGGAAAATAAAACAATTAAATCTTGCATGCAGAAAATGACTCCTTCTTTCTTGCCAACAAGATGCAAATTTTTGAACACTCTGCATTAAAAATAAATCATGTTACAATAGCAGACTCTCTTGTTTTCTCAAAACCAGAAAAAAGGGAAGAAAACACTCCCGAGCAGGCCCAGAATGGCTTATCGCCTTAGGCACTGCAACTCTACCCGCAGCGGTTTTCCGACCCTTGTACCAATCTATGCTTCTATTTTTATACTTTCTGGCAATGTTATCTGTTTCGCCCTGTGACGCTTCGCTTCACATCCCAGATCGCTTCGTTTCACCTTCCCCGCCTTTTCGTTGTTTTGATTTTATGTTCGACATCGAGACGCTTGATATTCTCTATGACCTGTAATGCTTCTGTAGCCCTTACACCTTTATGCCATGTGTTTTCACGCTTTTTTGCATGTTCCGTAATGGCCCCCTATAAATCGTGACCAAAAATAGCATGTCGCGATATCGCGACATTTTTATGCATGCAGCTTTGCTCCTTCACTTTCACCGTGAAAACGTGACATGTCGCGATATCATGACATTTTCCTGCCAACAGCCTTGTCCGCCTTCCTGGCCGCGAAAACGCGACATGTCATGAAATCGTGACATTTTTATGCTATCGGGCCCTGTGGGTGCAACCTGTCGCGAAATCGCGACGTTTTTTTTGTTTCGAGTGTTTCCCTGTACCTGGCCATGAAAACGTGACATGTCGCGATATCGTGACAACTTTTCATTCCGTACACTTTGTTGTTTTTCTGTCGTAAAATCACTACGCTTTTTCATTCGGAGCTGTCTTGCGGCTTTCTGTCGCGAAATCATGACGCTTTTCTCTTTCGGGCTGCTTATGCTGTATTTAGCCATGAAAATGTGACATGTCATGAAATCGTGACATATTTTCCTTTCGTACTACTTTGTTGCTTTCTATCGCGATATCGCGACATTTTTTCACTTCGTGCCCCTCGACTGCCTTCTATCGCGATATCGCGACGTTTTTTCGCTTCGTGCCCCTTTGCTGCTTTCTGTCACGAAATCGCGACGCTTTTAGTGCCTTGCCCTGTTTGACTGGTTTGACCGTGATTTTGTGACATGTCACGATTTCGCGACAATTTTCCATTCTGTCTTTCTCTCTCCTCTCTGGACCGCGATTTCACAACACGTCGTGAAATCACGACAATTTTTGATCAATGCCTCTTCCTGCTTGCCTAGGCCGCGAAAGCTTGACATGTCGTGATATCGCGACGTTTTTTCATTTCTAGCCGCGACGGAGCAACATGTCGCGATATCACGACAACTTTTCTTTTTCGACAGCGACGGAGCGACATGTCGGAATATCATGACACTTTTCTTTTTTGGCAGCGACGGAGCGACATGTCACGACACTTTTTCTTTTTTAGCAACGATGGAGCGACATGTCGCGATATCGCGACACTTTTTCATTTTTGCACAATTTTGCCTTTTTTCTTGATTTTTAGCATCTGGGTCACTGAGATCTTCTTTGAAAGCATGCAAAAAAGGTGGGTCCCCAATTTTGGGGTGTGTTGTGGATCAGCCACAACAAATGGCGACTCTATTGTCAAATGCTCCTGAGCATTTTGTGAGAACCCAACCTGGAAGTATACAAACTCGAAAACCAATATTAGCACATAAGAAATATAAACGAATGCCCATAGATCAAAAATACATGAATTATCAGAATTATTAAGTATCAGCTCGATGTGTGCAATGTGTTTCATTCCCTATCGTTTGAAATTGATCAACATTCCATTGTCAGTTTTACATGAATGCATATGTGAGATTGTGAATGATTTGTGTAACCTAATAAATATGCTAAGAGATTTTGCTTTTATAAAAGGCATAGTCCTTCTAGTATCATACACAAACATTCAAGATTATCAAACCCTCTTAGGATCAACTATATGTATAATGAATTGCTTTATTATATCCCAAAGTTGGTTATGAGTCCCTACTATCTTGAACCCATGTGCAAGTGAACGTGAAATCAGAACTTTGGGGAATCAGACTCCCAACCTAACCGAGATGGGAGTTTAACCCTATCCTTACTATTCTGATTTGGAATTCATTACCTCACTTTGAGCAAAATAATTTAACCAATTATGGAAGAAATGGTCATGCTAGTCTAACCCTTTGGACAATCAGTGGTCTTGTTTTTTAGACAAGACATGTTGCCATGCATGGGCATACTTAACCCCATAATCCATGATTTAGCTTCATTCATTCTTTGGACCTTGGGGATGAAGACCCATCCTTTGTAGAGGACAAGTAGTACGATCCTTCCAATCCAATATTGAGATGAAATGGGAAATATTAATAATTTTTTTTTACTTCTTGGACCTTTGGGATGACTACCCATCCTTTCTAGGGACATGTAGTACGATCCTTCCAATCCAAGCTTTGGATAAAAATGGAAAATATTAATTTTATTGCTTAGACCTTGGGGATGACTACCCATCCTTTGCAGAGGACAAGTAGTACTATCCTTCCAATCCAAGATTTATCATGAAATGAGACATAGGAGCTTTGGGGAATCAGATTCTCAACCTAAGCGAGATGAGAATTTATGCCCTATCCTTACTACTCCATGTAGGTCAAATCAAAGCTTTGGGGAGTTGGATCCTCAACCTAAGTTCGATGAGGATTTAGCCCTATCCTTACTACTCCGATTTTAGGCTTTAAGCTTTATGGAAGTGGTCAAAACCACTGTTTTAAGGATCATGTTGCATAATAGGATAGACATGAAATACTTCTTTCGCCCAACCTTTTCTTCCAAGCAAGGTTTTGATCATTTTGCTCAAGATCCTTTTTAATGTGTATAAAATGTGCTTGGTTCTAGATATCTCAAGACTCAGTTCCCAACCTTAGGATTTTCTTCTTATTTATGTGATAGCATAACCTTAAGAGGATTTGACACACTTTAATGATTTGTATTTGAAATGCATATGCAACTAAGATGGCATGTATGTGCAAAGTGAGATGTAATATGAATGCATTGTCTTTTGAATTGCAGATGAAATATTGCCATATAAAACTGACTACTTCATGCATCACAAGTTTCAAACGATACTATTTAAATGTTTGTATTTCTTGTGGAGCTTTCTACCACATAATTCCAATGTTCCATATTTCCCCGATCTAGAACATAAGTTAGCATCTCAAGGCAACTTTTTCATCATCTTTTTTTTTTTTTATAGACAAACAAAACATGTCAAATAAACACACAACTTTAAATTAAAACTTATTCAATCCAAAACCAAGCTGCAATCCCAAAAATGAAAATTTGAAAACACAAACCAAATCCAAAAGAACCAAAATCTATATACAAATGTACAATATAATACAAGATGATGCAAAGCTTGGATTATCACTTTCCTGGATCCCAAACATGATTAGAACATTTCAACAAAAATATAACGTGATATGCATGCCAAATGTTGTGGGAATCCAACACAAACAAGACTAGACCAAACAATGCAACAAATTTCCACTTGCCATGCTCACCATACCAATTTGATTTAGTTCCAATAATACTCCCATAGGTGAGCATCAAATTACTAAAATGATTAGACAATAAATGATTTTCAATTTTATCATGTCTATTCTTTAAAATGTAAACTTCATAATTCCCTCCTTGATTTAGAATTAGGCTATCCTTTTCAAATATGCAATTTTGTAAGTAGTAGCCTATTTCTACAAATTTCAAAGCCAAATCATTTTCCAAATTTGTAGGCCAATCAAATTTGTGTAATAATTTACAAGCATCTAGGATATTTACTAAATTAGGATCATTAAAAGTTTTTATCCTAGATTCAATTAGTAATTGTTGATGAATTTGGTTTAACAATTCAAGTGCATCAACTTCTTTTCCGTTCATTAAAACCATGTTATTAAAGGTATGATTAAAAATTATACCTTGTTTTTCATTTACCTTTAATGACATTTCACCATAAACATTATTTAAATTCAAAATATGGTCATCCTTTTCAATCCTCAAACATTCTTGGTCAAAGTGTATGTCCCATGACTCATCTTGATGATCCTTCATTTGAGTTGCTTCCAATTGATCAATCTCTTTGTCATTTGGTTCTAATTCTTTGTTCACTATCCATGGTATCTCTTCATGTGAGGTGGAAGTTTCCATATCTTGCATATCAAGTGAGATATGAGTTTCATCTATAGAGATGTGAGAAAAGAATGCATCATCATATCTCCCCCAACCATTGTAAAAATCGTCATCCAAATCCATAGAATGAAATTCCATGATGTTTGTGACATGATCTCTTGATTCATTCGTCAATTCTTTTTCTTCTTTGTCCTTGGTAATAGAATCATTATAATCTTCCAAAATTTGATGAGATTTGAAACCCTCTTCCAAAACATCCTCAAATTGTACAGGAGTTGTAATATCTTCCTTTGAGTAGGCAATTATGTTGTCCTGTATATCAATGGGCACACAAGTTTCATTAGTAGTTTTGGATTGAGTGTAGTCCTCCCACTTCTTCCAAGCATCATAATAATCATCTTTCAAAATCAAGTGGTGACGTTCAACTACTTCTTCAACATCTTCCAATTCATCAATATGCTTCTCATCAAACTCATCTTCACCTTCCTTAGATGGTTCAATTATTTCCAAAAGTGGGTTGTTTCTTGAATTCAAATTTGTAAGGCTATCATCGTCCAAATTAGTAACCCATGATTCATTATCATAATTTGGAGGGTGAAGAATTTCTTGATCCTTAATTGTACACATCTCATCAATAGTATCTTCCAAGAACAAGTGGTGAAACTCTATCATGTCTTCAAATTCATTTATTGGTTTTCTCCCAATTTCACTTTCAACCACTTCATTCAATTCTATGGTAGGTTCTGTTCTATCACATATTTCAAACATTGTTGAATTTAGAACCCCTTTATCCGAATAATCGTGTATCTCTATGAATGAGATCATTTCTGCATAATCCTCACTAGTGGATGTTGGCTTAGCAATTTGCACCTCCTCGTGGACTACATCTAAGGTGGTTGTAAGATTTGGATATTCAAATTCATCCCCTTGATCATTTACCTTAGATATCATTGGAGTGGAGGGTGCTATGTTTGATGGTTGGTGTAGGTTGGCATCAATATCTTTAGAAGGACAATCTCTTATGTGAGCATGTTGTGCCTTTTCTTCTTCAAGACCTTGTCGTTCTATCTCTTCTAAGACCTCATGGATTTTCTCTAGGGACAAACCACTCAGTTTTTCCTCAATGAGTGAAGCAAGTGTGGGGTGTATGGCTCCTAGGTATACTTCCATGGCTTCCTCTTCTAATGTGTTAAAATTTTCCCACATTTGGGAGTGCAACTCACGAAATATTCCATTAAATTGACTCAAGGATTCATTAGGCTCCTTACATATGGAGGTAAACTGATTTTTCAGGATTTCTAAGTCAACCTGATTACCAAAATGGTAAAGATAGGCTGCTTCTAGTTGTATCCAAGAAGTCCTAACCTCCATGGGTAGTTGGCTGTACCAAAAGAATGGTTTATCATCCAAAATGAATGCAAATAACTTACAAGCCACCTCCTCATAGAAAATCTGGAATTGACATAATGTATTCTTGTAGACATGCAGTTTTTGCAAGTATCCTAGTGGCACCTCTTGATTAAAACATCGTAAAAAATCCAATAACATTTTAGGAATTTGATAGGGTACCACAAGTATAGACAAACCCTTATAATGATCCTCTATCATTGATACCATTCTTTCTCTTAGAGACACTATTTCAGCTCTCAGGGATACCATTTGCTCCTCAAGTGTTGCCATTAGTGAAACTTAAAATGTAATTTTAGAACCAAATCTGTTGAATATTCAACCTGCAATAAATGAAAAAAAAATCAAGTTAGCATCAACTAAGAGATGTATTCCTTGCAATCAAATGATAAGTAATTGCATGAAACAACACTTTGTTAGTAACCAAAATTTTCAAAATTAAATCAAATCACATGTTTCTGTATGAACAATCAAAAAAGTGTTAGAATAATATACAGCATACCTGAATTGCTTAAAATAGAACAAGTAAATAAATTCAGGCCATCCTTTTTACAATCCGTTGAGTGTTAGAGGACTAAAGCATAAAAAATTTAAATTTAAATAACACTAAAATAAACCCGTTCGGCCCTCCTAGCACCAATCTGTTGAGTGGTGTTAGAGGGCTAAAGATAACAATCAGTAGGGCATGAAATATACAAAAATTTTAAATCTCACTAAAATAAACCCATCCAGCCCTCCTTCTAGCGCCAATCTGTTGAGTGGTGTTAGAGGAGGCCGAAGATGCTAATCAAATGGACTTGAAATATTTAGCAATGTAAAGCTCTTAAACAATTATAAACCCGTAGCATCTAAAATCACGATAAAATAAACCCTTTCATGCCCTCCTTCTAGCGCCAATCGATTGAGTGGTATTTTCACCCGATTGTGAAAACACACTCTTCGATAGGATTTGGGTTCTAAATCCTCTTCTTGCAAAGAAATTAAACAAGTAACTTCTCCAAGGTTCCTGTTATGTTAGCATTTTGCATCTGTATATTAATAATCTCAAATGAAGATATTCAATTAAAATGCTTAGAACACCTTAGTGGTTGCAAGTAACTAAAAACAAGGGGCACTGTGGTTTATTTTACTGTGAAATTTTAATGATTGTTCATTGAACCCGAATAAAGCAAATGTGATTTGGTCCTTAAATAACCATGTTGTAACTTCAAAATGAAATTTAATGAAATGCCATAAAATGAAGGAATTATTTATGGATTTTGAAGTTTTTTAATTTTTTTATTTTATTTTAATGCTTGAAATATAAAATTGGAACTTCTGAAAAATAAATTGCAGCAAAAAGAAAATAAAATGCAAAAGAAAAAGAAATTAAAATTGCATTCAACTTGATGCTATCCCGTCCTGGCAAAACCGAAGATAATGAGATTTCCATGCATGCAACCTAACTTATTGAACCTGCAAACACGCACAATCCAGGTAAGTTAAGTGCTGGTCTCTGGGGTTTTGACTGTAATTTCAGATTTAGACATTCGCATGAAGCAACCAAGAGAACTTGCATTAAACTTCACCTATAAGCCTAGAAATATGAAAGGGGAAAATAAAACAATTAAATCTTGCATGCAGAAAATGACTCCTTCTTTCTTGCCAACAAGATGCAAATTTTTGAACACTCTGCATTAAAAATAAATCATGTTACAATAGCAGACTCTCTGGTTTTCTCAAAACCAAAAAAAGGGAAGAAAAACACTCCCGAGCAGGCCCAGAATGGCTTATCGCCTTAGGCACTGTAACTCTGCCCGTAGCGGTTTTTCGACCCTTGTACCAATCTGCGCTTCTATTTTTATACTTTCTGGCAATGTTATCTGTTTCACCCTGTGACGCTTCGCTTCACATCCCAGATCGCTTCGTTTCACCTTCCCCGCCTTTTCGTTGTTTTGATTTTATGTTCGACATCGAGACGCTTGATATTCTCTATGACCTGTAACGCTTCTGTAGCCCTTACACCTTTATGCCACGTGTTTCATGCTTTTCTGCATGTTCCGTAATGGCCCCCTGTAAATCGTGACCAAAAATAGCATGTCGCGATATCGCGACGTTTTTATGCATGCAGCTTTGCTCCTTCACTTTCATCGCGAAAACGCGACATGTCGCGATATCGTGACATTTTCCTGCCAACAGCCTTTTCCGCCTTCCTGGCCGCGAAAACACGACATGTCGCGAAATCACGACATTTTTATGCTATCGGGCCCTGTGGGTGCAACCTGTCGCGAAATCGCGACATTTTTTTCTGTTTCGAGTGTTTCCCTGTACCTGGCCGCAAAACCGCGACATGTCGCGATATCGCGACAACTTTTCATTCCATACACTTTGCTATTTTTCTGTCGCAAAATCGCTACGCTTTTTCATTCGGAGCTGTCTTGCGGCTTCTATCACGAAATCGCAACGCTTTTCTCTTTCGGGCTGCTTATGCTGTATTTAGTCGCGAAAACACGACATGTCACGAAATCGCGACATATTTTCCTTTCGTACTACTTCGCTGCTTTCTGTCGTGATATCGCGACATTTTTCCGCTTCGTGCCCCTCGACTGCTTTCTGTCGCGATATCGCGACGTTTTTTCGCTTCGTGCCCCTTTGCTGCTTTCTGTCGCGAAATCGCGACGCTTTTAGTGCCTTGCCTTGTTTGACTGGTTTGACCACGATTTTGTGACATGTCGCGATTTTGCGACAATTTTCCATTCTATCTTTCTCTCTCCTCTCTAGACCGCGATTTCACAACACGTCGCGAAATCGCGACAATTTTCGATCAATGCCTCTTCCTGCTTGCCTGGGCCGCGAAAGCTTGACATGTCGCGATATCGCGACAATTTTCTTTTTCGGCCGCGACGGAGCGACATGTCACGATATCGTGAAACTTTTCATTTTTGGCAGCGATGGAGCGACATGTCGCGATATCGTGACACTTTTTATTTTTTAGCAACGACGGAGCGACATGTCGCGATATCGCGACGCTTTTTCATTTTTGCACAATTTTGCCTTTTTCCTTGATTTTTAGCATCTGGGTCACTGAGATCTTCTTTGAAAGCATGCAAAAAAGGTGGGTCCCCAATTTTGGGGTGTGTTGTGGATCAGCCACAACAATGTGTAAGAGTGATCAAGTTTTAAAAGGTTCTAGTAGGACAATAGGTACCAAATTTCAAAAAGTCTTTAAGATCTTAGTTTTATGGCCCGTCCTTTTGAATAACAAATTCCTTCAAATTAATGACCCCTTCTCTCTGTGGAACTGTTAGTTGGATGGTTGTCTCATGATAATTTGGATTTATTTTGAACCCATTCATCTCATGAATATTAATCTACATCATTTCCATAATAGCCCCTAGAATTTCTGGTACCTATATCCATTGCCACATGATTTATCCATTTCTCCAAAAAAATTATGATTTTTCAATGTCCAGGAGTAATAGTTAATTCCCAAAGCCTACTAATATCTCAAACATAAATTTTGGGAATAAATCAAAGGATTTATTTTACATATATAGTGGGGAAATCAACAAAACAAATGGAGATCTCACTCTTTCCAATTTGAGTGACCCTGTTGCATGTGGAAATATCATTGGCACCAAAATATTTTTAGAGATGTTTATTTGAATATTGACAAGATTTTCTCTAGGACCAATATAGAAAATATGATAATGCTGGAAATCATAATTTTTGAAAAAGCCAAAAGTATTGGAACCATCACTGAATGTGATAGTGTGGGAAAAATTTACTGCATTGAAAGTAATTCATAAAATTACTCGTTTCTTCCCAGAATTCTCAAAGTTTGGGAGGAGCTGAGAAGAATCCAGAAGCTTCTAGAAAAAATGTGGATGAACAGGAGGCCATGGGAAGTCCTGATCAGTAGATTGTTGCTTGGATGTTCCTACTATTTGGTTTGGGTAGTACCCAATGGGATTCTTTGTTTTTCTTGGGTTTGACTTTCATCTTGTAGTCTTGAACGATGTATCCTCTTATCTGTGTTTGAGTGTTTTATGCCGATGTAATAGGTGAATATTTACCTAATTTTATGATGGTTTTATATACTTCCTATTGGGCCTAGGTTGATACCTGTTGTTTCCTATTGATGTAAAAGGTATTTGGGAGCCTTCATATTTCCCGATATAATATAATATCAATTAAATTACCAAAAAAAAATATATCTAATAAAATTCATTTTAAGTTGTAATATGAATGTAATAGCCTGAACCATACAATATAACAAGACTTACAATATTAGTTGCTCAAATGTATGTAAAATTTCTTACTCCTATTTCTCTTACAAATGTATCATAAAACTCTCATACAATGATAATACTTTCTATGCTCACTATGTAGACACTATAAACTCTATAGATGGTGATGTAGATGGTGATATAGTTCTATGCCTCCCTATGTAGAAATATAAATCCATTACAGGATGACTCTTTGGTTACTTGAATCTTCCTTTCCATACACCAAGTCTCATGACTCTTGGCTTCTCTACTTGACACTTGCATACACGACTCTATCTTGAATGCTCACTTGGATATAAATCTTTAAATGACTCTTCTTAATCTAAAGACAAATGTTTACAGTTACATACGAGATATTTGTACATAGTTATAATTATAAAATGCGCACACATATTTACATGACACTTGTGCATTTTTTACACATTATTACATTACATAAAATATTTACTCACACACTAATCTAGGACACAACCCTAATATAATATTTACAAGGATGTACCAAGGTGGTACATTGGCATGTACCAAATAATGTAATATTCTCCAACACCCTCTTGTATTATATTATTTTTTTATTGAAGAATATAGTCTTCAATATGATCTTTATCCTTCAAGATATTTTGTGATGGATTTGTTCTTTGTCAGAGTCTACCTTTTCTTGGTTGTATTTGTCATTGAATTCGATATTACATTCTTTAGTATTTATAGCTTCTTGTACTTTCTTATTGATTTTATATTTACAATCATATACCTCTTTCTTTTCCTATATAGAGACTTCTTGTGCTGTGTGCCTTGAGAAATTATTTGAATGTTTAGAAACTACTTTGGTCTACATTCAAATTGCCATGAATCTAACTCCAACACGCTGGAATGAGAATATTTATTGAGTGTTCTATGGGGTATTTCAGTTTAGATCTACTCAAATGTTTCACTTGGATGATTCACTTAATATTCTATCTCTGAATAAAATATCTTATATTTGTTACAAATTTCTTCCAACTATGATCATATTCTACCAATAAATGTTCCTCTAGTTGGTAAAATGATATTTGTTATTTTATAATGTTACAATATAATATTTCATGCATTGGCTTATCATTTGGTGCTCTAAATTCTATTGTTTCCTTGATGTTATAATGAATTTCACTGATGTCTTTGGTTCTTTAAAATTTATATGGCTTTGACACTTCAATATTTTGATGGATTTAGTGCTTTAATATTTAGTTGGATTTGGTGCTTCAATGTTTTGATGGCCTTGGTACTTCAATCGATCATCACATTCCACTTCTTAATGGTGCTTCAGTGACTCATGATGCTCTATTTACTCATGACTTCAGTTTATGTCTCCTTGGTTTATGATAATTATGTGGCTCATAGTGTTTATTAGATACCTTGTAGTGTCTTTGTTGTCTACTTAGATGGCACATAGAATCTTCACTAGATCTTGACATTGTGATGATTTTTTGCATCTCGATGGCTTGTGGCTCTTAGATACCTCTTGATGTATTATTGTCTCATGGTTCCTAGATGGTGTCTTACTGGCTTGTGGCTCCTAGATGGCATGTAGCTTTTGCTAGCTCATCGATCTTATAATTTTGATTGATATATGAATAGTGGTATCTTGTGTCTTGTAGCTCTTAACACTTTGATTGTCCTCCTATACCCATTTTGATTCTAACTATACATATTTTTATTTTTATTCTTACTTTGGTTATTTGGCTATTCCATTGATAAAGATTTATATTCCTCTTGTTATGTAGGTTTAGGTGTGTTGTTCAACATTCGTAATTTCAAACTTTAAACACATACAACACACAATGCTTTGTGTGTTATCTTAGATGCTTTCAAGTGTATTTTCTCCTTGATATGGTTGTCTTTCTTTTACTGATTCTCTCATAGTGTTCTAACTTATTATTAAGTGAATTTTATCATTGTAAGGATGATTTTTTTAATGCTCTACTCCCTTCAACCAACTATGTTCAAATTTATATCCAAGGTGTAGACCAATTGGTTTGACCAATCCTCATAAAGGGGACTGAGTTCCAAGGTTCAAATCTTGAGCCTCATAAAACTGAATGCTTATCCCTTTCTTGGTGCTTTCAGTAGCATAACATGTTTAAAAGGATTGTGGTATGGTGGTTATAGAGGTGGACTACATGAATAAATGTGTGGCAACTTCTGGGGTGGACATCACAACAATAGCAGACATAAAATCTAGACAACCTACCCAGATTCATGACGGCTATCGATTCCACCATGTAAATTAAAAAAAAAACTATCTTTACATTTAGACTTAAACTTTTTTTCCTTACTTAACTAATTACATTTTATCTTGGAATTATTTTATTAAGTATATTCTTAAATCTTCTTTATCTAGTCTTTTTCTTGAATCTACAAGCCTTTCTAGTTATTCCAACCTCTTATCAAACCTTTCTTCTTATGACTCCAAACTGTTATATTTTGAAGCTATAAGCTAAAATAAAATACAACCACAAGTAATGAAATTATAAAGCTAAGATATAACTATGATAATGGCTAACTAAAGTATGAGAATAATATGAGAAGCTTTAGGAATAACAAATACAACAACCATTAATGAAGACTCATGAAAATGGAAGCTTGATACATAATATGGAGCTCACTCTACCATTACATGATGTAGATTATATATGTTTCATTACAATGATTCCTATATATAATAAAATAAGTTACATGGGCCTTAATATACCTAACTACCTTAAGGACACGTCCTTTTACATCATTGCACATTTTGACACCTGTGCATTTATTCTTTCTTTCCCAAGTAACTTCTAATATAATAATGCACCTAAGGTGGTACATTGGTATTTACCTAAATATTGTAATATAATCTAACTCTAACACCCCCATGTATTACATTATTTAGGTATTGAAGACTTTAGTCTTCAATATGGATCTTGATCTGGTTCAATCTTCAATGGAGATCTCCAATCTCCACTCTTCACAAGGACTCCTTTCCTAGAGTCTCTTCTTCCTCCAATGGAGTCTTCAATCCCTAAATTTCTATAATAAATAACTAATCCATTCATGAGGAAAGCACATAGAATTTTATATAACAAAGATAAAATTATTCTCTATCTATTGTATGAAGCTTCTCAATTTTTAGGAGTTAATTTTCTGCAACAAAATATTAGGAAATGATAAACAATCTTTAGCTTTGACTATATGATGGTTGGATAAGTAATCTATGTATTCCTATGGATCAATGTATCTTAGTTACCTTTGGATTTCATTCTATAGATCACTACCATTGATTTTGACTCTGGATCACTACCTCTAGGTCACAACCTTTGGGTCACTACATCTAGGTCATTGTCTCTGGGTTACTACCATTGGTTTCACTACCTCTATAACTATACCTTTGGGTCACCTCTAGATAATCACTATATTTGGATCATCCAATAGAATACCCATAATTGTAATTCATCTATAGGATCATCATTGTAGGTTACCTCTCAAGTTGTGCGTGGATCATGATCATTTATTTCATATTTTTGCATGATAATATTAGTACCATTTTTTCATTCAATGGACTTTGATTTTCCATTACACTTGGTTTTATTTACTATGTTCCTATTATGTAGGCTACCTTATGACTCCCTAGATAGGAGTATATAATTAACCTTGTTAATATCTCTTCAAACTTGTAGATTTTGAAAAAATACCTTCTATCTAGCAAGGGTTTAGATGTAGCTTTATTGGTTTTAGTATAATCTCTTTTATCTCCCTAATGGTTTAGAATAAGTTATAAGCTTGATAAAGTTATTATAAATCAATAGTTTACATTTTGGGTTGATTTTATAATGTTTTGTAAATGACAATAATCAAATTCTATATCACCTTATCGCTCCTAATGAACTATGCAATTATAAATTTAATGTGGTTTTATGATTAGATTTATTTTGTACCTTTAATGTGGCTATGAGATAATAATGAGAAATAAATTCCAAATCAATTAACCAAGCAATGATTTTCCTCCTTTATCATTAAATTTCCAAATATCTAATATTCTAAATTTCAATTAATTAATGGTTTGATGTAGTACTCCTTATGACTCCCTACTTTGGAATATTAGAAAATTATAATAATATTTTCAAATTGATATTCTAATTTATCAAGATTGAAAACCTTATATATCCTACTTGATGATTTTAAATACTATAATATGTATATGCACTTCAATGATTATACCTTGAAATATAAACTTGTTTTACACCTTACTAATGCTTGGTTGATTTGTATTAATCCAATGTAATAGTAAATTCTATATGGTTCACCTTATAATTCCTTTTAAACCTTAATAAAAAAAAGTAATAAGTTTGGTATTACCTTTATAATATTTGTGTGCAATATACCTTATCTTCACTCATATATTTTGAAGAATTGTATTCACTGCATGATATACCTCGATCATTGATTGTTCAACTAGTGCACAAAAAAATGTATCCATCATAGTTGATGCTTTTCTTATTTGCAATTGTGGAATATGAAATCTAATTGGCTCTTCTACATGTATGCAATGAACTAAATTATCCAGCCCTTTCGCATTTAAGGTATTACTTTCAAACCATTTCACTGTGTAATAGAATGAATTTTATAATGATTCAGCGGTGGTCCTTCATTGGTTTTTCAACGTGTCTAAGTGGCAGTGTTCATAATGGCCAAAGGGTCGGGATCTTCATTTTGGCTTCCTTGTAATATTTTGTTTAATACTACTACACAAATAGAGAGTGTGAATAGTATTATGAAGAATAATTTTTACCTTACATCATTAGTTGTAACTTGGATACGTGGGCCTCAACTAGCGTTCATCAAAAACCTTCATTTGCTCTTCAAAAACCTTTTTTTGCTCTTGTATGGTGATGATATGTATTGTCGTTATTTTATCTTCTATTCTTGAAATGGGCAATATCTCTTAGAGTAACATTTTATAACTTTGGAATATCTATCGAGGAAGGATCTTTGTAATAATCTCCTTGGTCCAACAAACTACAAACAACTCACTCTAAGAACTTGTTCCACTAATTGTTGGATTTTTTATAACGAGTATAATTTTTATTAGATGGAAATTTCAACATGTTTCCTATAAAATTCATTTGATGGACCAATGATTTAGCACCTCCTATCCTTTGAAAAACTGATGTGTGCAATGCTTGGCACTTGTATAATTCAACCCTTTTCTTTCAATGGTTATGCTTTCAAAATAGGAGGTGGAATAAACCAATTGGAAATCAAGCCTTCATGCAAGAACATGAGTCAGGTAACCTCTATATTTTATGACCACATGGCATATCCTTCCAAAACTTGCTGAGAACATGCCACCTTAACACGATGAGTGATGTCTATCCACACAAGACATTTACTTTACCATCAACTTGTTTATCCCACATGACTTGTGGAAGGGCACAATAATTCCCTTTTAACTTATTTTATTATTTTTTAAATACGTGTGTAAAACTAATAGGTCCATATATACTCTTAAAATAATAGTATATTCCACAAAATATTCCCATTGAAATATCTGTTGATGCCTTTGATTATAAAGAGAATCTTTCCCCTCTTTCTTTTTACCTAAATACGACAATGAATTTTTGAAACTTGAGTCATCCATCCATTCTTGAATATAGCATTATATATTCACTTTTCAATCTTGATAGATTAAAAACAAAAATATTCACTTTTGTAATAGTTTAATATCCCTAATAGTGCTTTAAAGTTTCTCTTGTAATAAGGAGTGTATTCTTGGTCGTACTCGACACTTCTAAACATAAGTAGTGATATACTTTGTAAATTTGGTCAAATATATCTCTAGCATATTTTAGTCAAGCCATAGCTACCAATTTGAAAAAAATATTATCGAGTTCACTAACATAGTCAATTATTTGGATGACAAAGTCAATAACATACATGTAAAACGTCCATCACCAATGACTACTAGAATACACACCCCTAATTCTTGGTCTTATGCTAAATGTGAGGTTAAGATTTAATATGGGTGTAAGAATCCAAATTTTCTTAATAGCTAGATTCTAGATATGGAAACTTGATTTACCTATAGTCAAATGTTTGATGATGGTAAAGTCTCCTTTGCCAAGTTGAAACTTTATGGAGTTACTAAAGTCTTGATTACTGAGTGATAATATATAAAATCCCTTTTGCACTTGGGATAATTTGGTCAAAGACTTGAAGATTGTATTTTATGCATAAAACTATGATGATGACTTATTAATTCAATGGATTAACTTGAGATAAAGAACCCATATGATAGTGTAGGATTACATCTATCAAGTCAATACATTGTGCATTTTTCTCCACATACTAGGTCCTACATCTACTCTCATTATAAAATTCAAGAGTGGATTTCAAGAGCAATTATTTAAGGATTTGAAATATAATTTCTTCATGAAACTTGATGCCACTTTAAATTAAGAAAAAATTTAAGAGGAGAAACATGCTTCTCAATTGAGAACACCTCAAACTTCCATTTTTTAGGAGCCTCTAGAACCTCGATCTTTTAGTCCTAGAAACATCCCTCAACAACAAAAAATTCTTCTCTTATTCATGATATTCTTCTCCTTCTCATTCTTCATATTATTTCTCTTCTTAAAATACTTCTCCTTCCTTTGATGCTCTCAAGTTTTGTACTTGTTATAAAGAAAGGATCATCAATAGTATTAACATTTTTAATTAGCGAAAAAGAATTTGCTTGTAAAATATCCTGATGATGAAACTTAGAATCTTTCCAATGATACTTATGGAGAATACACCACCTATCATGAGTTAAAAGGTAAAATCAATAACATCACCTTACTCTAACATAACTCTTATATAGGGGGACATGATAATTGGTTTTCCACTCATTCTCATCTTACACACAACTTCTTAGTGGATTTTATCATTGATAATAAATTGCAAAAAAATGTGATTGTGAAGTCCATTATTTGTAAATTATAGATACAATAGAACCACATTCCTTACCATACTCACTTGGATGGAAAGATAATTAAACTACCTCAAAGATCACACACACTTGCACCTTGTCTTATTTTTTTACCCTAATTTTATGGATAAAGTGACTTATGATGTAACCCCATGGATTGTTGTGGTTTGTTGCTAGGTAAACTGTACCAACATGATAAAAAGTATTAGTACAATGTATACAACAACACATACAATTTCTAGCATGAGAACAAAATATTTCTCATCTGATGCACTAAGAATTCCATACACCTAGTCTATACTAGTCTCAATCAAGTAAAAAAGGTTGCATTAGATTTTACAAATACATGGAATGAGGAACAATAAGAAAAAGATCTCCTATCTACTCAGCATGTTGCACATATTAAGGAAAAATTCCATAGATTACCTATTCCTACTCCTATTCCTGCTCCTACTCTTGTTGCTTCTACTCCTGTTCTATATTTTGTACATTTTTTAGCATATTACCTCTTCCACTTTGAAGTATTTTTAGATCCAGGAGGAATATCCTCTATTTTATAGTGGTCATTTTGAAAAGCCACCTGCACTTCCTTCTTTAAAATAATTTAAACCATTCATGGATGAACATCATATTTAATTTAAAGAAAACACTTGGCTTTATTTGGCCACCCATGGTCATGAATATTTTCTAGACCCACATGAGTTCCTCCAGCTTCCACATTCAACATGTTGTTTCTCTCACTAGCTAGATCATATTTTTATCCTCTTTTGTATGCATTGGATTCCAATGATTTTGTTGTTGGAAGGAATGCTAGGTAATTAACAATTAAATATTAGTTTATTAGTTTTCATTAAATAATATGATAAGATTTTATCCTCCATAGATTTTCATGTAGCTTTTTTTTTTTTGATTGGTTGAAAGGGTGTTGAAAGGTCCTTGAACCTTGAACAAGTATTTTTTATATGTTTTCCAAACCGACCAAAGAGGCCCAAGAGCTAAAGATCAAAGAAGAAGCAAAACACCACAAGAATAAAGGTGTCGCGATATCATGAAAATTTACATTTTTGTGGTCCAAAGCATAGGGAAAAATCAAGGAGGAAAAGGTGTGGCGATATCATGACATGTTGCACCGTCGCGGAGAAAGGAGGAAGAGATGTCGCGATATCACGACAAGAAGCAACATCACGACCGAATGAGAGAAAGTGTCACGATATCGTGACATGTTGCAACATCGTTGCCAAAAGAGAAGAAGTGTCGCGATATCGCGACAAGTTGCGTCATCACGGCCAGAGGAGGAAAGGTGTCATGATATCATGACATGTTACATTGTCGAGGGCAAAGAAGAAAATATTTCGTGATATCACAACATGTTGCATTGTCGCGGCCAAAGGAAAAAAAGTTCATGAAATCGTGACATGTTGCACTGCTGCGACGACAAGAGAAAATGTGTCACGATATCATGACATGTTGCATTGATGCAGCCAAAGGAGGAAAGGTGTCGTGATATCGTGACATGTTGCAATGTCATGGCCAAAAGAGAAAAGGTGTCACGATATCATGACAAGTTGTATCAGCATGGCCTAAGGAGAAAAAATTTCAGAATATCGTGACATGTTGCGTCATTGCAACCAGAGGAAAAAAGGTGTAGTGATATCGCGACATGTTGCAGCATCGTGGCCAAAGGAGGGAAAGTGTCACGAAATTGCGACATGTTGCATCATCTCAGCAAAGGGATAAAAAATGTCATGAAATTGTGACATGTTGCATTGCCACGGCCAAAGAAGAAAAAGGTGTCACGATATCGCGACATGTTGCATCATCGCGGCCAAATAGAAAAAGTGTCGCGATATCGTGACATGTTGCATTATCACGACCGAAGAGAAAATGTGTCGCAATATCACAAGTTGCATCATCGCGGCCAAAGAGAAAAAGTGTCGTGATATCGCGACATGTTGCATTATCGTGGCCAAAGAGAAAATGTGTTGCAATATCATGACATGTTGCATCATCACGGTCAAAGAGAAAAGTGTCACGATATCGTGACATGTTGCATCATTGTGACCAAGGAGAAAAAATGTCGCGATATCGTGACATGTTGCATCATCGCGGCTGAAGAGAAAAGGTGTTGCAATATCACGACAAGTTGAATCATCGCGGCCAAAGAGAAAAAGTGTCACGATATCGTGACATGTTGCATCATCGCGGCCAAATAGAAAAAGTGTCATGATATTGCGACATGTTGCATTATCGCGGCCAAAGAGAAAAAGTGTCACGATATCACGACATGTTGCATCATCGTAGCCAAAGAGAAAAAGTGTCACAATATTGTGACATGTTGCATCATCGCGGTCGAAGATAAAAAGTGTCACGAAATCGTGAAATGTTGCATCATCGCGATCGAAGATAAAAAGTGTCACGAAATTGCGACAAGTTGCATCATCACGGCCGAAAGAGAAAAAGTGTCACGAAATCGCGACATGATGCAACGCCGCGATCGAAGGAGAAAAAAGTGTCACGATATCGTGACAAGTTGCAACCTCGCTACCAAAGGAGAAAGAAATGTCATGATATTGCGACATGTTGCATTTTCATGGCCAAAGGTGAAAAGTGTCGCGATATCGCGACATGTTGCATTTTCACGGCCAAAGGTGAAAAGTGTCGTGATACGCGACATGTATTTTCGCTGTCGAAGGAGAAGAAGGAAGAAGTGTCATGATATCGCAAGTTTCATCAGCATACCAAACCAATCCCCAGGCAACATCGAACATTGTAGTTTCATGTAGCTTTTTGATTGGTAGAGTTGTAACCTTTATATTTATCTTATTTTACAAACTGATAGGTCCATTGAATGTATTCTTTTTTTTTTTGGTAGGTTAATTAATTTTATTTCAAAAAGGGTATTTGAAAGGCACCCCAACGCCTTTTACAACAGAGGATCCAAGAAGAACACAACAGAACTAGCCTGATCAGAACAAAATAAAATTAGAAGGCCAAAGGCCAGTACAACCAAAAGAGGACGTCCTCAGGGACAGAGGAACAGAGAGGATCAAAAATAGAGACTGACACCCTTCATCCTTTAACAAAAACCAATAGTCCTTCGGAGTAGAGGAGCACTGTTCAGACAAAAGGAACGATCAAAAATCCAAAATAGCAGAGAGTCACAGATGCAATCAAGGATTGACATCAATTTGTAGAGCAGAATTATCATCAGTTTCTAGAGCTATGTCCTTTGCTTCATCCTTCAGGATGTCTTTTGGGCTGTCCTTCAGACCTTCAAGGCATGCTTCCTTAGAAATTTCCATGACTTCATCATATTTAACCACGTCTTCATCTTTGATGCCTCCTTTGGTGTCAGAAGGGGCTTCAACAGCAGAAATCATGGAGGTCTCATTGAAGTTATCACAGAAGAACAAAAGGCTGAGATTATGCCTCTGTTCTTTAAGGCTAGCAATAGCCTTACCAATAGCAGTATGAGTCATCTCCAGATGAATAATAGAGGTAGTTGTGGCATGAACAACCAATTTGTGAAGAAATTTTTCCACCAGGTCAGGGGAGGAAGATTGAGCTTTAGAAGGTTTGCCTGAAATGGAAGGTGGGGTTCCAGCTACTTCTTTGAGCTTCAGTATCTGGGAACTTCTGACAGGGGTGGTTTCAATTTTAATCTTCTTCCTAGTAATAGGCTGGGGCTTATCATTTTTGTACTTCCTCTTGGGATTAGAGGCTTTGGGGCTCGGAGTAGAGGAAGAGTTCTCCTCCTCAGAGTCAGGGGTGGGAATATTACCTTTAGGGAATTTGAGGAGGAGATAATGGTAAAGGACCTTGAAAAGCCCTTGGTGGCTGGGTAAGACATCTTCCTTTTTTTGGGTAGACACAATGGTGTAATCAATAGACCAAAAAATTACAGTAGGAATATTCATGGCCTTGGCATCACGAAAATGGTTGACATAAGCTAGGTGGAAACAACACAGTTGTGAGTCGGGGTTATCACACGTTAAGTATTGCATTACAGGAACAAGGATTTGCTACAAAGGAGGGGAGATATGTTCATGAAGCAAACATTTTTTGTGGTTTTTGAAAACTTTTGAATTCTTCTCGAAGAAGATCAGCTCCGCGTCCCAGTTGTGTTTGTTGCACCGGATGACTTTGCCTTCCAAGGGTTGACCTGTTAAATCCACCAGCAACTCAAAGGTAATGTGGAATTGAACATCATGGATCATGATGAAACCCTTGTTCCACGTTTCAACAAAGGCCTTCGTAATGTTGTCATCAACCCCAGTAAATAACTTGAAGAACTCAATCAGGGTGCTATTGGTTTTGTCTTTCCACAAATATCTAATCATAGGGTTAAGCTTGAGAACAGCTGGTTCGATGAAGATAGGCTTGCTTTCTTTCATGGTGGCTAGCAAGGAATGGTGCAAATGAAGGTTAGGCAAAAGGATCAGAATGGGTAAGATAGGAAAGGAAGGAAAAGGCTCGATGGTGAATAGGGCATGCGACGAATTAGATAACAGGGTGGCACTATCGGTAGGACTCCTGATATGGAACCAGAAAGGTGGCATTGAAAAGGAAATAAAACCTTCACCATGCAAGGATTGGCTAGGGCAAATGTCGTAATGGGAATTTAGGTGTTGGTTGTTGGGCCAGCCAATCGAGCTTAGGAGGTTCAAAAAAGTAGCTTGGCCATTCGAGATGCAAAGGAAGCTTAACCAGAAAGAAACCTTGACATGAGACCCAGATTTTGAGAATAAGCGACTATAAAAAAAGGTTAAATATGGATCTCGAGGATAGGATATTACACATATCAAGGCATACGAAAATCAAATGATTAAAATTCATGCTAAAATTCACCTTGGGGTAACAAAAGCAATCAATTACCCAAAAAATATTGTAAATTTTAGTATAGGTGGTGTGGGGTTGGAAAATGGAGCAAAAGGTTTTGTGGAGCCAATTTCCAATGTAAATCAAGGTGGTAGAATTAAGACTCATCCAAAGGATAGAAATGCTAACCTTGAACTTCTCATGAGACAAGGAATGACGAGGACAAACCTTGAAATAATTTTTAGGGCTCAGCATTGGTAATGTGACATTGGTCCCATTTAAGAAGATCATCCACCTCGAAAGGTAGGATATCCATCCACGTGAGAAGTCCTTGGGCACTGACCCCAATATTAGCAAGTCTATCAGCAATGGTATTGGCTTCTCTATAAGCATGTTGTATAATGTAATTATGTTACCACTGAAGGATTTGCTTACAATCTTCAACCATTGGTCTGGTCCTCCAGCTGCAAGGCTTTGATGTCTTCAAGTAATTAATGATATTTAGAGAATCTCCTTCCACTATGATGTTTCCTGGAATATGTTTGACAAATTGGAGGCCTCTCCAAACTGCTCTAGCTTCAGTGTAGTGATTGGTTGTGACACCAAGAGGCTCTGAATAAGCAAAGATAGGATTTCCAAGATGATCACGAAGAATTCCTCCAGCCCCCCATACCAGGATTTCCTTTGGCAGCACCATCAAAATTTAATTTGACCCATCCAACAGGAGGGGGAATCCATTTGACATTGCTTCTTGGATTTGAAGGACCTGCAGATTTGGAGGTATCAAGGAAGATATGGCAAGAATTGAGAATATCTTTCTCAGAGGGAGGACAAGGATAAGGATTGAAAGGAGCAGCAAGGGCATTTTATTTGGCAAAAAGGATAATTTTATTGGCTATGAGGTCAGCCTGAGTAGCTTTTTTATCAAAAATCCTTCTATTGCGCTCCAGCCAAATTTGCCACAGATAATGTTGAAGACTGAATTTACATAGTCCTTTGAGCACAGGATTTTTAAAAGGATTAGGCCACTGATGGAAAAGTTCAACAATGGAAGGAGGCCAGGCCCAAGCCAACTGAAAGCTTTGAAGAAGCTTATTAATCACCAATATTGAAAAAGGACAAAACAAGAAAAGGTGAGAAGTGGACTCCCAATCAGAGAGGCACAGGTAGCATCTATTAGGAAGCATAATACCCCTTTTCATGAGATTTTCAGTGGTTAGGATGTGGTCTTGAATACAAAGCCATGAAAAGGAAGCAATTTTGGGAGTCAAATATTTGGTCCACACAAGCTTGAAAGGTATGGAATTATCGAGGTTGTTGAGGGAAAGTAAGTAAGCAGATTTGATAGAAAAGGCCCCTGAATCAGTGGGTTCCCAAATGGGCTGGTCCTCAGAAGTGATCACAGGTATTCTGATGGAAGACAATTGGGTGTTTAAGCATAAAGTTTCATTGTCAAAGTTTGGGACATTAATCTCTTTCCACCTCATAATCCCATTAGTGGAAGTCATGAAATTTACCACTAAAGGACCATATAATTGCTTGGTGATGTTGATAATCCTTTGGAGCATAGGAATCTGGCTGAGAGGATTATCACCTAACCACTTATCCTCCCAGAAATAAATTGACTTGTCATCACCTAATTGCCATCGGGTTCCTTTTTGCACCAAGGAATGGGCTTCACAAATGGATTTCCAGAAATCCGATCCACAAGAAGGTACTTGGCCATGAAGAAACTCAGATTCTTGAAGATATTTCCTTTTGATAATTTTGACCCATTCAACCTTTTCATTGGAAATAAGTCTCCAAGCTTGCTTAGCGAGGAGTGAAAGGTTGAGAAGTGAAATCTGTCTGAGTCCTAAGCCTCCTTGATCTTTAGGTTTGCACACTTTGTCCCAGGCCACCAGATGAAATATGTGTTTGTTCTCAGATCCTATCCAAAGGATTTTTTTTGAATTCTCTCCATTTTGTTGTAAACTGAGATAGGAGCTTTGAATAAGGATAAGAAATAGACAGGAATGCTTTGAATACAGGCCATGGTTAAAGTTATTTTGCTAGATTGTGATAGAAGATTCCCTCTCCAGGTGGACAACTTCTTTTGTAATATTTCAATGACATTATCCCATAAACTATCCTTGACATTTCCAGTAAAAAGAGGTAATCCAAGGTATGAAGAAGGTAGACTGCTTATGGAACAATGAAGAATGCTTGCAATCAGTGTCTGTCTTCTCAAAGGAGTATTGAGGAAATACAATTTACTTTTTTGGAAATTGATTTTTTGGCCAGCGGCTTCTTCATAGAGGAGAAGAATTCGTTTGATAATTTTGGCTTCATTGACAGAGGCAAAGGTGGATAACAAAGTGTCATCAACAAACTGTTGGTGAGTAATAGGATTGCATTGTGAAGTAACCTGAATTCTAGAAATTAATCCTGCCTCTTTAGCTGCCAATATGGACCTGCCAAGAGCCTCCGTGGCAATGATAAAAAGTAGAGGGGATAAAGGATCTCCTTGTCTTAAACCTCTACTGCTCTGGAAATAGCCATCGGGAGAGCCGTTGATGAGAATGGAGAACCAGGCAGAGGAGATGCATCCTTTGATGAGATAAATCCAATCAGAATGAAATCCAAACTTGTGGAGGATGGCTATGAGGAAATCCTAGTTCAGTCTATCATAGGCTTTATTCATATCAAGCTTGAGAAGGAAAGTTGCCTTTTTGTTGAGGGAACTGGAATGAATAGCTTCATGGATAGAAATGATGCCATCTAAAATAGATCTACCCCTGATAGAGCTACCTTGACATTGGTTTATAATAAGAGGCATGACTTCTCTCATACGAATAGTGATTGCCTTGGTTAAGATTTTATAGATGACATTACAAAGGCTAATTGGTCGGAATTCATTGAAATTGGTAGCATTAGGAATATTAGGTATGAGAGCAATAAAAGTGGAATTAAAGCCTCTAGGAATTACCTTGGAACCTTGGATTTCTCTTATAGCTTTACACACATCATTACCAACAACATCCCAGAAGGACTGAAAGAATCTAGGAGGAAACCCATCAGGTCCAGGAGCTTTGTCTAGTTTCATTGAAAATAGGGCTTCCTTTATTTCATCATCAGAGAGTATTGTTGTTAATTTGTTGTTGATGTTATCAGTAATAAGGTGAGGGATGAATTGAAGGAAGAAATATCTTGTAGCTATGGAATTAGGTCTATGTTCCTCTTGGAGTAATTGCATGAAGTGGGTAATTCCTTCAGTCCTAATTTCTTTGATATCAGTCAACATTCTGCCATTCTGACTTCGGATTTCTTTGATTCTGTTGTAACTGCGATGTCTCAACGTTGAAACATGGAAAAATATTGTATTGGAATCTCCTTTTTTTAGCCAAATATCACGAGACTTTTGTCTCCAAAATATTTCTTCACACTAAAGGATGTTATGATATTGGGCTAATAAGTTCCTTTCATCATCCCTGACTTCCATAGAACACACACCATTATCCTGTCTATCCTTTTCAATTATAGTCAACCTGTTTATGATATCCTGTTTATTATGGAAGAGGTTGCCAAAGACATATCTGTTCCATATTTTTAAATTTTCCTTGATATATTTAAGTTTCTATGCCAACACAAATGAAGGTGTTCCTTGGAAACTGGATTACCACCATTGATTAATCCTTTCTCTGAAATCAGGGTGAAGCATCCACATAGCTTCAAATCTGAAAGGAGTTTTGAAATTTTTTGGATTATTAGTATCAAGGAGGATAGGACTATGATCTGAACCAATTTTGAGTAATGATTGCAGATTTGCATCTCCCCAGATATCAGTGGCTTCCTGAGAAAAAAGGACTCTATCAAGTTTAACCTGTATTAGTTGAGATCCACATCTTCTGTTTGACCAAGTAAATTGGTTTCCTTTGAGATTGACATCCATGAGATTTTGTTCATTTATAAACTCCTGAAAATCTTCCATACTTTTGGAAAAGGAACCAACTCCCCCTTTCTTGTCAGAAGGAAACAAAGGAGTATTAAAATCTCCAACAAGAATCCAAGGAAGATTTGGGAAAGTATTCCGGATAGATGTTAGGTTATTCCATAATCGGGCCCTACTAGTGATAGAGTTTGGTGCATAAACGTTGGTAAGGATCCAAGGAAACTTACTGTCTTTATCAAAGAAAAGGATGCTCATCATCTCATCACAGGAATGGATAATATTCCCTTCCACAAAGTTTGGGTTCCAAAGACATAAGAGGCCACCAGAAGCCCCATTAGCTTTACAAGCAAAGGATTCATAGTGCTTCCAGATATGATTACATATATTTTTGTCAAGAGATTCCCTGATCTTGGTTTCTTGGATTACAAAAATTGTAGGTCTTACTTCTTTCCTTAATGATTTAGCTAACCTTTGTTTGGCCAAACCATTAAGGCCTCTCACATTCCATGAGAGGATCTTCATTTAGAATATTTTGTAGCTTTTTTGCCTCCCTTTCCAGAAGATTGGGGAGGTTTGGTGCACTTTGGTTCTTCCTTCGAGATGATGCCCGTTGAAAAAATCATTTTCTGAACACCATTAGCAATATCTTCATTGGTTCCTTGCTTCCATTGATCATAATTAGTGGGCCTTCCTCTTTTTTTCTCCAAGCCACAATCAATGGGAGATTTTTTATGGCTTCTGGTGATTTTGGGACTGAAATTTTGCACAACAGGACTAGAAGGTTCAAGAAAAGAAGCAGGAATAGAAATATCATCGACCAAAGGTTGGTCAGTATTGAAAGCATCCGGGAGAGAGGCATTGGAATTTAAGGAATCAGGCTGACCTTCCAGTGAATGGGAAGGAATATTTGGAATAGACTTAGGATTAGGGTTAATATTTTCATCAATATCTACCATGGGGTCATCCTCAGGAATTAAATCACCAAGAATTTGAAATTTGTTAGGGAGAGCGAAGAGACTAACCTCGTTGGTAGCAGCAAAAGGGTGGGCCGTCTGTTTCCCTTTGTCGCTTGGAGAGCTAATGAAGGAGAAATTGTTGGGAGCTTCATTATTCCTTTGATCTTTGATAGGTCTATAAACTGCTCCTTTAGGAGGAAGGAGACACCTTTTATCCTTTCTAAATGGAGTTAGAAACTCCTTTCCTTTGTCCCGGTTGGGAAGAGCATGATTTTCTTCAGTTGGAGGAGTCTACTTTTTGAGCACCGAACACTAAGCATGCATATGACCTTGAGTTTGACAGTGAATGCAGAAAGGAGGCTTGTTTTCATACTCAATGGCCTGCTTGTGAAGGAATGTTCCATGTTCCAACTCAACAAAGGTAGGCAGAGCAGATGCAATATTAGCATTGATACAGAGATGGGAGGCATGCATTCTTGTCCTCGACAAAGTGACTTTGTCAATGAGGAGTAAGTCTCCAATGGTGGAAGCAATCGATTTGAAAATTGATTCCCTCCACAAGTGCCAAGGAAGGTTAGGGAGTCTAACCCAAATAGGAGCATAATTAATACTTTGGATTTCAGGGTCAAAATCAGGTGACCATTTCATTAGAAAAAGACTTTTGGTTCCAATGAACCAAGGTCCTCCAGATAGGATAAAGTCAGCATCCTCTTTGTTGTTAAGCTGGATGCCAAAAAAGCCATTGGAAAGACCAAAAATTTGGAGGGACCCTCTAAATTTCCACCATGGGATAGCCCAATGCCTGATGATGTCAAGGCTAGGATTACCCCCCACAAATTTCCCGACCAGGGAGACAAATTCTTCAGCAAGAAAATTTTTGGCAACATTGATAGGAATTTTGACTCTATTTCTCGAAACCTCAAAAGGAGGGGGAGAAGCAACAAAGGAAAAGGAAGAACTACCCAGAACCTTGGCAAAGGAAGGTTTAGGGTCGGAAGGGATATCATCTGCCCAACAGGAAGGAGCACCTTCAAAAATAGAATGACGCTTGAAAATGGAGGGAGGCTTAAAATTGGTAGATTCCTCCCGCCCATAGGAGACTCAAACACCACTGCCTAGGACAAAGCAACCCAACAATGGGGCAAGATAAGCTTCGGTCTCAATTAGATTTTATAAAGGCTAAAATAGACTATAAATACATTTGATTATTAGTGAAAATAGCACATAAGTTTTGAGGTAAACTTGATCCTCATCATTATGTTAGAACATTTATATTTTCCACCTATATCAATTTATATATGGTACATTGTATTACTTTTATGGATTATCATGTTAGTTTTATGGTCTATCATGTTTCACACCAGCTCAATTGCCACATCACCTATATGGACTACCAAATCAGTCATATGGATTATCATGTGTAACACACATTTTTATTTCATATTATTATCTACTTATAGAGATGTGATGTCATTTGATTCCATATCATCACAAACTACTATGTCATTAATCCATTACATAGTGTTGATGTCATCCAACAAACATTATTGATGGTATTTGGATTCAAACCCAAGAACTCATATTTACAATTCCTTATCATGGACTAAGCCAACCATTATCCCTAAGGCTCCTCCTAGGAGATATATAGAAAGCATATAACTAAAGCATGTGTTGTTAGGATCCCATCCTAACCCTTAATGTAATAACTTCCATGATGTAATAATTCCTAAATAACGTGGGTAGTACCCATGATTAATATATTTGTAATGTTCTAAGTTTTAGCTTATATAGTGCCTATGACAAATGGCACCCTTTTTATGTAACACATAAGATAGGTTATGTAAGGTGGCCTTGTGCATGTAATTTGAGTGGCATTGTGCATGTAATTCGAGTGGAACTATGCATGTAATTTGGTTGGCATTATGCATGTAATCAAGGTGGCATTTTGCATGTAAGACAACCATGGAAGGGAACTCTTTAAATACCCGAGAAGGCACCAATGTATTGATATTTTTACAAATTAATGAAGTGTTGAAGGAGGTTTCCCCCTCGAAGAGGCTTGCAATTCTATCTTATTGTCAGATTATTCCTTTATGTATATTTCTGTTATAATGTGTAATTTGTTCTAAATATTAATATGATGTTTATGTGAGTTTATTTCCAAGCAATTGTGTGAGAGTGTGTTATTTGAGTTTATTTTATAGCAAGATCCTAACAAGTGGTATCAGAGCACTTTCCAGGGCTAAGTTCTACTACAATAGTAATGATTCTTTTCTGTTAGGTATAATCCTCTATTATTTTTGTGTAATTTTTTTTTTTATTATAAAAAAAAACAAATACCAGTCAAAAAAAAAAATAGTCCTTTTAGTTGAGTAGGTAGAAACCCTATGTCAGGGTTTTTAAAATATCATTAAGGATCTGTTGTTATTGGCTAAGCTAGATAGCCCATACATCGTCTAGTGAAGTGAGGGGCGATCAGGCTCCAATACCCAGGCCTCAAATAGAACTCGTGCACGGACTTGAGCTCCCACGCATCTTCGGGTGTATCGGGAGACCATTCTGGAGTTAGAAAAATTTTATCCAGTAGGAATATTCTCGACCTTGTATCATCCATAGTCTATGGGACACAACATCCTGGACGATTACCCTCCCGTATTGTCAGAGAGGTAGATAGTGTGCTCAAGGGTATGTGTGGAATCCTCCTTGGATAGTGGCCTAAAATATTGGTCCAAGCACTATTGTTCATCACTGTGGTATATCAGAGGGCCTATGGGTGTTACATATTCCTTTACTTAGCATACCCTAGTTTTATTAAAACTTCAACCTGCAACAAAATCACAAATCAAAACTCCTTGTTGTAATATTGCATTCCAAATTCCCAAAAGTGAGTATATAAGAAAGGAATCCTCTACCAAAAAAAATAACATACATTGCATGGATTCAGGATAAAATATGAGGGTGACATTTAAGTTGAAAATCTAGAGAATAACATTCAAATTTACAATAGCAGTAACAGTGAGGTCAGTCAGGTCAGCAAAGTCAGGTCAAAGACTACAGTTTTCAGTGTCAGAACAGAACTGTCATAATAGTAACCTACAAAATACAGAGAATCTTCAGACTAGTGAGGTAAGAAGTGTTAGAGAGACTGTCCAAGCTAAGAAAAATAGTGAGTGAGTGACTAGAGACCAATTATAGATAGTGCTCCAGTACCCAACTTTTACACTATAGCTCAGAATCAAAAACTATAAACACCATTAGACTCAAAAAAATAAGAGATAAAAAAAAACCCAAAATTAGTGTTGTGGGATATAGTTCATTGTGACCACCTCTTCAAATTGATCATTTTGATATATAGCACGCAAGAAGTTTTTTGGATACTTACTAAAAATAGTAAGTCCTGAAACCCAATTCTAATTTTAGTAACTGGTCACAAAAGGTTCCAAAATGGCCTAGGGTACCCGTGGACATCAAAAAGAGCTATAAAAGAAGGACTTATTAACCAAATCCATTTAGAATTTGAACTTGGCAATTTTATCCATAAGGGAAGAGGTCCAAGGTCTTCGTATAAATCATGAGGCTACTAGTGCTCGTTTAGAAGAAACACTGATAAATATGGGTAGCAGGTTACATAAGGGACCACTCAAAACAGAACAATAGGCTGAAAACTCTGCAAGGAATGACCATGACCCATCCTTTAAAATGCCAAAATTGGACTTCCCTCGATTCAATGGGAAGGATGTTGATGGGTAGTTATGTAGGGTTGATCAATTCTTTAGACTTCATAATGCTCCCATATATCATCGAGTTCAGATGTCTTCCTTCAATTTAGAATCTAAGGCTCTACACTGGTTCTAGTGGTTACGTAATTCCAATCCAAATCTCTCTTGGGATGAATTTGAGTCCCAACTACTGACCCGCTTTGGGCCTAGTGAGTATGAGGACTTCACAGGGACCTTGACCAAACTACAACAAACATCCTTAGTCCGTGATTACCAAACTCAATTTTACAAATTGGCCAATAATACAAGAGGATTGATGGAGGGATTCTTCACGAGTTGTTTTATCAGTGGGTTAAAATGGGATCTCCAAGATGAAGTAAAGATGTTGAAACCACATTCCATGATGGAAGATATCAGTTTGGCCTATCTGGCCGAATCTAAAATTTCAAACCAAAGGCGCCCCTCGCAGTTTTCTCTAAATCGACCTTCATTTCCTTTTTGCACCCAAAATTTAGTGGATAGTAAACCTACTACACCAAAGCGAATGACTACAGAGGAGATGGATGCACGTCGTGCCCAAGGCTTATGTTATAATTGTGATGAAAAGATTTTTAAAGGACATAAGTGTGCAAACAAAATATTGTTCTTGATAGATGTTGAGGAACCTGCTAACACTGACCAGAGTGATGAGGATGAGGACCCCCCTGAAACACCTTCTCCACAGGAAGAAGATACATAGGGGTCTGAGGCAGATATTTTAGTCCATGTTGTTGTAGGAATTACCACTCCACAAACCATGAAATTTGTGTGATTTTTCAAGGGCCAACATCTTACCATCCTTATTGATTCAGGCAGCACACACAACTTCATTGATCCTAGAGTTGCTAAGTAGGCAAATTGCTATATCCACACTTGTAATTCATTCAAGGTCATGGTAGCCAATGGGGGAAAATTACCTTGTAAAGGAAAATGTCGTAATGTCAAGATCAGGATAGGGGACTATGAACCCAAGTAGGACATGTTTGACCTCCAGTTGGGAGGATGTGATATGGTTTTGGGATCTCAATGGTTGAGTACGTTGGGCACTATCAATTGGAACTTTGTAGAACTCTAGATGCAATTCTCCCAAAATGGACAAAAACTTTTACTCAAGGGCTCCCCTACAGGAACACCTCACCTCATTAGTTCCAATCATATGGAGAAAGTGCTAAAGAAATCAAAACATGGGGTCATTGCACAACCCTTATCCATCCAACCAACCACTTCACTAATGGATGAAATTCCATTAGACCTACAACTAGTTCTACACAAACATGATGTTGTCTTTGCAGAACCAACTACACTACCACCACGTCGCTCTCACGACCATGCTATCCCATTGCTCTCGGGTAGTGCACCACCAAATATTAGGCCATACAGGTACCCTCATGCCATGAAATCAAAACTAGAAAAATTGGTACAGGAATTACTCAAGGTTGGTGTCATCCGGCCTAGTACTAGCCCCTACTCCTCACCTATCCTACTTGTTCCCAAGAAAGATGGCTCATGGCACCTATGTATTGACTACCGGGAACTCAACAAGACTACGATCAAGGATAAATTTCCTATTCCAGTGGTTGATGAATTACTCGATGAACTACACAAGACCATGTATTTCACCAAGCTTGATCTCTACTCTGGCTACCATCAGATACGACTCAAGGATGAGGACATCCCCAAAATTGCCTTTCGCACTCATGAGGGTCATTATGAATTCTTGGTAATGCCATTTGGTCTCACAGATGATCCTTCTACATTCCAAAGTCTTATGACCAACATCTTCTGGCCCTTTCTATGAAAATTCATCCTTGTATTTTTTGATGACATCTTGATTAACAGTCGCACATGGGAAGAGCACCTCCATCATGTGGATCAAACTTTACAGCTGTTGGTCACCCATTACTTTTTTTTCAAAAGGTCCAAGTTTTCCTTTGGTCTTATTAAAGTAGAGTATCTAGGACACATTGTCTCATAGGATGGCGTCAAGGTTGACCCTAAGAAGATTCAAGTAGTTCAAGAGTAGCCAAAACCTCGCACCCTCAAGGGAATTGAAGGATTTTTAGGGCTTATAGGCTATTATTGCAAATTTGTCTGCAATTATGGGAAGATAGCTGCCCCCCTCACCTCCATGTTGAAAAATGATTCCTTCACTTGGATAGGGCCTGCTGACCAAGCCTTCATTGAACTCAAGCATGCTATGACCACCACTCCCATCTTAGCCATACCATATTTCTCTAAACCATTTTTCATTGAAAGTGATGCTTCTGGTCGTGGTATTGGGGTAGTATTTATGCAAGAAGGATGACCTATGGATTTTACAAGCAAGGCACTCTCTAACCATAATCTGGGGAAATCCACATATGCTAAGGAAATGTTAGCCATATTACATGCAGTCACACATTGGTGACCTTACCTCATTGGGTGTCACTTCTCCATCAAAACCGACCATCAGAGTCTTAAATATTTTTTGGAACAAAGAGTTGCCATGCCTTACCAACAAAAGTGGGTGTCTAAAATCATGGGCTATGATTATGATATCACCTACAAAACGAGAAAGGAGAATATTGTGGCTAATGCTATTTCTCACCAAATGGAGACCATAAGTATGTTGTGTGCCATATCAGCACCACTTCCCCAATGGATTGATTCCTTATGTCAAGAAGCATGTCAGGATGTAGATTTGCAAGCTTTGATAGCCTCACTAATGGATCATCCAGATTCTGCACCAGGATATAATTGGAATGGCCATGATCTGTGTTACCATAAACATCTAGTTCTACCTCAAAAGTCCCCACTTCGAGAGCTCCTCATGAAGGAATTGCATGCCACTCCCTCTACAGGCCATTCAGGGTTCCTTAAAACATATGAGCGACTCAAGCGCACCTTCTTTTGGAAAGGTATGAAATGGGACATCCACTATTTTGTTGCTACCTGTGACACATGTCAAAGGATGAAAGGTGAAACAATGCGCTCTCCAGGAAATATTCAACCATTTCCTATCCTGAATTAGGTTTGGACCGACATTTCCATGTATTTTATAAAAGGGCTCACTAAATCTGGAGGCAATTTCGTTATTTTCATGGTAGTGGACTGCCTTTCAAATTATGCTCACTTTTGTGCCCTTGCCCATCCTTATACAACATCCATTGTTGCACAAATTTTTCTTGACTTCATATTTCACCTTCATGGCATGCCCACCTCCATTGTATCTGATTGTGATCCCACCTTCACTAGTCATTTATGGCAAGAGTTGTTTAAGTTGCAGGGAACTCAGCTCAAAATGAGTTTAGCTTACCATCCACAAATGGATGGTCAAACAGAAGTTGTTAATAAATGCTCGGAAACCTACCTTCGTTGCTTTGTCTTAGATCATCCCACTCAATGGGCCAAATGGCTATCCTTTGCCGAATGGTGGTACAAAACTTCCTATCATACTGTAACCAAACTCACACCATTTGAAGTAGTCTGTGTGCACCTTCCACCTATGCCTTCCTCTTACATTCCTGGCAGCTCCAAGGTCTAGGTCGTCAAAAAAACTCTGAGTCAACACATCGAGGTCCTTCACCAACTTAAGCAAAATTTGAACATGGCCTAGAATCGGATGTGCCAACAAGCTGATCAACATCGTTCTAAGCATAGTTTTGATGTAGGTGATATGGTCTTCCTTCGCTTGTAGTGGTACAAACAATCATCCCTACAACTTCACAGGTGCCAGAAGCTTACTACAAAATTCTATGGTCCTTACGAGGTTCTACAATGGATTGGCCCCACAACTTACAAATTGGTGCTCCCACCTACTTCCAAGCTTCATCCTGTTTTTCATGTCTCTGCTCTCAAGAAAGTTGTGGGCACACAAGCATAGGTTCAATCCACACTTCCTGAATTGGATGAAGAAGGCTACATATTACTTGAACCTGAGTAGTTGGATCATCGGGCTTGCACTCTTCACAACCATACCATTACAGAGATCCTGGTTTAGTGGTGTGGGCTTCAACTTGAAGATGCTACATGGGAATCTCTCCACCAACTCTAGCAACAATTTCCTCATTTCATCTTTGAGGACAAAGCTTCTTCAAGGGGAAGGACATGTTAGGATCCCATCCTAACCCTTAATGTAATAACTTCCATGATGTAATAATTCCTAAATAACGTGGGTAGTACCCATGATTAATATTTTGTAATGTTCTAAGTTTTAGCTTATATAGTTCCTATGACAAATGGTACCCTTTTTATGTAACACATGGTAGATAGGTTATGTAAGGTGGCCTTGTGCATGTAATTCGAGTGGCATTATGCATGTAATTCGGGTGGCATTATACATGTAATCTAGGTGGAATTTTGCATGTAAGCAAACCATGGAAGGGAACTATTTAAATACTTGAGAAGGCACCAAATTAATGAAGTGTTGAAGGAGGTTGCCCCCTCGAAGAGGCATGCGATTCTATCTTATTGTGAGATTGTTCCTTTATATAAATTTTTTTTATAATGTGTAATTTTTTCTGAATATTAATATGATGTTTATGTGAGTTTATTTCCAAGCAATTGTGTGAGAGTGTGTTATTTAAGTTTATTTTATAGCAGGATCCTAACATGTGTCCACATGTATTTGTTCTTTCCAAGCTAGTAAATATTCCTTGATATATTTTATTTTATTTTTTTTCATTTTTAGAGGAATAAAGAAGATATTTTTAGATGTTAAAAAGACGTACCTAGAGATAGGATGAGAAAAATTATTCAAATAAAACCCTCTTAAAATTTTATAAATAATCCAAAAATACTAATGGTTCATTTGTATCTATCAACACTTTACCTACATAATTTTTTTATCAATCATAACCAATTACGAAATCTTCTCATTCTTATGCAATAAAAAATTATCAAACCATTTTAGAAATTTTATGAAGTAGCTTAGAGGGCCTTACAAAGCACTAAATCCTATCCATGACTTATTTGGCTCTAAGAATGATGCGAGGAGCATCCAGTGGTGTAAGAGTGATCTTGCATCACCCAAAAAAAATTGTAATTATTTAATTTTGTAAAACTATTAAAACCAGTTTAACTTAAAGGAGATTTTTGAAGGTCTTAGAGGTCAAATTTGAGGATTTTTGGCTAGACATGAGCCTATGAGCTTTGGTTTGAAGAGCCAAGGATCACCCTGCTTAGATTGTTTCATGTCATTTCTAAAAACATGCTATAATAGTCAATCGGGTCAACGAGTGCGAAGTTATGACCTCGACAAGTTGCCCCCAAAATTCAAATTTGAATTTTAATGGATTTAGGTGGGAAAAATGGAAAACAAGGTATTTGAGAGAATTTTTGAAATTGTAAAGGGGTCTTTTCTCTTGTAACCTTATTTTTGGCATGAAATTAAGTAAATGTTTGATTCTCTAACTTGTTCAAAGGAAAAAAATACCTGTGTATCATTTGTATGGTGTTGCTTGTGTAACGTGATCTACACCAAGTGGTATCAGAGTGAGAGTTCCTGAGTGTATAAATAGATTGACGGACATGAGGCAGTTTACACCAGGATCTATGGTTAAGGTTTGTGAGAGAAGTGAGCAGAATGACTCCACAAAGAAACCATGGTGGTGGGAGAAATATGGTGTCATAGGAAGGTTTCAGAGCTTTGCAAAGGCAAGTTCAGGCTCTGCAAGAGGAGCTGCATAAAGGGTTTGAGCCAAGGAAAAAAGGTAGTGAATATGAAGTTGAAGAAGAAGAGGACCAGTTTGAGGAAGAAGAAGAGGCAGTAGATCCTGCATAAGCCAGGTTATACAGAGCCATATCTCAGATTGGAAAGAGATCAAATATGGAGGTTCCTACATATTCTAGAAATCTTGATCCAAAGGAGTTGATTTACTAGATCAATGATTTGAAAGAATGCTTTGAGTATGAGGAGGTTCAAGATCTTGATAGGGTCAAGTTTGCTAAGACCAAGCTGAAGGGTCATGCCAGCATATGGTGGAAGGGAGTGCAGCTAGATAGAAATAAAAGAGAAAAATAAAGGATAACAAAATGGGGGTGGATGTTGGAGAAGTTGAAGAGGTAGTTCTTTCTAGGTGACTACGAGTTGGATATGCTAAATAAAATGCAAGTTTTGGGGCAATAAAGCAAGTCTGTAATCAGAATAGGCCATTCGGATTACATAGAGGAGTTTTATAAAATTGTAATCAGAACAGGTCATTCAAAGGTCAACAAGGAGAAGGTAGCCCATTATATTAATGGGTTACGAGTAAGTATTCAAGAGGAGTTAAGTTTGGTCAGGATGACAACCATAGAGGATGCTTACCAGTTTGCCATAAGGGTTGAAGAGAAGCTGAATAAAAGGTTTGAGAGCAAGCAAAGAGGAAGAGGTCGTGGTGGAAGAACTAGTGGAAGAACAAATGGAGGATGAAATGAATATTATAAGAAGAATGGAGAAGCTAGCGGTAGTCAGGACCAAAAGGGAGATAATGCTTACTACCCTCGTGATCAGAATAATGGTTACCAGAGAGGAAGAGGAAGGTCTGGACGAGGGTTTGGAAGAGGAGAATTTCATGGAATCTGTTTCCACTGTGACGAAGAAGGACATCAGGCATACGAGTGTCCACAACACCAAGAGAGGACAAATAGGAGGCCTGAAGGTAATGCCCGAGCTGTGAAGGTGCTGAATATGAGCACTCTAAAGAAGCAGAAAGAGGAGAAGTGCTAATCACAAGGAGAGCCTTGCTGAATGAGGAGAGAGACCCAGATCATAGGAAGATCTTATTTTGCACAAGGTGTAAATGTGTAGGTAATATTTGTAATATTATCATAGATAATGGTAGCACATATAACCTAGTTTTATAAGGAATGGTTACCAAATTGCAATTAGAGAGGAAGAGACACCCACATCCATATCGGATTGCGTGGTTATAGAAGGACCATAGGGCTTTGGTCAGTGAGCAATGCTTGGTAAAATTTAATATTGGAAATTACTGTGATGAGGTCTTATGTGACATCTTGCCTATGGATGCTTGCCATTTATTGTTGGGAAGGCCATGGCAGTTTGATTGGTGTGCAGTGCATGATGGTCATGCCAACACTTACTCCTTGACAAATAATGAAGTGCACCATAAGCTAAAGCCCCTGAAGGAGGTGGATGAAAAGGTATGTAGCAGTGCTAGAATATATTTAGTTGAAGGGAGAAGGTTTTTGGATGGTTTGAAGCATGAGAATATGTGCTATGCATTAATTCCTAGAGCTAGGGAAGAATAATGTAAAGATACCCCAGTATAAGTCTTAGGTCTGTTAGAAGAATTTATATATATTATATCAGATAATGTGCCTGAGGGTTTACCACCAGTGAGGAAGATCAATCACCATATATATTTGGTACCAGGATCTAGTTTACCCAATAATGTAGCCCATAGAATGACTCCTATAGAAAGTGAGGAGCTAAACAGGCAAGTCCTAGAGTTGCTAAAAAAGGGACTGATTTGGGAGAGCTTGCATCCATCTACAGTACCTACAGTACTAGCACCAAAGAAATATGGAGAGTGGAGAATGTGTACAGACTCTCTAGCTATTAACAAGATCACCATAAAATATAGATTTCCATTGCCAAGGATGGATGACATTATGGACTTGTTTGAGTGGAGCCAAGTACTTCACAAAGATTGACCTGAAGAGTGGGTACCATCAGATTCATGTCAGATAAGGAGATGAGTGGAAGACAACCTTCAAGACCATAGAGGGTTTGTATGAGTGGTTGGTCATGCCATTTGGGATAACCAATGTGCCAAGCACATTCATGCGACTGATGAATGAGGTATTGAAAGATTTTTTAAGAAAATTTGTCATTGTCTATTTGGATGACATTTTAATATTTAGCAAGACCCTAGAAGAGCACCTGATGCATATCATAAGGGTTTTTGAGAAGCTGAGGGAGGAGCAGTTGTTGATTAATTTGAAGAAGTGTAGTTTTGTTAAGGAGTTGGTGTATCTGGGATTTTTCATCTCAGTCGAAGGTCTAAAAATGGACCCAGAAAAGGTGAGGGCTATCATTGAATGGCCTACTCCAAGAAGCATAACTAAGGTAAGATAATTTCATGGTCTAGCAAGTTTTTATAGAAAATTCATTAGAAATTTTAGTAGTATTTGTGCACCCCTTACAAAAACAATGAGAGGGGATAAGAAAGAATTTAAGTGGACCTTAGGAGCATATAAGAGATTTGATATGTTGAAGAAGAAGGTCATAGAGCAACCTATTTTAGCACTTCTAGATTTTAATAAGGTATTTCAGGTATATTGTGATGCTAGTGGTAGTGCCATAGGAGTCGTATTGAGTCAAGAAGGTAAACCTGTTGCTTATTTTAGTGAGAAATTCAATTATGCTAGGAAGAAGTATTCAGTTTATGATCAAGAGTTTTATGCTATAGTTCAAACTCTAAAGAAGTGGAGGCATTATTTGTTACCAAAAGAGTTTGTTCTATATACTGATCATCAGGCCTTACTATATATTAATAACCAAGAGAAGCTAAATTAGAGGCACTTGAAGTGGATTGAGTTTCTATAGAGTTATACCTTTGTGTTGAAGCACAGGAGTGGAAAGTCAAATAGAGTTGCAGATTCCTTAAGTAGAAGGTAGTTTTTGTTGATAGAAATGAATGTGGAAGTTGTAGGGTTTGACAAACTTAAGGGTTTGTATCCTGAAGATCCTAATTTTGCAAAGGCTTGGAGGGATTGCTTGGTACCTGTTACTTTGAACATGACTAAGTGGTTGGATTTTCTGATCCAAGATAGAATGTTGTTTAGAGGAAATCAATTATGCATTCCAAGGAGTTCAATGAGGGAGAATCTAGTCAAGGAGAAACACAGTGGAGGGTTGGATGGACACTTTGGTTGGGATAAGACCATTGCCCTTGTTAGTGAGAACTACTATTGGCCATAGTTGTAGCAATATGTGAAGATATTTGTGCAAAGTTGTAGAGTATGCCAGATGGCAAAGGGTGTGAGATAGAACACTGGATTATATCAACCATTACCTGTACTAGAGAGACCATGGGAGGACATCAACATGGATTTTGTTCTTGGCCTACCAAGGACACAAAGGGGAAATGACTCCATATTTGTGGTGGTTGACAAGTTTTCAAAGATGGCACATTTTATTCCCTACCAGAAAACTAATGATGCAACTCATGTTGTAGGTTTATTTTCAAAGATGTGGTATGACTTCGTGGTCTACCAAAGAGTATAGTTTCTGACAGAGATACCAAGTTTGTTGGGTATTTTTGGAGAAACTTGTAGAAAAATTAAAGATAGATTTGAAATTTAGTTCTGTGTACCACCCATAGATTGATGGAAAAATAGAGGTGGTGAATAGAAGTTTGGGTAATCTATTGAGATGCTTGATAGGAGATAAGCCCAAGGGATGAGATTTGGTTTTTCCATAGGTGGAATTTGCATACAATAATTCTATCAACAAGAGTACTAACAAATCTCCATTTTAGATAATATATGGGAGCAGTCCAAGAAATGCTTCTGAGTTGATGAAGATGGATACAGGGGAAAAGTGTAGTGCTGAGGTTGAGGACTTTGCAGAGCATACAAAGAGCTTGCGTGAAGAAGTGAAGAAGCATATTACTAAGATGAATACTCAATATAAGACAAGGGCAGACCAGAAGCGACGGTTTAAGGAATTTGAAGTGGGAGATGAAGTTATGGTCCATCTGAGAAAAGAAAGGTTTCCTGCTAAAACCTATAACAAGCTAAATATGAAGAATTTTAGACCATGCAAAATCATAGAAAAACAGGATTCAGATAATGCATATGAAGTGGAATTGCCAAGTGGGCTTAACATATCACTTGTTTTTAACATTTCAGATTTGGTAGAATACCATGAAGGAGACAATGGTGAGGGACCAGTAGCAGAATTATGGAATATTCCAGCACCTACTCCAGATACAAAAGAGATAGAAGATATCCTGGATACACACATCGATATAAGTACCAAAAACATACAATATGCAGAATATCTAGTTAAGTGGAAAGGCAGACATGTTGAAGATTCATCTTGGTTGTCGAAGGCTGAGGTTGAACGCCTTGGTTTTCTTCCAACAATAGAGAAGTGAAGGTCACTTCTCAAAATTACCTCAGGTGTCTGATGCGGGAGCATCCAGTGGTGTAAGAGTGATCTTGCATCACCCAAAAAAAGTTGTAATTGTTTAATTTTGTAAAACTAGTAAAACTAGTTTAACTTGCAGGAGATTTTTGAAGGTCTTAGAGGTCAAATTTGAAGATTTTTGGCTAGACGTGAGCCTTGGCACGAAGAGCCAAGGATCGCCACAATTAGCTTGTTTCATGCCATTTTTGAAAACATGTTGTAATAGTCAATTGGGTCAACGAGTGCGAAGTTATGACCTTGTCAAGTTGCCCCCAAAATTCAAATTTGAATTTTAATGGTTTTAGGTGGGAAAAAGGGAAAACAGGGTATTTGAGGGAATTTTTGAAATTGTAAAGGGGTATTTTCTCTTGTATCCTTATTTTTGGCATGAAATTAAGGAAAGGTTTGATTCTCTGACTTGTTCAAAGGAAAAAAAATACCTGTGTATCATTTTTTTGGTGTTGCTTGTGTAACGTGATCTACACCAAAGAATAAGTTTGATTTTTTTCAAAATATTGTAATAGACAAATAAGGTTTTGAAAATATCTTGACAAACTCAATCGTAAAATTATGGCATTCATCTAGTTAAAAATTAAAATAAAGGAAATAATGATGTGCCAATAAGAGGAACAAAGGAACTTATCAGTGAATGTTTATTCTAGATTAAATCTACTAAATCTAATGAGATCCTCCTTATCCAAGTCTGTGTAGGTTTTCTTAGTCAAAAAAATTATTCTTTTAGTATTGTCAATAACTTCAAAATTAATCTTCTAAGCTACTTAAAAATATAGTTGCACTCTAGAGAATTTGTAGAAGCCAATTTATTGATAGTAATAAATATTCACACATGCTTTGATACTATGATAGATTTTACAACATTTTTCTAAAAATAAATGAAACCAACATGTTATCCAATATTGTTAAAACGAAATATATGTAAAGCAAAGAACATAGTTTATGAGAGTGTCCTTGGACACTGAATAATATCATTATTAAATAATAGAATTACACTTAAACTTATAACTAAATGGTTGATAGGATGGGGTATATATATCCAAATATAAGTTACCTTTAGGTCAATATTAAGGAATAAAAATATGAAATATTATAAAAAAGTATTTTTCAAGGTTTACAAAGATCGAAATGGATTATATGAAAAATGCAATATAAAAATTAATCATTTCCTCAAGATAATTTTAATCTTAACATATTATAACAACTCCATGTCATCTTGTCTTCTCATTTTTCCTCAATATGAAGCCCTAATTTTTGTAGAACCTATGATAAACCTATATGAGACCACCTAAAATAAGTAACAAAGATTGATATCTCCTTTAATACCATGAATAATTTCATAATGTCCATGAGAGGATAAAAAAAATCATCACATGATACATATTGTTGGCATGGGTGAATGTGCAGAAGTTGTCAGACCCATAGTAATTCATTTAAATTGACATTTACAGTGCATCGAGTGATTTTATGGATACAAAGGAGATTTAGGTTTTACAAATGTAATGGAGTTCCCTGTACACCTAAGAAATATTTGTCTCAAATGCTCCATCTCTTCACACCAAGTTTAGAGATTTCAGAATTGCTCCAATCATTTCAATTTTTTGCTATGGATGGATGATGAAAGGAGTGAACAACATCAGGGAAATTGATTTTAGCAAAATGGTCTTTGAGGACGTTTGCATCGAATACACTTGTAGCCTAGAGATATTTGTAGATCCATTAGGGTTTCCTACAACTTCATTTATTGGATTATGGGATGGAGGGTTTCAACAAAGATGCATACATTGAGTCAAAATGAATATTAAAGAAACTATCCATGGAGGACTATCACAAATAGGAGGGAAACACAATCAATGATTGCTAAGGAAACCATTGAGGATGCTAAAGATCAATTCAAGAAAAATAGATATGGGTTGCATGAAAGCAACTAATGGATCCCCATTAGTGAAGTTGGAAATAACGGACATCCAGGAAGAAATAATTGAAATGGAGAGGAGAGCACTAATTTTTTGATTCATGGGATTTCAACCAACTCTTGATACCTTCAAGCAATGGGTTGTCAAAACTTAGAGCACTAAAGGTGAGTTCCAAATTTCTGCTTACCCTAATGGCTACTTATTTATTTTGTTTGCTAATGATGAAGATAGGGAAGAAAATTTTCAAGGGGGCCTTGGTTTTTGGTAAGACAAGGCTCTTCATGAAGCCCTAACATACCAAGTTCAAAGTTGAGGAAGAAATACCATCAATTGCCCCTATTTGGATCCGTTTATTTGGTATTCTATTAGAATACTGGAATCCAAAGATATTTGAAATAATTGAAAATTCTTTAGGATTTTTCATGATGAATTTTAATAGCACTCTACACTTAGAGCATATGATTTATGCAAGGATCTTTATTTTGATTTATTTTGGCAAACCACTTCCAAAGAAGATTACTTTACAATATGGGGAAGAAATATGGAAGCAATTAGTAGATTATGAAATAGTCCATTTAGATACAAAATATGTCATGAATATGGCCATCTTGCCAAGGATTGTCCACATAAGATCCTTAACAAAGAGAAAGAGGATGCGAAATTAGTAGGGTTTTAAATCCCTAAAAAAAACCACAAAGAAAAAAATAGCAACAAAAGATAAAACAATAATTTCACCTAATACCTTTGAAATTCTCTCCATGGATGAGGAAGCAGATAACTAGGATGGTCAAATGGAAATAGTAATTATAGAAACACAGTTGGATGAAGAGAGGGAACATGAAGAATGCATGATGAGAAAACACTAAAAGAGCTTACCCTAATGCTAAGAAATAATAGTCAAAGAGAGCCATCTTAGCCAAAATTAAACTATAAAAAAATAACAATGTAGAAAATCAACCCAAGTGCAAAACCAAAGGGTAGATTCAAACTACAAATAAAATGGATCCTCAAAAAGACCATACAAATTCTAATAGTAGTGCCAAGGTTCTAAGTAACCATCCTATAGTACCCAATAGAATTAAGATATAAATAAAAGGATGAGGATACCTTAATCCTAAGGGTTTATAGGATGGGTATTATACTATAGTCTCTTGATGGCAATATCAAAAGCTATGGCTAGTTTGCTAAGCAATTTCTAATATTTCTAGTAATTTTTTCAGCTATGGTTTAGTTTTAGTCAATAGGTCCATTGGCTTAGTTTTTTTTTCTTGCTATTGTTAGTTGTGTATTTGTATCATTTTATTGTGTTTGTTTTGGTTGTGTTTTGTTATGTTGTTTTTGTGGTGTTTTTGTGTGGTTTGTATTCTGTTTTTTTATATTTTGGTTGTAGTGTATTTGTATCATTTGGTTGTTTTTGTTAAGGTAGTGTTGTGTTATGCTAATTTGTGGGTTTTTTTGTGTTTTGTATTTTTTGGTTTGTGTTTGTTTATGTCTATATGCATTTGTTTTTGTATTTTAGGCATGCTCCTTAAGTGTGTTAAAGGTGGTGTTTTTTATTGGGGGGTTGTGTGTTTTTGTGTTTATTTATGTATGTGTGTACTTTTTTTTGTATTTTAGGTATGGTACTTGAGTGTGTCAAAGGTGGTAGACCAGGTGTAAGCCTTGGGTAATTTTGGTGGAAGAGATACCCCTTCCTCCCTAGTTCTTACCCAAAAGTGGCATCCCTTTTGGGATGTTTTCCATAAACAAACAACAACAAAAATAATCATCACATCATACATATTTATAAAAGAACAAAAATAATTTTATGGATAATGCAAGATATAAATATGTCCATACATACTAATAATGCATAAAATTATATTAAAAAAATAATTTTCTATATTATTACAATGATTTTTCAATGGAGATATTTAAATTCTTTGCAATATTTTTCATAAATTCCAATAATATTAAACATTATGTGAGATTTGTCTATGTCTTGAGACAAATATATGAGATTCAAGATATAGGTGAAATAAGCAAGTTATATAAGCAAATTATTAGCTATTCTAGTTGAGAAGGAAAACACAAATATGCTAAATAATGATAATATTTCACAATTGCAAAATTACAATTGAAAACTACCTATATTCTCTCATTCTTCCATCTTCTTAAGTGTAATCATGATATGGATATACATAGAAAAAACACAATAAAAAATCTCCTCAATAATGTGACACAGGCCAATCAGTCTCTGCAATACACTTTATAAAATCTTGTCCAAATCAGTGACTAATTGCCTGAAGAAGTTTATGCCAAAGTTAATTGATAAATATCACTTTGGTTTTGATATGGGTAGGTAGATATTATATGGTGTTATCACGGTTCATGAAACACTACATTCCACTAATAAGAGTGGCAAAGCAGGTATGTTTTTAAAATTAGATATGAATAAGGCATACGACCATGTTTCATGGGATTTTTTTTTTGCAGTGCTTTCCAAATTTGGTTTCAACCACTGTTGGATTGAGCTCATCAAAACATGCATGAATTTGGATAAATTTTTTATTCTCATTAATGGTGCTCCGATTGAATTTTTTTTTAACCTTAGGGGTTTGAGATAGGGTGATATGATCTTCCCATATTTTTTATCCTTATGGCTGAAGCATTGGGAAGAACTTTTACATACAAACCTATTATCAAAGGTATTAATATTGCTCTAGCGGTTGATCCATTGTCCCACCATCAGTTTACAGATGATACCTTCATTTCTCTTCTTGCTTTGGTGGAGTAGGATCAAGATATGAAAGCCATATTATCTTCTTATGAAAGGGTGGTTGAGCAAAAAATTAATTTATTAAAGAACCTTTTATTTTTCTTGAACACCCTGGAGCCTCGACAAAAGAAAATTGTTGATATTCTTGGATGCAAGATAGCTTCCATCCCTAACTCCTACTTGGGACTACATTTGTTCATTGTTCATGTTAAAATAACCTTTGGTATCCAATAATAGAAATATTACATCGCTTGTCCAGCTAGAAAGGCACTCTCTTAAGTTAGGCTAGGAAAATTTTGCTAGTGAAGATGGTGTTGCAAAGTATTCCGGTTTACTTTATGTCTCTGTTCAAACTACTCGTAAAAGTCCTATCTAAATTAAAAAAAAATCAAAAAACTTTCTTATGGATAGGCCCTCAAGACCACAAAAAGTTCCATTTGGTCTCTTGGGATCAAGCTTGTGCGAGGAAAGACAATGAAGGTCTTGGACTATGGAATATCAAGTTAATGAATGAAGTGTTGATTCTCAAACAAGGTTGGAAGGTGCTTAGGAATTGGGGGCCTGATTGGATTAAGATCATAAAAGAGAAGTATATTTTACATAATGGAAATTTTCTAGATGAGAATGTTACCCAATAAGGTTCTATATTCTGGCAAAGCTTGAGAAAACTCATAATGAAGTTGCTCCTGGGTGCAAGGTGGGTGGTGGGAAATGGATCTGTCATTAATTTTTGGGAGGACACTGGCTTCTTGATAACCCGCTTATCCTAAATATAGCTCTAGATCTTGTTATTACTCTTATATGTAGATTGGGTTCATCCAAAGTTGAATATTTCATTGAGTGGGAAGGGAACAAGAGGTGTTGGAAACAAATTACTCAAAGAGTATTTGAAAATAGAGAGGAAATGTTAGCCTAGGGGATCATTTATAATCATCTTAGACTCTATAGTCTTGCGAGTTAGGATATGGATGACTCTCTCATTTGGAAATCTGAAAGTGAAGGTTGTTACTCTATTAGATCAGCCTACCACCTTTTTGATGCAGATCCTTAGTGTTGGTTTTTACCCAAAAAAGTTTGGCTTAAAAACCTGACTCTAAAAGTAAATATTTTTTATTGGTTGTCTATTCAAAATAAATGTTTAATAGTAGAAAATATTTGCAAGAGGGGGATGGCTCTAATTAATAGATGCTACTTGTGTGAAGCTTCAAAGGAAACTTATTAGCATATTTTTTTCCAGTGCCTCTTCTCGATTTTAGTAGTTTCTCAAGTGTTGTCCACTCTAGATGTTAGTTGGGTTTTTCCAGACACTATTTTTGATATGTTCCTACAGTGGAATTATCCTTTCAATTCTCCTCATTTGAAAAAAATTTGATATTTATTGCTCCCACATTTAGTTTGGAGCATATAATGGGAAAGAAATCAAAGATCTTTCAAGAATTCAAGGCATGATCTGGACCTGGTTTCTTCTAGAGCTCTTGGAGCTACTATGGAGAATGTGTCTCATTGTTTCTTGGATCTCAAAGTAGGTTCTTTGGATGAAAGCCTTGTGGAGGCTAAAATTGGCTTTCCAGCTTCTTGCAAGTCATCTAAACCACCTGCTACCTCGGTGCACTCAACCACCTCATGGTGCCCTCCTCCTGAGGGTTGGGTCAAATTGAATTTTTATGGTGCCTCAAAAGGAAATCCGGGCCCTACGACTACTGGTGGGGTAATTCAAAATTCTAAGGGTGAGCTGATTGGTGCATACACAAAGAATATTTCTATCCAAACCTCTCACTTTTCTAAATCTAGGGGTCTCCTTCAAGGGCTTATATTGTTAGAAACAATTAAATATCAAAAAATTATTGCAGAAGGGGACTCCTTAAATCTAGTAAATATTGCCAATTCTATTAGCAAACCTCAATAGAGTATTTTGAATATTCTAGCAGAGGTGTTTAGAATTCTAAAATCAAGATAGGAGTTCAAATTTTAGCATATTTATCGATAAGGCAATAAGGTGGCAGATTATATGGTCAACTTGGGTCTTTATCAACAAGACCTGAGGGTTTGGTTGGATAATTATCCTCATGATCTTGAATATCTTGTTTTCGATGATCATGATTAGCTGTTGGTTGTGCATGAGGCTTGGTATGGGATTTCACTTTATGGATTATTTGTTGGATGTTTTATTTTATGCTTGATTGGGTGGGCTTACCTTCTGACATTGTGTAGGTCGGTGGTGCTAGGAATTCAAAGCATTTGACAAATAAGTCTTCTAAGAGGGTGGATCCATTCATTCTAGTAGATTCTTCAGAATCAGATGATGTTGCACCAGTAAATAAAATTTTTAAGAGTGAATCTGAGCTTGGTGATGATTCTGATACCCATTCTACTAATCCTCCAAAGTAGAATTGTGGTAAAAAAACTAGTACCTAGGTGAGAGTGTTGTATGTTGGCCCTTTTGGGGGCCCTGTTCCTTCTGGTTTGCCTACTATTTTATCTATTTTGGAGGAAAAACACTCTACTCTTCTGGGTACATTACAGGTTGTGGTCTCCTTTTTCAATGAGATTCGGGATGTGGTTAACAAGCAGATGGATATGGCAACCCCAAACTAGCTCTACTATGATGTTCTTTTAGCAATTGATATTAGGTTATATTTTATGTTGGTTGTATGGGGCCCTCTCTATTTTGTTTTATTGAGAGAGGCCTAGTTCTTTTAGTTGTTGTTACTTGGATTTATGGTATGCTGTTTGTATGGGGTCCTATCTATTTTTCCTTATTGATGGTGGCCTGTTATTCCTTCCCCTTGGATGTTTTTTATTTAGTGCTATAGTTTAGTGCATTCTCATGCCCTACCTCAACCTATTTTAATAGGTTTGGGGACCTCAAAATCCTTTCATTTACCAAATAAAAATAATAATGTGACACATGACATCAAAGAATGCCAAAAAATTCAACATAGTAAATGAGACTGTGATACACGTGTAAGTGACAAATAAGTCAAAAAATATGAGAGATCATGACACATATTTATGAGGGATAAATAAGTCAACACAATAAGTGAGATCATGACACATTATTTATGACACACAAATAAGTCAACATCTACCTAAAAAAACTTATCCTAAATGTTAGGATATTTAATGTATATAATAATAAAATACACTAACACATTAGCATATTATTAAGTTCTTAAGTGGGTACAAGGATAGATATACAGGATTAGATGGAACCATTGGTCTTCTAAGGTATTTATTAAAATATCATATGTTTCATAGTTAAATTAAGAATTATATATATTTTTACAATTAGGATGACATGAAATAAAATTCCCTAGAGATCCATCAAGAATATTGCTTGCTATAATAGTATTCTAGTAAGACAATTATATTTTACCAAAAATAACATTCTCAACCAATTCATGCGCAAGCCTACAATATTACAACTAAAAAAAGAGTGGAAAATGCAAATTATGTAAAGTATATTTACTCATATTAATATCAAAGGGAAATTGAACATGAGAAATATATGGTGCCATATTATTTTATTTACCAATAGCCAAGATAAGTGAATTCATTGCAATATGGTGTTTTATTATATTATACAGGTTATTTATGTGTATCATCTAATTTTAATTTTTAACAAGTATTTATGGCTTTCTATTGGGGGCCACCCCTTTAAAAATACCAAATATTATATTTGTCTTTAGGTCAATTAAACCATATCTATCTTGTGTTTTTATCAAGAACATGTCTCATTTATGTTTTTATAGAATATATTCTTCAACTTTCTTAAAGTGTTATGTTTCCAAAATCAGCTCCTTGATATCATTTTGATTAAGAAATAAAATCTCACTTAGCTAGTTGCCTTCTAGAATTAGAATTTTACCAAGATGAAGATCAAAACTGGACTGACTAAATTATTTATTACCTAATTTATTTCTCTATAAATATGCTCACATTTCCAAGATATTGCCTCCAGTAATATATTATGAATATCGACAATTATACTATTTTTTTATGCAATCCCAATATCTATTTTTGTTGATATCATTAACTATAATTTGTGAATCCCCCTGTATTGAAATAAACTCCCATCCTTTTTATATTGTAATTTTAATATTTGAAAGTGCCTTAGCCTTTGCATAGTTATTATTTGAAGTTGCATATGATTCTAAATGAGGATATTTTTTCCTTCATTATTTTAAAAAAATACCTACACCAGCTTTTCTTTGATTTTATTTAGAAGTACCATCAGAATTAATTTTAATAAACCCATTTCTAGATATGTCCATTTTACCCTAGATTGAAGTAGATCCTTTTTTTTACAACTAGATTTTTATCACCTATTTTTCCACACTTGAGACCTTCCATAATGAGCACCATATCTATAAACTTGGGCATGAATTTGAGATTTATTATTTAAAATTCTAATATTCCTTTCAAGCCATAAATTCCAACAAATAATGACAAGGATATTCCTCCATAAAATACATAATGCTTTAGCTTTGAAATAATTAATCCAATATTTTGTTAACTCTTCCAATATTGATGGAGCTACCCAACATATTTTCATACTTTACCATCTAAAATTATAGGTACCTATAATGACAATATTTTTAAGCATCTAAAATGAACACATCTCACATGGCTTATAGCAATAATATTTAACTAAATGAAAACTAAGATCCAAAATATTTTTTAACTATTTTCTTAATATTTTATTCTAATATTAATTCCTAAAATTATTTAAAAAGTTAAGATATATTACTCTACTAGTTTTATTTTAAAAATACTAAATATATTACTTGTTAAGATTTTTTACAAAGAATAAACAAATTCACATATATTACCATATAAAAAATATTCTAACTATAATTATAATGCTAAAATTATACTATGCACATGGTGTTCATTAGTTCATTAAATATAATCCATTGAAATAGGTTTTTTTTCAAAAATAAGGCTTAGATTCAAGTCTTAATTGGTGTAAAGACCCATGAGTGTGTAGGGAGATTGATCCTAATATTTGGTAGATTATTTCTCAAAAAATAAATAAATTTCTATCTACTAACATTGCAATATATGTTGTGATTGTAAACTTAAAAAAAAATACTATAGTTATGTTGTTCAATAGAATATAGCACATTGAGATATATTTTTATTTGTAAAAAAGGCTTAGGTTAAGTGTTGACATGTATAAAGGTCTAAATGTGTGTTGGAAAATTGAATTTATATATTAGAATAGTAGGTTATGAGATTTTTGTGAATAACCATATAAAATGTTGGTATTTGTAATCTTATAATTTCTTGCTAAAGAAAAATTTGCAATAGAGGTAATAAGAAATTGATAAAAGTAAATGATTTGCTTATATATGATGGCTTTTGAATCCTTAATATTAATGTAAATCTCATGGGATCAAATATTATAAGATCAAATATAATAAATGATATGAGACAACTAATATGTAAATATCAAGGCTAATAATATATCCAATAACATTCATTAATAAGTTACAATATGAATGTAATAGCCTAAATCATACAATATAACAAGACTTACAATATTAGTTTTTCAAATGTATGCAAACTTTATTACTCCTGTTTCTCTTACAAATGTATCATAAACCTCTCATACAATGATAATATTTTCTATGCTCACTATGTAGACACTGTAAACTCTATAGATGGTGATGTAGATGGTGATATATTTCTATACCTCTCTATGGAGTAATATATAGCCATTGTAGGATTACTCTTTGGTTACATGACTCTTTGGTTACATGACTCTTCCTTTCCATATGCCCAGTACAATGACTCTTGATTCTCTACTTGACACTTGCATACACATGAAACAATGTTGTATGCACACTTGGACATGACTCTTGAAATAACTATTCTTAATTAAAGGATGCATGTGCACACTTACATATGAGACACCTGGAAATTTACACTCATAACACTTGCATATATATTTACATGACACAGGTACATTTCTTGCACATTATTACATTACATAAAATATTTACTCACACACAAATTTAGAATAGAACCCTAATCTAATATTTACAAGGATGTACCAAGGTGATACATTGGCATGCACAAAATAATGTAATATTATCCAACACCCCTCTGTATTATATTATTTTGTTATTGAATTTGGTCATCAATATGATCTTCATCCTTCAATATATTTTGCAATAGAAGTTTTCTTTGTCGGAGCCTACCTTTTCTTGGTTGTCCTTGTCTGTAAAATTTGAAATCATGTTCATTGATTTTTCTAGCTTCTTGTATTTTCTTATTGATTTTGCCATTAAAATCATATGACTATTTATTTTCCTATATATACTTCTTGTGACACGTACCTTGAGAAATTATTTGAATTTTTAGGAAATGCTTTGGTATACATTCAAATTATCATGAATCTAACTCCAACATGCATGAATGAGAATATTTATTGAGTGTTCTATGGGGTATTTTAGTTGCTATCTACTCAAATGTTTCACATGGGTGATTCAATTAATATTCTACCTCTGAAGAAAATGTATTAGACTTGTTACAAATACATTCCAAATTTACTCATATTCTACCAAGAAATGTTCCTCCAGTTGGCAAGAAATTTATATTATTGATGTTAAAGTGTTGTAATATAATGTTTCATGCACTAGATTATCATTGGGTGCTCTAAATTTTATTATTTTCTTGATGTTTTGATGACTTTCACTAATGTCTTTGGTGCTTTAATATTACGATGGATTTGACACTTCATTATTTGGAAGGTTTTGGTACTTCAGTGTTTGGATGGCCATGGCACTGCAATTACTCATGAAGCTCGACTTACTAATTATGCTATGGCAAACCATAATCCTAATGGTGCTTCAAGAAATTGTTATTATCTACTTAATCATGGCTTTGGTTTGTGTCTCAGTGTATTATGATACTTATGTGGCTTGTAGTGCTTATTAGATACATTATATTTTCTTTTTTATAGATAGAACATAAGGTCTTCACTAGATATTGGCATTGTGATGATTCATGGCATCTCAATGACTTGTGGTTCTTATATACCTCTTTAAGTCTCATTGTGTCATGGTTCCTATATGGTATATTTATGGCTCATGAATCCTAGATGGCTTGTATTTCTTGATGGATCATGGCTCCTACTCTTTTGATTGATAGATGACTAGTGGTGCTTTGATTGCACATTTTATCTAGTTCAATTAAAACTATACATAGTTTTATTTTGGCTACACTTAGTTGTACACTCATAAATGCTTGCTTTAGTTATTTTGCTATTTTATTAATAAATATTTCTCGTCCATTTCTTATGCAGGTTCAGTTGTGTTGCTCGACATTCATGATTTCAGACTTTAAACACATATAACACATAATGCTTTGTGTGTTATCTTATATACTTTCAAGTGTATTTTCTCCTTCCTATGGTTGTGTTTTTCCTTCACTGATCCTATCATAATGTTCTAACTTATGGTCAAGTGGATTTTATCATTGTAAGGATTATTGTTTTAATGCTTTACTCCCTTCAACCAACTATCCTCAAATTCAAACTTGAACTTGTTGTTCTTTATTATCTAATTGCCTTTTATTTCAAGATTCTTTTCTTAAGCTTGTTCTTGAATATTATTTATCTACTCTCTATTTTGAATCTACAAGCCTTTCTAGTTATTTCAACCTCTTCCTTATCCTATTCTCAAACCTTTATCCATATGAATCCAAAATTTTTTATGCAAACTTTATTTATAGGTCTCTGTAAAATCTACATATTAATCCTCATTCATTTCTCAAATTTGGTCTCCTTTATATTCTAATAAGGGTCATAGATCTTAATAATGGACTTGTTTCTCTAAAAGGTCTCAAATATCTAGTTATCTAAACTATAGACTCTTATCTTTGAAGAGTATTTATCCTTTAATATTGGTCTCTTCTCTTGGACCAATTGTTAAGGTCTATATGACCTAAATCATAAATATTACTAAAAACTTTTATCAAAGTCTTTTTCCTTAAGATCTGAATCCAAAATATCAATATCAAGTTTTTTATTCAAGACTGGATTCTTCATATATCAAGGTCTTCCTTCAATACCTAAAGATTCTTATAGATTACCTTCTATTATAAATATAATATTAGAATAAGTAAACTTGTTCTATATTGTCTTTTCCGAGCTCTCTTCTTTAAGAACTAAAACTATAATAACCTGCAACTCAAATTAATCACTACTTGATGAAATATTTTTGACTTCTTATTTTAATTGAAGATGAAAATATTCTCTATCTACTATAGAAATCTTATCACTTATTTAAATATTAATATCTACTACATCAATATATTAGTTTGATCATATGAACTTCAACAATGATTTTCCCCCTTACTAGAGAATCCAATAAAGTCAAGGTGACTATATACTTCCTTCATGATCTAAACAAGATAGCTTGATTATACCAACTTATTCAAATTTTCTTGATATAAAGAAGTTGCTAAGAAATTTTCTATCCCAAAAAATACTTATCAATAGTAGAATTGGATATTTTCCTAAATAATCAACTATATTCAAGTTAATTCACCCAAATATGGGTCATAGTCTTCATTCCTTATCCTTCAACCTAGTGGAAAAAACCTAGTTAAGTCTTAATATTCACTAGTTATCCTTCAACCTAGTGGAAAAACCCTAGATTTATACTTTCTCCAAATTTTCAAATAGAGTCCAAATCAGACTCCCTTTACAACAGAAAAGCTGTAGCCAATTTTATCACAATGGACAATAATTGATTTGTACCGCACTTTGTTGCACTATCATCAATGTTTAATTTTGTTATTTCATTTATCATGCTTTATTATTGCTTTTATTATGCATATTTATGTGTGTTGTTAGATTTTTGTGATTTCAAACTTATAACACACAATTCTTTGCATGTTATATTAGATACTTTCAAGTGTATTTCCTCTTTGCTATGGATGTGGCTTTCCTTCACTGAATCTATTATATTGTTCTAACTTATGGTCAATTAAATTTTATCTTTGTAATGCTCCATTTTTTAGTGCTCTTTTGCCTTCAACCAAATATCCTCAAAATGTACTTTGAAGTTGTTGTGCTATCTAGATGATTAACTTTTATCTTAGGCTTATTTTCTTAAGCCTATTCTTGAATATTCTTTCTTTGGTCTATATCTTGAATATACGATCCTTGATAGTTATTCTAACCTCTTCCTTATCCTCTTCTCAAACCTTTCTCCTTATGGATACAAACATTTTTATACATAATTTCTTTATGTCTCTCTAAAGCCTACATATTAATCCTCCTTTCTATTCTAATAAGAGTCATAGATCTTCATAATGGACATATTTCTATAACATTTCTCAAATATTTGGTTATTTGAACAATATAATCCTATATTTAAACAATATTTATCCTTTAGTATTGATATCTCCCCTTGGACCAATTATTAAGGACTATATGGCCTAAATCCTCAGTATTACTAAAAAACAATTATCAAGGTCTTTTTTATTAAGACATGAATCACTAAAATATTTATCAAGGTATTTTCCCTTAAGATATGAATTCAAAATATTAATATCAAGGTCCATCTTCAAGACCTGATTCTTTCTCTATCAAGGTATGCCTTTAAGATCTAAATCTTCTTGTAGAACACCGTCTATTCTAAATATAATCTTACAATACATAAACTTGATTTATCTCATCTCTATCAAGGTCTCTTCATTAAGACCTAAAAATATAATAAATTGGAACTCAAATACATCCTCGGTTGATGAAATATTCCTACCTTCTTGTTTTATTTGAAGATAAAAATCTTTTCTATTTGTTTTAGGAAGTTTCTAACTTCTTTAATAATCAATATCTATTACAAAAATATCTTAGGTTGATCCAAAGAACTCTAATAATTATTCTCCTCCTTACTAGAGAACCCAATAATATCAAGGTGACTATAAATTATCTCCTTGATACTCCAAACAAAACAATTTAATTGTACCAACTTCTTTAACTTTTCTTGATAGAAACCAGATGATAGGAATTTGTTTGGTCCTAAAAAAACTTATCAATATTAGGATTAATAGTTTCCTTAAATAATAAACCATATTTAAGTTTTTTTTCCTAAATTTAGGTCCTCATCTTCACTCATATTCCTTTAACCTAGTCGAAATACCCTAGCCATGTCCTCGTCTTCACCAGTTATCCTTCAACCTAGTAAAAAACCCTAGCTTTCTACTTTCTTCAAATTTTCAAATAGATTCCAAGTCTAACTCCCATTATAGTAGATAAACTCTAACCAATTTTATCACACTAGACAATAATTGAGTTTTCATCTAAATAAATCCTATGCAAGTAATTTCTTTTTGTAGCTGTAATACCACTTATGGATTTTGAAGCCTTCATATTAATGTAAATCTTATAGGATCAAATATTCAAAGGATCAAAAATTATAATATCAAATATAATAAATGATATGAGTCAACTAATATGTAAATATCAAGGCTAATATTATATCCAATAACATTCACTAATAAGTTAAAATATGAATGTAATAGACAAAACCATACAATATAATAAGAATTACAATATTAGTTGCTCAAATGTATGCAAATTTTATTACTCCTCTTTCTCTTACAAATATATCATAAAACTCTCATAGAATAATAATACTTCCTATGCTCACTACATAGACATTGTAGACTCTGTAGATGGTGATGTAAATGGTGATATATTTCTATACCTCTATATGGAATAATATATACCCAGGTGTTGTAGGTGAGTTGGAGAGGAGAGGGAAATCCTCCAAGGGAGGTCCCAGGTTCGAATCTCCACCCTACAAAAAAGATGAATTGGGTACCCAAAATCCAATTGATAATGTTGGTATGGGCAAGGTTGGGTGTGACCCCCAGGTGAATTTGACGGTGTAGAACCCCCTGTTCGTGGTCTCTTAGACCAAGGTGGCCCCGCAAGGGGTTTTTCGCTTAAAAAAAAAAATGGAATAATATATGGCCATTGTAGGATGGACCTTTGGTTACTTGAATCTTCCTTTCTATACACCAAGTATCATGACTCTTGGATTCTCTACTTGATACTTGCATACACATGACTCTATCTTATATGTAAACTTGGATATGACTCTTGACATAACTCTTCCTAATATAAGGACACATGTTCACACTTACATATGAGACACATATCCACACTTACATATGAGACACTTGTGCACATTTACACTCATAACACTTGCACATAAATTTACATGACACTTGTGTATTTCTTGTACATTATTACATTACATAAAATATTTACTCACACACCAATATATAACACAAAGTTAATCTAATATTTACAAGTATGTACCAAGTTGGTACATTGGCATGTACCAAATAATGTAATATCCTCCAACAATCCCCGGTATTACATTATTTGGTTATTGAAAACTTTAGTCTTCAATATGATCTTCATCCTTCAAGTGATTTTGTAATGGACGTATTCTTTATTGGAGTCTACCTATTCTTGGTTGTCCTTGTCTTTGAATTTTATATCATGTTCTTTAGTCTTTGTAGTTTCTTGTACTTTCTTATAGATTTTTTATTTATAATCATGTGACTCTTTATTTTCTTGTATAGAGACTTCTAGCAATGTGCAACTTAAAAAATTATTTGAATGCTAGGGCTTGCCTTTGGTTTACATTCAAACTACCAGGAATATAACTCCAACACACTCGAATGAGAATATTTATTGAGCATTATATGGGGCATTTAAGTTGAGATATACTAAGGTGCTTCATATAGGTGATTCACTTAATATTTTACCTTTTAAGAATATAACTTAGACTTGTTAAAAATATCTTCCAAATTTGCTCATATTATTCCAACACATGGTCCTGCGATTGGTGAGAAAATGATATTTTCGATGTTACAATGTTACAATAAATTATTTCATTCAATGGCTTATAATTTGGTTCTCTGAATTCTATTATTTACTTGACCTTCTGATGACTTTCAATGATGAATTTTGCACTTAGTATTTGGATGGCTTTGACACTTCAATATTCAAATGGCTTTGGTGCTTCAATGTTCATATGGATTTGGAATTTTAATGTTTGGAAGACCTTGGCACATCAATCGCTCATGATACTACACTTCAAAATGACACTTTAGTGACTCATGATGCTCTACTTACTAGAGGTATTGGTTTGTGTCTTGTTGGCTTGTGACACTTAGGTGGATCATAGTTTTGATTAGACATCTCATAGTGTCTTTAATGACTACTTAATTTACATGTAGTATATTCACTGGCTCTTGGAATTATAATTATTTATGGTATCTTGATGGTTCATGATATATTAATGGATCATGACTCTCACATAGCTCTTGATATATTATTATATATGGCATATTGCTAGCTCATGGATTCTATATGGCTTGTAGATCTTGCTAGCTCATGGTTCTTACTATTTTGATTGTTATATGACTAGTGGTATCTTGTTGGCTTGTAGCTCTTACCACTTTGATTGCCCACCTGCACCTAGTTTGATTTTAACTATGTATAGTTTTATTCTGACTACATTTTTCTACACACTCATTAATGTTTACTTTGGTTATTTGGCTATTCCATTGATCATGCTTCCCCTACATTTTCTTTTATAGTTTTAGTTGTGTTGTTAAACATTTGTGATTTCATACTTTAAACACATATAACACACAATGCTTTACGTGCTATATTAGATGCTTTAAAGTATTTTTTCTCCTTTCTATCATTGTATATTTCCTTAATTGACTCTATTATAGTATTATAACTTATGGTCAAGTATATTTTATCATTGTAATACCATTTTTGTAATGTTCTACTACCTTCAACTAACTCTCTTAAAATTCTATATTGAACTTTTTGTCCTTGCTTAGTTTATTGTATTTTATCTTAGGCTTCTTTTCTTCAGCCTATTCTTGAATCTTACTTCTCTGGTCTCTATCTCGAATCTAAGAGCCTTGCTAGTTATTTTAATCTCATCCTTATCCTCTTATCAAACCTTTCTCCTTATGACTAAATTTTTTTATACAAACTTTATTTATAGGTCTCTCTAAACCTTACATATTAATCCTTTTTCCTTTCTCAAATTTGATCTCATTTATATTCTAATAAGGGTCATATATCTTCATAATGGAGCTCTTTCTATGAAAGGTCTCAAATCTCTAGTTATTTGAACTATAGACTCCTATATTTGAATACTCTTTATACTTTAATATTGGTCTCTCCTTTTGGATCAATTATCAAGGTCTATATGACCTAAATCCAGAATATTACTGAAAATTTTTATCAAGGTATTTTTACTTAAGATCTGAATCACTAAAACTTTTATCAGTGTCTTTTTTGTCAAGATATAAATAGAAAATACAAATATCATGATCTGTCTTCAAGACTTGATTGTTTCTCTATCAAGGTCTACCTTCAAGACCTAAAAGTTCTTGTATACCACCTTCTATTCTAAATATAATCATAGAATAGATAAAATTATTCTATATTATATCTATCAATATCTCTTCTTTATGACCTAAAGAAATAATATCCTATAACTCAAATCAATCTCTACTTGATGAAAACTTTCTACCTTCTTCTTGCATTTCAATATGAAAGTCTTCTCTATCTAGTATAGGAATCTTCACACTTCTTTGAAAATCAATATTTACTATAGCAATATCTTAGGTTTATCCCTAGAACTCCAATAATGATTATCCTCACTATAGAGCCCAATAATGTCAACATGACTATAAAATTCCTTGATGCACCAAAAAAATAGCTTGATTGCACCAAATTCTTCAACTTTTCTTGATATAAATAACTTATCATGAAATTGTTTATCCCTAAAAATACTTATCAATATTAGGGTTATCTATTTCCATAAATAATCAATTATCTTCACGTTGATTCATAAAAATATTGGTGATAGTCTTCACCAATTATCCTTCAACCTAGTGGAAAGACCCTGGTTGAGTCCTAGTCTTCATTGGTTATCCTTCAACCTACTGAAAACACCCTAGCTTTCTACTTCCTTCAAATTTTTAAATAGAATCCAATTCTAACTCCCTTTAAAGTAGAAAAACTCTACCCAATTTTATCACACTCAACAATAATTGATTTTGCAGCTAAATAAATTATGTACAAAAAATTTCTTGCTGTAGCTCTAATACCACTAATGGCTTTTGAAGCATTAAATTTAATGTAAATATCATCGAATCAAATATAATAAATGATGAGTCAAGTAATATGTAAATATCAAGGCTAATATTATATCCAATAATATTTATTAATAATTTACAATATAAATTTTATAGTTTGAACCATAAAATATAATAAGACTTACAATATTATCTGCTCAAATGTATGCAAACTTTATTACTCCTCTTTCTCTTACAAATGTATCATAAAAATTTCATACAATGATAACACTTTCTATGGTCACTATGCATACATTTTAGACTCTATAGATGGTGATATCTTTCTATGCATCTCTATGGAGTAATACATAGCCATTTTAGGATGACTCTTTGTTTACTTGAATCTTCCTTTCCATATTGTAATTCTCATGACTCTGGTTTAACTACTTGAAACTTGGATACACATGAATATGCACACTTGGACATGAATCTAGACATAACTCTTCCTAATCTAAGGACACATGCACACTTACATCTGAGACACTTGTGTACATTTACACTCATAATACTTGCACACATATTTAAATGAAACTTATGTATTTCCTGCATATTATTATATTACATAAAATATTTACTCACACACTAATCTAGAACACAACTCTAATCTAATATCTACAAGGATGTACCAAGGTAGTACACTAGCATATATCAAATGATGTAATATTGTCCAAAAATATATGTTGCACATATAATATAGCTTTCAATAAATTTATATAAAAAAATATTTTTCAAAATTAATAGCTAATTATTTCATAGTTTTGGCTTCCTTTTTTCAAAATTGTTCAATTAACATAACTCTTACTTGCATTAAGTCTTGAAGGAAGAACTATGTATTTCTAGGGAGCCTATTTTTTTTACTTGGAATAACTATCTATGATATTTGTTATGATTTGTGTATACAATATTATAGATTTATCATTGTAATCTTAAAAATACTCAAAAAATAAGATTATATTTCAAGATGATATATGCTTTGTTAAACAAGTGATTTTGCCATAATTTTATATTTTATACTAATTTTATATTTATATCAAAAGGATGGCCATGTTATTAGGTAAAATTGTAAAGCATGGTCTTGTTATTAGGTGAAAATATTTATGTGATATATGTTTTCATAGAGAAAATTCATATTTATTTGATATATATTTATTTGGTCTCAAGTCCTTCATATGAATGCATAACATCACCATAGAATTATTAATACTTTAATTGTAATAATAATTTTAGAAATACTATACAAAAAATATTTTTGTTTTATACTTTCATCTTACCAAAAATAAATTTGAAATAATCATTTAAATAGCTTAACAAAAAATTAAAATTTTATGTTAAAGATAATTAGATTAATATTAGGCTTAGTTATTAATCAAAATATCTAATAATTAAATATAAAATGCATTCCTCCACTCAAATCTAAAATTCTTTGTGTTTCATTTGCTATATTATTAGCAATTTCTCTACTTCTGACTATAGCTTATTTAGGTCGACCTACTCTTATCTCACTTCCTACATCTACTATTCTTCTTGAGTTTCTAGTGGGATTCATAGAAGGGATTTCCTATTTTTTTGTTACCTAGAGGTTTAACTAGAGACTTTTCTAGGGAAATATGAAGAACATCAAAATAACAAGGGACCATCTCTTCAAAGTCAAACAATGTGTTCATACCTTGTTTTGATCAATCTAGAATTTGGAAATGGATGTCTTCTATTTGCCAATTTTATGCTATGTTAAATTTCTCCTAAATTGATATGTGCTTAGACTTCTCCATATAATTAACCATATCTTCCTAATTTTTATTTTTTGTTTTTTATTTTGATCCCAAGCTTTAGTTTCTATTGAACCATTGGTTTGAAAAACAATACTTTCTCCTTATTTTGTTCATTATCTATTTTTGGTGCCATTTCTCCTTCCTCCTACTCCTCATCCTAAGAAAAATTCTTATTTCCTTTCATAAAATGGGTTTTCTCCATTCCTTCTTCATTCTTCTTATCTTTCTATTTGTCTACCTTTTCTTTCTTTCTCTAAATTTTATTCAAGGATTTCTTCAATAAAAATCATATCTTGAAATATAAAGGATATGAATGCCCCTTCCAAACAACGTGTAATTAAAAATATTAACAAGGATAATTATATAAACATTATTTTTCTCAAAGATACTAAGATTGAAAACAAGAATATTTTAGTAATTAAGAATAATATATAGAAAAAGGTGAACTATGTAGCCAAAGTAGTGAAGGGATCTTCAGGAGGACCTTGGATTTTATAAAACCTGAATTCAATTGATGGGAGTTGTATTCAGAGTATTGAAAGGTATATATTAGTTATTTTCTTCTCTAAATTATCAAATTTTTGTTGGGATTTAACTAATGTTTATAATCCTAATTCTCTCATGAGAAAGAGATCTTTGTAAGAAGATTTAAAATATATTATATAGAATACTAATGATCTCCCATGGATGTTGGTAGGGGATTTTAACACTAGCCTCTTCTCAAGTAATAAAAAGGAGGAAATAAATATTTTAATGATAGTATGAAAAATTTTAACAATTTTATTAGCCATTGTGGTCTCATGGATAGGGAATTAAGAGGGAATAAATAAATTTTATCTAATAGAAGGATGATAAATAACCTATTTTAGATTAGGTTGGATAGAGTTTTTGTGTCTCATGACTAGTATTCAAGGAATAGTAATTTTTTTCTCTACGCTTCCAAAAATTGGGTTTGATCATAATTTGTTGATTCGTAACATAGAAGAAAGAAAAAATAGTAAGATGTCCTTTTTTAACTCATGTATTTTTTTACCAGGGATTGGAGAAAAAATTAAGGAATAGTAGAATTGTGGCGTTGTTGGAACATATATGTTCAAAGTGGTGAACAATGTAAGAAATGTTAAACATAATATTAAAAAATATAAGAAGAATAGTTTTGGTAATATTTTTTAGAAAAAGAGTCTTTGGGTATAGGTTATTGAAGATAAAATTTGATCTCAAACAATATCATAAGATATAATTAGACAAGAAAAATTTTTACCTAGTCAACTTCAATAAATTTTGGCTAAGGAAGAAATATTTTGGAGGTAAAATTCTAGAGCCTTGTCATTGAAAACAGGTGATACAAACTCTATTTTTCATTTATCTACCTTAATACATAGAAACACCAAAAAAAAGAGATTATTAAAAATGATGGAAGTAGTATAGAAAATGAAGAAATTAAAGATGCAACAGTGAGTTTCTTTTAAATATTTATTTTCAAATAACAATGATATAGAATAAGAGGTGATAAATTACATGCTAAGTAACATCTCAAACATGGTATTAGATGATATGAATGAAGCTCTAGTAAAATAATTCTCAGAGGGTGAAGCCAAAGAGGTTGTTTTCAATTTTTTTGCTTTGGATATTAATTTTTTTTTAGTTTTCTTTGAGGACTAGATTCCCAACTTCAAATGACCAAGGTTTTATTCTTTCGTTATAGGCTCATTTGAGACTTTTATTATAGACTCAAAGGTGTTCTAAAACATGAATCCACTTTTCATCAAGCAATTCTACGTAACTTCGGAAAGCATTGTGATATTTGTCACTTATTATTGCATCTTTTAGAAAAATCTAAAGAGATGGGATTTCTAATTCAAAAGGGAAGACACCATCAATCCCATAGACCAAGGCATATGTAATCATACTAGTTGGAGTTCAAACACTGGTTTGATAAGCCCATAATGTCGGATGTAGTTGAAGGTTCCAATCCCATCCATTTTTGTTACAAGTTTTTTAAGAATTTGAATAAGAGTTTTATTTGAGGTTTTAACTAGGCCATTACCTTTAGGATAGTTTTATATGATGTTTTTTCACCCAGTTGCGAGACATCTATGCAGTGTTGTGTGACTCACCTTGCACTCCTATTGTGAAAAGATTGGATTCTAATGGAGTAATGATGAGGGTATCTCATCCATTCACCTAGGCATAGTTCTTTCTATAGTTCCTAGGTTAATTATTATTGGGTAAATAAACCCCATGTGCACTTTTGGTGTGGTTGGCTTTGTTGGGCATTTACTGGCCTTAGTTGTTATTTGGTTAGCAAGTGATAGGTTAGAATATTTCTTTCCTCCCTATTTCTCCTCCAGCATGATCTAGGCATATGGTTATGAAATGAGGGTGTATTGTTATGTATTTTGGGCATTAAGGGCCTATTTAAACCTTAGTTTATGAATTAAACATTAGTTGGATTTTGATCCCTCTCACATTGTAAACTTAAAATTCCTTTGAAAAAATAATATTGGGTTTCAATATGATATAGCCTTTGTTAAACAAGTAATTTGACCATAATTTTATTGTTTTATAATAATTTTATATTCATATGAAAAACATTGTCAAGTTGTTAGATGAAATTGTAACAGAGAAACCATTAGTTTGCATACTTGTTTTCACTAAGAACTTGCAAACCACATATTTCATACATAGAACTTGGTTTTCCAAGAGCTATTCTATGGTTTGGCTCCTCTTCAAGAGGTCAAAGCATCAAACCGCGGTGTGAGTGAGTGTGTGAGGGGGTGGGTGTGTGATGGTTGTTTGTTAAATTCCCTATTGATAAGCATAGCTCTCTGCTTTACGAGGGATCATGGTTGGAAGGAGACTGCTCAGCCATGTGCATTGGTTATAAATGTTTCTCATACTAACCAAATAAAAAAAAAAAATTAATAATTAAATATGGGATACATTTGTTTCCTAATAAATTAATTTATAAAAAACAATCAAATTAATACTAATATACAAATGACCAAATCCATCATATATCATACTACAATTTAAAAAACTATATTAAATCAAATTATTATAATCCAATTAAATACAAATAATTCAAGTTTGGAACCATCGCGGTGACTGATGATTGGATTACCCAACTTCCTCACCCTCCGCCTGCTGGATGGTTATTGGGTAGAGCCCGAGGACTTTATCTGATCGCAGATTTGGATGGAAGTGGAAGTGATGCCCCATTCATGTGGACGCTGGTGTTTAACAATAAGAATCGAAAGAAGAGCACAAGCTATGATAGCCTGCAAGTGCAGGGAATTGTAAGAGTTTACGAGCCAGTGAGCGAGCTTTCGGTGGTTGGAGGCACGGGCAACTTTAGATTTGCCCGCGGTTATGCCATCGTGACCATCGAAGCAGTACATGGCGTAAATGGTGTTATGAAGTTTAACGTTACTATAAGAGTATAGACGTTTAATCCGCCGTTTCATTTAGTAGTAGTAAATTATCCACATTATGTATTGTCAGTACTAATAAGGGTATGTACTGTCCGCAGTATCCGTTACAGATGTCAGTACTAGTAAATTATCTTCCCTGCGTCCTGCGTTAAAATGACGTAGCTCTTGAGTCGAGAAAATACATTAGTGGCATTGAAAAGGGCTCGTAGATTATCGGTCTACTTGTCGCAACATATAATAAATTGTTTTTTATATAATGAATTCCAAGTTATTATGCAGTAAACCTCATGTAAATATTTTGTTTTTAACTACCCCTTTCATTGTTCTTGTGTTGAAATCTCGTCACAGCCATAATTATAAGGCTATATAACTCAAAACTTCCTCGAAAGACTTTTATTTTCTTTATGAGTGCATCTATCGCAAACGTTTACTTTTTCACCAATAATTCTGGCATCAGATAGTGTTAATAGGTATTTTTAAAGAGGTTGGTAGTCTGATTGTGATTGATCCTACAATGTTAATATATGCAAACGTTTACTTTTTCACCAATAATTTTGGCATCAGATAGGGTTAATAAGTATTTTTAAAGAGGTTGGTAGTCTGATTGTGATTGATCCTACAATGTTAATATAGTCAAGGTTGATGTATGCAAGGATATACGTGAATCTGGACTCGGAAAAGAAACCCAACTTAATAAAACTCATTTCCAAACATGGAAGTTGGGTGCAGTCTATCAAATATGAGAACATTCCCTCAAGATGTAATTATCGAAAGAAAATAGGGTAGCTTTCGATTTAAGATCCAAATAGGTGGAAGACCAGATCATTCTATTCGAGAAAAATAAAATAATTCTGAGGTCCAAGAATCTCATATTGAAGACTCAAAGACTCAAAGGGTAGAGGAAGAAAAAATTCTAGAAAAAGCAATTTAGGCAATACTAATAGATCAAAATCCCTCTATCATTGAGAAGGAATTTTTTCAAACCCAGAAACCCTCTTATGACAAAGCTGAATTTGTAAACTAGAAATCCTTTGCAATTATTCAAAATCTAATGGTTGAAGTACATTATGACATCTAGAGTAATTATGTTCTAAAATAAATCTTTATATGATTAAAAAAATAAGTAAAATAACAAACATTAATGATAGTTTTTATATATGTCATGAAAAGAATGATATTTATTAATATTCAATATTTTTATTTTTTTTAGGATAAATTATTAAGTTACATTTTGATGATCATGAGCAAATTATAAGGAGGAAATCTACTCATTATATTTTTTTAATATTATGACATTCAGAGTAAGGAAACTAATAAGGAAAACATGGTCGTGCACCATAGGGAGAAACCTAACAACAAGGATGAGTGTTCTCTAGGGAAAATTCCTTACTAGAAGGAGAAAAATTAGAATGAAGATAAATTTAAGAAAAGACAAGAAGAAGAAATTGATATAAAGGAATGGGAGTCTTTAGAGGATACATATATAAAAATTTTTGAAGAGGATTTGAATTTATTGACTCTCATAAAGCATACCAAGAAAAATGGATATGGACTCTTTTCTATGTAGAGGAAGGCAAAAAAAAATAGAGTGGTTAGATCAAAAGAGGTATCAAAACAAGTTGTCTATGGTACTTTAAAGATTTTAGATTTGGATGGGGAAAGAACCCACCAAAATATAAGAAATTATTTTTATATCTTGGAACATCAAGGGTATGAATACCCCTACATATTGAGTACTTCCTCACCCTCCGCCTGCTGGACGGTTACTGGGTAGAACCCGAGGACTTCATATGATCGGAGATTTGGGTGGAGGTGGAAGTGATGCCCCATTCATGTGGACGCTGGTGTTTAGCAATAAAAATGGAAAGAAGAGCACAAGTTATGACACCCTGCAAGTGCAGGGAATTGTAAGAGTTTACGAGCCGGTGAGCGAGCTTTCGGTGGTTGGAGGCACGGGCAACTTTAGATTTGCCCGCGGTTATGCCATCGTGACCATCGAAGCAGTACATGGCCTAAATGGTGTTATAAAGTTTAACGTTACTATAAGAGCATAGACGTTTAATCCGCCGTTTCATTTAGTAGTAGTAAATTATCCACATTATGTATTGTAAGTACTAATAAGGGTATGTATTGTCCGCAGTATACATTACAGATGTCAGTACTAGTAAATTATCTTCCCTGCGTCCTGCGTTAAAAAGAGGTAGCTCTTGAGTCGAGAAAAAACATAAGTGGCATTGAAAAGGGCTCGTAGATTATCGGTCTACTTGTCGCAACATATAATAAATTGTTTTTAATATAATGAATTCTAAGTTATTATACAGTAAACCTCATGTAAATATTTTGTTTTTAACTACCCCTTTCATTGTTCTTGTGTTGAAATCTCGTCACAGACCTAATTATAAGGCTATATAACTCAAAACTTCCTCGAAAGACTTTTATTTTCTTTATGAGTGCATCTATCACAAACGTTTACTTTTTCACCAATAAACCTTGGCAATAAAGAATTAAACTCCGTATATGGTAATCAAATTATGTTTATTTATTTATTTTAATATAGAAATTAATAAAAATAAAATAACATGTTTATAATATAAATGGGTTTATTTAAATTTTATATAACTAATTAAGATAATTATTATGTTTTAAAAACAATTTTTTATATAATTAAAAAATAAATAAAATAATGAATATGAAATATTAAGATAATTTTTATATATGTCATGGAAAGAATGATATCTATTAAGATACACCAAAAAAATAATTATTTGAAGATCATTTATTAATCTAAATTATAATGATCATGAATAAATTGAAAGGAGGAAATCTACTCATTAGATGTTTTAGAAAATTTAAAAAACTTGATATGGTTCCTTCTAAATCAAGTAATACCTACTTTGAAAGTATGAAAAAATCAAAATATGATCATGAATAGAATTTGACAAGTTGCATATTATTAAAAACAAGGCCCTCATATCTAATATAATTCAATGATTGTTTTTTTTCAATATAGAGTTGGAGAGCAAGTGGGTAGTTAAAACTCTCTAGTTATCGAGAGGCCTAGGTTCAAATCTCTCCCCTCACATGTTGCGGATATGTTGTATATAAAAGGTTCCTCATCCAATATATATATATATATATATATATATTGTAAAGGTTAAATATTAAAATAGAGGATAGAATATTTATTCATATTCCAAACATCTTTTATAAATTAAAAGAAAAAAATTACATGTGAACTTGTGTTTTATTTTTTCTTTTTTATTGAGTAAATACTTCTTATACATATACATATCCTTCATGGGGTTGAACCTGGGTCACATCAGACCACAAAGATTTTTTCAGTATAGCCTTGATCAGCTTGAGTGCATTTTATACACCACATGTATTTTACAAAAAATTATTATAAAGGTTAAATATTAAAATAGAGGATAGAATATTGATCCATATTCCAATCATCTTTTATAAATTAGAAGAAAAAAATTACTAAACATAACACTCCACTCTATGTGAACTTGTGTTTTATTTTTATTTTTTTTATTGAGTAAATACTTCTTATACATATACATATTCGCATTGGGGGTTGAACCTAGGTCACATCACCGATAATGCAAGTGGCATCCTTATCGATAGGCCATAACACAATGTTTTATTTTTACTAAACTAAACTATATAGAGGAAGCAAATCACATCTTATGGGGTGACCCATGATTTTTTAGTTTCTAAGGTTTATTTATGCATAATTGGCGGCCCAACATTGATCCAAATAAGCAATGCATCCATAAAGCTCCTATTTGGGTTATATTACTCGGTTTACCCTTCTAATTCTGGTATGAGATAGTGTTAATAGGTATTGTTAAAGAGGTTGGTAGTCTGATTGTGATTGATCCTACAATTTTAATATAGTTAAGGTTGATGTATGAGAGGATATACGTGAATGTTGACTTAGAAAAGGAACTTCCCAACTTAATAGAACTCATTTCCAAACCTGGAAGTTGGGTGCAGTCTATCAAATATGAGAACATTCCCTCAAGATGTAATTATCGAAAGAAAATAGGGTTGCTTTTGATTTAAGATCCAAATAGGTGGAAGACCAGATCATTCTATTGGAGAAAAATAAAATAAGTCTGAAGTCCAAGAATCTCATATTGAAGACTAAAAGACTCAAAGGGTAGAAGAAGCAAAAATTCTAGAAAAAGCAATTTAGGCAATACTAATAGATCAAAATCCCTCTATCATTGAGAAATTTTTTTTTCAAACCCAGGAACCCTCTTATGACAAAGCTGAATTTGTAAACTAGAAAACCTTTGCAATTATTCAAAATCTAATGGTTGAAGTACATTATGACATCTAGAGTAATTATGTTCTAAAATAAATCTTTATATTATTAAAAAAATAAGTAAAACAATAAACATTAATTATTAAGATAGTTTTTATATATGTCATGAAAAGAATGACATTTATTAATATTCAATATTTTTATTTTTTTTAGGATAAATTATTAAGTTACATTTTGTTGATCATGAGCAAATTATAAGGAGGAAATCTACTCATTATATTTTTTTAAATATTATGACATCTAAGGAAAAAAATAAGGAAAACATGGTCCTGCACCATAGGGAGAAACCTAACAACAAGGATGAGTGTTCTCTAGGGAAAATTCCTTACTAGAAGGAGAAAAATGAGAATGAAGATAAATTTAAGAAAAGACAAGAAGAAGAAATTCATATAGAGGAATGGGAGTCTTTAGAGGATACATATATAAAATTTTTTGAAGAGGATTTGAATTTATTGACTCTCTTAAAGCATGCCAAGAAAAATGGATATGGGCTCTTTTGTATCTAGAGGAAGGCAAAAAAAACTATAGTGGTTATATCAAAAGAGGTATCAAAACAAGTTGTCTATGGTACTTAAAAGGTTTTATATTTGGATGGGGGGAAGAACCCACCAAAATATAAGAAATGATTTTTATATCTTGGAACATCAAGGGTATGAATACCCCTACATATTGAGTACTTTAGGAGATGAGAAAAGAATATAAACCTAGTATATTTTTCATTTAAGATACTAATGTTAATGAGGATAATTTTAAATCGATCAAAAATACCACTTGGAAGGAAGGAGATATGGTGGGAAATTTAGTAGTGGGAGCCTTTGGAGGTGTATGGACTTTATGAGACCCTAGAATATTTGATGGTTAATGTATACAAAGTCATGAAAGGTGTGTTTCTATCCTATTGGCTTGCAAAATTCAAAAATAAAAACCTTTGGTTGTTTCTAATGTGTATGCCCAAAATACTAGGGAAGGAAGAAAAAGGTTTGGGAGGTTCTTAGTAATATTCATGAGGTGTCTCAATGAACATGGGTAGTTTTTTAGGATTTTAACACACCCTTGTATCCTAGTGATAAGAAGGTTGGTAGAATAGGTTATTCTAATAGTATGGATGAATTTAATGATTTTATCTCTAAATGTGAATTGATGGATTTATATCTCAAAGGGGTTAAATACACCTAGTATAAAATGAGGTTAGGAAGCAACTGCATTCAAACTATATTGGATAGAGTATTTGCCTCCCCGTCTTCATTGATAACTATTATCTCAAAGCCCTTCCTTTTGATTAATCACCACTACTTTTGGAAGTGTTAGAGGGAAAAAGAGTTAAAGGTAGATGCTTAAAATTTGAGTTAATGTGGATGTCATGTTCTTTAGCTCAAAATATTTAGAATGGTGGAACATTGATATTAGGGGATCCAAAATATTACAAGTCTCTTATAAGCTTAAAAATGTTAATAAGTAAATATTTGGAAAAAGGATATTTTTGATCATTTAAAAGAGAGAGAAAGTAATCTAAATTCTAGCTTGAAAGATGTGGAAGAACAAATTCAAAATTGAAGGCACCTGGAGGAATTGGATAGAAAAGAAAAGGTGCTTTTGTTTGATCTCCACTCTTTATTAGCGTCAGAAGAAGTCCATTGAAGATATAAATCTAGTGCTTTATGGCTCAAATAAGGGGATCAAAACACCCATTTTTTTCATCTCACAACTATTAGACACAAGGTGTATAATAGAATAATATTATTGAAGACAAAAGAGAGCAAGGAAATAAAAGAGGAAGAGGATATTAAGAAGGAAACATTTTTTTTAAAATCTCCTCAACATGGAAGATGTTAAAAATATTGAATAAATTAATAAATTGTTGAAGAATATTTTCCAAATGATGAGTAGTGAAATAAATCATTTTTTTGGTATTCCTTTATCAAGAGGAGAAGGTGCATAGGATAATTTTTAGCATGTAGAAGGATAAATCCTCAGGTCCAAATGGTTTTCCAAATGGTTTCTTTCAAACATATTGGAAGATTTTTAAGAACAATATGTTAGAGGCTTTACTGGAATTTCAACGAGAAAAAAGCAATTCTCAAGGAATAGAATTTTACCTTCCTAGTTTTTATTGTAAAAAAGTAAGGACTAGACATGCTAAAATATTTTTATCCAATCAACCTGTGCAATTCCATTTATAAATTTTGACAAAGGTTCTAGACAATAGACTAAAGAGTATTTTACCTAATATTATATCCTCTAATAGAGTGATTTTATTAAAAAAAGGTAGATCTTGGATGGGATAATCACTATTCATGAGGCTCTACACACTCTATGAGGATGAGAATATTAGAAGGCATGATGTTGAAGTTGGATATGAATAAATACTATGGTGTAATCTCTCAAGAGTTTCTAGATAAAGTGGTGTAGATTTTTTATTTTATGGTAAATTGAAGACTTTGAATCATGGTTTGCATCTCCACTCCTCAAGATAGTGAATGGAAAACCAATACATTTCTTTCTAAGTAAAATAAGGCTGAGATAAGGTGATCTTTAATCATCTCATATTTTCAAAATAGTGGTTGAGGCTCTAGGACTATAAGCTTAAATATAGTAAAATATGCAACCTTTATTAAAGGAATTCAACAAACATCATCTTCACAATATCATAAGATATAATTAGATAAGAAAAATCTTTACCTAGTAAACTTCAATAAATTCTGGCTAAGGAAGAAATATTTTGGAGGTAAAAGTCTAGAGCCTTGTCATTGAAAACAGGTGATACAAACTCTATTTTTCATTTATCTACCTTAATACATAGAAACACCAAAAAAAAGAGATTATTAAAAATGATGGAAGTAGTATAGAAAATGAAGAAATTAAAGATGCAACAGTGAGTTTATTTTAAATATTTATTTTCAAATAACAATGATATAGAATAAGAGGTGTTAAATTACATGCTAAGTAACATCTCAAACATGGTATTAGATTATATGAATGAAGCTCTAGTAAAATCATTCTCAGAGGGTGAAGCCAAACAGGTTGTTTTCAATTTTTTTTGCTTTAGATATTAATTTTTTTTAGTTTTATTTGAGGACTAGAATCCCAACTTCAAATTACCAATGTTTTATTCTTTCGTTATAGGCTCATTTGAGACTTTTATTATAGACTCAAAGGTGTTCTTAAACATGAATCCACTTTTCATCAAGCAATTCTACGTAACTTAGGAAAGCATTGTGATATTTGTCACTTATTATTGCATATTTTAGAAAAATCTAAAGAGATGGGATTTCTAATTCAAAAGGGAAGACACCATCAATCCCATAGACCAAGGCATAGGTAATCATACTAGTTGGAGTTCAAACACTGGTTTGATAATACCATAATGTCGGATGTAGTTGAAGGTTCCAATCCCATCCATTTTTGTTACAAGTTTTTTAAGAACTTGAATAAGAGTTTTATTTGAGGTTTTAACTGGGCCATTACCTTTAGGATAGTTTTATATGATGTTTTTTCACCCAGTTGCGAGACATATATGCAGTGTTGGGTGACTCACCTTGCATTCCTATTGTGAAAGGATTGGATTCTAATGCTTCTTGAGTGGGGAGTTATAATGATGGTATCTCATCCATTCACCTAGGCATATTTCTTTCAATAGTTCCTAGGTTAATTATTATTGGGTAAATAAACCCCATGTGCACTTATGGTGTTGTTGGCTTCGGTGGGCATTTACTGGCCTTAGATGTTATTTAGTTAGCACGTGATAGGTTAGAATATTTATTTTCTTCTTATTTCTCCTCGAGTGCGATGTAGGCGTATGGTTATGAAATGAGGGTGCATTTTTATGTATTTTGGGTATTAAGGGCCTATTTAAACCTTAGGTTATAAATTAAACATTAGTTGGATTTTGATCCCTCTCACATTGTAAGCTTAAAATTCCTTTGAAAAAATAATATTGGGTTTCAAGATGATATAGCCTTTGTTAAACAAGTAATTTGACCATAATTTTATTGTTTTATAATAATTTTATATTCATATGAAAAACATTGTCAAGTTGTTAGATGAAATTGTAATAGAGAAACCATTAGTTTGTATACTTGTTTTCACTAAGAACTTGCAAACCACATATTTCATACATAGAACTTGGTTTTCCAAGAGCTATGCTATGGTTTGGCTCCTCTTCAAGAGGTCAAAGGATCAAACCGCGGTGTGGACGAGTATGTGAGGGGGTGGGTGTGTGATGGTTGTTAGTTAAATTTCCTATTGATAAGCATAGATCTTGGCTTTAAGAGGGGTCATGGTTGGAAGAAGACTGCTCAGCCATGTGCATTGGTTATAAAGGTTTCTTATACTAACCAAATAAAAAAAATCTAATAATTAAATATGGGATATGTTTGTTTCCTAATAAATTAATTTATAAAAAATAATCAAATTAATACTAATATACAAATGACCAAATCCATCATATATCATACTACAATTTTAAAAATTATATTAAATCAAATTATTATAATCCAACTAAATACAAATAACTAAATTATTACAAATTTTTAAATACAACAAAACTATTAATTTTTTTTTATAAATTTTAAAATTAATAAATAACCATAATAAAATCAAATTAAATATTCCATCAACCTATTATCACAATAAATTATTTTTGAAAGCATATTATATAAGCTTGAAAGTAAAATGATTGTTCCCATTATTACCTACCAAATCTAACTTCAATAATCTAATATATTTCAAGAGGTGAAAGATTCCAACCCCTTGAGGAAAAAATAAATTAGACCGCTAATTACTGGCTTGACTTTACCAAACCATGGGAAAGTGAAATAGACCGCTAACTACTGGCTTGACTTCACGGAACCATCGAAAAGATAAGAGGAGAGACTTGTGATCCACAGAAATGAGTATATCTACCCACGTGTTTATTTCGTCAATCACGTTCCATAAATAGAGGCATCTAATTGGTGACGACCAGGCAAAATTATTGTATCTTACTGTGGGTTTGTGTGGGAACTGGGATGGTTTCCTACAATATTTTTCTCCCGTTGTTCTTGTCGCTGCTCTCCACCATTGCCATGGGTAGGGAAAGCAAAAGTGATGAAATATACATGGTTTTCTACGTGCACGACAACCAGAGTGGAAGCAATGTGACAACCCTAGTTGTGGCAGGAGTGTTAGGTGCGCATTCTGATCCATTCAAGTTTGGAACCATCGCGGTGACTGATGATTGGATTACCCAACTTCCTCACCCTCCGCCTGCTGGACGGTTATTGGGTAGAGCCCGAGGACTTTATCTGGTAGCAGATTTGGATGGAAGGGGAACTGATGCCCCATTCATGTGGACGTTGGTGTTTAACAATAAGAATCGAAAGAAGAGCACAAGTTACGATAGCCTGCAAGTGCAGGGAATTGTAAGAGTTAACGAGCCGGTGAGCGAGCTTTCGGTGGTTGGAGGCACGGGCAAGTTTAGATTTGCCCGCGGTTATGCCATCGTGACCATCGAAGCAGTACATGGCGTAAATGCTGTTATGAAGTTTAACGTTACTATAAGAGCATAGACGTTTAAACCGCCGCTTCATTTAGTAGTAGTAAATTATCCACATTATGTATTGTCAGTACTAATAAGGGTATGTATTGTCCGCAGTACACATTACAGATGTCAGTACTAGTAAATTATCTTCCCTGCGTCCTGCGTTAAAATGACGTAGCTCTTGAGTCGAGAAAAAAGATTAGTGGCATTGAAAAGGGCTCGTAGATTATCGGTCTACTTGTCGCAACATATAATAAATTGTTTTTTATATAATGAATTCTAAGTTATTATGCAGTAAACCTCATGTTAATATTTTGTTTTTAACTACCCCTTTCATTGTTCTTGTGTTGAAATCTCGAAAGACTTTTATTTTTTTATGAGTGCATCTATCGCATACGTTTAATTTTTCACCAATAAACCTTGGCAATAAAGAATTAAACTCCGTATATGGTAATCAAATTATGTTTATTTATTTATTTTAATATAGAAATTAATAAAAAAAAAAAAACATGTTTATAATATAAATGGGTTTATTTAAATTTTATATAACTAATTAGGATAGTTATTATGTTCTAAAAACAATTTTTTATATAATTAAAAAATAAGTAAAATAATAAATATGAAATATTAAGATAATTTTTATATATGTCATGGAAAGAATGATATCTATTAAGATACAAAAAAAATAATTATTTGAAGATAATTTATTAATCTAAATTATAATGATCATGAATAAATGAATAAATTGAAAGGAGGAAATTAAAAAAACTTGATATGGTTCCTTGTAAATCAAGTGTTAAAAGACAGATACCTACTTTGATAGTATGAACAAATCAAAATATGATCATGAATAGAATTTGACAAATTGCATATTATAAAAAACAAGGGGCCCTCATATCTACTATCATTCAATGAATATTTTTTTTTCAATATAGCGTTGATCAGTTTGAGTGCAATTTATACATCACATGTATTTTATTAAAAAATATTGTAAAGGTCAAATATTAAAATAGAGGATAGAATATTGATTCATATTTCAAACATCTTTTTATAAATTAGAAGAAAAAAATTACATGTGAACTTGTGTTTTATTTTTTATTTTTTCTATTGAGTAAATACTTCTTATACATATACATATCCATTATGGGGGTTGAACCCCGATCACATCAAACCACAAGGATTTTTCAATATAGCCTTTGAGTGTATTTTATACATCACATGTATTTTACAAAAAAATATTGTAAAGGTTAAATATTAAAATAGAGGATAAAATATTGATCCATATTCCAAACATCTTTTATAAATTAGAAGAAAAAAATTACTAAACATAACACTCCACTCTATGTGAACTTGTGTTTTATTTTTTCTTTTTTTATTGAGTAAATACTTCTTATACATATACATATTCGCAGTGGGGGTTGAACTTGGTTCACATCACCGATAATGCAAGTGGCATCCTTTCCGGTAGACCACAACACAATGTTTTATTTTTACTAAACTGAACTATGTAGAGGAATAAAATCACATCTTATGGGGTGACCCATGATTTTTTGGTTGCTAAGGTTTATTTATGCAAAATTGGGGGCCCAACATTGATCCAAATAAACAATGCATCCATCAAAATCCTATTTGGGTTAGATTACTCGATTTACCCTTCTAATTTTGGCATGAGATAGTGTTAATAGGTATTGTTAAAGAGGTTGGCAGTATTTTTAAAATATTATGACATCCAGAGTAAGGAAACTAATAAGGAAAACATGGTCATGCACCATAGGGAGAAACCTAACAACAAGGATGAGAGTTCTCTAGGGAAAATTCGTTACTAGAACGAGATAAATTAGAATGAAGATAAATTTAAGAATAGACAAGAAGAAGAAATTGATATAGAGGAATGAGAGTCTTTAGAGGAAACATATATAAAAAAATTTGAAGAGGATTTGAATTTATTGACTCTCTTAAAGCATGCCAAGAAAAATGGATATGGGCTCTTCTGTATCTAGAGGAAGGCAAAAAAAACTAGAGTGGTTAGATCAAAAGAGGTATTAAAACAAGTTGTTTATGGTACTTAAAAGGTTTTAGATTTGGATGGGGGGAAGAACCCACCAAAATATAAGAAATAATTTTTATATCTTGTAACATCAACGATATGAATACCCCTACATATTGAGTACTTTAGGAGATGAGAAAATAATATAAACCTGGTATCTTTTTTATTCAAGAGACTAATATTAATGAGGATAATTTTAAATCGATCAAAAATACCACCTGGAAGGAAGCAAATATGGTGGGAAATTTTAGTAGTGGGAGCCTTTGGAGGTGTATGGACTCTATGAGACGGTAGAATATTTGATGGTTAATGTATACAAAGGAATGAAAGGTGTGTGTCTATCCTCTTGGCTTGTAAAATTAAAAAAAAAAACCTTTGGTTTTTTCTAATGTGTATTCCCCAAATACTAGGGAAGGAAGAAAAGGGTTTGGGAGGTTCTTAGTAATATTCATGATGTGTCTCAATGAACATGGGTAGTTTTTAGGATTTTAACAATCCTAGTGACAAGAAGGGTGGTAGAATAGGTTATTCTAATAGTATGGAGGAATTTAATGATTTTATCTCTAAATGTGAATTGATGGATTTAGATCTCAAAGGGGTTAAATACATCTAGTATAAAAGGAGGTTAGGAAGCAATTGTATTCAAACTATATTGGATAGAGTATTAGCCTCCTCGTCTTCGTTAACTTACTATGATAACTATTCTCTCAAAGCCCTTCCTTTTGATTAATCACCACTACTTTTGGAAGTGTTAGAAGGAAAAAGAGTTAAAGGTAGATACTTAAAATTTGAGTTAATGTGGATGTCACGTTCTTTAGCTCAAAATATTTAGAATGGTGGAACATTGATATTAGGGGATCCAAAATATTCCAAGTCTCTTATAAGCTTAAAAATGTTAATTAAAATGTAAATATTTGGAACAAAGAGATTTTTGATCATTTAAAAGAGAGAAAAAGTAATCTAAATTCTAGCTTGAAAGATGTGGAAGAACAAATTCAAAATTGAAGGCATCTCAAGGAATTGGATAGAAAAGAAAAGGTGCTTTTGTTTGATCTCCACTCTTTATTAGCGTCGGAAGAAGTCCATTGAAGATATAAATCTAGTGCTTTATGGCTCAAAGAAGAGGATCAAAACACCCAATTTTTTCATCTCACAACTATTAGACACAAGGTGTATAATAGAATAAGATTATTGAAGATGAAAGAGAGCAAGGAAATAAAAGAGGAAGAGGATATTAAGAAGGAAACAATTTTTTTTAAAATATCCTCAACATGGAAGATGTTAAAAATATTGAGTAAATTAATAAATTGTTGAAGAATATTTTCCAAATGATGAGTAGTGAAATAAATCATTTTTTTGGCATTCCTTTATCAAGAGGAGAAGGTGCATAGGACAATTTTTAGCATGTAGAAGGATAAATCCTCAGGTCCAAATTGTTTCCCAAATGGTTTCTTTCAAACATATTGGAAGATTTTTATGAACAATATCTTAGAGGCTTTACTGGAATTTCAACGAGAAAAAACAATTCTCAAGGAATAGAATTTTACATTCCTAGTTTTGATTCTAAAAAAGTAAGGGCTAGACATGTTAAAATATTTATATCCAATCAACCTGTGCAATTCTATTTATAAATTTTGACAAAGGTTCTAGACAATAGACTAAAGAGTATTATGTCTAATATTATCTCCTCTAATAGAGTGCTTTTATTAAACAAAGGTAGATCTTGGATGGGATAATCACTATCCATGAGGCTCTACACACTCTATGAGGATGAGAATATTAGAAGGCATGATGTTGAAGTTGGATATGAATAAAGCCTATCGTGTAATGTCTCATGAGTTTCTACATAAAGTGGTGTAGCTTTTTGATTTTATGGCAAATTGGAGACTTTAAATCATGGTTTGCATCTCCACTCCTCATGATAGTGAATGGAAAACCAATACATTTCTTTCTAAGTAAAATAAGGCTGAGATAAGGTGATCTTTAATCATCTTATCTTTTCAAAATAGTGGTTGAGGTTCTAGGATTATAAGCTTAAATATAGTAAAATATGCAACCTTTATTAAAGGAATTCAACAAACATCATCTTCACAATATAATTACTTATCAATTGTTCATTGATTATACCACAATATTATTGGAGCCATTAGTTATGAAAGCTTAAAATATCATGTAAATCCTCAAAATCTATGAAATAACTTTAGGTCAAAAATTAATTTCTTGAAAAGTATGTTGTTCTTTGCTAACACTCCCCAAATTAGACAAGATAAAACTGCAAGGGAAGTATTTGAAGAACATGGCCAAGATGGATAGCCAAGAATCTAAGTACGTTGAGTTCCAACAAGTTGAGGAAGTTGATAATCTGAGCTCTGAGGCCACCCAGGTTGAAGGTCGTGTTGTATCTCCCACTTGTATCTCCCCCTTAGGGTGAGATGCCTCCCCTTAGGGATTGAGAACTCCTTTTATTGCATTAATCTCCCTAGGCTAGATGTTTCATCCAATTTGATAAATCCTCTCCCATCCACTCTTGTGGAAAGGGTGCTGAAATTGAAGAAAGGGTCCTCCAGCCCTAAAACCAAAAGTCATAAATGTCCTTCAAAACCCTCATTGGAGAAGATATTTATTTATCCTATTCCAAGAAGTCTTAAAATAGGATTTGTAGATGTTGGGGTGGAGCATAATTTTGAAATATCATTAATTAAAGCTTTGAGAAAAAAGGAGAGAGAGTCTAAGATTGCCAATGAAAAAATTGAAGATGGGTGTTGGAAACTCTTCTCAGCCCTTTTCTAAGGAAGAGAGATCCAATCCCAATTTCTGTTAATGTAGAGTAACGTCATGTCATAACATCAGTAAAAATAAAATAAAACTGGCTTGACTTCACGTTGTCCAAAGTAACATCATTAAGAATAAAATAAAATACACAGATAACTACTGGCTTGAATTCACGTTGTCCAGAGTAACATCAGAATAAAATAAAATACACAGATAACTACAGGATCGACTTCACGTTGTCCAGAGTAACATCATTAAGAATAAAATAAAATAAACAGCCAACTACTGGCTTGACTTCACGGAAACATCGGGAAGGAGAGACTTGTGAGCCACAGAAATGAGTATAGATGCCAACCCGTTTATTGCGTCAATCAGCTTCCATAAAGAAAGACATCTAATTCCATGGGTTTGTAAATTGGTGACATCCTGGCAAAGTATTGTATCTTACTGTTTGTGTGGGAACTGGGATGGCTTCCTACAATATTTTTCTACCGTTGTTCTTGTCGCTGCTCTTCACCATTGCCATGGCTAGCGAAAGCAAAAGTGATGAAATACACATGGTAACAGCCCAAATTATAAGCCTATGTAACTCAAAACTTCCTGCACAAACTTTTATTTTCTTTATGATTGCACCTGTCGCAAACGTTTACTTGGCAATAAAGAAGTAAACTACCGTATATGGTAATCAAATTATGCTTATTTATTTATTTTGATATATAAATTAATAAAAATTTATATTATTTAAATTTATATAATTAATAAAAAATATATATGATTCTCATAAAAATAAAATATATTTATCATTAAGATAACTTTTGTATATGTCATGAAAAAAAAACAAATATTAATCATGAAGATAACTTTTGTATATGTCATGCAAAAAATGATATTTACCAAAATTCAAGAAAACCTTTAATTAAAAATAAACTATTAATCTAAATCTTATGATCATGAATAAATTGAAAGCAAGAAACCTATTATTTAGCAGTTCTAAAAAAAACTATTTTTTTTTTTTTTATATAATTCCTTCTAAATCTTATGATCATGAACAAATTGAAAGCAAGAAACCTATTATTTAGCAGTTCTAAAAAAAAATCTAATTTTTTTTTTTTTTATATAATTCCTTCTAAATCAAGAGTCGGAACAACTTCAGTATATGACCATGAATTGTTTAATATAACCTTCAATTTTTTTGAGTCCAATGTATTTTTTAAACATTATCGTAAAGATAAACATATTAAAATAGAGATAAAATATTGATCCAAACTCCAAACACCTTTATAAATTAGAAGAAGAAAATTACTAAACGTAACAGTCCACTCCACATGACATTTAAGCCGTCACTGGTAGTAAGAAGTTTGATATGACGACGTCTAAAATAAAGGATGAAGAATAATAACAATTTTAATATCGTGAAGAATTTTATAAAATAAAATAAAATAAAAATATTAAATATTTATTAGAAAAAAGAAATTATAGTGATGTGAAAAGTTTTATAGTGATAGGTTCTTAGATTTTCATCTAAGAAATCTAAATTCAAAATCAAGTACAATGGGATGGGGATCTTCATAAAAACCATAACATTTATCTAAATGCATTAGTTCAGTTGGTTATATTCATCAATTTTTAAAAAGAGATGAAGGTTGATACTTACCAAAAATATATGCTTGAAAAATGGTATTAGCTCAAGATTGGGATTACACTCTCGCCAAGGACACATGCTTAAAAAAATATATTAGCTTAATTAATTATATTCTTCAACTTTCAAAGAAGAAATTAAGGTTCAATTTTTGCCAAGGATACATTCTTAAAATAGCCAACTTGTTGTAATACCATTTTATGGTGATGATGTAATAGAATAGTTTAAAAAAAAAAATATGTAGTGCCTAATCAAAGTTAAACATTATTTATATATTTGAGTATGGTTGATAAATTAGAAAAATAATCCAATAGATAAAACCCTTTGCTTATCATGTCTTCTATCTTATCATTGAGATAAAACATCAATAGTTGAATATTATCTAAGGAGTAACAATGCCTTCTAATCCAAGTTATAGAGACTCATAAATACACTTAAGATTAAATTTATAATTTACCCATCATAATATGGAAAGGAATCAACACATTCTATGTATTTATAAAATGGAAAACAATTTAATGATAATATCTGATAAAATGATAGTATCCATAGAAATCAATAAATATCTAAATTTTAAAAAGTAAATGATACACTTAATCATTAAATATTTATAGTACTTGAAATCTACTGCACCACCAAATTTTAATCCAGTGTTGTTTTTATTATGATTGGGTAATAGTTATAATTATTTTTCTAAAGTTTCACCATAGTAGTAAGTGGATGATAGTATTTGATAGTATCTTGTAAGGCTATTCTAACATATTATACTATCTTACACAACTTTATGTATAGGATTGAAGACCTTAATTTTTTTTTTTTTTTTAATAAAAAAATTAATATTTTTATAGTCAAAGACACCCCAATGACAAAAGGTATTTGGCTCCCCTAGTAGACAACCAAGTTTAATTCATGGATATGATGGCCCTAAATGTATCCCAACCGTTCAACCTATTAAAAAAAATACATATATTTATATTCTTGAAAATATAATTTATTAGTCTATATAATATTGTATGTATTGTATGTTAAAAAAATAAAAAATCTAATTAGTTTATTTAAGAACAAGTATTAACATTGAATTGAACATAATTACTCATTCAAAATATAATATAAAAGATGATTAAAATGTAGGCATCATCCCCGTGAGTGTGGTCTGCCGGTAAGGATGCCACTTGCATTATCGATGATGTGACCCTATTCAATCCCCAAGGTGAATGTGTATAAGAAATATTTACTCAAAAAATAAAGATAAAAAATATGTAAGTGTCTTAAAAATATAATAAAATATTACAATTATTGCCAACGAAAAAGTGATGTTGAACATATTGAAGATAGTATAAAATAAATAAGGATAAAAAAGTAATAAGGATGTGATAAGATCCTGCAAAAAAAATCATAAATTTAGGATAATCTAATGGTTATTATTCTACAATAAAAACAAGAAAATAAAAATATCATAAATTTAGGATCAGTCTAATGGTTAACTTTTTCTATAAGAAATTTTTTATTCGAAAAAGAAAATTAGAAGATCCTGTTATAATAAAAAATTATATTATTCTACAATAAAAACAAGAAGATGAAAATATTAAAACATTGTTTAATGTAAAAGAAAAAAAATTCTTGCATGACAACTTAGATCAAATATTCATTACAAGTTGATATGTTAATTAACATATATAATTGATTCATTTTACTATTTAAAAATTGGTACCACAACATCATAAAATAAATATAAATCAATGCATCAATTGCAACAACAATGTTCTTATTATGAGATATGTTTTTTCCTTAATTTACTTTTCATTGTATTTGGTTTGTCTATTCCATAAATGATGTTTATATGGAATTTAATTTATTTGGTTGCTTTTATCGCCGGAATTTTTTTTGGAGTGAATTCCCATCATAGCGATTTGCCACACCTTTACCATTGGTTTCTAATAATTTTCCATTATTGTGACGTTTATCAAAAACCAAAGAATAAGGTGACAAGACGCAAAGCAACCTAATAAACCCATCATATCATGCGCCAAAATGAAGACAGCCTCACATTTTACAGCCTCACATTTTAGAAATAGGAAACAAGAAGATGAAAATATTAAAACAAATAGAAATAGGAAACAAAAAGATGAAAATATTAAAACAAAGAAGCATCATTTGTTCAGTAAAAGCAAAAGGATATTTTCTTACATGATAACTTAGATTAAATGTTCGTTATAATTTGGTAAGTTGATTAACATATATAATTGATTCATTTTACTATTTAAAATTTGGTACCCCAACATTATAAAATAATATAAATCATGTATTTAATTGTAAAAATAATCTTCTTATTATAAGATATCATTTTTTTCCTTAATTTAATTTTCATTGTATTTGCTTTGTCTATTCTATAAATTATATAATATTTTTGTTATTTTAATATCAAATAATTAAAGCTCATTAATATTTTATAAATTGATTTAAAATTAAATTTTAATAAATTGTTCACATTATTTTTTTAAAAATTGATTATCATTAAAAAAAAGCATATATCTACAATAAATATATTACATCATATAGTGTAGAAATTGTTTTTTTTTGTTTATTTTAGCTTTTATTAAATAACTAATATTATCACTATATTTGTTATTTATTCAAATAACATTTTTGTTAATGGGAAATCATTAGCCTCTATGAACACTTTAAATCTAGTAGTAATTATTATAATTTATGCAAATAAAAAAATTACTATGCACCTCAAGCACAAAGAGAATGATGTTTTTAATATAATTGATCAATTTGTGAATATTTACCAGTATGCATAACCCTGGTAGAGTATGTAAAAAAGGTAAATACAAGAAAGAAGAACCAAAACTCAAAATTTGCAATTACTATCATAATAGAGAAGAAAATAATTTCTAGTCATACAATGACCTCCAAGTCCAATTTATCCAAATTAGAGGTCTCCCATGCATAAAAAACTATGGAGGTAAATGTACCAACTTATTCCTCTAACATTAATATATTAAGTGACCTAGATGTGGATTGTTTATACCTAAAGACATAAAAATGAACCAAGTATCTAGGGGTGAGTGCCTTGAAGTATTTCAAAGTTAGTATCTTACAAGCTTTGGGATAAGAATTTGGACTAGTTACTTGGCAAAAAATACAAAAATAATACTATGCATATGTTGTTCAATAGAATATAGCACATTGAGAATATTTTTTATTGTGCAAAGAAGGTTTAGGTTAAGTGTTGACATGTATACAAGTCTAAATGTGTGTTGGAATATTGAATTTAGATATTGGAATAGTGGGTTATGAGAATTTTGTGGAGGACCATATAAATCGTTGGTATTTGTAATCTTAGAAATCCTTGTTAAATATAAATTTATAATAAAGGTAACAAGTGATTTATAAAAAAAAATGATATACTTATACATGTTGTAAAGCTCATAAAGCTTTTGATAAATATTATACAATAAAGTAATTTTCAAAACTAATAGCTATTTATTTTTTAGATTTGAATTAGTTTTTGGATTTTTTGAATCAAAATAACTCTTAATTACTTGCAAAGATATAATATCATCATTCGTACGTTGGATATTTTAATTTTTATTCCAATAGATCATGTTGTACAAAGAAGGCTCTTCAAGTCTTGATGGGTACAAAGTCCTATGTATGTCTAGCCAATATAAATTTTATATTTGAAATAACTATTTAATGGATTTATTATGATTTGTGTAGACAATATTATAAAATTAACATTGTAATCTTAAAATTCCTTTGAAAAATAGGATTGGGTTTCTAGATGATATAGCCTTTATTAAGTAAGTAATTTGACCATAATTCTATTTTTTTATACTAATCTTATATTCATATGAAAAGCATGGTCAAGTTAGATGAAATTATAATAGAGAAACCATTAGTTTGCATACTTGTTTTCAATAAAAACTAGCAAACCGCATACTTCATACATAGAAATATAAATCATTCATAAATAAATTTCTTATGTGATATATATATATATAGTTTCATGTCCCTCATGTGTATTCCTAACATCACCATAGAATGATTAATAAATTTAGAAATATTGTATAAAAATCATTGTAAAATTACACTTTCATTTGATACTTTATTCTTGAAAAATAAAAATATACTAATCATTTAGACAACTTAACAATGAATTCATATGTTATGTTAAAGATAAATATATCATACAAAAATATTAGATATAATTAATATTATACTTAATTATTAATCAAAACATCTAATAATTAAATGTGGAATACATTTGTTAAATCTAATAGGGGTATTTGTCAAGGTGACCCTTTGCCATCCTTTTTATTTATCCTTATGGTGGAAGCATTGGGGAGATCCATTGCTCAGAGAAGTGAAATTATTAGGTTATATTCGGCTTTGCCTTGTCCCTCAATTTCTCATCAGCAATTTGCTAATGATACCCTGATTTATTGTGTTGCCTCAGTTTATCATGGTAGAGATGTGAAGGTGTTGTTATATTGTTATGAGAAGGTGGTTGGGAAGTAGATTAGTTTTGACAAAAGATAAATATTCTTTGTTAATACTTTGAAATAGTGACAACATAAGATTATTAGAATTTTAAATTGTAGAATTGCTACCTTACCTACAACTTACTTGGGCCTTTGACTCTTTGTTGGTTGCATCAAAGACTCTTTATGGAATCTCGTGGTTGAAAGGGTTCAAAAAAGTTAGCTTCTTGGAAAGGTACCCTATTGATCCAAGTTAGGAAAGTGGTGCTAGTCCAGAGTACTCTGCAGAGTATTCCTATATTTACTTCTTATCCATTTTTCATCTCCTAGGAAAAGTAGCTACAAGTTTGATATAATTTTTAAGTCCTTTCTTTGGGTTGGTCCTGAGATGAAATAAAAATTCCACCTAGTTTCATGGGATCAAATCTGCATAAGAAAGAAGGATGGTGGTTTGAATTTGAAAAGTGTAGCCTAGATGAATAAGGCTTTGGTGTAAAAACTCGGTTAGAAAGGGATATCCAATTTAGATCGTCTATAATGTAGAATTATTAGAGCCAAATATAATTTTGATTCCTTTCTTTCATACTTTCTTATAAGTGGAGGCTCAACTTTTTGGAATAATCTGATTAAGTCTCATGACTTCCTTAAATCCAATTACAGTTGGATCATCGGTGATGGTAAATCTATGGATTTTTGGGAGGACTAGTGGCTGAGAGATCACCTACTTATTGAAGATCAATATTTTGGAGAACTGATTAATTTATCTAGAATCAGTGGTCTTTGAAAGGTGGTAAAATTTTTGGTGGCTTGTGGTGGTAGGAAATCTTGGGTCAATCCCCTCTCAAGATTGAGAATTGATAGTGAGCATCAATCATGGAGTACATTAATGGAAGAACTCAGACTATAAGTCATTCACCAAGAGGAAGTTGGTGATATATTGGTGTGGTGTGGATACAATGAAGGATATTACTCTATCAAATCAGCGTATGAGCTCATGAGCTACGAATATAATGTTAAATTCTCTATGAAGTTGATCTGACTAAAGAATTTGACTCCAAAAATTAATATTTTCTTTTAGCTTATGATGCAAAATAAGATATTTCCTATTGAAGATATCATTAAGAGAGATATTTATTTAGTTAATCATTGCTTCCTTTGTAAGAAGGATTGGGAGTCATCTTCTCATATTCTACTCAATTTCCAGGTCTTTCAGTAAGTACTCTATTTTATTTTCTCTTGGTTGGGTATCTTTTGGGTGTTACCCAACTTGATTCTGGATTGTGTTTATCATTGGGGGTCTCCCTTTTCCTCTATACATCTCATGTGCCTTGGAAATTATTGCTACCTAATGTGACATGGGGTGTTTGGAAGGAGCAAAACGGTCATGACCTGTCACCCTCCTACCTTATTTAAAGGATATTAATTGATCTTGGGGATCAATTAATGCCTGATAAAAATGGCTTAGACCCTAAAGAATCCTACAAAATTTCTAATAAACTGATTTTATGAAGAATAGAAAAATAGTAATTATATTTTGAAGATAATAAATTAAAAACTAATTATGAGGTCTTGTGGAAGATAAACTTGAGGAATTATCTTTTACAAACTTATAACAATATAGTAAATTATGTCTAAACAACCTAGTGGACCCAAGTTAAATGGGACTTAAAAGAATTATAGGATTGTTAAATATTATATATATCCTACCCATTGGGAAATACCCATATGGCTTACCTATATTGGTGGAAATTAAAAGGGAGATCCCTTACCCTATCAATAATAGTTCTAGCTTTGTATCCATTCTATGCCTTAATAGTATTAGTTTTATATTTATTCCCATGATAAAGGACACAAAACAAAAATAAGGACACTCTCCTTATCTTTAAAGGGACCCTTTTTCTACTATTTGTCATACTATAAATACATGATGAGTCATAATGGTCCAAGGCATATTTTTAATATTATTATAATGTGGCCACTATTTGGCCCATGAGTGGAGAAGTATCCTATAAATAGAGGAAATTTTATGAAGAAAGGGTATCTAGGAAGTCTTGAAAATCTAGGGAGTATGCTCTCCACCTTGGTGGATCAGAAACCAGAAGGTTTGAAAGATCTCCTAGTCATAGTGTGGAGCAAGCCTGAGAGACTGAAAGGAGCCAACTCTTGGAGAAAAGCATGAAGACTCGGGAAGCACTTGGAAGTTTCAAGAGAAGAAACATCAAGTTGGATCTCTCTACATTGATTAGGTTGTAATCAAACACTGCTTGTTTTATTTGGATGAAGTAATATGCTCAATAAAAGCTTAGTTATAGCCTCATTCGTTATAGCTTAAAGAGGTTATAGTTTTCTATAAAACTGATTTGAATCCTATTGTATAAACTTCATTTCTTATAAATGCACCTGTAGTTTCATTCGTTCAATAATGGGTTATGGATTTTCCCATTTAAAAACTTGTTAAAACTTATTGATAAAACATTGTCCTTTAATGGTTCATATATTGGAAAACCATGCTTTAAAAGTCTCTAACTCCATTGGATAATCCATAAGAAGGGGATTTAACTATGAATGTAGCCCTTTTAACTCGCAATAACATGTATGTTTCTTTTAAAAAAAGAAAAATATGTATTGTACCCAAGGAGAATTGACCTCGCAATCTCGTGGGATAATACTTGCTAAGACAGGGTCAACGACCGCCCACGTTATAGGGCTAGATGAAACAAAAGGAGAGACATAAGGTAGTCAAACCCTTATGAGTATAGTATGTTTTAAAAAATATTTAAGTGCTACTCCCGACAGGGATCGATCCTGACTATTTATTGGGCTATTAATTTGATATCAATTGGGAATTAACAAAATCTCTAGGTCTTCATATATATATTTTGAGGAGGAGGATAGAGACTCACCAATGAGGAAATATTAACTATACTAGGTATCTAACAAGCTACCAGTTGGAATGGAAGAGTTATCTATCCTAATCGATCTAATTATGTAGCTCCAGGATAATGCTCACCTACATTTATTGAAGCCCTTGATCCATTTCTAATAATAATGCCTTAGGAGTACCGATATGATATCCTTCACGAAATTTATGTCAATTTTGGTAACCCTTCACGATGTTGTACTCTAAGAATACCTCTTGCAGAAGAGTAATATTAAATCCAATCAGTACGTAAACCTAGGAAGTGGATATTTATTGGATTATGTGGGATATATTAGCAAATCTGATTGTATACGAGCTGCCTTAAACTATCTCTGCCACCTAGTGTGTTTCAATGATTACAAATGATATTCTAGTTTATACTATATGTGCAAAAGTCTATGCCTTGTGTCGATAAGTACTTACGTTGGTTTACCACTTTAAATATGCTCTAGTCACCATCTGTACATCATGTGGGGATATTTATGAATACTTTCCTTCCCTAGATGCTTATGTGGCATGTGTTGAAAGGAATATGCTATGATGGTTCTGTAATTTGTATAATTTTGTGTTGATCGTGTGGGTAGCTTGCTAAATTCGATGCTTTCCCCAAAAGTGCCCTACCCCCAAACTATTACGTGTCACTGTGATAAACTATGATTTCCACAGGTGAGAAAGTATTTGGTATGTTTATTTTCTTTGGAACACCTTTGTCCCATATAGATACCATGGTAGCTTCAAGGCAAATCTTTAAAGGAAAGCCTTCCATAATTCGATTATCAAACAATGGGGGTCGAACATCCCAAATACTAGGCTTAGTTCTTTAGTCTAGATAGTAGCAGAGTAACATCTAACTAAGATAGTCGAATTAACATCATGTTACTCCTCTACCTTGAATAAAGGGGTCACAAATACCTATCACGTTAAGCAAAACCTTTTTGTGGGGCTACTCGTGAAGAGGTGACGACAACTACTTCTAAAAAACCATCTTTAATACTTACTTTTGGTAAAGGTAAGGCTAATAAAGGTGAAAAAATTAGCCTTTAGTCTTTGTTATAGGGAATCGGTAGGCACTAGGAAACTAATCAAGGAATTAGAATGTGTTTGGAATTATTACGATAGAGAAACTATTGATTTAATAAAAGGGTGAATGCTTCATAAAATTAAGGGTGTGGGACTTTAATTTATGAAGTGAGGGTGGATTGTTTATCTACTTAAAAGGATGAGTTTGAAATTTCTTTTTGATGGAATTCATAAATTCTCTCTAGTGTCAAAGATTCATCTCCAAACTATGGAATCAATGAATATCATAACCTTACCCAAGATGTTATAAAATTCTCAGATGACTTAGAAAAATGAAGTAGTGGATTTCTTAAGTGTATTTTTAATTATGAAGGAGTAGGTGATTTCCTCCTTAATATAGAAAATACCTTAATATTAACATGGTGTCTTACAGAAAGGAATTAAATAGATCCTTAATTACATCATGTATATGCATAGGAACAATAGAATTCCCTGAGTTATTTATTGAGAATAAGGGGTCCGTTGAGACCCTTATATACTTGTAATATTTAACATCTTGATTTTATGAATATGAGAGAAGATCATATTTTGGAGGCTGGGTTTATTCCGCATGAGTGTTCCCAGGATAAATCATTGTGTCACTCTATTTTGTATTTTGATGTGTTACTTATTGTTCCTATTGCTTTTACTTTCAAAGAAAAATGAGATGGTTAATTGTTTAAATGAGATAGTTATGCATGTTTCTAGATTACTATAACACTTACATTGAATACTTCAACGGATTTTATTTACGATGCTAAGAATGTATGATTAAATTTCTAATATGAATATGATTTAATGTTATGTGAATGTACCATTTACTTTATGGATTAAATTGGATAATAATGAATGATGTAACTAGTTATTTATCACTCTTTGTAATCAATGGTTGTGTAGAATTGGGAAACCGATCATAATGGAATGTAATTTTTGCTTTAGTAGATATCTCATGTGTTGTTTCGAACCTAAGGTTATGATGTAATGGATTTTACCATAAAAGGCTTCATTGATCTATATTCACTTCGTAAACACTCATGATGGTTTAAATTAGAACATAATGGAATTTAGAGTGGGATGAAACTCTCAAAAAGGCAAATTGGTCTTGATTTGTAAACCAAGACAGACCTTATATTCTAAACTAAGGAATTAAGTGTTCATAAGGAGGGATACTCCCATGTTGAACAAGTAATATCCTTTTGTAATGAACTTAAATGATTCATGTGTAAAACAAAAAGGAATGCCTAAATGAAAGGATAGACATATAAGCCTTATGCGATTTAAATTTATATAATCATGCTTAAGATGACCTTCCATGGATTCTATGAGTTTAATCATGGTGGTGATATTGTTGTCTTAGAGATCCCTTCTAGAAGAAGTGGATAGGATCTAAAAATTATGAATAACCATTGATAATATTAGTTCATTATGATGGATTTCCATCATCAAGCCATTCACCAATATACTGGTCTTGGTGGACCAGGGTGATTTTCTCATTTTTTGGGATGGAACGTAACACTTGACCAGCGTTCTCATACCAATGGGATATGAGGGTTTCATAGAAGCTGATCACTTCTACTCAAAGAGACTCTGATCAAGTCTCAGTAGCTCTTAGTGCTATCTACCTTGATAATTTTCAATCCAACTAGAAGAGTTCTACTTTAGATCATGATTATGTTCCTTTCCTCATGAAATATATATATATATATATATATATATATATATATATATATATATATTGAATGGTTAAGTAGTGACAACGGGGGTTGTTACAGTTGGTATCAGGGCCTAGGGTAACTAATATATCTTAGCTAGATCTAGGTTAGAAAAATATTTGGGCATGAAACAAAACATGAGAGAAAAATCAAAATATAAATTCCACAACTCTAAATAATGCATACTTGGTAAGAACAAGGTCAGTGCTTGAGATTATGATGTCTGAGTTCCTATCCCCACGAGTATATCCATAGTCGTTCAAAAGTGGGAAAGCTAAGTGAACCCTCTTGCATGGGTTTTAAGCAGTGTACCTTAGACATTTTTGGAAAATTATTGAACATCTATATTTTTTCACTTACTTACTCCTTATTTTCAAGGGTGTATAATTCAAAGGTTCATATTTACTAAGGGATCACTTGAATTATGATAGTCAAACCAATTTGGACAACTTAAATGACTATAGTCCTGAATAGAAGTGAAACCTTAGGATATGCAAACATAAATTTAACAATTTAAGTTAGTTGAAAACTAACTAGTGGAACTTCAAACAAAAAAATATTTATTTATTTTCATTTTTTATCAATGCTATAATACACTCTGAAGTTTTCCAATTAGAGGTTATGGTGCAATGGTGGAAGAAGTCACCCGACAACACTAGAACCTAAAACTTCATTATGTTGGAGGAGAACAAGGATGGTGAAACCTCACATCTAAGTATGTAAATCCCTCAAGTCTCACCAGAATTATCCTTGCCATGAGTATTAAGGAACTCCACCAAGGGAGCCCTAGAATCCCCAAGTGTCACCACCACATGTAGCTTCGCTAACCTACCTAAGTACCCCAAATCCTTAAAAAATTATGCACCCAACCACTTGTGTGGTGGTTGAATGAAATGATGGATGCTAAGCTATTTAAAAATGGGAAATGACCACTATGCCATGCATGTGGTATTATAACCTATAAGAAAACTAGAGTGTAGTTTTACAATAGTTGTTTGAAGCGTAGAAAACCATGCATATGAAACTGATGTAAACCAAATACCAAAGATAGAAGTAAGATGATACAAAATTAATTGTAATTCTACCATATGACAATAAAGTCAATATGGGTACACTTTATAGCAATAGTACCATGCAATAGATACATTTTACCAACATAGAAATAAGTTATGAAATTATCCATTGGTGTCTTCGAAGGGTTGATGATGCGATGTGATACAAATTACGAGATGGACATGTGAGTTATGATGATGTGTTCTATGCACATCGAAATAAGATTACTCCATTTAGAATTGGAGAAGACCTAGTAACTCAATTTGATTGATCTGCAAAATCTATGCAAAAAAATGAACCTCAAAATACTATCTATCAAATGAAATCAAGGTAGAACTCCAACATCGTAGAATGGATAAAATGGTGTAGAATTTATCCTAGTTTTAGATATAGAAATAACCTAAGCACTATTCATGGTAGTGAATATCATATTTCTTGTATTAGGGTTTACCCTATTAGTACTAATGGTCTCGGGGATGAACATCATAGTGTATCTCATAATTATCTTACTCCTACTAGTCGATCTATTGGTACATACTATTTGAGTTATGGCTTATGAAAATTTCAAAACCGATAGTGGCAATCCTATAGAGACATCATAAATTTGACCATTAAATATCATCAGGGCACAATATCCTTTGAATATGATCTTTTAAAATACCAGGGATATGCTAGATGCAAGCAATTGGAAATGGTTGAAATAAGTAGGATTTGAAGGAGCAGCTCGACTAGAGCCAATACATGTAGATAGATGATTTTTTCTATCCTAGTAGAAATATGGGATCCTAATAAAGGGACATTTTAGTTACCCACTGGAAAAATGACTATTACGTTGGAAGATGTATACAAGATACTAATAGAAGGTCATACAAAAGTTGTTGCCAATGAAGCATAAATGTGGTATATTCTGGAAAGAGTGTTCAGAGTAGAATGGAGGAGTGTGAACATTGATAAGGGTTGTATAAAGCATGAAATTCACTATGTACAGGGTATAATGACACATAAGCATGCTATTATAATGGAGCTCTTATCGGGTGTCATTTTACCCAAATCAAGGAGTGCATGATTTCCTTGGAATTTATTGGAAATTGTGCAAGATATATTGAAATAATTAGTGGTGTATGCATGGGCACCAACATTATTAGCCCAAACCTAAAAAAAATTGTTCGACCTAGGAACAATTATGAAAATTGGGTTGAACTGTAGCACCTTGCTACAAGTTTGGGCATGGGATCACATAATGGTAGCAAGACTCCAAGGGCTACCTTATGATGCACACCAATTTATGGGACCAAATATACCCTATGTGTTAAGGTGGCAACAGAAAAAGGAATGGTCTAACTACATAACACTTGAAGGCAATAGAGAGTGAATTCATTCTATTTTGGAGAATCTACACTCCCATGATGTTATTTGGAGACCTTGGAGAGAGGGCCCATTTTGGATAGAAGATGATCTACAAATCACTTGTGTGAGTTGAACAAGATAGATGATTGGACATACAAGTATGCAATACAAGTATTTTCAATATACTCGTGTACTGTGATAGTTTGGTATTATACAATGGATACTGGACCAATTTCAAAGTTTATACGATGAAGGGGTAAAAACTCATGATACCTCCACAAATGGAACTATTAGCTTCAAATCATGATGAGGCTATATGGAAACTAGAGGAGGATGACACAGGTACAACCCCTGACTATGATATTTGGTGGGTTGCATAGTAGCAATGCCAAGAGGAATATTCTAGTGAGGAAAACAATAGTAGAGAAACAACTAAGGCTATGGAGGAGGAGCACTCATTTAGGAAGAGAAATAAGGAAGAATCTTCCAAAATATGTGTACGCTAAAAGAATCTTCCAAATGGGACTTAAAAGGACTATAATATTGTTAAATATTATATATATCCTACCCTTTGGAAAATACCCATATGGCTTCCCTATATTGGTGGAAATTAAAAAGGATATCCCTTACCCTATAAATAATAGTTCTAGATTTGTATCCATTCTATGTATTAATAGTATTAGTTTCATATTTTTTCTCATGAGAAAGAACATAAAACAAAAATAAGGACACTCTCCTTATCTTTAAAGGGACCCTTTTTCTACTATTGGTCGTACTATACAAGACAGGATGTGTCATAATGGGTCCAAGGCATATTTTTAATATTATTATAATGTGGCCACTATTTGGCCCATGAGTGGAGAAGTGTCCTATAAATAGAGGACATTTTGTGAAGAAAGGGTATCTAGGAAGTCTTGGAAATCTAGGGAGTATGCTCTCCACCTTGGTGGATAAAAAACTAGAAGGTTTGAAAGATATCCTAGTCATAGTGTGGAGTAAGCCTGAGATACTGAAAGGAGCCAACTCTTGGGTAAAATCATGGAGAATCGAAAAGCACTTGGAAGTTTCAAGAGAAGAAATATCAGGTTGGACCTCTCTACATTGATTAGGTTGTAATAAAACATTGCCTATTTTATTTGGATGAAGTAATATGCTAGATAGAAGCTTCGTTATAGCCTCATTCGTTATAGCTTAAAGAGGTTATAGTTTTCTATAAAACTGATTTGAAGCCTATTGTATAAAATTCATTTATTATAAATGTACCTGTAGTTTCATTTGTTCAATAATGGGTTATGGATTTCCCCATTTAAAATCTTCTTAAAAATTATTGATAAAACATTATCGTTTAATGGTTCATATTGTGAAAAATCCATGCTTTAAAAGTCTCTAACTCCATTGACTAATATGTAGGGGGGGTTTAACTATGAACGAATCCCTTTTAACTCACAATAACCGAAAAAAATAAAATTATTTGTTGTCCCTAAGGAGAATTGACCTCGCAACCTCGCGGTAGAATACTTGCTAAGACAAATCCAATGACCTCCCATGTTATAGGGCTATATAAAACAAAAGGATAGACATAAGGTAATCAAAACCTTTCGAATATAGTATGTTTAAGAAAAAAAATTAAGTGCTACTCCCTATAGGGATCGACCTTGATTATTTATTGGGTTGTTAATTTGGTATAAATTAGGGAGTAACAAAATCTGTAGGTCTTCGTATATATATTTTGAGAAGGAGGACATAGACTCACCAACAAGGAAACATTAACTATACTAGGTATATAAAAAGCTACCAGTTGGAGTGGAAGAGTCATCTATAATAATTGATCCAATTATGTAGCTCCAGGATAATGCTCACCTACATTGATTAAATCCCTCGATCCATTGCTAATAACAATGACTTAGGAGTACCGATATGATATCCTTAACAAAATCTATGTTGTTGAGTTTGGGAACCCTTCACGGTATTGTACACTGAGAATACCTCCCATAGAAGAGTAAGATTAAATCTAATCAGTACATAAACCTCGGTGAAGTGGAGATTTATTGGGTTATGTAGGCTCTGTTAGAAAATTTTGTTGTAGGTGAGTTGCCATAAACTTTCTCCACTACCTAGTGTGTTTAAATGGTTACAAATGATATTCTAGTTTATACTATGCATGCAGAAATCTATACCTTGTGTTGTCACCATCTGTACATTGCGTGGGGATATTAATTGGTATAATTTCATGTCAATCATGTTGGTAGCTTGCTAAAATTGATGCTTTCCCAAATAGTGCCCTACAACCAAACTACTACGTGTCATCATGATAAACTACAATTTTCATAGGTGAGAAAGTATTTGGTATATTTATTTGATTTGGAATACCTTTGTCCCACATAAATACCATGGTAGTTTCAAGGTAAAAATTTAAAGGAAAACCTTCCCTAATTTGATTATCAAACAATGGGGATCGAACAACCCAAATTACAGGCTTAGTTCTTTATTCTAGACAATAGCGGAGTAATATCTAACCAAGATAGTCGAATCGACATGTTACTCCTATACCTTGAATAAAGGAGTTATAGCTGCCTATCATGTGAAGCACAATCTTTTTGTAATGCTAGTCATGAAGAGGTGGCAACAACTACTTCTAAACAACCATCATTAATACTTGATTTTGATAACGGTAAGGCTAATAAAGGTGAACAAACTAGCCTTTATTCTTATTATAAGGAATTGGTAGGCACTAGAAAACTAATCAAGGAATTAGAATGTGTTTGAAATTATTACAATAGAGAAACTATTGATTTAATAAAAGGGTGAATGCTTCATACAATTAAGGGTATGGGACTTTAATTTATGAAGTGAATATGGATTGTTTATCTACTCAAAAGGATGAATTTGAAATTTCTTTTTGAAGGAATTTATGAAATTCCCTCTAGTGTGAAAGAGTCATCTCCAAAATATGGAACCAATAAATATCACAACCTTACCCAAGATGTTATAAAATCCTAAGATGACTTAGAAAAATGAAGTAGTGGATTTATTAAGTGTATCTTTAATTATGAAGGAGCAGGTGGTTTCCTCATTAATATAGAAAAAACCTTAATATTAACATGATGTATTAGAGAAAGGAATTAAATAGATCCTTAATTACATCATGTATGTGCTTAAGAATAGTAGAATTCCTTAAGTTGTATATTGAGAAGAAGGGATCTGTTGAGACCCTTATATACTTGTAATATTTAACATCTTGAGTTTATGAATATGAGGAAGATCATATTTTGGAGGCAGGGTTTATTCCCCATGAGTGTTCCCAAGATAAATCATTATGTCACTCTATTTTGTCTTTTGATGTGTTACTTCTTGTTCCTATTGCTTTTACTTTCAAAATAAAATGAGATGGTTAAATGTTTAAATGGGATAGTTATGCATGTTTCTATATTACTATAATGCTTACATTAAATACTATTTACTCATAATATTTTATTTATGATGCTAAGAATGTATGATTAAATTTCTAAGATGAAGATGATTTAATGTTATGTGAATGTGCCATTTACTTTCTAGATTAAATTGGATAATAAATATTGATGAAACTAGTTAGTTCTCACTCTTTGTAATCAATGGTTGTGTGGAATTGTGAAATTGATCATAATGGAATGTAATTCTTGCTTTAGTAGATCTCTCATGTGTTGTTTCGAACCTAAGGTTATAATGTAATGGATTTTACCATAAAAGGCTTCATTGATCTATATTCACTTCTTAAACACTCATGATGGTTTAAATTAGAACATAATAGAATTCAGAGTGGGATGAAACTCTCTGTAGACACCAAAATAGCACCAATCCGATTATGTGATTGCAAACACTGATCGCTTTGACAAACACAGCCCCTAGGGCAGCCCTCAGAGGTCAAACAGTGGTCCTAACCACTTTCATAGAAATTTTGTAAGGTCAAGAGGCAATTTGGTACATTTAGACACTTTGCTCAGTATTCGTCTCACCCAGGGATGAATACTAACTGGGATTCGTCTCACCCAGGGACGAATTTTGAAATCGTCTCACCCAAGGACGAATTCCAAGTTTAACGGGCAAAAAGAAGAATGGCACCAAGTGGCAGCCCAGGATAGTCAGTTGATGACTCCTGCCTCGCACGTGTGTGTGGGTGGACAGATAGGCCGTTAGAGGACTGTCACAAGGGCAATTATGAAAGCCCAAGTCATGGAGGACTCCCCTCCCTCATGGGAAGACTTGACTGCCACATGGCACCTATGACCAACACATGGCGCTTATGCTTCCCTCTCAAAAGAGACCCCATGGGTCTATAAAAGGTGGGACTTTTCTCACACAAAATGACAGATTGGAGGCAAGTTCAAGCAACAAAGTGTTGTCCAATTGAATACCCATTTGCATCCTTTTGATTCACCTTCTCACATCCACTAATCTCTTTTGCAAGGGAGGTTATTGGGTGGCTTTTGGAAGCGTGGATCCAACCCAAACCCAACATTTGACCACCTTACACCACCAATTTGCAGACATCCCAATCCTAAGAGGTTTTGGGCCCATCCCTAGTGGATTGGCACCGAAATCAAGTGCCAACGGTGGGAGGCCCACTGGGGCACCCCCACACTTTTCTAAGTTTTATTTTAAAGCGTTCTAGATTATTGTTTCAGGTTGCATCTCATGTTATTCTATTTGGTTAACTCATAGCTTCAATTTCATAACATTTTGATCAGATTTTATCACGTTTTGTGTTGCTTTGTTGTTTCACTAACTTGCAGGTGGCGATATCAAATTCTCGAGGATAGAGGCCAAATTGGGAGAATCCGACCATCTGGGTCGTCCCAAAATAGCCCCAATTACATAACCCCTTTGTTTGCAGGTATTTTGGAGGTCTCAGGAGTTGACATTAGAGCAGCATCAGGTCGGCTTTTCCAACACAGAAGAATTCGTCCCACCTAGGGACGAATAGCAGTCAGAATTCGTCCTACCCAGGGATGAATTCCAGTTGAAGGCAGATTGGCCGACTGTATCGATGGCAGTGGCCCTCTGGTGATGTTTTATGTCCTCTGTCAGGTTTTCAGGCCATTTGGACTCACTTTACCCACTGTTTCATACAAATGTTTACATGCATCTTTTGGCGATTTTAGAGAACAAACACTTTTTATTTGCAGCAGGTGCTACTGACATCTTTGTTGTTTCTTTGTTCGCAGGAGGAGCAGCAGAAGCTAAGGACTCATCAACATCAGCGACGACATCGTCTTGGCCCGCCCATCTCAAGTGTGGGCACGCGAAAAGAGGAACATTAAGTGATTGTAATCAAATTCTTTCAATGCTCCTAGCCCCTGAAAAGGGAGGAGGCATCTTTGTAACAGAGATCAAGAGAGTTTAATGAAAGGGCTGTGTTTTCTCCATTTGCTTGTATCTCATTTCAATGCGTCTCTTTCATTTCATGCATTCTACATTTCTAGGACTTAAGCGTATTTGATTTTGAATGCATCGCAATTAGTGTTTCCTTTGCCCGGAATCTCATGCTTTCAGTGGCGATCACGGTGGGACCCTGTTCCCTAGTTTTTAAAATAATAAAAACTGATTAAATTTGTGTGTTTTGTGCTTGACAGGTACATTTTTTTGTTGCATACTGTTATTCGTCTCTGACTGTGACGAATTCTTTACTGTAATTCATCTGACCCTGAGACGAATTCCAATTCGTCTCACAGAGGGATGGATTCCTGCCTGTGGATTTTCAGAGCAAAAATTCAGAAGCAACCGGTCTAGGCAGAGAAGAGGTAGGGATTTTTATAATCTCTAGTAAATTTCCTGTTTCTGTTTTTGTTTCTTTGATTGTTTTCATTTTATCCTGCATTGCTTAGGGAAAGTCATTTATGCTTGTTTCATTTTCGTTAAATAAAATGAATCCCACACACTTCATGCAACAATTTTAAATGAAGGAGCTGGTCGTAAGACCCCAGCCCTTGAGCAAGACCATCGGTGGGTTCATCACCACCTTGGCTTAGCTTTGCCTCCATTTCCTCGATTGTCAACTATTGTTAGGCGTAAATCCTGACGAAAGCTGACCGAGTGTCGCTGGGGTGATTCCCATGCGCGCGAGGATAAGTCTTCTATGGTAGGTTCCATTAACAAGACAATCCCCCTTTCATACCACCTACGTACCATGTACCTTCTGCTCTCATGTACCTATAGTCTCCCTCTCGTAAGGGCGGGTATATAGAGAGGTTGGTATATCGTCCTGGTTGGTATATTGAAGGGGCTACCGTTTTGGGAGTTATATGAGTCGTCATAATGCATTTGAACGTTCTTCAAAACCTAAAAAAACAAAACAAAACATCAAAATGCACTAAACCAGTTTAGGACACACTATTAATCCTTAAAAGAGATAATCATGATTTGTGTATGCGTGTGTTCATTTCTGCTTAGTGTAGACAAAAAGAAAAATCATCATAAATGAGATAAAAATATGTTTAGATAGTAGAGAAGCACCGCAATGGTGTACACCCGTAGCCAAGCCCAATCAAGGGCAGAAGCTCCGAAAGGTACACAAGAAGCAGGCACAAGTCGCCTTTGCTTCAGTCCTGAGGACTTGGTCATACCGCCTTATCGGTCTGGCATACAAAAGAATCCAATTCAAAATCCTCGATGGGGTATGCCCATTCAAAGTAGCCCCTTTTGGGAAGACGCTTTACATATAGACCTCGATATAAATAGAGAATCACCTTCTGAGGTTAGACATGAGTGGCCACAGTGCGATGAAGTGCTAGAGAGGCACACTGTCCATTTGGAGGGACAACATGGATATGGCGTCCCTTCTTTACCTCCCATCAGAACAGAGAGACAAAATCCAAAGCGTAGGGCTCCTTACACAGGGCGAGCTAACTTCGCCCGCCCCTTTCACACCCATGAGAGGTAGCACGAGTCGCAAGCTCCAACTCCAGCAGTTAAAAGTGGGAATGAGAAACCTAAGAAACAACAAGGACCCAAGGAAGGGCGCTATAATTATTTAGGACCTTATTACTATAATCAGTGTCCATATCGATAAGGTACTAGCATAGCTAATGCAAAATTTAAGAAACCAAAACATTGAATTTATGCCGCAATCGAGAAGCAAAAACTAGAAGGACAAGCCACCCCATTACTTGTGAAAGGTAAGGCTTTCAATAAGCAAATAAGAATTTTAATAGATAGTGGAGCCACTTACAGTTTTATTTCATCTAGTCCAGCAAGAACTATGTTGAAAATTCCTAGGTATTTGGCTCAAGGGTGGAAGGTTGAGTATGGTTCTAGACAGACCTACTCGATGAACCAGTGTTATCCTATGGCAAAAGTCACTTGGGACTATGAAATGTTTTTTATGTGTAGCTCCCTTACACACCTTTGATATGGTTCTAGATATAGATTGGCTATAGGCTCATAAAGCCCTAGTCAATTTCCAAGATTGTTGGATTGAGTATTCAGAGGAATGCGAAGGGAGACTAAGAATTCATAGCAAACAAGGGGTATTTGAACCTCAAATGTTGTCCACTATGCAATTGAAAAGACCTTAAATAGAGGAGGGATAGTGTATGTTGTAAAACTCAATGAGGTGGAGGACCATGAGAAAGGAGAAATACTAATACAACATCCAATTTTATAGGATTTTCAAGATGTATTTTCGGAGGACCTACCTGGACTACCTCCTGTACGAGAATTTGACCTCATAATTGAACTTATAATGGGAGTCGAACCTATTCATAGATCCCCATATAGGATGAATCCTACTAAAATGTGAGAACTGAAGGTTCAATGGTAAGGATTATTGGAAAAGGGTTTGATAAAACCAAGTGTGTCACCATGGGATGCACCAGTTTTGTTCATGAAAAAGTATGGTTTGCTAAGATTATGTATTGGTTATAGGATGCTAAATAAGGCTACAATAAAGAACCCATATCCTTTACCTATGATTAAATATTTATTTGATAAACTAAAGGATGCTAAGTAGGGTTATGCATAAGGGGTTGGACTCAAAATGTACTTGTAAAAAAATAGTGAATCCTAATCAAAATCAAGGTGAATCATGGTGAATCCAAAGCAAATCAAATCAATCATATTCACACCAAAATTTGGGGCATTTGAAGCCCTAAAATGTAAGGTCATATTTGGGATAACTTTTGACCTATTAAATAATCTTATAACTTCATAAAAACACCACCATTACAAATATGCCTATGTTTGGATATGTATTGTGGCAAATTGATCCTATGAAACAAATTGGTCCTAAAAATTTTAGGCGAATGGACTGACGTCGAGGGTCTTCATATTCGCTAATTTTCAATTTTGAAAATCCTAATATTTTCCCAATTGACTAATATTCTCCACTATGCATAACCCTAATGCTAAGGTGTTTACTAAGATCGATATGAGGTCAGGGTATCACCAGTTAAGTATTTGTGAGGAATACACTCACAAAACGATATTTAAGACTAGGTATGGGCATTGTGAGTTTACAGTTATACCCTTTGAACTAACTAATGCCCCAGATGCTTTCATTAACTTGATGAACAATGTGTTTCGAAGACACTTGGATTAGTTTTTCTTGATATTATTAGATGATATCCTTATATACTCTTGAGATAAATAGAAATATGATAAGCATATTAGGATCATGTTGGAATTGTTAAGGAAGAATAAACTTTATGGAAATCTAGCTAAGAGTGAATTATATGTTCTAGAGGTACGATATATTGGACATGTTATATCGACAAAGGGGATTTTTGTGGATCTAGAAAAGATAGAGGCTATTCTGAATTGGCCACCCTCTACTAATGTGATTGAAGTACAAAGTTCCATGGGATTAATGGGTTATTATAGACATTATATAAAGGACTACTCCAAGATTTTTGGACCCATAATAAACCTTTAGAAGAAGGGGAAATAATTCGAGTGTTCGGATAAGTGTGAGGTTGCCTTCGTACTACTAAAGTATAAGCTTACTACTGCATAGATACTGAAGGTTCCTGATCCTCAAGGGAAATTTTAAGTGTGTATTGATGCATCAATAAAGGGTTTGGATGGGGTAATATCACAAGAGGATTAAGTAGTGGCATATACTTCAAGGAATCTCAAAAAGCATGAAGTTAATTATGCTAGGCATGATTTGGAGCTAGTTGTAGTAGTGCATGCTTTAAAGGTTTGGTACCACTACTTGGTGGGAAGGCCCTTTGAATTAAAAATAGACCATCAAATTATGTTGTATATATTCACCCAACAAATACTCAATGTGAAATAAAGAATATGGGTATAATTTCTTGATGAATATGATTTCAATATTGAGTATATGAAGGGAAAAGAGAATAAAGTAGTTGATACTTTGAGTAGAAGGAAATATATAGCAGCCATAACTAGAATTCACATGCACCTTATGGATTGAGTGAGATATGAATAATCTTAGGATGAGTATTTCCAAGAAATTCAAGCCAATATGGACAAATATCCTAAATGAAATAATGAATTTAGTGTGAAAGATGACTTTCTATGTTATAAGGGAAGGGTCATCATACCAAAGTTGGGTAATTTGAGGAACTTGATAATGCAATAAGATCATATATCTCCTTATTATGCTCATCCGTGAGAAGCCAAAAATGTAAGAAAACATGATAAGAGCATTTTTTTGGGTAGGAATGAAGAATGAAATCACAAATTTTATCGCTCGATACCTCGAATGTCAAAAAGTTAAGGTAAAACACCAACATCCTATAGGAAAACTTCATATGCATGACATACCTACACAAAAATGGTAGGTTATATATATGGATTTCATAATCATTTTACCCAAGACTCGGTACCAACATGATATCATATTTGTAGTGGTCATGAAAGCACGAGGATACGAAAGCAAAAAGGGAAAGCTAACATGCGATATGCAAACAAAGAAACCGAACTTAGCGCTAAATCCTAAAAACTTGAAAGTGCATGAAAAGAGGGAAAAGCATGATCGAATCAAACTGAAACAAATGTGAATCAAAAGAGGACAGCCCTTTTCATTGATATGTTCCAAACTCGGTTACAATGCGCATCCTCCCCTTCCAAGGGCTAGGAGCGTTTAAGCATTCTTTCTAATTACATCCATGGGCGCCTTTCCTTCTTTCGCGTGCCCACATGTGAAATGGATGGACCAAACATCACCGCCACTTGCGTTGATGAATCTGGACTCCTCGTTGCTCCTCCGACATCCAAACCCTACGTTCAAAAGAACAAGAAATGATCAGTAGCACCCGCGGATGGAACAAAGCATGCAATCCCCAAGCCTAGACTAAGTGAACGAGAAAAATGAATTAAACTATAACTAAAACAAGTCCAAATGCTATGAAAATTTGACAAGGGAATCAAGACATCATCAGGAAGGCTCTACAAAAAGAACAGTCCAAAAATTCCTCACCGATTTGAATTCGTTCTGGGGCGGGACGAATTCACCTACAACATAACGCCGAATAGGTACTGTCCCAATGTCCTACCTCGGAAGCTCCAAAAGACCTAAAAACTTGGGGTTAGCTAATTGGGGGCATTTTGGGAAGACCCAGATGGTCAGATTTTCCCAATTTAGCCTCCATCAATGGGAATTTGATGATGCTACCTGTAGGTTAGTAAAAGCGAGCAAAGATAGAAATATGATCAAAATTGTTCGAAACGAGACGAAATTCAAATGACAACCTATCTAAGCATCATAGAATCGAATGCAAAAATGAAAGAAAGCAAATCTGCCATGGAATTCCCATCACTCCGAAAGGGGGCGATTAGGACTGTGGCAATGTTGGAAGGGGGTGCCCCTAGGGCAGGCCGCCCACCGTTTGAGGCTTGATTTCGGCACCAATCCACTTGGGATGGGTCCAAAACCTCTTGTGTGGTATTGTCAGAAAATTTGGTGGGATATCATGACCAAATGTTGGGTTTTGGGATCAAGATTCATCCTCCCAATAGTCACCCAATGACCTCCCTTCTAAAGGAGATCAAGGATGTGGAAGGTGCAAATCCAAAAGGTGTGAGGTGTGTAAATAAAATGACAGCACTTCGTTGCTCTAAAATGCTACTTCTCTCCTTCTTTTGGGGTGAGGAAACTCACCAATTTATAGACCTGGAGGTCTCTTGAAATGGGCATGCAGAGGCGCCACATGGCAATCATGCCTTCCCAGGGGGAAGGAGATTCCTCCCTGAATTGGGACTTCATGACCGACCTTGCAGATGCCTCTAACGCTTGAAAACGCTCACCCATACTCCCATGCGATGAAGGAAGCATTGGGTGGCGGATCCGAGCTGCCATTTGTCAAGATTTGACTTTTTTCCCGTCAAACCTCGCATTCGCCCCACCCTGGAGCGAATTCAGAATTCGTCCCTAGGTGGGGCGAATCCCAGATTGAATTCATCCCAGGGTGGGACGGATACTTAGCAAAGTGCCTGAAGGTGCCAAATTGACCTCTGACCTTCCAAAACTACTATGAGAGTGGTTAGGACCACTTTTTGACCTCTAGGGGCTGCCCTTGGGGCTGTGTGTGTCAAAGCGATCAGTGTTTGCAGTCACATAATCGGATTGGTGCTGTTTTGGTGTCTACAGATGCCCCTTTTTGGGATGCGCTATGCATGGCGCAGCATCGAGCAAAAATAGATAACCAAAGCACTAGTGATTAGGGTTTCTCAGTAACCTAACCAACTTTTGATGCCCCAAGTATGGAAAGGGCATGCATTCTTGAATCCTTGCTTCTGACGAGCGAAGGAACTCAATTCAAGTGTTAACCTTTTTCGGTGAGGTGTTACTTGATCTTGGACATTGATCGGTCATGAATAGGCAAAGGGCGCAACCTTTTGTCTGTGAGAACCTTGAGTTCATGATTCACGAAATGCCAAGTGATTTGATCAGATTGTGATTATTGCTTGTTTACTAGCCCCAAGCAGGAGCGTAATTGTCTTTGTCAATGATTCTTTGAATGCATGCCATTTTCCTTAATTGGGTGTGTATTTGTTGATTGGTGACTAAGTGTGACTACCCCCTCAAGCGACGAATCGATGAGGGAATGACCTTCATGAGAAAAGCGACGAGTCGCTTGACCCAAGATGACTTGTGCAAAGGTGCCTTTAGATTCTTATCCTTGAACGTGTGTGCAGTTTTTCGACATTTAGACCTATTTTTGGCGGGTGTTAACCCTTTTTGGTGACGCTTTTTGGAGCTAAAATTGGCAGAAATCCGTCCTCCCGTGGAGCGGTCCGGCTATGGTAGCCTTCTTAGGGAGTAGGATAGTGACAATTTGTAACCCCAACGTCTGTTTTGGATGCCAAGAATGTCAGGCGCGAAGGCGCCTTCGTTCGGCAATGTTATTACTTATTTTTGGGTGGGTTTTTGACCCTTTTGCTGACGCCATTTGGGGATGAAATTCTCAAAAATCCGTCTTCCCGTGGAGCGGTCCGGCTATGGTAGCCTTCTTAGGGAATAGGATAGCGAGGATTTGTGACCCCGACATCTTTTTTGCATGCCCGGGATGTCAAGTGCCAAAGCACTCTCATCGGGCAAGTTTATTAGGTATTTTGGTGCATTTTTGTTCAATTTTTGTTGTTTTTTGAAATTTTTGCCTTGAATTCGTTGATTTGATTTTATGCATGATGAGTGATGAGTATGGATGTATGCATGTTAAGTTATAGTGATGAATGCATATGTGTTGATGAGTGCAAATGTTTCTAATTTATATGTGATATGCAAAATGGAATGGATGAATTGAATTTGTGATGTTTGGTAGTCGCACCATAGACTGTTCAGAACTTTATGGCTTTTTTTGTCTTAGGCGATTGCTGTGGTGAATAGCTTTGTAGGCATACATGTTTTTTTTTTTTGCAATGGGAGAATGAAAGATGGCAAGTTGGTTTGGAAATGTAGCTAAGGTTTTCTGAGACTCAGATGTTGTAACTAACTAGCCATGACTGTAGTTGTGTCGTACAAGACTTTTGCTCAAGGTATGAATCGGACTTGTTTTTGACCAAGTTATTTCACATCCCTGTGTGTGCAATTGAGTTCGTTTATGTGGTGTTTGTCAGGATACCGCTAGTGCCAGATAGGCTATCAACCAAACCTGTACTGAGGATCACCTGATTAGCTCCACTAACTCCTTTGTTGTGTTTAGCTAGATTAATCTACGGTGCTATCTAGGATACCATAAGCTAGCTCATCCACATGCAAACATTGATCTGCACACAAGTTAATGTGACAGATATATCGTCATGCGGGAGGTTTACCACCAATGACCGATAGGCTATCAACCAAACCGGTACTAGGGTTTGCCTCATGACCTGTCGAAATGTTGAGAGTTCCAGGGATTCAAGTTCGACTCCCTTCTTTTCTTCAATTGTATTGGGATACTTGCTCTTTTGTAGTGATAAAAATCACTGTTTATTTTTTATATATTTTTCTCTTGAGCAAGGGATTTGAATTTTGAGTGATGAGAATCACTATTTTATGTGCTTCTTGATGTATGCACTCTAGGGGTGATGTCAAATTTGTTGGAGTTTTGACTTTTTGCAAGATTTTGATGTTTGCAACTTTTTGAGAACTTGGGATTCTTGGGGAATTGGGTAGGGAAGATGCTTGTCCTTTTGCCAACTCTCAGCATTCGTGGGGTCATTCGCATAGGGGGATGAGCAAGATAACCATTTCGCTTATGGTGACCTGGATTGTTGTGCAGGTTTCATCTTTCATTCACACAACTTGGGAATTTTTATGTGTTTTAATTTGTGTTGGGATGCTACGTAACAAGGTGTGATCCAAGTAGAACTCTACCTTCGTAAAATCTGTCTGACTTGATATAGTACATGGCTAGAAGGCTACATGACGACTGAAAGATGAAAACTCTTGATACATTAAAAGACCATTGACTCTGGTATGGTAAAAAGAAGTGAATGGTGTTTATTTTTGATGGACTGCTTATAGAATGGAGAAGCGTGGAACAAGATGGATTGGCGGAGTGATTACAGTCTATGGTGCCTTTGACCTGTATGATCACAGATATGCAATGTATGGATGTGATGCTCAATGCAGCTACATATTTTTGTGTTTTTGATGGATTGATTTTTGTGGATATGAAGATGAGATGCGAGAAGAGCTCTCTATTGATGAGTTTGAGCATGCCTGGAAATGAGATGCAAATTTTTTTTTTTTGTTATTTTTGATGATTTTACTATTTTTGAATTTTCTTATTTTTGACCAAGCGATTGTAGGAATCCTTGGAGCATTTTGGGATTGACCAAGCGATTGTAGGAATCCTTGGAGATTTTGGGATTGACCAAGCGATTGTAGGAATCCTTGGAGCATTTTGGGATTGACCAAGCGATTGTAGGAATCCTTGGAGCATTTTGGGATTGACCAAGCGATTGTAGGAATCCTTGGAGATTTTGGTTGAAGGATTGTAGGAATCCTTGGAGCATTTGGGATTGACCAAGCGATTGTAGGAATCCTTGGAGCATTTTGGGATTGACCAAGTGATTGTAGGAATCCTTGGAGCATTTTGGGATTGACCAAGCGATTGTAGGAATCCTTGGAGCATTTTGGGATTGACCAAGCGATTGTAGGAATCCTTGGAGCATTTTGGGATTGACCAAGCGATTGTAGGAATCCTTGGAGCATTTTGGGATTGACCAAGCGATTGTAGGAATCCTTGGAGAATTTTGGGATTGACCAAGCGATTGTAGGAATCCTTGGAGCATTTTGGGATTGGCTGCTTTAGATATGGAATGGTCACAAATGACTGATGTTCAAGGGTTCGAGTTCCTTGACTCCATCAAGGGAAGCTAGCTGGTACGTCCCGGGTCCTATCTTGCTATCAATTACATATGGACCTAACCAATTTGCCGTGAACTTATCCCTGAGATGGGACGGCAAACTAGAGTTCTGTTGGTTTTCCTTCAAGACCAAATCACCAACCCGAAAGTCCCTCGGGTGAACTTTCATGTTGTATGCTTTCTTAAGTCGCTCTTGATAGATACGTAAATGCTCGAGAGCATTAACACGTCATTCATCAAGCAACGTAAGCTGGTCTAACCGGGCCTGTCGCACAGTGTCATCATCGATGAACTCTTGCATTGATATGCGCAGGGAAGGAATTTCCAACTCGAGAGGCATGACTGCCTCGGAGCCATACATGAGCAAAAATGGAGTTGCCCCAGTGGGCATCCGAATGCTAGTGCGATAAGCCCATAGGGCAAGTGGGATTTGGGTGTGCCAATCCTTATGACTGTCTACGATGGTATTTTTAAGGATGGCAACTAGCATTTTGTTTGACGCCTCTGCTTGCCCATTTGCCTACGGATAATAGGGTGTCAAAAAACTGTGCTGAATTTTGTACTTTGTGGTCAAAGCATGCACGTCTTTGTTCTTGAATGACGTCCCATTATCCAAGATTATTTTGGATGGAATACCAAAATGACATATGATGTTATGCAAAATGAACTCCACAATGCGGGGTCCTATCGTAGAGGTAAGCGTAACCGCTTCCACCCACTTGGTGAAATACTCTGTGGCCGTTATGATAAACATGTGACGACCTAACGACATAGGGGAGATCTTTTCGATTAGATCTAAGCCCCACTACAAAAATGGCCAAGTCGACTGGACTGTCTGCAAGGCTTGGGAAGGTACGTGTGTCAAATTAGCATGGTGTTGACACTTCATGCACTTCCTCACATATGCGCAACAATCTCGCTCTAAAGATGGCCAATAATAGCCCATGCGAAGAATGCGCTTTGCGATGGCCATACCATCGAAGTGGCCACCACATGTACCATCATGCGCTTGGGCGACCGCCCAAGTGGACTCTTGCTGGTCCAAGCATCGAAGGAGGATTCCTTCATAGCTGCGATGGTACAAAATGTCTCCTATCAAGACATACTTAGCCACTTTCTGCTTGAATGCTCATTTTGCGATAGGCGTCAATCCAAGCGGGAGATTACCTAACTTGAGGTAGTCCCTAATGGGTAAATACCAATCCTACTGATCGAAAGCCTCGACGGTATGAACAACCAATCCCTCTTGAAGTTCATCCCTAGCAAATGCTGAGTGGGAGAGAACTTGTAAGAATAGCATTGTGTTGCTATTAATGGGAGTAGGGGAGAACAAGGACCCCTAGTTGGCATGTTTCAGATGATCGTGGATTCGAGAGAACTTATCCGAGGATGGTTCAATCTGGATCATGTGGATTCCTGGCGTCAAGTCAGAGCTTGCACGCTCCATCGTGGATTGTGATAGTGTTTTGACTTGAATGGTTGTCATATCACCAGAAAGGTCTTGCGGGATTAGTGACCCCAAGGAGGCCATAGTGTCCGCAAAATGATTCGATGACCGAGGGAGTGCCTCGATGTCGTACCACTCAAGCTTCACCAGGAATTTGTCCACAAGGGCTTTATAAGCCTACAGAACTGGGCATTTGCACTGGAATACCCCTTTGACTTGGTTGACAATTAACAACGAATCACCAAAGATGTTCAGTCGCTTGATGTTCATGGTGATTGTTGTCTGAAGACCTATGAGCAAGGCTTCATACTCTGCATTATTGTTGGTGCACGAGAAGTCTAATTTAAATGACAGAGGCATTGGAGCGCCCTGCGGTGTGAAGAATACTATTCCCATGCCACCACCTTGCTCACATTTGGAACCATCAAAAAATAGGGTTATGTCGGCCTGTGACTCAGGCTCATCAGAATCGGGCGATTCTGAGACATGGAAGACCCCATCATCGGGTAGTTCTATGACCAGAGGCTGATCGTCTTCGAGAGGAGCCTCTGCTAGTTGATCGGCTATGACCTATCCTTTGATGGATTTTTGTCCAATAAACTCTATGTCAAATTCCATCAACAACATGATCCATTTCGCCGTGCGACTACTATGATAAGTATGACTCATCATGTATCGCAATGGATTCTCCTTAGACACAACATACGTAGTGTTGCTCAGCATGTAGTGGCATAGCTTTTTGGTAGCAAACACCACTGCCAAGCAGAGTTTCTCGACGTATGCATAGTTAAGTTCATAACTGACCAGGGTGCGGCTAAGATAATAAGTAGCCTGTTCTTTGTGAAGTTCATTCTTCTGGGCTAGCATGGCGCCCAGTGCCACCTCAGTAGCTGAGATGTATAAGTAGAATGACACTCCTGGTCTAGGTGGTGCCAATACTGGCGATGAAGCCAAGTATCATTTGATGTCATCAAAGGCTGACTGGCACTCGTCATCCCAGTGAAATGCTACCCCCTTGTGCAATAATTTGTTCATGGGTCGACACTTGTCAGATAGCTGCGCTATGAAGCATTTAATTGATGCGACCTTTCCCTACAGACTTCTGAGCTGCTTAATGGTAGTTGGGGGCACCATTTCAAGGATTGCCTTGACTTTGTTTGGGTCTACCTCGATGCCTCGCTTTGAGACTATGAAACCCAAGAGTTTTCCAGATGTGATGCCAAATACGCACTTCTTGGGATTCAGTCTGACTTTATGCTCCATGAGGCGATCGAGGATCTTGCTTAAGTCATCGAGATGATCCCGGCACAAAAGAGATTTGGCCAACAAATCATCCATGTAATCTTCCAAAGTTTTATGCATGTAATCATGGAAGATGTACGTCATTGCACGTTGGTAGGTGGCGCCAGCATTTTTAAGGCCAAAAGGCATAACCTTATAACAAAATGTCCCCCAAGGCATTGTGAACACCATTTTTAGTTGGTCCTCGGGATTGATACGAATCTGATTGTATCCCGAGAAACCATCCATGAGGGATAGCATTTCGTGACCTCTCTGTAGCGTCTACCAATGCATCGATGCTTGGCAAGGGGAAATCATCCTTAGGACTCGCTTTGTTTAGATCTCAAAAATTAGTGCATATGCGAATCCTCCCATCAGGATTTTTGATAGGCACCATGTTGGACAGCCATGGCGGATAATCCATGCAGATGACAAACTATGCATCCAACAACTTTTGCAATTCATCTTTGACCATCAAGGCCATTGTTGGGTGCATCTTACATAGTTTTTGCTTAACTGGCTTGATTTTCGGATCAAGCATTAGATTATGCGTGACTAGCTACGGATCTAGCCCCGACATGTCTCTGTATGACCATGCAAAAACCTCCTTCTTCTCTTTGAGAAGGGCAATGTAGTCGGCTTGCTCTTCAGGGGATAAGCTTACCCCCAACTTGATAATCTATGGATTCATTGGATCCAAGCCGATGTCTACGTCAGTCGTCTCCTCGACCGACATGTGGGATCCGTCCTCCAACTGGTGTGGAGTTGGGATCAAGTGGATATCATTTGCCGAGTTTAAATCTACGTTGGGAACCTCGGGTTCCTCTTCGGCATGAAAGATATCCTGAGTTGTCCCTAGGGTAAAATGAAGCATTTTACCAAAAGGCCAGTACTCTGATGGGGATGGAGGTGAATTGACGTGATCCCAGTCAATGGCATCTATGTCTAGATGCAAGGACCATGTTGGATCGGCCGGATTGCGGATGGGTGCGGTTAAGTCAATGGAGATCATGTTGATGAAATGATTTTGGTCTCCATTACCATGGGTATGATGACTTGAACACTCTGGATGTTCTCTCGTGCTCTGGATCTGGCTCTAGAGGTACTGGCATGAATGGATCGGCCCTATGTGCTAATAGGAGGATAGGGTCTACCCTCGAGACTGATATCACCCTAGGGTCTCGGAGTGGAAGGCGCTCTTCGTATACCTGGAGTAGTGGATCCAACACTTGATCCCACCCTGCTGGGTCTACGTACCACTCGTGCCCTGGCACTATGCCCATCTATTCAAATATGTCATTAATCTCCAAGGGGTATGGTTGCGGCCTCTACCGCATGTGATTAAGATATGTCATTTCTGTTTCATCTTCGTAATCACTATCGGAGATCCAAAAACCCTCGTTGGCTCCGACAACTGTTTGAGGCATTACAGGCTCATCCTGCTCAAGAAAATTAATCTGGCCCCATTGTGGTTGTTCCACGCTCCATGGGGGGACCTGATTCTCTTGACGTGGCACTGGCTCGCTTGGAGCCTCTAGAGGGAACATAGTCAAAAGGCTCTCTTGAAGGTCATCCATGGGGAGCACTTGTGAGTGATCACTATCGGATTCGAAGGGATCATATGATGTTGGTTCATATTCTGATTCATCCTCCGAAGATCCCTCTTGACACTGTTTGTATCTTCCTTGGGAGTGAGTCCCTGAACTTTCACCTCTCTCTAGCAAAGGAGAAGGGTTATTGAGCTTAACAAGGGTGGTTGTTGACCATGGGAGGTAATCTCCCAATGTGTATGTTGTGTTTGGGTTGGCATAAGGATCTGATGCCAACCCACCCTTGTTGCCTATCCCTAGGCCTTGCATGTTTTCCACCAAGATGTCTAAGGGCAGGGGGTGGTTGAACCCGACTCCCGATTTGTCATAAGGCATTTGGTATCTTGGCTGGCAAAGGACACGCACTCCTTGCTCATACCTGCCTAGCCCGTATCCATGCCAATTGCATTGGCCCAGATATCTCAGAGCAAAATCCGGGTTAGACAGATAGTTGACATCTTCTACAAAAGGCTCTTCATCTGCATCCTCTTGCATGCATGGCTCAGTACCATGATCAAGGCCCCCATACACAAAATTTGTCTGGTTTGGTGGGTAGCCTAAGGGAACAATTGTACCGATGGGGAGGCGAGGTCTCCCCATGTCCTGCATGGACTCTAGCATGGTCGTTGCTACAACATTCCGCACTAGATACTCCCCCAGGCCCGTACTGGCCATTTCAACAGTAATTGTTGGCGATTGAGAGGGAGGGAACGAAAGCTCTTCCTGAGTCCACTCCATGTTGGGTGGACTAGGAGCCTCAACTTCCATTGTGCTAGTCATCTCTTCGGTAGAGATGGTTGATACTATTGGCTAGCGCCTCTTCTAGGGGTTGAGCCTCTTCCAGGGTTTGCTTCCCTTTGTCCTTCTATTTAGCCATGATAGGTGGCGTTGGTGGTGAAGGAGCTGACGATGAAGATGCACCTGGCTGGGGTTTTGATGGATTTATCACCAGTGGTGCTTGCGGCATCGGACCCTGTCTAGATGGATTTAACTAAAAATCCAAGTGCGTCGATGGGAGGGTCGATTGCGGCATCAGCTGCATCGCATTGCAATATTTGAAGGGTTCTAAGTCCGTCGGGACTACATGTACTTCCCCTTCAAATGTGTACTTCAAACACTGATGAGCTATTGATGGGACACACTTCATGTCCCTGATCCATGGCCGCCCTAACAAGATGTTATAAGCCATCTCGCCTTCCAAAATATGGCACAATGTAGGTATCATCTTTTGTCCTACCTGAACGGGTAGAACAATTATGCCGACTATCGAGCATATCGCATCATTGAATGCTCGCAGTGTGTAGGTGGAAGCCATGATGTGAGAGGCTGGCAACTTTAGATGTTTCAGTGCTGCTATGGTAATGATGTTACTGGACGAGCCAGTGTCTATCAACACCCTCTTATACGGGATCCCGTTGACCCACGCGATAACGTGCAGGGGTGGATCTGCCATGTCATCAGATACTGATTTAACTTCATCTTCTCGAAAGGTGATGACTGGCTCCATGCATCGTTTGACATGTCCCATGAAGTTGTTGAAGGAATTCGCTTCATGGGGCTGCAACTCGATGGCTTTCAAAATCTCCATGAGAGCCTCCCGATGGGGCGTTGATTGCTGTATAAGCTCGTATATGGAGAGCCTAGCCGACGTGGTCCTCAAACTCTGAGTGAGTTTGGTCCGAATCGTGGCCGCGGGCCTAGGCGGAGGTAGCTGCACAGGGTGTTGTTGAGGTTGTGACGACGATGGAACCTCTCTTGTGGCTACCGTGGGGGCAACTTCTGGGTATCTCTTGTTCCTAGTCACTATGCTTATCATTCCTACATACCCTTGCATGGGGCAATGTTGTTGCACCTCATTGACTTGAAGGGGTTTCGCCTGAGCCTCATGGGCAGGCAAGGGGTCTTTGAAAACTCCCATCTACTGGTTTTTTGGCGCTACGGGGTTGTCCACTGCCAACGTCTTATTGTCAATCAAGTCTTGTATCAATCCTTTGAACTTCCAACATGCATTCAGGTCATGTCCCCTTCGCCTGTGGAACCTACAATACAAGTCCTCCCGGTATCCCTTAGGCTTGGGAGCGTTAGGATCTATGGTTTGAATCTCTGGGAGGTTGATTAAGTTCACCGCTGACAAGCGGTCAAATAGGGAGTCCCTAGACTCCGTATAAGGGGTGTACTATCGCCTAGGGTGACGTTAATTTTGCTCCTGCTTCTGGTTTTCTCTTTCATAATTGTTAGGAGGCACTGTTCGATAGTTAGCCTTTTGAGGCTGTATTTCTTGTGCAGGCTTAGGAACATTTATAGCAACTTGATTAACCACAGCGGGTTTTTGTTGCGTAGTCCCTATTTTTGTGTTCTTGTTCCATTCTTTCTTCTTAGGTTTGGCAATCTCGCCATCCTGTATCTTGATCTCTTCGATAATCTTGGCTTGCGCCAGAGCTTCCTCTAGGGTGGCATATTGCTGTAGCTGCAATAGCACAGAGATCGATCTCAAACAACTTCGTGAGAACATTTGTGTAAGGTCGGACATAGGAGGGAGGTAGGGTAGCTTGGAAAGCAAAGTCCTCCACCGATTCCCGTAGGCCGCCATGGTCTCTTCCTCATACTGCCTGAGGCTGGCCAGGTCACTTAGTGACGCCTTCTTCTTGGTGTTGAAGGCGAAGCGTTCAAGGAACGCATCCACTAACTGATCCAAGTTATTGATGTTGTGCTTCGACAACTGAGTGAACCAATCCGAGGCAGGGCCCGTGAATGTGGTTATAAATGTCCTTAGCAACAACGCATCATTGTCCTGAATGCCAAAACATTGGCTCAGGAATCTTGTCACATGCTCTTGGGCATCCTCTTCACCCTTAAATATTGCCAACTGAGGCAACTTAAAGTGTTCGGGGTAAGGGGGTGCAGGCACTGACGGATGCACAGGATGACTACGGAGTTGGCGTAACGTGGGCTTTTGGGGCCCAAAATCTTTGGTTTCCATAGACTCCAAATGCTCTAACAACGCTTTGTATGCATCGGAAGATTTAATCTCTTCCTCTTTAGTTTGCTCCCATTGTGGGTTGTGGGAGACTTGAGGCCTATGGGGGGATGGCCGGATAGCAACCCCTCCACCTTGGTAGGGCATTTCGGCCCACTCTGCTTCTTGTTCATACTCCTCGTAAACTTCTTGAGGAGTCTCTGGGCGAGACCTATGACCCTGGGTGGGTCCCCGCGGAGGGTACCCATCGTTGTTCCAGGGAGTGGCCTCCCTCTCAGGTCTAGGGGGTCTCGAAGGCAAAACTTGATGAGGTCACGGAGACCTATCTCGCACCAAGGGATTATGCCTCTCATATGGTTCTGCTCTTTGGGTGCGAGGGGTTGGAACCCTCTCAGGTGGGTTATGAAGCAGCTCCTCTGTTTGGCACTGAATGCGCTCCTTGCTAAGGTGGTATAGACGCTCTAGCTACTGCTGATCTTGCTCAAGCCACGTGATCTGGGCTTGGCGGGCGGCATGTCTGGCGACTGCCAGGTCAATTTGTTCCACCATCTTGAGCCTAGGAGGCCTGGATGCCTCTCCTATGCACTTACCTCGGTCGCAATGATCCGAGATCTCAATGGGTCGCTTCCCTCTGTCGAGGTTGGCGGCATTTACCCGAGGCTCTGGCCTCAATGGGTGACCATGGTACATAGCTGGTGCGGAAGCGCATGGCTCCCGTGCTATACATTGCTCTCGAGGAATGTGATGGTTTTCCTCGTACTCCCTTTCGTATGTGTGAAAGGGGTGGGTGGAGTTAGCTCGCCCTGTTTGGAGAGCCCTGTGCTCTGGGGTTTGTCTATTGGTTCTAATAGTGATGGGGGGCAAAGGAGGGATGCCATAGTCATGTGGCCTCTCCTCATGGACACTATGCCACTCTAGCACTTCATCGCATGGTGGCCACTCATATCTAGCTTCTAAGGGAGCTTTCCTGTCTATGTTGAGTGCCACGTGTAAGGATTCTTCCTGAAAGGGGCTGTGCTGAACGGGCGTGTCCCCCAGAGGGGTGTCCCTATAATTCCACCTTGACATGGAATGACGTGGACTTTCTTGTGGGTCAGGCCACCAAGGCGGTATAACCAAGTCCTTAGGGCTAAAGCGGAGGTGACTTGTACCCCCTTGTACACTTTCCATAGCTTCTGCCCTTGATTGGGCTTGGCTACGGGTGTACACCATGGTGTTGATGTGCTACAAGCTAAATGGATTTTTATCTCTTTTATGATTTTTTATGCTACACTAAACAAAAAAGAGCACACACATACGCAAACAGTGATTATCTCGTTTAAAGATTGAAAGTGTGTCCTAAACCTGGTTTAGTGTGTTTTGTTTTTGTTTTTTTTTTTTTTGTTTTTTTTTTGAAGGTTTTTGTAAAGAACGTTTAAATGCAAAATGAGGGCTCTTATGACTCCCAAAATTGGTCGCCCCTTCGATATACCATTGCCAGGCCGATATACCAACCTCTCTATATACCCGCCCTTACGTGAGGGAAACTATAGGTACGTGAGAGCAGATGGTACGTGGAACATAGGCGGTACGGAAGGGGAATCACTCTGTTTATGACACCTACCATAGAAGACTTATCCTCGTGCGTTGGGAATCACCCCAGCTACACTCGGTCAGCTTTCGTAGGATTTACGTCTAGCAACAGTAGCGATCGGGGTTTATGAATGCAAAATTCAAGCCAAGGTGGTGATGAAATCCACCGTTGGTCTTGATCAAGGGCTGGGGTTTTACGACCAGCTCCTTGGTGTTTGATTTTCCACGTGGTGTGTGGGGTTATTTTTATTTTGCATAAAAATAAACATGCAACAACTTTTTCTATGCACGCAGAAGGAACCAAAAAATAGAAAAACTAAAGACAAAAAATGACAGGAAAAAGTGCAGAATTCTTACCTCTTCTCTGCCCGGATCTGTCGGTTCTGAGTTTCTGCCCGAAAACTTCATAGGCTGGAATTCATCCCGGGGTGGAACGAATTACAGGACTGTATTCACCCCAGGGTGGGACGAATTCCAATTCGTCCCCTGGTGAGACGAATTACAGGTCTGTATTCGTCCCCTAATGGAACGAACAACAGTCAGCGTATGAAAACGTGGTACCTGCAAGAAAAAAACCAAGTTTGGATCAGATATCTGATCTTAAAAATAGAGGACAAGGTCCCACCGTGATCGCCACTGAAAGCACGAGGATACGGAAGCAAAAATGGAAAGCTAACATGCGATATGCAAACAAAGAAACCGAACTTAGCGCTAAATCCTAAAAACTTGAAAGTGCATGAAAAGAGGGAAAAGCATGATCGAATCAAACTGAAACAAATGTGAATCAAAAGAAGACAGCCCTTTTCATTGATATGTTCCAAACTCGGTTACAATGCGCATCCTCCCCTTCCAAGGGCTAGGAGCGTTTAAGCATTCTTTCTAATTACATCCATGGGCGCCTTTCCTTCTTTCGCGTGCCCACATGTAAAATGGATGGACCAAACATCACCGCCACTTGCGTTGATGAATCTGGACTCCTCGCTGCTCCTCCGACATCCAAACCCTACATTCAAAAGAACAAGAAATGATCAGTAGCACCTGCGGATGGAACAAAGCATGCAATCCCCAAGCCTAGACTAAGTGAACGAGAAAAATGAATTAAACTATAACTAAAACAAGTCCAAATGCTATGAAAATTTGATAGGGGAATCAAGACATCATCAGGAAGGCTCTGCAAAAAGAACAGTCCAAAAATTCCTCACCGATTTGAATTCATTCCGGGGTGGGACGAATTCACCTACAACATAATGCCGAATAGGTACTGTCCCAATGTCCTACCTTAGAAGCTCCAAAAGACCTAAAAACTTGGGGTTAGCTAATTGGGGGCATTTTGGGAAGACCCAGATGGTCATATTTTCCCAATTTAGCCTCCATCAATGGGAATTTGATGATGCTACCTGTAGGTTAGTAAAAGCGAGCAAAGATAGAAATATGATCAAAATTGTTCGAAACGAGACGAAATTCAAATGACAACCTATCTAAGCATCATAGAATCGAATGCAAAAATGAAAGAAAGCAAATCTGCCATGGAATTCCCATCGCTCCGAAAGGGGGCGATTAGGACTGTGGCAGTGTGGGAGGGGGCGCCCCTAGGGCAGGCCGCCCGCCGTTTGAGGCTTGATTTCGGCACCAATCCACTTGGGATGGGTCCAAAACCTCTTGTGTGGTATTGTCAGAAAATTTGGTGGGATATCATGACCAAATGTCAGGTTTTGGGATCGAGATTCGTCCTCCCAATAGTCACCCAATGACCTCCCTTCTAAAGGAGATCAAGGATGTGGAAGGTGCAAATCCAAAAGGTGTGAGGTGTGTAAATAAAATGACAGCACTTCGTTGCTCTAAAATGCTACTTCTCTCCTTCTTTTGGGGTGAGGAAACTCACCAATTTATAGACCTGGAGGTCTCTTGAAATGGGCATGCAGAGGCGCCACATGGCAATCATGCCTTCCCGGGGGGAAGGAGATTCCTCCCTGAATTGGGACTTCATGACTGACCTTGCAGATGCCTCTAACGCTTGAAAATGCTCACCCATACTCCCATGCGATGAAGGAAGCGTTGGGTGGTGGATCCGAGCTGCCATTTGTCAAGATTTGACTTTTTGCCCGTCAAACCTGCAATTCGCCCCACCCTGGAGCGAATTCAGAATTCATCCCTGGGTGGGGCGAATCCCAGATTGAATTCATCCCAGGGTGGGACGGATACTTAGCAAAGTTCTTGAAGGTGCCAAATTGACCTCTGACCTTCCAAAACTACTGTGAGAGTGGTTAGGACCACTGTTTGACCTCTGGGGGCTGCCCTTGGGGCTGTGTGTGTCAAAGCGATCAGTGTTTTCAGTCACATAATCGGATTGGTGCTGTTTTGGTGTCTACAGGTTGACAAATTGACTAAGTTTACCCACTTTATATTGGGAAATACCAAGGATGATGCTCAAGTATTGGCTAGTAGATTCATCAAATAGGTATTCTGATTGCATGGGTTTCCTAAGGTAATCATCTCAAATAGAGATTCCAAACTCACTTCTAAATTTTGGAAATCCCTTCATAGTACAGTTGGTACGAAATTGAATATAATTTCAGCATACCACCCTAAAACCGAAGATAAAATGGAGCAAGTAAACCATGTTTTGGAAGACATGATCCGCATGTACTGCATGGATCACAAAACGAAGACGCAAATGTAGACGAGATATGGGAATAACGGAAGGAACACACCAAATTCTAAGAGGAGAGGTAGCTAGGCATCACCATATTTCCAATATCTATAGGAGTTAAGGTTGGGTTGCTTTAAATTTGGAACCCGATTTTAATTTACGTGGGGTTGTTGCATATGAGCGTTGTGTGCTATATTTTTTAAAGAAACCTCTATATGTTGTGTTGAGCTTTGTACGCTATGTTTTTGAAAGAAACCTCCTTATGTTGTGTTGAGTTTTGTGCACCATGTCTAAGGAAGAAACCTCTTTATGTTGTGTTGATCATCATACACTATGTCTAAATAAGAAACTTGAAACCACATTATGTGTGTAGTTTAAGAAAGAAACAATCATATGTTGGGTGAGTGTTGTGTGTGTGTGAAATAACCACAGACTGTGTTGAATGTTGTGAGCTAGGTTGGGGAAGATACCATCTCATGTTTGTAAACACTGTGCACTACAAAATGCAGTTAGAACTTTAGTGAGCACTTAGGTGAGAATCTTAGTGAGCATTTCAGTGTGTAGATATTAGAGGAAACAAGTGGGCATTAGCAAGGAGTGTTTCACGTGTTCAAATGCCATGCCATGTCGAAGGGAGCACTGTGAGGGCTGCCTAGTCTAGTTTTCTTAGACGCTAGGGTTGTCGTAGTTTCTCATCATCCACCTTGGAAGATGTTTACTTATGGTTGTAGACCCTGCACTAGGGAAGGTGTTGTGTAACTTTATCAAAAAGTAAACCTTGTTCTATGAGAAATAATGAAGGTTTTAATTAGAAAGAAAACCTTAGTTTCATAAAATATAATGAAGGGTTTTAATTAAAACGAAACCTTTGATTTTTATGAGATTTATTTAAGGGTTTTAATTAAAAGGAACCTTTTATCTTTATGATATTTATTTAAGGTTTTTAATTAAAAGGAACCTTTGATTTTTATGATATTTATTTAAGGTTTTTAATTAAAAGGAACCTTTGATCTTTATGAGATTTATTTAAGGTTTTTAATTAAAAGGAACCTTTGATATTTATGAGATTTATTTAAGGTTTTTAATTAAAAGGAACCTTTGATCTTTACGATATTTATTAAAGGTTTTTAATTAAAATGAACCTTGGATTTTTATGAAATTTATTTAGAGTTTTTAATTAAAAGGAACCTCTGATTTTTATGAAATGTATTGAAGGTTTTTAATTTAAAGAGAGAACCTCTTTGATTAAGTTTGAATATATTAGGAGTTTTAAATTATAGAAATCTGGATTTATTCTTGAATTGAAGTTATGGGGCTTTTATGTAGGGAATGAAGAGATTGTTTTAAATGCTAAAGGTATGGGAATTTAATGCTTTAGAAAGTAATTGATTGATTGGAAATGGTGAATTAAAAAGGATGTAGATTTTTTTCTTTGAATGGAAGTTATGGGGCTTTGATTTAGGGAATGAAAAGAAAGGGATTGTTTTCAAGGTTAAGGGTATGGGACTTTAATGCTTTAAGAAATTATTGAATTTTATTTAAGTTAAACCTTGATCTAAGTGGTACATGTTGGATGACTCTCTAAGGGAACTTGAGAGGTGAAAATAAAATTAAACATTATTTTATGATATCCATTATGCATTAGATGGTTAGAAACTTAAATTAATATGTATAGTTACAATTTGGTAAATTAAATGAATAGATGCATTTAAAGGCATGCCTATCCTGAACCATGAGTATCATGATCCCCTACTACCCTCAAAGAACCAATGGGAAGAAAGGAGAAGCAAGGAGTTCCATGGAAACAAAGAATAGGTAATTATATCTTACGTTGATTTACTTATGATCAAATAGACTAGAAATATGGGGAGATATCCCCAATGTAGATAAGATGATATTCTTAAGAGTAAGAAGGATTTATCATGTAATAATTAATGAGATAATTGTTTATTGGTTTAATGAAGGTACTTTTGTTGTATTTTTGTATCTGGTTATATTATGTAGTTGATTCTCTTTAGTGTTAAGTTTTCTTTATTTTCTCTATCATTGTTTGATTGCTTTCTGATGTTATAGTACCTAGATATATCATTTTTTGGTTGCTTGATGATAGAAATCTAAGTGTGGAGTTCTAGGGTTAACTCATAGGTAACCTAAGGGAATTGATAATCCCTTAGGTTGAACATAGGTAACCTAAGAGAATTTAGAATCCCTTAGGTTGAACATAGGAGACCTAATGGAATTGAGACCCCCTTAGGGAGATAAATGACTAAGTGGTGAAGATAAAACATCTGAGTTAAGATAGCTCATTATGGATATGAGATAGATAGATTAACTCACAATACTCATAGCATACCTACACATAAGGATTTGTGTATGGTATGGAGATGCATGTATACCTTCGATGGACTAAGGGTGATAGGTCTAGCTCATCAAGGATGATGGGATAGATTGAATTATCTGCAATAACACATGTTAGGCCTACACAAATGGACTTGTGATAGGGTACTTTGTGAGATGTAACTTCTAGGTGAACTTAGGTGATTGAAAATTTAGGTTATACTAGTTGGGTTAGGGGTTCATGAAGGCTTCATGCATCTCTCTCCCTAGTAAAAAAAAAACTTTTCTATTTTTGAATTTTTTTGTTTGTGCATTTTTTGGGTTGTTACACTTGTTAAGAGATTAAAACATTTTCTTCCAATATTGATTGATTCATGCTAAAGTGGATTCATGCTAGGGAGAAAAATCCTAGATAATATCATAGTTGTTCATGCAATCCTTCATTCAATTGATAAAATTGGTAGAGTTGGTATCCTTCTCAAATTAGACATGAACAAAGATTGTGAGAGGGTTTGATAGGAGTTTTTGTTAAAGGTTTTGAAAATTTTTGTTGTTTTATAGAGTTGGATAAAACTTGACCATGCTTGTATCTATTTTTTCAAGTTTTTGATCTTAAAAAATGGATCTCAAACAGTTTATTTTTTCAAGTTTGAGAGGCATTCACCAAGGGGACCCGTTGTCCCTTTACCTTTATATCTTAGTGGCAAAAGCTCTAGGTAAGGCTATCAATTTAGAACCCTTTGTGTAAAATATAAATCCTATTTTTTTGATGGACACTATTTCTCATTACCAATCTATAGATGACGTTCTATTCTACCTCCTTTCTTCAGTTCCCCAAGTAAGGGTGCAAGGAATCTTGGAGGTATTTGAAATTATAGTTGGGAAAAAAGATAAATTATATAAAATTCAAAATCATCTTTCTAAATACCCCCTTAGTAAGGTATACAATAATTTCTCACATCTTGGGTTGTGAAGTGGTTGTCCTCCCGTATCATTACCTTGGAATACCTTTGTATAAAGGTAGGATCTAGGATTTACTTTGGAAAATGTGGTGGAAATATTGTAGAGGAAGTTGGTTAGGTGGAAAGGATCCCTTATCAGTCGACCTAAAAATGCTACCATGTTGAATTCTACTCTTCAAAGTATTCCAACCGTATTATTATCTATTTTCATAATCTCTAACAAGATTTTATCAAATATTAAACATATTCAAAATTTTTTTCTTTGGTCTGGTTCTGATGAGAAGAGAAAACCACTTAGTTGATTGGGAGTAAGTATGCAAACCTAAAAAGGATGGTGGATTAGGTATCCATAACATCAGTTGGATGAATAAGGTTCTGGTTATAAAATAGGGATGGAAGTTGGTAAATCAAACTAATACTAGCTAGGTCAACATTGTGCCATCCAAATACTTGAAATAGGAGAATTTTTTTCTTGTTGATCCTCTATCGACTTCTAGTTTAGCCTTTTGGTTGATTTTGCAAAATTTGAGGGTACTAGTATCTAAATTTTGTAGGTGGAGGTTAGGTGATGGACACAATATTGATTTTTAGATAGATATTTGGTTGATGGACCAACCCCTTTGCATAGATTCCAAATATGGCATGGTTGGAGCCTAGGACTAGATTGGTCTTTGGGTATAACATGGATGACTTTATCAAGGTGGTTAATAGGTCAAAGGTTTAGAAATTATTAGACCATTCTATTCTCAACAATGTTGAACTTGAATGTTGGATTCTAATTGCTAATAAGTTGAAATTTTAGATCATTAAATAGAGAAATGAATAGGATGAGATATTTTGGGTAGGAAAAAAATGGATCTTTTTCAACCAAGTGTACCTACAATCTACTAGCTGTTAGGACTCCTCCATGGGTCCCACCTTTCAAATTATAGCTTACGGTTAAAATGCCAAAGGTGAATATATTTTTCTTAATATTCCCACCTTTCAAAGTTGATAACTTAGAATAATATTTTAACCATTGAAAATATTAAAAAAAGATGTTGGTCAATGCTGAATAGATGCTACATTTGTGGTGTTAATGAAGAACATACAAGCCATCTATTCTTTCAATGCCCATTCTCTATGGAAATTATTAACTCTATTTTTATTTTTTTTGGGATTGATTTGGTTGGTGTCGAGTTTGTTTGTTGATGTTTACACTCAATGGTCATATCCTTTTTACTCTCCAAGACCAAAATATTTTGAAACTTATGTTTTCCACATATTTTCTAGCATGTATGGAAGGAAATGAATAGTAAAATTTTTAAAAACTTCAAAAGAGGTCCTACCTTTTTTTTTGTTAGAGCCTTGGTCTCCACCCTGGAAAATGTGTCCTCTCTAGCTTTAGAGGAGGGAATATTTTAGGGGGTTAAGCTTGAAAGGGTAATTGGATTTTAATAGAGTAATAGGGTTGTTGGTATTTTTTTTCCCAATCATAGTGCCCTTGTGATGTGGAAAACTCCTTCTATAATATGGGTTAAATTAAAATTTGTTGGAGCTTCAAAGGCTAATCTCGGCAATGTTGGTGTTGGTGGGGTTCTTAGGTATGATAAAGGTGGGATTCTACTTGTGTATGTGAAATTCATAGATATCCAAACTTGCCATGTTATGGAGGCCAAATCCCTTTACCAATGTCTCCTACTTATGGATAATATGGGGTACCAAAAATTTTGCATTGAAGGAGACTCGCTTAATATTATAAACTTGGTCAAAGGCAAATCAGTCCCCAGTTGGAATATTGAGGCTATGATTATGGAATAAAGGAAACTTATTTAGGTTAGAGAGGATAGGCAAATAAAGTATATATTCATAGAATGAAACTACCACATTGACTTTATGGTAAACCTGGGTATAAGTCTCAATGGTCTATCTATTTGGAGAGACAATTTTCTCAAAGGCCTTCTTCAATTGGATTTACCAATGCATGCTTCTTAATTCTTTGTAAGCTTTTACTATTTATAAATAAATATTTTATGCACAACCATATGGGAGTGTTGGTTGGTTTGGGAGCTCATGAGCATTGTTCTAATTTTGTTTCTTGTATCAAGTTGTAACTAGTTTACTTGGTGATGGGTCACTAGTTGTAGTGTTTTATAGTCATTCTTGTCCCTATATTTCTGGTCTTGTCCCTATATTTTATTGCCTAAAGAAGCAAGGTTGAATAAAAGATATCATGTATTATATGCAATATGGATGAGCCATTTTTATAAATAAAGTTAGTTTTAAAAATAAAAATCTTCTAGTAAGATAACTTAATAATAGAGGTTTATTATTACATATGCCACTTTTTTTTATTGGTAAATAGTGTAGCTTATATTAAAGGGTTTTTTCTTGGATCTCAAAACTAGTAGTTACAAAACCCTCAAAGGAGGCTATTAGCTTAGAAGAGTAAACTTTAAAAAAGTATTTTTGTACATGGATAAAAACTGTTCACTATACATTGATTAAATGTTGATAAGCCTATTAGAAAACACCCCAAAAATTATTGATGCAGATAATATATGGACAACAGCCCAAATAGGATTAATGCAGATAATATATGGAAAAAAAATACCCAAAACAACATTGACGCATATAATATATTTAAATTTAAAATAAACCTTGTGAAACAAACCTCGGTAAGGACCCAAAGAACCATAAACAAAAAAAGACCCATGGCCCTCCATCATGTGTCAACCACCTTCTTCATAGTGCTTTCCTCAGTATTTATTATTTGCTTAAGCTTCCTGCTAATGCTATCAAGAGTACTAATAAGGATACTAATGAGGATGTTGGTAACCTGATGATGAATCTCCTACTCTAGTAGTTCGTTGTTGATTTTCCCACTCTTGGTTGGCTTCATTGGCAATGTTTGAGGGCAGATTTTTATCCCATATAGTCAAGGAATTTAGACTGATTTCCATGTTGTCTAAGAGGTAAACCTATTTGTTTGCCTCCCTATATACATGTTTGCATATCACACTACCTTGTCTTCTTATCATGTTTTTGGCTTCCCTAATGGTATTCATGACCTTCCATGAATGACTAGAGCTATTTTTGATATACTTTATGATGTTTAGAGAGTCCCATTCTATTTTGTAGTCCCCTTTGTGCTTTTGGATGGTGGTGAGACCTCTCCATAGGGCATGGGATTCTGCTATGTGATTAGTTTGAATGCCTAGTTTCTTCACAAGATGACCACAATCTTATCGCTTCTATCTCTAACCAGTCCTCCTACCCCTGCCATTCCTGGGTTTCCTTTAGAAGCTCCATAGAAATTGAGCTTGAGCCATCCTGTCAAGGGGGGTTTCTATGAAGAGGTGTGCCTTGGGTGGGGATGAGTGACATGATGATTATATTCCTTGGGTATATTAAGAATTTGAATAGAAAAATATCCAATCCCAGATCAGGGGGTTCTGTGCAAGTGATGAGCCGGGAGTTCTTTGTGGCAAAGCTAATATTTTTACTAACAATGGAGGTAGGGTCATTAGGAATGTTAGAGAACACCTTTATGTTTCTTTCTAGCCATAACTGCCATAAGAAATGATGGGTGCACATTTTCTACAAATATTTCAGTCAAGGATTTTTTAAAGGATTAGGCCACTGAGTGAAAAAATCTACCAGGGAGTTGGGTTGAACCCAGTTGATGTAGAAACTGAATAGTAGGTTACTCATCACAGCATATGAGAAATCATATTTAGTGAAAATATGGTTGATGAATTCCCAATAATTATAGCACAGGTGGCATATATTGGGTACCATCATCCCCCTCTTGATGATATTATCAGTGGATATAATATTTTTTGAATTACCATCCAGGAGAAAACTACCACTTTAGGGATGAGGTGCTTGATCCAGATTTGGCTAATAAAAAAAGGATCTTGTTGTGGATTGAGGAGAATTTTGTAGGCAAATTTTATAGAGAAACATCCATTGTCCATATCTTTTCAAATTATAAGGTCTTCTCTTCCATCTATTTGGATCACTGTAGTATTCATCATAAAATCCAAAGCCCTCACTACCCTGGTTATGTGCCCATCATTTGAGTTAATGTTGAGGTCTTTCCAAATTTTAGAACCATTGATGTTTTGTATGAAGTATGCTACTTTAATTCCTATGGTGTCATTAAGGATGGGTTTTAGCACAGATAACTCATCATCTTCAACTAGGGACTGATCATTGACCCACCTGTATGTCCAAAATTTTATGGCAGTACCTATTCCCAGCTGCCACATTGAACCTTTCTGGAGAACTTCTCTAACTTGAAAATTTGATTTTCAAAAATTTGATCCATATTTTGGGATATCTCCATCAATGAATTCTTTGTGCTGAAGGTACTTCCTCTGTATTATTGATATCTATTCTGCGTTGAAACTTGTGTGAATTTTTCAGGCTTGCTTAGCCAGCAGAGTAGTGTTCATATACTTCATTCTTCTATGTCCCAGTCGCCCTTGTTTTTTTGACCTACAAACCTTTTCCCATCCAACCAAATGAATCTTTTGTTTCTCCTCTATGTCGCCCCATATGAATATTTTTTGTATTTGTTCAATTTGGGTGTAAACTGAAATAGAGGCTTTGAAGATTGAGAGGATATAGGTTGGGATGCTTTGGAGGTATGTTACGGTAAGGGTCATTTTACCTTATTGGGTTAGAAAATCCCCTTTCCATCACATGACTCCACATGGAAAATTTGGGATGACTGTAAAAAAGAGGAAGGCCCAGATAGCAAGTAGGGAACTCACCAATGCTACATTGAATAATATGCCTAATTTTAATCTACATGGAAACGGGGGTATTTATGAAGAAGCTTTTACTTTTGGTATAGTTGGTTTCTTGCCGAACCACTTTCTCATATAAATCAAGGATTTTTTTGATCATATTGGCCTCCACTACTGAAGCATAGGTAGCGAGTATTGTGTTATCCATAAATTACTGGTGTGATAGCGGGTTTAGACTCGAGGTAGCCCTGATACCTATGATAGTTTTCTCACTAACAACACTCTTCCTAGATATTCAGTGAGTATGATAAAAAGGATGGGTGATAGGGTATATCCCTACCTAATGCCTCTGTCACTAGGGAAATAACCTGCGGGTGATCCGTTAACCAAGACTAAGAAATATGGGTTGGAGATGCAGCCTCTGATTACATTTATCCATTCCCCATGAAAACCAATTTTTTGAAGAACAACTAGGAGGAAATCCCTGTTTACTCAGTTAAAAGCCTTACTGATATTTAATTTGAGAAAAAGGGTTGCTTTCTTATTTTGGGAAGTTGAATGGAGGACTTCATACAGGGTGATTATGCCATCATGAATGGACCTTCCTTTGACTGAGATGCCCTAGAAAGTATCTATAATGAGCAGGAGGATTTCTTTGAGTCTTGTTGTTAGGGATTTGGCAAGAATTGTGTATATAACATTACAGAGACTGATGGGTTTGTAGTCATTCATGGATTTGCACTCACGGCCTTTAGAAATTAAGGTGATGAAAGTGGAGTTGGTGCTTCTGGGGATGGATTTGTATTTCTACATGTGAATAATGGATTTGCATATGTAAACCCCTATGATATCCCAGTAAGTTTAGAAAAACCTATGGGAGAATCCATCAGGCCCTAGAGATTTATCAGGGGCCATGGAGAAAATATCCTATTTTATTTCTTCATTAGTAAGGTCCTTGATGAGCATGTCATTTATTTCAAGGGATATCAAAGTTGAAATATGTTGAATAAGCTGATCTTGAGCCTATTTGAAAATAGTGGAATGTGTCCCCAACATTTTTCAAAGAAAGTGACTGCGTCATTTATGATGAGGTGGATGTCTCTCACACTTGTTCCATCACTGTTTATTAACTCCTTGATCTTGTTGGAGCTTTTGTGGTGAAGGGTGGAAGCATGGAAAAATTTCATGTTTGAGTCCCCGTCCTTGAGCCACAAGGCTCTAGACATTTATCTCCAGCACATTTCTTCCTTGGCCATAATGTTGTGGTAATTGGAAAGGATATTTTTCTATTCATTCCTGATTTGTATGTTCATATACCCTTTCTAAATTTGCTCTTCTATAGCTTTGATCTTGTTGATGATTTGATCCTTATTTTCAAAAATGTTACCAAACACTTCCTTGTTCCATATTTTGATGTGGTCTTTGATTATTTTGAGTGATTGGGGATCCAGCCACCTACTGTTACTGCCACCCTGCAATTTTATTACGTAAATTTGGGTGAAGAACCCACATTGCCTCAAATCTAAAAGGGGTTCTAAAAATTGGAGGCGTGTTAGCTTCAAACAGGAGAGGGCTATGATTCGAGCTGATTTTGGGTAGGGAGATGAGAGAAGCATGACCAAATAGTGGTATGGCTTCTTGAGATATGAATAATTTGTCTAGCTTAACCTAGATCATATTGTTCCCTATTCTTCTATTATTCCATGTGAATTGAGCTCCCTAAATTTGGATATCCATTAGGTTATTCTCATTGACAAAACCATGGAAGTCCTAAATACTTTTGATTGGAATGTCATTTATTCCTGCCTTATCTGACAGGTAAAGGGGGGAGTTGAAATCCTTAGCCAAAATCCAACAGAAGTTTCTAAAATCCTACCTCATTTGACTTAATTTGTCCCAAAAGGAGCTCCTACTGAGGGTATTGTTTGGGGCATAGATATTATACAGGATCCAGGATTGATCCTTGTCTTTGCAAAAAAGCATGATGTTTATAAATCTATCTGAGGACAAGATTACTCTACCATCTACTTTATCAAGATTCCAAAGGCACAAGAGACCTCGATATGGGACTTGGTTGGGACTAAAAATGCTTCCACTATTTTTCCAAATTGTGTTTCCCGCATTGCATGCTTTTTACTGATCTAACTTAGTCTCTTGGATAATGAGGATTGTTGGTTTGATTTCTTTTCTAATAGTGCTAACTAGCCTCTACTTGGTCGAGTTGTTGAGGCCCCTCACATTCCATGAGAGTATTCTCATATGGAAACTTTTGATGATTTCTTACCCCATTTTTACTACTACACAAGGGGTTTGGATAATTTGGGATCTTCCTTTAGGTGGGTAAAAATTTATGGTATAATGGTTGTTTGGAATCCATTGGTTATGTCCTTAGTGGTTTGGCTTCTTATTTTCTCTTGGATATTAGGTCTTCCTCTTTTCTTATCATTTCCAACATCCACACCGTCTTTTTTGGAGCTTCGAGTGTCTATGGGACTGAAATATGCTCTTGTTTTCTCGATAGACTCTTTGGAAAAAATACTTTTAGGAGAGGGATCAGGGGAACCTAGTTTGATTGGAGATAAAATAGTGTTGTTGGTGGGAAGGGGATACTACAAAATTTCTTTGATGGTGGGGATTTGGAGGTCAAAATTTAGGTATGACATGTCATTTTATTGCTGAGTGAATAAAACTTCATTTATTTCTAAATCAAAATGAGTGAGATTTCATGGAATATCAAATCAATTGGGGTGAGTGAACATTGAGCTTACGTGAGTCTGGTCCTCTAATTTTTCTGGTTGCACTTTTTCCTTCCCTTTGTTTGCCATAGGGTTGTGCCCTGGTGCTTTTTGGAGAGGGTTTTTACTGTATATTTTCCTTATCTTTTGCATAGGGGGCTTCCCAAGGAAGCGAAAGCCTTGGTTCCTGTACAAATGGTTGTTAGAATCCACCTCCTTTTGAAGTTTTATCGAGGGGTTGTGGGACTTGAGGTGTCATTGAGTTTGGTATTCTATGCATAATACCAGTTTATTTTTGTACTCTATGGCCTGGCAGTGATGAAAATAACCATAGACTATATTGATTCGAGTTGGGAGCTAGGAATCAAGATTTGTGTTGATGCATATTATGTCTTGGGTCAACCTAGTGCGAGCTTTGGTGGTTGAATCCATGGCCACCATTTCCCCTATATAACACCTATTCCTTGTAGGATATCTTCATGCCAAAATTTTCTAGGGAGTCCTGAAAGATGAACCCACATTGGAGAAAAATTTATGCTCTGAGTTTTGGCATTAAAATATTCCCCCCATATGCGAATGAACAAAATATTTTTCCCATAGAACCATGGCCCCCATATTAGAATATGGGTTACATCTTCGGGATTGTTTAGGTAGATTTGAAAAAACCCTCTAGGGAGAGCTACAATCTCAAGATTCTCTAAAAATTTCCACATGGTAGTGGCCCACCGCCGAATGGATTCCATGTTTGGTCTGCCACCAAAGAACTTCCCAATAAAAGAGTGTTCTTCTAAAGAAATATATTTGGCCATTAGGGTTTTTGGAATCACTAAGTCTTCTTCGACCACTGTCAAATGGCTTTGGTCCTTGGTAGATTTCTATGTTTTGGTACCTGTGACCTTTTTGAGATAAGATGCAGACCTGTAGGGCATAGTGTCGATCCCACCTACTTTGGGATAACCCTTGTTCTTGTTTGAGGGTTCTTACCCTGGGTCTTTCTCCCGCCTAGTGGAAATATCTATTTCAACATCAAAATCTAACTCATCAATGCCCTCCCCTATAGCAGAGTTGGGAATATCACTTGGTTCAAAGTTTCCCATTGTTTTCATACCCAATACATTTGTACCAGAACTTACATGAGAGAAAATGCTCACCATCGCTCTTCAATTTTTTTTTATTTGTGGAAAACATCCCAAAAGGGATGCCACTTTCGGGTAAGACCCAAGGAGGCAGGGGTATCCATTCCGCCAAAAATACCCAGGACTCGGACCTGGCCTACCACCTTTGACATACTCAAGGAGCAAACAAACACACAAAACCAATTTAAAAATAAGTAAATAAATAAGTAAATAACAACAAAAATAATAAAATAAAATAAAAAACATGCTCCTTGAGTGTGTCAAAAACAAAAGCACAACCAAACACACACACAATAAGATAAAAGAAACCACAACACGAACCACATAGAAAAACACAAGAACCACATAACAAAACACAAACAAGACAAAAACAACAAAACACTACAAAGACATAACCCAAAAAAAACATGAAAAATAAACACAACCAAAACCTAAAATATTAAAAAAATAAAATAAAAATAAAAATAAAAAACAACCAACAATAGACAATAAACAAAAACAAAAAACATAGAAAACACTCACACAAAAAAACATGAATTAACACAAACAAAGAGAAACACAAGAACAAGAATGACAAAAACACAAGAACAATAACAAAAAACATAAAAAAAAACACAAAACAACAAAAACACAAGAACAACAAAAAAACACAAAGAACACAAAAACAAAACAAAACAAAAGAACACACACACCTTAAAAAACTAAACAAAAAAAGAAAAAAGAAAAAAAAAAAATTGAACATAACAATGACCTATCTAGACCAGAAGACTATTAAGGCAAGAAACAACAAAGGAAACAAAAGAAAGAAAAGAGTGAGCTAGGGAACTAAAAAAATCTGAATGAACCAAAGAGAAAAAAAAAACAAGAAGAAACTAGGTACCTTCGAACTCGGAGCCATCCAAAGAAATGATAGAAAGAAGAGCTTCCCTAATTTGTGAAGCCCACCATCTAGGAGGGTGGCCATAACAAGTAAGATCACCTTTGTCCAAAGCCCAATTAGCTAAAGCATCAACACTCTTGTTTTGATCTCTGACCACATGATTGTAATCAACTTTCAAAAATCCCATCTGGATTAATTGAATCTTCTCAATAATTCTTTTTATTCTCCAATCAACCTTATGATTCTTGGAAGGAGTCTTCAAAAGATTAATCATAAGTTGAGAGTCAGACTCAACTAACACCTTTTCCCATCCAACCTTAGTAGCCTCCTGAAGGCCTCTGAGGATACCATACCCCTCAACAAGGTTATTGGAAAGAATACCCAAATTCTCAGCAAAAGTAAAAACCAGGGAGCCATCTGAAAGTCTACCAATTCCTCCCACACTGGCTTTTCCAGGGTTCCCTCTAGAGGCTCCATCAGTATTGACTTTTCCAAAATCCTTAGGAGGAGGTTGCCAATTTCTTGTCCTATCCATCTTACTAATACTCACATTCCCTTTAAGTTGGTTGCCCTTAGAAGATTTAATCTTCAATATTTGCATCACTTGATCCCATATTTGGTGGGAGTTTTGGGGGTGATTAAGGAGTTGATGGACTGATTCAACTAAGTTGGCTATGGTATTTTGCCAAATATAGTGAATATCCTTCCTATCTTGATTAAAAATTTGGTTGTTCCTTTCAATCCAAATATTCCAAAGAAGAATGGTAGAACCCATCCAAACTTATCGCCTAATAAAATGATCAACACCCTCTTGATTAGGCCAATCCCTCCAAAGTTGTTCAAAAGTAAAAAAATTGGACCATTGTAAGCCAAGTAAAGTGGCCATTCTCCTCCATAGCTCAGAGGCTAAAGTACACTCAATAAAAATATGGTTGAGAGTTTCTACATTCTCTTCACACATCTCACATCTAAAAGGGCCATGAAAACCACGCTTCATAAGTTGCTCACCAGTAAGCACCCTACGATGCAATAAAAGCCAATTAAAGAACCTCACCTTAGGCCAAAGATTTTGAGCCCACAATTGAGAAAATATGTCAGAAGAATGGTTGGGATTATTATGGCATAAGGTCAAATAACCTTGAGCAACTGAATACTCACCCTTAGTAGTGTTGTTCCATCCAAAACAATATTTTTCATGGGACCAAGAGAGAGATCTCATATGAAGGATGCCTTGGATATCTTGTCTTTGCCTTTCTGGGATTTGAATAGGCCAGTCCTCAATAGGGATCCAATATCTACCAACCTTTGAATTACCAGTATGGTACCGATAGTAATTAGCCACCTTTATCCAGTTAGCTCGGTGAAGCTCCTCCATCCAAGGCCTCCAATCGGGAAACCGAGTTATCAAAGGCTTGTGACCATCCCAAGAATCTATCCAAAAATTTTCTTGTTGACCATTATGAATGATCCAAAATAAATTTTTCTTTATCAAATCCTCACCAGTCTTAAGAACTGCTAAAATGGGAGAACCTTTGGTAGGAAGTTGATAGCGAACAAGGTCTTCAGGACTTTTGTTCTCAGCATATTTAGCATGAAGATTATTGGCCCAAAGAGCATTGGGGTTATGCAACATCCTCCAATATAATTTAGCAGCTAAAGCTTTGTTGTTATTAATAGAAGACCAGAATCCTAACCCCCCTTTATTCTTAGGAAGACATAAAGTGTCCCATTTCACCAAGGCCCATTTTCTTTTCTCCTTAGTACCACTCCAAAGGAAACGATGACTGATTTGATCCAGTTCTCGAAGAACAACCTTTGGAATATTCAACATGGAAGATACATAAATAGGAATAGCTTGAAGGACTGATTTTACCAAGGTGATTCTACCCCCAGAAGAAAGCCACCTGTTGGTCCACTTTCCAATTTTCTTCTTGACTTTGTCCAACAACCAATTCCAATATTTATTTTTCTGCCTTTGAATATTTATGGGAATACCTAAATAAGTGATTGGAAGGGAGGTCTTCTTATATCTTAATTTATCCAAGACCATGGATTCCTGTCTAGCAGAGTAGTGAAAGAAAATAACTTTAGATTTGTCTTCATTGATCAACTGCCCAATAGCCTTAGAAAAACAACTAATGATTTGCTTAATATTAGAAGCTTCCTTAACTGTAGCTTTACCTAAAAGAGTAGAGTCATCCACAAATTGAATATGAGAGATAGGTCTAGCTCCATGAGCAATGGTAACTCCCTCAAGGGTTTTGTTTTCCCTCTTTTTGGTTATAGTCCTACCCAAGCATTCAACAAGAATGATGAATAAATAAGGGGATAGCGGGTCACCTTGCCTAATACCTCTGGAAGCTGGGAATGACTGAGAAGGCCTGCCATTGATAAGAACTAAGTAGGAAACTGAAGAGATACATCCCATAATCCAATCCATCCAATCCTTAGAGAAACCAAATTGCCTCAAAACTTTGATAAGGAAGTGCCAATCCACTCTGTCATAAGCTTTGGATAAGTCTAACCGAATGAACATGGAAGGAGATTTTTGCATATCCATGGAATGGATGGCTTCCTGAGCAAGAACTATCTCATCTACTATTTGACGCCCTTCCACATAACCCCCTTGCTCTAGGGAAATAATCTTATGCAAAAGAGGCTTCAACCTTTCTGCCATGATTTTAGTAATGATTTTGAGAAGAACATTACATAAAGCAATAGGTCTAAAAGTTGAGATATGATCAACCTCTTGAGCTTTTGGAACAAGAGTAATATAAGTTTTATTGATAACCTTCAAAATTTCTTTGGCTTTCCTGGCTTCTTCCACCACCTCTAATAAATCAACATGAAGGATATCCCAGAACTCTTGGTAGAACTCAATGGGAAAACCATCAGGACCTGGGGTTTTCCCTTTTTGCATTTTAAAAACTACCTATTGAAGCTCATTGATAGTAATAGGAGTAGTCAAAATAGAGTTCTCCTCAGAAGTGATAAGAGAAGGGATTGCTTGAAGAACATTTTGTTGAGAAGTTGAGTCAAGAGGAGTAGCAACAAAAATATTGGAAAAGTAATCAACAACAATAGAGTTCATGCCATCCCAAGTATAAACAACATCTCCAGAATCTGATTTCAGGGAAGAAATAAAGTTGTGAGATCTTCGAGCTAGAAGAGATTTGTGGAAGAAATTTGTGTTTCGATCTCCTTCTTTGAGCCATTGAATTCTAGATTTTTGCTTCCATAAGATTTCTTCTCTTTTTTCCCATTCCTCTAACTGAGTTGTGAGTTTAATTTCATCTGCACTTCTCTTCTCTGTGAGGCCATCTAAATGGATTTTCTTATTCAAATTTTCAATATGAGCAATAACTTCATGTTTTTTTTATGAACATCCCCAAACTCTTTCCAGTTCCAAGTCTTGATTTTGGATTTAATGTATTGCAATATTTTGGCAAAATAGAACATCTTAGTCCCATGCCTAGGTTTACCTTCCTTCCACCATTGTTGCACACGAGGTCTAAAGGAAATGTCTCTAAGCCACATTAATTGAAAACGAAAAGGAGAGAAACTCACATTGGTTTTCCACATTTCCACCATGATTGGCCAATGATCCGAACCAACATTATTAAGAGTCTTCACTTTAGGAATGTGACCATGGATTAAGAAATTTTTAGAGAGCAAAAACCTATCCAATCTCTCCATTATACAAGCTAAGCCTTGCCTTCTGTTAGACCAAGTCATAAGGCCATTATCTAGTTGGATGTCCACAAGATGGAGGTTTGCAATATATTCACTCATGAGGTCAGTGCTTTTGTCCAAATTTCTATTTCCCCCCATTTTCTCATCCAGAGAGAGGATGGTATTGAAATCTCCTCCGATCAAGATCCAAGCTTCAGGAAAATGAGAGATAATATGAGTTATATCCTTCCATTGTCTTCTTTTTTCCTCCAAAGTAGTCAAAGCATAAATATTAATGCAGAGCATAATTTGGTTGGAATGTCTACTTTGAATAGCTATAGCCAACAGACCCCAACTGCCAACCATATGGTGAATAACTACCTCTTTTGGGTCCCAAAGACAAGCAATGCCACCATAAGTCCCCTGGGAACTGAGGGAAACCACTTTTCTAGCTGGCCAAATTTTACTGGCAATTGAGTCCATATCCTCCATTGACATCTTTGTTTCTTGAAGGAAAACAAGATGTGGATGATTTATCTGAATCATTCTTCTAATTTCATTTTGTTTTGAAAGACTCCCTTTGAGTCCTCTAATATTCCAAGTGATGATCTTCATTAATACCAGGGCTAAAAAATTTGGGAAGGGCATTAATATTACCTTCCTCTACAAGATTTTCACCTTCTTTTACCATATGATATTGATTGGTCTTGCGACCTACTTTTTGATTAGAATCCATCTTCAATTTTTTTTCCTTGTTTCTTGACTTATTCCAATTGAATCTGAGATGGCTTCTAACCTTGAAGAATGCTCGTACACAACCAAAATTTTACTAGAGGGTTCAACGGAGTCTATATTGGGACCTGTATTATTTGAAGTTTTGACATTTAAAAGATTGTTTTTCTTGTGTAAATTTTCTCCCTTTTTTCTATTGAAAACCTTTGATTTGTTGGTTTGTCTCTGAGTTCTTCCCTTCATATTTAAATTGTGTTTCTAAGATTTATGTTTCCATTATTTCCTCTTCCTCACTTGGGACATCATTTGTGGAAAGGATTTCAAACATATTAGCATATGACTTTGATTGATCCTTCATAACTGGTTTTTTCTGAGTGTTCTTCTTCTTAGGCATTTGGAAACCTACTGAGTTTATATCTTCTTTCTTTTGATCAAGAATTTTATTTGGGCAAGCACTAGCCAAATGACCATATTCATGGCAAATTCTACAATGAAAAGGAATGTTCTCATAGTCCACTACTTGCTCCCAAGTGTCTTCCCCAAATTGTAATGTGATATTTTTAGGTAGGGGTTTGTCAAAATCCATTAAAACACAAATCCGAGCATAAATAATATGTTCAAAATTTTGAGTACAATCAATAGTCATCATAAAAGTTCCTAAAGAGTTTCCAATTGAAGAAAAAATAGTAGGATTCCAAAATTCAATAGGGAGGCCAAAGAGTCTAACCCACACGGGAGCTATAGAAGGCATCTCTTCTTCGACTTTAAATTTAGTATGCCAGGGCTTCATGAAAAGCCCTGCCCTTCCAAAAAACCAAGGACCCCCTTGAAAAGTTTTCTCTCTATCTTCATTATTAGCAAATAAAACAAGAAAATAACCATTTGGATAAATAGAGATTTGTAACTCACCTTTAGTTTTCCAGCTTTTTGCAGCCCATACTTTGAAAGCAGATAGGCTCGAACGAAAACCCACGAACCAACAAATTAGTCCTCTTTTTTCCAAATCTTCAATGCCAGTCTGAATGTTACCCATATCAAGCTTAACAATAGGAGTTCCATCAACTGCTTTAAGACATCCTGACTCCATTTTCCTGGGATCAATCTTAGGCATTCTTAGAGGTTTATGGGAAGCCCTAAGATTGATATTAGCATTGGGCTGAGGCTGTCCACCATGGAGGGCATCCCTAAAATTCATTTTTGGGGCTGAGTTTTCAAAATTCTTACCCTTGACAGGGGTTTTCATAGTAGAATTATTTTGTGGGTGCACCTTAGCACCAGATTCACTTGAGATATGAGCCATTTTTTGATCAACTGCTTGAAACTTGTTTCGTGATCTCTTTAATCCTTGCCCTAGACGTCGTGGAAAGGTATGGTTTTCACTTTTCTTTTGTGCAACAAATTGGAAGTCGTTGTCACTCAAGTTCACAGTATGATCTATTGAAAGATAAATTTCTAACCCATCTTGGATCCCCTACAACATTTCTTGCTAAAATATTGAGCATAAACCACAAAAATATTGGCCGCTAGGGCCCGAAGGCCCTAAAAACCAACCTCTGGAGCTGCTTGCACTCAACCCAGATGAAACCCTCGCATAGCCGCTTGCCAAAAATCTCGTTCACACATAGGGATGCGCTAGGATCTGTGTTGCTCCAAATGATATGAAAATTGGTGGAGATGTTCTAGGGTTTTTCAGGCATCTACCCTCAAAATTTCAGCTCAATCCGAGTCCGGATGAGTGAGATATGGCCAAAACAAGTTCGACAGTTTGGGCAGTCCTGTGAAAAAATGTCCCTCCTCTAAAGCGAATTTTTTTTTCTGCCATCGCTCTTCAATTATCATATGCTAATTTAATTTATATAAAAATGAGATATTAATAAAAATCACTACAATAAATTTGATCTTGATACTCTCTATATGGATTCTAGTGTAAAGGAAAACTTCAAATACCATGGCCTCTTCATAGTTTTATGAAAGTTCCATGGGAATGACATGGATTTTTCCTAGGATTTGGCCCACTCATGGAAGGATTATGTTATGTCTATTATAGGTATCAAATTCATCATTGACATTGATCTCATGGTGGATTTTTTTATGCTACCCAATGATGGAAAAATTGGGTAGTGTAACAAATACTCTCTTGCTGGAAAATTATCCTACTATGTTGAGAAATAATAAAGGGTTGGTAAGAAAAAGGGAAAAATTATTAGAGTCTCTTCTCAAGCCTTGGAATATGGTCATGGTGTTTGTCCTTCAGTTCCTTAAAATGGATCATCCCAATTCTATTCTTCAGATCTTCCATCTTACTTTTCTAAACCATATTCAAGGAAAAAAAGTCATCAACATCCTAAAATATCTTTTTAGATATATTGAATAGTTAATCCATAATATTAATAAATGAACTTCTTCCTCTCATATCCACCATGGCATCCACCTTATCATCTATAGACATGTCCTTAAAATAAATTCTAATAAGGCAATTGTATATTATCTTGTTGGACCCTTGACCCATCCCTAAGTGTTACATCACTCTAAAATCCCTCCTCATATTGCTACCAAATGTGTTGCTCCAAATTCGACATCTCCTCAGGATAGGCAAATGTTGGAGTTTAATGTTGAATCTCATAGTACACCTCCAACTGTAAAATATGAAGCATGATGCCACTCAACCCATAACATATCCCAAACAAGTAAGCATAAGTCTCCCATAATATTTGAGCAAGAGGGTAATTTTTTTGAAGACTCCCTCACTAGGATTCATAAATTCAAGATTGAGGATGCTCCAATGTAGTTCTCCTCTTAGAAAGGAGCTTGTGCAACTCCTTGAATCCATCCAATCATAGCCAATATTATACATGTATTTCCTTAATTACCAAGAAAGGATATGAATAGGAGTCAGAGGATCTCATGAGTGCGATGACAAGAGCCACAAAAATAAATGCATGACTGCTGCAACAAGCCACTATTATCCTTGAAAAATTCTATAGCTAGTTTGATGGTGATGAACCAATGGATATTGTTGACACCCCTATTCTTAGGAATTATAATTGATTGGTATTTGTACCTCGTATGATTTTGGTTTTGTATTATATATGTACTTATTAATGTGGTCCTTCCTATTTTGGAGAACCCCTCTTTAGTGTACCTACTATTATCTTTCTCATGGAGACTATCTCCCTTTCCTTGATGGTGTCTTTCCTTTTGTTTTTTGGGAGATAGCCTCCCTTGTTCTTTTTGTACAAGGTTTGGGGATCCTTTCAAAAACCCTTCCTCCAACTAATAAAAAAAAATCACTATATTTATGAGTTAAAATCACAAAATTTATGTATATAAAAGATAAAAGAAATAATAATAATTATTCAAATTATAAGAATTAAGAGAAATAATTTGTCGCCATCATTTTTTTGTTATTATGTTTCATTATATTATATTATAAAATTTATGTATATGAAACATAAAAGCAAAAATAATAATAAAACAAATTATAAAAATTAAGAGAAATAATTTATCACCATAAGTTTGTTGTTTTTATGTTTTGTTATATTATATTGTGTTATTAAATTAATTGATCTATTTTTTAATTATTTTTAATAGATATATTTTTCAATTAATGGATATATTTTTAAATTTCTATAAATAAAGAAACTTAACAAATTTATCTAAATATGTGTATTATTATTTGTTAGCACCAAAACATTTAAATAGACTCATTATTCTTGATATAATACTATGAAAAAACCATGGGATGAGTATTACAATAATTTTTATTAGAGGAGACCCAAGTTCAAACCATGATGGGTTTTGTGCATGTGTGTTGTAATACCATTACGTGGTCATGATATAATATAGATGGTGCTTATTTTAATTCCATATAACCAATTGGAAAAGAAAAAAATATTATGACAAAACCAATCTTCTACAAAAGGTATTTAATCAAGATTAAAATTTTATAAACACTTTTTATTTTTAAATATAAACTTGTTGAATAAAACTTGCTACTTACAACCATTTGTTTAGAGCTATTAAAAATTGAATACTTATTAAAAATGGCATGCAAAACTTAAAATATAATTAATTTTTAATGTATAAATTAGTCAAACTTTATTAAAATATTACTAATAATAATGAGATGCAACAAACATTTCTATACTTCTGATTAAAACAAGTAATGGGTTATCCAATGTATTAGTAATTGTGAAACACCCATTTAAATATTCTATAGATAGACTAACCTCCTCTTCCTCACCTAAAATATCAACCTCATCCTCTGAATCATTTTGAATCCTCTAAATATTCCCGATCATTATGGTAACATCTGCATACATAGCATTAATTTTGATTATTCTCTACAAGGACCTTAACAGGTCTTTATCTATGTTCATAGAAATTTTGGTGGTTATAAGAGGAACTTGAGTTCTCACTAGCCATTTTCTTTTAGTCGCAGAGACTCCCCCATGAGGTTTGGGTTTCTCAATAGTGTTATGTTTCAATCAAGATATATAATAAAATCAACATTCATATGTTCTCAATACACACAAATGTTAAGTGTTGGCTACAAATATCCAATAGCTAGAAATATATCTTTTAAATTAGTTACTTGACACTAGTAATATTACCTTTATAGCCTTGATTATATCAAAATTAGTTATTTTTTGATAGAAATACAATTCCAAGAGACTCATAAAATATGGAAAACCTAGTTCAATCATATTATATTTATTTTATGTTATATAATGAGTGTCACTACACTCTATAGTGAAGAATAAGATTGATATAAATATATAATGATTACTATTTAATAACTAACAACATTTCTAATCAGGCTTGGAGTATAATGAGCTTTGATAATAAAATTATGACATGATCAATCAATACAAGAGTAGGCTAAGATCTTCTTCCTATGAGAAACCCTTTGTATTAACAACAAGAAATATAGATATGACATTCATGTATCCATTATAGGGAAATGAAAAGATATCAATGAAGAATAAGTATGGATGACGTCTACTAAAAATCAGGTGTTTATTGTTGTTTTAATTCCAGCACCATAACATAGAATTAGAGTACACAATAATAAGGAAATATGAATAACATATTTACTCCTAGAAGATATATGTATACAATGTAGTGGGTTCCACAAGAAATTTGAAGAATAAAATAGAGGGAGAAGGAAGAAAAAATAGTGGGAACAAGGAAGCAAAATTAGGATTAGAAGGGATAGAACATATATGATGAGGATTGATGTTAGATCTTTCATATGACCCCTCTAGTAGTTCTTAGCTAGGTTTGCATAGTTTATTTCTAGCAAATTAATATTGTAAGTGAGTCTCCTTCTCACATGCAAAGGATTGAAAATCCAACTAAGTGTTCTATTATTTACAATTCAATATATAGGCACTAATGGCCCAAAATACATAACCAACCCATGAAATCATGGATTTGATCCAATATGCTTAACCAAAAGCTACAAAGGTGCAAAGGAGAATGCACGTAAACTTCTAAGTTAAGAGAAAGGAATATTGCTAACTAGAAGATCCATTTTAGCTATCTTGAAGTACACACTTCCTACTTTGAGTTCACACTTACTAACTAACACTCTAAATGACAACTAGAAGATAACTAGTGCCCACAAGTGCATGTGAGAAGGAGACTCACTTACAATATTAATTTGCTAGAAATAAACTATGCAAACCTAGCTAGGAACTACTAGAGGGGTCATATGAAAGATCTAACATCAATCCTCATCATGCCTCCCCACAATAGAAGCATTGGACTCCAATGCTTTCAAAAGAATAGGAAAGTCACGGGACATCTGATGAAAAGAAATCCAACGAGCCTGATGCGGCAGCTGTCCTCGCCGAGCCACAAGATATGAGGTGGTAGACCCCTAGCGAGTCTATCGAGTCTTCGTGTCATAGATCTGATCTGCATCCAATGGTAACTGAGCTTCAGGAACCACGTCCACAGGATGACTGATAGCTGGTGCAGTCTCCAATGTAGAGTCAAAGTACAACTTCAAAAGATCTACATTGACGACGTCATGAATTCCCAAGTGTGTGGGAAGATCAAGGCGGAAAGCATTCTCGGACACCTTCTGAAGAATAGTATAAGGCCCATAGCGAATTGGTTTGATTTTGCTACGAGTCTTATCAGTGAAACGCCGCTTGTCAAGATGCAACCAAACTTTATCACCAACCTAAAATGGATGAGGAATTCGATGTCGATCCATGGCCTTTTTCTATCACTATTGTGTCTTTTGCAAAATCTCAACCACCTTTGATTGAAGATTGTGCAAGTGTTGAATAAATGAGTGTGCCTTGTCTTGCTCCTTCTGAAGATGTGAAGTGACAGGAGAAGGCAAAGACAAAGGTAACTCATAAGGTGCCAAAGGCTGAAATCCCATACAAACTTCAAAGGGTGAATGACCTGTAGAAGAATGTAGGGCCCTATTATAGGCATGTTCAATATGCGTGAGACTCAAGTCCCACTTTTCTGGTGAAGCGTGATGATAGATTCACAAACTTTGCACAAGTGTACGATTTACCACTTCAGTCTGCCCATCGGACTGCGGATGATAGGCGGTAGAAAAGTTAAGGGAAACTCCCAAAATCTTCCACAAAGAATGCCAAAAGTGACCCACAAAGCGTGAATCACGATCCGAGATAATGCTAGTAGGTAGACCAAAGGAACGCCAAATGCTTGTCAAAGAAAAATTGAGCTAAGTCTGATGCAGAACTTGTCTTGCGGCATGGAATAAACTTAGCCATTTTGCTGAATCTGTCAACCACCACGAACACACAATCATGTTGGCGCACTTTCATAGGAAAACCACTAACCAAATCCATGGAAATGCTTTCCCAAGGATGGGAAGGAATGGGCAAAGGCATGCCTAAGCCAAACTTCCTATTAGCTGGTTTTGAGCGACAACAAATCGCACACTTGTTTGAGAAATCTCAACACATCCCTCCGCATTTTAGGCCAATAGAAAAATCGTTGCAAATGATGAAGTGTTTTATGCTTCCCAAAGTGACCACCATAAAGTGTAGAATGAGCTTCCTTAAGAAGTGACACTCTAGGCTCACAAGGAACACAAACCTTGTCCAATTTGTAAAGAAGTCCTTCTTTGATGTAGAAATCTTGGAAAGGACGCAAATTGGAAGAAGAAGGCTTACTCACTTGCTCAAATATTTTTCCAAAATCAGGATCCTAAGAATACTGATTAGGCCAAGTCTGAAATCCCAAGTGCGAAGTGGACATAACTGTTAAGGCAAGAGCGGTTGGAGGCCTACTCAAACAATCAGCAACAATATTACTCTTCCCCTTTTTGTACTTGATCACCAAGTGAAATTGTTGGAGGTAAGAGGCCCACTTCATATGTCTTGATTCTTCAATTTTACTTTGAGATTGTAAAAACTTGAGAGGCATATGATCAGTGTGTACTACTGTATATTTTCCCAAAATATAGTGTCTCCAATACTTAATAGCTTGAACTAAAGCATACAACTCCTTGTCATATGTAGAATAGTTCAACTTAGCAGCAGAAAAAGTTTCTGAATGATAAGCAACTGGATGACCATTCTGTTTGAGCACAGCTCCTAAGGCAACTTTAGAGGCATCTGTTTCAATCTCAAAAGGTTGAGAGAGGTCGGGTAAAGTTAACACAGGTGCTGTACAAAGTTTCTTTTTGAGTTTCTCAAAGGCAACTTCTTGGCTTTTCTCCCAATGAAATGGAGTTTTGGACTTAGTGAGATAATGCAATGGAGCTGCAAGGGTGGAATATTGAGGAATGAACTTGCGATAAAAATTCGCAAGTCCTAGGAAACTCCTTAACTCAGTGAGAGTTGTAGGAGGGGACCACTTAAGTAAAACATCAACTTTTATGGGATCTACCTGAATTCCACTCTCACTAATCACATAGCCAAGGTAAGAAACTGAAGTATTGCCAAAAGAACACTTGGAAGAATTGGCATATAATTGATTCTTCGCAAGAAGATCAAGGGTTTGCTCGGATATGCCTAAGGTGTTCCTCCCAAGTTTTTGAGAAAATCAATATATCATCAAGATATATTATGACAAATTTGTCAAGGACTTCATGAAATACATCATTCATCAACCTCATGAAGGTTGCAGGAGCATTAGTAAGACCGAAGGGCATGACCAACCATTCAAAGAGGCCCATCTTTGTCTTGAAAGTTGTCTTCCATGTATCCTCAGCTTGGATACGCACTTGATGATATCCACTTTTGAGATCTATTTTTGAAAAGAACTTAGCTCCTTGAAGCTGATCTAATAAATCATCAATGCGGGGTAAGGGATATCTATTCTTCACAGAAATTCTGTTCAAAGCACGAAAATCAATGCATAATCTCCAAGTGCCATCTTTCTTAAGAACTAACAAAATAGGTGAGGCACAAGCAGAAGTACTTTCCTTAATGAAACCCTTAGACAACAAATCTTCTATTTGCCTTTTTATTTCTTCATTTTGCAAAATAGATTGTCTATACATGGGAGCATTAGGAAGAGAAGAACCAGGAATTATTTCAATGTTGTGATTAATTGTGCGAATTGGAGGAAGAGACTTTGGCTCCTGAAATATGTGTGAATAACTTTGCAATATTTTATCCATTGAAGAGTGTTGCTTTGTAATGGATGTAGATGTAGAAGTGTTTTGAGAGCGAATGAAAATTAGAGCAACATCACCACCTTTCTTAATTACTCTTTTCGTTTGCTTGGAACTTAGAATGATATTAGGAGTGTTGGTGCTTTTAATGAGAAAGACCTTACCATCTTTTTGAAGTGTGTAGGTTCTTTTGAAAGCATCATAAAAAGCTCTCCTATCATACTGAAAAGGTTGTCCAAGCAAAATCCCACAACAATCCATAGGAGTCACATCACAAGTGACTTGATCTATGAAATGTGGGCCAAGTGCAAATTTTAAAGTGCAAGTGTGGGTGATTTCTGAGCCTCTTCCACTATCCTTCCAACCCAAAGAATAAGGTTGAGGATGAGGCTCCATAGGTAACTTCAAACGCTCGACAATGGACCTCGCAATTAGATTTTTCTGCGAGCCATTATCCACTATACAATCAGTTGCAAAATTATGAAGCAAGTGGGCTCGAGTGATGAACAAAGCATCACGAGCCCCTTCTGAAGAACTTACATTTACTAAGGTAACTTCATTAAGCTTACCTCGTAATTCCGTATATACTCTACTCTCTCCTACAGACTCAAGGGGACCCTTGGAAGCATCCTCCTCTTGAGTAGTAATTACTAAACTCTTCTTTTTAAGCTTAAAGCAATAAGCTTTCTCATGCCCTTTCTTCTTACAATAATTGCAGAATTTCTTAGAAGAAGAAGAAGATTTAGAAGAAGAAGAAGAAGGAGTAGAAGCGGAAGGGGAAGGAGAAGAAGGAGATGGAGAAGACACATTCTTCTTTTGAGCAAAATTCTTCTTTTGTGAGAAATAATTATTCCCTTTTGATGAGTTTGCAACCACTTGAGTAACAAGTGTGCGGAATGCCTGCGATTGCGCCTTAAACTTGTCCTCCGCAAGTCGCGCTCGGTTGAAAAATGAATCCAACGTTTCCATAGAAACAAACATTAGTTCCCTATACAAATGCTCCAACAAGCCACTTTGAAATTTGAGAATCAAACCTAGAACATCATCCTCCACATTTACAAGTATTCTGAACCTGTTAAACTGGAAAATATATTCTTGTACAGACATATTAGTACCTTGTCAAAAATGAAACCATTTAATAACCAATTCCCTAGAATAATTTGAAGGATAGAAATTGGTCTTAAGACATTGTACAAGCTCATCCCATGTAGTTAGTACATCGTGTCCTCTTTTTCGTTCAACAAGTACTTTGGCTAAGCCTGAAAGTTTTAGCTTAGCATAAGGCACTATATCATCTTCTGAAAGTTGAGAGAAAGAAAACCAAGAACTCATGTCAAGAATCCAACTATTCAAGACATCAGGGTTCCTGGATCCATCATACAATGGAACTTCACAATGAACTCTCAGACGAGAATCATGAGCAAAAGTTGAAGCATTATGCAAAGAAATGTCATTTACCTTCATGGCAAGATTGCCAAGGACTTCTGCCATGGTAGTGTCATTAGCCTTATCTGCCAAAGTGTTTACAACATGGGCCAATTCTGCCACTTGGGCAGCCAAGTCAGAAGCCATGTGTTCCCGGGTATAAGCCAGGAGTAAAAATGAGAAAGCACTAATCAAGGAAAGAAAATGGAACTTTTTCCTTGTTACAATGGAGTGCTTCAAAATTTGAAAATTTTACTCCTAAGGCTGAAAATTTTGAAATTTTAAACTACCCTAAGGTGCAATTTAACATTTATTAATTTAAAAATAACTTAATTAAAAAAATTAAATTTCATTTAATCAAAGATTAATGAATTTAATCAAGTTATTAAAAATTAAATTAATAAAAATTAAATTTAACATGCTACCTTAAATAGTAAAAAAAAATAAAAATTACAATAATTTACCCATGCTTTGGCTGTCTTAACTGGAACTGATCTTCAAGTACCCTGCATGAAAATTGTCAGTCTTCAGTTGCACGGTTCTCGAGGTGCAGAAAACCAATCTTGCCTGGCATAATTCCCAAGGCAATGTGCAGAAAGGAAATTTTTAATTTTTGAGACAATTCTTCATTGCCTTGGCTGCACCAATCCCTGAATCCTACGTGCAGAGTGCACGTCTGCGCAGGCGTCAGCCCTCAGCCGTGCGGCTGGGTTGACCGCCGCAGCCGGACATGAGGGTAAACTCCGCCAACCGCGGCAGGCCCGGGAGAATCCCGCCGACTCGTCAGACGCGGCGATAGGTTGTCGTCCGCTCGACGATGCGGTCGTCGGACTGCGTAGTCAGACCGAAGTCTGACTACCAGCTGACAGCAACGTCAGGCCCTAAGCGCCTAGCGGCGGGGACCTGACGTGCCAATGCAGAAACTACATTGGCGGCTATCGCCGATCAGCCTCCACCGAATAGGCCATGCGCTCGGTGTCGTCGAGCACTAACAGCCGCATCGAGCGGATGGCCTATTTCCATGGTGCTGGACGGGCACCTGTCAACGGACAACGATGGCAGCAAATGCTGTCGCTGTCACACCGGATAGCAAGGTTGCTGCCGACAGCTATCAGCCACGCCGCGTGTTGTCGAAAATGCATCGGTGCTGCCGAACGTGGCCGAGGCCTGGACGACGCTGTCGAACGCAGCCGAGGCCTGGCCGAGGCTGCCCTAAAAAAATAATAATAAATTGCTACGATTAATATTTTTGTTTTTTTTTACAAGGCAGCAGCAACAACACTAATATATTAATAAAATAATATATTAACTTAAAATAAAGGCTTTTCTATTACAATTAAAAAAAAATTAAAAATTAACCAGGGGGGTTAATTCTAAAATTTGAAAAGCTTAAATTGTAAAAATGCAAGCAACCAGCTCCCACCAGTAGCTCTCCTTTCAAGATCCGGTCGACACACGACCAACGTTTGAAAGGCACCCAGATCTAAGTCGACACACGACCTAGCTTTGATGACCACCTGGAGCTCTTCAGTACTCAAAAATGGGGGGGCAACAGGGTCAAATGGCTCCCTAATCCTAATTGGACCGTAGCTACGATCCAATCCCTTCCAAGGATCAGTATACGAAGAACTCTGGGGCAAACTTTTCCTATACCTCTTGAGCATAAGCAAAAAGTTGGAACGAGGGGTTTGTCGGCGAAGGAACTTCCTTCTCCGAATGGTTTTCAAGCTCCCTTTGGGCTTAAACCGAGTCCTCAATGAGAAAATATTTCTCATACTAAAACTATCTCCTATCCTCTCACCTCACAAGCCCTAGTGCAAACATGAACTAGGCTCTGATACCAATGAAAAGGATTGAAAATCCAACTAAGTGTTCTATTATTTACAATTCAATATATAGGCACTAATGGCCCAAAATACATAACCAACCCATGAAATCATGGATTTGATCCAATATGCTTAACCAAAAGCTACAAAGGTGCAAAGGAGAATGCACGTAAACTTCTAAGTTAAGAGAAAGGAATATTGCTAACTAGAAGATCCATTTTAGCTATCTTGAAGTACACACTTCCTACTTTGAGTTCACACTTACTAACTAACACTCTAAATGACAACTAGAAGATAACTAGTGCCCACAAGTGCATGTGAGAAGGAGACTCACTTACAATATTAATTTGCTAGAAATAAACTATGCAAACCTAGCTAGGAACTACTAGAGGGGTCATATGAAAGATCTAACATCAATCCTCATCAATATAGGACCAAGAAAAGAACAAGATATAATGAGAGAGCAAGAGAGAGAGAAAGAGAGATAAAATATGAATAAATACCAAAAAATATGGACTATGAAAAGTATGCAATTTATAGATAAAACTAAATAACAATAATAGAGTGATTAGTAATAAAAACTAAAACTATTAATTTTCCTTTATAGTATAATTTATACGATGCACTTGAGTTAGATCTTGTTCTAAAGATATATCAATAGAACTATTGTGTTATGTGTGTATGTTGGGTTGAATAGTATGATCATATCAAAAGAACCTAGTAGCATATGCCTATGTTGTATGAACCACTATATTCAAAAGATATTTTGTTATGTGGTCACCCATTGAAAATGGGGAAAGCCAAGTATCTAAACAAAATATTATAAATAAGTGACAAATTCAAGACAAAATTTCTATCAAATATTTTATCATATTTTACCAATTAGTATTTGTGTTCATCATGCATATTTATGGTTTATGGTATCTTAGTTTGAATATACCATTCAATTTTTCACCAACATCAAAAATTTTATGCTCTTAATCTTTATCATAGGATATTTCTATTAATCTACATATGAGATGAAATAATTAAAATCCCCTTGAATGTAGTGATTATATTTAAATTATAACAACTAATGTAATAAAAATTAGACCTCCCTTTATTATAATATTTGGTATAGATATCATTATCCCCATTATTCTAGGGGTGGTAGACTAAAATTCTACTCTAGATCTAGCTCTGACTTTGGCTTTGGCTCTATTAACATTGGCTCTGGATATATTCACACTAAGTAATCTCTAATATATTTACCTCTTTTGTTAGTCATTGGGTTTGCTTGTGGGTCATTATCTTTGTATCATCATTAACACTAGGTAACCAATAGATCTTTATCTCTAGGTTGCCTCTGAATCATCATTGCTTTTGGGTCCTTTCCTCTATATTACTTCTAGCTCATAATTATATTTGGGTTACATCTAGGTCCTTTACCTTTGGGTTACCTCTAGTTCATCATCACATGTGGTTCGACCTCTATAACTTCCTTTAGATCATCTCTAGAAAATTACCACTAGATTATTTCTTTGTAATATTCCACATCATTATAATCCTCTACATAATATTTCACTATAGGTCTTGTGACTCAAGGTCTTCCAAGAATTGATTGGCTTATATTATTTTAATATAGAAATAATTTATTTCAAGTTTCCAAATATATTTTTCCATGGAAAAACTTACATCCTTCTAAATTCAACAAACTCCATCTCGTCCAATATAATACATTCAACATTTCTTTTTCTTGATCCCATTATAGCATACTAATCCATTCATAATTCATATATATCTTGTTGTTCACTTTTTCCTTGTCTCAAAATTTTATTTAAGAGTGATTATGACCTAAAAAAATATTACAAGAATGCAAGTTCCAACATCTAGTTGTCACATATCTAGATCTTCCATAATTACCACAATAAGTCAATCTAGGAACTTTTGCAGGTGATTCGTTCTTCATAGACTTAATGTCACTACTTATTTCTTGATTAGTATTTTCATATATTTCATAGGTTTACATTTTCACAAACTTGGTCTCATTGCTTCTTGTTGGACCATCATAACCAAGGCCTTCATTTTTTGGCCTTATACCTAGCATTATGGGTATTTTTACACCTTACCCATATCTTCCCAAACCTATACCATTATATCTTATTTTTCTCATTATCTTTGAACCCATTATTTTGTATGTGTTTCAAAGCATCCACTTTCCTCATCACCACTTTGTGTCTATCACTATCACAAAAAATGTTTAAACACATACTTTGCTCATTTTCACTATGGTATCTACCATTATCACCAACAACATTCAAATACCACACATCATCATTGCAATGACATTGAACATAGCCTAAATAATAATTGTTACTTTCAATTCTAATGACATGAACTTTGTCATGGCCAATACAACCATCTTCTACATAATATTTTATCTCATCAACAATATCTAAATCACTTGTATTATGATTTATATCTTTCCTTGGGCTGAGATCAAATGTATCAAAACACACATCTACCAACTTGGGCCTCAAATTACTTGTATTATAATTGGTGTGTGTTCTTTGATGAAAATAACTTATGTCATAAGAAATATCTTTCACTGTAGGATTATCCTTCAAATTTTTAATTATTTCTATTTTCTTTCAACATTACACAAAGATATCAAGGGTGAATAATGCCATGCATGTTCATCTCATATACTAATAAAGATAGTCACATAATTTTGAAAGCATTCATTACTAACTTTTCTACAAATTAATTATAAACAAGACCTTAGTCTTAGGAACTATCATTCTTCTCTATTTTTTAATAACATACACTTTTGAATTTATCCCTACTTATTTACTTGTTTACTATCTCATTTACTTATTGGTTTTGATACTCCCTTGGCCATGAGGACCTTATGTGATATTTTACACTCTTATTCACAATATAGTTTTAATTTACCCAAAGAAATAAACATTTTTTGTTGTGGCCTTTATTGAGATTACCTTGTTGATGTTGCCCTTATCCATGTTGAGGAGTTCTATGAAATTGATCCCCATGAGTCGTCATATTCTATTTAGAAAACATGGTGAAATATCATTTTTCACAAATACAAAAATATTTGCTTCTTCGTTAAAGCTAATATTTTTATGAAGATGAGGTAGAAGGACCCCTTGAATTTTTTTGAGGGGTTTTTTTTTAAATAAGTGCATTATTTGATGACTCATCTCTCACCTTATTTTCAAATTAATATTATTGAAGTATATTTACCAATTATTCAAATGAAACACTTCTCTTTGATACTTAGAGAGATATCATCCATATTTTGAATGATTCCGCAAGAGATCTAAGTACAACTAAGACAAAGAGCTTATCTTTCATATTTTCTCCCATCATGTTCAATTTTTACTTTATGCCTATATTTCTTCCAATATAGTGTTCAATATTCTCACCATCATGGACCCTTAATGTATGACATTGTTATTAAATATGAAGAATCATGGCTTCTTTCCTTCAAACGTAGAAGAACATTTATCCCATGCATATTTTGATATTTTTTATTCTCTTATATGTGTTTGCATTTCATTAGGCACCATTAGGCACTCCAAATATGATAATAATAAGTTCCCATACATCTTATTTATCATATGCTTGCCTAGTTTCAACCTCCTTAGAATGAGTTTCATCACCAATAACTACATCCCTATTTTTTTTACCACAATTATTATTCCTATTTTGTCTTCAATGGTGCAAAATTTAGACCCTTTAACAACTAATATTCTATGAGAAATATTTATGTTCTAGCCATTGATGATTTTTAATAATGTCATTTTGATTTTATCAAATTTTGGGTGGCATATGAAGTATATATGTGCTAGGAGAGAATGAAATCACACCCTTGCAAAAAAACTAAATCATTGTTGAAAAAAATAAAATTACACTTGCTAAAATGTAAATTAACACACTTGAAAGAAATAAATAGTACACTTGTGAGAATAAAATATAATCTAGCAATTGCATAAAAGTATCCTAGGAAAGTAAAATGAATAATAGAAGTAATATACAAAAGGCATTTAATTATATAAGTGTTTTTTAATGTATGAATATATTTATAAAGATAATTAATTTTATTGTGTTGATGGAGTGGGCCCTTACTCCTCATCCCATTGGAAAGTAATTTTTTTTTTTTAAATAAAATTAAAATGGCTAGTCAAAAAGGTTGACCAAAAATTCCAGGCTAATCAAATGTCTTAGAAGGGTCCCATTAGATATTGTTCGCACTAGGCTCACCAACATAAACTTGAGTGTTGTCTCACTTCTACTTTTTTATGGTAGAGATCATATTTTTCACCTCACTGGATGAGAGTTTAGGTAGTCAAAGATACTCTGGATATGTATTGCACTATTTTCTTCATATTGTTAAGGAAAATAGGATTAAATATCCAATGGATGTGAATACAGGGCCCACTTAGAGAGTCACAAACCATTAGGGACTGATATCAAATAGGTGCCCCTTCAATTTTAGGTTTCTTGAGATTTATTGAAAATTCTCCTAGGTCTTCTTGGTCCTTGTCAATAACAATAGGAGTTTTAATTTTCCTCCTTGAAGCCTTTCTTCTATATGAGCACCGGTGATGATTGGCCTTAACTAAAGGAGGAGTGTCAGTGGTAGTGGATTCAAACATCACCTTCTTCCTAACCTTGACCACATCTAGAGAATCTCCCTTTGTGTCATTATCACTTGAGGTGTCCTTCTAAGGGTTCCTTTTATTGGGAGCCAAATAAGTAGGGTGGTCCATTGGGCTACCACCAATAAGGAGAATAGACTTCTACACCTTGTTCTACAAGGCATACTTGTAAAGGATCATATGGAATCATTGATGCTTGGGGTGTGTTGAGTTACCTTATTTGATATTTTTCATAGTGAGCTCTAGAGAATGAAATAAATATTCAAGGACATTTATGCACTTGATGTCGTGTAATTAAAAAAAAACCAGGTGGAAACTCCAAAGAGGAGAATTGATATTTTCCACCATGAAAATTTGAACGATTAGAATCATTACCCAGTTCCAAGGAATAATGAGACCCTCCCTGATAATCCTACCTTTCTCCTAGGCTAGTATTTTGCTATTTTTTCATAAAATGGTTGAGCTTAGATGTTAAGGAATGCTTATTATGGTGAACTATATCCCCATCATTGGGGATCTATATCACCTCTACCAAAAAATGGGTGGTAACCTTGAATTTGAGCCCATGCAGATTGGCATAGTCTTTATCCCATGACTTGGTAAATTCTTGGGATAAATTAGGGTAATTCCCATTGAATTTATGAATGAGTGGCATAAACCCATGATTTCTCAAGATCTCTTCCACCATTATGTTCATTTATAGGGACTATGGATCAAGAAGTACCATTGCCACAATGAAGAAACTCAAATAATCCCACCTTCGAAATGAGGTTGTAAATAAATTTCATGGATTCCATCACTCCACCAATTGAGATTTAAATGCATTTGGGAAGTTGAATGGGCAAAAGCTTCCCAGATACGCATGCCTCCAAATTTGGAGATCTCAATGCTCTAGATCCATTAATGACCTGCATCATATTGGGATATCCTTGTCATACATGTTGAGTCATATTTGGGCACCTCATATCTAATGAAAATATATTTAAAATGTAAATTGATAATTAAGGAGGTGATACTTAGGAGTATGGAAAAATTGGCCCTCTCACTACTTTGGCAATGATTAGGAATGAATATGTTTTTAAAGGGGGCACTGTCATGGGGAAATCTACCATGAAAATAATCATTACTAGAAGTGGATGAGCACATGATCCTGTGGTGGTGCCACACAAGATTAGAGATGAATGTTTGGTGTTGATTCCTACAACTGTTTGGGTTCAAATGATAGTGCCACACAAGACCAAATATTAACTTGAGGCATTGATTTCTACGAATACTTAGTCCTAAATGATTGATTAAGTACCACACAATACCAAATATAAACTTTAGGTATTGTCTTCTATGAATTATTAGGTTTATATGAAAGTGGTAGGGCCAACCAGGATCAGATATTGACATAAGGTGTTGATTCCTATGACAACATAGGCCTAGGTGATGACAATAATTATGGTAAATGATCTTAGACTAATATTTAATCTAAAAGGTAAAATGTCTTATGGTATGGTTTAGAGGTCCATGATAATTATGGAGCCAACAAAGAAGGAAGATAGCTCTAGATGAAGGAAACATCTTCAGTATCACTGTGAGCATGGAGATTTTAAGAAAAATTATCATGCCACGCATGAAGAGACTCTTGCCTAGGCCCAGGTAGGCCATAACATCAATAACTTTGTTGCCTTATCTATATACATGTTGGATGGTGAGATTGCTAAATCTATAGATGTGTCTTTAGGACTCTCCAATGAGGTTGAATATGCTTCATGCCAAAATTAGAGTCCCTTTTATCTAGTTGATAATATTCAGGGAGTCATCTTCAATGATCATATTGTTGAGAAAAAGATCATCCTGGATTAATATCCTTGATTTGATCTACCTTCTATTAATGTATAATTTCTTTGCTTTACCTTGAATTTTTTCTTATGAACAAATTTTTTATCTCTTTCTTTATATTTTTGCTTAATGAAATCTTGCCATTTGGCTAGTCTCATAATAATTGCAACAATGAAATGCAATATTTTCACAATCCACTTGTTGATCACATTCTCTTGATTCAGATTTAATCCTAATGGATTGTGGTAAAGATTTTAAAATATTCATAGCAACACATATTATGGTATATATATGATTCTTCTGCTCTTTAATAGTTAGTCCTTCCTTTATGAATTTTTCTATGGTATTTTTAATATTCTTCAAAACATACTTCTTGATAAGTTGATATTGAAGTCTAAAAAACCTAACCTAAATCAAAAATTTCTTGATAGTTTTTGTCTAGTAGAAATTTTTTGATTACATGGTATTAAATAAAGGGTATCTCTCTCTCTAAACCATGGACCACCACTCAATATTTTATCATTTATTTTTTAATTAGAAAATATGACAAGGAAACAACCTTTAGGAAGAAAAATAATAGAGTAATTTGAACTCAATCCTCACTTCCACTTGATCCAATATTGAATCTCCAAAAATCATGATCAGGATCTATGGAACCTACATATTAATCCCCATATTTTCAAAACCATTATATAATTCTCAATCATTTCATCCTTTATGATTACTTCTCATGCAATATCTACTACTTGGATCAAACTTTCCACATATTTTCTCTTTCACTTATCTTCAACATAGGCATACATACTTCCAACTAGGGCATCCTCACTTCCCATTAGGGCTTCTTATAAACTAACTAGATGGGTTTGGGTTTGGATCACTCTTATATTGTACTCCATCCTAGATTGCACTTCCTCTCAACTTACACTAGTTCCTAACTTTGACTTCCTCCTAGGTCATACTCCCTGCTATCTTGCACTCCCTCTTGGCTCACACTCATTATGTTATCTTATTTCTCTTAGCATTCCTTTACTTTGGAAATTTTTTGGAAATAATATTCATTGCATTCATGGTAAGGGTTTGAAGCATTGATACACTTTGAATGAATCCATTACTCTTTTTTCATATCTAAAGATCTCAATATTGGATCACACTTACTCCTACATCACACTTCCTCCTAGATCACACTTGATCTTATATATTGTTTCTTCCAATATTCCTTTGCTTCAATAATTTTTTAAAAATAATATTTTTTGCATTTATGGTAACAATTTGAAGTATTGATACACTAAATACATCAATTGTTCTTCTACCATATCTAAATATCTCAATATTATCTCACACTCCCTCTCAGCTTGCACTCAAAGATAAATCTCATTATGAACAATATGAAAACATAGAAAAAATGGAAGCGATTGATGAATATGAGAGTGTTGGTAGGAATGGAATATGGAGAGGAAGGCCATCAAAGTATGAATGAAACTAAAATGGAACTCAAAAGGATATTGATTTGGGAAGCAAAATAAAAATATCATGGTTGTTAACAAGAAGTGAGGCTAAGCCCACTAATAAAAAAAAAAAGTTTTGAGGATGAAAAAGATATCATGGAATATTAGGGGTATGAATAAAACCCCTAAAAAAGAGTTATTAAGGAATTAATAGGTTGTTATAGTCTTGGGTTTATTTTAATACAATAAATAAAATTAAGTAGTGAGGAATGTAAGGATACCTTTAAGAATATTTGGAAGATGGGTGATTGTTTAGTAGTTTCTTCTCTAGGATCTTTAGTCAATATTACAATAATATGGAATAAATGCAAATGGAATGGATATTTATTAGAAGAAAATAGTAATTAGGTTGCTAGATTATTTTATTTGAAAGAGGAAAACATCAAAGTTGGGGTTATAAATATGTATGCTCTAACTATAGTTACTCCTTGTGAAAGATGTTGGAAGGACCATAACATATTTTTACCAAATATATTGATGATTCATTGTGATCTATGGATTCTAGGGGTAATATTAATATTGTTCTATCTCCTTTGGAAAAGGAGGGTGGTATTCTAGGATGCTCTAAATCGATGCAATAGTTTACTTTATTTGTCAATTAAAATGACCTTTGGGATGTTACTCCCTCAATATTTTAGTATACATGGGATAATAGACACATCGAAAAAAATCATATAGCAAAAAGGATGGAGATAATTTTATTATTGAGTAAACAATTGTAAACAAATTATAAAATCTCTTCATATATTTTATTGCAAGCATGATCCAATCAAAAAACTATTTGTTTGACTTGTGAGTTACTTAATAATGGTCATCCAAAGATATTTTACTTCCAATCTATGTGCTTCCAAGATCCCAAATTTTTCTACATGATTATATTATGGTGGGATGAATCAAAATTTGAAGGGTCGTGTATGTATAGTTTTGTTCAAAAGTTAAAATATTTAAAGGAATAAATGAAGATTTGGAATGCCAAATATTTTAGTGATATTTATAGAGAAAAGAATTGAATCCAAGCTCAAAATTTTACAAGTGATAGTAGAAGTTAATGGAATGGATTAGGATTCTTATGTGAAAGAGAAATAATTGCTTTGTGATTATCATAATGCATGGAAAAGGAGTATTCATATTGGTTAAAAAAATCTATATAAAAATAATTTAAGGAGATAGAAATACAAAACAAAATCATGCTACAACAAAATCAATTTTTTTTGTTTGTCATAAAAGAAATAGTTTAACTCAAGATGGAAGAAATATTGATGATGAAGAAGAGAAGAAAGAAATTACTTTTTTTCAAATATTTTATTGGATTCCAAGCAATATAAGAAGGCACAAGAAAAAATTATATACAATATGCTATCAATTATCAATAATTACAAAAATATTTTATCATATTCTAGAAAATTATTTGTTGAAATTTTTAGATTTTGTTTTTAGTGGGCTATGGAAATGGAGCTCTGATAGGGTTTGCACATGGTGCTGTCACCATTACATGCAAACGCCTCAATAAGGTAGAATGGGTGTGGATTACAAGGCTTAGGTGTGGGTTTCTTCTTAACCAACACTATTTAAAACATTGAATGTAATTTTAATTTTTTGTAGATAAGAATAACATGGATATGGAAAGGAATGGTTAGAGGAATCAGAAGGATCAGATAAGAATAAAAGAGGATAAAGGAAAAGACCAGTGCTTTTTGGGAGTAGAAATAATCCCACCCCAGAATTACCCACCTCAAGAGGAGGTGGGGGAGGGGCTAATCTAAGAGGCTCATTCTTAGCCCTGAGCCCCAAAGGTGACACTTTGCCATTGATGTCAAATGGGGAGATATTTGAGTAAGGAGGAGAGATTTGGTATTTGAGTAAATAGGAGATATTTGAAGAAATTAATGAGCCAATGGGAAGAATATCCTAGGGGAAGCAGAACAAAAAGGTTAATATTTTTGTGAAAATAATTTGGGTTGCCATCAATGATAAAGGGGGAGATTGTTGGACATTTTGAGTAAAATTTGTCATTGATGTCAAGGAATAAGCTATCATTGATGTCAAAAGGTCAAAAGGAACAATGCAAAGGTTAATTGTAAAATATCTTCATAATATTTTTAATATTATGTGGAAGCATAAGTAGGAGGGTTTTTATTAAAACCATGGATGGGCTAAAATAAAAAATTTTCTTAAAAGCCCAAAGAAATGTTAATATTTATTTTATAAAATATTTAAATATTAAATTTAAATTTCATAAATAATATTATTTATACAAAGTGGTAAAATCAAAGAAGGCTTTAATAAATCCAAAAGGATTTAAAAGTTAATTTATAATATTTAAATTCTAAAGAATTTAAATAATTTATAAATTAATTAGTTAAATATCGAAGCACCGACATTCAAGTTTGAAGGTGGTAATTGGTATATAAACTATATGCCTTAGTGGCATTTGGATATCCTTTGTTCGAATAAGAAAAAGTGCAATCATGTGTTGTGAGAATTCGTGCGAAGAAGAAGACAAGATTCTTGTCTTAAGCACCAGTGAAAAAGGGATAAATTCAATGAGGGCCAAAATTCAATAACCATCTAGGCAATGTGTCCTAGTGGCAAGTGGTTGAAGGCTAAGGTTTTTGGGCACGAAGTGACACGCGATGGATTCACGACAGCAAATTTTTTGGTTGGTTGTGTTTGAAGTGTCGAAGGAAGTGACACATGATTTTTGCATATGCACATAAAGGGAGGAATATATAGCACGTGGTTCTATTTACTCCCTAAGTGAGAGCCTAGCTCGTGCAGTGGTTGGAGTCATAGCTAGGGCGCTAGTAGAGGCAACATCGTGAGTTTGAGTCCCACCAAGGCAAAGGTAATAAAATTTTGAATATATTTTATGATGCCTAAGGTTTGACATGAGGTCCTAGGGAGTTAAAAGGGTTAGATAAAATATATTTTAATTAATCATCATTTTGATTAATTGGAGGAATAAGGAGTTAGCTTTATTTTTTAAAAAATAAAGTATTTGTGACATATTTGTTTATTGAAGATTAAAAGTGTTGGTTAAATTTTGAGAGGACTTTTTGCCATTGAGTTATTTTGAAAAGGATATTGTATTGACATTATTCTTGGTGTTGGATATTATTTTAACTGGGATATTATAAGGTGTATTTGGTCAAATATTTTTGTATATGTTGATGGATGCTTTCTTTAAGATGGAGTGACAAGGTGTATGTATGTTTTGATATTTGCATTGTACCATTGAGAGAGTTTATCATCTTATAACTTCTTTGAACTTTGCAAAGAAGTGTTTGTGGTTGTGAAAGATTTTTGAAGTTCCTTCATCATCAAGAAAAAGGTATGGGCACATTCTTCCTTAGTTGAGTTGATTGGTTGGTTTTTTGGAAAACAAGTTTGGAGTGAAAAGGATTTAATTTAATTTTCTTATTGATTGTATTGAGTTAATGGTTCAAGATTTTCTAGAATAAAGAGTTGTTGTTAAAACCTTGGTTGATAAGAATTGTTGTTGAAACCATTGGTTACTTGAAGAATCTGAACTAGGTTTTGAAAATAACATGAGTATCATTGTTATGTGAGTTTGTTTATAAGCATTTTTGTTGAAGCCATTGGTTGAGTGAAGAACTTGAACTAGGGTTTGAAAAGAACATGAGTATAATTGTTATGTTATATTGGTTGATAAGCATTATTGAAATATTTTGAGTGAAGGTTTATATGCTTAGGCTCGAGTTTGTAAGTAAGAATTGTTTCATTGAGTGATTGGTTGAGTAGAGTTAGTTGAGCCTAGTCAAGTGGATGTGTGAAGTGATTGTTCAAATTCTATAAAAAACTATCCATTATTTTGAATTGATTTGAGAAAGTGATTTAGCATTGAGGTGAATGTGAAGCATATTGAGTCTAACAATTCTTTGTATGTTTCTAAAAAATTTATTGAAAGTGATTAAACATTGTGATGAGTATAGAGCATATTGAGTCTCTAAAAATTCTCTTTATGTTTCTATGAGATTGGACAAGTTCTAGTGTGGAATTTTTGAGAAAATTTGGGGTAAGTCTTTGAGAAGACTTATGGATAGATTTGGGTAAGCTTTTGTGGAAGCTTACAATATAGATTGAGAGTAGATTTGGATACATTCTTGTGAGGACTTATTGAGAATATTGGGCAAGTTCTAGAGAGGACTTGAGGATAGATTGGTGTGAGATTTTCTAGAAGCTTACAAGGCAGAATTAAGATAAGTCTGTGAGAAGATTTTAGAGCAGAGTTGATTGATTTGTTCAAACCTTGAGTTAAGGTTTGGGGTAGATCCAGCAGAGTTGATTTGAAATTGATTCAAGCCTTGATTTAAGTCTTGAGGATATATATTGAGGATATATTTGTGCTAGACCTAAAGACTATTTTTAGTACATATTCGAGGATAGATTTTGATGCATATTTGAGGATAGGTTTATGCCATACTAGAGATAAATATCAAGGATAGATTTGTGCTAGACCAAATTACTATGTTTAGTATAGAATTTAGATAGATATTTGGACATGACAAAGTTTGAGGACAGATATCTCTAGCCAGAGTAGGGAGGATAGGTGTCTTCTGTGGATAGAGTTCCATTTGCTAAGGGTAGTGGATGAAAAGGTCTTCTAGAGCATCACCAGCCAAAGTATATTTAGGAAATTGGTGTCTCATGTGGATAGATATCCATGAACATTGATTAGGGGATTGGTGTCTCTTTTGGATAGAGATCCATAAACATTGTAATAGGTAAAGGATTACCAAGAGATTGATTGAGAAAATTTTAGTGAAATATTTTCTCCGTGGATTAGCCCACATTGGGTGAACAACATAAATTTTGATGTCTCTATTGTGTGTGGTGATTTTTGCATTGCTTTGATTACTTCTATTGATATTGCTATCTATACATTGCATAATATTGACTAATAAAGAAAAGTAAAAAGTGGTCTTATACTGTTCACCCCTCTTTCAGTATAAGCTTCTATTCTTCAACCACCTCTATTTAGATGAGTATTCTATTTACTGTAGCCGATAATGAAAATTGAGACTTTCAAGCCTCTTTGTTTTTTTTTTGTAATATTATCTAGAGAATCTACGAGATTTTTATTAGAGCCAAGAAATTTAGGTATTTAAAATTTACTTGATGAATCACCCAAACATCCATCCTTTATTTGGATAATGGTCATAAAGTTTTATGTTTTTTAGCATCGTCTTAGACTGGGTTGTATTTTTTTATATCCTTTTAAATGCCTATAAATATTTGTGTTCCCTATTAAGTTTATCATGCAATACAATATTTCCTAAGTTGACCCTACAACATCACCAATTTATAACCAAGTTCAATTATTGGAAGTTAAATCCCTTGCTTGTGGATTGGTTGTTGTGACCCTTAGGAAAGGCATTCGATGTTGATGTAAAACCTTAAACATCATCCAAGACATCTCCTACATGCTTTTTAATTTCAATTACACTTATTTTGGTTTATAATAGAATAAATAGAGTCAATCATAAATAAAATAGGTGGATTAAAAATAAGAAACCTTATTTTCCATATTACTCCTTGAACACTCGATGTGTGGTGTCAAATTAAATCAATTAGTGCATAGAAGGGGGTTTAGGTGAGAAATGTTAGTACCAAACACTCCTTAATTTTATACCACATGGGATGTGGGGAGATACTAGAGTGTCTTAAATGAGAAAGGGATTCCCATTTAACTTAACCACCAATTTGTGGTTAGGTAAGTCACCACATGAGGCTTCTTGGTAGTGCTAGTTGGAGGTACTAATGAGCCTCATACATGGGGCCAAAGGTGCTAGTTGGTGGTAATTATGCCATGCAATGGTTACATAGACCATTAACTATTCAACTTCTACTTTACAAAATCTCTAAATTAAATTCCACATTTATCATGGGATGGCATTACAATACCTTATAAGAAAGAAGCCCCCTATTTTAATTGACCACCATTTGCTGGTCATGTGGCCTTCATGCCTGTATGGCTTGGCGTTGAGAATGAACTAGTTTTTGGTATAGTTGCACCCTCGCACCACATGACCAGAACGTAGTAAAGTTCTAGTTGTTGAGCATTTTATCACATGGTAATGTCATGTGTGGACTTTGACATGTTAAGTCTTATATATACTTTGATGGTTGACCTTGGATTCTTGGACCCATTATTGACCTATAAATTCTTTTTGGAATTTATGTAAATTTACTCAAAACATAATTTTAGTAACTTTGGATAACTTGGAGCAAGTTGGTCATTCCTATAAATTTATGTAAATTTACTCACAATATAATTTTAGTAACCCTTGGTTATGCTATGATAATAGTAGGCTTTGGATAACTTGGATCAAGTTGGTCATTCCTATAAATTTATGTAAATTTACTCACAACATAATTGTAGTAGCCCTTAATTATGCTATGATAATAGTGAGTTTTGAATAACTTGAAGCAAGTTTGTCATTCCTATAAGTTTAGAAAAATAGACTTTTGGGAAACAAAGCTTTTGAATTTGATTCCTATTAATGATCTAAGCCCATATTTTATAATATTGAGATGAAACTTATGTCTTACTAAAATGGTTAGAGGAAAGTAAAAAATCTTATTTTTGCTATTGAAGGATGTTTTCTATGGATGAAATTTTATGTTCTATTTTGATTAATAAAATGTATGTTTATTTTTTGATATAGATTATATATTTTTCTATTGAGAGAAACTATTTTATGTAGTCTATTTAAGCTTTAAAATACCTCCTGGGGAAAGAATATATGAGGAATATATTCTTGAGAGGAGTACAATATCCTCTCAAAACCATGTATTCTTGGTTAAGTTTGATAATACTTAATGGAAAATAATAGATGAGGAATATATTCTTAGTTAAGTTTTGATCATATTTAATGGGAAAGAATAGATGGAGAATCTATTTTTAGTTAAGTTTTTGGTAATATTTAATGGGAAAGAATACATGAGGAATATATCATTAGATAAGTTTTAAATATTCTTAATGGGAATAATAGATGGGAAATCTATTATTGAGAGGAGTATGGGATCCTCTCAATATGTTGTTATGTGAATTATTATAGAAATTGATTGGAAACAAGTACTATGATATTTCTATGAACTTGTTTGATTATTGAATTGACAAACTATTTTGAAAAGAATGGATGGGTATATAATTATTGAGGAATTTATGGGTTTCACTCTTTGATTGATTATTGAAATGATAAATTATTTTAGGAAAAGATTCCCTGGTATTAAAAATAGTGATAAAACAACTTTGGGGAAGAATGGGTGGGGAATCCATTCTTGAGAGAATTATGGGATTTTCTCTTTGATTTTGCTATACGAAAAGTGATTGATTAGAATAATGGTTGCTTTGTGAAATATCTTATGGCTTGTGCATAATTTTATTTTAAATAATTAGTTTGTATAAGGGAATAAGTATACTTTTGTGAAAAATGAATAGTTGAAGAATGGATGGGAAATTCATTTTTGGGGAACCTATGGGATTTCCTCTTTATGGTGTTTATGAAAATTGAATGATAAACGCATGCTTACATTGTGATAATATTTTATCATATACATATGTTGTAAAATGAAATATTATTTAGCAACCGCATTTAGTTACATACTACATGGAAACAAGGGTTGTCCTAATCCCTTATACCACCATCGTTGTATGAGGAAAGACCAGAATAGAGGACTAAAGAAGATTTATTCTTCAAGATATTTTCTCTGAATATTGTGAAATATTCTTTGTATTGAAGCTCCTTTGAATCATGGGAAGCTTATTGTAAAATGTAGAATCTATAATTGAATTTGATGAAGATTCAGTTGGATAAGGATTGGAATTTGAGATGTTATTTAGGAGATATTCTTGAACAGTATTCTATATAATGATTTGGAATATTTTATGCTCAAACGATATGTTGTTTTTGTAAAAGATTAAAAGCTCATGTTTTATGCACTATATTATGATAAAATGATAATACTTTAGATAAGGTCTACTATCTGTAATACTTTATGATAAATGAAGTTGATAGACTTAATTATTTCTTATGTAAGAAATATAGATTTAGTTAAGATTTGATGTTGTTTATTATTTTGGTTTGGGGGTTTTAAGGAGGTATTAATCCTTAAGTAACCACATATATATACCTCTTAAGATGAATCCATGCCTAAGGTAGTTGTGGGGAGGCAAAACCTAGGTTTCAAATGTAATGGGAACATTCTAAGACTTTGAGTGTGATTAAAATATGGGGAGTCTTTACATAAAATTATAAGTGGTGTAGATTGGATATTTCTTCCAACCATGGAGTTTTTGAACCCATGTGGAAGGGACTAAGTGATGGCATATTGAGTGGGTAGGCTTAGGTTTCCATGAAAAAATATCACATAGAGTGATGGTCACCTTAACTAATATCATAATGGAGATGATGTAGTTAATAATTTAGTGGTTCCATTGTGAATGTGCAATTAACTAATATTATAGGCATTACATCTAGAAGTACCATCATAGACTGACTTATGAGTAGTATGGGAATCAGTGTCACTCTTATCTAAATATTGATAAAAGGGTTAATCCCTAATGCTATGGTCAAGTTATCCTACATTTATAGATAATATAATAATTGTAGGGTGACCTTTTGAGTTATACTTTATGTCATGAAGGTATACAAGGTTTACCCTAGAATCTATAGGAGATTGATCCCTTCTATTCACTCAAGAAATATTTGCAATGTAATAATATCAAAATATGGTAATGCCTTATCAATTTTAATCCATTGGATACATATTTAGGGAACCTTAACTATGATATTTACCTATTGTAAAAATAAAATTGCTCTCTTTTTTGGTTTTGTTGGAATTGGGTTGTTATAGTTTGGTATCAAAGATCTAGGTTGTAGGACCAGAAGCTTCCATGGAGTGAACTAAGGATTTATTTGTAACTTTGACTTGCTATGGAACTTAAATTCAAGTAGGTACATTGGGTATTACATGTCGATGGGGCAATTTTAGATCAAAGAGTAAAAATTCTAGAGAATGTAGACTCTTATTGGGTATGGCACCTTGGATGGAGCAAGTATAACCATAATAATTATTAGATGAGTGATAATGTATAAAATTTATTTTAGGTATGGCATCTTGTATTGAGTAAGTGTGACCATAATTATTATTAGGTGAGTGATAATGTGTAAATTATTAGGGATGCCACCTTACATGGAGTAACTGTGACCACTAGTATTATCAGTGGATGATAATACTCTTGAAATGACACCATACATGGAGTAAGTATGACCATTGAAATTACCATTGGATGGTAATACTCTTGGAATGATATACCACATGGATTAAGTGTGACCATTGATATTATCAAGGGATGATAATAATATTTTTATTAATTAATGGGGATGAGGAAACTAACTATAGTTAATAATTCAATTTTGGATGAAATTGTAACTTAACTCAACTCCTTTGTGGTTAAGGATAATGGAACCTTGCAACAAGGTAAGTGTGAACAAGATCATTATCAATGGAGTGATAAGAGTCAGAACTGAGATGGCACCTTGCAACAAGGTAAGTGTGATCAGGATCATTATCAATGAAGTGATAATGGTTATAATTGAGATGGCACCTTGTGATAAGGTAATTGTGACCTAGATCATTATAAAGGAGGTGATAATGGTCATAACTTAGGTGGCACCTTATGGGGTTACAAGTGTGACTATGACCATTACCAAAATGGTGTTAATGATCTAAATTATTTCATGGGAATATGTAACTAACCATTTGAAGTACAATTAATAGAAATTATAACTTATCCAACTCATTTGTGTGTCCAAGAGAAATGACACTCAAGTTAAGGAGAAGAAGAAAAGGATATTCTCAAAATCCATGGATAGCTAGGAAATATGAAGCTAAAGCTAAAACCCAAAGGAAAATTTCAAGGAATTCTAATAAAGAGGTGGAAAACCTCATCATTGTAGTTTCATTACTACAAGAACAAATAAAACAATAGATAGAATATATGAACCAAAAAAGGTAATTTTTGGAAACTATTATTAATAAAGTTCCTAGAATATAATTTTTGAGAGTTTATAGTATGAGGATCCTTCTACAGAAGATCATGCAGGTAGAGCTTGTTTAGAAATAGAGCTAGCCAAGGACCTGAAGAATATTAGGGTATCCAAATTTATTTGTAAATTTAAATTATGTACCAAAAAATGAGGCTAATAAGCATTTGAAGATACATAAGTCCATCTAAGGAGTGGATCCTAATATTAGAATAAGATAAACATGTTCAATCCCAAGACCATGAAAAATATGTAAAGCTACTTTGGCCAGTAATCATGTATACTTCATAGACCAAGTCAAGAAAATACAATCTTAGGACTAGTATTATAGTGAAATTCAAGAAAAAAATAAAAATAAATCCTAGAGAGAACAAGAATTCTAGCATAAAATATGGTCTTGTGTGTTTTAAATATTGAGTAGTTATACCTAAAATTGATTTGAAGAGATCTATCATGCAAAAATTGCATATATCTCCTTACTCTACTCAACCTAGAAGGGGAGAACATGAAAAATTCCTTCTATGGGTCAGTATGAAGGGAGATATCATCGAATTTGTTGCTTGATGCTTGGAATACCAAAAAGTGAAAATTTAGCATAGACATTGAGTAGGATAATTGTACCCATAGGTATACCAATGTAGAAATGGAAAGTCATATCTATGGAATTTATTGTGGGATTACCTAAAACTAGGTATCAACATTATGCAATCCTTTCGATGGTTGATAAGATGACCAAGTTTACGCACTTCATACTATGGAACATCAAGGATGATGATTTAGTAGTGGAAAATAGGTTTGTCAAAGAAATTTTTAGGTAACATGGTTTTTCTTAAGTGATTATTTTAAATAGGGAATCTATATTTACATCTAAGTTTTGGTAGGCTCTTCATCATGCAATTGGCACAAAGCTAAACATAAGTTTTGCATACCATCCAAAAAAAAATGGTAAAACTGAAAGATTAAACCAATTCTTAGAAGATATGCTTCACATATACTACATGGATAAAAAATCTCATTGGGAAGAGTTTTTCATCTGGTAGAGTTAACCTATAGACTCACATTTCTATCCAATTAGTCAAATATCTATGATAATTTCCATGTATTCTTTCTTAGAAAGTATACCGCTGATCCATACCATGTGTGGGATGTTTCAAAATTATAGATGGTAAATCCCTTGATCATTGAGAGAATACCAATGAAGATTCTATAGTTTTATTCCAAAGTGGTAAGGAAAAAAACTCTGGAAAAGTGAAAGCTCCAATGGGATCAATACTCTAAGAAGAGTGTCACTTGGAAAAAGTGGATGAAATGAAAAGAAAATTTCCTTACTTGTTTGAATGAAAATGTAATGTAATGTTTTTTACTGTAGGAAAAACATAAAGGATTGTGTTTAGTCAAAGGGGGTAGTATGTCATAACCCACCATGGCAGGACTCAATTATGAGATGGATTATGTATTGATTGGATGTTTCAATGCTTTGTATTATTGTAATATGGATGTTTAATCATTTATTTATATATATATATATATATATATATATATATATATATATATATATATATATATATTTATTGTGAGAATATGGTACTGTTGATGTTATGTGTGCTTGTAGGACCAGGTACTCTCATAGGTGGGAGAGGAAGTTGACCATCAAGAATGAGATACCAAAAAAGGAAAATGATATACATTCTAAATGACAACTCTAGGGTAGGATTTACACAAGATAAAATTTAACCATGTGTAGACGCATTCATAAATATGTTTTCATAGTGATAATCATTAATCAAAGTCATCCGTAGCAATATGTTGGTAACCTGGAAGTTACCATAAATATTCTGCTTGAGGACATGGGAAATTAGATTGGTGATGTATTACTTCTTATTGCTTGTTTTTTGCTTTGAATCATGCTTCTTTTGGTTTCCTATGGTTATTGATGGTTTATATTATTTTTGCAATGCTTCATTTCTATGAGTATATTTGTTTGAAATGGATCTGGAAAAGGATACACTTGGGAAGGTATTAATAGATATAGAGGTTATATTAATACTTGAAGTGCTCATATCAACCTAATAATCAATATTAGTTTTGATATTTATTGAATTAATTACAAGGAGGTAATTGATTTATATTAATCTTATGTTAGAATTAGAAAATTTATAAGGTTGAATATTTAATATATTTAATTATGTTTGATATTTTGTTAATATTGTCTACAAAAAAAAAGGGATAACCATACCTACTAGAAACACATGTAATCTTCTTCGCATGGGAGACATTATTTATTATATTAAAAAATAAATAAAGGAAATTGTTCAATGTAGAGCATGGGTCAAAATAATTTAAAAAGAGATAGGATATTTGGAAAACATGAGACAATGGGTTAAACTAATTTAAAAATGGAGAATCCTTCTAGGAGAGCATGTGTCAACTAATATAAAAATACAAGATCCTTTTTAAAAAGATCATAATATTCATTATTAAAAATGGTCCTTTGGGATAAACATGGCAGCATGAGTTTGTTAGTAACATAATAAAAATGGGTGTAGGCCCAAAATGTCCACATCCTTAGAAAAATTTGAAAAATTATTCTAAGGTAGAGAAACTTCTATTTCGTTGAGGATATAGAGTATTTTGGAGTGGATCCGTACAAAGAGTGCTTTAATCTGCTAAACACTTAGTGTTTTTCTCCATAACAAGCTACGTACTTCATTTCACCCAATGCCTAGTGTATTTGCTAGTGGATTTCGATGAGGTTCCCAATACGTAAATATTTTGAGCTTTATTGATGTTAGCGCGGTAGAAAGTGCAAACTGGCGATTATTCCCTATTTCACATTCTCTAGTGACTCAGTTTTTATAAGATGCATTTTGTTGAATTCCAAGACTAATATGGAGCAGAATGGCAACAAGGTTGGAAGCATTTGAAGGGGAGTAAAGGGAGCATAATGGTAACAAGGTCATTTGCATTGCTTGCGGAGCGGATTGGTGATTCCATAGTCAAACCAAGTTAGAGCTAACATCAGCATGATTTTTTAGCAGATTGTGACTTTTGCTTTATGCCATGAATGTGAGAAAGAAGTTAGATCTTTTGAAGGCTAAGTGAGTGGATTTATGAAAAACCTAATTTCACTCACAACTTGGTGCATTTCTCACCAGAACTTGATTTCACTGGTCAAAACCATCAAAGCTAATGTCAATGTTAATTTTGAGGGGAAAGGTGTTTTGATTATTCCTCATTGCTTTAAAAAATATTTCTAAATATTTAATCATAGTCGTATACTGAGAGCATCAAGGATAGAGATTTAATGACATTGTATGAAGCATACAAAGGTAGATTCTTGGTAGATCATAGAACAATTAGTTCAAGGTGGGAAAGTTAAGCATCAAAGGTTTTTCAAGAACCAAGAACCAAAGCAGTTTAAAATCTATCATAGAATGCAATTTCCAAGAATAATGAGAAGTCCAAATTTAGTTTCCAATGGCTTGAGGTCCAAATACCATTACTGGACCAGCATGTTGCAGAGTTGAGTTGTCATGGTGAATTTCTTCCAGAAGATTCATGAACTCCATGAACGAATGAGATAATGCCAGCATAGCTCTTTGTTGATCTATAAAATTTTAAGTTCTTGTAAATTTTACTCTTATTACTTCAATTATAAACTATAATTAGAGGTTGAACCCTTGATTTTCATGGTTGGCTCTAGTTTTTTTGCTTGCCCTACTATGTAAATATATTTTGCAAACTAATGGAAGGAGCATTACTCATATTTTTGACTCAAGAATTTTAATGTTTGATATCTTTCATTCAAGATGTTAGAAGCTATGAATTGTATTTTTATCAATGTTGTAATGGTTAGTTCATTCTATTTTCATTGGATTACTAGTTGTGAAGGTAGTTGAAATATATTCATAGTTAGATATGTGTTGGTAGGAAGTTTATTTTTGCAAAATCTAATTATTGATCTATTCTACTAAATTGGATTGTCAATATGTTGGATATTGGAATTGCTTCCTAGGACATATCTCTATTTTATACTTTTATTTGTGAATATTTCATGGTTTTGGGTGTTGCTCATCCTGAGTGATGGGACACTAGAAGTAGTTTGTTAGATGTTTTTGTTGTAGATGCCTATGCTATTAGCCTATCCAACCACTGTTAATGTATAATTTAACTAGCCCTAAACATTTTATAACCCTATTTCTCAAACCCTTATTAAGCTTAATTGAGTCAACATCTTACTAAGTTGACAAGGAACTAGTCTACTCTAGAGGTTGGGATGAAATAATATTTTGTCCATCCAATGTTGAGTGTTGAGCTATGACTATCCGGTGTAAGCCTTGATAGAAAATTGGAAGATAGATAGTTGTGATATTAAGTAAAACTTGATGATAATTTAGTGCCCAATATTTTTTGGTGCACCTGATGGGACCTGTTTGCAAGAAATACTAAAACCCATAATATATTTTATTGTTTAAAACCTTAACCAAAGGAATCAAGATTTGATAAATTGTGTTGACCTTGCTAAGTAGAGAGCAGTAACTTCACCTAGTGACTCCCTAGTCTATAAACCTAGAAAGAATTATCCCTTTAGACCATACTTTTTCATGTATACTAGTTTATTCAAGACAAATAACCCAAACTCATTTTTCTACTATGATCTACCTCACAAAGGGTCTACTGTTATAAGGAATTTAAATCAAGAATTTCATTTAGACTAAAATCCTCCTAGGAAGAATCCTGTAGTTAATCCAACAATACCTTCAACATGAGTTACATATAGAAATATGACACACAATATAGTTCCAAATTAGCCCTTGCAAAAGTACCCCAATTGGAACACAACTCACCCCATTATACTAACCCATATGCATGAAATTCGTCAAGTTGTGTGTAAGTCCATTCCAACCTATGATGGATCTGGTAAAACTGCATATGAGCACTACAAAGATATTCTAAATCTAGTAGTAATACACAATATAAAAAATAAGGATATTATTATTAGGATCCTAGCACTGTCTTTTAGAGGAAATATTTTGCATTGATTTAGAACCCTTGAGGACAATACCATTACCTCATAGGTAGCATTGGCTAAGCCCTTTGTGGATGAATGTAATCAATTTTTTGACCATTTTTTCCATCCTTGTTTTGTTCACATCTATGTAGAAACATCCATAAGAAACTATTTCATATTGCAACCTGAGGTTCAGTAGGACCTGGAAGAGAATTCCCCCTACTACAAGACTTTCTTATATGTATTATATTAGGGCCCTTGGATCATATTTAGAGCTACAAATACAAAAATCTAGTGTGGAGATCTTTCCATAGTTTCATAATGTGGTTGTTCATGTATAAAATATCCTTATTAATGTGGGGAGATTACCTCCAAAAGTTGTGTTGCCTTACAATTTGGAAACCACTAATATCGAAAGTCAAATAACTACTTCATCTTCTATGGATACCCCTCCTTTATCATCCCCATTCCTGTAAATTACTCTCATTCCTCAGTCAAAATTTTCATCTTCTGCTATTCCTTTCCCTCTACTTCCTTCTTAGATTCCACAAGAATATTTTGTTATCCTTTATATACAAAATACTTTAAAAACTCTTAGCAACAAGATGAATTATATAGAAAAGAGAGAGATGGAGAGGTCTCAACAAAGGATATTTTCTTATATGAATAGATATCAAATACCTTGTCCTATAAATAGTACTAAGATCATATTAAATGCAGCATATGAAGAGCCTAAGTGTTCTTTAGAATCAAGTCTAGTGAATGTGTGGTGTTTAGTGTATAATGACCCTCATGATTCACAATATTGTGTTATGTACCAACACCATGTATAGAAGGCTATGGAGAAAGTAGAAAGAAATCATAAAGGAAGAGTGAATATGCTATAGCATCTAGAACAAATCATGTTTGGAAAAGATCCCGATGAGGATGGACCTATTTCTATCATGACAATGTCAGGAAAGAAAACACTACAAGTTGATCCATAGAATATGGGTCAATTTTAGGTCCCCTCTCAGAAGAAGAGTGATCCACCTTCCCAAAGTAGTAATACTTTCCTTATTCCCAGGACAAATAAAAGGAAATTATTCTTCCCAAGAGGTTTGAGAAAGAAACTGAAGGGGATAGAATTAGGTCCAAGAATGAAGCTCAAGAGAGGCACAAGTTCCCTTCCATTACCAAAAGGTAGATAATTGAGGCCACTCAAAAATATAAGAGAAAATATGGTGAGCCAAAAAGAAGACCTAAAAGGCCTACCTCTACCAAATCTAAATATAACATTGTAGAGGAAATGAAGAATATTCCATACAAAGCTAGTCTATATGATAATCTCTTCATTCCTAGCGAAATAGACCTGATAAAATCTTCTCTAAATAAATATATGTAGGATAAACATGCCACCACAATTCTCAGCATACCCTCTAAAAAGAAAGAAATGTTCTCTACTATTTTAAAGAATAAACCCCTTAATTTTTACATTTATTTAAGGATGGAAGGGTGGGTTTTTTGTGACTATATGATTTACTTAGGGGCATCCACCATAGTTATGCCTAAAGCAGTTTGCAAGGAGATGGGTATGGAGTATACCAGATCCTAACCGAAAGTCCTACAGTTGGATGGGATACCTGTAAATATTGTGGTAGTGATAAAATATGTATTTATGAGGCTACATAGAGCACCTGAGGTAACTATAGTACAATAAATAATAGTGGTGTATCTAGAGCCCTATTTTAGCTTATGCCTTGCAAGAGAATTCACTGCAAAGTTGGGTGGATGCATGTATATGGAATATTCTAGAATGGTTATTCATTTCAAATGAAAGGGAATAAGAATAACACCTGAGAAGCCTTTGTCTTACGACATTGAAAAAATTAAAGAGGACATGTGCAATATCACCCTTCTAGAGGTCTTTAAATTGGTGGATAACTTTGAGGGGTTGGAAATTCAAGATGAACTACCTTTCAGGGAGGATTATAGTTAATTTGGGATAGGTATGGGTACATACAATATTTTTGCAGAGATAGATAAAAGAGTTCCTACTATATCTAACCAGTCCTTCAGAGAAATAAAAATATGGACCATGCACTTTGATGCTGCCAAATGTAAAAATGGTGTTGGTGCTAGTGTGGTTTTACAGTCCCAATCAGAAGGAACAAAGAATTTTTCCTATAGGCTAACATAGTCATGTACTAATAATACTGCAAAATATGAGGATCTATACCTTATAATGATGCAATATGAAATCATGGGCATAAATATATTAAATATATATGGAAACTCTAAATTAATTGTAAATTAGGCAAGAGAAATGTGTAGCAGTAAGCACCATTACCTGAAAGCATATAGAAATAGGGTATGGGATTTTATGGAATCCTTTGATGCCCTAAACATACATTTTGTTCCTACAGGAAAGAATATCTTGGTAGATTCTTTAGAAGTAATGGGATCTAACTTCAACCCTTCTATAGACATAGGAGTTAAGAAGGACAAAGGGATCAAGATGATTTCCAGGCCTGTAGTACCGAATAAGCAATTTTTTTGGTAAGTATTTGAAAGCGATGAAACAAATAATTGATTTTTTGGTGAGAGAAGGCTATTTATCTGCTATTCAAGAAGAAAATACTAAATAAATTTATCAACAAGATTTCATTCAACTCAAGAAAAATCACATACCAAGAGGTTTGGTTATTTTAGAGAGCCTTTTTTGACAATGAAGATAGGAAAAATATCAGATCCATGTAAGTCAATGATAAAATCTATAAAGAAGTTGAAATTGGAAAAGAAAAGAAGCTCAAGGTTGGAATCTGATGTTCTCCATAAGAATAAGAGGATATAAATCTTTATGCCTAAAGTACCAAGACATTGTATCTTGGTCATATAAAGACCTCAAAGTATATGACAAGAAGGTTATCCAACACACAATTGAGATAGAGCCTAATGTAAAAACATTTAAGTAGAAATAGAGGCCTGTGAATCCTAGGATTGAATCCATAATGAGAGAACTATTAAATTTTCTAAATACTAAGATCATTTATGCAATCAAATATTCAACCTGGGTAGCCAACTTGGTACCAGTATAGAAGAAGAATGGTGACATCCACTTGTGTGTAGATTTAAAAAATATCAATCAAGCATCACTTAAGGACCACTACCCACTCCCCTAGATTGATTAAATTTTGTAGATTGTGGTAGGGGTAGAAATATTCTCATTACTAGATGGTTTATCTAGATATAACCAAATTTGGGTGAAGAATGAAGATCAGTTTAAGACAACATTCACCATAAAATGGGGAACCTTTGCATATAAAATAATACTTTTTGGGCTATCTAATGTAGGAGCCATGTTATAGAGAGCAATGGACTATGGATTCGAGGAGCTAATTAACAAGGTAATTCTGGCCCATTTAGATGACATGGCCATGTTTTCCCACAACAAGCAAGACCACTTGGCACACCTAGAACAAGTTTTCTATAAGTACAAAGAATTTGACATCTCCCTCAATCCTAATAAGTCATTGTTTTAGTTAATTAGGGAAAATTGCTAGGCCATGTGGTCTCCAAATAAGTTATGGTCATTGATCTAGATAGAATCAAATCCATTCTTGCTCTTCCACTACCCGTGAACAAGAAAGCCTTGCAGTATTTATTTATCTAGATAAACCTTATCAAGAAATTCATCTCTGAATTTGCTCATAAGGTGAGGCTTATATCTAAAATATTGAAGAAAAATGTAGTTTTTAAATAGACTAAGGCAAGAAATAAAGCCTTTGAAATCATCAAGTAATCCATTTCTATAGCTCTAGAGCTAGTAAATCTAGATTTTAGCAAAGACTTCATTATTTATGCTTATGGAGCAGAAGAAAGTTATGCCTTGGTGCTCACCCAAAAGAATGATAAAGAAGAGAAGCACCCCATATTATTTGGATATAGATTCTTCATGAGTATAAGGTTAAGTATAATTTCATTGAGAATCAATTATTTGTTGTTATCATTAAAAAATTTTAGGTAATACTTGGTTCAAAGCAAGACCCTAGTTTATGTGGTTCATCTGTATGTAAGAAGCTTTATTTTACAAGGATAACTGGGAGATATGAGATATGTTTGGATCACTAAGATCCAATAATGTGATATGGAAATCCATCCTAACAAGCTGGTAAGAGGCATAGCCCTATACCAAGGTCTGATAGAAGTAGCAATTTTAGCAAAAGTGATAGTTTTTCAATCAATAGTAGATGATCATACTAATAAATTATAGTCAGGTGAATCATATTAGATAGAAGAAATGACTAAATACTTTCAAAATGGAGTATGCCCTCCTGAACTTAATGCATCATAGAGAAGAAGATATAGAATTTAGAATTTGAAGTATATCTTATTTTAGAAGATATGTACAAAAGAAACCTTGATGGGGTTCTCCTTAGGTGCTTAAAATATGATCAACAACAAAATTTCATATGGGATTTCCATGAAGAGCTATTTAGAGGACACTTCTCAGGACGAGTAACTACTTTGAAGATTATCAGAGTAGGCTATTACTGGCCTACCATATTTGCAGCCACCTTCAAAGTCACTAGAGCCTGTGATAAATGCTAGCATCAGTAGGAAGGGCAAGGAATGTATCATTTCTCCTTAAGCCAATTCGAGTGGAAGAACCCTTTTTGAAATGGGATTTGAACTTCATAGGAGTTATAAATCCACATTCCTCAGTTGAGCACAAGTATATTTTGACTGTTATGGACTACCTCATTAGATGGGTAGAAGTTATTCCTACAAAGAAATAAGACCAAGAAGTGATAATAAATTTAATGGAAATCCTGATTTCAAGGTTTGGTGTTTCAAATGCTTTTGTAAGCAATAATGGACCAGCATTCATAGGAGATAAATATATTGAGTTTACTGAAAAGTATGGCATTACCATAAAGAATACTTCAAACTACTAACCCCAAGGAAATGGACTTGCAGAATCAACTAACAAGAATCTGTTGAGGATTTTAAGGAGATCATTGGAGGAAAATAAGAGAAGTTGGCACCTATTGTTGGAGGAAGCTCTGTGGATAGATATAATAAATATTAAAAATTCCATCAAGACCTCCTCTTATGCCTTAGTATATGGTAAATAGGTAGTGTTACCTATTCATTTGAATATTTTAGAACTCAATCTGATAAACATAGAAGAGGAATCTAAAGAAGATCCAGTGGAAACAAGGTTGACACACCTACTACAACTAGAAGAGGAAATAACTTAGGTATATGAGTATTTTTAGAATAATTAAGTTGATTTCAAGGTATGGTTTGACAAGAAGGCAAGGTTCAATAAATTCCATATTGGAGACTTTGTACTTAGATGGAATGTTGAAATAGTTAAACCATTACATCATTAGAATTTTAAATTCTTTTGGGAGAGCCCTTTTAAAATAGCAAAAGTTAAGGAAACCAATGTTTTCTAGCTTGAATACCTTGAGGGAAACATACAACCGATTCCATTCAATGGTTTCCAATTTAAACTCTATTTTGATTAAGCTGAGCTCATTGTAATATATGTATATATTTTGTACCATATCATTTTCATTTTATTTCAAGTCTTCATTTTTTATAAAATGATAAAAATATATATATATATACAGTATATACACACATATATATAAATATATATATATATATATATATATATATATATATATATATATATATATATATATATAAAGTGCAAAAGTTGCAAAATAATCGAAGTATTAGCAAAAAAGCAGCAAGTTTTCACTCCACCGTCAAATGGACTAAGGAGGAAGCAGAATGACATCTACTTTTAAAATATACTAAATGATAACAGATTACAACAGAGTTTCAATCCACCAATATTCATGACTATTGTCAAGCGGAAACCAAATCCCGTGCCGCACTATTTTCAAAAGGAGAAATATTCACATGTTAATGTGTAAATTTCCCACACCGCTTTGAGGGAAAGTAAAAGGATGAATAATGCCATGAGTGTAGTAATATGTTTGAGTTTCAGCCAATTAGAAAGTAGCATAACATATCCAAGCTATCGAGAGGAATTATTTTAATTTGAAAAGAGTGCTAATGGATAATTCTTGCAACCCTTGCATTAATGGTGGAGGGTGTACATGTATGGGAAATTAAAAGTTCTAAAAAATGTAGAATGTATTCGTTTAAAGAAAGGAACACTCATCAAGTGGAAATATTAGGAGAAGTAGTCGAGCATTATCTGCAAACTCTAGATAAAATATTCTAAAAATCACTTGCGAAAATGGCCTTCGAAGACACTCAAGAAGATAAAAACTTGACAAACGGGGAATTGGGAACCTACATTGATAAAGAAAAAATTGTGGCTGATACCAAGCTGATCCTCATAGAGAGACTGAAGCTCAAAAATAACATCAATTATAGATTCAAGAAAGGGATAGATTTATAACCCCAAGGTAGATGCAATGTTCTTTTCTTCTTGTCTTTTTATGTCTATGATTCAATTCATCCTTGTCTAGAGTTGATAGTGGCCATTGTCAAATTTTATGACCCAAGAGCAAAAGTATTTAAGATGAAAAAATATAAAATCTTGTTTAGTATAACTTCCAAATCCTATCACATTCTTTTTACCCTAGGGGTAGAACCACTTGTAAGGCCAAAATAATTTAAAACATCCAAGAAAGTTGGGTATTACTCTTTGTAAAAGCATGCTCATGAGGGAGAACATTTCAATAAATGGGTTTATAATAAATTTAAAACCATTAAATCTAGTAGAGAATTATACAAAACCTAAATTCCCATTCAGTAGTTTGTCCATCTAGAGCTCTATTCCATGATTTCTTGTTTGGAGGGTTTGGATTATGATCAATTAGTGATCGATTGGCAAATAGCCACTACATACTATATTTATAATGAGATAATTTATGAGGAAGATGTAGAAAAGAAGGGTGTTAAGCTTATCTACATTGACTGGCCAGCTTTCCTAGCTCAAATAATACATGAGCAATTAGTGAGAATGAAAAGGAATTATGATTCACCTTATTTTTGGCATTACTCAAGTCTGGTTTGGATGTTCTTTACTGCTGTGAGGAAAATGATACCCTAGATTCTAGTCAAGGAAAATAATGATGAGGGAGACCCCATTCCAATATACTGTTGGACTTCTCATATGAGGAGCGTCGAGTCCTTTTATATATTTAACTTGGAATTTTTAGGGTCAACACTGAAGATAATGTATGGAAAATGCCCTAGGCTATCACCACATTCCAAGAAATTATTAAGAACAAAGGGTGCCGAAGAAGGATATTGGTACATCCTTATAAAGGACACAATCATTAGATTATACAGTTTCACTTGTAAGCCTTTTCTATTACCTCATTTTGTTACAAATAGATTATTATACCTAGAATATTTGAGGCAAGCAAAGTTCATTAATATGAACTATGGCTTTGGAAGAAAGAGAAAATGTTTGTTGACCTACCATAGTGTTGATGACATAACCATCACCAAAAATGGCTAGGGTGAACAAATAAACCAATATCTAGATAGGATGGGCCTATTTTACATTCCCAAAATATGGAGATATGACTAGGATGATATATTCCATAAGAGGAACATAGCCTTGAATAATGAAAAGGCCTACAAATTTGAGAAAAAATTCAGCCCTATTTTTGAACAAGGTAGAAATAATAAGGAAAATGCTCCTTTGGAGTGGAATTTTACAAATATGGAACAACTTCATCCATGGTTAGATTTCTATGAAAATATTATTGATTTTGATTCAGATAAGAATGAAAAACATCAGTTGTAGAAGTATACCATCAGAGAAGTCGATAACAAAATGAAATGTAATGAAGGCCATCAGTTGTAAGAGTCTACAATAAGGGACATCGAGGGTAAAAATAAATGGAATGAAGCCAAGATAGTAGATTGCTAGATGATGAGAATTGAAATTGGTAAAGATAAATCCAAGTTTGGACTAGTAATTAACAATGAATTTTTTGATAGATATGATAAGAATATTATAACTTGGAAAGAAAAAGATCCAAATAATATAGTGTTGATTTATAGGAAGCCACGAATAGGATCATATTTCCCATACCCACATTTGTAAAAATAATCTCAAGAAGAAAGAGCTCATACTCCATTAACTTCTACTGAAGTCTTGAAGATATTTGAACTCTCAATAGAAAAACTTGAGAATTTCCTAAAAGGGGCACAATTGATGAGTAAGATGCACTATTATAATGATACGGTCATTAGCACAAAATTAATTCAGATATCTAGTAGGCCCAAGCACCTAGCCCTAGGTTGAGAGCCCTTTGCTATAGAGATAGACTAAAATAAGAAATATGAAATATTTGTGTTCACTCTGGTGAGTTTAACCACTACAACCACAATCGAATTAAATTCTATTTTTGAAAAGACATTGCAAAAAGAACTAGTACAAGAAGGGTTTTTCAGACATGATAGAGAGAATAAGAAATTGGTAACATTACAGGTTTTTAAAATAAAATCTAAAAGGGCATCGAAGGGCACTCAAAAGGAGAGTTTTAAGAAATAGAAGTTGGATAAGGAAAAATTGTTAAGGAAAGCCATGTTTTAGCTGTAGAATAAGTACAACCAATATAACAATAGAGTACAGAGCTAGCTCTAGAACACCATACATATGTATGTGAAGGTATGACTTCTATCCCCTCTTCTCCTTCTCCTCATCCTTTCCTAAATAAAACTCCCTCTCCTTCTAAGAAAGAGGTTGTAACAAAAGTGCCTTCTATCCCTCATAGTTCACCACCTATTTCACCAGTCAATACTAAGGGGTAAACCAACCCATCTCACCAAAAGTCACTTGAGTTCCCATTTTTATCATCTAAAATTTCTTCTTCATCATCTCCCATAATCCCATATTTTCTATTGCAACATACCCCATCATATTAAAAGTAAGCTATTTTATCTGCATCCACTCACCCTTTAGTGAGTTTTACTACATTTTCCATGAGTTTTCCAATTGCAATAGCAATGGTAGTCACATATTCCACTATAGTCACTTCTACCAAGCCATTATCAACTATTGATTTTGCTATCTCATACCTTATAGCCTCTTCTCCTCTTCCGATGAGTTATCCTACACTAGCAACTTTGCAAAATGAGAAGGAAGCATCATAGAAAATTTAATATTTATGGGTAGAGCAACTATCCAAACATTCTAAAAGGATGGCTATGAAAAAGAGAAGCATGTTTGTTGATCCAGTTTCTAGGCAAAGGGCATCCAGATCCATCATTCCTCTAGTAAGAAATCCTGATACTGAAATGACTGCTCAAGACTACCATCTAGAAGAATACACATAAGACATTGAGCAGTTACCTATTGAAGATGATTTGGTGATAGCTAAGGCTCACTTGGACACTCTCTATGTCAAGGGTGATATATAAAAAGAGAAAGTGGACAAGATAGAGTGGATAATTGAAAATATTGAAAGAATAATCAACAACTAAAAAAAAATAGAGAAAGCTCTCAGAAAAGAAGCAAATAACTGGCAAGACAAATTTCAAGAGGCCAATAATCTCAAGGAGAAAATAGAGAAACAAAAGAAGAAAAATGAAGAACAAGCCAAATAAATACAAAGCTTGAAGCAACAACTTCATATTTCAAATACTAAGTCTTCAGGTTTCTCTAATACAGGGTTATATAAAGTAAGTAAAGAACTATTATTTAAAGTTTTGGAAAAATGTTCAGAGTTACAACCCATTATTGATTACATGGATGATGCCAGTCACCTACTTCAGAATTTTCAGGAATATATGGATAACTTCACTAGATAACTACAACCCATGGTTATTCTTGCTAAGTAAATTTATAAGTTAGCAAATAGTAGGATCAATGAGACTACTAAACCTATTCCTAACAAAGAATAGAATACTACAAGGTTGGCTTCTATATTTGTAGTGAAGAAGCACAGAGTGCTCCAAAAGGCTTGGCTATTATTTGATAAGGTAGAAAATATGATATAATATGTAGTGGAAATAAATAAAGAAATGGTTCAAAATGGCTTTAGAGGATTATGGATGGAGAATAACATTTTTTTTTTAGTGGAAGAGATTAATAAGAGTGTTGTTGAGAGCCTTCAAGATGATTCTAATATTGATTCTCTAGAGGAACCGGTTTATGAAGAGTAGGTTTCACAAATTATTATTGATTTTACCAAACTTAGATATTTTATGGAGGACTTGGTAAATAAGGGAAGTGCTATAAATTATAAAGACACTAGTGAGTTGGAGTATATTCACAAGCAACTCAAAAAGAATTCCAACCCCTTTGAAGTAGTATAGAAGTAGGCTTTACAAATATTGAAGTTGATGGTGTAGTTTTTCCAAAAGAATGTTGAAGAAGAGAATAAAAAAGAGCAATAATCACTCAAGGAAGAGGTCGATCAAGAATAGGAGGATAATTCTAAGGAATAAGCTCAAAAAGAGGGTGAAGAACCAAAAAAAGTTGCTATAGAACCACAAGGGACACGAGCTTAGAATATTTTGGTTTGTATATTTTTGTAATCCTACAAAAGTTTTGTATTTTTTTTTATTTGTTTTTACTCTAAAATTTTCAAAAGGCAATAATAAAAGCATGATGCTAGAGAGGTGTAGATAAAAATATTTTTTTGTGAAGGTATTGATATCATTTGTATTTGAAAATCTTTATAAAGAGAACATTGCTTTATTTTTGTTTAAGAATTGGTGCAATTATTGAGGAAGTGGTAGAGATATTCGTGTTTCTAATATGGTCTTGATATGGATGTTTATCCTCTAGGATGTTTCATGAAGCTTTCAGAGGGTAGTGTTCATATGAAAATTATTCTTTGAAACATTTTTTTAAGACTGGCAATTTTTTGACTCTTAATGCCCAATGGATAATACTCTAAGTTTGATGGATTTACAAGAAAATACACCTAGGAGGGACCAAAATGTAGGCCCAAAATGGCCACATCCTTAGAAAATTTTAAAAATTTATTCTAATACAGAGAAATATCTATTCTTTTGAGGATATAGAGTGTTTTGGAGTGGATCCACGCAAACAGTGCTCCAATCCACTCAAAATTTAGTGTTTTTTGCCATAAAAAGCTAAGTACTTTATTTTGCCCAATACCTAGTTTATTTGATAACAGATTCTAGTGAGGTTTCCAATCCACAAATCTTTTGACCTTTGCTAATGTCAGTACGATAGAAAGTGTGGACTGGTGATTCTTCCCTATTCCATGCACTCTAGTGAATAAGTGCTAATAAGATGTATTCGACTAAATTCCAAGACTAATATGGAGTGGAATGGTGATAAGAAGGTCAACAAAATTTGAAAGGGAGTACATGGAGTGGAATGGTGATAAGGTCATTTACATTGTTTCTAGAGCAGATTGGCGATTTCATAGTCAAACTGAGTTAGAGCTAATGTCAGCGTGAATTTTGAGTGGATTGTGACTTTTGATTTATGCCATGAACATGAGAAAGAAGTTAGATTTTTTGAAGGCTAAGTGAGAAGATTGATGACAGACCTAATTTCACTCACAACGCGATGCATTTCTCACAAAAAATCAATTCTACTGGCCAAAGCCATTAAAGCTTATGTCAATGTTAATTTTGAGTGGAATGGTATTTTGATTCTTCCTTGCTACTTTACAAAGTATTTCTAAAGATTTAATCATAGCATTCTACTAATAGCATCAACAACAAAGATTTTGTTGATATTGTATGAAGTTTACAAAGGTCGATTCTTGGCAGATCAGAGAACAGTTAGTTCGAGGTAGGAAAGCAAAGCATCAAAGGATTTTCAAGAACCAAGAACTAGAGTAGTTGAATATCCATGGTAGAATGGAGTTTCCAAGAATGATAAATGGTCCATATCTAGTTTCCAAAAGCTTGAGTCCCAACTATCATTAGCGGACCAACAGGTTGCAAATTTGAGCTATCATGGCAGATTGCTTCCAATGAATTTTCCAGACTCCACAAATGAATGAGATAATGCCAATGTAGCTCTCTGTTGATATATAAAATTTTAAATTCTTGTAATGTCTCCTCTTATTATTTCAATTGTAAACTATAAATAGAGGTTGAACCCTTGATTTTTAGGATTGGCTCTAGTGCATTTGCTTGCCCTACTATGTAAATATATTATTCAAACTAATGGAAGAAGCATTACTCAAAATTTTGACTCAAGACTTGTAATCTTTGATATTTTTTTTTCAAGAGGTTTGAAGCTATAAATTGTATTTTTGGCAATGCTATAACAGTTAGTTCATTCTATTTTCATTGGATTACTAGTTGTGAAGGTAGTTAAAATATTTTCATAGTTAGATCTTTGTTGGTAGGAATTTTATTTTTACAAAATATGATTATTGATCTATTTTGTTAAATTGGATTGTCAATATATTGGATATTAAAATTACTTCTTGGGACATATATCTATTTTATGCTTTAATGTGTGAAGATTTTATGGTTTTGGGTGCTACTAATCCTAAGTGATGGGACCCTGGAAGTAGTTTGTTGGAGGTTTCTACTGTAGATGCCTATGTTGTTAGCCTATCCAACCACTGTTAATGTATAATTTATCTAACCCTAAACCTTTCCTAACCCTATTTCTCAAACTCTTATTGATCTTAATTGAGTCAACATATTACTAAGTTGACAAGGAACCAACCTAATCTAGAGGTTGGGATAAAACAACCTTTGGTCCGTCCAATGTTGAGTGTTGAGCTGTGACTATTAGGTGCAAGCTTGGATAAAAAATTGGAAGAAATATAGTTGTAGTATCGAGTAAAACTTGATGATAATTTAGTGCCCAAAAATGGATGGATCCTTCATAAGGTTCATGTGGAAGGCTTAAGTGAGGATTTTTTATATTTTCAAAAGGAGGAGACATCCATGTTTGGAGAGGAGGCAAAGAAAAGCAAGGGAGAGGGATGAAAGTAACTAAAGGGTAAATCAGAGTTGAAGGACATTAAATTTATTTCATATTCTACCATCATCTAGCCTGCTTCAATTATTTGAGAATTAGGCACTAAAATAGGTTGGATTATTTCTTATTTAATTTTGATCCAAAACTTATCAGGAAGATTAAAGGAAATAATTCATTTAGGGTTGGAATTCCATAGTACTAGTCCTATTCAAATGAGTATTCTCTTTACTATAGCCACTAATGAAAACTAAGACTATTAAGATTATTTGTTTTGCTTTTGTGATGTCACCCAGAGAATATTAGTATAATTTATGTGTTAGATGTGTGACCTTTTGATTAAAGTCAAGAAATTTAGGTGTTTAAATTTTACATGATGAATCACTCAAATGTCCATCCTCTATTTGGATAATGGGTATAAATTTTTGTTCATATTTCAAAATTATATTAGAATGGATCATTATATTTTTTTATATCCTTGTAAATACATATAAATTTTTGATTTCCCTCCTAAGTGTGTCATCTAATGTAAGACTCCTCAAGCTGACCCTGCAATATTACCAATTAATGACTGAGTTATTCAATGTATGGAAATTAAATTACTTTCTTGTGGATCGATTGTTGTGATCCCTGGGAAAGGTGTTTGATGTTGAAGTAAAACCTTGAAAGCTATGAGACATCACATGTATGCTTTTTAATGATAACTGTACCTATTTTTATTTAAAATAGAAAAAAGATAGTCAACAAAAAATTAGATAGATGAATTAAAAAGAGTAAATTTGAGTTTCCCTCTTACTCCTTTATCACTCAACATGTGGCATCAAATTAAATTGGTTATTGCATAGAAGAGAATTCGGGAAAGAAACATTACTGGTAAGCACTCAATTTTATCCCACATGATATGTGGGGCAGTACTAGAGTGCTTAGGTAAGGGAATACCCTTTAACTCAACCACCAAGTGGTGGTCAAGCAAGCCTCCATATGAGGCTTCTTAGTAGCATCAGTTGGAGGCACTAGGGAGCCTCCTCTGTGGGGTCAAAGGTACTAGTTGGTAAGCATTGTGTCATGTGGTGGGCATATAGGCCATTGATTGTTTGGATTATAATTTACAAAATCTCTAAATTAAATCCACATTTGCTATAGGACGGAGTTGCAACACCTTATAAGTAAGAATGCCCCATATATTGATTGACCACTTGTTTGTGGTCATGTGGTTTTCACACCTACGTGGCTTCGAGTTAGAAATATTTCAATTTGTGGAATAGATGCACCCTCCCACCACATGGTAGGGATAATAGAATTGTATTAACCCTCTATTATTCTATGATAATAGTATATTTTGGATAACTTAGAGCAATTTGGTAATTTCTATAAATTTAGAAAATATACTTTTAGGAAAAAAAAGCTTTTGATGGCTTATTTTTATAAGATTGAGATGAAACTTATGTCTTAATAAAAATGGTTAGAGGCTAAGGAAAAATATTATTTGCTATTGAAGGATGTTTTCTATGGAGGAAATTTTATATTTTCTTTTTATGAATAAAAATCATACACCTAAAAAGCATAGACCTAACTAGTGCATCAATTAACATCAAGCTTTAAATCCTCAAAATATGGACAACAATGAAATTAACAAGAAAGTAAGTTTTATTTTATTAAATATTTGCCAAATCCTGATTACAAATATGTCCCTCTTAGGGATACCCAAATTCTTGATACAATTGATATAAATTTTAAGGTCCCTAAATAGGGATGGTGTAATCCACAGGCTCTCTAGAATGGACATGACCTGTTCAAGGCTCAAGGAAGCCTTCTTCTCATGTGATTGGAGGACTATGTTGCCAAGAATAATTTGAATATGCTCAGATCCTGTAAACCTATATTTATGAAACAACATAAAAGTGATTAATAACAAAGGAGACCTCTCTTTATGAGGCTCTTGATGGGCAATTGCATAAATGATGAAAATATAGTGACAAATCATGTAAACTTATAAATAAATGTAAGAAATATATAGATTATTGTAAAGATTGTAAAGAAAGCAAGAAAAATAGCAATTATACAACCTAATTACCCATTAAAACTTAAAAAGAATCAAATCTAAAATAACTAATATAAATTGATAAATGCAAGGAAATAAGAACAAATATACTTCTAATTCCTAGATTTAACCGCACAAATGCATGAAGGCAAGCTAATATATGTTACATCTACCTAAATACATGTTTGAAATGGAAATACTATGGCTAAAACAAAAGAAAGTGAGAATAAAGCCCTCACTATGAATCTGAGGTACAATTAGCACTGTTAGCCATGACTGACAGCCATGACTGAGGTGAAAGTATTCTTTCTCTTATAATCAGGGCTTGAATTTCCAATTTTGTCCATGGAATTGATGATCACTGATCACCTCTATATTTTGGAACTAATTGGTGATGTAGATTCTTCAAATTTGTAGTGGAAGTGGTTCAAACGTGGATGAATGATCTCCTCAAGATCTTGAAACCTCCATAGCTTCACATATAATTATGATTTCCTATTTGGCAGCATATAGGCACTCCTAAAGGGTTGAAAATGGTTCTCCAATCTAGCAGGACTTTGCTACATGCAAATTGACACACTCTTATGGAATTTTCCCCAATTTAAAGGGGGGTATTATAGCACTCTCAATTCCTAATATTAGCTTGCTTGGGAAGACAAGATCAAGGAGCAAGATATTGGAATAGTTGAGAGGAAGGTTTTGGATTCTTTCTTGCTTAAAACCACTTGAAATCCATTGCCATGGCCATTGTAACTAAATTTTGGTTGGCTTGGGAATTCAAAATAGTTTCAAGGCTAGCCGCAACTCTGAGGTGCAACTAGCTCTATTAGCCATGACTAAGGCTGAGTAGGCCAAATTTACCTAAATTGAGTGGTTAAAACTACTGCTCTATCTTGGAATGGTCCAAGATCATTCATATGATCTGTTAGGATACCCATATGAGTAGTTCCCTACACATGACACATTTTAGGTGTCTACATATTCCCCTTTTGGGATGCATTGTGAGAATAAACAATGTTGAGAAAAAATAGGCCACCTAAAATCATGTTGTAGGTTAAATGATAATCATTGATCTGAAAAACATTAGATTTCCTAACCCTATAAAAGGATGTGCATCTTAGAATAATTACTTACAACTAAGGGAAGGCTTAATTTTTAAAGATTTCACATGATCCATGATGATCGGGTAGTCGATGCTATAATCATTCCGATAGGTGGATAACTACTAGCTTAATTGTCATAGTTGCTTTTTTTTGTAGCAAAAGGTAATATTATGATAGTTGTTGGCAACGATTCATAAGAAAAATGTAATTTTATAAGATTGAGTGATCTATTGTTAAATTTTATTATGATTATTGATATTATGACTACCCCCTTAAGTTATGAGTCGATGAGGGTAGGGAATTTAATAAAGTGATGAGTCGCTTGACCTAGATGAATAATTTGGATGATTGAAGACTTTTGCACTATTGTTATTATTTGGAAAGGCCTAATTTAGCCATGATTTCAACTGTTAATAGTAATTGTACATCTCTATCCCATGGAGTAGTTTAGCCACAATGGCTTTCTTAGAAAATCAAAATGATAGCAATTCCATTTAAGCTTATGGTGAATCACTATGTTTGATGATCTGCTAAAAATATCATAGAAGAATTGAGATAAATATCCATTCCCATGGATCAGTATAGCCATCATGGCCTTCTTCAAGATTGAAATTTTAATTTTAGGGATTGCAGTGTTAAAGAGAGAGTTGGATCTCCACCATGGTGTGTGACGTCCTTTCAATGCCATTCCACACGCATGTGGAATGATGTACTCGACTAAAGCATCTCAATTCGAATGACTAATTTACCCTAAATATCCTTATGGTGATTTATTCATCTTGTCGGATTGCATGGATTGCAAGTTGCTACAACTGCAAAGTGTATAGAATAAATGACTGAATACGAGACACATTTGAATTTTGAATTATGTGAATATTTTTGTTATTTTAAATTTTTTTGAGATTTTTGGTTGGTTGAATATTTTTTATTTTACATTTTGAGACTCCTCATGGTGAAATTTTGAGGGCATTTATTGCTGACTATTAGCCATGGTTGTCATCTGTAGCTAATTTGAGAAAATTTCTTAGCCACAACTCTAACCCATAGTTGGAAAACCCTAATTATACACCCATGGTTACCAACTGTAGTTAAGGTCCAAATTAGAAATATAAAAGAAAAATTTGTCATTTTCAAATTCATTATTTCCAATTGCCAACTGCTAATCAGAGATATCTAAGAGGTAACAGTAAAAACTTAATACAGATCGCTACCAAAACTTCCACCCATACCAATGGCTGATCAACCAAAGGCATCCACTAGTGGCAAATATGGTGCTACAAAGGTAGCATCTCTAACCTCACTTATTGAATTACCAACTTAAAATGAACCAAATTAATTAATGAGTAAAATGAACTCACTAAACTATTGGCAACAAACCTCACCCTAGTTAGGTTTAGACTAGGCTAGCTTAGTTAGGGAGGGTTTTAATTTTTTTGGGTTGATAGGATAGGAAATGACCTCGAATGAGGTTTTTACTATAGCCACGAGTGGCATTCACAATTCCCAATTGGTAAATTTGGGGCTGTGGTTGTCAGCCACGATTGACTTAAAATTCTAACGGTCAAAAAATTAACCATTGTCGTCAACCACGGATGTCAGCCGCGATTGAGCAACCTTAATTTTTTTTAATTTTTCTATTTTTTTTGCTATTTTTATTGAATTAATTGATTTTTTAAAAAATTTCTATTGAAATTTTGATTTTTTTTAATGCTTGGAATGTATTTGTAATTTTTTAGTCTTTTTGAAGTTTTTTTATTTTGTTTGCATTTTTAAGTGCATTTTTTATGTTTTTTTTATGATTTTTATTGATTTTGTTATTATCTCCCTTTAGAATTTGATTGCTAGAGTGAGGAAGTCAGATATCCTTTGTGAGCTCCATGATGGACTGACTGGCGCTGATCAGGACTAGTTCAGGGCCATAGGCTTTGACTATGTGCTACAACTTCCATCTATTCAGGTTGATCAGGCTTACATGATTGCCTTGGCCCATCGTTGGGATGCACAAACCAACACCTTTCACCTAATGCCATCACATCTTCACCCAATACGATGAAGGATACAATTTTCTAGAGGATATTGTATGCCATGAGTGATGAGGCACAACTGGATTCTAAGCACAGTGGGATGTACATTGAGTACTGGTATGATGAGTAGGTCTTATCATGATGAGTGGCTATGTTGATGCATATTATCATGTAGATTGTGCTACTAGATACTTTAGGAGTGAGGTTCCCTTGGAACATCCTGGCTAGGACACAGGACCTACTTGGTAGCACTACTCGAGAGCCATTGATTCTTTCCTAGGGGAGTGTTCTACTTGTGCATCTCTACGATGAGTTGTACTAGATTATCCAATGAGGCCATGCTAGAGTTGGATATAGTATAATACTCTAGATATGGGCATCGGAGCATATCACCATTGATTGCCCCAAAGGACTATTGCTATGGATTGGGGATATTCATGATGTATCATAGTGCTATGCAACATGCTATCCTAAGGAGGCCAAGGATTTCAAGAGTAGATCCCATGCAAGGGACCTCCAGTACTACATGGATCAGTTTACTAGACTATGTCCATGGTAGGTTCTATGGTGCCTCTACATGGATTACCCTACATGGGGTATGATAGACCACTATCTGAGGTGGACATGATGTGAGATATGGCTTCTCTAGTGCAAGCTCAATGAAAATGAGTTCTTACACTTCTTACAAATCACTAGGAAGTTTGGGATCTGCCAGGATATCCTAGATGAGCAAGTTTCTTACCACTACATTAAGGCAAAGAGAGACTTGGCCTGGCCTCATGTGACTCGACTGGGAGATGATGACAATATCTTCCAAGATTCGAGGCTTGTATGTATAGGGGCCATAGTTGAGTACGATGTATGGTGGACTATTAGGCTATGGCAGGGTGACAACCCACTAGGTAGAGCTAGGGATGAGGTAAGCACAGAGGCAATCAGTGAGGATCGTATGATTTGATGCACTCATAACAGGATAAGGGTCATATGGGGATAGGTAGTGGCTACAATAGAGGATGAACCCTAGGTAGAGGAGGAGGGTGAGGAGGATCTAGATGACGAGGTGTCATAGCTTCAGACCCAGGTGGCTAGCTTGGAGTCCTAGCTATATACTTCAAGCACTTAAATCCTAAAGAGGGATACCTCCATGGATACCTTATAGCCATAGATAAGGGCAGTTTAGGTTCAACTCAGAGAGGTCCAGACTCAGTGGCACGAATATGAGGAGAAGAGAACAACTCTCCAAGTATAGATTTCCATTGTATACATAGATATACAAAAGATCATTAGGAAGCATGATATTTTCTAGGTTTAGATGGATGCTATGACCATAGAGTAGGACTTTCTCTGATCTGTGAGAGGAGGTCCCTCAACTTCTTATGTTGCTCCTATCATTCTAGCTATAATGGGACTAGAAGGTTTTGATATGGGTGCAAAGATCTAAATATTATATACCCTCATCCATGACGATAATAGGTAGCATGCAGTAGATGTGGATTGCATCACTCTCATGGTGGAAGAGATAATAATATTCAGTGACATAGTGCTAGAGAGACCCATAGCTATAGAGTTACAATGGACTAGGACATGAGAGGTAGGGAAATCATCTGCACGGTCTAGTCACAGGACTCATAGGATAGAGATGTCCACATGCACCAATTCCAGGTGGACTCATAGGGAGGGTGGAGTTTGTGGAGGAGACTCATAGATAGGGTGCGCAGGCCCTATGTAGTATAGATTTATCATATTTTTGTACCATTTTTTAGTGTAAGGTATGAGTACCTACATATTTGTAGCCTATGGGTATTTTGGACACATGTCTATGTACTCTATTTTGACACACATACACACACACACACACACATATATATATATATGATCTAAATTTATGAGACTCATTATATGTGTACATTTTTTTGTTGTTTTATGTTTATGAGATGCATATGGATGCCATGCTTATATATTATGCTTGATTTGATGCTATATGATGTGATGTATTGATTACATGCACTAGCTATATGATGGATGTATGGCTAGATGCTATGATCTAGATGTGTAGATGTACTACTTTGATGTATACATTTGGATGTTATTTTAGATTTTAAATGCATGTTTGATTTGATTTACTTGTATGCATTTAATTTATGATGTTATGATATGGTAAATGCAATATTTGTAATGCATTATTTACATGATGAAATCTAATGTAAATGGACCTGTATATTTTAATCACTTAAAACATAAGGAATGAATGTAATGTGAGTTTATAAATCTAATGGATGACACCATAGAATGTATAAACATCATGAATGTAATTTATAAATCTTATCATAAGAATTAATCAATTAGACACCCATATGTAAGATGATATTATGTATTGTTTCCCTTCATAAACTTTTATAAATTAAAATATATGCATAAAATAGTTAGTGTCCGTCTATATATCATTACTGATATTCATATAGTATCTATTCTATGTTATGAACACATCTTAATAAACAAACTCTCATAAAAATAAATTGATGATTGCTTGATTGATGTGATTTGTTGCTATTTTGAAATTTGTGAGGTTTTCCATGAAACTCAAACACCCTAGTTGACTTATAAAAAAATGAATAATGACTATACTAGACTTCTGAAAGATAATTTTTTTCTATGAAAAAACAAGATATTCATTATCCTTGTGTGTGTAAATGAATATATTGTATGAGACATAAGACTACCTCATTGTCAAGCGAGATTCATTCAACCCATTGCTATATATGGACCTAACCAGTTAGCCATAAATTTATCTCACAAGTACGATGGTAGGTTTGAGTTCTATTGGTTCTCCTTCAGCATAAGATCACCAAATTTAAAAGTCTCTCAAATGGACTTTATTATTATAAGCTTGTTTTAAGTGCTCTTGATAAACATGAATATACAGGAATTTACGTAACGTTCATCAAGAAGAGTCAATTGTTCTAAGCGAGCTTTCCACACATTGTCATCATAAATGAACTCTTTCAATGTGATACATAGCATTAGAATTTCCAAATCTAAGGGCATAATGACCTCAGTGCTATATACTAAAAAAAAAAGGGTTACCCCAATGGGTGTCAGTATGCTAGTCCTATAAGCCCATAATAAATGAAACATAGTAATAGTTATATCATCCTTTCATAAAAATACCTAATATTTTACTAGTAATGTTATAATAACAACCAATAAACAATAAGAGCAACTTGTACATACTTTTAGGATAGGTATGTTATAAATTAATTTTTCTACCATCATCATATCAATTATTGATGGGAAGCCGGGATTCTCACAAACACATTCACAGTAATTTCACAATAATTTCATTAAATTGCTTAATACAGTTTACAGTAGTTTTTCCAGCATACAACTTCTCCCTCAATCTCGAGCTTCACCATCCCGCTTACAAAGATTTTCTCGAGTTTTTAACGAGGCCTCGATCCTCCAGGCAATCAATGTCTCCACCTAACAAAAAATTTCAAATTCAAATTTCCCCCTTCCTGGGTTTTTCGAAATTTCAGTCTTAATGGTAATCTGCCCGATCTACCACGGTACTAGCATTGATGGCTCCCCTGCACCGGCCGCACTATTCTGACCGTCCTCTGCACTGTGTCTCCTCCATTAAACCATCACCTATAAATGCTATTAAACCCGAATAATAATAAGGAAGAATTCATGGCCGACACCTCCCTTAACAATTTACGTGACCTTCCACTTGGTTTGCATACGCGTAACAGTCTGCGTGTACACCTGTCCATGCATTCTTCTTGTCTCAACACTTTTGTCACACGTGCCCTTCACTTTGGTAGGATACACGTGGCTGTCCACGTGTCGAATTTAGTCTTGCCCGGCCGCGATCGAACCCTCCACCTTGTCTTCACCTTACCGTAGTCTTTAGTGCTGCCTAAGAAATATGCCACGTGGCAGCTTCTGACTGGCCGCGATATCGCGACAGGGCTCCTCTCCTCCGTCTTTGTTCTGAAGACCGTCGCGATATCGCGACGTCTGAAGCTCCCCTACACTGCATTGCAAAACGGTCGCGATATCGCGACGACTTACGCTCCTCTCCACTGCCTTGCAAAACGGTCGCGATATCGCGACGGAAACGAAACCCGCCAAAGACACTCTGCAGCTTTTGGGGTCGCGATTTCGTGACCCCTCTCCCTTTGCCTTAAAACTTCCTCAAACCGAGAATTGCTCCACATAAACTTCCTCAATACTAAAATAAATCGATCAAAGTGCAAATAACTTAGAAAAGAAATTTGTATGATGCAAGATTGCTTTACTGTCTCCGGATGCTCCTACATCAGACACCCGGGGTAGATTAGAAGTGATCCTCACTTCTGTGTTGTTGGGGAAAGGCCCAGGCGGTCAACCTCCACTTTCGACAGCCAAGTCGCATCTTCAATAGGCCTGCCCTTCCACTTTACCAAGTATTCAGAATACTGTCTATTTCTGGTGCTTCTGCCCTCACGAGAGTCTAATATCTCCTCAATCTCGTTGGCTGTTGGAGTAGATGCTGAAACTTGCCACAATTCTGCACTTGGTACCTCTGTACTGTCCCCTTCATGATATTCCACCAAATCTGAAATGTTAAAAACAGGTGAAATATCAAGCCAACTTGGCAATTCCACTTCATATGCATTTCCTGACTCTCGCCTTCCCAGTATTCTGCATGGTCCAAACTTTTTCATCTTCAATTTATTATAAGTTTTGGCAGGAAATCTCTCCTTCCTGAGATGCACCATGACCTCATCTCCCACTTCGAACTCCTTGAACCGCCGCTTCTGGTCCGCCCTTGCCTTATATTGAGTATTCATCTTTACAATTTGTTTCCTTACTTCTTCATGCAGACTCTTCATATGCTCTGCAAATTCTTCTGCCTCGGCACTACACTTTTCTTTCCTGTCCAACTTTCTCAGTTCAGACACATTCCTTGGGCTGTTCCCGTATATTATCTGGAATGGAGATTTATTGGTGCTCTTATTGACTGAACTGTTATAAGCAAATTCCGCCTGTGGTAAGACTAAATCCCATCCCTTGGGTTGATCTGCTATCAAACATCTCAATAAATTACCCAGGCTTCTGTTCACCACCTCTGTCTGTCCGTCAGTCTGTGGGTGGTATGCAGAACTGAATTTCAGATCTGTCTTCATCTTCTTCCACAGAGTTCTCCAAAAGTACCCAACAAACTTGGTATCTCTGTCAGAAACTATGCTTCTTGGCAGACCGTGAAGTCGTACCACTTCCTTGAAGAATAACCCGGCAATGTGAACTGCATCACTTGTCTTCTGGTAGGGAATAAAATGTGCCATTTTGGAGAATCGGTCAACTACCACAAATACTGAGTCATTTCCCCTCTGTGTTCTCGGCAACCCAAGAATAAAATCCATGCTTATGTCCTCCCATGGCCTTTCAGGTACAGGTAATGGCTGGTACAGTCCTGTGTTTTGCTTTACACCCTTCGCCATCTGGCATATTCTGCAACCTTGCACAAACTTCCGCACATCTTGCTGAAGTTGTGGCCAGTAGTAATTTTCCTCCACCAGGGCAATGGTCTTATCCCTACCAAAGTGCCCAGCCAGTCCTCCGCTGTGCTTTTCTTTAATCAAGTTCTCCCGCATGGAGCTCCTTGGAATGCATAATTTGCTTCCCTTGAACAACATTCCATCTTGGATTAGGAAATCCAACCATTTTGTTCGGTTCACCGTAACAGGTGTTAAGCAAGCCTTCCAGGCTTCTGCAAAATCTGGATCTCGCAGAGTACAAACCCTTCGCTTCTTCAAATCCCACTACTTCCACTGTCAGTCTAGTCAGTAAAGTCTGCCTTCTGCTCAAAGCATCTGCAACTCTGTTTGACTTCCCACTTCTGTGCTTCAGCACAAAGGTATAACTTTGGAGGAACTCCACCCATTTCATGTGCCTTTGGTTCAGTTTTGTCTGACTGTTAATGTATTGTAAAGCCTGATGGTCAGTAAATAGAACAAACTCCTTTGGCAATAAATAGTGTCTCCACTTTTTCAGAGCCTGAACTATAGCATAAAATTCTTGGTCATAAACTGAATACTTTTTCCGAGCATCATTTAACTTCTCACTGAAATAAGCAACTGGTTTGCCTCCTTGACTCAGTACAGCCCCTATTGCACTGCCACTGGCATCACAGTCCACTTGAAACACCTTGTTAAAGTCTGGAAGTGCTAAAACGGGCTGTTCTGTGACCCTTTTCTTTAATGCATTAAAGCTCCTTTCAGCCCCTGATGTCCACTTGAACTCCTTTTTATCTCCCCTCATTGTTTCTGTGAGAGGTGCACAAATGCTGCTGAAGTTCCTTATGAACTTCCTGTAAAAGCTGGCCAAACCATGAAAAGATCTTACTTCTGTTGTGCTTCTTGGGGTAGGCCATTCAATGATGGCTCTCACCTTCTCGGGGTCCATTTTCAGACCTTCTGCTGAGATTACAAACCCCAGGTATACCAATTCTTTCTTGACAAAATTACACTTTTTCAGATTTATTAGCAACTGCTCTTCTCGCAGTTTTTCAAAGACCCTCCTGATATGCATCAGGTGTTCCTCCAGGGTCCTGCTGAATATCAATATGTCATCTAAATAAACAATAACAAACTTTCCCAAGAATTCCTTCAGTACTTCATTCATCAGCCGCATGAAAGTACTTGGTGCATTGGACAGCCCAAATGGCATGACCAACCACTCATACAAGCCCTCTCTTGTCTTGAAGGTCTGTCTTCCACTCATCTCCCTCCCGGATTCGGATCTGATGATAGCCGCTTTTTAAATCAATCTTTGTGAAGTATTCAGCTCCACTTAAACAGTCCATGATATCATCCATTCTTGGCAACGGGAATCTGTATTTAATAGTGATTTTGTTGATGGCCCGTGAATCTGTACACATCCTCCATTCCCCATCCTTCTTTGGCGCCAGCACTGCAGGTACTGCGCATGGGCTCAAACTTTCCCGAATCAATCCCTTCTCTAACAATTCTTGGACCTGTCTATTTAACTCCTCAGTCTCTACAGGCGTCATCCTGTGTGCAGCTTTATTTGGCAAGCTTGATCCCGGTACTAGGTCTATATGATGGCTAATTTTCCTTACTAGGGGTAAACCCTCAGGCACATTGTCAGACACAATATCTGGAAATTTCTCCAGCAGATTTAGGACTTCTGCTGGGGTATCCTGGCATTCCTTCCTCCTAACTCTAGGGATTATTGCATAACATAAATGTTCATGCTTCAACCCGTTCAGGAACTTCCTCCCCTCAACTAAACAGACTCTGGAATTGTTACATACCTTTTCATCCGCATCCTTTAAAGGCTTTAGTTTATGGCGTACACCATTCTTTGTCAATGAGTAGGTGTTGGCACGGCCATCATGCACTGCACTCCGGTCAAACTGCCAGGGCCTCCCCAGCAACATGTGGCAAGCATCCATGGGTAGGATGTCACACAGGACCTCATCACAATAATTTCCAATGTTAAATTTAACGGAACACTGCTCATTGACCAAAGCTCTGTGGTCCTTCTGTAACCATGCGACCCGGTATGGGTGTGGGTGCTTCTTCCTTTCTAACTATAGCTTTGTAACCATTTCCTCAGAAACCAGGTTATCCGTGCTACCATTATCAATAATGATATTGCAAACCTTGCCCGCACATTTACATCTGGTGCGGAATAAACTTCTTCTCTGGTCTGTGTCCTTTTCCTCATTCAACAGGACTCTTCTTACAAGCATTGTTTCTCCTCTCTCCGCTTCTTCGGAATGCTCAGACTCAGCATCTTCCTCTGCCACAGCAGCTCTGGCTGGACCCTCAGGCCTCTTGTTCGTCCTTTCCCGGTGTTGTGGACACTCAAATGCCCGATGTCCTTCTTCACCACAGTGGAAACATGTCCCACGGAATACTCCTCTTCCAAATCCTCGTCCAGATCCACCCCGTCCTCTTGGGTAACTGTTCTATTCTCGGGGCTGATAAACATCTTCTTCCTTTTGGTCCTGGTTACTACTGGTTTCACCGGTCTTCTTCGGGTCCTTGTACTTTTCTCCACCGGTTCTCCCACCGCTTCTTCCACCACGGCCCCTTCCTCTTTGCTTGCCTTCAAACTGCCTGTTCAGTTTTTCTTCCACCTTTAAGGCAAACCGGTAAGCATCCTCAATGGTGCTTATCCGAACCAGGCTCAGTTCCTCCTGGATACCGAGTCTCAACCCATTGATATAACGGGCCACCTTTTCTTTGTTTGCCTCCAAATGCCCAGTTCTAATAGAGATCTTGTAGAACTCCTCGGTGTACTCTTGGACAGTTTTGTTTGTCTGCCTCAAACCCTGCATTTTTCTTAGCAGATCCAACTCGTAATCTGTCGGGATGAACTGTCTTTTCAGCTTCTCCACCATTCTATCCCATCTTGTTATTCTCTCCTTCCCCCTTCTGTTCCTCTCCAACTGTATTCCCCTCCACCAAATGTTGGCATGACCCTTCAACTTGGTCTTAGCAAATCTGACCCGGTTAGGGTCTTCAACCTCCTCATATTCGAAATACTCCTCTAAATCATTTATCCAGTCAATCACTTCTTCTGGATTTAGGTTTCCCGAGTATGTAGAAACCTCCATCTTCGGTTGTTTTCCAATCTGAGAGATGGCCTTGTACAACCGAGCTTGTGCAGGGTCCACAACCTCTTCCTCCTCCTCAGATTGGTCTTCTTCTTCAACTTCGTCTTCACTTTCCTCATCCCTCCCGGGCTCGTGCCTTCTGCGTAACTCCGCCTGCAGGGCTTGAACTTGTCTCTGCAAGGCTCGGAAGTCTTCGGCCGGCACCACATTTCCTACTCCGCCACGGTTTCTTCGTGGAGGCATTATGTATTTTTTTTTCTCTCTCTCCCACAGATCCTGGTGTAACTGCCTCTCTCCGGCGATCTGTTACACGCTCAGGAGCTCCCGCTCTGATACCACTTGATGGGAAGCCGGGATTCTCACAAACACATTCACAGTAATTTCACAATAATTTCATTAAATTGCTTAATACAGTTTACAGTAGTTTTTCCAGCATACAACTTCTCCCTCAATCCCGAGCTTCACCATCCCTTGCCCTTACAAATATTTTCTCGAGTTTTTAACGAGGCCTCGATCCTCCAGGCAATCAATGTCTCCACCTAACAAAAATTTCAAATTCAAATTTCCCCCTTCCTGGGTTTTTCAAAATTTCAGTCTTAATGGTAATCTGCCCGATCTACCACGGTACTAGCATTGATGGCTCCCCTGCACCGGCCGCACTATTTTGACCGTCCTCTGCACTGTGTCTCCTCCATTAAACCATCACCTGTAAATGCTATTAAACCCGAATAATAATAAGGAAGAATTCACGGCCGACACCTCCCTTAACAATTTACGTGACCTTCCACTTGGTTTGCATACGCGTAACAGTCTGCGTGTACACCTGTCCATGCATTCTTCTTGTCTCAACACTTTTGTCACACGTGCCCTTCACTTTGGTAGGATACACGTGGCTGTCCACGTGTCGAATTTAGTCTTGCCCGGCCGCGATCGAACCCTCCACCTTGTCTTCACCTTACCGTAGTCTTTAGTGCTGCCTAAGAAATATGCCACGTGGCAGCTTCTGACTGGCACGATATCGCGACAGGTCGCGAAATCGTGACCTGTCGCGATATCGCGATAGGGCTCCTCTCCTCCGTCTTTGTTCTGAAGACCGTCGCGATATCGCGACGTCGCGATATCGCGACGTCTGAAGCTCCCCTACACTGCATTGCAAAACGGTCGCGATATCGCGACGACTTACGCTCCTCTCCACTGCCTTGCAAAATGGTCGCGATATCGCGATGTCCGACGGAACCCGCCAAAGATACTCTGCAGCTTTTGGGGTCGCGATTTCGCGACCCCTCTCCCTTTGCCTTAAAACTTCCTCAAACCGAGAATTGCTCCACAGAAACTTCCTCAATACTGAAATAAATCGATCAAAGTGCAAATAACTTAGAAAAGAAATTTGTATGATGCAAGATTGCTTTACTGTCTCCGGATGCTCCTGCATCAATTATCTCCATGAAAGAATGGATCTTGTTATCTATGTTCACTATATCATTAGATGATTCTAATATAAATTTTTATAAGTTATATATTAATATGCATCATTATTAATTAATATGGTATTCAATACATACTAATTAACACTAATTTTGTAGATGCATCATTTATAAATAGCATCATTTTCATGTTAAATCTAAGAAAAGGTATATTAATAATCAAATCAAATTATAAAACTATAATACCTTGATAATATAATATCATATTCTATCTTTATAAAGTATATAAAAAATAATAATTATAAATAGTAACAAGGACATTGATGATAATGCTTTCTTATAATATCTATTTAAAGATACTATAATCAAAGATAGAAGTACATAAAATGTCATCACTTCAAATAGTAGAATATTTTGTTATAAATTAGAATACATCCTTTCCAATTTAATCATAAAAAAAATTATCTTATTATCAACTAAATAAATACAACTTGCACTGCATGCACCAATGTAAATAGAAAATAGGATTAAGGACTATGAAACATATATAATTACCATACTAATAAAAATATAGGAAATACAAGATAGATAATTTATAATACTTATTAGTGATAACAACTATTCTCAACAAACATTGGTATATTATGCACACAAGTGTGCATCGCTATGCAATGTTATACACCATATAAGGAACTTCCTACAATATAATAATATATAAGTACAAGGGATAAATTATTGACTATTCTTGGTATAGCACACATATCATATTAAATATATAAAATGATTAATTTTTTTCTATACTTTATATCTTAAACTAAAACTACGACATCCAATATTACTTAATATATATTGACTAAATCAACTACCAATAATTACTCATTCTATATGATAATAAATGAATAATGTCCAAGACTGTGATTTTCTCATAAATTATATTTAGTTTATCATATATCAAACTAATCGAGCATCATAACTAAGGTAAAAAAACTCACAAGTTCATACCATAATAAATTATCATTTCATTCTAAATATTGGATATACTAATATAGAGTTTATGGGTAGATTAAGAAAATAGATAAGAATTTTACAATACCCTTAGAAGTATTTTCATAATACTCTTCTAAGTTATCAAAGAGTCGTGGTAACCTCCAATACAAAAATATTATCATTGTTAAAACTACAATATTTATGGATGCTATTACATATCATAACTAAATATCATCTAATAAGGCCTTTCAACCACATAAGTCTTAAAATCTATGTATTAATAATATTGAACATAGCTCATAATCCAATCATATATTCCTTTATATATTTAGATATTTATAAACTAGTTTACTTCTAACTTACAATTGGGAAGCAAGCACAAGCATGATATACCAACATACACAAATTTATTAAATTCTACACAATATAAAACCATAAAAGTATCTACCTATATGAAATGAATAACATCATCTAAAGATATTTTTATTTCCCTGCAATAAATAAGATTATATAAAAATCACAAATAAGATCACCTTCTACATACCATTTTTTATTGTTCATAACAATAAGATATATTTAATCTATGTTAATCTTTAGACTTCATATTTTTTTTTCTCTTATATTTAAGAGAAATGTAAAACAACACAGTCAGATGCTTCTCCTTAATGTTTATGGGACCTTGTTCACTCTATAGTAGTAATAAGAAACTAGATAACTAGAACATTTCTAAAATATAGAAATAAGTATCCAAATTCTCTTATATATTTCCATGACACATTAAATATTCCTTGTAAAGCATTTGGATATTAATAATCTTTTAAAAGCATAATTCGGTTTCTTTTATTCTTGTCCTCATATAGAATATCAAATTGGTTTGTTTTTTAAGAATACAATAGAGGATATGGAAGGAAATATAGATAGCTATTTTCAATTCCAATTTACAATGGAAATGGTGCCATCATGTTTATGCAAGGATACTGAAATTTACTTTTATAATCCCTTCGTAATATCAAATTTTAATTATAAGCTTTGTGATTAGTTAAATGCTCTTTAATAAAACTGATAGGTTTTTTTAATAATTAGTTATACTGTATGAAATGCAATAAAATAAGTGTTTGAAACTTATTATATCTAGACAATTAAACTACCATTTACTATTATAAGTGCACTCGTCATGCCCATGTGCATCCTCACAATGTGTTGTAAAGTAGTGTTAGTAGCTCTTATTAAACCATCATAGTATAATAATATAAAGTATTTTAGCAAAAGCATTAAACAATAAACATTATTAATAATAAATAGGAAATTATTATGCACAAAACCATAAAACATCATAATAAACATTTATTAATATCAAATAAAAGAGTTGAATGATTGATTACTGAAGATGTGAAAAATTTTCTGAATGTATTTCTATCCATTAAGACTGTAATGTAATTTGATTTTGTTTGTATATAGAAACTTTTTCTTATATATAGAGATGTAACAAATAAAATTATAAATCTGATCATAAACAGGTGGTTGAATTTTTCAATTTAAGCATTTTAGAAAGGAGCTATACCTGTCATGAAAATAACTGAAATATATTTACAGGGAATTTTGCAGGGAATTTTTCAATGGTTATCAGGTCATCTACTTCTTGGATGCTTGTAATAATTCAAATGGAGGTCCTCCTTTTGGTCTTGTTAGTGATTTCAGCAAAAACAAGTCCACAAAATGGAGAAAATAATAGTGTTGCTCCATCACCTTCAGTCACCAATACTACAGAATCAAATCCGGGAATATCATGCATATGTTGTGGAGCCTATTTTTATATTGATCGCAAATGCTGCAGATGTTGCTATTATCAAAAGTGTGGTGCTTAAAGTTTTGAGCCATGAACTCACATTAAGTATTCGAGCACTATCTATTTCAATGGCCGAGTATGCCTTTGAAAAAAAAAAACAGAAAATAACATTCTTGTACTAGGTAAGTAAAATCTCTTGAAGAGTGTTATTTATGTTTATTTGCCCTATAAGAAAAAGTATATAAACTTTCAATATTAGTTCAAATAATGTCAAAATTCTATTTCAAAGCTTTTACTGGACAAATCATGTAAGTTTGACATGCCTTTTATTTGGAAAATAAAAATTTAATTATTACTGTGTATAGCTTGAGCATGTACTTCAAAGAGAAATAAAATGACACATGCCACTTTATATTCATAATTGATTATTATTTTCATTGAATGTTAAATCAATTTTTAATATTATTATAATTTATATATATGGTAGTGCATTTTGTGACACTATGACATATTAGTCAATTATGTTAATATAGCATATGAATATAGATTAATCAAACAATTAATATCTAAATAGTAGTATAAAAAACATAATAAATTATTTTGCAAAGAATATATACTTTTTGATTATGGTAAATCATAGGGGTTCTTGAATTAGTTCTAATATTTATATACAAGACTAACAAAAGATAAGTAATTAAGCTCACAAAATTAGACCCAACAACAAACACACTCCAGAATTACAAAAAAATTACATCATATCTAAATTAAAATTGTAGCAATAAAAGATAACCAAAAACCAAAAACAACATTAGAGATAAGTTTGTTGTTCTTATTTTTTTGAAAAACTATAGTCAAACCCTTTGTTTTGCTGAGGCATTCATACCCCTAATTTTCCATGAAAGGAAATTTATTTTTTTTATGGGTTCATACCTATTATTTTTTTGTCAATTCTCATCTTTACATTGTCATGTTCTTCTTTTTATTTGTTGCACATCTCCTACACTTTGTTGGAGTTTTTGAGCCTTTTCTTTGATGGTTGTTACACTATATCTTCATGAAGTTGTATCTCCTACCAATATTGCTATACTTTTTGTATTGATATTTGAGTATCTATATCCATATGTTTCAAAAAAAAATTAGGTCCCTTAATTTATATTATTTTTGTTAAAGGTAATGAACCATTTAGCTTCATACTTTTATCATCTATGAAGTTTTTTATAGATGACTCCCTAATTTCACCAATGAATTCTAGTTGGATATTCTCTATAATTTCTACTACACTCCTATCCTTTTGGAGGTAGGACATTGTATTTAAGACATAACTTCATCTTCCAATTGTTTCAAAATTTGAAAATTATTACTATTTTGGATATTATTATCTATGTTTGCTTATTGTTTTCCAATTTATTCTTCTAAACCTTAGTAATTTTTATATTCCACATTTTGAACCAATTCTGGATAATCTAACATGATTTTCATTGATTGTGTAGAGACCAAAACAACACCAATCCTATTATGTGACTGCAAACACTGATCCCATTGACACACACAGCCCCAAGGGCAACCCCCAGAGGTTAAACAGTGATCCTAACCACTCTCACAATAGTTTTGGAAGGTCAGAGGTCAATTTTGCACCTTCAGGCACTTTGCTCAATATCCGTTCCACCTTGGTATGGATTCAAACTAGGATCTGCCCCACCCCGGGACGAATTCCAGATTCGCTCCAGGGTGGGGCAAATTTCAGGTTTGATGGACAAAAAGTCAAATCTTGACAAATGGTAGCTCGGATCCACCACTTAATGCTTCCTTCATCGTAGGGGAGTGTGGGTGAGTGTTTTCAAGCGTTAGAGGCTGTTACAAGGGCAGTCATGAAGTCCTTATTCAGGGAGGAATCTCCTTCCCCCTGGGAAGGCATGATTGCCAAATGGCGCCTCTGCATGCCCATTTCAAGAGACCTCTAGGTCTATACATTGGTGAGTTTCCTCACCCCAAAACATGGAGAAGAGTAGCATTTCAGAGCAATGAAGTGCTATCATTTTATTTTCATACATCACACATTTTGGATTTGTGCCTTCCACATCCTTGATTTCCTTTAGAGGGGAGGTCATCGGGTGACTATTGGGAGGATGAATATTGGACCTAAAACCTGATATTTGGCCACAATATCCCACCAAATTTGTTGAAAATACCACAAAAGAGGTTTTGGACCCATCCCAAGTGGATTGGTACCAAAATCAAGCCTCGAACAGTGGGCGGCCTGCCCCATGGGCGTCCCCTCCCACACTGCCACAATCCTAATCGCCCCATTTCAGAGCGATGGGAATTCTGAGGTAGATTTTCTTTCTTTAATTTTTTCATTCAATTATATGATGCTTAGATAGTTTGTCATTTGAATTTCGTCTTGTTTTGAACAATTTTGATCATATTTCTAGCATTGCTCGCTTCCACTAACCTACAGGTGGCATCATAAAATTCCTATTTATGGAGGCAAAATTGGGATAATATGATCATCTGGGTCTTCCCAAAATGCCCCCAATTAGCTAACCCCAAGTTTGTAGGTCTTTTGGAGCTTCCTAGGAAGGACATTGGGACAGTACATTTTTGGCATTTTGTTGTAGGTAAATTTGTCCCGCCCCAAAGAAAATTCAAATCGGCGATGAATTTACTAACTATTATTTTTGCAAGACCTTCCTGGTGGTATCTTGATGCCCCTGTCAAAATTTTAGAGCATTTGGACCTATTTTAGTCATAGTTTAATTCAATTTTCTCATTCACTTATCCTAGGCTTGGGGATTACATGTTTTGTTCTATCCGCAGGTGCTACTGATCATTTCTTATTCCTTTGAACATAGGGTTCAGACATCAGAGGAGAAACAAGGAGTCAATACTCATCAATGCAAGTAGCGGTGACGTTTGGTCTGCTCATTTTACATGTGGGCACATGGAAGAAGGAAAGGCTATCCATGGATGTAAACGAGAGATGGATTTAACACTCCTCACCCTTGAAAATGGAGGATGCGAATTGTAACTAAGTTGGGAAATACATAAATAAAATAGAAGGGCTATTATTTCATTTGGGTTTCAATTTATGCTTTCTCTATTTCATGCATTTCGAATTCCTAGGAATTAGCGTTAAGTCTAAGTTTAATTTGCATCGCATCTTTGCCTTTCCTTTTTGCTTCCATATCCTCGTGATTTTAGTGGAGATCACGGTGGGAATCTGTCCCCTACATTTTTGGATCAGAAATTTGATCAAAATTTACCTTGCTTGTAGGTATCTTTATTTTTTGGAATGCGGGACTATTTTTCATTCCAGTCTGTGGCAAACACAGAACTGTAATTCGTCTCACCCAAGGACGAATTGGAATGTGCCCCACCCTAGGACGAATACAATATTGTAATTCATTCCACCCCAGGATGAATTCCAGTCTATGATGTTTTCGAGCAGAAACTCAAGACTGACAGATGCGGGCAGAGAAAGGTAAGGATTCTATGTTTTCCCTATCATTTTCTGTTTTTAGTGTTCCTTTTTTTTGGGTTATTTGTTTGCTTAGGGAAATTTTTTATTTTTGCTATTTGCTTGTTTCCTTTTGAAAAATAAAAAGAACCCCACACACCATGCAAAAACTTAAAAACCAAGGCACTGGTCGTAAAACCCCAGCCCTTGAGCAAGACCAACGATGGATTTCATTACCACATTGGCTTGATTTTTACATCCATTACCCTGATCGCAACTATTGCTAGATGTAAATCCTGATGAAAGCTGACCGAGTGTAGCTGGGGTGATTTCCAGCACAAGAGGATAAGTCTTCTATGGTAGGTGTCATAAACAGGGCGATTCCCCTTTTGTACCACCTATTCCATGTACCATCTGCTCTCACATACCTATAGTTTCCCTCACGTAAGGGCGGGTATATAGAGAGGTTGGTATATCGGCCTGGCAATGGTATATCGAAGGGGTGACCAATTTTGGGAGTCATAAGAGCCCTCATTTTGCATTTAAACGTTCTTTACAAAAACCTTCAAAAACCTTCAAAAAAAATAAAAACAAAAACCAAAAACACACTAAACTAGGTCTAGGACACACTCTCAACCTTTAAATGAGATAATCACTTCTTGTGTGTGTGTGTGTTCATTTCTGCTTAGTGTAGCAAATAAAAATCATAAACGAGATAAAAATATACATAGCCTATAGGAAAGAACCACCATGGTGTACACACGTAGCCAAGCCCAATCAAGGGTAGAAGTTGCGAAAAGTGTACAAGGGGGCACAAGTCGCCTCTGCTACAACACCAAGGAATTGGTAATACCACCTTGGCAGCCCGACCGGTAAGAGAGTTCACATCAGTCCATGTCAATATGGAACTATAGGGACACCTCTTTGAGGGACACACCCATTCATCATAGCCCCTTTCAGGAGGATTCCTTACACGTGGCACTCAACATAGACAAGAAAGCTCCCCTAGAAGCTTGATATGAGTGGCCACCATGCAATGAAGCGCTAGAGCGGCATAGTGTCCATGAGGAGAGGCCACATGATTATGGCATCCCTCCTTTGCCCCCCATCACTGATAGAAACAATAGACAAAACCCAGAGCACAAGGCTCTTCAGACCGAGCGAGCTAACTCTTCCCGCCCATTTCACACATATGAAAGGGAGCACGAGGAAGATCCCTACCTTCCTACAGAGCAATATACAATGTGGGAACCATGCGATTCTACACATGCTATGTATCATGGTCACCCACTAAGACCAGAGCCTCGGGTAAATGTTGCCAACCTTGATAGAGGGAAGCTACCTATTGAGATCTCAGATCATCACGACTGAGGTAAATGTATAGGAGATGCATCTAGGCCTCCTAGGCTCAATATGGTAGAGCAAATTGACCTGGAAGTCGCCAGACATGATGCCTACCAAGCACACATCACACGGCTTGAGCAAGATCAACAACAACTAGAACATTTATATCACCTTAGTAAAGAGTGCATTAGGTGCCAAACAGATGAGCTGCTACATAACCCGATGCCTGAGAGGGTTACAACCCCGTGCAACCAAAGATCAAAACCATATGCGAGGCACAATCCCTTGGTACGAGATAGGTCCCTGTGACCTTACCAAGTGTTGCCTCTGAGACCTCCTAGACCTGAACAAGAGGCCACTCCCCGGAACAACAATGGGTACCCTCCATAGGGACCCACCTTGGGTCATAGGTCTCACCCAAAGACTCCTCAAGTAGCTTATGATGAATATGAGCAAGAATATGAGCGAGCCAAAATGCCCTACCTAGGCAAAGGAGTTGCCATCCAGCCACCCTTTCAGAGGCCTCAAGTCTCCCACAACACACAACAAGAGAAAACCAAAGAGAAAAAAGAAATTAAATCCTCAGATGCATATAAAGCACTGCTAGAGTGTCTAGAGTCTATGGAAACCAAAACTTTTGGGCCCCAAAATCCCACTAAACGTCAGCTTCGCAGTCATTTTGTGCATCCGTCAATGCCAGCACCTCCTTACCCTGAACACTTTAAGCTACCTCAGTTGGCAACCTTTAGAGGTGAGGAAGATGCTCAAGAGCATGTGACAAGGTTCCTGAGCCAATGCTTCAGCATTTAGGACAATGATGCTTTGTTATTGAGAACATTTATAACCACATTCATAGGCCCTGCCTCGAATTGGTTTACTTAGCTACCAAAGCACAACATTAACAATTTGCATAAATTAGTGGATGCATTCCTCAAACGCTTTGCCTTCAATACCAATAATAAGGCATCACTAAGTGACTTAGCCAACCTTAGGTAGTATGAGGAGGAGACCATGGTGGCCTACAGGAATCGATGGAGGACTTCACTTTCAAAGCTGCCCTACCTCCCTCCTATGTCCGACCTCACTCAGATGTTCTCCAAAAGTTGTTTGAGATCGATCTCTATGCTATTGTAGCTGCAGCAATATGCCACCCTAGAAGAAGCTCTGGCACAAGCCAAAATTATTGAAGAGATCAAAATACAGGAGGCAAGATAGCCAAACCTAAGAAAAAAGAATGGACTAAAAACACTAAAGCTAGGACTACGCAACAAAAACCCGCTACGGTTAACCAAGTTGCAATCAACATCCCTAAGCCTATGCAAGCAAATCAGTCTCAAAATGCTAATTATTAGGCAGTGCCTCCTAACAACTATGATAGAGAAAATTAGAGGCAAGAACAGGGTCAGCAGTGTCGCCCTAGGTGACAATTCACACCCTACAAAGAGTCCAGGGACTCCTTGTTTGACCACTTGTTGGTGGCAAACCTAATCAACCTGCTAGAGATTTAGACTATAGATCCCAACACACCCAAGCCTAAGGTATATAGAGAGGTCTTGTAATATAGGTTACATAGGCAGTAGGGACATGACCTAAATGCCTATTGGAAATTTAACGGCTTGGTGCAAGACCTGATTGATAATCAAAGACCCCTTGCCTACTCATGCTTCGTAGGAAAAGACCCTACAAGTTAATGAGGTTACACAAAACTTCCCCATGCAGGGGTATGTAGGGATGATAAGTATAGTGACTTGGAACAGGAGGTATCCGAGCACGAATACTCCTACGGTACCTGCAGGAGAGGTGCCAAAAATGTCCCAACCATAAAAACACCTTGCACAACCTCATATGCCTAAGCCAATGGCCACACTTTGAACCGATGGTCCTACACCAATGACACCATCTATGGAGACCAAACAAAAGGACAAAGGGAAGAAACCCCTGTAAGAGGAAAAACCTTTGGAAGAGACATTGCCATTAGTATCAACTATCTCTATGGAGGAAATGCCTATCCAAATGGAAGTAGAGGCTCCTAGTCTACCCGACATGGAGTGGACTCAAGGAGAACTTCCATTCCCTCCCCCTCAACCGCCAATGATCAATGTTGAAATGGCCAATACGGGCTTGGGGGAGTATCTGGTGCAGAATATTATAGCAACACCCACACTAGAGTCCATGTAGGACATGGGGAGACCTTGCATTCCCATTGGCACTATTTTCCCCCTAGGCTACCCGTCGAACCAGACAAATTTTGTGTATGGGGGACTTTATCATGGCGTTGCACCATGCACGCAAGAGGATGAGGATGAAGAGCCTTTTGCTGAAAATGTAAATTATTTATCTAACTTAGACTTTGCTCTGAGTACCTTGGCCAATGCAATTGGCATGGATATGGGTTAGGCAGATATGAGCAGGGGGTATGTTTTCTTTGCCAACCAAGATACCAAATGTCGTATGACAAGTCAGGAGTAGGGTTCAACCACCCCCTACCCCTGGACATCTTGGTAGAGAACATGCAAGGCCTAGGGATAGGCAAAAAGGGGGGATTGGCATCAGATCCATATGCCAACCCTAATACCATATATACATTGAGGGATTATCTTCCATTAATGGCTATCAACCTTATTGGCCATAGCAATCCCTTCCCTTTGCTCGAGAGAGGAGAGAGCTCGAGAGATCATTTTCAGGGAGAGTCTAGACAATGGCAAGAATGGTCCTCAAAGGATGAATTGGAATATGAGGTAACACCATGGGACCCCTTCGAATCAAGTAACAATCACTCATAGGTGATCCCCATGGATTATTATCAAGAAAACCTCTTGACAATGTTCCCATTGGATGCTCTTATCAAGCAAGCGCCACTCCAAGGAAATCAAGTCCCCCCGTAGAGAGTGGAACAACCTCAATGGGGCTAGATCAATTTGCTTGAGCAAGGCGAGCCTTCAATGTTGCAAGCAATAAGAGCCAACAAAGGCCTTTGGATATCCGATAGTGATTATGAAGATGAAACTGAAATGACGTATCTTAATCATATGCGGCAAATGCGGTGACCATATCCCTTAGAGATTAATGACTTGTTCGAGCAATTAAACATAAGGCTTGGGCATGAATGGTATGTAGACCCAGCGTGGTGGGACCAAGTGTTGGATTCGCTACTCTGGGCATATGAAGCATACATTCCACCCAGAGACCTTATAGTGCCATCCGTGTCGAGAGTAGACCTTGTATTTTTATTCGCACATAGGGCCTATCCATTCATGCCCATCCCCCTAGAGCCAGATACAGAGCATAGAGAGCATCCAAGATGTCCAAGCACCCACACCTGTAGTAATGAAGACCAAAATCATTCCATCAACATGATATCCATTGATTTAACTGCCCCCATCCATAATCTGGCCAATCCAACATAGTCATTATCTCTAGACATAGATGCCATCGATTGGGATCATGTCAATTCCCCTCCATCCCCATATGAGTACTGGCCTTTCGATGAAATGCTTAATTTTACCCTTGGGCCAACTCAAGATATCTGCCATGCTGAAAAGGGACCCGAGGTTCCTAACGATGATCTAAACTCAGCAAATGATATCCACTTGATCCCAACTCCACATCAGTTGGAATACGGATCCCACATGTTAGTCGAGGAAATTATTGACGTAGACATCGAATCAGATCCAATTAATCAATAGATCATCAAGCTGGGGGTAATTTTATCCCTCGAAGAGCAAGCCGACTATATTGCCCTTCTCATAGAGAAGAAGGGGGTTTTTGTATGGTCATACAAAGACATGCCGGGACTAGACCCATAACTAGTCATGCATAATCTAATGCTTGATCCGACAGTCAAGCCAGTAAAGAAAAAACTATGTAAGATGCACCCAACAGTGGCCTTGATGGTGAAAGACAAATTGCAAAAGCTATTGGATACACAGTTTGTCATCTACGTGGATTATCCGCCATGGCTGTCCAACATGGTGCCCATAAAAAAGCCTAACGGGAGGATTCACATATGCACTGACTTTCAAGATCTAAACAAAGCAAGTCCTAAGGATGATTTTCCCTTTTCGAGCATCGACGCATTGGTAGACACTATAGTAGGTCATGAAATGCTTTCCCTCATGGATGGTTTCTTGGGATACAATCAGATTTTTATCAATCTTGAGAACCAGTTAAAAATGGCGTTCACAACACCTTGGGGAACATTTTGTTATAAGGTCATGCCTTTTGGCCTTAAAAACATTGGTGCCACCTACCAACATGCCATGACGTACATCTTCCATGATTACATGCACAAGACTTTGGAAGATTACATGGATGATTTGTTGGCCAAATCTATTTTGCGCCTAGATCATCTTGGTGACTTAAGCAAGATCCTTGATCACCTCATGGAGCATAAAGTCAGACTGAATCCCAAGAAGTGTGCTTTTGGTGTCACATCTAGAAAGCTGTTGGGTTTCATAGTCTCAAAATGAGGTATCAAGGTGGACCCAAACAAAGTCAAGCCAATCCTTGAAATGCATCCCCCAACTACCATCAAGTAGCTCAAAATCCTACAAGGAAAGGTCGCGTCGATCAAGCGCTTCATAGCGTTGCTATCTGACAAGTGTCGACCAATGAACACATTATTGCACAAGGGGATAGCATTTCACTGGGATGACGAGTGCCAATCAGCCTTTGACGACATCAAACAATACTTGGTTTCGCTACCAGTATTGGCACCACCTAGACCAGACGTGTCATTCTACTTATACATCTCAACTACTGAGGTGGCACTAGGAGCCATGCTAGCACAAAAGAATGAACTTCACAAAGAACATGCTACTTACTATCTTAGCCGCACCCTGGTCAACTATGAACTTAACTATACATATGTCAAGAAACTCTGCTAGCGGTGGTGTTCGCTACCAAAAAGCTACGCCACTACATGTTGAGCAACACTACGTATGTTGTGTCTAAGGAGAATCCATTGCGGTACATGATGAGTCGTACTTATCATAGTAGTCGCACGGAGAAATGGATCATGTTGTTGACGAAATTTGACATTGAGTTTATTGGATAAAAATCTATCAAAGGATAGGTCATAGTCGATCAACTAGCAGAGGCTTCTCTCGAAGACGATCAGCCTCTGGTCATAGAACTACCCGATGATGGGGTCTTCCATTTCTCAGAATCACTAGATTCTGATGAGCCTGAGTCATAGGCCGACATAACCCTATTTTTTGATGGTTCTAAATGTGAGCAATGTGGTGGCACGAGAATAGTATTCTTCACACCGTAGGGTGCTCCAATGCCTCTATCATTTAAATTAAATTTCCCATGCACCAACAATAATGCAAAGTATGAAGCCTTGCTCATAGGTCTTCATACAACAATCACCATGAACATTAAACAACTGAACATATTTGGTGATTCGCTGTTAATTGTCAACCAAGTCAAAGGGGTATTCTAATGCAAATGCCTAGTTTTGCAGGCCTACAAAGCCCTCGTGGACAAATTCCTAGAAAATCTTGAGTGGTATGACATCGAGGCACTCCCTTGGTCATCGAATCATTTTGCGGACACTATGGCCTCCTTGGGGTCACTAATATCGCAAGACCTTTATGGTGATATGAAAACCATCCAATTCAAAACACTGTCGCAATCTGCAATGGACCGTGCAAGTTATGACTTGACACCAGGAATCCACATGATCCAAATTGAACCATCCTCGGATAAGTTCTCTCAAATCCACGATCATCTGAAACATGCCAACTAGGGGTCCTTGTTCTCCCCTACTCCCATTAATAACAACACAACGCTATTCTTACAAGTTCTTTCCCGCTCAGCATTTGCTAGGGATGAACTTCAAGAGGGATTGGTTGTTCATACCATCGAGGCTTCTGATCATTAGGATTGATATTCACCCTTAAGGGACTACCTCAAGTTAGGTAACCTCCCGCTTGGATTGACGCATGACGCAAAATAAGCATTCAAGCAAAAAGCGGCCAAGTATATCTTGTTAGGAGACATTTTGTATCGTCATAGCTATGAAGGAATCCTCCTTCATTACTTGGACCAACAAGAGTACAGTTGGGCGATCGCCCAAGTGCACGATGGTACGTGTGGTGGCCACTTCAGTGGTATGGCCATTGTAAAGCGCATTATTTGCATGGGCTATTATTGGCCATCTTTAGAGCAAGATTGTTGCATATATGTTAGGAAGTGCGTGAAGTGTCAACATCATGCAAATTTGATGCACGTACCTTGCCAAGCCTTGTAGACAATCTAGTTAGCTTGGTCATTTTCGTAGTGGGGTTTAGATCTATTTGAAAAGATCTCCCCTGTGTCATCAGGTCATCACACGTTTATCATAACGGCCATAGAGTATTTCACCAAGTGGGTGGAAGCAATTCCGCTTACCTCTATGACTAGAACCCGCATTGCAGAGTTCATTTTGCATAACATCATATGTCATTTTGGTATTCCATCCAAAATAATCTTAGATAATGGGACGTCATTCAAGAACAAAGACGTGCATGCTTTGACCACAAAGTACAAAATTCAGCACAATTTTTTGACACCCTATTATTCGTAGGCAAATGGGAAAGCAGAGGCGTCAAACAAAATGCTAGTTGCTATCCTCAAAAATACCATCGCAGATAGTCATAAGGATTGGCACATTCAGATCCCACTTGCCTTGTGGGCCTATCACACTAGAATTCAAACACCCACTAGGGCAACTCCATTTTCGCTGGTGTATGGCTTTGAGGCAGTCATGCCTCTCGAGTTGGAGATTCATTCCCTGTGCATATCAATGCATAAGTTCATCGATGATGACACTATGCAGCAGGCCTAGTTAGAACAGCTTACGTTGCTTGACGAGCAATGCGTTAATGCTCTCGAGCATTTGCGTATCTATCAAGAGTGACTTAAGAAAGCTTACAACATGAAAGTTCACCTGAGGGACTTTAGGATTGGTGACTTGGTCTTGAAAGAAAACCAATAGAACTCTAGCTTGCCGTCACATCTAAGGGACAAGTTCACGACAAATTGGTTAGGTCCATATGTAATTGATAGCAAAATAGGACCCGAGACGTACCGGCTAGCCTCTCTTGATGGAATCAAGGAACTAGATCCCTTGAACATCAGTCATTTGCAGCCATTCCACATTTAAACGAGACATAGCCCAACTCCAAAAGGCTCCAAGGATTTCCACTATCGCTTGGTCAATCCCCAAAATGCTCCAATGATTCCTACAATCGCTTGGTCAATCCCCAAAATGCTCCAAGGATTCCTAAAATTGCTTGGTCAATCCCAAAAGGCTCCAAGGATTTCCACAATCGCTTGGTCAATCCCAAAATGTTGCAAGGATTCCTACAATCGCTTGGTCAAAAATAAGAAAATTCAAAAACAACAAAATCATCAAAAATAACAAAAAAAATTGCATCTCATTTCCATGCATACTCAAAATCATCACAACAATACAAAACTCCGTTGCATCTCATCCTCATACTCACAAAAATAAGCAAATCCAAAAAAAAAAAAAAAACAACAAAATCATCAAAAAATAACAAAATTTGCATCTCATTCTCATGCATACGCAAAATCATCATAACAACATAGAGCTCCTTTCTGCATCTTACCTTCATATTCACAAAAATAAATCCCTCAAAAATACAAAAATATATGGCTACATTCAGCATCAAAGCCATACATTGCATATTTGTGGTCATAAAGGTCGAAGCACCATAGACTGTCATTACTTGGCAAAACCATCATTTTCATATTTTGTTTTCCCACTTTGTCAATAGCTCATTGCCTATAACTGCCATTCACGATATTCTCCCACATCATAGTCAATTATTTTGTATCAAGAGTTTTTGTCATTCAGTCGTCATTAGCTTTCTATCCACATACTATACCAAGTCAGACAAATTTTATGAATGTAGAGTTCTACTTGGATCGCACATTGTTACGTAGCGTCCTAGCACAAATTAAAACACATAAAAATTCCCAAGTTTTGTGAATGAAAGATGAAACCTACAAAGAAATACAGGTCACCATAAGCGAAACGGTTATCTTGCTCATCCTCCTATGCGCATGACTCCAAGAATGCTGAGAGTTGGCAAAAGGACAAGCATCTTCCCTACCCAATTCCCTAAGAATACCAAATTCTCAAAAGTTGCAAACATCAAGATTTTGCAAACAATAAAAACTCCAAAAAAAATTTGACATCACCACCGGAGTGCATATATCAAAAGGCACAGACAATAGCAATTCTCATCACTCGAAATTCAAATCCCTTGCTCAATATATATATATATATATATAAATAAACAGTGATTTTTATCACTACAAAAGAGCAAGTATCCCAATACAATTGAAGAAAAGAAGGGAGTCAAACTTGAATCCCTGGAACTCTTAGCATTCCGACAGGTCATGAGATGAACCTCAGTACCGGTTTGGTTGATAGCCTATCGGTCACTCATGGAAAACCTCCCGCATGACGATATATTTGTCGCATTAACTTGTGTGTAGATCAATGTTTGCATGTGGATAAGCTAGCTTATGGTATCCTGGATTGCACTACTGATTAATCTGACTAAATACAACAAAGGAGTCAGTGGAGCTAATTAGGTGATCCTTAGTACAGGTTTGGTTGATAGCCTATCTGGCACTGGTGGTATCTTGACAAATACCACATAAATGAACTCAATTGCACACACAGGGATGTGAAATAACTTGGTCAAAGATAAGTGTGATTCATACCTCATCCAGAAATCTTGTAAGATAAAGTACAGTCATGGCTAGTGAGTTAAAAACATCTGAGTCTTAGAAAACCTTAGCTACATTTCTAAAACCAACCATGCTATCTTTCATATTCGCATTGCCATCAGCAATCACCAAAAAAAAAAACCCCACAAAGGTCTAAACAGTATATGGTGCTCTCGCCAAACAACACAAATTCAATTCATCCATTACATTTGCATATCCAAAAATTTAGAAACATTTGCATTCATCATAACATATGCATCCATCAAAATAAATGAACATGCATAAAATCAAATCATCACTCGCATAAACAAAATAAAGTCATATGTATATATCATCAAAAATTCCCATAGGCTACAATGAACCGGTCATGTGACCCCACAACCAAAATCCAAAAGCTCAAAACCCCCAAGCCTAAGGCGTCGGCCACCATGATCATGCAGGATCGGTGCGATAGGAACTACCCCCCATGGTGTGGGCCCTATGAGGCAGGTTCCATGGGAACCTAGCACCTGACGAGTCAGGTAGCAGCATGTTGGAAATGAGGCCCATAAGTACTGCGTGCCTCACTCCCAACACCCTTCTCTCAAGCCACCATCGAACTAGAATCCCTCCCATATGGCAGTCAACCTTTGTCATCTCCACTGGACCATCCAACCGCAACTCCTCCCCATTCTCGAAGCATCGTATCAGTACAGTTGTCCGCTGATCACACGGTGATGTTCTGATCGGCAGTCCTTCTATCAAAATCTACAAAAGTCGATAGACATCCTCCAAGGTCATTGTCATCTCCCCCATTGGGATATGGAAAGTGTTCGTCTGGGGATCCCATAGGTTGATCAAGGTTGTCAGATAGGCCCGATCCCTAACCATAAGCTCCAGTAGAACCACCTGTTTGAGCCCAAGGGCATCAAGCCACTCCCAGTCAGCCACAGTTAGCGCCCCTTGCGCTTAAGCAAAAGCAGTTGGTACACGATACCGGATCTTCCCAATCTGCAAAAGAAAACAATTCAAAAACATTAAAATCCTGAAAAACTATACAACAATAACATGGATATACAGCACTGCCTACCAATGTACAACTCAAAAATAGTAAAATTCATGAAAATTCATAACAAAGAAAAACAAACAAATAACTTGCAGTTTTAAAACATATAACAAACAACAACAATAATGCTAAGAAGCACTCATTGGTCTCGCTTCGGATCCGTCGATCGATTTGGTTTGTGCACTCATGATGTTAGGAGAAATTCGATAGTGCTTCTCTTCGTAGAATTAGCCCCCTCCTCCCTAGAGCTCAAAATCACAAGAAAATTCGAATGCAAATGAGCCCAAACCCTAGTTTTGGCCTTTAAATAGCTTTTTGAGCTCATATTTGTCCCTCCCTAGGACGAGCACTCTATTTAGCACTCATCCCACCCTGGGAAAAATACCAGCCTAATATTCGTCCCTCCTTGGAATGAATTCAAGACAAAAATTTCAAAAACAGCAAAAATTGAACAAAAATACACCAAAACAGCTAATAAACTTGCTCGATGAGAGTGCTTTGGCACTTGACATTCTGCGAATGCAAAATAGATGTCGAGGTCACAAATCCTCACTATCCTACTCCCTAAGAATGCTACCATAGCCGGACCACTCCACAGGAAGGAGGATTTTTGAGAATTTCATCCCCAAACGTCACCAAAAGGGCCAAAACCCAACCAAAAATAGCAATAACATTATCGAACGAAGGCACCTTTGTGCTTGAAATTATTGGCATCCAAAACAGATGTTGGGGTTATAAATTGTCACTATCCTACTCCCTAAGAAGGCTACCATAGCCGGACCACTCCACGGGAAGATGAATTTTTGCCAATTTCAGCTCCAAAAAGCGTTGCAAAAAGGGTTAACGCCCACCAAAAATAGGTCTACATGTCGAAAAAATGCACACACATTCAAATTTAAATATCTAAAGGCACCATTACCTAAGTCATCTTATGTCAAGCAACTCATCACTTTTCTCATGTTGGTCATTCCCTCATTGATTTGTCGCTTGAGGGGGTAGTCACACTTAGTCACCAATCAAAAAATACACACCCAATCATGGAAATGGCATGCATTCGAAGAATCATTGACAAAGACAAATCATGCTCCTGCTTGGGGTAGTAAACAAGCAATAATCAGAAGTTGATCAATCACTTGGCATTCGTGAATCATGAGCTCAATGTTCTCACAGACAAAAGGTTGCGCCCTTTGCCTATTCATGATTGATCAATGTCCAAGTTCAAGTCACACCTCACCGAAAAATGTTAACACTTGAATTGAGTTCCTTCGCTTTTCAAAAGCAAGGATTCAAGAATGCATGCCCTTTTTATACTTGGGGCATCAAATGTTGGTTAGGTTACCAAGAAACCCTAATCATTAGTGCTTTGGATATCTATTTTTTTTTCTTGATGCTATGCCTTGCATAGTGCATCCCAAAAAGGGGCATCTGTAGACACCAAAACAACACCAATCTGATTATGTGACTATAAAAACTGATCACATTGACACACATAGCCCTAAGGGCAGCCTCGAGAGGTTAAACAGTGGTCCTAACCACTCTCACAACAGTTTTGGAAGGTCAAAGATCAATTTGGCACCTTTAGGTACTTTGCTCAATATCCGTTCCACCCTAGGATGGATTCAAACTAGGATCCGCTCCACCCCGAGATGAATTCCAGATTCACTCCAGGGTGGGGCAAATTTTAGGTTTGACGAGAAAAAAGTCAAATCTTGACAAATGGCAACTCAGATCTACCACTTAACACTTCCTTCATCGCAGGGGAGTGTGCATGAGCATTTTTCAGTGTTAGAGGCTATTACAAGGGCAGTCATGAAGTCCTTATTCAGGGAGGAATTTCCTTCCTCCTGGGAAGGCATGATTGCCAAGTGGCGCCTCTGCATGCCCATTTCAAGAGACCTCCAGGTCTATAAATTGGTGAGTTTCCTCACCCCAAAACATGGAGAAGAGTAGCATTTCAGAGCAACGAAGTGCTATCATTTTATTGTCATACCTCACACCTTTTGGATTTGCGCCTTCCACATCCTTGATTTCCTTTAGAGGGGAGGTCATTGGGTGACTATTTGGAGGACGAATCTTGGATCCAAAACCTGGCATTTGGCCACAATATCCCACCAAATTTGCTGAAAATACCACATAAGAGGTTTTGGACCTATCCCAAGTGGATTGGTACCGAAATCAAGCCTCGAACGATGGGCGGCCTGCCCCATGGGCGCCCCCTCCCACACTGCCACAATCCTAATCGTCCCCTTTCAGAGCGATGAGAATTCCAAGGCAGATTTGCTTTCTTTCATTTTTGCATTCAATTCTATGATGCTTAGATAGGTTGTCATTTGAATTTTGTCTTGTTTTGAACAATTTTGATGATATTTCTAGCATTGCTCGCTTCTACTAACCTACAGGTGGCATCATCAAATTCCTATTGATGGAGGCAAAATTGGGAAAATTTGACTAGCTGGGTCTTCCAAAAATGCCTCCAATTAGCTAACCCCAAGTTTGCAGGTCTTTTGGAGCTTCCTAGGAAGGACATTGGGACAGTACCTTTTCGGCATTTTGTTGTAGGTAAATTCGTCACGCCCTAGAGCGAATTAAAATCGGAGAGGAATTTCATGACTATTCTTTTTGCAAGACCTTCCTGGTGGTATATTGATGCCCCTGTCAAAATTTCAGAGCATTTGGACCTGTTTTAGTCATAGTTTAATTCTATTTTCTCATTCACTTATCCTAGGATTGGGGATTGCATGTTTTGTTCTATCCGTAGGTGCTACTAATCGTTTATTGTTCCTTTGAATGTAGGGTTTGGACATCAAAGGAGCAGCAAGGAGTCAAGACTCATCAACGCAAGCGGTGGCAATGTTTGGTCCGCCCATTTTACATGTGGGCACGCAGAAGAAGGAAAGGCTATCCATGGATGTAACCGAGAGATGGATTTAACGCTCCTTGCCCCTGAAAAGGGACGATGCAAATTGTAACCGAGTTGGGAAATACATTAATAAAAGAGAAGGGCTATTATTTCATTTGGGTTTCAATTTATGTTTTCTCCATTTCATGCATTTCGAATTCCTAGGAATTAGCGTTAAGTCTAATTTTAATTTGCATCGCGTCTTCGCATTTCATTTTTGCTTTCGTATCCTTGTGCTTTCATATTGAGGTAAGGGTTTACTTAGATATTTATTAACACATATTCTAGATGCTAGAAGCTTTAACTTCAATTTATTTGAATGATCAAAATCTAGGAGTGTTCCAATAGAGGTTGCAATTCCTATGAGAAAATATCTTCATGCCAAAATCCACTAGTAAACTTGGCAAACTCACCTAGATAGAATCATATTATATATTATTTGTTAATGGATTAAAACCTAGAAAATATTTCTTTAAACATAATTGTGGCATGGTGGTTATAGGGGCGAACTGCACGAAAATCTATGTGGCAGCTTCTGGGGCAGACAGGGCCATAAAAGCTGGACAACTTGCCCGGATTCATGGCGGCTACCGATTCCACCATGTAAATACAAAAAAAATACAAAAAAAAAAAACCCTCTAAAAATAAGCTCCTGCATCAAACTAGTCCCATGAGACAAGATGAAATCTCTTTTTATCCCTTGTCCCTGACCAAAGAAAAGTGTTTTTTGTAATTTTTTTTATTTTTTGAGCTATTTTCCTTGGAACTTTAAAAATGGAAATAAAATACATCAACAGACTTTGTAGGGTAGATTTAACCAGTTGAACCTTTGCCTGCCTGACATAGAAGCATGTCTTTCCATCCCACTAGCTTTTTGTGCACCCTTTCCAACAACTCGTTTGATCAAAATATCTTATATTATGGTAAGAATTATATATATTATTTGATCATTATACATATATTTAGTTAGATTTTCCAAGAAAATTTTATAAATTATAGCCCAAATTTATAAAAAATATTATTTATTTAGTTTTTCCTTTTGAAATTTTCTAATAACAACCTCAAAAAGTGGGTTATGTTGAGTTAAAATTATTTAACTCAATATAATCAATTTGACTCTTCTTCTCAAGGTGTAGGGAGTGTGTGAGGGGTGGGTGTGCAGTGGATGTGTGTTAAATTCCCTATTGATAAGCAAAGATTTCAGTTTTACAAGGGGTCATTGTTAGGAGAAGACTTTTCAACCCTATATGTTGGTCGTTAAGATTTTTTATACTAACCAAATTATATATATATATATATATATATATATATATATATATATATATATATAAATAAAAGTTTGATATTTTTAAAAATAAATATTGTTGTTATTTCATTAAAAGATTATGTCTGTGGATGAAATTTTGTTAAGGGAAAATTAATTATCCAAATATTTAGCTTTATATATTCTTAATATTTAAACATTTTGTTATTTCATTAAATATTTATAAGTTTTGGATTGGAAAAAAATAGATTGGTATATTGAGCTGGGTTGTATTGGGTTTTCAATATGAACACATTCATGACTTATGACTTATATGGGAGGCATTACTTTTAAAGAAAATTTAAGTAATAAGAATAGTCTTTTCGGAGGTTGTAGAAAGCAATCACTTTATTGTAATCACGCCATCAATAAGGTTAATTCTATATATATATATAATGTCCCAATTCATATAGAAGTTTATTAAATATTAAATTATAAATAAATATAAATCTTTTTTAATCAATGGAGAAGGACAATCGTATTGAATTTACATGTTTGAAAGAAAGTAGAACTATTGTTAATTTCTAAAGTGCAGTCCGATTAGATGGGATAAATCCAAAGTGAAATTGCTATCGTATCCATATTAAATTGAATATTTTTAACTAAACAATGTTGTTCAATAATAAATTGAATCCAAGGGCTAAATTAAAAGAAAAATAGTAGTTTTAACTATATTTCTGTGAATGTTTGTCATGATATTACCTTTTGTTATGATATTACCTTCATGAATGCCAGGCCAGTGATAGACATTTTAAAGAATAGGGATAATGGACATCATTTTTATTAAGATTAACTTGCTAATTTCTCATGATTCAATCGATTTTCAATTTAAGATACCTTGAAACCAGTAACAATTAACGTTAAAGCTTCTAGCAATGTGAAGAATTTAATTTCAGTAATGTATTTTTTAATAATAAAAAGCACAAACATAAGAGAATATATTAATCCTTAACTCATTGTTACAAAAAAACTAAGTGAAGATAACAATTAATAGGGGATTGACTTCAAATAGATACTGTCATCCATTGTCTACCGTCACTCTTAAGCATTCAAATTTATCGGTCACGTTCCTCAACAGGTAGCCTTTTAGGTTAATGCACATTTAAAATCATCAAAAGATGGCTAACTAAGTATCAATAGAGTTGACTTGCGAAATCAGGATTGTACGATGTTGATAAGATTTAAATATTATTCTAAATTTTAAATTTAATATAAAATATATTTTTTACATGACATTAATTATTTATTTATTATTTTTTTAGATTTTACGATGGTAGCCGACGACAGGGCACTATTTGAAAACGAGGGTATTATTTTAGAACGACGGATTGTATAGTAACAACTATTAGGAAAATTAACCCAGATTTCATGCCTCCACCAGACTACGCTTCGAATTTGGGCGAAGCCGGACTGCGCTCGCGCAGTTGGGGATCCCGGCAAAAAAGGACTGACATGACGTCGCACCTACCCTCTGACAGATGTGACGTCTGACAGATCCGATCACTGCAGAAGTTAATGCCAGTTTGACGATTTAATGCTAGTGTGGTGATTGGTCAGAAACCCTAGTTGAGGGCCTGTTAGAACCTGTCAGAGGACAAACCCTAATCCTCCTCTTCCCACGGATATATAAGGCATCTCGGGTATTTCAGATAGAGAGGCAAAAGGCAGAGAGCAAAGAGGAGTCAGGAGAAGAAGAGTATCTCAGTGAGCAGTGTGGCTCAGCTGATTAATGTCCGAGCAACCGACTCGACATTTTGTCTGTTAGTTTATCCTGCAGCGTAGCCTACAGATGTTGTTATTTCCTCGATTGAGGAATTTTGTAACCCGAGTTTCATATGAATAAAGTTTGCTATTGTTTGTGGCATCTTTAGGGTTTACAGTTTTATTGTGCTAAAGTTTATTGTTCTCTGTTCCGGTGTCTCTCTCTTCTCATACGGGTGTTGCCAAGCCAAGCAAACCCAGTGGCAGCCACGGAAGACAAAGAAGTTGAAGGCCAAAGTTGGCCAAGTCTGACACAGCGTTCCAACTCCGCTGCCGCAATCCAACTGCACCTGAGATCCAAGCGCAGCCCGAGTGCACGAGCGAAGTCTGAAGTCGGCCGCAGTTCGTAGTTCGCCCAGCACAGTCCGTCGGCTGAGCGAAGTCTGCACTTCGCCCATATTCCGGGCGAAGTCTGTCAGTAGCCTCGAAGTACAAACTTCGCCCAATTTTGGGCGAAGTCTATCGGTAGCCCCGAAGTTCGTACTTCGCCCATTTTTGGACGAAGTCCATCGATGGCCCCGAAGTTCGTACTTCGCCCATTTTCGGGTGAAGTCCATCGGCAGCCCCGAAGTTCGCACTTCGCCCATTTTCGGGCGAATTTCGTCGGTGCCCCTGACTTGCGCACTGCGCTTTCTGTGCTACGACATTCGGACTTTGGCGAAAGACAAAAGTTCGAAAAGAAATTAAAATTATTTCTTCAAATTGGTATCAGAGCTGATTGAGCCGTGACGCGAAGATAGAAGATGGATTCTAGAAAGAATTCCCTGTAGTTGCAGATCCCATGATTTAATGGCAAGAACTACGATTACTGGAGCATCCAGATGAAGATCTTGTTCGGATCTCAGGAGCTATGGGAGTTAGTCGAGAACGGCTACCCAGAACCGGCAGATGCAGCAGCACTAGCCGCTCTCTCTCAAGCAGACAAGGATCTGTTGAAAGAGCACAAGAAGGACCAGAAGGCACTCTTCTACATCATGCAAGTGGTTGAGGAGACCATCTTCCCAGGGATTGCATCAGCCACCAAGGCCAAGCAGGCCTGGGAAACCCTGGCAAGTTCATATCAGGGCACCGACAAAGTGAAGTTGGTGAAACTGCAGATGCTCAGGAGAGAGTTTGAGAACCTACAGATGAGCGAGTCCAAGTCGATGAGTGATTTCTTCACCCGAACGACTGACATTATCAACCAGATGTGGTTGAACAGAGAAAATATGCAGAGCCAAAGAATTGTGGAGAAGATTCTCATAAGTCTTCCTGCCAAGTTCGACTCGGTTGTGATAGCAATAAAAAATTTGAGGGATCTGACAACCCTCTCAACAGACAAACTCATGGGTTCATTGCAGACCCATGAACAGAGGCTGAGTCGTTCATCTCAGACCTCTTTGCAGCAAGCATTTCGGGCTCAGGTCTCAGTCCGAGACAACGATAGACAAGACTCCCACCACAATGCTTCTAGTTCTCAAGGAGGAAGAGGCAGAAGCAGGCGTGGGAGAAGTAACAAGCAAGAAGGGAGATCAAACCCTCATGACGCTTAGCCAAGTTGCAACTTTCATCAACAAGGAGGAAGAGGCACTGGCATAAATCAACAAGGAAGCTCTCAATAGAAGAAGGACATGTCAAAGGTCCAATGCTACTACTGCAGTAAGTTCGGCCATTATGCCTCACAGTGCAAGAAGAAGATGGCGAAAAAGAATCAGTAGCAAGCCCATTATATGGAGAAACCTAGAAATGCAGTAGGAGGAAATGTACTGCTGACTTGCAGTATTGAAGAGGAGAGCAAGAAAAACATCTGGTATCTTGACAGTGGTTGCAGCAACCACATGACTGGGAACAGAGAGATGTTCTCACAACTTGATGAAACAATCCAGTCCGAAGTCAAGATGGGGAACAATAGCAAAGTTCTCGTGATGGGGAAAGGAAAGATCCTCATCCGCACCCGACACGGTGAAAGAAAAACAATTCAAGATGTTTTTTACGTGCTCGGGTTGAAGCACAATCTGCTAAGTGTTGGATAGCTTGTGCAGAAGGGGCACACTATACTGTTCAAAGACGGTTTCTGTTCCATCAGAGACAAAGTGCATGGACAAATTGCAACAATGTCCATGACAAAAAACAAAATGTTTTCACTGTAGATTCAAAATGAATCATTGATGTCTCTGAGTGTAGTTGAGAAAGATGCTACCTAGCTATGGCATCTCAGATTCGGTCACCTAAGCTTCAATGGCCTGAATCAACTACACAAGATGCGAATGGTGAAGGGTTTACCCCTTATTGAGCAACCGAACCAAGTTTGTGAAGGTTGCCTAGTTGACAAGCAGTACAGGGATGCATTCCCTGTAGGACAGTCTTGGAGAGCATCACGACCATTGGAGCTGTTGCACTTAGACATTTGCGGTCCGATGTAGACCACCACATTTGCCGACAAAAAATACTTATTGAAATTCATAGATGACTTCAGTCGGAAGACTTGGATTTATGCCATCAAGCTAAAGTCAAAAGCATTTGCCAGATTCAAGGAGTTCAAGGCTCTTGTGGAGAAATAGAGCAGATATCAGATCAAGACTCTCAGGACTGATGGTGGAGGTGAATACATCTCCAATGAATTCCATAACTTCTGCAAGCAGCATAGAATTCGAAGGTAGTTCACTGCTAGATACACGCCACAATAGAATGGTGTAGCTGAGAGGAAGAACCGAACCATCATGGAAACGACACGGAGCATGATGAAGGAGAAGGGATTGTCGCATGAATTTTGGGAAGAGGTTGTAATATGTGCAGTCTACTTGCTGAACAGATGTCCCACCAAAAGTGTGAAGGACAAAATCCCTCAGGAGGCCTGGAGCGGAGTGAAGCCAAGTGTGGCTCACTTACGTGTGTTCGAGTGCATTGCATATGCACATGTTCCAGAAGAGAAGTGGTAGAAGTTGGATGATCGAGCTGAGAAGTGCATTTTCATAGGGTACAATGAGCATGCAAAGGCATATAGGCTGTACAACCCTATGACAAAGAAGCTCATCACTAGCCGTGATGTGAAGTTTCTTGAAGATAAAGCCTGGAACGGGAAGTCAAAGACTAGCCAGTCAGAGCCAGTAGTAGTACAATCTCTTGACTTGGAAGAAGGAAGTGTGTAGCCACTTGCAACTTCTAGCAGTAACAACGGTGCCAGCAGTAGCACATCCACTCCATCTCGGTCGCCTCCACTCACCAGTAGAATCCAAAACCTGGTGACGCCAGCAAAGACAAGGAGCTTGCAAGAAATCTACAAGGCAACCCAAACCCACATAGATGAAGAGCACTCTAACATTACGTTCTTTACTGAAGTTGATCCAGTAGAGTTTGAAGATGCAAGTCAGAATCAGAAGTGGGTGCATGCGATGGATGAGGAGATAGCAGCCATTGAAGACCATTGGGGTCAAATGGGTGTATAAGACAAAGTTCTTCCGGCAGGGAAGAAGACCATTGGGGTCAAATGGGTGTATAAGACAAAGTTCTACGCCCAAGGAGATGTTGACAAGCATAAGGCCAAACTGGTGGCGAAGGGTTACAAGCAGAAGTCAGGCATCGATTACCATGAGGTATATGCGCCTATAGCCCAACTTGACACAGTTAGGATGATCCTGGCATTGGCAGCTCAACAACGTTGGAAGATGTATCAGATAGATGTCAAGTCAGCCTTCTTCAATGGGGTGTTGGAGGAAGAGGTCTACATAGACCAACCACCAGGTTACAAGATTGAAGGCCAGGAGGGCAAAGTCCTAAAGCTGAAGAAGGCCGTGTATGGTTTAAAGCAGGCGCCCCAAGCTTAGTATAGTCAGATTGACAGCTATCTTTAGGAAAATGGGTTTATCAAATGCCCATATGAGCATACCCTGTACATGAAGACAAATGAAGCAGGTGAGATCATTATCGTCTACCTGTATGTGGATGACTTGATTTATACTGACAACAACAATGTCTTGTTCGACCAGTTCAGAACAACCATGAAGAAGGAGTTCGAGATGACGGCCTTAGGGCTGATAAAGTATTTTCTCTGCATTGAAGTTGACCAATCGGTAGATGGCATATTCATTTCTTAGGGCAAGTATGCGAAGGATGTCCTGAAGCGATTCAAGATGGAGGACAGTAAACCTACCATCACACCTATAGCCACAGGTTTGAAGCTGAGCAAATTGGATTTAGGGAGGAATGTCGACCCAACCTTGTTCAAGAGGCTAGTTGGTAGTCTAATGTATTTGACTGCAACTCGGCCAGATCTGATGTTTGGAGTCAGTCTGATCAGTCATTTCATGGAGACTCCGAAGGACACGCACTAGCAAGCAGACAAGAGGATCTTGCTCTATGTCAATGGGACATGGAACCATGGCCTATTTTACGCTAGACAAGACCAGTTGGAGCTAGTCGGCTTCACAAATAGTGACTGGGCTAGCAGCATCGATGATCGAAAGAGCACCTCCGGGTATGCTTTCCATCTCGGATTAGGGGCAGTATCATGGGCATCCAAGAAATAACCCATCATTGCATTGTCCACAGCCGAAGCAGAATATGTCGCCGCCACATCAGCCGCATGCTAGGCAGTTTGGCTACGAAGAATTTTGAGTGAACTGAACTTTCCTTCGGAAGGTGCGACAACAATTTTTTGCGATAACAATTTGGCCATCACACTGTCAAAGGATCCCATGTTCCATGGCCGAACGAAGCACATAGACATCTGGTATCATTTCATCAGAGAGCTGGTGAGATTCAATGAAGTATAATTACAGTTGTGCAGGTCAAAAGAGCAGCTGGCAGACATCTTCATGAAGCCTTTGAAGGAGGAAGACTTCAGCAGATTGCGAGAGTAGCTTGGAGTCAAAGCACTCGTGAAATCAATCTTAAAGGAGGGTGTTAAAAAAATTAACCTAGATTTCATGCCTTCATCGGATTGCACTCGTGCAGTTGGGGATCTCGACAAAAAAAGACTGACATGATGCCGCACCTACCCTCTGACAGATGTGACGTTTGATAGATCCGATCGCTATAGAAGTTAATTCCAGTTCGGTGATTTAATGCTAGTGCGACGATTGGTTAGAAACCCTAGTTAAGGGCCTGTCAGAGGACAAACCCTAATCCTCCTCTTCCCGCGGCTATATAAGGCATCTCAGGTATTTCAGATAGAGAGGCAGAATGCAGAGAGCAAAGAGGAGTCAGGAGAAGAAGAGTATCTCAATGAGCAGTGTGGCTCAGCTGATTAATGTCCGAGCAACCGACTCGAAATTTTGTCTGTTAGTTTATCCTGCAGCGTAGCCTGTAGATGTTGTTATTTCCTCGATTGAGGAATTTTGTAACCCGAGTTTCATATGAATAAAGTTTGCTATTGTTTGTGGCATCTTTAGGGTTTACAGTTTTATTGTGCTAAAGTTTATTGTTCTCTGTTCCGACGTCTCTCTCTTCTCATACGGGTGTTGCCAAGCCAGGCAAACCCAGCGGCAGCCGCGGAAGACAAAGAAGTTGAAGGCCAAAGTTGGCCAAGTCTGACGCAGCGTTCCAACTTCGCTGCCGCAATCCGACTGCGCCCAAGATCCAAGCGCAGCCCGAGTGCGCGAGCGAAGTCTGAAGTCGGCCGCAGTCCGCACTTTGCCCAGCGTAGTCCGTCGGCTGAGCGAAGTCCGCACTTCACCCATATTTCGGGCAAAGTCCGTCAGCGGCCCCGAAGTTCGCACTTCGTCCAGTTTCGGGCGAAGTCCGTCGGCGGCCCCGAAGTTCGCACTTCGCCCAGTTTCGGGCGAAGTCCGTCGGCGGCCCCAAAGTTCGTACTTCGCCCATTTTTGGTCGAAGCCCGTCGGCGGCCCAGACGTTCGCACTTCGCCCATTTTCGGGCGAAGTCCGTCGGCGGCCCCGACGTTCGCACTTCGCCCATTTTTGGGCGAAGTCCGTCGACACCCCGACTTGCGCACTGCGCTTTTTGAGCTGCGACATTCGGACTTCGGCGAAAGGCGAAAGTTCGAAAAGAAATTAAAATTATTTCCTCAACAACTAGGTAACAAATAACAAAAATAATAACCACCAAACTTAAATTTAAATTTATTTTAGAACGACGGATTGTATAGTAACAACTAGGTAACAAATAACAAAAATAATAACCACCAAACTAATTTAACTGTGGAAAAACGAACTCCCTTACGAGAAATTAGCTAAAAATCATTAGCCAACAATGTTTCCAAGTCTCTTAACAAATGTAATATAAGAACTTATTTTGTATTTACATTTAAGAGCATTAAATAACTTTTAGAGCCATTGTTTTGAATGTTAAAAAGGCAGCTATAGAATAATATCCAACCTAAGTAGGGATGGACAGTACCAGAAATTAGCTAAAACGATCTAACAAATTAATTTCAAATCAGGAAAAAATTAGCGATATGAATTTGTGCCTTCTTATATTACGTGTCAACATAAACAAAATGTTTATTGTCTTCTTATAAAGCTGAAGTTACTTCTACGAAATGGTGTGTATCTATCAGAAAATTCATCCAAACGCAGCCTTATTTCTTTCGTCCAGTTTTCTTAAGTTCAGAGTTTTGGCCCATTTAAATTATGAAGTAAATTTCATGTTCATGCATTTAGCTTTTATTTTAATAATGCGAAAGAGTTGCAACCACATATGCATCACATTACTGAACAATATTTACTGTACATATTTCTATATTCAGTACTTACAGTTGAGCTGTGGAGAGCACAGTGCAAAACAAGAAGGAATTTGAAAGGTACGTTTTCTCTTCTCAATGCAATCAAGACAAAGTATCATCTAGAAAATGATCATTGATGACGTTATTCATAACTACGCAGGTTAAATAGCATCATTGATAAAAATCTGTGGATGTTTTGTGCTCAGTAAATATGTGTATAAGAACAATTTCTTCATTTATGATAGTTGTATTTTAATATATATATATATATATGAGATCACCAATCATATTTCCTTCCACCTTTTTTAAAGCAAAATTTTACTCAGTCTGCATACTAACATTGACATTCTAATGTTTTTAAAATTGATTTATACTGATGAATGATGTCTAGCTACAATAACTATATGTTGGCCAATCCAGTGACGTCAACAAGATCTCTTTAGTGTCGGTAGGGTATTGAAATTAGTTTGGTATTGGTATGATTCCGTGAGTGCTTCACCTGGAGTGGGAACAATTGAGAACTAAACAAAATTGATAAAGCTTGCATTGAATGACAATGAACATGAGTACGTGTCGTTAGTAGTTGTCCTAAATCTATCCATCCGGACACTATCTAGTTTATTTAGGTCCCATGATTGTGCATTAGTGATGACAAGTTGTATCAGATTCTCAAGTATGTCGTTGGACTCCATTACAATAATTATATAGAAATGTAGTTACTAACTAACTTTGTTCAAATCTTAAAGTTAATTTTTGAGTAAATCATATTGCCCAATTTCATTAATATGCAAGTCTCAGTATGCATGGAAGTATAAGAGGCATGTCTAAAAGCAACCCTATTCTTAGGCACCATAGTTTAAGGATCCCCTATTGATAAGTGAAATAAAAAGATGAATCTACGTGTGCCCATTCCACGCCTATTATGACTTAGTACAAATGCTGTTTGGCAGCAATAAATAATATGAGTGCCTATTCCACGCCTATTATTCGGTTGATGGAAATTCATTCCATATCCTTATTAAATGTATAATTAAAATAATAAAAAATCCTAAGTTATTTCCAAGCACTTAATTTTATAAGTGAAAACACATCCTCAGATCTACACCTTTGATGGTGGTTACGTTTATGAAAAGTGTTTGAACTCACACTTAAATTCCAAAAACATACATATATTGAATTAGTGGATATTTACTTGATCATGTAGAAAATACCATATCTTTTGAGTATAGTTAAAGTACTTTTCACATCCTATTAACAAGGTTTACATGTAAAAGTATTCCTTTACACATTTAAAAAAAATAAAAAATTGGTTCATATTTATAAGTTCTATAAGCATATTTCTAATCCAATTCATAGAATATTATGATGCTCATAGTTTAACCTAAGAATTTTCATTCTGAGAATGAGAATTATTCGTGTGCCATGATAAGTTTAGTAACTTCTAATCACTTTTAGGAGATGACCATTTTTCTCTAGACATATATTAAATTCTTTACCAACTATAGGATATTCTTCTCCACTGTAATACTAATAATAAAACATACCTTATATAAAGTTTATATATACCTAATAATCCACTTTACAACCACTCAATCTTGAAGAATGAGATAATTCAATGTTACATATAAACTCAAAGGGAAAATTTAACATACCTCATGTTCCTATGATAACTTTAGGATGATGGAACATGATTTTAGTACATAGGTTATTTTATTCTTAATGAGATACCTATGATGAATAGACATATCTTACACTACATAAATGATAATTTTAATGATAAATTTCAATATCAATAATGGGTTATTTGAGTTTTTATTCATGGATTTAAGTGTAACTAATGGACTAGTCCAATTTAACCTCACGAGTCTTATATCATTCACAAGTTTAACTTTCAAAATTTATGTAGATGGTATTCTTATCTATATAAAAATTATGTGAACTAAGCATTTTTAAAATAGATAAGAATTATTCGATATATTACACCATCCAAATTTAGAATATAATATATCAATTTGCAATTATAGTAACCCAAATATCAAATAAGTCTAGGATATGATATTATATTCATTAATGCTAGACAATATTTTATATCAACTAGAAATACCCTATGATTACACACCTAATTGGATAAAGCATATTTTTAAGTAAGGTTAATTTCTATAATATAAGTATCCTTTTAATATTGCATATTTATTGCACTCTAAATCAAATCCTTGTGACAGAGAACCATTTAGATAAGAATCTCGTTAATTAATAAGTTTTAAAAAACTAGAGAAGTATCTCTATATAATGTTGATGCTAGTCATATGAAATTTCACTCATTCTTTGATGACTAAAACATGTGTAAATAGTTATACAATTATAACCATCCTAATTTAAAATACATACATTATCTTCTATGAACTTAATAATTTTAAATAATGTAGTTTAATATGATTCTACATATAAGAAAGAATTTTATTTTAGTGTACAAGTTACCTACTAATTGTGCTGCTACATTATGTGTATAAAAATAATCATCCGTTTCTATTATAATCATCTTCATATATTATGGAATCAATATAAATTAGATATTGTATTCTATATGAAGTGCATTGCCTTATTAAACATTGTGATCTATCATCATAATAAAAATAAAAATTTAGACAATATCTATCTCAATTATCTATAACTCTAGAAACCTAATAATTTGATTGACTCCCATGGACATATATTCTTCAAGTGGATTTTATGTATCCTTGTTACCATAATTTTTTTTACCATTAAAAAATAGAAGACTAGTTGGTCCTAGAGTACTATCTAAGTGAAGGTATTTTCTATCCCTTATATTGAATCTATGATCCTTTCAATAATATCTTCAACATCAAAAATATGCACTACTCAAAAGTATTTAGATAATTTTATATTATCAAAACCCTTGACACCACAATAAATTTTTGTTGAGCTTAAATACATTAAAATGTAAAGATCCACATCAAAATCTATGTTCCTCATAACATTATCATACAAAAATTTAGGAACTCTATTAACTATTATATATTCTTTAACAAATTTAAAAATACATCGACATGAAGTATATTTCAAGTATTTATTAATTCAAATAGAAAATTTATTGTATCACTAGTATGGATGATAGGTTTTGAAAAGTGATTACAATGATGTTAGGTAATAAGGTATCAATGCACCTTGGTCATCATGAAAATTTTATAGTAATATGTGGATGCATTTTGACATGCTATAATCCATTGTATTTGATTAAATTTAAGGGTTGTTTCCTTGTACTATCAAAAAATATTTGCTTTACTCAGTATTCACCTTGAAAACTCAAATATTTTTTATATCTAAATAAATGGATAGATCAAGGTGGTTGAAAAAATTGTAGTGCACTTACTTTAGATGTACAACCATGGACATACTATTATATGTTTTTATAGTCTTACATACATTCAACATTCAAGGAATCATTTGCATGATTCCACTATTTATTCCACTATTTAGAATCCCTTCGAGCTTTACCTTATGTTTTTATATAGAATTCCTTTCATATTTAGAATCCCTTACATTTATATTGACATAATCTATGAACATGCATTCAACATATGCATTTACATGTCTATAATATGCTAGAAAATTAACTATATAATTGTAACAAGGCTCATGACTACAATCATGCTGCACATAGCTTTAAAGTTATGTGTTGATGCTGGTTTAATTTTCATAAAGAATATTATTTTATTCTCGATTAGAATAAATAATATTCACACTATTTTTCATATAAAATACAAAGTATAGTTGGGTATAATATTTTCATTATCAATTAATCACCCCTCTAGGAAGTGCACTATTCATTCAATGGAAATATTTTCAACACATATGTTATATCATTGCTTAAACTAGTGATTACACCATATAATCTATATTGTGATGCATGATGTGAATATTTATAATATTATCTAAAAAAAATAATTACCAAATCTAAAGCAGAGTTGCATTAAAACAAACACATTCAATCCTCAAAAAAGTAGAAAAATGCTAAAATGAGCCAAATATTTCTTGAATTACTGTTATGAAAAATAGAGCTTACAGAGACTAAGTGCTCACAAATTCAAAATTCTTCCCCAAATACCATGTTTCCCATTTTCCTACCTAGAATAATCTATTTGAAATTTAAATTTCAGAAGCAAAATTCCCAAGGTCATAAATCATTGCTCGTTGCTCGAAACAACTATTGTTGCACCTTTTCAGAAAGTCCTCAAAGGGGTTTGCAGCCCTGTACTATGTCTACACATAGTACTACCATATTTCAGCCCTTAAAAAGGCCTCTAAGGCCTTCAAAATTGCCCTCCAAGTTTTACTACCAGGATTTTCGATTGTTTTGACAAGGTAAGAGACCTTAATATTTACATATCTTCCAAAATACTCAGGATATTGAGACGATTATTTTGGCATTGGCTCCATTTCTCCATCCTCTAAAAAAATAAATAAAATTTAGAACAAAATGAAACAAATATAATTTTAGGTGATGCAAGATCACTCGTACACCGCTAGATTCTCATGCATCAAAATCCATGTATATTGTAACTCCTTTCAATAATATAGAAGCTAGTTATTTATAATTTAAGCTTATTGATTTATACTTGATTGAGTTAAGAACTATTTATCTTAAGCAAAGTTAGACACAATGGTTAACAATATTATTCAATGGATATGACTAATTTGAGTGTATTATAAAATATTCTAGCCCTTGTCATCACATTTACTTAATATTGATAGATATTAATATAAATATAAGCTTCAATATATTGGTGTTATTAACCAATGAAGTGCTAAATCCTATCACAATTAGTGTAATAGTTTTTTAATTACTAAATGTTATATAGATGACACCATAAAGCCATGAATAATATTTTATCATTGACTATAGGGCAAATTATATCATAATCATTGAAATATCAAGTCCCATGCTTACACCTAGAAAATAACAAGGATCCAACTCCTACTATCAAACACATAATTATAATTGAAAAAATATATCTAAGGGTTAAAAAATGAAGGAAACCACACAAATGATTATATGTGGTAAGTAGATGTAGCTCTCATGTATGCCTAAGAAGATACATAAACATCAATCAAGAAGTAGAAGGACTCAAAATTTATAGTATCTTATAACTATATTGTACTTTTTAGGTATACTATAGTGTTTGTATTTATAGCGGGTTTTAACAAGGATCCCAAAACCTGATTACATAAGCAATGGGCCTAGGGCATCAATCCATTGAAACTGAACACCAAAACAAAAATCCTGCCCAGTGGTAACAGTAAGCATGAAACAATCCCTCTTAGCGGGAAACAAACAAATAAGAAAGAAAGTAGTTTTGGACATCCCGCCCAGCGAGGAGTAGCCAAAAACCACCATCGAGAAGATCCCACCTAGCAGGAAGCACAGAAAAACCGTTACAATAAAATCCCGCCTCGCGGGAAGTAGTCAAAACCACCACAAACAGTCCCACCTAGCGGGAAGCAACAGGGAAATCCCACCATCCGGGAAACCAGTAGAAAAGAAAGGATCCCGCCTCGCAGGAAAACCGGCGGATTTGGCAGATCCCGCATTGTGGAGAAACCATCCTGCCCACCAATAAAACATTCAGTTCAACGAGAGCCATCCTGTAGGAAGCCGACAACCAGCACAGAGAGGATCCAGCCCATCAAGAAGTGACCAGAGAGTTGCACCACAAGGAAACCTCCTCGGGAAAACAAAAGAGGATCCTAACAGCAGGGACCAAGAATCCCGTCCAAGCATAGAGCCCGTCGAGGGACCAAGAATCCCGTCCAAGCACAGAGCCCACCGAGGATTCACAAGAAAAAGGGGGAAGCTGTCCAAACCCTAAATCGTCACCTCCACCACACCGAGAAATGCAGGGGACCAGATCCACGCGAATAACCTACAAAAAAACCCTAGGGGGAAGCCTGAGGGAAAAAGGGAAGGGATCCCCAACCAAACAGGGATCCCTGGGAAGCACCAGTCTAAAAAAACAACCAAGGAAACCCTAGCCGGCCGGGAGGGGCGCAGATAGTGGAGAAGGATCTCCCTCCAGGAGATCATCTACAAACAACCACTCCCCGGGAGGGATGACCTGGGTTGAGCCAAGGACTGGGCAGGAACCAGGAGCCATGGGAGGGGGAGCAGGGGAGGGACCAGATCCCTCCCCTCTCTACTTTCTTCCCTCTCCATCTCCCCTTCTAATAACCCAATATTTTAATCAGGTATACTATAGTGTTTAGTATAGTTTGACATATTATTCTAGATCTCTTTATTGTTCTAGGTTTTCCATAAGCCTAGGATATTTATGATTAAGAATTCTATGAACTGATAATCATACAAGCTTAACAATCTATATTCCTCCTATATATTATAGCTCACTACTTATAAGCACAACCTAGTTTCTTGAAATATGTATTTATTTTGCATAAAAATAAATTTATCTTGGGCCTTGATAGATCATGTAATTTGACAGGTTAAGCTATTTTGAATGTAGATTATACCCATATTTTTTCTCCATATAAGTTTCACTTAGTAAAATTATTTTAAAATAATAATTTTCGTGAGGTTTTATATACTACAACCTATTTCTAAAAATATATGACCTACTTTTGTTATTTTAGTATCCCTATTATACTAATAATATTTTTTTACAAAGACCTTGAATGATATTTGGAAGGTACTAATATTTAACAATATGGTATTTCATAGATCCAACAACCTATCATTGACATCTTGGATGGAGATCCAATGATACAAAATCCATCCATCCAATGATACAAAATCCATTACCCTTTATAGGATTTAGCCTTTGATTTTATTATCTCTTGATATTTTAGGGTTCTATATATCATATTTGAAATCTATTTAACCTAATCACATGCTATCTACAAAGTGTATTTTATTAATTATTGAAGTTCACTAGACCTATGACTCTTCTATAATTGTATTATACAAAAAAATATTTCTACAATATATTGTTTAAAAATGTTAATTTTTAACGATACATAATGATTCTATCCCAATATAGAAATCTAGAAATCATATCACTTATATTCCAAATAAAGAATGAATATCTTTATAAGATATAAATTTATTTAAAAATTAATAATAATTATAAATTTTAAGTCATAGTTTTTCATGTTGTAATACAATTGTTGTTGAATATCTTAAGTAACCATTCCCCTTATATTTTTATTTAACATGGCAAAAGAATAGTGTACAAGTTATATTAATGTGTACTATTCAAGGTAAAAACTACCAGGTCAATATTTATTTCAAAAATATTTATTTTAAAACTACAAAATCTACTATTACAAACTTAAATGAGGTAGATTATATTCATATATAAATTCAATTTATTATTAAAATATGTGAATATGAATCAAATAATTTATAGCTTATTGTGATAATACAATTAATAAATAATGTAGATTTATTGTGATTATATAATCAAGTCTCAGTATTAATATTAATAGAGAGTTGACTTGGAAATTCAGGATTGTACTATGTTGATAAGATTTATATATTATTATAAATTTTAAATTTAATATAAAATATATTTTTTAATGTGATATTACTCATGTGCATGGTAGGTACTGTCTAGAGCTTACTAGTGTCTTTGGTCTCACAACTAATATTTTACTAAAGACTTTCTTAAAACTTTTGATTTACGATTCAAAATCATAAGTAAATTTTTCTTATACTTTTACATATTCGTGTGAAGTTGAATTTAAAATCACAATATTAAAATGTTTCGAGAAGTAAAATATCCACTTAAAACTGTTAGCTTAATAATATACGTTACTACTTGAATTTCAGGAAAGTCACAATAAGTCAGAAATCGATAAAGAAACCGATTGCAACTACTTTTCTTTTAAAACGAGGGTATTATTTTTGAATGACGGATTGTATAGTAACAACTAGGTAAAAAATAACAAAATAATAACGACCAAACTAAATTAAGTGTGGAAAATAGAACTCCCTTACGAGCAATTGGCTAAAAATCATTATCCAACAATGTTTCCAAGTCTCTTAAAAGATGTAATATAAGAACTTATTTTGTATTAACATGAAAGAACATTAAATAACTTTTAGAGGCGTGTTAAAAGGCAGCTAAAGAATAATACCCAACCTAAATAAGGATGGAGCATTAAATAACTTTTAGAGGCATGTTAAAAGGCAGCTAAAGAATAATACCCAACCTAAATAAGGATGGAGAGTACCAAAAATTAACTAAAACGATCTTACACGTTATTTTCAAATCGGGAAAAATTTGGCAAAATGAATAGTGATAAACCTTTGTCACATCGTACATCTTCACTAGAAAAAGTTTTTCTTTTATCTTATTGAAATCCACTATGTCCTCTAAACAACATTCCTTTTTCTTAAATATTGTTTATTTTTATATTAATATTAAAAAGGGTTTGAAAAGAGTCTCATAACCTTATACAATAAATAATTCTGGAGGGTAATTAAAGCACAAGACAACTTTCATAAGGGAGGCCCACCCAAAAAGACAACAAGGTATTATAAACTGAAGCAAGCAACTCCCCTGGGAAAGGGAACCGAGGGAGTTCACACCATTCCCAAAAGGGCAATTCAGGGAGCAAAATCCAAACAACTCATAGCAGGACAACACAGGAGGCTAGAAACAACAAATCCAATTAAATGCATTGTTTGAAATTTGAAAGTCACAATAGGCTGCAATATTCTACAAGCCAAGCCCGGGCATAAGAATGGGCAACATCACCAGGGGGCTGGAAGGGACAACCAGGGAAGGTAGGAACCTAATGAGGTTGGAAGGGACAATCAGGGAAGGCAAGAACCTAGTGAGGGGATAGCATAATAAAGGCCAATATCATAAAGTGTGTGGGTACCAAATACACGAGAACCAAATTTTTCTTAAATGTTGTTATTCTTTAACAAAATTATCATTATAGTGACTTATAAATCCTTTGTACAATTGAAATATGATTTTCTTCTTTCTTGGTTTTTGGAATTAGTTAGATCTTATAAAAAATTGTAGTAAAGATATTCAAATATCCTCTACCCATAATTATATTTTACCCTTTGTATTTTACTCGAGGTTTTACTTTCTTTGACCATGATGCCTATGTCATCCTATAATTATGTGATAACTAGTTTCTTTTCCCCTTAAGATTTTTCTAAACAGTTATATCATCCTTTCTTAAAAATGCATAATACTTTACTATTAATGTTATAATAACAACCAATAAGAGCAACTTGTACATAATTTTAGAATAGGCACGTTATAAATTACTATATCATTAGATGATTCTAATATAAATTTTTATAAGTTATATATTCATATGCAACATTATTAATTATATGGTATTCAATACATACTAATTAACACTAATTTTGTAGATGAATAATTTCTAAATAGCATCATTCTCATGTTAAATATAAGAAAAGGTATATCAATAATAAAATCAAATATATTAATATAATACCTAATAATATTATATCATATTATATCTTTATAAAGTATATAAAATAATAATTATTATAATTAGTAACAAGCACATTGATGATAATGCTTTCTTATATTATCTATTAAAGATACTATAACAAATAAGTACATAAAAGGTCATCACTTCAAATAGTAGAATATATTGTTATAAGTTAGCATACATCCTTCCTAATTTAATCATAAGAAAAATAATCTTATTATCAACTAAATAAATACAACTTGCACTGCATGCACCTATGTAAATAGAAAATAGGATTAAGGACTGTGAAACATATATACTTATCATACTAATAAAAATATAGAAAATACAAGATAGATAATTTATGATACTTATTAGTGATAATAACAATTCTCAAAAAGCATTGATATATTATGCACACAAGTATACATCCCTATGCAATGTTATAGACCATATAAGAAACTTCCTATAATATAACAATATATAAGTATAAGGGATAAATTATTAACTATTCGTATAGCATACATATCATATTAAATATATAAAATGATTAAATTGATGCTGTAGTTTATATATATTAAACTAAAACTACAACATCCAATATTACTTTTAATATCTATTGACTAAATGAACTACGAATAATTACTCATCCTTAGGTAGTGACTTTCTCATAAATTATATTTAGTTTATTATATATTAAACTAATGAAGCATTAGGGCAAAAAACTCATAACTTAATGTCATAATAAATCATCATTTCATTCTAAATAATGTATATATTAATATAAAGTTTATGGGTAGATTAAATAAATACATAGGAATTTTATTATACCTTTGGAAGTATTTCCACAATAATATTATTTTCACAGTACAGTGGTAACCTTCAATACAAAAATATTATTTTTCACAGTACAGTGGTAACCTTCAATACAAAAATATTATTTTTATTAAAACTATAATATTTATGGATGCTATTGTATATCATAACTAAATATCATCCTTTCAACTGCACAAGATTTAAGATCTATGTTATATTCATAATATAAACCATAGCTCATAATCCAATCATATATTCCTTTAATATAGACCATAGATCACTTCTAACTTACATTTATGTACCTCAAAGTGATGGGATATAAGCACAAGCATGATTTTTAAACATACACAAAATTATTAAATTCTACACAATATAAAACTATACAAGTATCTACCCGTATGAAATAAATAAGATCATCTAAAAATATTTTTATGTCCCTGCAATGAATAAGACTGTATAATAATTACAAATAAGGTAATCTTCTACATACAATTTTTTATTGTTCATAACAATAACAAACGATATAATACATTTACTCTATCTTAATCTTTAGACTTCAATTTTTTTTCTCTTATATTTAAGAAAAATATAATACAGCTCAATCAAATGCTTATGAGACCTTGTTTACTCTCTATAGTAGTAATTAGAAATTAGATAACTATAACATTTCTAAAATACAGAAATAAGTATCCAACTTCTCTTATATCCATGACACATTAAAAAAAAAAAATTACAAAACATTTACATATTGATAATCTTTTAAAAGCATATTGATTACAAGGGGTTTCTCCTATACTTGTCCTCATATAGAATATCAAATTGTTTTTGTTTTTTTTTTAAATAATACAATAAAGGAGATGGAAGGAAATAGAGGTAGTTATTTTCAGTTCCAATTTATAACGGAAATGGTGCCATCAAGTTTATGCAGGGATACTGAAATTTACTTTTATAATCCCTTCGTAATATCAAATTTTAATTATATGTTTTGTGATTAGTTAAATGCTCTTCAATAAAACTGATAGGATTTTTTAATAATTATTTATACTGTATGCAATGCAATAAAATAAGTGTTTGAAACTTATTATATTTTAAACACTTACTATATTTTAGATAATTAAACTACTATTTGCTATTATAAGTGCACTCGTCATGCCCATGTGGATCCTCACCATGTGTTGTAGAATAGTTTTAGTAGCTCTTATTAAACCATCATAGTATAATAATATAAAGTAGTTTAGCAAAACATACATGCATTAAACAATAACCATTCCTAATAATAAATCGGACATTATGATGCTCAAAACCATAAAACAACATAATAAACATTTATTAATATCAAATAAAAGTGTTGAATGATTTATTACTGAAGATGTGCAAATTTATCTCTGAATGTATTTCTATCCATTAAGACTGTAATGTAATTTGATTTTATTTGTATATACAGATGTAACAAATAAAAGTATAAATCTGATCATAAACAGGTGGTTGAATTTTTCAATCTATGCATTTTAGAGAGAAGCTATACCTGTCATGAAAATAACTGAAATATGTTTGCAGGGAATAGTAAAGATTAATAGTAGCGCAACCAAAGTAGCTGCGACAACGGATATCAGGTCATCTGCTTCTTGGATGCTTGTAATAATTCAAATGGAGGTCCTCTTTTCGGTCTTGTTAGTGATTTCAGCAAAAGCAAGTCCACAAAATGGAGAAAATAATAGTGTTGCTCCATCACCTTCAGTTACCAATACTACAGAATCAAATCCGGGAATATCATGCTTATGTTGTGGAGCCTCTTTTTATATTGATCGCAAATGCTGCCGATGTTGCTATTATCAAAAGTGTGGTGCTTAAAGTTTTGAGCCATGAACTCACATTAATTATTCGAACACTATCTATTTCAATGTCCGAGTATGCCTTTGGGAAAAAAAAATAAAAAAAACTTTCTGTACTAGATAAGTAAAATGTCTTGAATCCTAGAGTGTTATTTATGTTTATTTGCCCTATAAGACAAAGCATATAAACTTTCAATATTAGTTAAAATAATGTCAAAGTTCTATTTCAAAGCTTTTACCGGGACAAATCATGTAAGTTTGACATGCCTTTTATTTGGAAAATAAAATTTTAATTATAAAATTAAACCTAAGAAAAACAATAAAGCTTATTTGCAACATTACTGTGTATAGCTTGAGCATGTACTTCAAAGAGAAATAAAATGAAAAATGACACTTTATATTCATAATTGATTATTATTTTTAATAACATTGAATGTTAAATCAATTTTTAATATTATTATAATTTATATATATGGTACTGCATTTTGTGACACTATGACATATTAGTCAATTATGTTAATATAGAATATGAATATAGATTAATCAAAAAATTAATATTTAAATAGTAGTATAAAACACATAATAAATTATATTTTGTATAGAATATTATATTTTTATTTTTATTTTTGGAAAACATCCCAAAAGGGATGCCACTTTCGGGTAAGACCCAAGGAGGCAGGGGTATCCATTCCACAAAAAATGCCCAGGACTCGGACCTGGCCTACCACCTTTGACATACTCAAGGAGCAAACAAACACACAAAACCAATTTAAAAATAAGTAAATAACAACAAAAATAATAAAATAAAATAAAAAACATGCTCCTTGAGTGTGTCAAAAACAAAAGCACAACCAAACACGCACAATAAGATAAAAGAAACCACAACACAAACCACATAGAAAAACACAAGAACCACATAACAAAACACAAACAAGACAAAAACAACAGAACACTACAAAGACATAACCCAAAAAAAACATGAAAAATAAACACAACCAAAACCTAAAAAAAAAAATAAAAATAAAAATAAAAAACAACCAACAACAGACAATAAACAAAAACAAAAAAACATAGAAAACACTCACACATAAAAACACGAAATAACACAAACAAAGAGAAACCCAAGAACAAGAATGAAAAAAAACACAAGAACAATAACAAAAAACATAAAATAAAAATAAAACAACAAAAACACATGAACAACAAAAAACAACACAAAGAACACAAAAACAAAACAAAACAAAAGAACCCACCCACCTTAAAAAACTAAAAAAAAAAAACAAAAAAAAAAAAAAAATTGAACATAACAATGACCTATCTAGACCAGAAGACTATTAAGGCAAGAATCAACAGAGGAAACAAAATAAAGAATAGAATGAGCTAGGGAACTAAAAAAAACTGAATGAACCAAAGAGAAGCAAAAAAAAAAAAACAAGAAGAAACTAGGTACCTTCAGAACTGGAGCCATCCAAAGAAATGATAGAAAGAAGAGCTTCCCTAATTTGAGAAGCCCACCATATAGGAGGGTGGCCATAACAAGTAAGATCACCTTTTTCCAAAGCCCAATTAGCTAAAGCATCAACACTCTTGTTTTGATCTCTGACCACATGATTGTAATCAACTTTCAAAAATCCCATCTGGATTAATTGAATCTTCTCAATAATTCTTTTTATTCTCCAATCCACCTTATGATTCTTAGGAGTCTTCAAGAGATTAATCATAAGTTGAGAGTCAGACTCAACTAACACCTTTTCCCATCCAACCTTAGTAGCCTCCTGAAGGCCTCTGAGGATACCATACCCCTCAACAAGGTTATTGGAAAGAATACCCAAATTCTCAACAAAAGTAAAAACTAGGGAGCCATCTGAAAGTCTACCAATTCCTCCCACACTGGCTTTTCCAGGGTTCCCTCTAGAGGCTCCATCAGTATTGACTTTTCCAAAATCCTTAGGAGGAGGTTGCCAATTTCTAGTCCTATCCATCTTACTAATACTCACATTCCCTTTAAGTTGGTTGCCCTTAGAAGATTTAATCTTCAATATTTGCATCACTTGATCCCATCTTTGGTGGGAGTTTTGGGGGTGATTAAGGAGTTGATGGACTGATTCAACTAAGTTGGCTATGGTATTTTGCCAAATATAGTGAATATCCTTCCTATCTTGATTAAAAATTTGGTTGTTCCTTTCATTCCAAATATTCCAAAGAAGAATGGTAGAACCCATCCAAACTAACTGCCTAATAAAATGATCAACACCCTCTTGATTAGGCCAATCCCTCCAAAGATGTTCAAAAGTAAAAAAATTGGACCATTGTAAGCCAAGTAAAGTGGCCATTCTCCTCCATAGCTCAGAGGCTAAAGTACACTCAATAAAAATATGGTTGATATTTTCTACATTCTCTTCACACATTTCACATCTAAAAGGGCCATGAAAACCATGCTTCATAAGTTGCTCACCAGTAAGCACCCTACGATGCAATAAAAGCCAATTAAAGAACCTCACCTTAGGCCAGAGCTTTTGAGCCCACAATCGAGAAAATATGTCAGAAGAATGGTTGGGATTATTATGGCATAAGGTCAAATAACCTTGAGCAACTGAATACTCACCCTTAGTAGTGTTGTTCCATCCAAAACAATCTTTTTCATGGGACCAAGAGAGGGATCTCATATGAAGGATGCCTTGGATATCTTGTCTTTGCCTTTATGGGATTTGAATAGGCCAGTCCTCAATAGGGATCCAATATCTACCAACCTTTGAATTACCAGTATGGTATCGATAGTAATTAGCCACCTTTATCCAATTAGCTCGATGAAGCTCCTCCATCCAAGGCCTCCAATCGAGAAACTGAGTTATCAAAGGCTTGTGACCATCCCAAGAATCTGTCCAAAAATTTACATGTTGACCATTATGAATGATCCAAAATAATTTTTTCTTTATCAAATCCTCACCAGTCTTAAGAACTGCTAAAATGGGAGAACCTTTGGTAGGAAGTTGATAGCGAACAAGGTCTTCAGGACTTTTGTTCTCAAAATATTTAGCACAGAGATTATTGGCCCAAAGAGCATTGGGGTTATGCAACATCCTCCAATATAATTTAGCAGCTAAATCTTTGTTGTTATTAATTGAATACCAGAATCCTAACCCCCCTTCACTCTTAGGAAGACATAAAGTATCCCATTTCACCAAGGCCCATTTTCTTTTCTCCTTAGTACCACTCCAAAGGAAATGATGACTGATTTGATCCAATTCTCGAAGAACAGCCTTTGGGATATTCAAAATGGAAGAAACATAAATAGGAATAGCTTGAAGGACTGATTTTACCAAGGTGATTCTACCCCCATAAGAAAGCCACTTGTTGGTCCACTTTCCAATTTTCTTCTTGACTTTGTCCAACAACCAATTCCAATATTTATTTTTTTGCCTTTGAATATTTATGGGAATACCTAAATAAGTGATTGGAAGAGAGGTCTTCTTATATCTTAATTTATCCAAGACCATGGATTACTATCTACTAGAGCAATGAAAGAAAATAACTTTAGATTTGTCTTCATTGATCAATCGCCCGATAGCCTTAGAAAAATAGCTAATGATTTGCTTAATATTAGAAGCTTCCTTAATAGTAGCTTTACCTAAAAGAGTAGAGTCATCCACAAATTGAATATGAGAGATAGGTCTAGCTCCATGAGCAATGGTAACTCCCTCAAGGGTTTTGTTTTCCCTCTTTTTGGTTATAGTCCTACCCAAGCATTCAACAAGAATGATGAATAAATAAGGGGATAGCGGGTCACCTTGCCTAATACCTCTGGAAGCTGGGAATGACTGAGAAGGCCTACCATTGATAAGAACTAAGTAGGAAACTAAAGAGATACATCCCATAATCCAATCCATCCAATCCTTAGAGAAACCAAATTGCCTCAAAACTTTGATAAGGAAGTGCCAATCCACTCTGTCACAAGCTTTGGATAAGTCTAACCGAATGAACATGGAAGGAGAATTTTGCATATCCATGGAATGGATGGCTTCCTGAGCAAGAACTATCTCATCTACTATTTGACGTCCTTCCACATAACCCCCTTGCTCTGGGAAATAATCTTATGCAAAAGAGGCTTCAACCTTTCTGCCATGATTTTAGTAATGATTTTGAGAAGAACATTACATAAAGCAATAGGTCTAAAAGCTGAGATATGATCAACCTCTTGAGCTTTTGGAACAAGAGTAATATAAGTTTTATTGATAACCTTCAAAATTTCTTTGGCTTTCCTAGCTTCTTCCACCACCTCTAATAAATCAACATGAAGGATATCCCAGAACTCTTGGTAGAACTCAATGGGAAAACCATCAGGACCTGGGGTTTTCCATTTTTGCATTTTAAAAACTACTTGTTGAAGCTCATTGATAGTAATAGGAGCAGTCAAAATAGAGTTCTCCTCAGAAGTGATAAGATAAGGGATTGCTTGAAGAACATTTTGTTGTGAAGCTGAGTCAAGAGGAGTAGCAACAAAAATATTGGAAAAGTAATCAACAACAATAGAGTTCATGCCATCCCAAGTATAAACAACATCTCCAGAATCTGATTTTAAGGAAGAAATAAAGTTGTGAGATCTTCGAGCTAGAAGATATTTGTGGAAGAAATTTGTGTTTTGATCTCCTTCTTTGAGCCATTGAATTCTAGATTTTTGCTTCCATAAGATTTCTTCTCTTTTTTCCCATTCCTCTAACTGAGTTGTGAGTTTAATTTCATCTACACTTCTCTTCTCTGTGAGGCCATCTAAATGGATTTTCTTATTCAAATTTTCAAGATGAGCAATAACTTCATGTTTTTTTTTATGAACATCCCCAAACTCTTTCCAGTTCCAAGTCTTGATTTTGGATTTAATGTATTGCAGTCTTTTGGCAAAACAGAACATCTTAGTCCCATGCCTAGGTTTACCTTCCTTCCACCATTGTTGCACATGAGGTCTGAAGGAAATGTCTCTAAGCCACATTAATTGAAAACGAAAAGGAGAGAAACTCACATTGGTTTTCCACATTTCCACCATGACTGGCCAATGATCCGAACCAACATTATTAAGAGTCTTCACTTTAGGAATGTGACCATGGATTAAGAAATTTTTAGAGAGCAAAAACCTATCCAATATCTCCATTATACAAGCTAAGCCTTGCCTTCTGTTAGACCAAGTCATAAGGCCATTATCTGGTTGGATATCCACAAGATGGAGGTTTGCAATATATTCGCTCATGAGGTGAGTGCTTTTGTCCAAATTTCTATTTCCCCCATTTTCTCATCCAGAGAGAGGATGGTATTGAAATCTCCTCCGATCAAGATCCAAGATTTAGGAAAATGAGAGATAATATGAGTAATATCCTTCCACTATCTTCTTTTTTCCTCCAAAGAAGTCGGAGCATAAACAGTAATGCAGAGCATAATCTGGTTGGAATGTCTACTTTGAATAGCTATAGCCAAAAAACCCCAACTACCAACCATATGGTGAATAACTACCTCTTTTGGGTCCCAAAGACAAGCAATGCCACCCGAAGTCCCTTGGGAACTGAGGGAAACCACTTTTCCAACTGGCCAAATTTTACTGGCAATTGAGTCCATATCCTCCATTGACATCTTTGTTTCTTGAAGGAAAACAAGATGTGGATGATTTATTCGAATCATTCTTCTAATTTCATTTTGTTTTGAAAGACTCCCTTTGAGTCCTCTAATATTCCAAGTGATGATCTTCATTAATACCAGGGCTAAAAAATTTGGGAAGGGCATTAATATTACCTTCCTCTACAAGCTTTTCACCTTCTTTTACCATATGATATTGATTGGTCTTGCGACCTACTTTTTGATTAGAATCCATCTTCAATTTTTTTTCCCTATTTCTTGACTTATTCCAATTGAATCTGAGATGGCTTCTAACCTTGAAGAATGCTCGTACATAGCCAAAATTTTACTAGATGGTTCAACTATGGTTCAACGGAGTCTATATTGGGACCTGTATTATTTGAAGTTTTGACATTTGAAAGATTGTTTTTCTTGTGTAAATTTTCTCCTTTTTTTTCTTGTTGAAAACCTTTGATTTGTTGGTTTGTCTCTGAGTTCTTCCCTTCATATTTAAATTGTGTTTCTAAGATTTCAGTTTCCATTATTTCCTCTTCCTCACTTGGGACATCATTTGTGGAAAGGATTTCAAACATATTAGCAGATGACTTTGATTGATCCTTCATAACTAGTTTTTTCTGAGTGTTCTTCTTCTTAGGTATTTGGAAACCTATTGAGTTTATATCTTCTTTCTTTTGATCGGGAATTTTATTTGGGCAAGCACTAGCCAAATGACCATATTCATGGCAAATTCTACAACGAAAAGGAATGTTCTCATAGTCCACTACTTGCTCCCAAGTGTCTTCCCCAAATTGTAATGTGATCTTTTTAGGTAGGGGTTTGTCAAAATCCATTAAAACACAAATTCGAGCATAAATAATATGTTCAAAATTTTGAGTACAATCAATAGTCATCATAAAAGTTCCTAAAGAGTTTCCAATTGAAGAAAAAATAGTAGGATTCCAAAATTCAATAGGGAGGCCAAAGAGTCTAACCCACACGGGAGCTATAGAAGGCATCTCTTCTTCGGATTTAAATTTAGTATGCTAGGGCTTCATGAAAAGCCCTGCCCTTCCCAAAAACCAAGGACCCCCTTGAAAAGTTTTCTCTCTATCTTCATTATTAGCAAATAAAACAAGAAAATAACCATTTGGATAAATAGAGATTTGTAACTCACCTTTAGTTTTCCATCTTTTTGTAGCCCAGACTTTGAAATCAGATAGACTCGGACGAAAACCCATGAACCGACAAATTAGTCCTCTTTTTTCCAAATCTTCAATGCCAGTCTGAATGTTACCCATATCAAGCTTAACAATAGGAGTTCCATCAATTGCTTTAAGACATCCTGACTCCGTTTTCATTGGATCAATATTAGGCATTCTTAGAGGTTTATGGGAAGCCCTAAGATTGATATTAGCATTGGGCTGAGGCTATCCACCATGAAGGGCATCCCTAAAATTTATTTTTGGGACCGAGTCTTCAAAATTCTTACCCTTGACAGGGGTTTTCACAGTAGAATTATTTTGTGGGTGCACCTTAGCACTAGATTCACTTGAGATATGAGCCATTTTTTGATCAACTACTTGAAAATTATTTCGTGATCTCTTTAATCCTTGCCCTAGATGTCGTGGAAAGGTATGGTTTTCACTTTTATTTTGTGCAGCAAATTAGAAGCCATTGTCACTCAAGTTCATAGTATTATCTATTGAAAGACAAATTTCTAACCCATATTGGATCCCCTACAACATTTCCTGCTAAAATATTGAGCATAAACCACAAAAATATATGCTGCTAGGGCCCGAAGGCCCTAAAAACCAACCTCTAGAGCTACTTACCAAATATCTCGTTCACACATAGGTGCTAGGATATGTGTTGCTCCAAATGATATAAAAATTGGTGGAGACTGTAGACACCAAAACAACACCAATCCGATTATGTGGCTGCAAACACTGATCGCTTTGACAAACACAGCCCCCAGGGCAGCCCTCAGAGGTTAAACAGTGGTCCTAACCACTTTCATAGCAATTTTGTAAGGTCAAGAGGCAATTTGGCACATTCAGGCACTTTGCTCAGTATTCGTCTCACCCAGGGACGAATTCAAACTGGGATCCGTCTCACCCAGGGACGAATTCTGAATTCGTCTTTGGTCGGGATGAATTCCAAGTTTAACGAGCAAAAAGAAGAATGGCGCCAAGTGGCAGCCAAGGATAGTCAGTTGATGACTCCTGCCTTTCACGCATGTGTGGGTGGGCAGATGGGCCGTTAGAGGACTATCACAAGGGCAGTTATGAAAGCCCAAGTCATGGAGGACTCCCCTCCCTCATGGGAAGACATGACCGCCACATGGCACCTATGACCAACACATGGCACTTATGCTTCCCTCTCAAAAGAGACCCCATGGGTCTATAAAATGTGGGACTTTTCTCACCCAAAAGGATAGATTGGAGGCAATTTCAAGCAACGAAGTGTTGTCCAATTGATTACCCATTTGCATCTTTTGATTCACCTTCTCACATCCACTAATCTCTTTCGCAAGGGAGGTTATTGGGTGGCTTTTGGAAGCGTGGATCCAACCCAAATCCAACATTTGACCACCTTACACCACCAATTTGTAGACACCCCAATCCTAAGAGGTTTTGGACCCATCCCTAGTGGATTGGCACCGAAATCAAGTGCCAACGGTGGGAGGCCCACTTGGGCACCCCACATTTTCTAAGTTTTATTCTAAAGCATTCTAGATTATTTGTTCATGTTGCATTTTACGTTATTCTGTTTAGTGAACTCATAGCTTCATTTCCATAACATTTTGATCAGATTTTATCATGCCTTTTGTCGCTTTGTTGTCCCACTAACTTGCAGGTAGCGACATCAAATTCCCAAGGATAGAGGCCAAATTGGGAGAATCCGACCATCTGGGTCGTCCCAAAATGGCCCCAATTACATAACCCCTCTGTTTGCAGGTGTTTTGGAGGTCTCGGGAGTCGACATTGGAGCAGGATCACTTCGGTTTTTCCAACACAGTAGAATTCATCCCACCCAGGGACGAATAGCAGTCAGAATTCATCCTGCCCAGGGACGAATTCCAAGTGAAGGTAGATTGGATGATTGTTTCAATGACAGTGACCCTCTGGTAATGTCTTCTGACCTCTGTCGAATTTGCAGGTGACTTAGATCCATTTTATTCACTGTATTTGACAATCTGTTGCATGCATCTTTTGGCGATTTCAAAGAACGAAATTTCCCTTTTGTCATAGGTGCTACTGACATCTTTGTTGTTTCTTTGTTCACAGGAGGAGCAGCAGAGGTTAAGGACTCATCAACATCAGCGGCGGCATCGTCTTGTCCCGCCCATCTCAAGTGTGGGCATGCGAAAAAAGGAACATTAAGTCTTGATTGTAATCAAATTCTTTTAAGGCTCCTAGCCCCTAAAAATGGAGGAGGCATCTTTGTAACAGAGATAAAGAGAGTTTAAAGAAAGGGCTGTGTTTTCTCCATTTTCTTGTATCTCATTTCAATGCGTCTCTTTCATTTCATGCATTCTACATTTTTAGGACTTAAGCGTATTTGATTTTGAATGCATCGCAATTAGTGTTTCCTTCGCCCGAAATCTCGTGCTTTCAGTGGCGATCATGGTGGGACTCTGTCCCCTGGTTTTAAGATCAAATAACTGATCCTTTTTTGTGTTTTGTGCTTGATAGGTACAATTTTTTTTTTAGACTGTTATTCGTCTCTGACTGTGACAAATTCTTTACTGTAATTCGTCTGACCCTAAGATGAATTCAAATTCGTCTCTAGCAGGGACAAATTCCTGCCTATAGATTTTCAGAGCAGAAAGTCAGAGGCAACCGGTCCAGGCAGAGAAGAGGTAGGGATTTTTATAATCTCTGTTAAATTTTTTTGTTTTTGTTTCTGTTTCTTTGGTTGTTTTCAGTTTATCCTGCTTTCTTAGGGAAAGTCATTTATGCTTGTTTCATTTTCGTTAAATAAAATGAATCCCACACACATCACGTGGTAAATTAAACCAAGGAGCTGGTCGTAAGACCCCAGCCCTTGAGCAAGACCAACGATGGGTTCATCACCACCTTGGCTTAGCTTTGCATCCATTTCCCTGATTGTCACTGTTGTTAGGCGTAAATCCTGACGAAAGCTGACCGAGTGTCACTGGGGTGATTCCCATGCACGCGAGGATAAGTCTTCTATGGTAGGTGTCATTAACAGGACAATCCCCCTTCCGTACCGCCTACGTACCATGTACCATCTGCTCTCACGTACCTATAGTCTCCCTCTCGTAAGGGTGGGTATATAGAGAGGTTGGTATATCGGCCTGGTTGGTATATTGAAGGGGCGACCATTTTGGGAGTTATATGAGCCTTCATTATGCATTTAAACGTTCTTCAAAAACATTCAAAAACAAAACAAAACATCAAAATGCACTAAACCGGTTTAGGACACACCATTAATCCTTAAAAGAGATAATCACGGTTTGTGTATGTGTGTGTTCATTTCTACTTAGTGTAGACAAAAAGAAAAATCATCATAAATGAGATAAAAATCTGCTTAGATAGTAGAGAAGCACCGCAATGGTGTACACCCGTAGCCAAGCCCAATCAAGGGCAGAAGCTCCAGAAGGTACACAAGAAGCAGGCACAAGTCACCTTCGCTTTAGTCCTGAGGACTTAGTCATACCCCCTTGGCGGTCTGGCCCACAAGAAGGTCCTCGTCAGACCACATCAAGAAAGAATTATTGGGATCCCCCTTTGTGGGGTATGCCCATTCAACACAGCCCCTTTCGGGAAGATGCTTTACATGTAGACCTTGACGTAAATAGAGAATCGCCTTTTGAGGTTAGACATGAGTGGCCACAGTGCGATGAAGCGCTAGAGAGGCACACTGTCCATTTGGAGAGACAACGTGGATATGGCATCCCTCCTTTACCTCCCATCAGAACAGAAAGACAAAATCTAGAGCGTAGGGCTCTTTACACAGGGCGAGCTAACTCCGCCCGCCCCTTTCAAACCCATGAAAGGGAGTACGAGGAAAGCCATCACATTCCTCAAGGACAACAAATAGCGTGGGAACCTTGCGTTTTTGCACCTGCTAGGTATCATGATCACACATCGAGGCCAGAGCCTCAAGTAAATGTCGCCTACCTCGACAGAGGGAAGCAACCCATTGAAATTTTAGATCATCAAGATCGAGGCAAACACATAGGAAAAACATTCAAGCCTCCTGAGAAAAATAGGGCGGACCAAATTGACCCGGTAGTCGCCAGACATGCCACCCGTCAAGCCCAAATCACGTGGCTTGAACAAGGTCATCAGGAGTTAGAGTACCTATACCGCCTGAATAAAGAGCGCATGCAACGCGAAGCGGATGAGTTGTGCTATAAACTACCTGAGAGGGTGCCAACCCCTCGCACCCAAAGAGCAGAACAATATGTGAGGCACAACCCTTTGGTGCAGGACAGGTCTCCGTGACCTCGTCAAGCTTTGCCTCCAAGACCTTATAGACCCGAGAGGGAGGCCACTCCCCGAAACAATGATGGGTACCCTCAGCAGGGACTCAATCAGGGTCATAGGTCTCGCCTAGAGACTCCTCAAGAACTTTATGAGGAGTATGAACCAAAAATAGAACATGTTGAAACTCCCCATCAAGGCAGGAGGGTTGCCATTCGGCCACCCCTCCATAGGCCTCCAGTCTCCCATAACTCACAACGGGAGCAAACAAAAGAGGAAGAAATAAAATCTTCAGATGCATACAAAGCGCTATTAGAGCGTTTGGAGTCCGTGGAGACAAAAGCTGCTGGGCATCAAAAACCCACATTACGTCAACTCCGTAGTCATCCAGTGCATCCCTCAGTGCCCACACCTCTTTACCCCGAACATTTCAAGTTGCCTCAATTGGCGGTCTTTAAAGGTGAAGAGGATGCACAAGAACATGTCACAAGATTCCTAAGCCAATGCTTCGACATCCAAGATAATGACGCATTGTTGCTTAGGACATTCATAACCACATTCGTAGGTCCTGCCTCGGATTGGTTCACACAATTACCAAAACACAGCATAAACAACCTAGATCAATTAGTAGATGCGTTTCTTGAACGCTTTGCTTTCAACACAAGGAAGAAGGCATCACTAAGTGATCTGTCCAGCCTCAGGAAATATGAGGAAGAAACAATGGTAGCATATGAGAATCGATGGAGGGCTTTGCTTTCTAAGCTACCCTACCGTCCCCCTATGTCTGATCTCACATAGATGTTTGCACGGAGTTGCTTAAAATCAATCTTTGGGCTATTGCTGCTGCAACAATACGATAGTTTAGAAGAAGCTCTGGCGCAAGCCAGAGTCATAGAAGAGATCAAGATAGGCGAAGGCGCAATCGCCAAGCCTAAAAATAAAGAGTGGAATAAGACCACTAAGACAGGGACTACGCAATCACAACCCGCTGCGGTTAACCAAGTTGCGATAAATGTCCCCAAGCCTGTGCAAGAAATGCAGCCCCAAAAGGCTAATTACTAGGTAGTGCCTCCTAGTTATGAAAGAGAAAATACAAGACAGGAGCAGAATCAACAGCGTCGCCCTAGGCGACAATTCACCCCTTATACGGAGTCCAGGGACTCCTTATTTGACCGCTTGTCAACGGAAAATTTAGTCACCCTTCCAGAGATCCAAACTATAGACCCTAATGCTCCCAAGCCTAAGGGATATAGAGAGGAATTATATTGTAGATTCCATAGGCGAAGAGGACATGACTTAAATGGATGCTGGAAATTCAAAGGATTAATCCAAGATTTGATCGACAATAAAACATTGGCCGTGGACAACCCCATAGCGCCAAATAATCAACAAATGGGGGTATTCAAGGACCCTTTGCCTGCCCATGAGGCACAGGCAAAACCTCTCCAGATTAATGAGGTGCGACAGAATCTTCCCATGCAAGGATTTGTGGGAATGATTAGCATAGTGACCAGGAACAAAAAGTACCCAATAGTTGCCCCCGAGGTAGCTACAAGGGAAGTTCCAACAACATCGCAGCCTCAACAATGCCCTATGCAGTCACCTCCGCCTAGACCCGAGGTCACGATACGGACCAAACTCACACAAAGTTTGTGGACCACATCGGCTAGGCTTTCCATTTACGAGCTTATTCAACAATCAACACCTCATAGGGAAGCTCTTATGGAAATTTTAAAAGCCATCGAATTACAGCCTCACGAAGCAAATTCTTTCAACAACTTCGTGGGACATGTGAAACGATGTATGAAGCCGGTCATTACATTTAGAGAAGATGAAGTCAAAATGATATCTAATGACATGGCAGATCCACCCCTACACGTTATCGCGTAGGTCAACGGGATCCCGTACAAGAGAGTGTTGGTAGATACTGGCTCGTCCAGTAACATCATTACCACTGCAACACTAAAACATTTGAAGTTGCCAGCCTCTCACATCACAGCCTCCACATACACACTGCGAGCTTTCAATGATGCAATATGCTCGACAGTCAGCACAATTGTTCTGCCTATCCAGGTAGGACAAAAGACAATACCTACATTGTGCCATGTGTTGGAAGGTGAGATGGCTTACAATATACTGCTAGGGCGGCCTTGGATCAGGGACATGAAGTGTGTCCCTTTGATCGCTCAGTGCTTAAAGTTGCTTTTGAATGAGGAGAAATACATGTAGTCAGAGACCCTCAACCATTGAATATTCAAGGGTATTTAATGCCTCAATCGACCCTCCCTTCACCCCTTTGATTGTTTCCGTATTATAATCCATCTTAATAACGCCACACCCCGCGGCCCCCGACTGCCAACATCAACAACATCCCGGCTCTGTCAGCCTCCTCCTCCCCCCCCCACCCCCCCCCCCCGGCCAGCAAAGGAGACAGGGAAAAAGAGACATGGAAGAGGCTCAGCCCCTAAAAGAGGGGTTGCCCATAATATCAACTGTATCAACAGAGGAAATACCTAGCAAAATAGAAGCTGAGACTCTTAAAACACCAAACATGGAATGGACTCAGGAAGGACTACCGTTCCCTCCCTCCCAAGCATCAACAATCACTGTTGAAATGGCCAGTACGGGCCTGGGGGAGTATTTAGTGCAGAATGTTGTGGCAACGCCCTCATTGGAATCAGTACAAGACATGGGGAGACCTCGCCTTCCCATAGGAATAGTTGTTCCTCTAGGCTACCCACCAAACCAGACAAATTTTGTGTATGGGGGCCTTGATCATGGTCTTGAACCATGCAAGCAAAAGGACGAAGACGAAGAGCCTTTTGCTGAAAATATCAATTATCTGTCAAACCCAGATTTTGCTCTCAGATATCTCGGCCAATGCAATTGGCATGGATATGGGCTAGGCAGATATGAGCAAGGGATGCGTGTCCTTTGCCAACCAAGATATCAGATGCCATATGATAAGTCAGGAGTAGGGTTTAACCACCCCTTGCCCTTAGACATCTTGGTAGAAAATATGCAAGGCCTAGAAATAGGCAACAAGGGGGGATTGGCACCAGATCTTTATGCCAACCCAAATACAGAATATACATTGGGAGATTACCTCCCGTGGTCAACAAACACCCTTGGCAACAACAGTAATCCCTCTCCTTTGCTAGAGAGAGGTGAAAGTTCGGACATTAATCCCCAAAGAGAACATCAACGGTGTTCGGACATCTTTTTGAAGTTGTTCCCCTTAGAGGTTCTAGTTGAATCAATACAGTGTCAAGAGAATCAGGTCCCTCCACCAAGAGTGGAACAACCGCAATGGGACCAGATTAACTTGCTGGAACAAGGGGAACCCTCAATGTCACAAGTAACAATTGCTGAAGAGAATGAACATTTTTGGATCTCTGAAAGTGATTCAGAAGATGAGACTGAGATGATCTATCTCAGACATGCGCGACGGAATAATCGCCCTTTAACTCATGAAGATCTAATGGGACAGATGGGCATAAGGTTAGGGCATGAATGGTGGGTAGACCCAGCAAGGTGGGACCAAGTGTTGGATCCATGGCTCCAAATTCAAGATGAACACCGTCCACCACGAGACCCTATCATGACATCAGTGCCGAGAGAAGACCCTGTCTTCCTACCAACACATAGGGCCGATCCGTTCATACCCGTCCCTACAGAATGTTCGAGTTATAACACCCACGGTAATGGAGACCAAACTCATTTCATCCACATGATCTCCATTGACTTGACCGCACCCATTCGCAATCTGGCCGATCCAGCAAGGTCATTGCATCTAGACATAGATGCCATCGACCGGGATCGCGTCAATTCACCTTTATCACCATCAGAGTACTGGCATTTCGGTGAAATGCCTCATTTTACCCCAAGGACAACTCAGGATATTTTTCAAGCTGAAGAGGGACCCGAGGTTCCCAATGCAGATCTAAACTCAGCTAATGATATCCATTTGATCCCGACTCCACATCAGTTGGAAGACGGATCCCACATGTCAGTCGAGGAGACGACTGACGTAGATATCGGCACAGATCCAATGAATCCATAGATTCTCAAGCTAGGGGTAAGTCTTTCCCCCGAAGAGCAAGCCGACTACATTGCCCTTCTCAAAGAGAAGAAGGAGGTTTTTGCATGGTCATACAAGGATATGCCAGGACTAGACCCGTAGCTAGTCATGCATAATTTAACGCTTGATCCGACAATCAAGCCTGTAAAGAAAAAACTATGTAAGATGCACCCAACAGTGGCCTTGATGGTCAAAGACGAATTGCAAAAGCTGTTGGATGCATAGTTTGTCATCTGCGTGGATTATCCGCCATGGTTGTCCAACATGGTTCCCATCAAAAAGCCCGACGGGAGGATTCGCATATGCACTGATTTTTGAGATCTAAACAAAGCGAGTCCTAAGGATGATTTCCCCTTGCCAAGCATCGACGCATTGGTAGACGCTACAATAGGTCACGAAATGCTATCCCTCATGGATGGTTTCTCGGGATACAATCAGATTCGTATCAATCCTGAGGATCAACTCAAAACGGCGTTCACAACGCCTTGGGGGACATTTTGTTATAAGGTCATGCCTTTTGGCCTTAAAAATGCTGGCGCCACCTACCAACGTGCCATGACGTACATCTTCCATGATTACATGCATAAAACTTTGGAATATTACATGGATGATTTGTTAGCCAAGTCTCTTTTGCGCTCAGATCATCTCGGTGACTTAAGCAAGATCCTCGATCGCCTCATAGAGCATAAGGTTAGACTAAATCCCAAGAAGTGCGTATTCGGCGTCACATCTGGAAAACTCTTGGGTTTTATAGTCTCAAAGCGAGGCATCGAAGTGGACCCAAAGAAAGTCAAGGCAATCCTTGAAATGGCTCCCCCAACCACTATCAAGCAGCTCAGAAGTCTGCAAGGAAAGGTCACGTCGATTAAACGCTTCATAGCGCAATTATCTGACAAATGCCGACCCATGAACAAATTATTGCACAAGGGGGTTACATTTCATTGGGATGACGAGTGCCAGTCAGCCTTTGACGAAATCAAACAATACTTGGCTTCGTCGCCAGTGTTGGCACCACCTAGACCAGGAGTGTCATTCTACTTATACATCTCAGCTACTAAGGTGGCACTGGGTGCCATGCTAGCCCAGAAGAATGAACTTCACAAAGAACAGGCTACTTACTATCTTAGCCGCACCCTGGTCAGTTACGAACTTAACTATGCATACGTTGAGAAACTCTGCTTGCAGTGGTGTTTGCTACCAAAAAGCTACGCCACTACATGCTGAGCAACACTACGTATGTTGTGTCTAAGGAGAATCCATTGCGATACATGATGAGTCATACTTATCATAGTAGTCGCACGACGAAATGGATCATGTTGTTGATGGAATTTGACATTGAGTTCATTGGACAAAAATCTATCAAAGGACAAGTCATAGCCGATCAACTAGTAGAGGCTCCTCTTGAAGACGATCAGCCTCTAGTCATAGAACTACCCGATGATGGGGTCTTCCATGTCTCAAAATCGCCAGATTCTGATGAGCTTGAGTCACAGGCCGACATAACCCTATTCTTCGATGGTTCTAAATGTGAGCAAGGTGGTGGCACAGGAATTGTATTCTTCACACCGCAGGGTGCTCCAATGCCCCTGTCATTTAAATTAAACTTCCAGTGCACCAACAATAATGCAGAATATGAAGCCTTGCTCCTAGGTCTTCAGACAACAATCGCCATGAACATCAAACGACTGAACATCTTTGGTGATTCGTTGTTAATAGTCAATCAAGTCAAAGGGGTATATAAATGCAAATGCCTAGTTTTGCAGGCTTATAAAGCCCTTGTGGACAAATTCCTGGCAAAACTTGAGTGGTATGACATCGAGGCACTCCCTCGATCATCGAATCATTTTGCGGACACAATGGCCTCCTTGGGGTCACTAATTCCACAAGACCTTTCCGGTGATATGACAACCATTCAAGTCAAAACCTTATCGCAATCCACGATGGAGCGTGCAAGCTCAGACTTGACGCCAGGAATCCACATGATCCAGATTGAACCATCCTCGGATAAGTTCTTTCGAATCTGAGATCATCTAAAACGTGCCAACTGGGGGTCCTTGTTTTCCCCTACTCCCATTAATAGCAACACAACGCTATTCTTACAAGTTCTATCCCATTCAGCGTTTGTTAGGGAAGAACTTCAAAAGGGATTGGCTGTTCATACTATCGAGGTTTTTGATCAACAAGACTGGTATTTACCCATTAGAGACTACCTCAAGTTAGGTAATCTTCCCCTTGGATTGACGCACGCCGCAAAACGAACATTCAAGCAGAAAGCGGCTAAGTATGTCTTGATAGGAGACATTTTGTATCGTCGTAGCTATGAAGGAATTCTTCTTCGTTGCTTGGACCAGCAAGAGTCCACTTGGGCAATCGCCCAAGCGCACGATGGTACATGTGGTGGCCACTTTAGTGGTATGGCCATTGCAAAGCGCATTCTTCGCATGGGATATTATTGGCCATATTTAGAGCGAGATTGTTGCGCATATGTCAAGAAGTGCGTGAAGTGTCAACATCATGCCAATTTGATGCACGTACCTTCCCAGGACTTGCAGACAGTCCAGTCTGCTTGGCCATTTTTGCAGTGGGGCTTCGATCTAATTGGAAAGATCTCCCCTGCATCGTCAGGCCGTCACACGTTTATCATAACGGCCACAGAGTATTTTACCAAATGGGTGGAAGCAATTCCGCTAACCTCTACGACAGGACCCCGCATTGTGGAGTTCATTTTGCATAACATCATATGTCATTTTGGTATTCCATCCAAAATAATCTCGGATAATGGGCCATCATTCAAGAACAAAGACGTGCGTGCTTTGACCACAAAGTACAAAATTCAGCATAGTTTTTCGACACCCTATTATCCGTAGGCAAATGGGCAAGCAAAGGCGTCAAACAAAATGCTAGTTGCCATCCTTAAAAATACGGTCACAGACAGTCATAAGGATTGGCACATACAAATCCCACTTGCCCTTTGGGCTTATCGCACTAGCATTCGGATGCCAACTGGGGCAACTCCGTTTTCGCTCGTGTATGGCTCAGAGGTAGTAATGCCTCTCGAGTTGGAAATTCCTTCCCTCCGCATATCAATGCAGGAGTTCATCGATGATGACACTGCACGGCAGGCCCGGTTAGACCAACTTACGTTGCTTGACGAACGACGCGTTAATGCTCTCGAGCACTTACGTATCTATCAAGAGCGGCTTAAGAAAGCTTACAACATGAAAGTTCACCTAAGGGACTTTCGGGTTGGTGATTTGGTTTTGAAGGAAAACCAACAGAACTCTAATTTGCCATCCCACCTAAGGGACAAGTTCACGGCAAATTGGTTAGGTCCATATGTCATTGATAGCAAAATAGGACCCGAGACGTACCGGCTAGCTTCTCTTGACGGTATCAAGGAAACAGAACCCTTGAATATCAGTCATTTACGACCATTTCATATCTAAGAGAGCCATATCCCAAAAATGCTCCAAGGATTATCGCAATCGCTTGGTCAATCCAAAAAGGCTCCAAGGATTATCACAATCACTTGGTCACCCAAAAATGCTCCAAGGATTATCGCAATCACTTGGTCACCCCAAAATGCTCCAAGGATTATCGCAATCACTTGGTCACCCCAAAATGCTCCAAGGATTATTGCAATCACTTGGTCACCCCAAAAGCTCCAAGGATTATCGCAATCACTTGGTCACCCCAAAAAAGCTCCAAGGATTATCGCAATCACTTGGTCACCCCAAAATGCTCCAAGGATTATCGCAATCACTTGGTCACCCCAAAAAGCTCCAAGGATTATCACAATCACTTGGTCACCCCAAAAGCTCCAAGGATTATCGCAATCACTTGGTCACCCAAAAAGCTCCAAGGATTATCGCAATCACTTGGTCACCCAAAAAGCTCCAAGGATTATCGTAATCACTTGGTCACCCCAAAAGCTCCAAGGATTATCGCAATCACTTGGTCACCCAAAAAGCTCCAAGGATTATCGCAATCACTTGGTCACCCAAAAAGCTCCAAGGATTATCGCAATCACTTGGTCACCCAAAAAGCTCCAAGGATCCCTAAAATCACTTGGTCAAACCCCAAAAATGCTCCAAGGATCCCTAAAATCACTTGGTCAAACCCAAAATCTCCAAGGATTATCGCAATCTCTTGGTCATCCCAAAATGCTCCAAGGATTATCGCAATCTCTTGGTCTCCCCAAAAGCTCCAAGGATTATCGCAATCACTTGGTCATCCCAAAAGGCTCCAAGGATTCTTGCAATCGCTTGGTCAATCCCAAAATGCTCCAAGGATTTCACAATCGCTTGGTCAAAAATCAAGAAAATTCAAAAAAAAAACAACAAAAATTTGCATCTCATTTCTAGGCATGCTAAAATTCATCAATCGAGAATTTTTCTCGCATCTCATCTTCATATTCAGAAAAAACAATCCATCAAAAATACAAAAATACATAGATGCATAAAAGCATTGCATCCATACATTGCATACTTGTGGTCATATAGGTCAAAGGCACCATAGGTTGTAATTGCTCTGCTAGTCCATCTTGTTCCACACTGTTCCATTTCACAAAAACAACAAAAACACCATGCATTGCTTTTTACCACACTAGAGTCAGTGGTCTTTTAATGTATCAAGAGTTTTTGTAATTCAGTCATCATTTTGCTCTTTAGCCATGTAATGTATCGAGTCAAACAGATTTTACGAAGGTAGAGTTACACTTGAAATACACCTTGTTACGTAACATCCCAACACAAACTAAAACACATAAGACAATTCCTGAGTTGTGTGAATGAAAGATGAAACCCGCACAGTAATCCAGGTCACCAAAAGCGAAACGGTTATCTTGCTCATCCCCCTGTGCGAATGACCCCAAGAATGCTGAGAGTTGGCAAAAGGACAAGCATCCTCCCTACCCAATTCCCTAAGAATCCCTAGTTCTCAATAGTTGCAAAACATCAAAAATTTGCAAAACATCAAAACTCAAATATTTGACATCTTAAAGTGCACACATCAAAACGACACAAACGATAGTGATTTTCATCACTCCATATCCCCAATCCCTTGCTCAAAAGAAAAACAAATCAAAATAAACAGTGATCTTATCACTACAAACGAGCAAGTATCCCAATACAATGAAAGAAAAGAAGGGAGTTGAACTTGAATCCCTGGAACTCTCGAGCATTCTAACAGGTCATGAGGCAAGCCTCGGTACCAGTTTGGTTGATAGCCTATCGGTAACTGGCGGTAAACTTCTCGCATGACGATATATCTATCACATTAACTTGCGTATAGATCAATGTTTGCATGTGGATGAGCTAGCTTATGGCATCCTGGATAACACCGTAGATTAATCTAACTGAATACAACAAAGGAGTTAGTGGAGCTAATTAGGTGATCCTCAATACAGGTTCGGTTGAAAGCCCATCTGGCACTGGCGGTATCCTAACAAATACCACATAAATGAACTCAATTGCACACATAGGGATGTGAAATAGCTTGGTCAAAAACAAGTCCGATTCATACCTTGTTCAAAAGTCTTGTAAGATAAAGTACAGTCGTGGCTAGTGAGTTAAAAACCGTCTGAGTCTCAGAAAACCTTAGCTACATTTCTAAACCAACTGCGCTACTTTCCATCTTTGCAATACCATCTAAATATACAAAAAGAGAGAAAAAAACACATGTATACATAAAAAGTCATTTACCATAGCAATCGTCTAAAAACAAAATAAACAGAATCCTAAACAGTCTATGGTGCCATAGCCAAACATCACAAATTCCATTCATCCATTTCATTTTTGCATATCACATATAAAATCAAAAACATTTGCATTCATCATAACATATGCATTCATCAAAATAAATATACATACATCCATATTCATCAACAATCATGCATAAGATCAAATCATCACATATGCATAAAACAAAATAAAACCGGTATATATATATATATATCATCAAAAAAAATGCCCGTAGGCTACAAAACTGGTCCTCAGACCTCGCAATCATATAACAAAACCCAACCTAAGGCGTCGACCACCATGATCACGTAGGATCGGTGCGACGGGAACTACCCCCCGTGGTGTGGGTCCTATGGGACCCTGTAGGGCGGCTACTACTAGCCCCCGCATCATGCCTGCTATCGCCTCCCTCATCCAATCGCCTACGACGAGATGATGTTGACTGCTCAGTCGCACTATCCCTCGTCCGCCATGAAGATCCACTTCCCGAAGGCTCAGGTAGCCGCCCACCAAGGCGGATGACCTCCCTCTCCAAGTCTAGCCGATGCCGAAACCACTCTGCCTCCCGTCGATGGTAGTAGGATACTGCATCATCACGCTGTGCCAAAACCCTATCCCGCTCTGCTAGCTGAGCCCGTAGGAGATCCCTCTCCCGCAGCGCGTCCCCCAGCTCCAGATCCCGAATCCATAGTAGCTCTATCAGTCGTGCATTCTCAGCGCGTATCCCAGACTCCATCTCCTCTGTATCCGCTTGAAGTACGGGACCCTCCGAAACGACAGCACTGCTCTGGCTCCCACTGCTCCTCCATGTCCTGCATGTCCGGCTGATCCGGAGCTCCCAAATCTACATCCTCATCCCCCACCTCAACCATGTCCACGTCATCCAATGGAACTCCCCAATCATCCCTTGCTATCTCAGCACCCTCCACTGCCGCCTCCTGCGCCTCCCAGTGGCCCCTCTCCTCTCCATCGATGCAGTACCCACCACGAGTCATACTCAGTGGTAGTCCCGACGTCATCCACGTCCGGGACGTCAATCACCGCATCTGACTCCTCGCCCAATGGCACGATGACCGATCGATCTAGAGACCTCTCATCTCCCCGATGCCGATAGACCACGGGCTCACCAGGAAACCCCTGGCGCACACCAAACTGTCGTGTAACCCGGCTATATGAGAATAACTCATGCTCGGTCCCATGCCGCCCAATCAACCACCGCTCCCTGCGTACCCGTCGGAGCCACTCTCCAGCCTTCGGCCAGGCTGGACAGTCCCGATAAGGGCACCAAACCACCTCCCCTAGAGTGAGCCGAGAGAAGGCATCAGTATAGTGCTCTACAGCACCTGCCCATCGCCGACTCTGCCCCTGCTCCGTAGACCACCGCCACAGAGCTGCATAGCCTATCTCCTCATCCTCCATCACCGCTCGAGTCATCCATGGTAACCCGGTCGGCCTCTCAACTGCTATGTGCTGCCAACCCCAACACTATAGCAGATAACTATAGCTGACCCCTTTCGTTGCCGACAGCGGACCCCGTACAGCTCCCCGTAGAGTTGTGCCAACAGTGTCTGTCCCCATCTCAAAATCAGCGGTGCCTCTATCGGGCACTCTACCAACTGCCACACCAAATCCAACAGGTTCCACGGGAACCTCATGCCTGACGAGTCAGGTAAAAGCATGTTAGAAATGAGGCCCATCAAGAATGCGTGCCTCACTCCTAACACCCCCCTCTCCTGCCACCATCCAACCAAAATCCCGCCAGCCTGGCAGTCCACCTCGGCTGTCTCCACTGGGTTCTCTATACCCAGCCGCTCCCCATGCCCGAAGCATCTCGTAAGTACAGTAGTCCACTGATCAAACGACGATGTCCTAATAGGAAGTCCATCTATCAAAATCCGAAGCAGTCGATAGACATCCTCCAGAGTCACAGACATCTCCCCGGTCGGAAGATGGAAGGTGTTGGTCCACGGATCCCAAAGTTTGATCAGGGCCGTCAGATAAGCTTGATCCGGGACCACAGGCTCCAGTCGAGCCACCTGCTTGAGCCCAAGGGCATCAAGCCATTCCCAGTCATCATCATACAGTGCCCCCCGTGCCTCAGTGAAAGCAGCAGGTACACGGTACCGGCTCCTAACAACCTGAAAAGAAAATAAATCAACAAAAAAAAAATTAATAAAAATCATAGAAAAAAAAAATTGTACAGAAAAGCACACTCACAGCTTTAAAAAAACAAAAATAAACTCTAGGGAGCACTTACAGGTCTCGCTTCGGCCCCGCCGCTCGAACCAGTTTGTGCACTCATGATTGCAGGGAAAATTTCAGCAGCGCTTCGCTTCGCGAATTACCTCCTCCTCCCGAAGCTCCAAAATCGCAAGAAAAATTTGACACAAATGAGCCCAAATTCAAGTTTTGGCCCTTAAATAGGCCTTTTGAGCTGGAATTCATCCTTGACTGGGATGAGCGCTCTGGTTAGCACTCGTCCCACCCAGGGACGAATTCTACAGCTGGAATTCGTCCCACCCTGGGACGAATTCAGGCCAAAAAATTCAAAAACATCAAAAAATGATCAAAAATGAACTAAAAACCAACAATAAATTTGCCCGATAAGAGCGCTGTTGCACTTGACATCCCGGGCATACAAAATAGATGTTGGGGTCACAAATTGTCATTATCCTACTCCCTAAGAAGGCTACTTTAGCCGGACCGCTCCATGGGAAGACGAATTTTTGCCAATTTCAGCTCCAAATAGCGTCGCAAAAAGGGTCAACACCCACCAAAAAAAGGTCCAAATGTTGGAAAAATTGCACATGCTTAACGATAAAACATCTAAAGGCACCCTTACAAGTCATCTTGGGTCAAGCGACTCGTCGCTTTTTCTCACGAAGGTCATTCCCTCATCGATTCGTCGCTTGAGGGGGTAGTCACACTTAGTCACCAATCAACAATCACACACCCAATTAAGGAAAATGACATGCATTCAAAGAATCATTGACAAAGACAATTACGCTCCTGCTTGGGGCAGTAAACAAGCAACAATCAAATTGATCAAACGCTTGGCATTCGTGAATCATGAACACAAGGTTCCCCCGTGGACAAAAGGTTGCGCCCTTTGCCTAATCATGACTGATCAATGTCCAAGCTCAAGTCACACCTCACCAAAATAGGTTAATACTTGAAACCAAACTCCTTAGCTCGTCAGAAGCAAGGATTCAAGAATGCATGCCCTTTCCATGCTTGGGGCATCAAAAGTTGGTTAGGTTACCAAGAAACCCTAATCATTAGTGCTTTGGTTATCTATTTTTGCTCGGCGCTGCGCCATGCACAGCGCATCCCAAAAAGGGGCATCTATAGACACCAAAACAGCACCAATCCGATTATGTGGCTGCAAACACTGATCGCTTTGACAAACACAGCCCCCAGGGCAGCCCTCAGAGGTTAAACAATGGTCCTAACCACTTTCATAGCAATTTTGTAAGGTCAAGAGGCAATTTGGCACATTCAGGCACTTTGCTCAGTATTCGTCTCACCCAGGGACGAATTCAAACTGGGATCCGTCTCACCCAGGGACGAATTCTGAATTCGTCTCTGGTCGGGACGAATTCCAAGTTTAACGGGCAAAAAGAAGAATGGCGCCAAGTGGCAGCCAAGGACAGTCAGTTGATGACTCCTGCCTCGCACGCGTGTGTGGGTGGGCAGATGGGCCGTTAGAGGACTGTCACAAGGGCAATTATGAAAGCCCAAGTCATGGAGGACTCCCCTCCCTCATGGGAAGACATGACCGCCACATGGCACCTATGACCAACACATGGCGCTTATGCTTCCCTCTCAAAAGAGACCCCATGGGTCTATAAAAGGTGGGACTTTTCTCACCCAAAAGGACAGATTGGAGGCGATTTCAAGCAACGAAGTGTTGTCCAATTGATTACCCATTTGCATCTTTTGATTCACCTTCTCACATCCACTAATCTCTTTCGCAAGGGAGGTTATTGGGTGGCTTTTGGAAGCGTGGATCCAACCCAAATCCAACATTTGACCACCTTACACCACCAATTTGCAGACACCCCAATCCTAAGAGGTTTTGGACCCATCCCTAGTGGATTGGCGCCGAAATCAAGTGCCAACGGTGGGAGGCCCACTTGGGCACCCCGCATTTTCTAAGTTTTATTCTAAAGCATTCTAGATTATTTGTTCATGTTGCATATTATGTTATTCTATTTAGTGAACTCATAGCTTCAATTCCATAACATTTTGATCAGATTTTATCATGCCTTTTGTCGCTTTGTTGTCCCACTAACTTGCAGGTGGCGATATCGAATTCCCGAGGATAGAGGCCAAATTGGGAGAATCCGACCATCTGGGTCATCCCAAAATGGCCCCAATTACATAACCCCTCTGTTTGCAGGTGTTTTGGAGGTCTCGGGAGTCGACATTGGAGCAGGATCACTTCGGCTTTTCCAACACAGTAGAATTCGTCCCACCCAGGGACGAATAGCGATCAAGAATTCGTCCTGCCCAGGGACGAATTCCAGGTGAAGGCAGATTGGCCAACTGTTTCAATGGCAGTGGCCCTCTGGTAATGTCTTCTGACCTCTATCGAATTTGCAGGTGACTTAGATCCATTTTATTCACTGTATTTGACAATCTTTTGCATGCATCTTTTGGCGATTTCAAAGAACGAACTTTCCTTTTTGTCACAGGTGCTACTGACATCTTTGTTGTTTCTTTGTTCGTAGGAGGAGCAACAGAGGTTAAGGACTCATCAACATCAGCGGCGGCATCGTCTTGGCCCGCCCATCTCAAGTGTGGGCACGCGGAAAAAGGAACATTAAGTCTTGATTGTAATCAAATTCTTTTAACGCTCCTAGCCCCTGAAAAGGGAGGAGGCATCTTTGTAACAGAGATCAAGAGAGTTTAATGAAAGGGTTGTGTTTTCTCCATTTGCTTGTATCTCATTTCAATGCGTCTCTTTCATTTCATGCATTCTACATTTTTAGGACTTAAGCGTATTTGATTTTGAATGCATCGCAATTAGTGTTTCCTTCACCCGGAATCTCGTGCTTTCAGAGACGTTCTAGGGTTTTTCAGACATCTACCCTCAAAATTTTAGCTCAATCCAAGTTCGAATGAGTGAGATATGGCAGAAATGAGTTTGGTAGTTTGGGCAGTCCTTCGAAAAATGTCTCTATTATACTTTTTGAATATGGCAAATCATAGGAGTTTTTGAACTAGTCTTAATAAACACATTCAAGAATTACAAAAACCTTACATCATATCTAAATCAAAATTGTAGTAATAAAATATAACCAAAGAACAACAACAACATTAGATACAAGTTTGTTGTGTTTGTTTTTTTAAAAACTATAGTAAAACCATTTGCTTTTCCTAGGCATTCATACCTCTAATGTTCCATGAAAAGAAATTTATTTTTGTATGGGTTCCTACGCCCACTTAAAATATTCTTTTGAGAACCATCAACCACTTGTTTAGTTTTCTCTATATATATTTCATATCTTGTTTTTATATTCCTCTTGGAGTTAACATACCAACAATAGCTTTATTATTTGAACATCTAATAAAATTCCTTAGAACCACTACCTCTAAATAAATTGAAGAGTCTCATTCCTCAACACCATATTCTGCATCTAAATTTAATTTATAAAATGGTTGTGATTCTTAGTTTATATCATCATACATATTATTTGATGTCAATTATTATCCTTACATTGGCATGTTCTTATTTTTATTTGTTGCACATATCCTACACTTTTTTAGAGTTTTTGAACATTAGCTTATATGGTTGTTACACTATTTCTTCATGAAGTTGTATCTCCTCCCAGGATTGCTGTAATTTTTGTAATGACCTTTGAGTATCTATATCCATATGTTTCAATTTATTTTTAGGTTCCTTAATTTGTATTCTTTTTGTTAAAGATAACGAAACATTTAGCTTCATACTTTTATCATATGTGGAGTTTTTTATAGCCATTCCACTCCCTAATTTCGCCAATGAATCCTAGTTGGATATTATTTATAATTTCCACTTTAGTCCTAGCCTTTTGGAGGTAGGGAATTATGTTTAATACATAAATTCATCTTCCAATTGTTTCAAAATTTGAAACTTATTACTCTTTTTAAAATTATTGTCTATGTTTTCTTCTTGTTTTCCAGTTTATTCCTCTAAACCTTAGTAATTTTTATATTCTACCTTTTGAACCCATTATGGATAATGTAACATGATTTTCACTGATTGAGGTAAGGGTTTACTTAGATCTGCATTAACACATATTCTACCTGTTAGAAGCCTTATATTTAGTTTACTTGAATGAAAAAAATATAGGAGAGTTCTAATAGAGCTTGTAATTCCTATGATAAAATGTCTTCATGCCAAAATCCACTAGCGAACTTGGCAACTCACCTAGATATCAGCATCTTCTATATTATTTGTTAATGGATTAAAACCTAAAAAAAATTTCTTTAAACATAATCCCATCCTACAAAAAAATCATGGCCCTCCCATCAATACCCTAACCAAATATTGATTGCAAGTAAAATTAAGGGAGAGGTACAACTTGCAAAGAACCCTTTATATTCCAAAAGTATCAAGTTTCAAATAAAATTCAGACATGAGTGAACATTTCCAGCAAATTTATCTACCAATGAATTCTCCCTATAAACAATAATATTATCTACTAGGGTTTTTAAAAAATGATTCTAAAAATCCATTAAAATCTTAAACTTCTAAAGAAATCATATTTTTTTCCCTCAATAATATTCTTCTAGGATGTTTCCTCTAGATTAAAGGATCTTTAGTGATCATTATCATAATCGTTTTCATTCATTTTTGAAGAATTTTTTATGTTGATTATATCACCCTAATAAAATTTATTACCTAACATCAAAAACATTTGAATACATCCATTCCTACTTAAATCTCACTCAAATGTCGATATTGGCTCGAATTTGCTCCATTGATCATATTCCTCTACTCAATTCTACTCAGATCCTACTCCTCTACTTAGGTCTTTCTTAGATCCTCAGATAGAATATTATATTTCTCTATATTTATGGTTAATTTATACATGTATAATCTAAAAATATTTATCTAATAATTATGAATTTAAAAACGTATTTGTTTCAACATCTTATAAGTTAATTTTGCTCAACATCTTATCTTGAATATATAACTAGAATAGATATTTATAATGTATATATCTATTAAAAGCTATGACATTTCAAACTTAAGGTTCCTATGGTAAGATTTTCAAAGTGAGCATAAGAGAATAGTATATGCATTTGATGTATTGAAGTAGATATATACAATATATCAAAGTAATTTATAATTTATTAAAAGACACGATCAATATTTTGAATGAAATTGGAATAATAGCAAATTTTTAAATCATCTAAAATAATGTAATGTAGTTTAAAATTATAAAAATATTTTTTCATTTTTAGGCAATAATTTCTTTTGTATTTATTTATGTATACAATACATATTTATTAAAGAAATATAGAAATACAGCAGATTTGAAAATAAATTATTAATTACTATATCAATACTTTTATATTTGAAATTTGTATTTTCAATCTTCTCAAGTAAAGTAGATTTTTCTACATTAATCACTCTACATTAATCACCTTATATATATATATATATATATATATATATATATATGAATGAAGTTTTAGTAAAACATAATTTATAAACTTCTACGTAGTATATTATTGCTAAAATTTCTTAAGAATAGAAATTTGTCAAATTTTTGAGATGATGATGTTAACAATAAACATAAAAATATTCAGCATTAGGAATAGTTGAAGCTCAAAACTCATCTAATGTAGAAGAGTCCATCTATTTATTTTTGGTATTAGACTCATATTTTGACTATGGGATATGGCTAGAAATCTAAAATATTAATATTAACAAAGGCTTAATAAATGTCTAACATCCAACACATTATAAAATAATTTGACTAATTATGGATAAGGATCTAGCATCCAAAATTATAACAAAGTCTATCTAATGCATCAAAATTTTGGTTACATAGCAAAAAGGGATAGATTTTTTAAGGTGCTTATATCAATATAGATTGCATAAAATCCTGACACAATATAATATAGCTTGAGCAAAAAAATATTCTAAGGAATTCAACATGACACAATAAGGATAGTATAAATTGGAAGCTTATTTTTCATTTGATAAAATACTTTATAGAAGATCGGCTAAGTATCAAAGAGTACTATATATTTCAAATAATGACATCATCATAAGACACATAGAAGTTAAATAGAGTTATGAAATAGTGTTGGATGAAGGTTTCATAAGGAATAAAGCTTGATGATAAAATATTTGGCTTTTGGCTTCTATAGTTATGCATAAAAGTGTAGCCAAGCAAGAAGGATGGCCAAATTCTAAAGGTGTTGACATCATCAAGGTATGCTAAGAAACCCAACATATGACACAAATTTAAGATATGTTGAAAAGTGTCACATAGATAAATAATTTGAGGGATCCTACTTTATAGAAGGATGGATTGATTTCAGCTAAAAAAATGAGTCCTACGAGAAAAAAAAGTTTCCAAGTGTGCTCTTGACATTCATAATCTATTGTTAAAGAATTCCAAATGCCAAAATATTTCTTGATTAAAACCTATGCTAGTACAACTAGACTAGTCATGGGGTAACCAAAAGCAAAATATACTTGTCAGATGATCTTATGGATTGAATAAACCTATTTAGACCATCATTATCTTAGATGAAATAAAATCAAGCCACATCAGTGTCATGTAACCAATAAAGTTGTAATAGAATGAGTTGGAGAAGGATACACACATGTTGCACCAATATGATAGGTCTACAGTCTATTTCATGAGCAATGATGCTAAAATAACTAAATGCAAATGTAAAGTTATATATACTTGAATGTAGTTGTTTCAAAGGGTTAGCTCTTTGGCTTTTTCAATTGCACATTGTATATGATTAAAGGCTATATGCCCCTTAATGAAATATAAAATGTTGTTTGGCCTCTATCAAAAAATTGTTACATAATATGTATGTATAATTTTTTTTTATTTTTTTTGTAAAAGTTGAATAAATGGTTTATTTTGTAAAGAGTTATTATGCTTTTTGAAATTCCCATTGGATTGTTTTTTCTTCAATTCCTAGAATGTTTAGATATGCATATTAATTATTTTAATATTGTTATATTCCCAAGAGTAGAACTACAAAGCATTACAATATTTGAAGAAAAAAATAGAACTGATTGATTATTCCATGGATCAACTTTGTATAAATAACAAATTTGATCATTGAGAGTCGTTGTATTACAATAACTCATCAAATCTGATCTAGACAATAATTGAGAGTTCACGACTCATGAAGGAGTGGAAACTCAAGTAAGTCTATCATAGTAGAACTTAAAATAATAATTACTTATTCTAACACCCCCTCCTAAGTGATACTAGGGGTGTATTATAAAAATGAGTCCCGAACATAGAGCCCAATGAGGTACTCATGTACAATGGTTTCATTTTGAGTAGATGGTAAAAACCCAATGGGAAAAAATATCTATCAAAAGGAAAAAAAGGAAGAGGTATATCTTCAGTTTACGAATATTGTCCTCTTAAAAAGGATGAGTCCCGACAATATGGCCTGATGAGGTACTCATTTACAATATATATGAGAGATGGTGAAAAACCACATGGGAAAAACTATCTGCTATGAAATAAATAGGCATGAATTCGGATGGTAAATATTGTCCTTAATAACACAAAAAAATAACGAGTCCCAACAACATGGCCTGATGAGGTACTCATGTACAATATGTGAGGGAGAGATGATAAAAAAACCAACATGGGAAAAAACATCCTCCAAATAATACAATAATAAAAGGAGAGGTGTAAAGACCTATGTTTCAATGTAGCTGTAATACTCCAAGTTTCTCTCACAATTGTATGTAACGTAGAGAAGGAAATGACTTGTTGAAGATATCTGCAACCTGATTTTTAGTTGGAATATAGTCGAAGTATATTTCCTCATTCTAAATATGTTGTCGAATGAAGTGCATGTGTATCTCAATGTGCTTAGTGCACTGATGTTCAACTGAATTACGTGCAATATGAATTGTGCTCTGATTGCCACACCAAATAGTAATAGGTTTTTTATTAGAAAACCTAAATTATTTTAGAATATGATGAATCCAAAGAGCTTCTTGACTTGCTAAAACTATTGCCTTGTATTCTAGATTTGTAGATGATAATACCACTACTTTTTTTTTGCATAACCAAACAAATGGTGAATAACCATGACAAAAAACATAGCCAAAAGTTGAACATCTGTCTTCTACTGAACCTGCTCAATATAAATATGTGTAATCAATGATATCCATAGATTTTATCTCATATAAGAGCCCAAAGTGAGTAATTCGTTGCAAGTAGTGGAGGATCCTTTTTTCTGCTTGCCAGTTACTAAAATGAGGTTGACAAGAGAATCTAGATATTAGGCCAACAATATATGAGATATTTGGATGGGTATGAGTAAGGTATAACATAATCCCTATAATATGATGGTATATAGTTGCATCACATAGATAGGATGTGCATGAAGTACTTAGATTGACTACAGACTAGAAAGGTGTAGGAGACAGTTTGCAATCTATCATTTTAAACCTTTAAATAATATCTAGAGTGTATTTTTGTTGAAACAATGAAATTCTTGCATTTGTTTGATTTATTTGGATCAAAAGGAAGTAATGTTCTAGAACCATATTAGCCATATCCATTTTCTCATAGAGAGTCTTTTATTGTCTGAATGTAAGTGAATTTACTACCAGTGAGTAGTAGATCATCAACATATAGAACATGTATGGTGATTTTTCCTTCATCTCTCCAAATGTAGACTATGTTATCAAAATCACAATGAGAAAAACCTAAGAAAAGAAGGAAGGATTCAAATTTTTCATACCAAGCTCTAGGAGCTTGTTTGAGGCCATAGAAAGACTTCTTTGGTCTATAAACAATAGAGGAGTCTTGAGTGAAACTAGCAGGTCATTCTATGAATATCTATTCCTTTAATTACCCATTTAAGAAAGCACTTTTTACATCCATTTGAAAGACATGGCACTTTTGATAAGCAGCCAGAGCAAGAACCAATCTAACAAAATCCATTTTGGCAACTGGTGCAAAGGTTTTAGCATAATAAATTCCTTTTATTTAAGAGAAAAATTTGGCTACTAGGTGGGATTTATGTTTGTTAATTTATCCATTAGGCCCATTTTTTGTTCTATAAATCCATTTGCAATGAACTAATTTCCTTAATTTAGGTAGGGTAACTAAATACCAAGTTTAATTTTTGATTAATGAAGAGAATTCGTTCTCCATGGCATCATACCATTATTTAATACAAGTTGCCTCTTTGAAGGATTGTAATTCAGAGGAAATAGATAGACAGACAAGACCAGTGCCTCGAGATGATGGAAGATTTTGAATGTAAGGAGTAGCTTTTTTAAAAATGGTGCAGGCCCATTTTGGCATAGTGGAAGAAGTTGAAGGAGTGGAAAGACTTTGAGTTGAAGTTATAGGTTCCTCATATTGATCATCAATCTCTAAATTAATCTCTAAAGTTGGTTCTTTATTATATTGAGGTTCTACTATAGGAGAAGGCTCAATAGGAGAAGAGGATGTTTGAGGATATTTTTGAGGGAATGTTTCATCAAATTGGACATTCCAATAAAAAAATACCTCATGAGTTGTGGTATCAAGGAGCCTGTATGCTTTCATTTCCTCATAATAACCAACAAAGATGAGCTTTTTGCTTTTCTTATCTAGATTCTTCCTTTTCTTATTTGGTATGTGTGCCCAAGCAGTACACCCAAAAATATTGAAGAAGGAGACATCTATTTTTGAGCCAATCCATGCTTCTTCAAGAGTTAAATGGTCAAGAGCTTTATGAGGTGTGCGGTTTTGAATATAGTTTACACAATTTATAACTTCTGCCCAAAAAACTTTTGGAAGATATCTTGGATGGAGCATGCATTTTGCCATTTCCTTTAATGTTCAGTTTTTCCTCTATGCAATACCATTTTATTATGGATTATGGGAGACAAAATGTTGATGAATGATGCCATGACTTGACAGAAATATGTTGAACTTATTACTATAGTATTCCCCCCCATTATCTGTGCAAATTTTTTTGATGTTGCAAGAGGCCTGATTTTCAACTAAGGCTTTGAAGACATTGAAGTGGGACATAACATCACTTTTATATTTTAGGAAGTAGACCCAAGTTATTTTAAAAATTTCATCAATGAAGGTTAGAGCATATTTTTCTCCTTTGAAAGAAAGTTATGGAAAAAACATCAAGTCACTATGGATAAACTCTAGAGGGGATGAGGCTTTTATAGAACCACTTTATGGGAAAGGATATTTATGTTGCTTTCCAAGAGCACATCCAGGACATACTCCATAAATATAAGTTCTTTGAGATAAAATTGTTACCATTTCATGGGTGCTCAATTCTTTTATGTAGTTATAACTGAGATGACCAAACCTTTCATGCCAGATTTTGCTTTCAATATATCCATGAGCCACAAAATATGAGGCACCTTATGGATTTTTGAATCCTTTGAAGTAAAATAGGAAAGTTTTTTGATCAATATCTCCTTTATCTACAAGAGAGTGGGGGTCTTGAAATTCTCTTATCTCAACCCCTATTGGAGATAAGAGAACAATTTTACCCTTTCTAAAAGTGCAAATTTGATAAACGGAGAGGATATTTGTTGCAATATTTGGAACATAGAAAAAATTATTGATAGAACCACCATAAATGGATATGCCACTCTTTCCTTTAATTGGGATAAAGTAAGAGTTATCAACTTCTATGCTACATTTTGAACTTGAGGAGATAGAAGAGAATGACTCATATGAAGCATTCATGTGACGAGTTGCTCCAGAATCTAGGACCTAGTAATTATATGAAGTATTGGTGGTCTTCCCTTGGATATTTATGGCTTTTACTATTTGATTTTTATTATCTATATTTTTATCCTTTATATCTGCCTCTAGTTGTAATATTTTTTAGTATTTGTTTGAAAAATGACCATTTTGTTTACAGTGAGTACAAGCTATGGGACTTCTTTCTTTATTTTTATATTTTTCTTTAGTGGATGTGGATGCTACTAAGGCTTTATAGGAATAGGAATAGATCTCATACTTTGAAAGTTTTATTTCTTCTCTAGTTAGTCTCTCACAAAATTCTTCTAAAGAGAGCATTTTGAAACAAATACACCAAGAGCATCTTTTGTAGATAGGAATTCGGTTGTGAATATATGAAATACACCATTTAATTTAGAAATAATTAGATATATGTATTCTTCATATTTTTTATCCTTGCCACTACCTTTAAATTGAGTAAGGACTTATTTTAATTTTGTAAGAAAGTCAAAAATATTGTTGAAGTCATTAGGATATAAAGCTGTTAATTCTGCCTCAAGCTGCATTCACCTCATTTGAAATACTTTTCCAAACAAGTTATTTAGTTCCTATCAACTTTAATGAGGAGTTTTATAATATGTAATGTGAAACCACAATCTTTCATTTACATTAGAGCTTATAATACCTATTTTTTGATACATCTTTCCTTTATGAACAAATATTTCATATTCTTTTTCAAACTCAGGTTGCTTTTCTTCTAATAGGTGTGTGAGCCCATTTTGAGAAATGAGATTTAAAATTTTGGGTTTCCATGTACGGTAGTTATGAGGAGTAAGAGGATTAATTGTATTCATTGAATTCATTTTGAATTTAACCCAAAGTTCTCCCTTTAAATTTAATTTATAGAATACAATGGATAAATTATAGGAATGCCTATAAGAAACAACAAATATCTCAAAATACCTGCCCTAACGAGAGGGAAACTATAAGTAATTGAGGATATTTTATATTAATTTTTAGTCTTAAAGAGAAAAAATATGCCAGGTCTATATATCTTTTATCTTCAAATACCCACCCTGATAAGAGGGAAACTATAAGTATTGATTAGATTTGATACTTGTAACATAGGCTTTATATCATTTAAACCTATATTGGTTATCTTTATAACCCACCCTTACTTGAGGGAAACTATAAGTTATTTAAGATGTACAATATGGTGAATTGGTGATATAATATATTTATCCTTTAGAAATATTTATGAAAGGATAAATAGATTAAAAAAAATTTGTACTTGAATTTTAATTTTAAGTTACTTTGTAAAAACAAGTTAATCAAAATAAGTTCTTAATAGAGATATAAGAAAGGAAAATAATATATAATGATATATTCTCACTTTCATTTATTAAAATATCTTTATATTATATTAAATAATTTTTTGAAATAAACAATTTGAACAAAGTAAGATTTTTAATATAGAGATTAGCTTTAGAATTTTTTACAGAATAAATAAAATAGAGTTATTTTATTTATATATTTAATATATATATTATTGTTAAATGAAATCAAATACCTCACCTATATTATATTACCAAAATATACAAACAAAAGACTTATAATAAAGGTAATAATGCAAAATAAAGGAGGCAAAAATGACGCAATAACAAACCCCCGTTAAGCGATATATTGGTGCAAAATAAAAAGGCACTTATCAACCCCCCTCCCAGGAAAATTTGAATTTTATTGATATTACAACTTATTTACCTTTGTGGTCACTAAAAGGGCCCTTAAAGAAAAATATAGAAGATAACATAAGGGAAGATCTGAAAAAATATTTTTTTTTACATATAGAGAAAAAAATTAAAGAACCAGAAGATCTGCGAGTGAAAAGTAACACAAGATACGTCAAGAGACAATGACGTATCTGGTTTATCTAAGGCTACGTCAAGAGGAAGTGATGAATCCGGATTTGAAATTTGAGAACGTTTTGATCTTCCCTGAAAAAAGAGGATATTAGTAAAAAAAAAATCATAAAATAAATAATATATATGTTTTTGGATCTACGAGTAGGAAGAATATGAATTCACCAAAGCTACGTCAATGGGTAGCGAATGTGATTTGAAAGCTAAGAAATACTTCGAACTCACTGAAAAAAGAGGATATTAGTGAAAAAAACCAAAAATATTATTATTAAAAAACAACTAACAATATTTTAGATCCACTACCACTGTACTCTGCTAAATTAAGTAAACTTAAATACCACCTCAACGCTGCGTAAGATGCAATAGATTTTCTGCATAAGAAGAGAGGGAGGGGCTCCTATGGAGGAGACAACTTTGTAGATAGTTTTTAAGATTGAAGGCCCACCAAACTGAGGGATTCTCAACCAAAAAGTCCAAAAATCTGCTATAAGTGTAGTGACAGATGAGGAAGCACTAGTGACACACCTTGAAAGAACTAAACACCCAAATTTCTCAAAAAAAAATTAATATCACAATGTAGTCAGGAGATAACACTATTAAAACTCGATAGAATGCATATAATGTAAATTTCATTCAATTAAATGAATATATAACAAAATAGAATCTCTCTAATGAATCATAGAAGGACAATAATTATGGAGAGTATTGAGTAAAACTGAATGTTGGAGAAGATATATTTTTCTAAATCTAAGAAGAGCTTTGAAATTCCCGTTAATGCTAATAATATCGCACCGAGAAGATACATTGGCAAATATGCCAAAATGGACTTTGGTTTACCAAATTTCCACCCGACAATTTTGAGAGATAATTTTGGATGTCAAATTTAAAAAACATAGGTAGAGACGCCATGTTTTTACAAAATGGCCATCAATATTGATTCCAGAAATGGAGCATTTATTTACTAAAGAGATTCGAAAAAATATCTAACAACTAGAACGATACCCATGATTTTATTATCTTAAAAAAAACAAAATTCCTATGTTCTTTGTCTCCACTAGTGAACGTATGCCACGATGGTAATAATGCTGTCAATGCAAGTATACATTCACTAGAAAATCAAAATGCAATGATGGTTGTTGGGCCAATGAGTTACGTATGAGAAGAGAGATGGATATTGAAGTAGGCCTTCTAGGAGAACAATAAAAAATACAGGTTAAAAAAAAATTCAAATATCTATATTATTTGAAAAAAATGTTTGAGAACTACATAATATGGTAAAATACATCAAGTGTAACTATTTAGAGATTACCATAAACAATATATCAAATAAAAAATGCAGATTTAAAAAAATTAGCAAACCAAAAAAACCTTCTATTTTTTTCAAAAAAAGATAAACGATAATATAGTGAACCAGTTCATGAAATTGCCTTCAAGAGAGAATGCCTAGTAGAATCTATCATACTCTGGTACCATGTTAGAATTCCTAAGAGTAGAACTACAAAGCATTACATGATTTTAAGAAACAAAATAGAACTGATTTATTATTCCATGGATCAACTTTGTATAAATAACAAAGTTGATCATTGAGAGCCATTGGATTACAACAACTCATCAAATCTGATCTAGACTATAACTGAGAGTTCACCTGACTCATGAAGGAGTGGAAACTCAAGTAAGTCTATCCTAGTAGAACTTAAGAGAATAATCACTTATTCTAACAAATATTTTACAACATATAATGATATTTAGTGGGATAAGCATATTAATTTAATTAAGAGAACAATATTCTCATACATTTATTTCTCTTAATATTGCCAAATTCCACTTCAAATCTAGTTTCTAACCTTATGCATTTATTATTTTAGTGTACAACTCCCTTTTATTTATTTTATTTGTTAGCTTAGATAAAATCATAAGAACCGACATATTCTAGAGGTTGACTCAGAAAATCCCATTTATGGGCCTTACAATCTTGGCCAAGGTCTTGAGGACACAAATCATCCACTTAGGCAAGTTTTAGACCAATACTTCTTAATTGGGATATGATAGAAAATAATATATTATTGATTTTTATCATTTATTATTAGAGCCAATATCTTATAAATATGAGTATACCTATAGAAAAAAATTGTGTAGTAGATAATTTAGCCAATCATGGTGTTGGTATTCATACTGATGAAATTAAAATTTGAGGAGACAATTGACCAAGTAAGATTTATCTCTTAATCAAAATGATGTCAAGGAGCTCATTGTAGAAACATAGAACTTTGAGGAAATTGAAGAATATATTTGATGGAAAAATGAAAAATATTTGTGATAAAGATGTATGTTGGTTATGGTTTTAATTGATCTAACAACAAATATAATATTTTAGTATTTTGGTGGAAGGGCCCCCCAATAGATGCCACTTATAACTAAGAAAAAGGAGTAAATAGTTTTCAAATTATAACAACTTTATTATATACAATCACAATAAATTTACATTATATATTAATTGTATTATATTTTTTCAAATTTTAATATTAAGCTATAAATTATTTAATTTATATTCACATATTTTAATAATAAATTGAATTTATATATGGGATATAATCTACCTCATTTAAGTTTGCAATAGTAGATTTTGTTCTTAGAGCATTTTTGTTGTAAAAATGTTGTGAGACCCCTTTCAAAACTGTCTCCTAAAAAAATAGTAGATTTTGTAGTTTTAAAATAAATATTTTTGAAATGAATTCTTATTTACATGCATATAAATTAAATACATCATCGAACAGATTGTATTTTGGTAAACAACACTACATGGATATCACAAATAACACTATTAAACTATAAAGTTATTTGAGAAAATAATAGATCTCACTATCATAGGGTCGAGCCATAGCATAAAAATTATGGTCTCGTATTTTTATATATTATAAGATAGATCTTAATAGTTTATATTATAAATTACTATAAAAAATATATTTTATAATAACTTTTGAAGTGTAATAATAAATAATTAACACACTATATTTTCTTTAAAAATAATTAATAGAATTATAGAATTATAAATGGACTACATTACTATTCTTCTTGATAGATGTGTTTATTTCTAAATTTAAAATTATGTTTTTTTCAATATATTTTAGGTTAGTAAGATATTTCCAATTTCAAAAAGTAGTTATTTTACTACTTATATTTTGGTGCTCTTATATTTTCATTTCATACAAATGTTATTTTTATTTTTATTTTTGTAAAGTATAATTTTCCATTTAACTTCATGAATCATATTTTTAGATTGTGTATTATGAAGTTTATTTTTTTTATTAGGTTGAAAACAAGGGGTTTTGAGAGGGTCCCAAAACCTTTTACAAATTTATAAATAGGACCAACCAGGAAGGCTCAAAAACATAAAATAAACACAATAGAGCAAAATGGCCTAGCCCACACAAAATAGGAGAGAAACAATAGTAAACAAGGACACAAAGAGAACAATATAATAGATAACTAGAGATAGAGCCAACCATCTCCAGACCAGAGGTTATCACTACTCTTTGATAACTAGAGAGGGAAGGAAATGGTAAATTCCATCTCCTTTATCGATTCTTTTTCATAAACCTAGGAAAATGTCATCTACTTGGCCATATTTGTATCAAAGACATTAAATTTCTTGATTAGAAACATCAAACCCCCTTTATTAAAAATTTTCTATACATCATCATCCAGGACTAGGGCAATAGGTTTGACACCTTTTAGGCCCCTTGCCATATTCTAGGTCCCAACATAAGTAAACACACGAGAGCTTCTGAAGATGGACAAGAATTAGGAGACCTTAGATAAAATGTGGATAATGATTGATAAATTCAAAATTTATTTCCCTTTGAGAATAAATTGGTTTTTCACCTAGAAATATCCTTTTGGCATAGTGGATACATCATCCAATCTAAAGCATGATCCCAGTAAATATTTACCACTTCACAATATAAATATGGATATCATTAGCATGAGCCTTCCTCTAATAAGATATCAAATAGAAAATAGCATGCAATCGATAATCAAGAATTAAAATTTAGAAAATAGAGCTCTAGTATCAAAGAAAAGTAGAAGCATTCATTAGCAATAGCATCATATGACTAGAATACATTAAGGGGACACTAGTGAAATGAACATCATGCCACCTTGTCTTCAAAATGACACTAATCTAAGGAGGATTTAAACTCATAATAAGGAGAAGCCCCACACATAAAGGTATTTATTACTAGCATTGAAAGCATGAAAAAAGCATGAGTATTTCAAAATATGAGAACGAAGAGGTCAATAAAGACCTATCTTGGGAAGGGTGCCTTGAAAAAATATCTCATGGAACAATTCATAAATACCAATAGAAGGTCTCAAAATCCTCAAAATTCTTTGGTTGGAAACAGAAGAAAAAATAAAAATTTGAAATACAAAATATGAAAGACGTAAGGCATCATCTAGGTATAAGACAAATGGTGAAGGGATATAAAACAAATACTAAGGCATGAAGGACCCAAAACATGTGAAATAAATCACATCCATGATAAAATAGAAGCCTTCCATAAGAGGACAAAATAAAAATGAGGTAAGGGGATATATTGAACCAAGAGCAAGAGATCTCTCATCCAATAGAAGTGACAAAAAATTTCTTGCTAGAAGAATGAAAACTCAAAATCCATAAGGAGCACAAAAGTACCTATGGAAAAAAGAACGAAAAAGGATAGACAAATAATTTGAGTTAGTTGTTCTCATTGATGAAAATAAATTTGCTTATCACCAAAGAAATAAGGTCTTGCACAAGGTTCTCTTTCTAGATAGACATAACTTCAATATGGACCATGAGATTAGTAAGAAAATTGTTGATCTTATTGCCTTCACTATAAATAGGCTTGCTTTGGGAGTTTGCAAAAATTTTAAATACCTTTTTTATTCATCCATAATATTACCAATATTCTAGCTCGGAGAAGCTTGATTAGTGAGGATATTAATAATGAATAGAGAGTCACATTAAATATTAACCTTATTATCTCTCAATGAATCAATCAGGAATAAAACTTGGAAGATGACCCTAGCCTCATCAAAATTATTTTTTTGGTGACCAAGGTTCTCAACAAAGGCAAGAACTATCTCTCCACTAGAGTTTCTAACCACTCCTCTAGCTCTAAACATCCCTAAATTTCCTTTAGATACTCCATTAAAATTTTAAATCAATTCAAAGGAGGATTTCTCCATTTGATGTGTAATCTAATCAAGCCAATAGGAGGAGGACTTGAGGTATGTATGGATAAACCAAGACTAGAATAAAGAAAAGTTTTAGAGGAAAAAACAATATAGTGGGAGAAAGATATGATGTAAACATTTTTAATCAAGGTATTAAGAATCCAAGGATCCATGGAGGAGGGTTTCACAAAGTGGTATTTAAAGACCCTATTGTTACTTTGTTTCCACACTTCCCAAAATAAATGAGTGAGATAGAGGTTCTATAAGATATGTCATGTAGGGTTGAGGAAGGGAGAGAAATACCACTACTCAAAAATATCCTTCAAGGAATCCTAAATCACCCAACTAACACCCAAGGTTGAGAGAATAAAGGAAAGGATATTCAAGGAGAAAGAACACTCTAAAAGGATATGCTAAGTATTTTCCTCATGAGCGCCATAGAGATAACATTAGTTAATGATGACCATTCCTCTTTTCATGAGATTATATAGAGAAAGAATTTAGTTTGCAAGGGAAGCCAAAGAAAACAATTAACTTTTTGTGTAAGAACCTTGGACTAGACCTGACTATAATAGAACCAGGAGATATTCTCATCAGCATTGAGAAAGTAGGCTGACTTCACCAAAAATAAGCTATTATCTTCCTTTTTCAATGTTAGCAAGTCCACATAAAGAGAGTTCCTAACAACCTGATATTTTAAGACAAGATCTAGGGTCTTCATGAGAATTTCCACTCCTTGATCTGAGACATACCTCATAATATATTTCCATTTCTTAATACCTTTGACTTCTTCAATATAGTCTACCACTTTGGGACAAAAGCACTAGAAAAATTTGGGCCTTAAGATAGCAAAGGAAGGGATATTCATGAGGGGTACATCCTCAAGACAAGGGTATTCATAAATTCAATGGTATCTCCATTTTTAATATCCATTTAAATCCCTTTTGAAGAAATTTTTAGTTTTATCTATGATGTTCTAAAACTCCAAGCCATGAAGGGGGTTTTGATATTCCTTAAAGCTTAATTCCCTAATCAAGTATATAGGTAAAATAAATTAGGCCCATACATTCTTTTCTTGGGAAAATAATCTCCAACTCTACTTTTCTAGTAAATATTTATTCATATGATTGACCTTCATCAAGACCTCCTAATATTTTCTTGGAGCACACCTGGTCCCATGAGACAAGATGAAATCTCTTTTTATCCTTTTCCACTGACCAAAGAAAAATTTGTTTGGAATTATTTTAGTTTTTGAGCTATTTTCCTTGGAACTTTAAAAATGCAAATAAAATACATCAACAGGCTTTGAAAGGTAGATTTGACTAGCTGAACCTTGCCTACCTGACATAGAAACATGTCTTTCCATCCCACCAACTTTTTATGCACCCTTTCCAACAACCCATTTGATAAAAATATCTTATATTATGGTAACGATTATATATATAATTTGATCTTTATAGATATATTTAGTTAGATTTCTCAAGAAATTTTTATAAATTATAGTCCAATTTTGTAAAAATATTATTAATTTAGTTTTTATTTTTGAAATTTTCTAATAACAACCTCAAACATTTGGTTATGTTGAGTTAAAAAATTTTAACTCAACATAACCAATTTGGCACTTCTTTCGAAGGTCCAAGGTTCAAACGGATGTATAGGGAGTGTGTGAGGGAGTGGGTGTGTGTTAAATTCCCTATTGATAAGCATAGATTTAGATTTTATGATGGGTTATGGTTAGGAGGAGACTTATCAACCCTATGTGTTGGTCATAGAGGTTTCTCATTGAAAGATTATCTATGTGGGTGAAATTTTGATAAGTGAAAATTAATTATCCAAATATTTATTTTTATATATATTTAATATTTAAACATTTTATGATTTCATTAAATATTCTATAAATTTTAGATTGGAAAAAATAGATTGGTATATTGAGTAGGGTCATATTGGGTTTTCAATATGAACACATTCACGACTTATGACTTATGTGGGAGATATTTCACTTTTAAAGAAAATTTAAGTAATAAGAATGAGTCTTATCCGAGGTTGTAGAAAGCAATCACTTTATTGTAATCACCCCTTAAATAAGGTTAATTATATATATATATATATAATGTCCCAATTCATGTATAAGTTTATTAAATATTAAATGACAAATAAATATAATTTTTTTTTAATTAACAATGGAGAAGGAAAATCATATTGAATTTACATGTTTGAAAGAAAGTAAAACTATTATTGATTTCTAGAGTGCAGTCGGATTAGATGGGATAAATCCATAGTAAAATTACTATGGTATCCATATTAAATTTAATAATCTAACTAAACAATGATGTACAATAATATATTGATTCCAAGGGCTAAATTAAAGAATAAATAATAGTTTTAACTATATTTCTGTGAATGTTTGTCATGATATTACCTTCATGAATGTTAGGTCAATAATAGATATTTTAAATAATTAGGATAATGGATATCATTTTTTATAATATTAACATGTTAATTTCTCATGATCCACTTGATTTCAAATTTAAGATATCTTGAAACAAATAACAACAACCATTAGTGTTAAAGCTTCTAGTAAAGTGAAGAATTTAATTTCAGTAATGTATGTTTCAATATAAAAAACCACAAATATAAGAGAATATATTAAGACTTAACTCATTGTAATAAAAAAATGCCTAAGTGAAGATAACTATTAATAGGAAATTGAATTCTCAAAGGCTTCACGAAGAAATAAATTAAGGAAGCATTATTCTCAATGGAAGCAGACGAAGCACCAGGACCAGATGGTTTTCTCCCTCATTTTGGGATATTATGGGCAAAGAAGTATTTGAAGTAGTTCAATTCTTTCAAAAGTCCAAGAAGATCCCAAAAGAGGTAAATTCTACATTCATAGTCCTGGTCTCAAAATCTCAAATATGTAAGTCTATCTCTGACTTCATACCAATCAGCCTCTACATTGTGGTGTAAAAAGTCATAACCAAAATTATGGCCAAAAAACTCAAAGATATTATCCCATTCATAATCGACCAGTGTCAAGGGAGTTTAGTGAAAGGTAAATTTATTACTGGCGGAGTTATAACTATCCATGAGCTCGTCCAATTAGCAGTTAAAAACAAAAAATCTAGTATGTTTCTTAAGCTTAACATAAACAATGTTTTTGACAGAGTTTCATGGCAATTCTTATTTGAGATCTTGAGTATGTTCAACTTCCATGAAGACTAGATTGGTATTTTGATAGAATGTATCTTCATTGTGTGGTTCTCAATCATCATCAATGGCTCCTCTACTAGATTATTTAGAAGTTCCAAGGGCATAAGGCAAGGTGACCCCCTATCTCCCTTCCTGTTTATAATTATGGTTGAAGCCCTAGGTAGATTTCATTCAGCAACATGCTCTAGAGGGCTTATATCGAGCATCAAATCCACATATGTGTCAAGGGCCATTACCCAGTAGTAATTTGTTAATGACATCATTTTGGTGCCATCCTCCTCCATCCATAAAGCAAAAATTATTAAATCCATTCTTAATTCCTATAAAAAGGTTTGTAGGACAAAAGGTAAATTACAACAAAAGCAGATTATATTTTCTGAATACCCCTATTCAAAGGTAGAACAAAATTACAAGAATATTAGGATGCACTATTTCTGAGCTCCACACCACTTACCTAGGGTTATCTATGTTCCATGGGAAAATATCAAAAAATATGTGGTCAAACATCTTTGAATGCATCAGTAAAAAGTTTACAGGATGTAAGAGTGCAATGCAAAGTCATACAGCTAAGGCTACGCTAGTGCAAACCTACCTCCAAAGTATCTCAGTTTATTTTTTTTCAGTTTTTAAACCTCCAATATCAATTTACCATAAAATTGAACAAAGCTAACGTAAATTCTTATGGGCTAGTAATGAGAACCAGAATAGATTTACCCTTGTGGCATGGGAAAAAGTGTGCTCCAAAAGAGACCAAGGAGGCCTTGGATTCAGAAGGATTAGTAAAATAAACCTTGCTTTGATAGCCAAACATGCATGGAGAGTTCTTCTCAATTAGAAAGTAGCCTAGATAGAAATTATGAAGTAAAATTATCTTCAGCACGTGCCTTTCATGAGTGATCATCACGTACCAATGGGGTCTTGTTTTTGGAACTCCATTACTCAGACCAGTGATATCATCAAGCAAGGACTCTGATGGTACTTGGGATGTTGTAGAGTTATAATTTTTTGGGAGGATCCTTGGCTTCGTGACTAGCCTCTCGTCAATGATCCAAATTTTTCATTCCTTAAACCTATTACTGACATCATTTTTGATATAAAAGTTGTAGATTTTATTATTCAAGGCCCCAATAGATGATAGTGGAAATCAATCCATCCTAATATCCCAATCATCCAAATCAATGATGTGTCTAGGACCCTCAAAAATCTCCTTCGGGTTTGTGTAATCCCCAACAACTAGACCTTCGATTGCCTAGTCTGGAAGATGTCTAAAGATGCTGCTTTCACCGTTAAGACTACTTACTATAGTTAGGATCTGCCTCTAGAAAAATGAAATATAGCCAAGATTTTCTTGGTAAAAAATATTATACCCAATGTATCTTTCTTCTTATGGCTGGCCTCCTAGAATAAAATCTTCACCATCGATAATATTATGTCCAAAGGCCTTTTCATCCCTAATTGGTGCATCCTGTGTAAGTCGAACTAGGAATTGGCCACCACATTTTATTAGAATGTCCTTTTTTGTTGGTTGTGTTGAATATTTTGTTTGAAAACTTTAGCATTGCTTGGTTCCAATGACCATCTATATCTCGACTCTTCCATAAATGGCCTCGACCCTTTTAGAATTTGTAGCTCAGATTCCTTTGGACATATTGCCTTCACCACTACCTCTAGAAAATCTAGTTAGAATGCAATAGTAGAATTTTTAAATCTTAGGCCAATACCCCTCACAATACTGCCCTCAAATTTTTATCCCTAACCCCTAAAAATATTTTTGTTATCTCTTCCTCTAAAGATCCTAAACCGAGCCTTGAAGCTAGCCTTGTGTTGAATTTCGAGATTACTTATGTTTGAAGTGTACCTTCTTCTATCAATAAATCTATAATCATGTGGACCCCTTCATCTTTTGGATGGATCAAATTCAACTTTTATGGAGCTACGAAACAAAATCTTTGTGTCGCTGGTGTGGGAGGTATCCTCAGAGACATCCAAGGGAAAATATATCTAGCATTTACAAAAAATATTGGAACCCATATGAATAACATGGCCGAAGCTTGTGCATTATACCAAGGTTTTCTTCTTATCAACAATATGAACATTAACAAACTAAATATTGAAGGGGATTCTCTCCATATCATCAACTACCTTAAAGGAAACTATATCCATTCCTGGTACTTAAGTAACATCTTAGATAAATGTAAAAGGTTTATAAAAAAGTACAATAACATTGTCATACAACACGTCTACCATAAGGGAAACGAAGCTGCTAATTGGTTAGCTAACATGGGTGTTAAATAAATCTTCATCTAGGTGTGGAACAACTCTTTCCCACATGATCTCAAAACTGACAACTCCAATGAGGATGCATATCTCATGTAATCATTCTAAGGTTGTCATCATGGCTTCAAGAATTTTTTTTGTTTTTATTTCCAATACCGTGGCACCCCCGGGCAGCAAGGAATATTTTCATTGGTACCTTGTTAGCTTTCACAAGGTCATTCCCATAGACCTTAAGCAAATATCATGGAATAAAGTCCCCATTTTTGAGCCCTAAGGTTGTAGCACAAAGAGCAAGGATGGTGTTTCAACTCCCCAAGAAATATTTTCTTCTAAGCCTCATGTCTCCTCGTACAACTTGCAACGTGGTAATTATTCCCTTTTGTATTTGGTAGTGCATGCTTTCATATTTAAACTGTGTAACATAGGTTTTCTCAATTTTATACAGGAAAGTCACTATTACCATGTTTCCAGGAGCCCCTATCTTTGTGCAACCCTCAAGGATGGAAACATTATCTTTATCATGGTGTTTATTCTATTTTAGGTGAATGTGCCTCCATCTAATAGAAGTTGGTAGAATAGGCTTAGTCTTCATATCCTCTAGGAGGTATGGTCTAGTTTTGATCACATGAATTACCAGAAATCCCTCTTCACCGTTTGAGTGGTCATGGATGACATAATTTGTTATTACACCCTCATTACTATGGCCAAGTCGCACACCAAAGTCCACTCTATATTGATTCCTAGACTTTCTCTAGGTCCAAGCATGGCTAAGCCTATGTGTGATGTTTACGAGCTATTAAATAATCCTCAGGTTTTCCTTTCTCTCAAGCATGTCAATGTATTCCCTTCTAAGTGCTTGCTTATTACCCATGATCCTTTCTTCCTTGCCATGGCCATAATTGAGCCTAACACCCTTATCCTAGAAACTGACATTGAAACTATTTTCAAGAATCATGGTTTTCTTACCTTTCTTGGGAAGTTCAGGTGTATCGATCATGAAATAATGAATGATCGTGACTCTTCTGGAGAAGATAACTAAACTCCCAAATAATGGTTTTAAGCTACATAGATACAATCATACCATTCAAGAAGAGCTAAAGTATTTCACTGATAAGGGCAAGAAACTGGTTAGAAACTAAAAAGGCATCATCATGAACATTAATCCTTGTGATGTAGTACATCACAGTGGACAATATTGATGAACCAATGAGGAGTTTCTACTTAAAATTCCTAAACCACCTTAGGAATTTCAAAGAGGTAAATATCCCCAAATATCTCAGAAGATCATGGTGGTAGCCATTGAGAGTATACAAAAGAAAGCTTCCCCTCATGTCAAGCACCAAGGCTTATTTATGATAATTTACAATCATATGCTCCAGAAAGTGGTAGCCAAGGTGACTATCAACCTAGTTATCTGCTATGAAGAGGAAAAACTATGTATTGAGTCTATGATAAATAGTCATAATTATTGCAACCATAGAAGCTCATCAAAAAATATGATAGATAAAAGGAAATACCTGGATCAAATTTTGAAGGCCAACGAGTCCACAATGATAGAGATCATGGATCCAGATCTTGATCAGTCCTTCACGGATGATAAGCATCATCGCCAGGGCTAGATGTGACCCTTTGGAGATCATGATCAAAATGTTGAAAATATTTACCTGTCCTAGAACAGAGCCATGACCAGCTTCTAACATATGATCCAAATTTCCAAAGTGATCTCTACCAGAAAAAGTGAAACTTTCAAGGCCATCCTCCCAGATCAAACTAGCGAGAAGGAAAGTATGGAATTGTTAACTCTGGAGTAATATGGTTAGCTATGTTTTTTGTTTAGCATCATAGTTTCCTTTTTCTTGTTAGGTTTCCCTCCAACTCCCCCTGGTATGTTCCTTCTTTGGTTTTTCTTACTTCTGTTTAAGTGGTTAAATATTTTTTGTTGTTTCTATTTGTACAAGGTTCAAGGACCCTTTCAAAACTCTTTCCACCAATACAAAAAATAAAGAATTGACTTCCAATAGATATTATCACCCATTGTATACCATAACTCTTAAGCATTCAAATTTATCAGTCATGTTCCTCGATAATTAGGTTAGATTTTTAGGTGCACATGTTAAGACTAGTGCCAATATTTTTTATTAATGCATATTTAGATTCATTAAAATATGGCCAACTAAGTTTCAATATTAATAAAGAGTTGAATTGTGAATTCAGGGTTGTACGATGTTGATAAGATTTATATATTATTATAAATTTTAAATTTAATATAAAATATAAATTTTAATGTGACATTATTCATGCATGTGGTAAGCGACGATAGGGGTATTGTCTAGTGCTTAGTAGTGTCTTTGGTCTTACAACTAATATTCTACTAACGAATTTCTCAAAACCTTCTGATTTACAATTCAAAACCATAATTTTAAAATAAATGCCTTGATAAAACTTGAATATATAAGTAAAATATCCATTTTAAACTATTAGCTTAATAATGTATGTTACTACTTGAATTTCAGGAAAGTCATAATAAGTTAGAAATCAATAAAGAAATTGATTGCAACTACTTTTATCTTAAAAAAAGGGTATTATTTTAGAATTACAGATTGTATAGTAACAACTAGGTAACAAATAACAAAAATAATAACCACCAAACTAAATCAAGTGTGGAAAATCAAACTCGTTTACGAGAAATTAGCTAAAAATCATTATCCAACAATGTTTCCAAGTCTCTTAAAATATGTAATATAAGAACTTATTTTTTACTAACTTGAAAGAGCATTAAATAACTCTTAGAGCAATTTTTTTGTTGGAAAATAATCCCAACTGCCCCCATTAAATGCGGATGTATATAGTAGATAGGCCATTTTAAAATAGCCATTTTTTTGCTCTATGAAAATGAATTCGAGAAGCTTCTCCACCATAGACTTCTCCTGTCTTCTCGAAGTTTCCTATGTATGTATATATGCTTCAGGAATGTAATAGACAGTTATTTTTTGAGATAATAGAATGAAATTTCTTTGAGTAGCAGTAGCTAGTTTGTGATCCCTTTTTACTTTCCCTGTTCTGCTTTGTTCTTTATAAAACTGCTTTGTTCCTTTGTGCCTTTCTCTGGTCTATGTATCTTTGTTTGTGCAAGGTTTGTAATTCTACGGGAGTCAACAAAGATTAGAAACAATAGCTACGAGCTTGTTTTGAAAGTGTAGCAACCTACAAAGTGGTATCAGAGCTGAAAATTCCTCTCTCACCATGTGAAGGAAACGAGCTGAGAAGAGGTTGTGGAAGTCTTTAAGTGCGTCCATATGTGCCAGAAGAGCCCGTCGATGTGTGCATGTGAAGGAGAATGATACGATGCGTGAGACTACACGTGAGGAGATATAAGATGAAGTCTATATTTAGTAAGAAAGCACACAATGAAGAGTGCTACCTGCAAACTCATATTAGTGAAAGGAGAAACTGCATGGTCAGCAGTTTTTATAGTCCATACCAAATTTGGAGGTCAAATGGAGGTCATAAGTGAAATCTGCCATAACAAAAGCACTTGAAAATTTTAGTCCATGAAGAGAAGATTTCGAAGGAGTTAAAGGGCTTCAAAGCTAAATACTTTTGAGAGCACAAGAATTTCAGAGTAAATATTTCAAAGGCCAAAATGGTAGCTCCAAGCACAAGCTTGAAAAATCCCCAAATTCCCCAATTCAATGGTAAGAATTATGAATATTGGTCAATCACAATGAAAGCATTTTTATGTTCTCAAGATATATGAGATCTATTGGAGAATGGCTTCCCTAAATTGGTACATGTAGCAACATACAATGCTTTTACACAAGAACAAAAAGATACATTGAAGGGAAATAGAAAGAAGGACTCCAAAGCCCTCTTCTACATATTTCAAGGAGTGGATCAGAGTATTTTTCCAAGGATTCAATCAGCAACAAAGTCCAAACAAGCTTGGGATATTCTGCAGATTGCATACCAAGGTATGGAGAAGGTAAAAACAACTAAACTACAAATGCTAAGAAGGGATTTTGAAACATTGTACATGAAGGAGTCTGAGTCAGTAGAATCATTTTTCACTCAAGTCATAGGGCTGGTAAATCAAATTAAATCTCATGGAGATATTCTTGAGGATAGAAGAGTAGTTGAGAAAATTTTAAGGAGTTTGCCTACAAAATTTGATTCTCTTGTGGTGGCCATAGAGGAAACGAAGAACCTTGCACAATATTTGGTTGATGAGCTTCATGCATCTTTAGTTTCACATGAACATAGGTTGAGTAGGTCTGGAAATTCCTCATTGGAGAATGCTTTCAAGACACAAGTCACTATTGGTTCTGGCAGAGGTAGAGGTAGAGGAAGATCAAATTTCAGAGGTAGAGGAAGAAATTCATATAGAGGAGGAAGAGGTAGTCCATCAAGCTCAAGTGGAAGAGGTTACAATCAAAACCCAAACCAGAAATCAAGCCAAAATTTGAGGCAGAATCAAGCTCAAGGTGAAAGGTATGATAAATCTCAAGTTCAATGTCATTATTGTAAAAAGTATGGGCATTATGCAAATGAGTGTAGAAAGAAACAATATGATCTTAGCAAACAAAATGCAAATTTCACAAGTGAAAACCAAAACCAAGATAGTATGCTGTTAGCATGTAATGTAGTGCAAGAGAATCAAAAGGATGTATGGTTTTTAGACTCAGGTTGCAGCAATCATATGTCAGGAAACAAAGAATTATTTTCAAATCTAGATGAGAATGTAAAATCAGATGTTACATTAGGAAATGACAACAAAGTTTCAGTCATTGGGAAAAGAAACATCAATATTCTAACCAAGAAGGGGGAGAAGAAGCATATATCAGATGTGTATTTTGTTCCAGGCTTAAAACATAATTTAATGAGTATTGGACAACTTGTTCAAAAGGGTTATAGAGTTTATTTTAAAAACAAGGAATGTATAATCTTAGATAAATTTCCTAGTAATCAACTTATAACAAAAGTTCAAATGACAAGCAATAGAATGTTTCCCCTAAAGATAACACATGATTTGATGAACCCACAAGTGGAAGAAAAAATTGCAGCACTCACTCAAACTATTCTTCAAGCTGAAATAAAGGATGAAAATTGGTTGTGGCATCTAAGATTTGGACATCTTAACTTTGGAGCTTTAAACCTACTACATAGGAAAGGAATGGTAAAGGGTTTTCCACCCATAGAAAAATCAGGAAGAGTGTGTGAAGGATGCATCTTGGGTAAACAACATAGGGAATCATTTCCAGTAGGAAAGTCAATTAGAGCAAAAGCACCTTTGGAGATCATTCACTCAGATTTGTGTGGGAAAATGCAAACACCCTCATTTAGTGGAATGAATTACTTCTTGAAATTCATAGATGACTACACAAGAAAAACACGGGTCTAATTTGTAAGACATAAGGATGAAGTATTTGAGTATTTCCATCAATTCAAGGCTCTTGTTGAGAAGCAAAGTGGGCACTATATCAAAGCATTGAGAATGGATAGAGGTGGTGAATATATTTCAAATGAATTTCTAAGTTTTTGCAAGCATCATGGAATCCACAAACAATTTACAGCTAGGTACACCCCTCAAAAAAATGGTGTAGCTGAAAGGAAAAATAGAACAATCATGGAAATGGCTAGGAGTATGTTGAAAGCAAAGCATTTGCCAAATGAATATTGGACAACAATAGTACAATGTGCAGTCTATATTATGAATAGATGCCCAACAAAAAGTGTAAGAAATATGATTTCAGAAGAAGCATGGAGTGGAAGAAAGCATAGTGTTTCTCACATGAGAGTATTTGGATGTGTGGCTTATGCACATGTCCCGGATGAGTTGAGAAAGAAGTTGGACAACAAAGGAGAAAGATGCATATTTGTGGGATATAGTGAAGAATCCAAGGCATACAAATTATTCAATCCAATAACCAAGAAAATCATAATCAGTAGGGATGTGCAATTTATAGAAGAGGAAGCATGGGATGGAAGTTTGGAAAAAATAGTGAATGTTATTGCAAATTCACCACAAGAAGATGAAGAAGATTTAATAACAATAAATACTCCTTAAATTGTGACTCCTCCCACACCCATTCAAGCTCAACAAAGTGGTCCTCAAGTGACACCTTCAACAAGCACAAGGACAGCCTCACGAATTCAAGCAAGTACTCCTCCAAGTGCACATCAAACACCAACAATAGGCCCATCTACAAGTCCAATTTCAAGTGATTCTTCAAAACAAACTTTGGCAAGCTTAAGGAGGCAAAAATTTAGAAGTCTAAATGATATTTATCAGTAAGAAGAAGGTGAAAATAATGCAGGTCAGAATTCTCTATTTGCTTTATATGCACCATTAGATGATCCAATTCATTTTGAAGATGCAATTAAGGAATAAAATGGATAGCAACCATGGATGAAGAAATAGAAGCTATAGAAAAGAATGATACATGGGAATTAGTGAGTCTTCCACAAGGAAAATATGTCATAGGTGTAAAGTGGGTCTATAAGACCAAATGCAATGCTGAAGGAAAAATTGAAAGACATAAAGCAAGACTAGTAGTTAAGGGATACAAACAGCAGCAAGGAATTGATTATGATGAAACATTTTCTCCAGTTGCAAGGATGGAAATAGTGAGGATAGTTTTAGCAATAGCAGCTCAATATGGATGGAAAGTATATCAAATGGATGTAAATTCAACATTTTTAAATGGAGTGTTGAAAGAGGAAGTGTATGTGGAGCAGCCACCTGGTTATGAAGTTCCTAGACAAGAAGACAAAGTATATAGGCTGAAAAAGGCACTCTATGGACTCAAGCAAGCTCCAAGAGCTTGGTACAATAGAATAGACTCTTATATTTTGAGCAATGGTTTTTGTAAAAGTGATGGTGAGCCCACTCTTTACATTAAAGCAAGTAATGGTAAGATTTTGATTGTTGTTTTGTATGTAGATGATCTAATATTTATAGGGAATGATAATTATCTCATAAATAATTTCAAAGAGGCTATGAAAAATGAGTTTGACATGATAGACTTAGGGTTGTTAAGGTATTTTCTAGGCATAGAAGTGCAACAAATGGAACATGGTATTTTTATTTCACAATCAAAGTATGCAATGGATATCTTGAAGAGATTCAAAATGGAAAATTGCAAGCCTACTCCAACTCCAATAGCTATGGGATTAAAATTGAAAAAGGAATATTGGAGCAAAAATGTAAATCCAACTTTATACAAGAGCATGGTAGGAAGTTTGATGTACTTGATAGCCACAAGGCCTGATATAATGTATGTTGTGAGTCTAATTTCAAGGTTTATGGAGACTCCAAAGGTAACACACTTGCAAGCAGCCAAAAGGATCTTAAGATACGTTAATGGAACAAAGGAATATGGTATTTTGTATAGTAAGACTAATGAGTTCAAGCTGATTGGATATACAGACAATGACTGGGCAGGTAGTGTAGATGATAGGAAGAGTACATCAGGCTATGTATTTCATCTTGGATCAGGAGTTGTTTCATGGGCTTCAAAAAACAACCAATTGTTTCTCTTTCTACAGCTGAAGCTGAGTATATGGCAGCTACAGGGGTAGCTTGTCAAGCAATGTGGATGCCCTATTCCTGTATATCTCTTACTCTATTTTCTTGTTTGTTTTGTTGTATCAAATATGTAAGGTTTATAGTAGTATTAGAAGCTGAATGCAGTAAAATAGAGAGTCTACAACTACTTTTATTTTAAAAAAAGGGTATTATTTTTGAATGATGGATTGTATAGTAACAACTAGGTAAAAAATAACAAAAATAATAACCAACAAACTAAATTAAGTGTGGAAAATCAAACTTCCTTACAAGAAATTGGCTAAAAATAATTATCCAACAATGTTTCCAAGTCTCTTAAAAGATGTAATAGAAGAACCTATTTTGTACTAACATGAAAGAGGATTAAACAATACTTAGAGCATTTTTTTTGCATATTAAAATGTAGCTAAATAATAATATTAAACCTAAATAAGGATGGACAGTACCATAAATTAGCTAAAATGATCTAACACATTATTTTAAAATCAAGAAAAATTTGATGATATGAATAGAGATAGATCTTTGTTGATGCAAGAGCATCCAGTAGGAGCAAAGCAATCTTGCATCAACAAAAAAATTTCTAAGTGTTTTCCTTGATGTCACGATATCGCGACAGAGAAAAGTGTCGCGATATCACGATAGAGAAAAGTGTCACGATATCGCGACATGTCACGTTTTCGTGACTCAAGAAGGAGAGAGAAGGCACGGAGCAAAAATGTCATGATATCGCGACATAGGAAAGTGTCACGATATCGCGACATGTCATGTTTTCATGACTCAAGAAGGAGAGAGAAGGCACAAAGCAAAAATTTCATGATATCACAATAGAGAAAAGTGTCGCGATATCGTGACATGTCGCATTTTTGTGACTCAGGAAGGAGAGAGAAGGCATAGAGCAAAAATGTCATGATTTCAAGACATGTCACAAAATCATGACCAAAGCAGGAGAGGGAAGGTGCCCAAATAAAATGTCACGATTTCGTGACATATCACGAAATCGTGATCAAAGCAGGAGAGAGAAGGCATCCGTAGAAAAATCGCCGAAATAGGAGAAAGAGGGCATCCAAAGAAAAATGTTGTGAAATCGTGACATGTCACGAAATCACAACCGAAAGAAGACAGGAAATTCCAGAGAAGAAAATGTCACGATTTCGTGACATATCGCGAAATGGCGACCGAAGGAGCAGAAAGAAAGCAAGGAAGGAAACTGTCGCGATATCGTGACATGTCACGATTTTGTGACCCAAAACAGAGAGAGAAAGAAGAGAGCAAAGCTGTCACGATATCACAACATGTCACGATTTCATGATCCGAAGAGGCGAGAAGGAAGTAGAAAGGAAATATGTCACGATATCATGACATGTCACGATTTTGTGACCCGAGAGGTGAGAAGGAGGCAGAAAGGAAAGATGTCACGATATCGTGACATGTCACAATTTTGTGATCAAAAAGGAGAAAGCAAAGACAGAAAGGAAAGATGTCGTGATATCGCGACGTGTCACGATTTCATGACCAAAAAGGAGAAAGAAGAGCCAGAAAGGAAAGATGTCGCGATATCGCGACATGTCATGATATCGTGATGTCGCGATACTACTAGTTCATAATTTGAAAAGGCACACGTTCCTTGATGGTGTTTCCCAAGGCGGTCAAAGTCCTCATTAATGCATGATTTCTTGCTCGATAAGCTTGCTAAGCGTGGCGGCCACTTGAATGCTGTGCCTAGAGGTCAGATACATTTAAACGACTCATCAATGCATGTTTTCATGGCTAACCTAGTGGCAATTGCTAGTTAGGGTAAAATATGTGAAGGTTTAGTCATGAAGGGGGGGAAGAGACAATTTTTTAGATTCTGAGGATGTATTCTTGCAGGTGGGTCATTAATGGTCTAGAGGGTCGGGACATCAAAAAAAACCCAGACATTATAATAGAAGCTGGTGGTGATCAAAGGGAAAGGGGGATCAAGATTTTGGGTGGTGAATCTGGGCTCCCTCGGCTCCCCATCAAGCTACGCCTGTGGGCAAGTGTTGTAATTTGTTTTCTATGATCAAAGGAGAACAATTACTCTGGATTTTCAATTATGAATCCCAGCTCCCCCATCAAGTGGTATCAGAGTGGGAGTTCCTGAGTGTGTGAGCAGATCATCGAAAGTGAGGCAATTTGCACCAGGATCTATGGAAGGGTTGTGAGAAGAGAGTGAAGCATAATGCCTCCATGAAGAAACTATGGTGGTGGAAGAAATATGGTGCCAGCAGAAGATTTTAGATCTTTGCAGAGGAAATTTCAGGCCCTATAAGAGGAGCTGCGCAGAGGTTTTGAACCCAGATGAGAAGAAGGAAGTGAAGATGAAGTTGATGAAGAAGAGGACCAATTTGAGGAAGAAGAAGAGGTTGTAGATCCTGCACAAGCCAGGTTATACAGAGCCATCTCCTAGATTGGAAAGAAACCAAATATGGAGGTTTCTACGTACTCTAGAAATCTAGATCCAGAGGAGTTGATTGATTGGATCAATGACCTGGAAGAATACTTTGAATATGAGGAGGTCAAAGATCCTGATCGTGTCAGATTTGCTAAGACCAAGCTAAAAGGCCATGCCAACATCTAGTGGAAGGGAGTACAACTAGAAAGAAATAGAAGAGGAAAGTAGAGAATAACAAGATGGGATAGAATGGTAGACAAGTTGGAAAGACAATTTATTCTTGCAGATTATGAATTGGATCTACTAAGGAAAATGCAGAGTTTGAGACATTCAAGCAAAATTGTCAAAGAATACATAGAGGAGTTTTATAAGATCTCCATCAAAATTGGACATTCAGAGGCTAACAAGGAGAATGTGGCCCGTTACATCAATGGGTTGACAACCAATATTCAAGAAGAGTTGAGTCTGGTTAGGGTGTGCACCATTGAGGATGCTTACCAGTTTGCCCTCAAAGTCAAAGAGAAGCTAAACAGACGGTTTGAGGATAAGCAAAAAGGAAGAGGTCATGGTGGAAGAACTAGTGGAAGGACCAGTGGAGAAAAATATAAGGATAAGAAGAAGACTGGTGAAACCAGTAATACCTAGGATCAGAAAGAGGGAAACCCCTACCAACCTACCAAAGAGAAAGAGATAGATATGTATGTGGATTTGGAAGGGGAGGATTTTGTGGAACCTATTTCCACTGTGGCAAAGAAGGACATCGAGCATATGAGTGTCCACAACATCGAGAAAGGATGAATAAGAGACCTAAGGGTCTTGCCAGAGCTACTATAGCAGATGAAGGTGTTGAATCAGAAAATTTTGAGGAGGCAAGAGAGGAGAATTTATGGTCATAAGGAGGACCCTGTTGAATGAGGAGAAAGGATCAAACCAGAGGAGGAGCCTATTTTGCACAAGGTGCAGAAGTTTGGGTAAGGTCTATAATATTATTATAGATAATGGTAGTACTGATAACTTGGTCTCAAAAGAAATGGTTACTAAGTTACAGTTAAAGAGGAGGAGACACCCGCATCCATATCAAATTGCATGGTTACAAAAGGACCATAGGGCTTTGGTCAGTGAGCAATGCTCGATGAAATTTAATATTAGGAATTACTATGATGAGGTCTTGTGTGACATCCTACCTATGGATGCTTGTCATTTGTTGTTGGGAAGGCCATGGAAGTTTGATCGGTGTGCAGTGCATGATGGTCGTGCCAACACTTACTCAGTGACGAATAATGGAGTGCGTCATAATCTGAAGCCCTTGAAGGGGGTGGGCGAAAAGGTATGTAGCAGCACTAGAATTTGTTTAGTTGAAGTGGGAAGATTTTTGGATATTTTAAAGCATGAGCATATGTGCTATGCATTAATTCCTAGAGTTAGGAAGGAATAATGTAAGGATACCCCTGTAGAAGTCTTAGGACTGTTAGAAGAATTTCTAGACATTATATCTGATAATGTGCCCGAGGGTTTACCACCAGTTAGAAATATCAGTCACAATATAGATTTGGTACCAGGATCTAGTTTACCCAATAAGGCAGCACATAGAATGACTCCTACAGAAACTGAAGAGCTAAACAGGCAAGTCCAAGAGTTGCTGGAGAAGGGACTAATTTGGGAGAGCTTGAGTCCATGTGTAGTACCTACAGTACTAGCACCAAAGAAATATGGAGAGTGGAGAATGTGTACAAACTCTCGAGCCATTAACAAGATCACCATAAAGTATAGATTTCCATTGCCAAGGATGGATGACATTATTGACTGTTTGAGTGGAGCCAAGTACTTCACAAAGATTTATCTAAAGAGTGGTTATCATCAGATTCATGTCAGAGAAGGAGATGAGTGGAAGACAACCTTCAAGACCAGAGCGGGTTTGTATGAATGGTTGGTCATGCCATTTGGGCTACCCAATGCACCAAGCACATTCATGCAACTGATGAATGAGGTATTGAAAGAATTTTTAGGTAAATTTGTCATTGTCTATTTGGATGATATTTTAATATTTAGTAGAACCCTGGAAGACAATCTGATGCATATCAGAAGGGTTTTTGAGAAGCTGCGAGAGGAGTTGTTGTTAATTAATCTGAAGAAATGTAATTTCGTGAGGAAGGAGTTAGTGTACCTAGGATTTGTCATCTCAATCGAACGTCCAAAAATGGACCCAAAAAAAGTGATAGCTATCATCGAATGGCCTACTCCGAGAAGCATGACTGAGGTAAGATCATTTCATGGTCTAGCAAATTTTTACAGGAAATTCATTAGGAATTTCAGCAATATTTGTGCACCCCTTACAGAAACAATGAGATGGGATAAGAAAGAATTTAAGTGGACATTGGGAGCAGATAAGAGCTTTGATATGTTGAAGAAGAAGGTTACAGAGCAACCTATTTTTGCACTTACATATTTTAATAAGGTATTTCAGGTAGATTGTGATGTTAGTGGTAGTGCCATAGGAGCTATTTTGAGTCAAGAAGGTAAACCTGTTGCTTACTTTAGTGAGAAACTCAATGATGCTAGGAAGAAGTATTCAGTTTATGATCAAGAGTTTTATGCTATAGTTTAGGCTCTAAAGAAGTGGCGACATTACTTGTTGCCAAAAGAGTTTGTTATATACACTGATCATCAGGCCTTACAATATATTAATAGCCAATGGAATCTAAATCAAAGGCACCTAGAGTGGGTTGAGATTCTACAGAGTTATACCTTTGTGTTGAAGCACAAGAGCAGAAGGTCAAATAAAGTTGCAGATGCCTTAAGTAGAAGGTAGTGTTTTTTGACAAAAATGAAGGTGGAAGTGGTAGGATTTGATGAATTGAAGGGTTTGTACCCTGAAGATCCTGATTTTGCAGAAGCCTGGAAGGCTTGCTTGGCACCTGTTACTTTGGACAAGACCAAGTGGTTGGATTTTCTGATCCAAGATGGAATGTTGTTTAGAGGAAGTCAATTATGCATTCCAAGGAGTTCAATGAGGGTAATGGTCAGGATAAGACCATTACCCTGGTTAGTGAGAACTACTATTGGCCGCAACTACAACAAGATGTGAAGAGGTTTGTGTAAAGCTATAGAGTATGCCAGATGGCGAAAGGTGTGAGCCAGAATACTGGATTATATCAGCCATTACCTGTACCAAAGAGACCATGGGAGGACGTCAACATGGATTTCATTCTTGGTCTACCAAGGAAACAGTGGGAAAATGACTCCATATTTGTGGTGGTTGACAGGTTTTCAAAAATGGCACATTTTATCCCCTGCCAAAAAACTAGTGACGTAGTTCACATTGCAGGTTTATTTTTCAAAGAGGTGGTACGAATTCATGGTCTACCAAAGAGTATCATTTTTTACAGAGATACAAAGTTTGTGGGGTATTTCTAGAGGACCTTGTGGAAGAAATTGAAGACAGATTTGAAATTTAGTTAAGCATACCACCCACATACTGATGGCCAAACGGAGTTGGTGAATAGAAGTCTGGGAAATCTATTGAGATGCTTGATAGGAGATAAGCCCATGGGATGGGATTTGGTTTTGCCATAGGCATAATTTGCATACAACAATTTTTTCAACAGGAGAACTAACAAATCTCCATTCCAGATAGTATATGGGAGCAGTCCAAGGAATGCTTCTAAGTTGAGGAAGATGGATATCGGGGAAAAGTGCAATGTCGAGGCTAAGGACTTTGCAGAGCATCTGAAGAGCATGCATGAATAAATGAAGAAGCACATTACTAACATGAATAACCAATATAAGACAGGCGCAGACCAGAAGTGACGGTTCAAGGAATTCGTAGTGGGAGATGAAGTCATGGTCCATCTGAGAAAAAAATATTTCCTTCTAAAACCTATAAAAAACTGAAGATGAAGAAGTTTGGACCATGCCAAATTATAGAAAAACAGGATTCAGGCAATGCATATGAAGTGGAATTGCCAAGTGGCCTTAACATATCACATATTTTTAACATTGTAGATTTGGTAGAACATCATGAAGGAGGCAGTAGCGAGACACCAAGTATAGAATTGTGGAGTATTCCAACATCTACTCTAGCAACAGACAATATCAAGGAAATACTAGACACTCAAGCAGGTAGAAGTACCAGAAATAGGTAGTATTTTGAATATCTTGTCAAGTGGAAGGGCAGGCCTATCGAAGATGCAACTTGGTTGTCAAAAATAGAGATCGACCACCTGGGTCTTCCTCCAACAGTACAAAAGTGAAGGACACTTCTTAATCCACCTTGGGTGTCGTGCCTTTGACCACCTTGAGAAACATCGTCAGGGAATGCATACCTTTTCGAATCGTGAACTAGTAGTATGTCGTGATATCGTGACATGTCGTGATATCGAGACATTTTTCTTCCTCGTTGCCTTTCTCTTCTTTGGGTCACGATATCATGACATGTCACGATATCACGACATATTTCCTTTCTAGCTCTTCTTTCTCCTTTTTTGATCATGATATCGTGATCACGATATCGCGACATGTCGCGATATCACGACATATTTCCTTTCTAGCTCTTCTTCCTCCTTTTCGATCATGCAATCGCGACATGTCGCGATATCGCGACATCTTTCCTTTCTAGCTCTTCTTTCTCCTTTTCGGTCATGAAATCATGACATGTCATGATATCACATCTTTCCTTTCTACCTCCTCCTCGCCTCTCGGGTCATGAAATCATGACATGTCACGATATCATGACATCTTTCCTTTTTGCTTCCTTCTCGCCTCTTCGGGTTGCGAAATCGTGACATGTCACGATATCGTGACAGCTTTGCTCTCTAATTTCTCTCTCTGTTTTGGGTCATGAAATCATGACATGTCATGATATCGAAACAATTTCCTTCCTTTCTTTTTGCTCCTTCGATCACGATTTCGTGACATGTCACAAAATCACGACATTTTCTTCTCTGCGCCTTTCCTGTCTTCTTTCGGTCATGATTTCATGACACGTCACAATTTCATGACATTTTTCTTTGGATGCCCTCTCTATCCTATTTTGATCATGATTTCATGACATGTCGTGAAATCGTGACATTTTCTGCGGATGCCTTCTCTCTCCTGCTTCGGTCACGATTTTGTGACATGTTGCAAAATCGTGACATTTTCTTTGGGCACCTTCCCTCTCCTCATTCGGTCGTGATTTTGTGACATGTCATGAAATCGTGACATTTTTGCTCTGTGCCTTCTCTCTCCTTCCTGAGTCATGAAAACGTGACATGTCGTGATATCTTGACACTTTTCTCTGTCGCGATATCGTGACATTTTTGCTCCATGCCTTCTCTCTCCTTCCTGAGTCGCAAAAACATGACATGTCGTGATATCGCAACACTTTTCTCTATCACGATATCGTGACATCAAGGCAAACACTTAGAAATATTTTTGTTGATGTAAGATTGCTCTGCTGCCACCGGATGCTCTTGCATCAGAGGTCAGAGACGTTCAGACGGCTCATCAATACATGTTTCTACGGCTGACCCGATAGCAGTTTCCAGTTAGGGTAAAATATGTGAAGGTTCAGTCATGAAGGGGGGGAAGAGCTGACTTTTTAGATTCTAAGGATGTATTCTTACAGATGGGTCATTAATGGCCTAGAGGGTCGGGACCTCAAAAAAACCAAGACATTGTAATAGAATCTGGTGGTGATCAAAGGGAAAGGGGGATCGAGATTTTGGGTGGTGAATTTGGGCTCCCTCAGCTCCCCATCAAGCTACGCCTGCGGGCTAGTGTTGTAATTTGTTTTTTGTGATAAAAGGAGAACAGTTACTCTGGATTTTTGATTGTGAATCCTGGATCCCCCATCATTTGTGCCTTTTTATATTGCATTGGATGCATGAGTTTCTTCAATTAAGATCTACATATCAACACGTAAAATTTTTTTATTATCTTCTTATAAAGTTGAAGTTACTTCTAGGAAAATGTATGTACCTATCAGTAAATTCATCCTAACATAGCTTTATTTCTATTGTCCAGTTTTCCTTTTTTTTTGGTATGTAAAAATGATTTTATTTGTTGTATGGGTTAAAGGGTCCCGTAACTATTACATCAGTAGAAAAAAAAGACAACTATGGGCTCCAATGGCGATATAAAAAAACCAACTGAGGATTCACCCCATACATAATAACCCAGACAAGGCCAAAGCCCTCCAAGATAGAAGAAACTAAACTATTACAACAACTGATAAAATAAAACCAAGCAGCCCTACTGCCAAGACACCACCTTCCCAGGTTACTGGGATTTTTTGTTCCTTTCCTATTGGGCACTATCATTAGGGGATAGGAGTATATTGATCAAGGTTGGGAAATATTTGAGCTCGTTAATGGTGCTAGACAGAATGGTGCAACCTTCCTTATAGATGTTGTTAGCCGTCTGCAACTAGAGTTGTGGATATATGAGCATCCACCTTGGGTATTGAAGGAATACCATCGTGAGGGTAGCACAAGCTACCTAACAGATCACGTTCCCACATCATGATTAGATTGGGTTATGACTTCTTATGGGAATTATTCTTCCTAGATGACCAGGGTGGACTGATTGACTGCTTTATTGGCTAGAATGTTAGCCACTTTGTTAGCTTCCCTGAACACGTGGTTGATCTAGCTTTGAGGTTTGCTATTGAGAGAAAGTTGGCAATCCTGAATGATGTTCTAGATATTCTTCCCCCTTGTGCTCTTGTTGATAATGTGGCCAATGATAACTGATGAGTCTCCTTCGAATATGATTGGCTTGGGAAGGGTTTTTCTTACCTCAATGCTTCTCCACAAAGCTCTGGCTTCTGCATAGTTGTTGGTTTGGGTCCCGAGATTTTCTATGAAAGCCTTGACAATGTTGCTTGTGTGGTCCTTGATGACTCCTCCTACTCCAATGTTCCTTGGGTTTCCTTTGGAGGCACCATAAAAGTTGGCCTTAAGCCATCCCTATGGAGGGGGGGACCATTTGGCCATGGTTCTGGAGCTACGGGTATTCTGGACTTTGCTACAATCTATGGGAATCCTGAGGGATGCAAATAGGTGAGATTCTAACCCATAGTTTGGGACATCTGCATAGGGGATGAGGCTACTATTTTCAATAGCAAGGGACAAAGCTCTGTTGGTGACAACTTTTGGATTTCTAGTGATCTCTGTGAAGATGCGGTTGTTACATTCCATCTAGATCTACTAGGCCATGTGATGAAGCAAGGAACTCCACAAGAACCTAAGTCTTGGGTTTTTAAATGTCCTCGGCCATTGGATGAACAAGTTTGAGACCACCTTGGGTCGGATCCAACAAACCTAGAATTTGTTGGCTAGGATAGAAAAACACTCTTGATAAAGGGGTAATCCAACAAAATGTGTTGATTGGATTCCCAAGCTTGAGTACAAAGGTAGCACCTATTGGGAACCATCACTCCTCTTCAAATTAAGTTGAAGGTGGTTAGAATTTTATTGTGAGCAACAAGCTAGTAGAAGTGGGCCACTTTTAGGATCAGGAGCTTGAGCCATACACTTTTGGGTAAGGTCTAATTGTCACAATTTATAAAGTCTTTGGGAGGGGTTTCCAACATCTAGGATGTAGATTTGATAGTGAAGCCTCCATCGCTAGATTCCTTATAGCAGCGTTCATCATTATTTTGGGTCTACGGGATGAAATTCACTCTAAAAATATCCTAAAGAGTTGCTAGACCTTTGTTGATAGTATCATTCTTAATTTTGAACTGTACCTACTTCCATTTTTGGATTCCTTGATCAAAGGTGATGAAATCAACAACCTGGGACCCGTACTTACTATCGATGAGGTGTTTGATTGAAGTCAGATCAACATCATTGATGAGGGGGTCTTTTTTGGCCCACGCATATTTCCAAAAATCAATAGACTTACCATCTCCCAACTACCACCAAGATCCCTGATGTAAAAGTTGTTGGGTGTGGCTAATGGATTTCTAGAAGTGGGAGCCATTGCAAGGAGTCTCCATGTCTAGGAATGAGTGGTGTTGTAGGTATTTTATTTTGACAATCGATACCCACTCTAGGTTGGCATCAGTGACCACCTTCCATGCCTACTTGGCCAGAAGGGCCTGATTTGTGATGTTTATGCAATGCAGTCCCAACCCCCCTATATTTAGGGGTGCAAATTTTATCCCAGGCTACCAGGTGGAACTTTCTTTGATTATCATTCCCAGACCACAAGAAATGCTTATGTAGTTTCTCGATGGCCTCTCCCACTACAAAAGGGATTTTGAAGACCAACATAAAGTAGGTGGGAATACTTTGGAGGACCAACTTTACCAACATTGCTTTGCCTACGCTGGAGAGGAGGGCCCCTTTCCATCCTGCCAGCTTCTTGTGTATCTTTTATGTGACATTGTTCCACATACCTTTAAGTGGTCTTCCCCTAAACATTGGAAGGCCTAGATAGGTAGTTGGGAAGTTAGCAATGGTGCACCCCAAGATGCCTGCAATCTTGACCTGCCTTCTAGTGGGGGTGTTGATGAAGTAGAGTTTACTTTTGGTGTAATTGATCTTCTGGCCATACTCTTCCTCATACATATTGAGGATGACTTTGATGACTTTGGATTTAGAGACTGAAGCTTTAGTGGCCAGCAGGGTGTCATCCATGAATTTTTGGTGAGTGGAGGGGTTTAATCCTGAGGTTGCCTTGATGCTTGAGATCAGGTTTCTATAGCAGGTATTTTTTATGGTTCTTCCCAAGCTCTCAGCCAGAATGATGAAAAGTATAGGGGAGAGTGGGTCACCCTGTCTCAGCCCCTTGGTGCTAGGAAAGTAACCGGTAGCAGACCCATTCACAAGGACCGAGAACCAAGAAGAAGAGACACAATTTGAAATCAGATTCACCCAAGATTCATGGAACCCATATTTGAGGAGGATTTTGGACAAGAATTCTTGGTTCACTCTATCAAAGGCTTTGTTCATGTCAATCTTTAGGAAGAACATAGTGGAGTTAGAGTTGTGGGAAGAGTGAATCATCTCATGGATGGTGATGACTCCATAGAGGATATTTCATCCCTTAACTATGGTCAATGATGGTGGGGAGGATCTCGGTGAGTCTGTTGGCCAGGGCTTTGGACAACACTTTGTAGATGACATTGCACAGACTGATGGGATAGTAATAAGAGAGGAATTGGAAGTTTACACCTTTGGGGATCAGGGCTAGAAAGGTGGAGTTCACATATCTGGGAATGGTACTAGACTTCTGCATTTATGTGATGGTGAGGCATAGGTCAGGGTCCACAATGTCCCAAAATTTTTGGAAGAACCTAGGGGAAAATCCATCAGGCCCGGGGGCTTTATCGGGCTTCATGGAGAAAAGGGCTTGGTGGATTTCCTTGTGGGATAGGGGATTAAGGAGGAAATTGTTTGTAATATCAAAGATGGTTTTGGGAATATTCTCCAGAAGAGACTCCATGGCCATGGGTGAGGAAGAGGGGGGAGAGGCGAGAAGGTCTTTGAAGTGGCTGACAGCTTCATCCCTGATCTGGTGGATGTCAGAAGTTAAAGTCTCGTCTTGCTTGATGAGGCCTTTAATTTTGTTAACTCCCCTATGCCTGAGAGTGGAGATGTGGAAATACTTAGAGTTGGAGTCACCTTCCTTGAGCCATAGTTATCTTGAATTTTGGCACCAAAAAGTTTCTTCTTTACCTAAGGTGCTATGGTATTCGAAGAGCAAAATCCTCTCTTCATATCTGAGTCTATCATCACCCTGCACTTTCTAAAATCTATCCTCAATTTGCCCTAGTCTAGTTTTGATGTCCTGCTTAGCTTCAAAAATATTCCCAAAGGTTTCCCTATTTCAAAATTTTAGAGTTTCCTTGATCTGCCTGAGTTTTTGCATAAATAGGTTTGAAGATGTCTCAGGTAATTTTTTCCCCCATCATTCTGCTATCCAATTTCTGAGATCAGGGTGGTGGGTCCATATTGACTCGACTTAGAAATAAGTATTGAACTGGGGTCTACTCACTATATAAAATAGGAACGGGCTATGATCGGACCCTATATTTGGGAGATCTTACAATTTGGCATCTCTCGAAGAGAGGAAGGGCTTCTTGGGATAACAAAAACTGATCAAGGTGCTCTTGGATGAGTTTATTTCCCATATACATATTACTCCAGGTGTAAAGGGATCTTTGCAGTGGAATTTCCATAAGGGAATTTGAGTCCATGAACTACCTCAAGTCATTTGTATCCCTATGAGTGATCGAGTTCCCTCCCTTTTTATCAGAAAAGTGCAGGGGGGAATTGAAGTCCCCTACTAGAACCCATGGAATATTGACAAACGCCTACCTCATCTAGGTGAGGGTGTTCCACAAGATCATTCTGCCCTGGGATGTGTTGGGAGCATAGAAATTTGTCATAATCTAGGAGGTCTGGGAGCTGGGATCATGGAATAGAATGTTGGACAGCCTATCTTGGCCTGAAATAAATCTACCTTCAACTTTGGTTGGGTTCCATAGGTACAAGAGCACACCTGTGGTACCGAAGGTCGAGGAGTAGACAAATTCATAGTTTTTCCATATGATTTTAGCTGCCCTAGGAGACCACTGATCATCTAGTTTGGTTTCCTAAATGAGGAATATTTGGGGTTTATATTATTTTCTCATGGCTATATCCAGTTTTTTCTTGGCTGCTCCATTCAATACTCTGCATTCTATGAGAGGACTTTCATTTGGAACTTTTTGAGAGTTTTTTTCCCCCTTTGCCTTGTTGCATGGGGGGTTTGGGTCTTCAATTTTCTTCCTTGATAGTGTTTTTGATTTCCTAAAATAGGGTTTTTTGTGTTCCATTGGCTATATCCTCGGTGGTATCCCAATTTCTTCATTTTGCATCAAATGGCCTACCCTTCTTTCTATCTACTCCTACATCGATTTGGGACTTTCTAAAAATTTGGGTTTGCTTGGGGCTCCATGGTTTAGGGGATTCCTGAGTGGGCTCATCACTTTCATAATTGGTGGTGTTAATATTGGTTATGGAGGTAGGAAAGTCAGACCCAGCAAGGAGGGGCGACGGGGTTGGGGAAGAGGGCGACTGAAAGGGTTTTGGGGGTCATCACTTGTGGTGGGAGGGTGGGGTTGGCATGGGGGGTGAGAGGGGCAGGGACTCTTCTGGGTGGGATTGGGAGTAGGGCACAACTGGGAGGTAATATTGGGGTCAGGGGAGGATCTAACATGGATTTCTCCTTCCTCAATTTCCTCATTGGTTCTAGAATCATTAAGCAAATCAAATTTATTAGCAATGGTAACTAATGTACTTACATTTTGAGGAGTTGGGGCTGGAGGTGGCTGAATCTGTTATTTATTCTTCAATTTTTGTCCTTGGTTTATGATTATCCTCCGACTGGCACTTGCCTTCGGAGGTCCTGCTAGTAGGTAATCCGCTTTAGGGTTTCTAAACTTAAGGTATTTAGATCAGCGATGCCCTTGGGATTGGTACTCCAAGCAGAAAGGTAACTTGTTCTCGAATATTAGTGGTTTTCTCCATATAAAATCCTCATAAATCATATTTAGGTGGTCTGGGAGTTACAACTCCAAATTCACATTAATGCAGATGCATGCCTAGGTCAGGCGAGCTCTGGTGCGAGTGGCCAGATCAATGGCCACTAATTCCCCAAAGGCCCTAGCTAGGCCTTGAAGAGCATCCTCGTAAAAAAATGAGCAGGGATATTAGGGAGCCAAACCCAAATGGGGGTAAAGTTAATGTTCTGTGAGTCGGGGTCAAAATTTGGCTCCCATTTCCTTAAAAATAGACTTCATCTCCCAAAGAACCATGGACCTCCAGACAAAATGCACTTTGCGTCCTCTCGAGTGTTCTTCTGGATAATAAAAAATCCTCAGGTCATCACAGAAAGCCCCATGTTTTCCAGGATTTTATACTTTGAAGTCGTCCAATGGTGGATTATGTCCATGTGTGGGCATTCTCCTAAAAAATTTCCCACAAGGAAAAAGGAATCGCGAGATGCATAACCTTCCGTAATATTTTGAGGACACAACACATCACACCGTTGTGATACAAAGCCATTTGAATCGTCAATGGATGATATGAGTTTATTCTGCAGGAGGTCTACGTAAGATAGGTGGCCCCAGTAGCTGCCTGTGCCATCCGCTTTGTCGGGGGGTTCCTTTCCCCGATCGATGTCACTTTGGATGTTCCCATGTTTGGTGGTAGATGAAACCCCGACTAGCCCTATTGCCACAAGAGCGGTGGGAATGTCCTTTGAAATCGTGCCAATGTCTATTTGCTCTTTCGATCGTGTATTTTCCTTACCTGTGAGTAGGTTTTCGTCAAAATTTTCATTTTCCAAAACCATTTTCGCCTCTCATCCTCCCCAAGTTGGAAGTTATCATCCAGTTTTATTAAGTTCAAAGTTTTGTCCTATTTAAATTATGAAGTAACTTTCATGTTCATGCATTTAGCTTTTATTTTATAAATACGACAGAGTTGCAACCACATGTGCATCACTTTACTGAACAATATTACTGTATATATTTCTATATTCAACACTTACAGTTGAGTTCTGGAGAGCACAGTGTAAAATAAGAAGGAATTTGAAAGGTATGTTTTCTATTTTCAATGCAATAAAGACAATGTATCATCTAGAAAATTATTATTGATGACGTTATTCATAACTACGCAGATTAAATAGCTTCATTGATCGGATCTATGGATGTTTTATGCTCAGTTATTTGTGTATCAAAACAATTTCTGCATTTATCATAGTTTTATTTTAACACATATATATTTGTGTGAGATGTCACCAATAATATTTCCTCCCACCTATTTTAAAGCAAACGTTTACTCAGTCTCCATACTAGCATTGACATTCTAATGTTCTTAAATTTTATTTATGTCGATGAATGATGTCTAGCTATAATAACTATAGGTTGACCAATCCAGTGATGTTAACAAGATCTCTTTAGCGTCTAGTGTCAGTAGGATATTGAAATTAGATTGGTATTGGCATGATTCCATTAGTTCTTCACTTATAGTGGGAACAATTGAGAACTAAACAAAATTGATAAAGCTTGTGCGTACTAGATTCTATGCATTGAATGACAATGAATATGAGTACGTGTCATGAGTAGTTGTCCTAAATCTATCCATCCAGATATTATCTAGTTTATTTGGATCCCATGATTGTAGATTAGTGATGACAAGTTGTATCAGATTATCAAGTATATTTTTTGTCTCCAAATGTAGTTGCTAACCAACTTTGTGCAAACCTTAAAGTTAATGTTTTAGTAAATCACATTGTCCAATTTCATTAATATGCAAGTATCAATATGCATGAAACTATAAGAGACATGTCGAAAGGTAACCCTATTCTTAGGCACCACAGTTTAAGGATCCCCTATTGAAGTGAAATAAAAAACATCTCTTCGTATAAGAAAGGAATGATGAATCTATGTGTGGTATGGATGTATGATAGAAAGACTGCATGAATTAGTACAAATGTTGTTTGGTAGTAATAAATTATATGAGTGCCGATTCCACACTTATTATTCGGTTTATGGAAATTCATTCCATATCCTTATTAAATGTATAATTAAAATAATAAAAAAACTTAAGTTATTTCCAAGCACTTAAATTTTTAAGTGAAAAAAAATCCTCAAATCTACACCTTTGATGGTGGTTACGTTTATGAAAAGTGTTTGAAGCCACACTTAAATGCACAACCATACATATATTGATTTAGTGGATATTTACTTGATCATGTAGAAAATACCATATTTCTTTGACTATAAGTTAAAGTACTTCTCACATCCCTATTAACAAGGTGTACATGTAAAAGCATTCCCTTATACATTTAAAAAAAATGATTTCCTTAGTAAAATGTGTTCGATATTTATAAGTTTTATAAGCATATTCATAATTTAATCCATAGAATATTATGATACTCATAGTCTAACCTAATAAACCTCATTCTAAAAATTATTCCTATGCCATGATAACTTCTAATCACTTCTAGGAAATGAACATTCTACTCTAGACATACATTAAATTCTTTACCAACTATAGGATATTCTTCTCCATTATAATACTAATCATAAAATATACCTTATATCAATTTTATATATACTTAATAATCCACTTTACAACCACTTAATTTTTGAGAATGATAGTAAAGGAAAAATAAAATACAATGTAGAAAACCATCCCGAGTGCAAAAAAAAGGGTAAATTCAAACTACAAATAAAATGGATCCTCAAAAATATCATACAAGTTTCAATTGTAGTGATGCAAATCCTAACTAGCCTATAGTCCCAACTAGAATGAATCAAGATATGAATAAAAGGATAAGGATGCCATAATCCCAAGATGTGAATAAAAAATCATAAGGATGTTGGAAGCTTTGTCTATTGCAAAGCAATTTCTAATATTTTTGGTAATTTATTTAGCTTTGGTTTATTTTTAGTGTTACCGATTTTGTTTGATTTGTCATTAGCTCCTTTGGCTTAGTTTTTGTTGTATTTTTTTTTCTGTTTGTGGTGTTTTGATTCATTTTGTTGTTTATGTTTTGGATTTGTTTTGTTTTTTTCTTTTTGTGGTTTTTTCTATGTTCATATTCTGTGGTTTTTTGTTTGTGGTGTATTTATTTCTTTTTATTGTTTTTGTTTTTGTAGTGTTTTTTTTATGCTATGTTTGTGGTTTTTGTGTGTTTAGTTTTTTAGTGTTGTTTTTTTTGTCGTTTTATTTTATTATATTTTATTTTTTGTGTTTTTCTATGTTGTTTTTGTGGTTGTTCTGTTTGGTTAATGCTTTTTTTTTGTGTATGTGTTTGGCTGTGCATTTTTTTGTCGACACACTCAAGGAGTATGTTTTTTTTTTTGTTTTAGCTTTTGTGTGTTTATGTTTGTGTGTTCTTTTTTTGTGATATTTCAGACATGATCCTTACATGTGTCAACGGTGGTAGGACAGGTGTGAACCTTAGGTATTTTTGGTGGAAGGGATACCCCAGCATCCTTGGGTCTTACCCAAAAGTATTATCCCTTATGGGATGTTTCCACAATTAAAAAAAAAATCTTTAAGAATGATATCATTCAATGTTACATTTAAAATCGAAGTGAAAATTTAACATACCTCATGCTCCTCTGACAAATCTACCATGATGGTACATGGTTCTGGTACATAGGTTATTTTATTCTTAATGATATACCTATGAGGAATAGACATCTCTAGTATTACATAAATGATAGTTTCAATGATAAATTTCAATATCAATAATGTGTTATTTGAGTTTTTGGCCATGGATTTTAGTGTAACTAATGGACTAGCCTAATTTATGTACCTAACAGGTGAATTTCCTATATCATTCACGTGTTTAACTTTCAAAATTTATGTAGATGGTATTCTTATCTATAGAAAGGTTTGTATACTAAGAAATTTTAAAATAGACAAGAATTGTATGATAGATTACAGCATTAAAATTTAGAATATAATATATCAATTTGTAATTATAGTACCCCAAATATCAAATATGTCTAGGATATGATATTATATTCATTTATACCAAACAATGTTTTATATCAACTAGAAATACCATATGATTATATACCTATTTGGACATAGCATATTTTTATGTAAGGTTAATTTGTACAATAGAAGTATCATTTTATTATTGCATATTTATTGCAATCTCAATTAAATCCTCGTGATAGAGAACCATTTAGGTAAGAATCTAGTTAATAATATGTTTTTAAAAAAATAGAGAAGTATCTCTATACAATGTTGATGCTAGTCATATGAAATGGCACTCATTCTTTGATGACTAAAAAATCTATAAATAGTTATGCAATTATCACCATTCTAATTTAAAATACATACATTATCTTCTATGAACTCAATGACCTTAAATAATGTAGTATAATAGCATTCTACATATAATAAGGAATTGTATTCTAGTATGCAAGTTGCCTACTAATTATGCTACTACATTATGTGTATAAAAGCAATCATCTATTTCTATTATAACCATCTTCATCTATTATGGAATCAAAATAAATTAGATATTGTATTCTATATGAAGCTTGTAGTTCTACATTGTGATCTATTATGATCTATCATCATAATCAAAAGCAAAATCAAGATAATATCTATATCATTTATCTTTAACTCTAGAAACCTAATAATTTGATTGACTCCCATGCACATAGATTATTCAAGTGGATTTTATGTATCCTTGTTACCATAATTTTTCTGTACTATCTAAGTGAAAGTATTTTCTATCCCTTATATTGAATCTATGTTTCTTTCAATAACCTATCCAACATAAAAACTATTCACTACTCAAAAGTATTTAGATAATTCTATATTATCAAAACTCTTGTGACATCACAATAAATTTTTGTTGACCTTAAATAAATTAAAATGTAAATATCCACATCAAAATCTATGTTTCCCATAACATTATCATACCAAAATTTAGAAAATCTATTAACTATTATATATTATTTAACAAATTTAAAAATATATTGACATGAAGTATATTTCAAGTATTCCTTATTATAAATAGAAAATATATTGTATCACTAGTATGGATGATAGGTTTTGAAAAGTGATTACAATGATGTTAGGCCATAAGGTATCAATGCACCTTGGTCATCATGAAAATTTTATAGTAATATGTAGATGCATTTTGACATGCTATAATCCATTGTATTAGATTAAAATTTAAGGGTTGTTTCCTTGTACTATCAAAACATATTTGCTTTACTCAGTATTCATGTTGATAACTCAAATATGTTTTATATCTAGATAAATGGATAGATCAAGGTGGTTGAGAAAATTGTAGTGCAGTTACTTTATATGTACAACCATGTCCATACTATTATATATTTTTATAGTCTTCCATACATTCAACATTCAAGGAATAATTTACATGATTCCACTATTTGGAATCCCTTTCAACTCTACCTTAGTTTTTATATACAATTCCTTTTATATTTTATTTTAATTTTTTATAATACGTAAGAAGATATATAAAAATCAATCAATAAGTGGAAGGACTCAAACTTTATAGGATATTATAACTATATTGTGCTTTTTAGGTATACTTTACTGTTTGGTATAGTTTCGCATATTCTTATAGATCTCTTTATTGTTCTAGGTATTCCTTAAGCCTAGGATATTTATGATTAAGAATTCTAGGAACTAATAATCAGAAAAGCTTGAAAATCTATATTTCTTCTATATATTATAGCTCACTACTTATAAGCACAACCTAGTTCCTTGAAATATGTATTTCCTTTCCATAAGAAAAAATATATATCTTGGGCCTTCATAGATCATGTAATCTAACAAGTTAAGTTATTTTGAATGTAGATTATACCCATATTTTTTCTCCATATAAGTTTCACTTAGTAAAATTCATTCAAAATAATAATTTTCATGGGTTTTTATATACTACAACCTATTTTTAAAATCTATGACCTACTTTTGTTATTTTAGTATCCCTATTATACTAATAATTTTTTTTTTACAAGGACCTTGAACAACATTTGGAAGGTAATAATCTTTAACAATATGGCATTTCATAGATCCAATAACCTATCATTGACATCTTGGATGAAGATCCAATGATACTAAATTGATTACCCTTTATAGGATTTAGCCTTTGATTTTATTATCTCTTAATATTTTATGGTCATATATATCATATTTGAAATCCATTTAAACTAATCACATGCTATCTACCTTTTTTTTTTTTATATTTGAATATAGTGACTCTTTTTTACTTCTTGACACAAAGTGTAGTTTATTAATTTTTTATGTTCACTAGTCCTATGAATCTTCTGTAATTAAAAAAAAAATCCTTCTACAATATATTATTTGAAACTATTAGTTTATAATGATGCATAATGATTATATCACAATACAAAAATCTAGACATCATATCATTTATATTCCAAATAAAGAATGAATATCTTTATAAGATATAAAATTATTTTAGAATTAATGATAATCATATATCCTTGATTATAATTTTTAAACTCATAGTTTTTCTTGTTGTAATACATTTTAATACACATATTATTTAATATCTTAAGTAATCATTCCCCTATTAGTTTATTTTTATTTAACATGGAAAAAAATTTGGTGGACCAAATAATATTAATATGTACTATTCAAGGTAAAAAACTACCAAGTCAATATTTATTTATTTCCATTTATATAAAAATAATTTTATTTATTTATTAACAATTTGTATCCATTGAACATGGAAGGATTATATTTTTAAAGTATAATTTTGATATTTGTTCTTATGCAAACAATATGGCTGCTTCCTTAATTACAAAATTCTTACATTGTCACTAGAAATTTGTTTTCTTTATCCTATAGGAATCCACTATGTCCTCTAAACAACATTCATTTTTATTAAATATTGTTAAAATTATAGTGACTTATAAATCCTTTAACAGTACAAATGAAATATGATGTTCTTCTTTCTTGGTTTTTTAATTATTTGATTTTTCATTAGATCATATAAAAAATTGTAGTAAAGATATTCAAATATACTCTACCCATAATTATTTTCTACCCTTTGTATTTTACTTGAGGTTTTACTTTCTTTGACCATGATGCCTATGCCATTTTATAATTATGTGATAACTAATTATGTAATAGTTATATCATCCTTTCATTAAAATGCATAAGGTTTTAATAACAACCAATGGCAACAACTTGTACTTGATTTTAAGATACTTACTTTTATGATAGGTATGTTATAATTTACTTTTTCTACCATCATCATATCAACTATCTCTATGAAATAAAGGATCTTGTTATCTATGTTGACTATATCATTAGATGATTCTAATATAAATTTTGATATGTTATATATTCATATGTGTCATTATTAATTAATATGGTATTCGATACAATACTCATTAATACAATTTTTGCAAATGTATCATTTTTAAATAGCATCATTTTCATGTTAAATATAAGAAAATATATATCAATAATTAAATCAAATATATTAACATAATGCCTTGATAGTATAACATCATCTTCTATCATCATAAAGTATATAAAAATTTAATAATTATAAATAGTAACAAGGACATTGATGATGATAATTCTTTATTATATTATCTATTAAATATACTATAAGAAAAGACATAAGTACATAAGACAGTCATAATTTTAAATACTATAATATTTTTTTATAAATTAGCATACATATTTCCCAATTTAATCATAAGAAAAATAATATTATTATCAACTAAATAAATACAACTTGCACTGCAGCACCTATGTAAATAAAAAATAGGATTAAGGACTATGAAACATATATAATTACCATACTAAAAAAAATATAGGAAATACAAGATAGATAATTTCTAATACTTATTAGTGATAACAACTATTCTCAACAAGCATTGGTATATTATGCACACAAGTATACATCCCTATGTAATGTTACACACCATATAAGGAACTTCCTACAATATAATAATATATAAGTACAAAGGACAAATTATTGACTATTATGAGTATAACATAAATATCATATTTTATATATATATATATATATATATATATATATATATATATATATATAAAATAATCAAAGTTATACTATACTTTATATCTTAAACTAAAACTACAACATCCAATATTACTTAATATCTATTGACTAAATCAACTACCAATAATTACTCATTCTGTATGATAATAAATGAATAATGTCCAAGGTAGTGATTTTCTAAATTATTATTATTTTATCATATCAAACTAATGGAGCATCATAACTAGGGCAAAAAATTCATAAGTGCATACCATAATAAGTTATCATTTCATTCTAAATATTGTATATATTAATATATATTTTATGGGTAGATTAAGAAAATACATAGGATTTTTATAATACCCCTAGAAGTATTTCCATAATACTCTTCTAAGTTATTAAAGAGTAGTGGAAACCATAAATACAAAAATATTATCATGTTAAAACTATAATATTTATGGATGCTTTTGCATATCATAACTAAATATCATCTAATAAAATCCTTTCAAAATCCAATAATATATTCCTTTATATATTTAGATATTTATAAACTATATGACTTCTAACTTACATTTATGGACCTCAAATTGATGGGAGATAAGCACAATTATGATTTTCCAACATACACAAAATTATTAAACTCTATACAATGTAAAGCCATACAAGTATTTACTTATATGAAATGAATAAGATCATCTAAAGATATATTTTTTTTCCTACATTGAATAAGACTATATAATAATTACAAATAAAGTAATTTTCTACATACAATTTTTTTATTGTTCATAACAATAAGAAACAATATAATAGATTTACTCTATGTTAATATTTAGACTTCACATTTTTGTTTCTCTAATATTTCACAAAAATGTAAAACAACACAATGAGATGCTTTTACTTAATGTTTGTGAGACGTTGTTCACTCTCTATAGTAGAAATTAGAAATAGATAGCTAAAATATTTGTAAAATATAGAAATAAGTATCCAACTTCTCTTATACATTTTCATGACACTATACATATTCTTTATAAACCATTTGTATATTTATAATATTTTAAAAGAATAATTGATTACAAGGGATTTCTCTTATCCTTATCCTCATAAAGAATATCAAATTGGTTTGTTTCTTAAGAATACAATAGAGATGGAAGGAAAGAGAGTACTATTTTTAATTCCAATTTATAATGGAAATGGTGCCATAATGTTTATGTAGGGATATTGAAATTTATTTTTATAATATCTTTGTAATATCGAACTTTAATTATATGCTTTGTGATTAGTTAAATATAACTATTCTTTAATAAATCTAATGGGATTTTTTAATGATTATGTTATTGTATGCAATGCAATAAAATAAGTGTTTGAAGCTTATTATATAGATAATTAAACTACTATGCACTTGTCATACCCATGTGGATCCTCAAAATGTGTTGTAAAGTAGTGTTAGAAACTCATATTAAACCATCATAGTATAATAATATAAAGTAGTTTAGAAAAACATACATGCACTAAACAATAAATATTAGTAATTAGTAATAATCAATAGGGCATTATGATGGACACAATCATAAAATATTATAATATATATTTATTAAATTTTAAAAATATCAAAATGTTCCTGTTCCTTGTGGGAGGGATGGGTTGTTTAAATTTTAAAATTTATATTTTTTCGTTCTTTTTGAGAAAGAGAGGTCTCTGTGGGTTTCATTTTCTTCACTTCCTCTTGGTTTTTTCAGGACCTTGGATGTGATTGTTGTATGTTCTTGGCTGAGTCTCCTTTTGGAGATAGTTTGTTGGGTTTTGTTCATTTTTCACTCCCTTTGAAAGTTTCTGTGTAAGGTTGTGGGATTCCTTTCAAAACCCTCTTTCGTAATATTACAAAAAAAAATATATATATCAAAATTATAGTACAACACCCTTTAACATAGTGTAAATATTAATATTTTTTGTAGTTAAGTGGAGATGGTGAGCGTGACCCCATTTAATAGAAGGTATACTATTTAAACCTTTATAATCAGAACACAAAAAATCTTTTATAACTTCTCTCTAGATAGTGATCGGATAAAATGGAACTACCAACCATCTAAAAATGGCTCTTGATATTCCTTTCTAAACTAAAAATTATATATATGACCCCACCGTGTAGTTTTTTCTTTAAAACGCTATCAAATATAAGTTTTATTGGTCTCAATTTGGTACATCATACTCTATTGAGTTGAAACAATCCCAAGTCAATCTCTTCTCATCCATTGAATTTATTTTTGTCATATTATCGCTGAATTGAAAACACATAATATTTTAAACCTTAAAACTTATTCTTTTAAAAACTAGTTCTATTCAATTATCCAAATGATTAAATATTTACATATTCTTTAGTTTAGCATCTACGAACAATAGATAGTAATAATTGAATTTATTAATCAAATATTGAAATATATCATTGTCTCTTATGGTTATTGATTAATATTATTTAATAATTTATCTAAAGTTAATGTAAAAAACAATAGCTATAAATTTAGCCTTAAAATACATAGAATATATTTTATTACATATAATTATATTATAATAGGAAGCCTTGAATAATAAATACAAATAAGAAGAAATATATGGATTAAGGTATTAGTCTCTATTTTATATTAAATTTTGTAGATAGTTTAAGAGAATTAAAAATGCTTTAATGTAAATATAATAATTTTATTTATAATGTATTTATTAAATAGAAAAAAATTTCATAAAAATTAACTTCGTGCGTGCTTGATATGCTTCTTGATATTAAGGTTATCTTCAATGACCTTTGTATTAATTTTTTTTTAAATGATATAAATACCAAATGCTAACCTTAATAAGTATATATACTAGAACAAAGTTAAAATAAAAGCAAGACTAAATAAACTTTTTCATTCCATAAGAATATATAGTCTCGTATCCGATCAAATAGGGCTACTTAAAAGTAATTCAATATAAAATCAAGGTAAATTTGCCAAAATAGGAAAATAATAATGAAGAATAAATATTTTTAAAATAATTAGTATGATATAAAATAAATTATATTAATATTATAATATAAGGATATTTATATTGATGTTATAGATTGAAGAATCTAGGATAAAAAATACTTTTCAATTTCCATAATAGTAATATTATTCAAGTAAATTAACAAATATAATTCATATATATATATAATATTATGATACAGTTGGAATAATATCATTATATTATTAATTGATAAAAAAAATTGTAAGAATCATAAAAGCAAAAAAGTTATTGCTTCTTCTCAATGGGTGGTCTAAAAGCTCTGGGGCCGAAAAACTTTCCTCATATTTTATTTTAGAGGTTCTTGCACATCGTTGATGGTGACATTTATTCAACTATAAGGGAAATTTAGGAGTCCAATTTAATTCAAAATTATGTAAACTCAACATTTATAGTTATTATATCAAAGTCAGTGGCTGCTAAAAATTCTCACTAAAACTATGGCAAACGGGCTCAAAGTATACCTTCTAATAATTATTGACCTTCCTCAAAGTAGATTTGTAGCAGGTAGATAAATTATGGATGGTGTTATTGCAGTGTTAGATAAAAGTAGAAGGTCAAGAACGTTCTTCAAACTTGATATAAATAAAGTATACAATCGGGTCTCGTGGACCTTTCTGCTTAGAGTATTGGAGAAATTTTGTTCTAAGCCTTGTTGGATTAGATTGGTTAGATCCTGCATATCATTAGAAAAATTCATAATCTTAGTTAATGGATCACCAAACTGGTTAATTTAGCAATTACAGAGGTATTCATCAAGGGGATCCTATGTCTTCATATCTATTTATTTTATTGGTCAGGTCTTTGGGAATGTAGTTGTCATTAACCTAATCTCACACCATTAATTTTTTTATGACACATTATTATACTATTTAATTCAATCCCTTAGACCACCTGTCAAAGAGATCCTCTAATACTATGAAAGAGCAACTAGGTAGAAAGTGAGTTTGAGGAAAATTGTTGAGATCTTGGGATGTGAGATTGAATCCCTTCCTTTGATTTATCTAGGATTACCAATGTTCAAAGTAGGGATTAAGACTTCTCTATGGGAACTAGTTGTAGAAAGAGTTCAAAGAAAATTGACAAGATGGAAAGGAGTACTTTTGAGCTAAGCATGTAAAATTATGCTAGTTATGTCTACTCTGTAGAGCTTACCAGTGTACTTCCTTTCTCTTTTCTAGATTCTGAGATATATTATTTAAAAAAATGAACAAATTTAATGATCCTTTCTCTAGTCTAATTACAAATAAAATAAGAAATTCTTTCTTGTGGCATGGGATCAGATGTGGAGTAGGAAAGAGTTAGGAGGTTCGGGCTTAAGAAGAATGAAATGTTAAACAAGGTACTAATAGCTAAACAAGGCTAGATATTGGTTAAAAAAAATAACATTAATTAAGTTAAAATATTTTCAACCAAATATTTACTTAACATTGGTAAAATTTTTAGACCCAAGTCCTTCCCTTGGTTTAGCAATCTAACACAAAATTGTTAACAACTTCTCATAAAGGGAGGAATACAAGTGTTAGGTAATGGGTAGAACATTGATTTTTGTAAAGATACTTGGATATATGATATACCATTAAAATCATATCCTCATAGAAGTCTGGTGGAACAAATCACAAGCCAATATTTCAAGCCAAAGGTATATAACTTTATTATCTTTGTTAATGATAGAAAATGCTAGAAACCTTTTTTTATTCTAGACATTTTGAAGGAAGAAGAAATTACATTAAAAGTTGTACTGGAAATTCTAAAGTGGGTGGTTATTCCTAACTAGGATAGGCCAGATATATTATGTAGGGGAGTAAAAAGGATGGTTATTTTCTATCAAGTTAGTCTACCTCCTGTTAAATATTCCCTTTGATCCCTGGTTTTTCATTAGTAATATATGGCTGAAGTATCCCCAAAGTTAATAATTTCTTTTGGTTGATGGCTCAAGGGAAGTACCTTACATTGGATAATTTGTAGAAAAGGGGATTGGTTATCCCAAATAGATACTACCTGTGTGGTAGTTCTGAAGAATCACATGTGCACCTTTTATATGATTATCTAGTTTCTCAATCTATCTTCTCCTAGTTCCTACGGACCATTGGTGTGGTTTAGGTTTTTTCAATTTTTTTGTTTGACTTGATCATTCAATGGAGGTCTCCCTTTCTGTATCCCGCATATTCAATATTTTTGATCCTTTGGTTTACCTCATATTTGGTGGTATATTTGGAATGAAAGGAATTCTAGAGCTTTTAAAAATATCTCCCATCAGGTTAATTTCATGGCACTGTGGACTATTCCTACCATTGTTAAAAATATGGATGCAATTCCTTTAGATAAGATCACTTCCATTGGTGAATTGAAGGTAATTTGATTCTTGGATTTAGATATTATTCTCTCCATAATCATCTTGAATGTCCTACTAGATAGAGTACTATTTGGGAACGTCCTCCTCTTGGCTAGTTGAAGCTAAATTTTGATGGAGATTCTAAATGGAATCCAAGACCGACTAGAAGGATTGGTTAGAGACTCTGATGGTAGGATTTTGTTGACTTTCACTAAAAATTTAGATTTTCAAATCAATAATTTTGTGGATGTGCGAGCACTTTTTCAAGGGGTTTTCCAACTAAAAATTTTGAATGTTATGATGCTAATTATTGAAGGGTATTCCCTCAATATCATTAATATGATAAAAGGTGTTCATGTCCCTTCTTGTACGATCGTAAATAAACTTACTGAAACCAAAATATGTATTTTAACCCTCAAATAAGTTGATATTAAACATGTTTATAGGAAGGAAAAGATATCGATAATTTTTTTATCAAAATTGGGACTTTTACGGGAAAAATACACAATTTGACAAGGGGGTTTCCCAGATGGATTAAATCAAATAGAAAATGAAATATTGAGGAGATAATTTGTGTTCTCAAATGACTCTGATTTGCAATAGTATGGATCCTCTTGGAAAATTTATTGAATGCAAGATTATATACTTAAACTGTGGTCAAATTTTGAATTTAAATTATAGAATAATTGGTACCATAAATTGTTGTTGTTGTTGGACATCCTTTCTAGGGGTTGACTATGTTTGTTTTGATAGGTATAGTCTCTTATGTGAGACATGACATATTTTTTGGAGTTCTTGATGCAGGGGGCCGAATTTCACAATCGAAGATCCAAATCCAATATTCTATTTTCTTCATGGAAAACAAATTACAACACTAGCCCGCAGGCGTAGTTTTATTTTCCTGGTGCAAGCTGCCTCACTTTCGGCAATCTGCTTATGCTTTCAGGAAGAATACATCCTCCCAATCTCAAACTCAGCTCCTCCTCCCTTCATGACTGAACCTTCACCTCTTTTATCCTAACTGGCAACTACCACCTAGTCAGTCGTGAAAACATGCATTGATGAGCCGTCTAAACGTCTCTGTCCTCTAGGCGCAATAGTTGAGTGATCACCATGCTCAGCCAACTTATCGGGCAAGAAATCATGCATTGATGAGGCCTTTGATTGCCTCAGGAAACATTGTCTAGGAATTCATGCCTTTTCAAATCGTGAACCAGCAGTATGTCACGATATCGTGATATTTTTCTCCCTCGCTGCCTTTCTCTTCTTTGGGCCATGATATTGCGACATGTCGCTATATCGTGACATCTTTCCTTTTCAGCTCTTCTTTCTCCTTTTTGGTCGTGAAATCGTGACATGTCATGATATTGCGACATCTTTCCTTTCTGCCTCCTCCTCGCCTCTCGGGTCATGAAATTGTGACATGTCGTGATATCATGACATTCTTCCTTTCTGCTTCCTTCTCACCTCTTTAGGTTGCAAAATCATGACATGTCATGATATCACAGCATATTTCCTTTCTGCTTCCTTCTCGCCTCTTCAGGTTGCAAAATCATGACATGTTGCGATATCGCGACAGCTTTGCTCTCTATTCTCTCTCTGTTTTGGGTCAAAAAATTGTGACATGTCATGATATCGTGACAGTTTCCTTCCTTGCTTTCTTTCTACTCCTTTGGTCGTGATTTCACGACATGTCATGAAATCATGACATTTTCTTCTCTAGCCCTTCATGTTTTCTTTCGGTTGCGATTTTGCAACATGTCACGATTTCACGACATTTTTCTTCGGATGCCTTCTCTCTCCCATTTCGATCGTTATTTTGTGACATGTCGCAAAATTGTGACATTTTCTGCAGATGCCTTCTCTCTCCTGCTTCGGTCGTGATTTCACGACATGTCATGAAATCATGACATTTTCTACGGATGCCTTCTCTCTCCTACTTCGGTCGTGATTTCATGACATGTGAAATCATGACATTTTCTTTGGGCACCTTCCTTCTCCTACTTCAGTCACGAAATCATGACATTTTTTTTGGGCACCTTCCTTCTCCTGCTTTGGTCACGATTTCGCGACATCGCAAAATCATGACATTTTTGCTTCGTGCCTTCTCTCTCCTTCTTGAGTCGTGAAAACGTGACATGTCATGATATTGTGACACTTTTCCTCCTTTGTGCTTTCTCTTGTCCTTTGGTCGTGATAATGCAACATGTCACGATATCACGACATTTTTCTTCTTTTCCAACATGTCATGATGTCACACCATTTTTTCTCCTTGCAAAATTTTGCTTTCCCTTGGATGCTCCTGCATCAGACAACCGGGGTGGATTGAGAAGTGACCTTCACTTCTGTACTGTTCTATCACCTTATTTTTAACTGAAGCTATACAAGCTCTCCAAGCTTCAGTAAAATATGGGTCTACAAGGTACAAATCCTTAAGTTCTTCAAACCCCACAACTTCCACTCTCATTGTTGTCAGCAACCTATTTTCATCCATCCCCTTCAATGGCTTTAGTTTATGGTGCACTCCTTCATTTGTTAGGGAATAAGTGTTGGCATGTCCATCATGGACTACACGATGATCAAACTGCCATGGTCTTCCTAACAACATATGGCAAGCATCCATAGGTAAAACATCACACAGGACCTCATCCTGGTATCTCCCAATATTGAACTTGACTAGAGACTGCTCACTGACAAATGCCTTATGGTTCTTCTACAACCACAAAATCTAGTATGGATGCAGGTGTCTCCTCCTCTCTAGCTGTAACTTAGTAACCATTTCTTCAGAGACCAAGTTATCAATACTCCCATTATCTATAATAACATTACAGACCTTACCTGAACATTTGCACCTTATGCAAAGCAGGCTCCTCCTCTAGTCTGACCCTTTCTCCTCACTCAATAGGGTCCTCCTTGTGACCATAACTTCTCCTCTCTCTGCCTCTTCAAAATGTTCTAATTTAGCACCTTCATCTGCTACAGTAGCTCTGGCATGACCCTCAGGTCTCCTATTCGTCCTCTCTTGGTGTTGTGGACACTCATATGCTCGATGTCCTTTGCCATAGTGGAAACAGGTTCCATGAAATCCTCCTCTTCCATATCTACCTCTTCCTCTTTGGTAACCATTGTTCTGATTACGAGATCTGTAATCATTATCTCCCTTTTGATCCTGAATGCTGCTAGCTTATTTTTTCTTCTCATCTCGTCCTCTATCTATTCTTCCACCAGTTCTTTCTCCATGACCTCTTCCTCTTTGCTTGCTCTCAAAACTTATGTTTAGCTTCTCTTTGACCTTGAGGGTAAACTGGTAAGCATCCTTAATGGTGCTCACCCTAACTAGACTCAACTCTTCTTGAATACTGGTTCTCAACCCATTGATGTAACGGGCCACCTTATCCTTATTAGCCTTTGAATGGCTAGTTCATATGGAGATCTTATAGAACTCCTCTATGTATTCTTTAATAGTTTTGCTTGACTGTATCAAACTCTGTATTTTTCTTAGCACATCCAATTCGTAATATACAAGAATAAACTATCTCTTCAACTTATCCACCATTCTATCACATCTTGTTATTCTCTTCTTTCCTCTTCTATTTCTGTCTAGCTGCACTCCCTTCCACCAGATGTTGCCATGACCCTTTAGCTTGGTCTTAGCAAACTTGACCCTATCAGGATCTTCAAACTCCTTATACTCAAATTATTCTTCCAAATCATTGATCCAGTCAATCAACTCCTCTAGATCAAGATTTCTAGAATATGTAGAAACCTCCATCTTTGGTCTCTTTCCAATCTAAGATATGGCTATGTATAACCTGTCTTGTGTAGGATCTATTGCCTCTTCTTCTTCCTCAAACTGGTCCTCTTCTTCGTCAACTTCATCTTCACTTTCTTCTTCTCCACTAGGTTCAAGCCCTCTATGCAGCTCCTCTTGTAGGGCGTGAACTTGCCTCTGCAAAGCTCTAAAATCTTCTACTGGCACCATATTTCTTCCACCACCACGGTTTCTTCATGGAGGTATTCTTCTTCACTCTCTTCTCATAACCCTTCCACAAATCCTGGTGTAAATTGCCTCACTTTCGGTGATCTATTTACATACTCAGGAACTCCTACTCTGATACCACTAATGGAGGGGGCCGAATTTCACAATCGAAGATCCAACTCCAATCTTCTATTTTCTTCATGGAAAACAAATTACAACACTAGCCCGTAGGCATAGTTTTCTTTTCCTGGTGCAAGCTGCCTCACTTTCGGTGATCTGCTTACGCTTTTAGGAAGAATACATCCTCCCAATATCAAACTCGACTCCTCCCTTCATGACTGAACCTTCACCTCTTTTATCCTAACTGACAACTGCCATCGGGTCAGCCATGAAAACATGCATTGATGAGCCGTCTGAACATCTTTGACCTCTAAGCGTAGCAGTCGAGTGGCCGCCATGCTCAGATAACTTACCAGGAAAGAAATCATGCATTGACAAGGCCTTCGACTGCCTCAAGAAACACCGTCTAGGAACACGTGCATTTTTTAATCATGAACCAGTAGTATGTCACGATATCATGACATGTCATGGTATCACGACATTTTTCTCCCTTGCTGCCTTTCTCTTCTTCGGGTGATGATATCACGACATGTCGCGATATCATGACATCTTTCATTTCTGGCTCTTCTTTCTCATTTTTGGTTATGAAATCATGACATGTCATGACATGTCATGACATGTCATGATATCGCAACATCTTTCCTTTCTACCTCCTCCTCGCCTCTCGGGTCACAAAATCATGACATGTCACGATATCGTGACATGTCACGATATCATGACATTATTCCTTTCTGCTTCCTTCTTGTCTCTTTGGGTTGCGAAATCATGACATGTCACGATATCGTGACATATTTCCTTTCTTCTTCCTTCTCGCCTCTTCGAGTCATGAAATCGCGACATGTCACGATATCGCGACAGCTTTGCTCTATGCTCTCTCTTTGTTTTGGGTCGTGAAATCGTGACATGTCACGATTTCGTGACAATTTCCTTCCTTGCTTTCTTTCTGCTCCTTTGGTCGCGATTTCACGACATGTCACGAAATCATGACATTTTCTTCTCTGGCCCTTCCTGTTTTCTTTCGGTCACGATTTCGCAACATGTCACGATTTCATGACATTTTTATTCGGATGCCTTCTCTCTCTTGTTTTGGTCACGATTTCACGACATTTTTATTCTGATGCCTTCTCTCCCCTCCTTCGGTCACGATTTCACGACATGTCATAAAATTATAACATTTTTTGCGGATGCCTTCTCTCTCTTGCTTCGGTTGCAAGTCGCGAAATCATGACATTTTCTTTGGGCACCTTCCTTCTCCTACTTCGATCGTGATTTCACGACATGTCGTGAAATCGTGACATTTTCTTCGAGCACCTTCCTTCTCCTACTTCGGTCGCGATTTCGTGACATGTCACGAAATCACGACATTTTTGCTCTGCGCCTTCTCTCTCCTTCCTGAGTCGCGAAAACACGACATGTTGCAATATCGCGACACTTTTCCTCCTTTGCGCTTTCTCTCGTCCTTTGGTCGTGATAATGCGACATGTCACGATATCGCGACACTTTTCTCTCTTGCGCCACCTCTTGTCTTCTGGTCACGAAAATGCAACATGTTGCGATATCGCGACACTTTTCTCTCTCTCGCCTTCTCTCGGATTTTGGTCGCGATAATGCGACATGTCGCGATATCGCGACATTTTTCTTCTTTGTCGACATGTCGCGATATCGCGACATTTTTTCTCCTTGCGGCATTTTGCTTTCCCTTGGATGCTCCTACATCAGTTCTACATATTGATAGTGAAATCTCTAATGTGTTGATGATTTTAGTTTAGTTTTATCTCCTCGACTATTATGTAGCTTTGTTGTTTATCTGTTTCATGGATCCTTTTTTGTTTGCTATGTTGATCTCTATATTCCTTGTATCCAACTAGTTGGTTGATCCACCTTTATAAAAGGTTTGGGACACCTTTCAAAACCCCTTCATTCATCTTATCAAAATATATGTTTATATATATTTACTTCCCTCGATGATGGTATAAGATAAAAGTATTGAATGATTGATTACTAAGATGTACAAATTTCTTTGGATAGTAAGACTGTAATGTAATTTGATTTTATTTGTATATAGAAACTTTTTCTTATATATAGAGATATAACAAATAAAAGTGTAAACCTAATCATAAACAGGTGGTTGAATTTTTCAATCTAAGCATTTTAGAAAGAAAGAAGTTATACCTGTCATGAAAATAACTGAAATATTGTTGCAGGGAATAGTAAGATTAATAGTAGCGCAACCAAAGTAGCTGCGACAATGGCTATCAGGTCATCTACTTCTTGGATGCTTGTAATAAATCAAATGGTGGTCCTCTTTTTGGTCTTGTTAGTGATTTCAGCAAAAGCAAGTCCACAAAATGGAGAAAATAATAGTGTTGCTCCATCACCTTCAGTCACCAATACTACAAAATCAAATCCGGGAATATCATGCTTATGTTGTGGAGCCTCTTTTAATATTGATTGCAAATGCTGCCGATGTTGCTATTATCAAAAGTGCGGTGCTTAAAGTTTTTAGCCATGAACTCACATTAATTATTCGAACACTATATCAATGTCCGAGTATGCCTTTGAAAAAAAAAAACTAGAATCCTAGAGTGTTATTTATGTTAATTTGCCCTATAAGACAAAGTATATAAAATTTTAATATTAGTTCAAATAATATCAAAGTTCTATTTCAAAGCTATTAGTGGGACAAATCATGTAAGTTTGACATGCCTTTTATTTGGAAAATTAAATTTTAATTATATAATTTAAACCTAAGAAAAACAATAACGCTTATTTGCAACATTACTGTGTATAGCTTGAGCATGTACTTCAAAGAGAAATAAAATGACAAATGCAACTTCATATTCATAATTGATTATTATTTTCAATAACATTGAATGTTAGATTAATATTTAATATTATTATAATTTATATATGGTAGTGCATTTCGTATACTATGACATATTAGTCAATTACGTTAATATATCATATGAATGTAGATTAATCAAATAATTAATATTTAAATAGTAATATAAAATACATAATAAATTAGATTTTCGATAGAATATATACTTTTTTATTATGGCAAATCATATGGATTTTTGAACTGTTCCTAATTCTTATATATAAGACTAACAAAAGATAAGTAATTAAGCTCACACAATTGAAACCAATAACAAACACACTCAAGAATTAAAAAAAAAAACTTACATCATATCTAAATCAAAATTGTAGTAATAAAACATAACCAAATAACAATAATAACATAGAGACAAGTTTGTTGTCTTTGCTTTTTTAAAAATTGTAGTCAAACCATTTTCTTTGTTGAGACATTCATACCCCTAATGTTCCATGAAAGGAAATTCAATTCTTTTTTTATGAATTCTTACCTCCACTTAATAATTCTTTTGAGAACCATCAAACACTTGTTTATTTGTCTCTCTAGATATTTCATCTCTTCTTTTTTTGTCTTCCTCATTGAGTTGACATATCAACAATAGCTTTATTATTTGAACATCTAATCGAATTCCTTAGAAGCACATCTACCTCTGAATCAATTGAAGAGTCTCATTCCTCAACACCATCTTCTTCATCTAGCTTTAATTTATCCCATGGTTGTGATTCTTAGTTTACACCCTTAGTCCTATTATTTTTTGTGGATTCTCATCTTTACATTGTCATGTTATTTTTATTTGTTATACATATCCTATAATTTATTGCAGTTTTTGAGCATCTACGCTATTTCTTCTTGAAGTTGCATCTCCTCCCAATGTAATTTTTGTAATGATCTTTGAGTATTTATATCCATATGTTTCAATTTTTCTTATGTCCCTCAATTTGTATTCTTTTTTGTTAAATGTAACAAACAATTTAGCTTCATCCTTTTATCATCTATGGAGTTTTTTATAGTTGACTCCCTAATTTATTTTTCACTAATGAACCCTAGTTGGGTATTCTCTACAATTTCTACTTCAATCCCGATAATCATTTTTGAGGTAGGGCATTTTGTTTAAGGCATAAGTTCCTCTTTGAATTGATTTGAAACTTATTATTATTTTTAAAAAATTTATCTGTGTTTGCTTCTTGTTTTCCAATTTCTTCCTTTAAACCTTAAAAATGTTCATATTCCACATTTTGAACCCATTCTCAATAATCTACCATGATTTTCACTGATTGAGGTAAGGGTTTACTTAGATTTGCATTAACACATATTCTAGCTACTAGAAGCCTTAACTTCACTTTAGTTGAATGATCAAAATCTAGGAGAGTTCCAATAGAGCTTGCAATTCCTACTAAAATATCTTCATACAAAATGCACTCGTAAACTTGGCAAACTCACCTAGATAGCAATATTTTCTATATTATTTGTTAATGGATTAAAACCTAGAAATCATTTTTTTAAACATAATTCCCTCTTACCAAAAAATAATAGTCCTCCCATCAATACCCTAACCAAATATTCATTGCAAGTAAAATTAAGTGAGAGCTACAACTTGCAAAAAAACCCTTTAAATTCCATCACAAAAGTATCAAGTTTCAAATAAAATTCAGATCTGAGTGAACATTTCCAGCAAATTTATCTACCAATGAATTCTCCCTATCAACAATAATCTTATCTACTAGGATTTTTGAAAAATGATTCTAAAAAATCACTAAAATCTTAAACTTTTAAGAGAGCTCAGGTTTTTTTTTCCCTCAACAATATTCTTTTCCCTAGATTAAAGGATCTTTAGCGATCATTACCAGAATATTTTCCATCCATTTTTGAAAAATTTTCTATTTTGATTATATCATACTAATAAAATTTACTGCCTAACATCAACAATATTTGAACGCATCATGTCCTTCTCAAATCCTACTCAAATCATGCTCCTCTACTCATATATCTTTGGGATATTAGCCTGGATGCTCCATTGATCATATTTTTTTACTCATGTCTACTCAAATCCTACTCCTCTACTTAGGTCTTGCTTAAATACTTGGATAGAATATTATTTTTATCTATATTTATGGTTTATTTATACATATATAATCTAAAAATAATTATCTAATAATTATAAATTTAAAAATATATATTTTATTTTATTTATATCATTGGTCTTGTTTGAAAGATTATATTATTTTTAGTCAACATGTTACGTTGAATATATAACTAGCATAGATATCTATAATGTATATATCTATTAAAAGCTATGATATTTCAAACTCAAGATTCCTATGGTAAGATTTTCAAAGTGAGCATAAGAGAATAGTATATGCATTTTGATGTACTCAAATAGATATATACAATATATCAAACTAATATATAATTTATTAAAAGACCCAATAAATATTTTGAATGAGATTGAATATATTTACTTTTATGAATAATAGCAATTTTTGGAATCATCTAAAACAATTTAATGTAGTTTAAACTTATAAAATTATTTTTTCTTTGTGCCTTTGGCGAACACATGAAAATCTAGCCATGTTTAGGTAATAATATTTTTTTGATTGATTTATATATGCAATACATATTTATTAATGAAATATAGCAGTTTTAAAAATAGATTATTAATTACTATATCAGTACTTTTATATTTGAAATTTGTATTTTCAATCTTTTTATGTAAAGTGGATTTTCACATTAATTGACTTATATATAAATAAAATTTTAGTAAAACATAGTTTATAAACTTACACCTAGTAAATTAAAATAAGTTTGATCTCTTTAATTTCTATTGTTAACCTTTGTCATTATCTCAAGATTCCATTTAGAAGGCACTTTTTAAGGATAATTTTCTAATCAATTGATATTCAAATTTTTCCCATGTAAGAATGAATGTTAATGGGCATGCAAAGATATTATTTTTTTGAATTTTAGGAAAAACCTAAGAAATCGTAAACCATACAGTAAAAATTATCTGCAAAGATATTATTTTTTTGAATTTTAGGAAAAACCTAAGAAATCGTAAACCATACAGTAAAAATTATCTGGGAGAGTCGTTCGGCATAATCAATCCGATTTTGGGTATTCAATGTGCGAATAAGAAATTTTCCTTGAAGGATTACCCTACCATATCCAACTCACCTACACCATGCAAATGCAATGCTAAAAAAATATTAAAATAAAATATACCTAAATTTATTAGCTACTTAATTTTTTATAATTTTTTTTTTTGGTAAGTAAGAGAATATTATAATTAACACCGGGTTTTAACTGGTTGACCCAAAACCATTTTACAAAATAGGGTCCACTGACCAACTGGACAAAGGCCAAGCCCTAAAAGTTTAAATCGACAACAAAAATGGCCAAGACCTACTCTTCCATTAGAATACAGCCAAACTAAACTATGGAAGCCTAATATTATGGCCATCGAGAAAGAAAGACGCAAAAAAGAACTAACAAAGACAAAAACTAATCATGCAAGCACCATGCAGAGTAGCTTGTGCCCATATAAAAATAATAGAATATGGTAAAAAAAAACATCCCATAGAATGGACAGCCAAGAGGCCAAGCAGTCTTCCTTGTAGTCCTCATCTAACTTATTATCATCGTTCTTGCCATCATCTTTAGATTTTGCCTTCGACTCCTTGTGCCCCTGGAACTGCTGGCTATAAAACAGAAGATTTAGGGAATCACACAAATCAACAGCTGCACTGATGAGGCCAGATAGACTCTTCAACTGGTTGATACTGTTGGAGGCTGATGAAATTGTCATCTTCTCCAAGACTATTATGGTGGGGTCTGGTGCCTCATTGTCAGGGATCTCCAACACTTTGTTATTTCTTGCTAGGGCCTTTTTGCGACATCGAATCCAAACACACCTTGGGAAATACTTGAGGCCAAAGCAGATTTTTCCCATGCATGAATTTGTAGATAAAAAACCTATATCAGTGCCCCACCAGATGCAAAAAACACTAGTCACATGAACAAAAAAAACAAATATGACAAAATCCATTATAAGGTTCAAATTGTTTTTTTTTAAAATGCCCCCATTTTCTGTCATTGATCCACTTTGAGCCTTCCAATCTAAAGTTTTTCATTATCTATCACCATTGAGACTGCATGAGGAAGATTTTCAATCCACGTGATCAAATTTGCTGCTACAATGCCTTTATTTTCCAGCCTATCAGGTGCCATGTTTGCTTCTCGGAAGGTATGCAAAATTATGGCCTCAGGTCGGTCATGAATTAGAGCCCTTGCTTCATGGATGTAGTCATCAAATCTCCAAGGAGCTCTCTTAGTGTTCTTTAGAAGATTTATAATAATAAGAGAATCACCTTCCACCAACAGTTTCCCTGGATAATTCTCTGCCACCTTGAGGCTCCTCCAAACTGCCCTTACTTCAGCCACATTGTTAGTTTGAGCTCCAAGATGTTTAGAAAAAGCTACAAGCACCTCACCCTTGTGGTCTCTAAGTAAGCCACCAGCCCCAGCTTCACCTGGGTTGCCCCTAGATGCCCCATCAAAATTTAACTTAATCCACCCTAGGGGGTGTGGGGTCCATGTGATCATGGTTCTAGGACAGACTTGAGGATGATTGAGGCCATCAGTGAGAGGTAAGTTTAATGACTGGCCTAATGAAGTTTCAAAAGGATTTGGAGGTCTAGATGCTGCAGGCACTAAACAAGCATTCTCATTAGCATATGCTAAATTTTTTGACAGGACAGAGGATGACTGAGAAACCTTATCCAAGAAGGCCCGACGATTCCTGTCCAACCATATCTGCCACAAGTAGTGATGAAGGCAGATCTTCCACATATACCTAAGACGCCTATTCAAAAATGGGGAAGGCCACTAGACAAATAAGTCAAAAATGGACTGAGGATGGACCCAATAAATATGAAACACTTGTAACAGACCTAACAAGATTGAGACAGAAAAATTACAATACAGAAAAAAAATGATCAATAGACTCCCACTCAGACATACAAAGATAACACCTATTAACAAAAATCACACCTCTTTTTATTAAGTTATCCATGGTGAGGATCTTATTTTGGATGGCCAGCCATGCAAAAAACCCAACCTTCGGAACAATGCTTTTGGGCCAAACTTCCAAGTGAGGGAAAGTAGGTTCATCATTATCAATAAGCATCAGATAAGCAGTCTTGACAGAAAATTCCCCATTTTCTGAAGCTTCCCAGATAAGCTGGTCCTCAAGAATGCCAAAAGGGAGTAAAGACTATTTTAATTCATTCTCCAGTATTATTGATGCCCCTGGTAGATCATTATTCATTATTGGCTTCCATACCCTTCTATTGTTTGACAAAGTAATAAAATCTACAACTTTGGTACCAAAAACTTCAATTGTCCAAGATCTAAGGGTTGAAATTATGGGGTCTGCAGAGAGGGGATAGTCCTTTAACCATTTGTGGTCCCAAAAATCAATGTTTCTTCCATTTCCCAGTTTCCAACGTAGCCCTTTGCTTAGCAAGTTTTTAGTTTGAAGGATTTATTTCCAAAAAATTGATCCCCTGGGAGGAAAGGAATAACTTAAGAATTCAATTTCTTGCAAATACTTTCTTTTGATTATAGTAATCCATTCTGCATTTGCATTTGTCAAAATACGCCATGCTTGTTTGGCCAGGAGGGCCATGTTTAAATGTTGTATTCTCCTTAGCCCAATACCTCCAAACTCCCTTGGTTTGCAAACCCTATCCCAGGACACCAAGTGAAAGCGCCGCTTAGATTCGGAACCGAGTCCATAGGAACCTCTTCTGGATCTGTTCAATTTTAGTGTAGACACTTGTAGGAGCTTTAAAAACAGATAGAAAGTAGACATGGATGCTTTGAATGGAAAACTTGGTGAGAACTGCCTTGCCAGCTTGAGATAACAAATTCCCTTTCCATCCAATCGACTTCCTCTCGAATTCTTTCAATTACATTAGTCCACATGGAATCGGTAGGCTCACTCTGTAAATAAAGGAAGGCCTAGGTATGTGGATGGAAGAGTAGACCCTGAGCATCCAAGAATCCTAGCAATCTTAATCGCCTCCGAATGGGAGTGTTAAAGAAATAAATTTTACTCTTTGAAAAATTTACCTTTTGCCCCATAACATCCTCATATAGCTCTAGAATATGTTTTATGACCTTAGCCTCAAAAACTGATGCAATAGTTAACAACAAAGTATCATCCACAAATTGTTCATGTGTAACTGCCTGTGTTTGTGATGATGCTTTAATTCCTAAAATAAGACCAATATTACAGGCAGCTTTGATTGTCCTCCCAAGGGCTTCAGCCACAATGATAAACAAAATGGGAGAGATAGGGTCACCTTGCCTTAGGCCCCTTTTACTTTGAAAGTATCTAGCAGGAGCACCATTAACAAGTACTGAAAACCAAGGTTTCATAAAACATCCTTCAAAAAGCTTGATCCATTCATGATGAAAACCAAATTTCTGAAGAATGGCAGAGACAAAACTCCACTTTATGCGGTCATAAGCCTTGTTCATATCCGACTTGAGAGCAAAAGCAAGTTTTTTAGTCTGGACTACCGAATGGAGGGCTTCATGAACTGTTATGACCCCATCAAGGATGGACCTTCCAGGGACTGAATTGCCTTGACAAACATCAATAAACATAGGAAGGATCTTCCTCATTCTATTTGCAATTGCCTTGGTCAAAATTTTATAAACAACATTACAAAGGCTAATAGGTCTAAAATCCATCATAGATCTAGGAGTAGGAATCTTTGGGATTAAAGCAATAAAAGTGGAGTTAAAACTTCTCGGAATATGCTTTGTGGACTGAAATTCCTTGATAGTAGCACATACATCAAAACCTACAATATCCCAAAAAGCTTGAAAAAAATGAGGTGAAAACCCGTCTGGACCTGGAGCTTTATCAGGGTTCATTGAGAAGAGGGCCTCTTTGATTTCTTCATCCGTGAAAGGCTTAATTAACTCCCCATTCAAGTCATCAAAAATTAAATGAGGAATATGGTAAAGCATTGATTCTAAAGCTAAGGCAGAACTGAAATTTTCTTCTCCTAAAAGATTCTGAAAATAGGAAACTGCTTCATTTCTGATTTCATTAGGACTAGAAAGGAATGATCCATCATCTCTAACAAGTTCTTTAATTCTATTGTGGCTTCTGTTCCTTAAGGTAGATGCATGAAAAAATCTTGTGTTGGCATCACCTTCTTTTAGCCAAGTAGCTCTAGACTTTTGCCGCCAAAAAGTCTCCTCGCGAGCTAGAACATTATGGTACTCGACAAGGGATTTCTTTTCATCCGCTCGTAGGGAAGGGTCCGGCAATCCCTCTTCAAGTTTTTTCTCAATGGTTGATAACCTTTCAGAGATGGCTTTCTTGTTTTCAAAAATATTTCCAAAAATTTCCTTATTCCGGATCCTTAGATTTTCTTTCACCACTTTAAGTTTTCGTGCTAATCTGAATGAAGGCTTGCCCTGACAAGAATGCTGCCACCACTGAGAAATTCTATCTCTGAGATCAGGGTGGTGCATCCACATAGATTCAAACCTAAAAGGCCTTTTGAATTTTGGAGTCTCTTCAATTTCAAGTAAAATTGGGTTGTGGTCAGACCCAATGCGAGGCAAGGACAACAGATTTGCATCCCCAAAAGATTGTATTGCTTCCTGTGACAAAAAAAACCTATCAATCTTTTCCATTATAAGTTGATTTCCAGACCTCCTATTGCTCCAAGTAAATTTAGCATTTTTTAATTTGACATCCAATAAATTGTTGTTGTTGATGAAATCTTGAAAGTCCTCCCTACTTCTTGCTGGAATTCCTACTCCCCCTTTTTTATCAGAGGGGTAAAGAGGGGTATTAAAGTCCCCCGCCACTATCCATGGGATATCCTAAAAATATTCCTTGAAATGATTGAGTAAATTCCATAGATCAGCTCTCCCAGATATAGAATTAGGGGCGTACACATTTGTTAATATCCAAGAAAGGTCATTAACCTTATCCTTAAAAATAATGCTCATTACCCTTTCCCCCAATTGAATAACCTTGCCTTCCACATTCCCTAGATTCCAGATACAAAGAAGACCACCTGAGGTTCCATTGGCTTTGCAAAAAATTGCTTCTCCATTTTTCCAGATATTGAGGGCAATTTTTCTAGACAAAACTTCATCGACTTTAGTTTCTTTCAAAATAAGAATAGTGGGATAAAAATATCTTCTTAAATATTTGACTAAACGCTATTTAGGAAGGCCATTGAGCCCCCTTACATTCCAGGATATGATCTTCATTTGGAACTTTTAAAGTTTTTTTCCTCTTCCCCTGCCTTGGACTTGAGGGGGCTTAAGAATTTTGTTTTCTTCAAAGGGAAGATTTCCAGTTGGTGGAAACAGAGTAGTCTGAATTCCATTAGCTATCTCATCTTGGACCTCTTCTTTCCATTGTTGGGCATTTGAATTTCTTCCCTTTTTTTTCTCACCTCCACAGTCAATCATGGGGGACTTCATTGAGCTTCTAGTCCGTTTCGGGCTAAATTTGGTTTGGGTAACCTGTTGGATAACAGTGTTGGAAACCCCTTCTCTGGATTGGGACAAAGACAAAGGTGAAAAATGTCACTTGGAAGGGCTGATTAACTCTGAAAGCACTTTTTCTCTTTCTCGGGCAGAAAAGGAATCATCATTAGGGCATTCTTTATGGCCAACAGGAGGAGGATTGGAAGGTCCAAATTTGGTTGGGGAGTCAAGGTAAGCAGGGAGACCAAGAATTATATCCTCAACATTAGACCCTTCATTCTGATTTTCCTCTGTAATTATTTGGTTTTCAGCCAAAATGTTAAATTTATTTAGATTCTCTAAAGGAGAGCATACCTTTTGTTGGTCAGTTTGTGATGTAGCAATTTGCTTGCCCTTACCATTTTCCATGTGAAGCTCAACCTCATTCTCCATTTGTCCCAAACTAGAGGCCTTTGCCTTTTCAAAATTTGGATCTTTAACCCTGTACATTCCTGTGTATTTGCCATTATTTCTGAAAGACTGCCGCTTGGAATCATTATTCCTAGGAAGGGTTTGCTGGCTTCTCAAAAAAGAGCATTTTCCTTTGAGATGGCCTTGAATATTACAGTAAGAGCAAAATGCCGGTCTATTTTCATATTTGATGACCTGTAATTTTTTATAATTTTAAAAAATATATAAAAAGCAAAATTTTAAAAAAGTTGTAAACTGAACAAAATTATAGTATAGATATAAATTTGACATCGTTAGTTAATATGTATCAAAACTAAATATTTGATAATTACCATAATCTAAGATAAACTAAGAGAAAAAATTTATAGACATGATATGATATTCCATTGTTAGATATTTATTTCTAAAACACTTTGTTGTTAATCTAATTATTATAATTATACAAAAAATATTATTAGTTAGTAAAAAAATTATGATAAAGGTTGCTAAAAAAAATAGTCACAATGTTGTAACATTGACATGATCTAAAGATTATGATTAAAATCAAAATTTTAAAAGAATCTTGAATTCATAAAATATATTCAAAAGCATATGTTAAAACATTTCCAACTTTAATTTATTTTTTTCCATGAAATACTCATATTAAAAATTCAATGATTCTATATATAATCTATTAATAGAAAGCCATTGTTTATATATTTAAACATCATACATAATTTTTATTTATTTTATAAATTTGTTATGTTGTTTTTTTGCTAATATATAAAAAATCATGTTAGAATTTCCCAAAATAGAACATATACATAAAATATGAAGAAAGGGTAGAACTGATTGATTATTCCATGGATCAACTTTGTATAAATAAAAAAGTTTATCATTGAGAGCCGTTGGATTACAACTCATAAAATCTGATCTAGACTATAACTAAGAGTTTACCTGACTCATGAAAGAGTGGAAACTCAAATAAGTCTATCCTAGTAGAACTTAAGAGAATAATTACTTATTCTAACACCCCACTTAAGTGATACTAGGGGTGTATTGTACAAATGAGTCCTGATAACAGATCCTGAAGAGGTACTCATGCACAATGTTTTCATTTTGAGTAGATGGAAAAAACCCCATGGGAAAAACCATCTATCAAAAGGAAAAAAAAAAAAGAGGTATATCTTCTGTTTGTGAATATGGTCCTCTAAATAAAAAAAATGAGTGCCAAAAACATGACCTGATGAGATACTCATTTACAATATTTATGAGAGATGGTGAAAAAACCACATGGAAAAAACCATCTGCAATGAAATAAATAGGCATGTCTTCGAATGGTGAAGATTGTCCTTAATAATACAAAAAAATGAGTCTCGACAACATGGCCTGATGAGGTACTCATGTACAATATGTAAGGGAGATATGATAAAGAAACCACATGGGAAAAAACCATCCTCCAAAGAATACAATAATAAAAGGAGAGGTGAAAAGACCTTTGTTTCACTATAGCTGTAATACATCAAGTTTCTCTCACAACTGTATGTAACGCGGAGAAGGAAATGACTTGGTGAAGATGTTTGCAACCTAATTTTTGGTTGGAATATATTCCAAGTATATGTCTTCATTTTGAATATGCTATCGAATTAAGTGCATGTGTATCTCAATGTGCTTGGTGTGCTGATGCTCAACTAGATTGTGTGCAATATGAATTGTGCTCTAATTGTCACAGCAAATAATTATAGGTTTTTTATTAGAAAACCCAAATTATTTTAGAATTTTATGAATCCAAAGAGCTTCATGAATTGCTAAAACTACTGCCCTGTATTATACCTTTATAGATGATAATGCCACTACTTGTTATTTTTTGCATAACCAAGCAATCAGTGAAGAACCAAGACAAAAAATATAGCTAGAAGTTGAAAATTTATCTTCTACTGAACCTGCCCAATATGAATCCATGTAGCCAATGATATCCATGGATTTTTTCTCATATAAAAGCCCAAGGTGAGTAGTTCCTTACAAGTAGCAGAGGATTCTTTTTGTTTCTTGCCAGTGACTAAAATGAGGTTGATGTGAGAATCTAGATATAATCCAATAGTATATGAGATATCTAGATGAGTATGAGTAAGTTAAAATAGACTCCCTACAAGCTAATAGTATAGAGTTGCATCACATAGACGGGATGTGCAAGAAGTACTTAGATTGACACCAGACTGAAGAGGTGTAGGAGAATATTTGCAATATGTCATTTTAAACCTTTGAATAAGATCTAGAGTGTAATTTTATTGAAACAATGAAATTTTTGTATATTTTTGATTTATTTGGATTCCATATAATTAATGATCTAGACCTAGATCAACTATATCAAATTTTTTAGAGAGGGAGTCTTTTATAGTCTGAATGTAAGCGAAGTCACTACTAGTGAGTAGTAGATCATAAACATATAGGACAAGTATGGTGATTTTTCCTTTCTCTCCAAATTTAGACTGTGTTATCAGAATCACAATGAGAAAAACCCGAGGAATTAAGGAAAGAGTCCATTTTTTCATACCAATCTCTAGGAGCTTGTTTGAGGCCATAGAGAGATTTATTTAGCCTACAAACAAGAGAGGAGTCTTGATTAAAACCAACAGGTTGTTCCATGAATATCTCTTCCTTTAAGTCCCCATGTGAGAAAGCATTTTTTACATCCATTTGAAAGACATGCCACTTCTGGGAAGCAACTAGAGCAAGAACCAGTCTAATAGAATCCATTTTGGCAACTAGTTCAAAGTTTTAAACATAATCAATTCCTTCAATTTAAGAGAAACCTTTGGCTACTAGGCGAGCTTTGTGTTTTTCAATTTCTCCATTAGGTCCATATTTTTTTTTTGTAAATCCATTTACAACGAACTAATTTATTTCATTTAGGTAGGTGAACTAAATTCCAAGTTTCATTTTTGATTGAGGAAGAGAATTCATTTTCCATGGCATAATCCTATTATTTAATACTAGTGGCTTATTTTAAGGATTGAGGATTAGACAAAATAGAATTACAGACAAGACTAGTGCCTATGGGGTTGGTTAATCTTGATGATGGAAGATTTTGAATGTAGGGAGTAGTTTCTTTAACAATGGTGCGGGCCCATTTTGGCATAGTGAAAGGAGTATAAGGAGTGGAAAGGCTTTAGTTAGAGTTATAGGTTCCTCATATTGATCATAAATCTCCAAATAACTCTCTAAATTTGGTTCTTCATTATATTGAGGTTCTACTATAGGAGAAGGCTCAATAGGAGAAGAGGATGGTTGAGGATCTTTCTAAGGGAATGTTTCATCAAATTGGACATTCCTATGAAAAATACCTCATGAGTTGTGGGATCAAGGAGCTTATATGCTTTCATTTTCTCATAATAACCAACAAATATGAGTTTTTTACTTTTCTTATCTAGAGTCTTCCTTTTCTTCTTTGGGATGTGCACCCAAGCAATACACCCAAAAATATTGAAGAAGGAAACATTTGGTTTTGAGCCAGTTCATGCTTTTTTAGGAGTTAAATGGTCAAGATATTTATGAGGTGTGTGGTTTTGAATATAATTTGCACAATTAATAGCTTATGTACAAAACGTTTTTGGAATATCTCTTGAATGGAGCATGCAGTTTACCATTTTATTTAATGTTTAGTTTTTCCTCTCTGCAATGCCATTTTGTTGTGGATTACGAGATACAAAATGCTGATGAATGATGCCATGACTTGATAAAAATATTGAGAACTCATTATTACAGTATTCCCCCCCATTATCTGTGCAATTTTGCTTGATGTTGTAAGAGGTCTTATTTTCAACTAAGGCTTTGAAGACTTTGAAGTGGGATAGAACATCACTTTTATATTTTAGTAAGTAGACCCAAGTTCTTCTAGAAAATTTATAAATGAAGGTTAGAGCATACTTTGCTCCTTTTAAATAAGTTTCTGGGAGAACATCAAGTCACTATGGATTAACTCTTGAGGGGATGAGGCTTTTAGAGAACCAATTGGGTGGAAAGGATCTTGATGTTGCTTTCCAAGAACACATCTAGGACATACTCCATAAATAGAAGATACTTGAGGTAAACATGTTACCATTTCATGGGTGCTCAATTCATTTAGGTAGTTATAACTGAGATGACCAAATATTTCATACCAAATTTTACATTCAAGATCTCCATGAGCCACAAAATAGGAGGTCCCTTATGGATTTTTGAATCCTTTGAAGTGAAATATGTGAGTGTAGTGATAAATATCTCCGTTGGCTACAAGAGAGTGGGGGTCTTGAAAGTCTCTTATCTCAACTCCTGTTGGAGAGAAGAGAACAATTTTCCCCTTTACAGAAGTACAAATATGATAGAAGGAGAGGAGATTTTTTGCAATATTTGGAACATAGAGAACATTATTAATAGAGCCACAATCAATGGATATGTCACTTTTTCCTTTTACTAGGATAAAGGAGGAGTCACCAACTTCTATGCTACATGTTGAACTTATGGAGATAGAATAGAATGACTTATATAAAGTAGTTATGTGATGAGTTGCTCCAGAATCTAGGACCTAGTAATTATATGAAGTATTGGTGGTATTTCATTGGACATTTAGGGATTTTCCTATTTTCTTTTTATTGTCTATATTTTTATCCTTCATAGCTGCCTCTAGTTGTTGTAATCTTTACTAGCATTTGTTTGTAGAATGACCATTCTTTTTGTAGTAAGTACAAGTTATGGGACTTTTTTATTTATTTTTAAATTTATATTTAGTGGATGTGGATGCTACTAAGGCTTTAGAGGAAGAGGAAGATATCTCATACTTTGCAATTTTTATTTCTTCTCTAGTTAGTCTCTCACATAATTATTCTAAGGAGGGCATTTTGAAACTTGCACCAAGAGCATCTTTTGTAGATAGAAAGGTGGTTGCAAATATCTAAAATACACCATTTAATTTAGAAATAATTAGATAGATGCATTATTCATCTTTTAATACTTACCACTGCATTTAAATTGAGTAAGGACTTCTTTGAATTTTGTGAGAAAGTCAACAATATTGCTTAAGTTGTTAGGAGATAAAGTTGTTAATTCTACCTCAAGCTACATTGACCTCATTTGATCTACTTTTCCAAATAAGTTCTTTAGTTTCTCCCAACTTTCATAAGTATTTTTACAATCCGTAATGTGAAACCATAAGCTTTCATTTACTTTAGTGCTTATAAAACCCATTGTTTCACACAACTTCCCTTTATGAATAAATTTTTCATATTCTTTATCAAACTCATGTTGCTCTTCTTCTAATAGGTGTGTGAGCCTTTTTTGAGAAATGAGATTTAATATTTTGGGTGTCCATGTATGGTAGTTATGAGGAGTGAGAGGATCAATTGTATTCATTGAATTCATTTTTCCAAAGAAAATTGAAGTGAACCCAAACATCTCCCCTTTAACATTAATTTGGAGAATGCAATGGATATTAGGGAATAGAACCTTGTAATAAACACAAAATATCTCAAAATACCCACCCTAATGAGAGGGAAACTATAAGTATGTATGAGTAGATTTGATATTAGTTTTAGGCTTATGAGAAAAAAGTGCCAGGCCTATATATCTTGTCTCCTCAAATACCCACCCTAACGAGAGGGAAACTATAAGTATTGAGTAGATTTGATACTTGGAACATAGGCTAATCATCCAGAATCCTATATTGGTTATACAATAACCTGACCTTACGTAACAAAAACTATAAGTTATTTAGAATGTCCAATATAGGTGCATAGGTGATTAATATATTTGCTCTTTAGATTTTTTTTTTTTTTAAGAAAGGAATGATGAATGTAGAATAAAATAGATAACAAGTGTCATTTTTAAAGAGATATCCTCACTTTCATTAAGATTTATTTAATAATAGGTTTAATTAGGATAATAAGTCTATCCCGATGCCACTAAAGATTACATAATACTTTTTGAATAAGAAAAATATTATTTGTTTTGATAAAATGAGGGTGTGCAAGAAGTTAGTGAATATCTTCTTATACCATATGGAGATTTTAAATGAGATAAAATAATAAATACCTCTAAAATTTAAAAGCCACTATAAAGAAATCTAGTAGAGTGGTTTAAGAAGATAGACACAATATATATATATATATATATATATATGCTCAAATTTGCACCTTTTTTGTTTTGTATTTTAATGGGGGTGTATTCTTATATATATATATATATATATATATATATATATATATATATATATATATATATATATATATATATATATATAATAATAATAATAATAATAATACACCCCCATTAAAATACAAAACAAACCCCCTCCCCTCCCCGAAAAAATAACTTTGCATTTACTAGGTTACAAATGACTCTTTTCACTACATCCATTTGAAAGAGAAGAGGCTTTATAAAAAAATTGAGTTAGAATAAAATATGAAATAAATAAATTATAAGGGGATATTTTTGTATGGTTTTTACCTTCGAAATTGAAGGGACAGATAAAAAACCAATACAAAGAAGCTTTAGACAAAAAATAAATAGAAGAGATATACTTCAAACAAGGCATCTGCGATTTGCGATTGCGCTAAAGTGAAAGAAAGAACATAGATAAATTTTGAAAGAATGATCTTGCTACCACATGAAGAGGAAACCCAAAATTATTTGGGTAGGTACCATGAAACAGAGAGGTAGAAGTGGTTTTTCCTTTGATGCATCACATAAGATAAATATCATTGGTGCATTCAATGAGAGAATTGAAAAAGGCACAAATCTAATGCTTCGTAGAACTAGAAATATCATACGTAGTTCCTCACATACGTAGTGCCTCAACTTTTATAACCTACAGAACAAAAGTAAAATATGAGAGGCGATAAAAAAAAATATTGACTGTTATAATTTTTTTTAAAATAGATAGCAAATGAATGATATCAAAAAAAAAATAAAATTGCTTGCTTTAGCACCACAACGCATCATCTTTGAGTAAAATGAAAATAACACTGCACATATAATTTGTCATAGAATAAACGAAGCTCAAGATCATAAGAAAATGATGTGAAATGAAGAGAGATGGAGATAACTAAATAGGAGGTAATGAGAGTCATTTGTAAATCTTCCAACCGAGAACAAATCCACCAATTGGCATTAAATGAATACTATCCCAGCTTAAGGGGGCTCCTATGGAGTTTTCCAATGTAGAAAAAGATACACCAAGGAATATCGCAAGATAGAATGGTATAAAACATTTATCTTGCAACTGAAGTGACATGGCCTAAGAGTGCACCGAAAGAATAAAAAAAATATTTGAAAGGATTTTATAATAGTTGAATTTATTGAGGGATGCGCTAAGCATCAAAAATAAAGGAGAACAAAGATTACAGATATCCAGTGAAGGAGATATGGAAATCGATTAGAAAGGCATCATGAATAGAGACTTTGGTGCCCAAAATTGGGTGCTCTACGCAAGATTCAAGAGCCTCAATTGTGCTTCTTCGAGAGCAAAGATAAGGCAGCGAAGAAAGCCATTTTTTTCCTGTAAAAAAAGATACACTAAATACAAAAAATAAAATTCCTATTAATCAAGATTTTATATAAAATTTTAATAAAACAAAATTTCTTGAAAAGGGTGTTTCCTTTTTTTAATAAAAAAAATTAATATATATGACTATGGGTAATTTTTTTGAAAAAAATATTTACACTAAGAGTCAATAAATATTCCCTTCCATTTTAACGTGAGAAGAAGACAAATAATATTCATAATAACCCACATATATATATTTCAAAAAAATATATAGCAAAAAACTATTTATAAAATCTTATTGAAGACATAAATCCAAGAAAAGAGGAGAAGCCAAAAAAATATCGAAAGAACCAGCTCCTAGAACCTTCAAGAGAGAATGTTAGCAAGGTCTGTCCTGCTATGGTACCATGTTATAATTTTCTAAAATAGACATGCAAATCATTACATAAAAAACTTTGTATAAATAACAAAGTTTATCATTGAGAGCCGTTGGATTACAACAACTCAACAAATCTGATCTAGACTAAAACTAAGAGTTTACCTGACTAATGAAGGAGTGGAAACTCAAGTAAGTCTATTCTAGTAGAATTTAATCGAATAATTACTTATTTGAACAAATCCAATTTTTATGGCTTGAACCATTACAAAATTTTAATACAAACATAATAAAATAAAAAGTAAGAAGTATAAAGAAACATATGCTACGGTAATCAATTTTTAATTCAACTAGAACCAAGGAATTGGTACTTCTGGTAAATAGATATTTTTATGGGAGAAAAACTAGAGGCTTACATGTAATGATATAATAATCAACTCTTTATATTTTTACAATCTATTTTTCCTTAGAGTATAAAATATATAATTAATTTTACTAATAGAAATAATTTCGTGTACAATTTTTTACAAATATAAATTTATTTAATAATACTAGGATTAGATCTTATATATGTATCATCCAATAAATACTTCATGAATTAACTTTAAAAATATTAAATAATTTAAAAGTAGTAAACAATAATATATGAGCTAATTCAATTCATATATGAGTTTGGTGAATGAAGGATTTGAAGCTATATTCGAATCCATATCAACATCTATAGTTGAGCTAGGTGACACCAACACTAAAGGGTTTGAAATCCAGATTGAATATGTATCAACATCCGTAACTAATTTAGGTGATGGCTCTCAAGGATTTAAATCTAGGTTTAAATATGGAGAACTTTGGTCAAGCAGGTGAGGATAATTTACAAGGCTTGGATAGCAATTAGGTTGGGTAAGGGTCCAAGTGGAAGAAACAAACAAGGGAGTTTCTCATCCTTTTGACCCAGGAACCCATTCTTTGGTCAATATTATCAAAGGAAAATATAAGGTACGTGAGGGGTGTTTCAAATTGTAGCCAAAAAATGGTGAGGTGGTGATAATGGGTGTTTCAACTTGTAGCCAACAAATGGTGAGGTAGTGATTCTAGACATCTTGGAAGATCTAGTGGTTCATCAAGGTGAGATGTCTCTAGTTGGAAAATTTATTTGTGTGAGGCAAGACCTTGACGTCATTTGGAAATGGACATGGGAGAAATGGAGATACATCGGGCATAAGCAGATTGTCGCTTTACTAAAGATATTGTTTGGGTCAAATTCAGTTGTCTGATACATAATAAATGGATTTTATAGGAAAGGACGTGGTTATTTGGTCGTAGAGACCTCTTCCTAAAGATATGGAGCCCATATTTTGATCCTTAGACTCAAGGTATTTATTTAGTACCCATTTGGGTGCCTCTTCGAGGGCTCTTGATAAACTTTTAACATGAGAAAATCCTCTCTATGATTGCTATGAATATAGGTCATCTAGTGGTGGTAGACTTTGGTTGGTTGAACTAGAATAACATGTTACATGTACTATTCTACATGTATGTAGACTTCAGTCAAGAGCTCCCCAAGTCAATTAAGTTTACTCCCAAGTATGGGTCCTAGACTGAGAGTTTTAAATATAAAAATATGGGTATGAAATAAAATATTTGTAATAATATGGGGCATTAAAGTTATCACTATACTAATTGGAGGTATACCCACAAAAAAAACTAAATATTGGCACAAATACAAAATCATATAAACCCTAAATAAATAAATATGGAGCATGTAGAAAGGACTAGTAAGGGGTAAGAAGCAATCCCACAATCTATGGAATAGGAAGAGGTAGGTGAGTCCATCCTAGGCACCATGAAGACAAATTCCCAAGGTCAAAACCTATTTTAAAAAGGTGTGATTCCCCTTTTAAATTCCTTTTATTTTTTAAATATTGTCGTAGAAAATTTTGAACTTTTTCTCAGTCTATCTCAATATTTAACTTTGTGCTCGAGAAAAATATTGGGGGAAGAGGGTTTTGTTGTGCAGCTTCCTTAGGATTTCGTAGAAGCTAGTCCCAACCAGAAATAATATCTCATAGGGAAGGGTATCAAGGTATCAGAAATTCTTACTCATAGTCATTCAAAAACTTTAACAAATATTGGTTTAAAGGGTAAACCTGGCAAACCTTCCACAATAGTAGTTTTGTAGAAAGAGAATATTGGGTAAGTGGCCAATGGAACACAAATTATTTTAAATTTTGGGGTAAAGGTCTAGGGGGTCAAACATAAAATATAAAATGGTAAAATTGGGAGTGGGGATCCAAGGATTATAGGATTGACAAATTGACTTTATTCCTGCTCTCATGAAACTGGCTAAAAAGGAAAGAAAATAAGAATGCTTATTACAATGGTCGATTGAAAATAGGTTAGATGGTCTAGTCTAAATATTCTTTCATAGCAACATAAGTAACTAAGTTCATATAGAGTTCCTCTCATAGTAGGGACTTTTCTTGAAGACACTCATAGTTTTTGAGCTCTATTGGGTCCAAGGAGACACTAGAATTTCTATAGCACAAAGATATAAGGACCCTTCCTATGATTGCTACTTTCAACTACAATAAGTCCTTCACAAATTTAGAGTAATACACATCCCTTGTCATAAGGCATGGGTTAAAATGTGTAGGTAATTTCAGTTTCCAATAGTTCCTTTAGTAGCCCAAATAGCTAGTCAACATGACAAAATATCCAAAGCAACTTTAGAAGGGAAGGAAAAAACTAGTGATACAACTGATAATTCAAAAATGGGGAGCATTTAGAATGTTAACTCATGTGCAAGTAAAATTTGATTTCATTTTATCTTTTTATTTTATTTTGACTCCATTGCCCAAGTGTATAAGGCTAAATTTTTCTATGCTTCTGTAAGGATAAATCCCCCTATCAAGCACCAATAATGTGGATAAAATTCCTCACCCATGTTGATCTCCTTAGAGGGAGATATTTTTCCAATAGAATATTTTTCCGTTTTCCTAAGAAAGACAATAAAACACCTAAAATAGTTGTGGAATATTTTTCCTTTTAATTCTTCCATATTCTTATGACACCTCATTATTCTATTCTTAGGACTCATTTACATGTGGACTACATGCACATTTACATAGTTGCATATTCTAATGATACTTGTGCATTTATTAAGAAAATTCTTGAATCCTAATCTAAGATAAACTCCTAATCTAAACATGCACCCATGATGGTACATTAGTAAGCATAAAATAATGTAATATATTCCAACATGAGCTAGTGGTAAATCATGTCATGGAAAAATACAACCTGTAAGCAATATTACTTATAGGGCTTAGGATCTATTTGAAAGCTTTGATGTGCCAAGTATAAAAACAATACCTAGAGAGCTAAATGTGCCATGGAGCTAATTTTTTTCTATCCTTTGACTTGAGAAAAGCTTCAAGATCTATTAAATGATATTTTGGCCTTCCATGCCAGATAAGAATTCTTTCTAGAAATTGTTTGGTAATGATTAGTAGATAGTGGATTTAATTGTCAAGGATGAAGAATGTGCAAATATGACTAAAGAAGTTATTAAATTAAAGAATAACTAAATTCCAAAATGACTTATTACTCTTAAAGATTTAATTGATAGCAATGACTGGTCAATTGGCCAAAAAATAAAAATTGATGAACACACTTTCAAAAAGGTTCAACTTGAACGTAGAAGAAATTTATAAATTGGAGTGCAATGTTCTAAATTTTTTTTTTACCAAGTTCTAAACTTATGTAAAGAATTTAGAGACATCATTTCATGGAGCTATGATGATCTAAAAAGTCTACAATAAGTAAAATATCCATTATACGATAGAATTATTTCCAAATGCTAAGCCATTCAAACAAAATAAAAGGTAAATTAATCTAAAGATAGAAGCACTAATGAAGTAAGAGTTTCTAAAGCTACTTAATACAAATTTCATTTATCCAATCAAGTATTCCATAGGGGTAGCCAATTTGGTAACTATCAGAATGAAGAATGGACATATCCACCTCTATATAGATTTTAGAAACCTAAGCAAAGCATCCTTAAAGGATCACTACCTATTGCTTCAAATTGATCAAATATTGCATTCTATTGTTAGGGTAGAGATGTTTTCCTTACAGGATGGATTTTTTAGTTTTAACCATCTATGGTTTAGATATGAATATCAATATAAAGTTGCATTCATAACCAAGTAAAGAATGTTTGACTATCAAAAAATACCTTTTAGCCCATCAAATGCATGAAATACCTTTCAAAGGGCTATAAATTTAGCTTTTGGTGAGCTAGTGAAAAAAGTGATACTAATCTATCTAGATCATGTGATTATCTTTTCCCATAAAAATGAAAAGCATTTAGATAATCTTAAGTTTGTTTTTCAAAAATGCATAGAATTTGGGGTATCACCTAATACAAGAAAGACAATTTTTTCCATCCATAAAGGAAATTTTTTTGTTCATGTGGTGTAAAATTAGGGTTTAACTATTGATCTAGACCGAGTAAAAGTAATACTAGCACTTCCATTGATGTAGAACGAGAAATACTTGCAGTTATTCTTCAAGCAAATTAATTTTTATCTAGAAGTTTGTATCTTACTTTGTCTAGATAGTGAAGCCAATAACAAATATGCATAGAAAGGAGGTATACTTTACATGGACCAAAATTATAATATAGTATTTTAAGGCAAAAATAAGTGATAACCTGAGCCTTGATGCTAGCTAACCGTAATTATAGAAATAACCTTATTCTTTATGTTTTCAACATAAAAGAGAGATATGTAGCCATACTTAGACAAAAGGACAATGATCACAATGAATGACCTATAGATTTTCTACATTATACTTTGCATGACCATGAAGAATGCTACGACTTCATCAAAAAAAGTTTTTACTCTAATAAGATCTCTTAAAAAACTAAGATATTATATATCTCAAAATAAAATAGTAGTATATATTATATATTTAGATGTCTAAAACTTCATAGTGCAAGGGGCATTAGGTGAGAAAAAAACTAAATGGATCACAAAAGTTTTAGAGTGTGACATAGAGATCAAACCAACTAATTTTATTAGGGGAAGAAAACTTTTAAAATAATTGACAAACTCTGTAGCATTAAATTCCAATTACTTGATCGAGGAATAAGAAAAATTTTAGTGGATAGGATGCTTGATAGATAGGAACACCTGGGTAAATCAATTGACTTATTTTATTAAAACTAACAAGTATTCAAATGGATTCATAGCCTATCAAAGGTTTAGGTATTATCTTTAAGCTATGAGCTATTTTTTGATTGATAATATCTTGTACCAAAATAATTTTGATAACATTTTATTGAGATGCATACAAGTAGATAAGGTAAAAGAGATCTTAAATGAGATTCATGTTGGCTTCTCAAGAAGGTACTACTCTAGTAAGACCACAACATATAAGATTCTAAGAGCTAGGTATTATTGGTTGACCTTATTTGTTGATGCTTTTAAAGTTGCTAATGCTTGTGACAAATATCAAATATTTGTTGGAAAAAACAAAAATCCAATAATGTCCCTCCAATTATTGTAGAAGAAGCCTTCTAGAAATAAGGGTTATATTTTATTAGGATGATTAATCTAAAATCTTCTATTGAATATAAATTCATATTAACAAATATTGATTACATTATAAAATATTCTGAAGTAGAAGTAACCAAGCACTTAGATCAAGATACTATCATTTAATTTCTTGAAATATTGATCACAAGATTTGGGATCCTTTCTATGAGAGTGTCTAATAATGTTGGAGCATTCATAGGGCTAATACCATGTTATTTTCTAAAACATATAACATATATTGGAATGCTTCTTCTAATTATTACCCATAGGCAAATGAACTAGCAGAGTCCATAAATTAAAATTTAATGAAGATAATTAGGAGAAATATCGATGAAAATAAGAAAATGTTAGCATTTAATGTTTAATAAATAACTATGGTAAAATATGATTAAGCTCAGGAAGACCCTGAAGATCATATGTTATACTTTAGTTTATGTAAAAGAAGTCATGTTGTCGATTCATCTAGAATTACCTATTTTGAAGCTTATTGATTAATCAAAATTAGAGGATACAAAGCCAATTGAAAAAAGGATGGTAGAATTATTATTGTTAGAGGAAAAATATAAAAAATCCTATAGTAGCTTCTACTCGCATCAAGTAGCCACTAAGAAATGGTTTAACAAAATATCATCATTGAAATAATTTAGGGATGGTGATATGGTACTCAAGTGGGATGTAGACCGAGCTAAATTGGGAAATCATGATAAGATAGAATTACTTTGGTCGAGAACATATATAATTTCAACAAAGAAAGCACTAAATGCATATGAGCTTCAAGATATGGATGGTCATCATTTACCAATTTTGATAAGTAACCAATATTTAAAGCATTATGCTTAGAAGTGTGTGCCTTTAAAGTGCATGTACATAAATAGTGATGTGTAAATATTATCATAGTGGTAGTAATGACCTTAGTGTTTTTTGAGAAATAGAATATGATTGGCTAAGAATTACCCCTAGTAGTCACCATATTTTTAATTTCTAGCAATTGTATTAGCTGAAAGTGTGACAACCTTGAAAATGGATATGCATCATAAGAATTCACACAAAGTACCAATTTCAAGGAAATATTTTGTAATAAATTTGAGCATATTAAATCCTTGGAATTAAATTAGAAATAATTATTTATCATGATTAGTTCTTGCTATATAAATAGGGCTTAAAATATGAAATGTATGATAGAGTATTTAATAGTTGAGGGAGCATAATATTACAGAATTTTTGAAATATTTTGCATAAAGATAAGAGCTACGCAGTTGCATGTGCATGTGTTTATAGATAGAAATATCTAGTTCAAATGGTACAAGGGAAAGAGTGGAAAAAATAAATAGGAGTACTAAAGAGCTACAAGATAGGATAAGTGACATCCATTACCCTATTATATTGATTAAATCAAAATTCAAAAGCTTTAAATAAGGGTCAAAATATAGAGGAATAATATTGTTACCTAAACTACTTGAATCTACTCCATGGAATTCACTCCTATAGCCATGTTTATCCACCCCTATCCAGATCTAGTTAAACCCATTATAAAAAAGTATGATCTAGATATAATGATTGTGCATGACGTAGGAGGAAATAAAATATTTTCCATCATGGATGAAGGAATGAGAAGAGATTTCATAGTAGGAGTGCAACCAGGTATAAAAACTAAGCCTCTTGACATAGATGAACAAAAGGATTATGTAATTAAATATAGTTTTAGAGCTTGGTTAGGTAAAAATATAGAGGAAATTCTGAATGACTTCCTAGAAAACTCTTTGAAGCTTGAGAGATTTAATAATTTTTAACAAATAGTATTAGCAATTATAGCCATAAATATTGGGTTGGATATCTATGCATATGTCTATGACCATCAAATTTCCATTGCATATGTGGTCACCAATGTACACAATTATGATGGTTCAAGTGCAAATAATCTTGTGTTATTTGAATGGGTTTATTTTCGAAGTTGTCAAATTCATAGTTATTTGGTCACCATAAAGCTAAACGAGAATGATTCATTTTTTATCCATCATATTTAGCATGGCTGTTCCTCTTTCATATACCTCCAAAAATGCACAATATAAATCTTTAGGTAAAATATAATGAGAAATACTATCCTGTAGTAGACTAGACCCTAGTCCTTAGAGAAGCCTCTTCATATCTTGATTTCAATAGGTTATTCCTAGGGCCTACACTTGCATGCATTTATTTTTAGATTCCTCTTTTAATATTTTTGTTAGCTCTAAAGTTTTTGATAAGATACAAGGCAAGAAGCATGAGCTAGAGGATTGGCATTTTCAAAAAAATAGCACAATCATCAGAGTGTATGGTTTCCATAGAACTCCTTATTTATTTTCCTATTACGTCACAAACTAGGTATTTGGTATGGAATTATACAAACACATTTATGAAGCTGACAAAAATTTTAGATCTGAAATCAATAAAACATGCTTTTATTACTATCCCTTCATGTTTAAATATATAAGCATGATGATAAGGGTTCAAGAAAAAATTATGAATACAAATATTATTGGCATATAGTTTTAGATAGTTACACACATAGAATTATGATCCAGAGGGTAGTTTTAAATATATGTTAACAAAATTGAATAACAAACCCTTAATATTTGACTATCTTTCATGGCTAGACATTGAGAAAATAAAAAATAATGAAGAGAATCAAGCCATTGATATTGATATCAATGAGATGCAAGACCACCATGGAGAAAATGCTATAATTTAAAATGGTTTTATGATATGACAAGAGATAACAAGTAGTGGATAAGTGAAAACCTTGTAGACAAGATTAAAAATAACATAAATGGACAAAAAGTAAGATTTGAGAATGGTGGAATTCATGTTGTGAATAAGACAAACAGAAGAAGGATTTATCCAATGCTTTGAACAATTTATTTTAAAATGAATTTGATTCCAAATATAAAAGTTGCATGGAGAAACACTAGGGGGAGATATCCAACATTGATGACATTGAGGGATTAAGAAGAAGAAGTATATTATGAATAAGAAGAAGAAGTCACTCAATAAAACACAACATAGGCAAAACATTTAGTTTCTTATGAAGGTTTAGAAGAACATGGAAGCTCAAAAGAACTCCCTCTACATAGAAAGAAAACTCAAGATGAAAAGGCTAGTGTGCCTAAGATCATTTTTGTAATATAAATTATCTTAGAATATAGTCAATGTTGGGACTAAAAAATAAGGCACTCTTTATTTACAAGTTATCTTACAATATATAAGCATCAAGCTTAGGAGGGAGATATGACAAGTGTCATAAAATCTACTCCAAATGTCTTTTAGAAGACACCACTCCAACTCAAACTGAAGACATGGACAAGTGGCAGAAGACAAATGTCAACCAAGTGACATAATACAAATGTCAACCTATCAATTATAGGCATAGTGCACATTATAACAATAATAATATTCTAACATTCCCCCTTAATGTGCACTATCCTAAAAATATAAGTCAACATTAGATAACATTCCCCCTTAATGTTGACTTCTTTTACATAGATATAAAAAATTGCTAAACTAATAAAACTTGTCTTTCCCAAGTGACTTGGTGAAGATGTCTGCTACTTGATATTGATTTGGTACATACTTCATGTGTATAATGTCTTCTTGGACCATTTCTCTAATGAAGTGATGATGGATCTCAATGTGCTTTTTTCTAGCATGGAAAACTGGATTCTTGTTCATCTTGGTGGTACTTTGATTGTCACAATATATATATGTTGGACCGTGTATGAATAGCCCAATATCCTAAATTAATTGCCTCAACCATATTGCCTCCTTAGTTGCCTCAACTGCTGCTTTATATTCTACTTATGTTGAAGATAGTGAAACCGTGTTCTGCTTCTTTGTGCTCCATGAAATAGAGCCTTGACCTAATTGAAAGCAATAACTTGATGTAGATCTTCTAGTTTTAGGACAACTAGCCCAATATGAATATTTATATCCAATTTTAGACACCAAAACAGCACCAATCTGATTATGTGACTGCAAACACTGATCACATTGGCACACACAGCCCCAAGGGCAGCCCCTAGAGGTTAAAAAGTGGTCCTAACCACTCTCACAATAGTTTTGGAAGGTCAAAAATAATTTTGGCACCTTCAAGCACTTTGCTCAATATCTATTCCACCCAGGGATGAATTCTAATTGGGATTCGCTCCGCCCAGGGACAAATTCATAATTCACTCTAGGGTGGGGCGAATTACAGGTTTGATGGGAAAAAAGTCAAATCTTGGAAAATTTTAGCTCGGATCCACCACTTAATGCTTCCTTCATTACGTGGGAGTATAGGTGAGTGTTTTCGAGTGTTAGAGGTTGTTACAAGGGCAGTCATGGAGTCCCTATTTAGGGAGGAATCTTCCCTCCCCTGGAAGGGCATGGCTGCCAAGTGGTGCCCTTGCATGCTCATCCTAAGAGACCTCTAGGTCTATAAATTGGTGGGTTTTATCACCCCAAAATATGGAGAGTAAGATCGATTTGGAGCAATGAAGTGCTGCTATTTTATTTCCCCATACATCCTTGTGCGATTCGTGTCTTTCACATCCGTGATTTCTTTTAGAGAAGAGGTCATTGGGTGATCATTTAAAGGTCAAATCTTGAGCCCAAAACCTGAAATTTGGCCATATAATACCACCCCAATTTTCTGAAAACACCTTACAAGAGATTTTGCACCCATCCCAAGTGGATTGGCACCAAAATTAGGTCCCAACGGTGGGCGGCCCGCCCGGGCGCCCCCACACTGCCGCGAGTCTAATCGTACCTTTTAGGAACAATTAGTAAGCTATGGAAGATTGTTATTCTTGTTATTTTTATCTTGTATTTCATCTTATGCTACTTAGGTAGTTTGCAATTTCAATTTCGTAATGTTTTGAGCAAAATATTATCATGTTCTATCACTTTTTGTCTTTGCTAACTTGCAGATAGCATCATAAAATTCCTATTAAGGGATTCCAAATTGAGAAAATATGACCATCTAGGTCTTCCCAAAATACCCCCAATTAGCTAACCCCAAGTTTGCAGGTCTTTTGGAGCTCTCTAGGTAGGAAATTTGGGACAGTACCTTTTTGGCCTTTTGATGCAGGTAAATTCGTCCTGCCCCTAAGCGAATTCAAATTGGTGAGGAATTTCCTAACTATTATTTTTGCAGTGCCCTCCTGGTGATGTCCTGATGCCCCTATCAAATTTTTAGAGCATTTGGATTCATTTTAGTTATAGTTTAATTCATTTTTCTCATTCACTTATCGTAGGCTTGGGGATTGCATGTTTTGTTTCATCCGTAGGTGCTACTAACTATTTCTTGTTCCTTTGAATGCAGGATCAGAACATTGGAGGAGAAGAAAGGAAAAAAAATTCATAGACACAAGAAACGGTAACATTTTGGTCCACCCATATTACATGTGGGCATGCGGAAGAAGGAAGGCTATCCATGGATGTCACCAAGAGATGAATTTAACGCTCCTCGCCCTTGAAAAGGGAGGATGTGGATTGTAACCAAAATGTGAAATACATAAATAAAAGATAAGGGCTGTTATTTCATTTGGGATTCCATTCATGTTTTTCTCCATTTCATGCATTTTTAATTCGTAGGGTTTAGCATTAAGTTTAGTTATGTTTTTGCATCGTGCTTGGAGCTTTTCCTTTTTTGTTTTTGTATCATCATGCTTTTAGAGGCAATCATGGTGGGACATTGTACTATGTTTTTAATATCATAGATCTATCCAAAATTAGTTTTTTTTTTCTTGCAGGTGCCGAGTTTCACACGCTGACTGTTGTTCATTCCATGAGGAGGAGGATATAGAGCTATAATTCATCTTACCCAGGGACGAATGGGAATTCACCCCACCCTGTGATGAATACAATACTATAATTCATTCCCCCCAGGATGAATTTATGTCTATGTAGTCTTCGGGAAAAAATTAGAACCGACAGATTTGGGCAGAGAAGAGGTAAGGATTCTAAACTTTTCTTGTCTATTTCTGTCTTTAGTTTTTTTGTTTTAGGGTACTTGCTTGCTTAGGGAAAGTATTTTTCCTTTACCGCTTGCTTGTTTCCATTTTGAAAAATAAAAATAACCCCACACACCACGTGGCAACTTAAAAACCAAGGCGTTGGTCGTAAAACCCCAGCCCTTGATCAAGACCAATGGTGGATTTCATCACCACCTTGGCTTGAATTTTGCATCCATTACCCCGATCGCAACTATTGCTAGATGTAAATCCTAACAAAATCTGATCGAGTGTAGCTAGGGTGATTCCCAGTGCACGAGGATAAGTCTTCTATGGTAGGTGTCATAAATAGGGTGATTCCCCTTTCGTATCGCCTATGTTCCACGTACCATCTGCTCTCACGTACTTATAGTTTCCCTCACGTAAGGGTGGGTATATAGAGAGGTTGGTATATCGGCCTGGCAATGGTATATCGAAGGGGTGACCATTTTTGGGAGCCATAAGAGCCATCATTTGCATTTAAATGTTCTTTACAAAAACCTTTAAAAAAAAAAAAAACCAAAAACACACTAAACTAGGTCTAAGACACTCTCAATATTTAAATTAGATAATCACTGCTTTGTGTGTGTGTGTGCTCATTTTTGTTTAGTGTAGCATAAAAAATCATAAAAAGAGATAAAAATCTACATAGCTTGTAGGAAAGCACCAACATGGTGTACACACGTAACCAAGTCCAATTAAGGGCAGAAGCTGCGAAAAGTGTACAAGGGGGTACAAGTCACCTCCACTATACCCCTAAGGCCTGACCCACAAGAGAGTCCACATCATTCCATGTTAAGATGGAATTATAGGGACACCCCTTTGAGGGACATGCCCGTTCATCATAGCCCCTTTTGAGAAGAGTCCTTACACGTGGCACTCAACATAGATAAAAAGGCTCCCTTAGAAGCTCGATATGAGTGGCCACCATGCGATGAAGTGCTAGAGAAGCATAGTTTCCATGAGGAGAGGCCACATGATGATGGCATCCCCCCTTTTCCCCCCATCACTATTATAACCAATAGAAAAAATCAAGAGTGCAAGGCCCTTCAAGCAGGGCAAGCCGACTCTGCCCACCCCTTTCACACATATGAAAGGGAGCCCGAGGAAGATGATTACATTCCTCAAGAGTAATATATAGCATAGGGGCCATGCGCTTCCGCACCAACTAGATACCATGATCACCCACTGAGGCCAGAGCCTCGGGTAAATGCTGCTAACCTTGACAGAGGGAAGGGACCTATTGAGATCTCAGATCATCACGATCGAGGTAAGTGCATAGGAGAGGCATATAGGCCTCCTAGGCTTAGGATGGCGAAACAAATTGACCTAGTAGTCACCATACATGCCACCCACCAAGCGTAGATCACGCGGCTTGAGCAAGACCAGCAGTAGCTAGAGCATTTATATCACCTTAGCAAAGAGTGCATTCGGTGCCAAACAAATGAGCTGCTCCATAACCTAGTGCCTGAGAGGGTCCCAACCCCTCACACCCAAAGAGCGGAACCATATGAGAGGCATAATCCCTTGGTGCGAGATAGGTCTCCATGACCTGAGCAAGAGGCCACTCCCCAAAACAACGATGGGTACCCTCCGCAGGGACCCACCCAAGGTCATAGGTCTTGTCCAGAGACTCCTCATGAAGCTTACAAGGAGTACAAGCAAGAATATGAGCAGGCCAAAATGCCATACCCAGGCAGAGGGGTTGCCATCCATCCACCCCTTCATAGGCCTCAAGTCACCCACAACCCACAACGAGAGCAAACTAAATAGGAAGAAATTAAATCCTTAGATGCATATAAAGCGCTGCTAGAGCATTTGGAGTCTATGGAGACCAAAACTTTTGGGCCCCAAAAGCCCACTTTACGCCAACTCCGCATTCATCTTGTGCATCCGTCCACGCCAGTACCCTCTTATCCTGAACACTTTAAGCTGCCTCAGTTGGCAACCTTTACAGGTGAGGAATATGCTCAAGAGTATGTGATGAGATTCCTGAGCCAATGCTTTGACATTTAGGAAAATTATGCTTTGTTATTAAGAATGTTTATAACCACATTCGTAGGCCCTACTTCAGATTGGTTTACTCAATAACCAAAGCACAACATTAATAACTTAGATCAGTTAGTGGATGTGTTCCTTGAATGCTTCACCTTCAATACCAAGAAGAGGGCGTGACTAAGTGACTTAGCCAGCCTCAGGTAGTATGAGGACGAGACCATGGTGGCCTATGGAAATCAATGGAGGACTTTGCTTTCAAAGCTACCCTACCTCCCTCCTATGTTCGACCTCACTTAGATGTTCTCCAAGAGTTGTTTGAGATTGATCTCTGTGCTATTGCAGCTGCAGCAATATGCCACCTTAGAAGAAGCTCTGGCGCAAGCCAAGATCATTGAAGAGATCAAAATACAAGATGGCAAGATAGCCAAACCTAAGAAAAAAGAGTGGACTAAAAACACTAAAGCTGGGACCACGCAACAAAAACCTGCTACAGTTAACCAAGTTGCTATCAATGTCCCTAAGCCTACACAAGTAACACAGCCTCAAAATGCTAACTATCAGGCAGTGCCTCCTAACAACTATGATAGAGAAAATTAGAGGCAAGAATAGAGTCAGAAGCATCACCCTAGGTGACAATACACACCCTACACAAAGTCCAGGGACTCCTTGTTTGACCACTTGTTAGCGGCAAACCTGAGCAACCTGCCAGAGGTTTAGACTATAGATCCCAATGCACCCAAGCCTAAGGGGTATAGAGAGGACTTGTACTGTAGGTTCCATAGGTGGAAGGGACATGACCTAAATTTCTGTTGGAAATTTAAGGGCTTTGTCTAAGACCTAATTGATAACAAGACACTAGCAGTGGATAATCCTGTCACACCAAGAAATCAAAAAATGGAGGTCTTCAAAGACCCCTTGCCTACTCATGCTCCATAGGAAAAGACCCTACAATTTAACGAGGTCACATAGAACTACCCCATGCAGGGATATGTAGGTATGATCAGTATAGTGACTCAGAATAGGAGGTATCCGAGCATGAATGCTCCTACGGTAGCGGTAGGAGAGGTGCCAACAACTTCGCAACCACAACAGCACCTTGCACAACCTCCTTCACCTAAGCCGGTGGCCACACTTTGGACCAAACTAACTCAAATTTTTACGACCACCTCGGCTAGGCTCTCCATATACGAGCTTATACAATAATCTATGCCCCATCAAGAAGCTCTAATGGATATTTTGAAAGCCATCGAGTTGCAGCCCCATGAGACAAATTCTTTCAACAACTTCATGGGGCATGTAAAATGATGCACTGAGCCGGTCATCACATTTTGAGAAGATGAATTGAGATCAGTGACTAATGACATGGCATATCCACCCCTGCACGTTATCGTGCGGGTCAACGAGATCCCATACAAGAGGGTGTTGATAGACATTGGTTCATCCAGCAACATCATCACAACTGTGGCTCTCAAACATCTAAAGTTGCTCGCATCTCACATCACATCTTCCACCTACACTCTATGAGCATTCAATGATGCAATATGCTCGACAGTCGGCACAATAGTCCTACCAATCCAAGTGGGACAAAAGACCATACCCACATTGTGCCACATATTGGAGGGTGAGATGGCCTACAACATCTTTTTGGGTCGACCGTGGATTAGGGACATGAAGTGTGTCCCTTCGATAGCTCACCAATGTTTAAAGTATACATTTGAAGGGGAGGTGCATGTAGTCCCAGTGGACTTGGAACCCTTCAAGTATTGTAATGCGGTGCAGCTGATGCCACAATCAACCTTGCCATCAACGCATTTGGATTTCTAGTTAAATCCATCTAAACAGGGTTCGATTCCATAGGCATCCCCGTTAACAAGTTCTTCAAAATCCCAGTTGGGTTCATCTTCATCGTCTGGTCCTCCACCAACGACACCATCTCTAGGGGCCAAACAGAAAGACAAAGGGAAGGAACCCCTGGAAGAGGCAAAACCTTTGGAAGAGACACTACCATCAGTGTCAACTATCTCTACTGAGGAGATGCCTAGCCGAATGGAATTCAAGGCTCCTAGTCCACCCGACATGGAGTGGACTCAAGGAGAACTTCCATTCCCTCCCCCTCAAATGCCAATGATCACCATTGAAATGGCCAATATGGGCCTGGGGGAGTATCTGGTGCGGAATATTGTAGCAACACCCACACTAGAATCCATGCAGGACATGGGGAGACCTTGACTCCCCATTGGCACTATTGTTCCCCTAGGCTACCCGCCAAACCAGAAAAACTTTGTGTATGGGGGCCTTGATCATGGCGTTGCACCATGCACGCAAGAGGACGAAGACGAAGAGCCTTTTTTTGAAAATGTCAACTATTTGTCTAACCCAGACTTTGCTCTGAGATACCTTGGCCAATGCAATTGGCACAGATATGGGTTAGGCCGATATGAGCAAGGGATACGTGTTCTTTGCCAACCAAGATACCAAATGCCATATGAAAATTTAGGAGTAGGGTTCAACCACCCCCTCCCCTTGGACATCTTGGTGGAGAACATGCAAGGCCTAGGGATAGGCAACAAGGGGGGATTGGCATCAGATCCATATGCCAACCCTAACACCACATATACATTGAGGTATTATCTTCCATTAATGACAATCAACCTTGTTGGCTCTAGAAATCCCTTCCCTTTGCTCAAGAGAGGAGAAAGCTCGAGAGCTCATTTTTAAGGAGGGTATAGATAGTGTCAAGAGGGATCTTCAAAGGATGAGTCAGAGTATGAACCAACATCATATGACCCCTTCGAATCAGATAGTGATCATTCACAAGTGGTCCCCATGAATGACTATCAAGAGATCCTCTTGACGATGTTCCCTTTAGAGGCTCCAATCGGGCCAGTGTCGTGTCAAGAGAATCGAGCCCCATCGTAGAGAGAGAAACAACCACAATGGGGCCAGAACAATTTTCTTGAGCAGGAGGAGCCTGTCATACCTCAAATAGTTGTCAGAGCCAACGAGGGATTTTGGATCTTTGATAGTGATTATGAAGATGAAACTGAGATGGCATATCTTAATCACATGCGACAGATGCAACATCGGCACCCCTTGGAGATTAATGACATATTCAAAAAATTAAACATAGTGCCAGGGCATGAGTGGTACGTAGACCCAGCATGGTGGGACCAAGTTTTGGATCCACTACTTTGGGCAGATGAAGCATACCTTCCGCCCAGAGACCCTATAGTGGCATCCGTGTCGAGGGCAGACCCTGTCTTCCTATCCGCACATAGGGCCGATCCATTCGTGCCCATCCCTCTAGAGCCATATCCCGAGCATAGAGAGCATCCAGGATGTCCGAGTAACCACACCTAGGGTAATGGAGACCAAAATCATTTCATCAACATGATCTCCATTGACTTAACCGCCCCCATCCACAATCCGGCCGATCCAACACAGTCATTGTCTCTAGACATAGATGCCATAGACTGGGATCACGATAATTCCCCTCCATCCCCATCCGAGTACTGGCCTTTTGGTGAAATGCTCCATTTTACCCCTAGGCCAACTCAGGATATCTGCCATGCTGAAGAGGGACCCGAGGTTCCCAACGATGATCTAAAATTAGTAAATGATATCCACTTGATCCCAACTCCACATCAGTTGGAAGATGGATCCCACATTTCAGTCAAGGAGACGACTGACGTAGACATCGGCTCAAATCCAATGAATCCATAGATCATCAAGCTAGGGGTAATTTTATCCCCCGAAGAGCAAGCCGACTACATTGCCCTTCTCAAAGAGAAGAAGGAGGTTTTTGCATGGTCATACAAAGACATGTCGAGACTAGACCCACAGCTAGTCATGCATAATCTAACGCTTGATCCGACAGTCAAGCCAGTTAAGCAAAAACTATGCAAGATGCACCCAATAGTGGCCTTAATGGTCAAAGATGAATTGCAAAAGTTGTTGGATGCACAGTTTGTCATCTGTATGGATTATCCACCATGGCTGTCCAACATGGTGCCCGTCAAGAAGCCTTACGGGAGGATTCGCATATGCACTGATTTTTGAGATCTAAACAAAGCGAGTCCTAAGGATGATTTTCCCCTATCGAGCATTTATGCCTTGGTAGATGCTACAGCAGGTCATGAAATGCTTTCCCTCATGGATGGTTTCTCGGGATACAATCAAATTTGTATCAGCCTCGAGGACCAGCTAAAAATGGCGTTCACAATGCCTTGGGGGACATTTTGTTATAAGGTCATGCCTTTTGGCCTTAAAAATGCTGGTGCCACCTACCAACGTGCCATGACATACATCTTCCATGATTACATGCACAAGAATTTGGAAGATTACATGGATGATTTGTTGGCCAAATCTCTTTTGTGCCCGAATCATCTCGATGATTTAAGCAAGATCCTCGATCGCCTCATGGAGCATAGAGTAGACTAAATCCCAAGAAGTGCATTTTTGGCATCACATCTGGAAATCTCTTGGGTTTCATAGTCTCAAAATGAGGCATCGAGGTGGACCCAAACAAAGTCAAGGCAATCCTTGAAATGCGTCCCCCAACTACCATCAAGCAGCTCAAAAGCCTGTAGGGAAAGGTCGCGTCGATCAAGCACTTCATAGCATAGCTATTTGACAAGTGTCGACCAATGAACAAGTTGTTGCACAAGGGGGTAGCATTTCACTGGGATGATGAGTGCCAGTCAGCCTTCGATGAGATTAAACAATACTTGGCTTCATCGCCAGTATTGGCACCACCTAGACCAGGAGTGTCATTCTACTTATACATCTCAGCTACTGAGGTGGCACTGGGAGCCATGTTAGCCTAGAAGAACGAACTTCATAGGGAACATGCTACTTACTATCTTAGCCTCACCCTGGTCAGCTATGAACTTAACTATGCATACATTGAGAAACTTTGCTTGGCAGTGGTGTTTGCTACCAAAAAGTTGTGCCATTACATGCTGAGCAACAAGACGTATGTTGTGTCTAAGGAGAATCCATTGCGATACATGATGAGTCATACTTATCATAGTAGTCGCACGACAAAATGGATCATGTTGTTGACAAAATTTGACATAGATTTTATTGGATAGAAATCCATAAAAGGTCAGGTCATAGCCGATCAACTAGTAGAGGCTCCTCTCGAATACGAGCAACTTCTGACTATAGAACTACCCGATGATGGGGTCTTCCATGTCTCAGAATCACCATATTATGACGATCCTGAGTCACAGGCCGACATAACCCTATTTTTTGATGGTTCCAAATGTGAGCAAGGTGGTGGCACGAGAATAGTATTCTTCACACCGCAGGGTGCTCCTATGCCCCTGTCATTTAAATTAAATTTCCCATGCACCAACAACAATGCAGAGTATGAAGCCTTGCTCATAGGTCTTCAGACAACAATCACCATGAACATTAAATGATTGAATATCTTCGGTGATTCGCTATTAATTGTCAACCAATTCAAAGGGGTATTCCAATGCAAATGCCTAGTTATACGGGCCTACAAATCCCTTGTGGAAAAATTCCTAGCAAAGCTTGAATGGTATGCCATCGAGGCACTCCCTCGGTCATCGAATCATTTTGTGGACACTATGGCCTCTTTGGGGTCGCTAATCCCGCAAGACATTTCTAGTGATATGACCACCATTCAAGTCAAAATACTATCGCAATCCATGATGGAGCATGCAAGTTCTGACTTAACACTAGGAATCCACTTGATCTAGATTGAGCCATCCATGGATAGGTTCTCTCGAATCCACGATCATCTGAAACACGCCAACTGGGGTCCTTGTTCTCCCTTACTCCCCTTAATAGCAACACAATGCTATTCTTACAAGTTCTCTCCCACTTAGCTTTTGCTAGGGATGAACTTCAAGAGGGACTGGTTGTTCATACCATCGAGGCTTCTGATCAGCAGGATTGGTATTCACCCATAAGGGACTACCTCAAGTTAGGTAACCTCCCACTTGGATTGATGCATGCCGCAAAACATGCATTCAAGAAAAAAGTGGCAAAGCATGTCTTGTTAGGAGACATTTTGTACTGTCGTAGCTATGAAGGGATCCTCCTTCGGTGCTTGGACAAGCAAGAGTCCACTTGGGTGATCACCCAAGTGCATGATGGTACATGCGGTGGCCACTTCAGTGGTATGGCCATCGTAAAGCGCATTCTTTGCATGGGCTATTATTGGCCATATTTAGAGCGAGATTGTTGCGCATATGTCAGGAAGTGCGTGAAGTGTCAACACCATTCTAATTTGACACATGTACCTTCCCATGCCTTGTAGCAAATCCAATCGGCTTGGCCTTTTTTGTAGTGGGGCCTAGATCTAATCGAAAAGATCTCCCCTATGTCGTCAGGTCATCACACGTTTATCATCACGGCCACAGAGTACTTCACCAAGTGGGTGGAAGCGGTTCTGCTAACCTCTACAACTGGACCCCGCATTGTGGAGTTCATTTTGCATAACATCATATGTCATTTTGGTATTCCATCCAAGATAATCTCGGATAATGGGATGTCATTCAAGAACAAATATGTGCATGCTTTGACCACAAAGTACAAAATTCAGCACAATTTTTTGACACCCTATTATCCGCAGGCAAATGGGCAAGCAGAGGCATCAAACAAAATGCTAGTTGCCATCCTCAAAAATATAGTCATAGATAATCATAAGGATTGGCACATTCAGATCCCACTTGCCCTATGGGCCTATCGCACTAGCATTCGGACACCCACTGGGGCAACTCCGTTTTTGCTCGTGTATGGCTCCGAGGCTGTCATGCCTCTCGAGTTGGAAATTCCTTCCCTGCATCTATCAATGCAAGAGTTCATCGATGATGATACTATGTGGTAGGCCCGGTTAGACTAGCTTACGTTTCTTGATGAATGACGTGTTAATGCCCTCGAGCATTTACGTATCTATCAAGAGTGACTTAAGAAAGCATACAACATGAAAATTCATTTGAGGGACTTTCAGGTCGGTGACTTGGTCTTGAAAGAAAACCAACAGAACTCTAGTCTGCCATCCCATTTAAGGGACAAATTCATTGCAAACTGGTTAGGTCCCTATGTAATTGATAGCAAAATAGGACCTGGAACATACTAGCTAGCCTCTCTTGATGGAATCAAGGAACTAGAACCCTTGAACATCAGTCATTTGTGGCCATTCCATGTTTAGAAGAGCCATAGCCCAAACAAAATGCTCCAAGGATTTTTGTAATCACTTGGTCAATCCCCAAAATGCTCCAAGGATTTTCGTAATCGCTTGGTCAATCCCCAAAATGCTCCAAGGATTCTCGTAATCGCTTGGTCAACCCCAAAATGCTCCAAGGATTTTCGTAATCGCTTGGTCAATCCCCAAAATGCTCCAAGGATTTCCATAATCTCTTGGTCAATCCCAAAAATGCTCCAAGGATTTCCGTAATCACTTGGTCAATCCCCAAAATGCTCCAAGGATTCCACCAATTGCTTGGTCAAAAAACAATAAAATCATCAAAAATAACAAAATTTGCATCTCATTTCCATACATGCTCAAAATCGTCACAAAAATAAAGAGCTCTATTTTGCATATCATCTTCATATTCACACAAATCAATCCATCAAAAACACAAAAATATATAGCTGCATTACGCATCGCACCCACACATTGCATATTTGTGGTCATAAAGGTCAAAGCACCATAGACTGTCATTACTTGGCAAAACCATCATCTTCTATATTTTTTCACTTTATCAATAGCTCATCGCCTATAACCGCCATTCACATTATTCTCCCACATCATAGTCAGTTGTTTTCTCATGTATCGAGAGTTTTCGTCATTCAGTCGTCATTAGTTGTCTAGCCACATACTGTACCAAGTCAGACAGATTTTACGAAGGTAGAATTCTACTTGGATCACACCTTGTTACGTAGCATCCCGACACAAATTAAAACACATAAAACATTCCCAAGTTGTGTGAACGAAAGATGAAACCTGCAAAGCAATCCAGGTCACCATAAGTGAAATGGTTATCTTGCTCATCCCCCTATGCGAATGACCCCAAGAATGCTAAGAGTTGGCAAAAGGACAAGCATCCTCCCTACCCAATTCCCCAAGAATCCCAAGTTCTCAAAAGTTGCAAAACATCAACAATTTGCAAACGTCAAAACTCCAAAAATTTGACATCACAACCAAAGTGCATACATCAAGAAAAGCACATAAAATAGTGATTCTCATCACTCCATATCCAAATCCCTTGCTCAAAAGAAAAAAAACAAAAATAAACAGTGATTCTTATCACTACAAAAGAGCAACTATCCCAATACAATTGAAGAAAAAAAGGGAGTCGAACTTGAATCCTTGGAACTCTCAGCATTTCGAAATGTCATGAGGCAAACCTCAGTACTAGTTTGGTTGATAGCCTATCGATCACTGATGGTAAACCTCCCGCATGACGATATATCTATCACATTAACTTGTGTGCAGATCAATGTTTGCATGTGGATGAGCTAGCTTATGGTATCCTAGATAGCCCCGTAGATTAATCTGACTAAATACAACAAAGGAGTTAGTGGGGCTAATTAGGTGATCCTCAGTACAGGTTTGGTTGATAGCCTATCTGGAACTGGTGGTATCCTGACAAACACCACATAAATAAACTCAATTGCACACACAGGGATGTGAAATAACTTGGTCAAAGACAAGTCCGATTCATACCTTGGTCAAAAGTCTTGTGAGATAAAGTACAGTCATGGCTAGTTAGTTAAAACATCTGAGTCCCGAAAACCTTAACTACATTCTCAACCAACTTGCTATCTTTCATCCTTGCATCGCCATCAAAAAATACCAAAAAAACATGTATACATAAAAAGCTATTTACCGCAGCCATCGCCTAGGACAAAAAGCCATAAAGTTCTACATAGTCTATGGTGCGACTACCAAACATCACAAATTCAATTCATCCATTCCATTTGCATATCATATAAATTAGAAACATTTGCACTCATCAACACATATGCATTCATCACTATAACTTAACATGCATACATCCATATTCATCAATCATCGTGCATAAAATCAAACCATCACATGCGCATAAACAAAATAAAGTCTGTATATATATATATCACCAAAAATACCTATAATCGTTCCTCCCCGGGATGAGAACTCTAGTTAGAACTCATCCCACCCTGGAACGAATGCTCAATAGGAATTTGTCCCACCCAGGAACGAATACAGAGCAAACATTTCACAAAACAACAAAAATGCACCAAAAATAGCAATAAAACTATCCAATGAGAGTGCTTTTGCACTTGACATTCCGGGCATGCAAAACAGATGTCGGGGTCACAAATCCTCACTATCCTACTCCCTAAGAAGGCTACCATAGCTGGACCACTCCACAGGAGGACGGATCTTCGAGAATTTCATCCCCAAACAGCGTCGCCAAAAGGGTCAAAACCCACCCAAAAATAGCAATAGAGTTGTTGAATGAAGGTGCATTCGCGCCTAACCTTATTGGCATCCAAAATAGACATCGGGGTTATAAATCATGACCATCCTACTCCCTAAGAAGGCCACCATGGCTAGACCGCTCCACGGGAAGACGGATTTTTGACAATCTTAGCTCCAGAAAGGCGTCCCCAAAAGGGTTAACACCCACCAAAAATATGTCTAAATGTTGGAAAAATGCACACACATTCAAAGATAAATCTCTGAATGCACCCTTACCTAGGTCATCTTGGGTCAAGCAACTCGTTACTTTTCTCATGTAGGTTATTCCCTCATCGATTTTCGTCACTTAAGGGGGTAGTCACACTTAGTCACCAATCAACAAATACACACCCAATCATGGAAATGGCATGCATTTGAAGAATCATTGGCAAAGACAAATCATGCTCCTGCTTGGGGTGGTAAACAAGCAATAATCACAAGCTGATCAATCACTTGGCATTCGTGAATCATGAACTCAAGGTTCCCACAGACAAAAGGTTATGCCCTTTGCCTATTCATGACTGATCAATGTCCAAGCTCAAGTAACACCTCACCGAAAAAGGTTAACACTTGAATTGAGTTTTGTCGCTTGTCAAAAGCAAGGATTCAAGAATGCATGCCCTTTTCATACTTTGGGAATCAAAATTTGGTTAGGTTACTAATAAACCCTAATCATTAGTGCTTTGGTTATCTATTTTTGCTCGGTGTTGTGCCTTGCACAATGCATCCCAAAAAGGGGCATCTGTAGACACCAAAACAATACCAATCTGATTATGTGACTGCAAACATTGATCACATTGGCACACATAGCCCCAAGGGCAGCCCCTAGAGGTTAAACAGTGGTCCTAACCACTCTCACAATAGTTTTTGAAGGTCAAAAATAATTTTGGCACCTTCAGGCACTTTGCTCAATATCCGTTCCAGGGACAAATTCTAATTGGGATTCGCTTCGCCTAGGGACGAATTCATAATTCACTCTAGGGTGGGGCAAATTGCAGGTTTGACAAGAAAAAAGTCAACTCTTGGCAAATTGCAGCTCGGATCTGCCACTTAATGCTTCCTTCATTACATGGTAGTATAGGTGAGTGTTTTTTAGCGTTAGAGGTTGTTACAAGGGTAGTCATGGAGTCCCTATTCAGGGAGGAATCTTCCCTTCCCTGGAAGGGCATGGCTGCCAAGTGGCGCCCCTGCATGCTCATCCTAAGAGACCTCCAGGTCTATAAATTGGTGGGTTTTATCACCCCAAAATATGGAGAGTAAGAGTAATTTGGAGCAACAAAGTGTTGCCATTTTGGTCTGCCCATCTTACATGTGGGCACGCGAAAGAAGGAAGACTATCCATGGATGTCACAAAGATATGAATTTAATGCTCCTCGCCCCTAAAAAGGGAGGATGTGGATTGTAACTGAAATGTGAAATACATCAATAAAAGATAAGGGTTGTTATTTCATTTGGGCTTCAATTCATGTTTTTCTCCATTTCATGCATTTTTAATTCGTAGGGTTTAGCGTTAAGTTCAGTTTCGTTTTTGCATCGTGCTTGAAGTTTTTCCTTTTTTGTTTCTGTATCCTCGTGCTTTCACAAATCAAAGAAAAATTATCACTTGATTTATACATAAGGCCATGATGAGGTGTGGCCTTTAGGAATCTCACAATCCTCTTAGTTTATATCCAATGGTTCTTCTTAGGATCCTGCATGAATCTGGAAATAAGGCAAACTGAATAGAAAATATTTGGTCTAGTTGAAGTTAAGTAGATCAAACTTCCAACTAGTTTCCTGTAAAGTGTACCATCAACCCTTTCTTCTTCATCATTATTTACCAATTTCAATCTATTTTCCATGGGAGTTAGAGAGGTATTACACTCCTCCATGAGAAACCTCTCCAAAATAGACTGAATGTACTTAGCTTGTGAGAAAAAAATCTTACCAGGATGTTTCCATACCTCTTTTCCTAAGCAATTGTGGAGGAGGCCTAAATTTGTCATCTCAAAGTTCTTGCATAAGTTCTCCTTGAGCAACCTTATTCCTTCTATGTCATCACCTGTAATGAGAATATCATCCACATACAATGTAACCAAAATGATGTGGTTCCTCCAATGTTTCACATACAGAGTAAATTTTTTTGCAGATCTAGTGAAACCAAGGTTGAGAAAATAGGAGTCAATCTTTGCATACCAAGCTCGGGGTGCTTGCTTCAACCGATATAGAGATTTCTTTAATCTAAGGAATTTGTTGTTTTGGCCTTCAACTATGTACCCTGGTGGTTGTTTCACATACACTTCCTCCTTTAAATGACCATTGAGAAATGCACTTTTGACATCCATTTGATATATTGGCCAATGTTTTTGAGCTGCCATAGCAATAACTATCCTTATTGTAGTCATCTTAGACATAGGAGTAAAGGTCTCCTCATAATCAATTCCCTATTGTTTCTTATAGCCTTGAGCTAGTAGGCGAGTCTTGTAGCAATCTAGTGAGCCATCTGCTTTATATTTTTCTTTGTATACGCATTTTGTGCCAATGGTATATTTTACTTTGGGTAAATCGACTAACTCCCAAGTGTGATTTTTTCAATGGAATCTAATTCTTGATCCATGGCATGAACCCATTTAGGATCACCAAGTGCTTCTTTGACATTAGAAGGTTCATTTTGGCTAAGGACTTTGGCCATTAGGGCATAATTCACTTGGTGTCTTAGGGCTGAAGGCCTTTTACCTGTATAGGTGGGCAAAATATTTTGGTCTTCATCTATAGTGGCTTGAACCCACTTGGTTAAAGGATTGGATGATGTTTCTTGATCATTAGGAGGAGGATATGGAGGACATGGATCATTTGTAGGAAGTTCTTCTTGTGGATGAATTTCTTGATTTATGAGTGAAGGAGAAGGACTAGATGATATTGTATGCATGAATGGAGCAACTATTTCATTAGTTATTTCTGAAATGGGGGCCTTAGGAGGATTAGATGGGGGATACTCATGAAAGGTAACATCCCTAGATAAAATGATTTTCTTGGAAATAGGTTCATATAATTTATATGCATTGGCACTATCACTATAGCCAACAAAGATGTATTTTTGGCTCTTATCATCAAACTTCTTCCTTTTCTTATGAGGAATATGAGCATAGGCATCACATCCAAGGATTCTCAAATGGCCCACATAGGGAGTCCTTCCACTCCATGCTTCTTCAGGGGTTCTTTCATGTAATGCCTTTGTGTATGACCTATTAGTCAAGTATGTAGTAGTAAGAACATCTTCTCCCCAAAATAATTTAGGTAATATAGCAGCATGTAACATTGATTTTTCTCTATTTGTGATTTTTTGATTCATCCTCTCAGCAACTCCATTTTGTTGCAGGGTATAAGGGGTTGTGAATTGCCTCATTATCCCATGATACTTACAAAAATTAAAGAATTCATTGGAGACATATTCTCCACCATTATTTGATCTTAAGGTGGAGATTTGATAGCCACTTTCTCTTTCAACAAGTGTGATGAATTCTTTGAACTTATCAAGGGCTTGCCACTTATATTGAATTAGGTAGATCCATACCTTTATGTTGTAATCATCAATGAAAGTGATGTAGTATTTAGCCCCAGTATAATATTGAACAAACATTGGCCAAAAAATGTCTGAATGAACCAATTGCAAAGGTCTATCGGCTCTCCATGCCTTTCCTATTTCAAATGGTTTCCTATGGTGTTTGGCTATTACACATGGCTCACAAAAACATTTTGACTCCTTAAGATGTGGAAGTCCTTTAACTAATCATTTTGTAGCCATAATTTGAAGATTATTAAAATTTAAATATCCCAATATTTCATGCCACATGTACTCCAAAGAGAAAGTAGTTTTTGTATACAAAGATGTTTGTGTTACATATTTTGTAAGGAGGTAGTAAACACCATACTTTTTAACTCGCATGGCCTTGGCATTTCCATTGGGTTCTTAATGTAGCATTTGTCTTTTTCAAAATGAACATTATAGCCCTTATCTATAAGTTGTCCAATATAAATAAGACTCCTTTTAAGACCAGGCACATACAAAACATATGTTGTAGGAACATTATTACCATCATGCAAAGTAAGTGGTGCCTCCCCAACACCTTCAATGGGTAGAGAAATTTCATCACCAAAAGCAATGAATTGATTTGATGTAGGTTAAACCTTGGTCAACCAATCTTGCCTTCCTGTCATGTGCTTTGCTGCTCCAGAATAAATATACCAACATTCTTTATCTTCAAAATTAACTTGGTTGGTTGCATACAATGTGTTAAAATTATTATTTTGTGGTTATCCCTATTCTCTTTGCATTTTATAGCAATTAGCAACATTATGATTATATTTTCCACAATATTCACACCCTTTTTTATTGTTGTTTTAACCCCCTTGAGGTCTTGTTTGCCATCTTGACTATTGCTGGTACTGTTGCTAATTTGGCTGCTGATGGTACTGCTGATTTGGTTGTTGCTGGTACTGTTACTAACGTGGTTGCTACTGGTACTATTTATTTGGCTACTACTAGTACTGTGTGTATCTTTAATGTTGTCTACCCCTTTGATTTTTATTATGTTGGTTTTAACCCTTATTTTGTTTAGGCTATAAAGTTGCCTTGGTGGCAAAAGCTACTGATGTGGCTTAAATTTCTTCATGTTTGATTAGGGCTTGCTCATGTTTCTTAAGTAGGATCTAAATATCCTCAAGTGTGGAATTCATTTTTTTACCACTCAAGTCTAACATGGTATAATAGGAGTGAAACTTTGAAGGAAGACCATGCAACATTATTGGAATTAACTCATTATCATCTAGGGTTTTACCAGCAGTTAAGAAATCATTCTTAATAGACTTGACTTCCATAAGATAATTGGTAAGTGAGCCTTTCATACATAGATTATGCAATTTTTGTTTGAGATACAAAATATTATCTTGACTTGGCGTATAAAACAATCTATTGATAGCATCCCATGTTTGTTTAGGTGTTTTTGTAGCCCTTATAGTTTCTTTGCATTGAATTCATATAGCTATCTTGATTAGACTTAAAGATATATTGAAATTCTTCTCAAATTATGCTTTTTCTTTAGGGTATATAGGTGCAGTGAGTGGGTCTTCATTAGCCTGCCTATCTTTCACAAAGTCCCACATGTCATTCATCATTAATATTGATTCCATATCATACTTCCAATTTTCAAAAGTTTGTGCTCCTTCAAGTTTCTTTGTAAGTCCACTTAATAGATTTGTAGTAGCCATGATTTAGAAAAGGATCAAAAGAAAAGGGAGCTCAACAAAGGATGAAGTAAGAACGAAAAATTCCAAATTAAAGACCTCAGAAAAATCTAGGGTACACCACTGAAGATCTAGAGGAGGGTTCGCCTAGTTTTTCCACTCTGAATCTTCAAGTGATTTCAACAGTGGGAGGGTTAAGTTGAACATAAGTGCCTTTTTCTATACAAAGAGTATAAGAATTAGAATTTTTCTGGACCTTTATACCAAACTTCTCAATATAATCGCCCTTATGTAAAGGAGACTATAAGCATTTGATCAGTTGATATGTGGAACATAAGCGATTCTGAAAGGGAATAACCTGTCAAACATTTATACCAAACTACTCAATATACCCGCCCTTATGTGAGGGAGACTATAAGTATTTGAGCAGTTGATACATGGAACATAGGTGGTTATAAAAATGTGATGCTTGCTTTTTGTAGGATTGTTACAATAGATGTGCCAATGTATTATTGTTTTATAAGAATTTTTCTGTATGTGTTTGCTTGCTTGTATATGGCTTAGTGTCAAGTGTATATGAAATGGAACTACACTTGATTAAAATTATAAAACCCAAAGTCATGCAAGGGTAATAGCAAGCATAAAATGTAGACAAAGCCCAAATAGAAGATGCAAGCAACAAACACCTAGTGGCCAAGAGAGTGCCACAAAATGAATCCACCGACAAGGGACAAGGGGCCCTAAATCACCCCTTAAGTTGATGATTTGTATTTGTCTAAAAATGAATTAGCCCCAAATGTGCCTCCAAAATATGAGACAATATCAATGCCTCCTTTTACAAGATTGCCTTCAAACTTGCCAAATTCAATGAATGACTTGGCATAATGTCCCCCCTAAAGACTTAAAATTGAGATTCCCACAATTTTCCTAAATATTTTGTCAAGGAGTGTCGGATACTACTGAAAATGCACTCCAAATTACAATTTCAATTTCAAACTTCAATTTAGCATATTAAATGATTTCAAAATTGAAAATAAACTGCACCAATGGATTCCCCTCAAAAAATCCTTTCCAACGACTATATATAAGGCTATAGTCAATTACAATTTGACCCTTGATTTTAAGAAAATACAACAAGACTTCTTAGAGGTAAAAAATAGGACATATTGCCCTCTACAAATTTGAAATTTGAAATTTTGGCTTGAAACTATTTCGGTGGGAAAATTTTGAAATGACCAAGCGGGAAATTTTGGAGGGAATGACTAAAAAATTTGCAATCTAGCTACAACCTCAATACATTACCGAATTAAGCAAGTGAGTATTTGATGTTGTATTACTTATCATAATCTATATGATGGTGCAAAAAACATCAGGAAAAGGACTACTAAAAAAATTAATAAAAAGGTTTTCGTTTAAAAAAAAATCACGTAGGAAAAAAAATAGCTGTAACAGTCAGTCTTCAAACAACCATATCTTGCTCATTTCTTGTTGGATTTTTGCATGCGAGTACTCAATTTTATAGTACTCCTCCTGATATATGTGTTGGTGTACTCATATTTTGAATATAACTACTCTAAAAAAAATTTGCCACTGCAAAATGTGACATTTTTTTTTTAAATGTGCCTTCACCCTGCAAAAAACAAATAGCCCCACATTGCCAGAATCGCCAAAACTCTTAAAAAATTCTCTCCATTTTTCATTAACAGGATAAAATTTACAAGTGAAGAGGATACTTCAGCAAAAAAATTCAATCCTAAAAAAAAACTCTCAAACCCTAAGGGTCCCCATAGGCGGATCTCACCGCTCTAATACCAGATGTTGGTATTGAAAAATAAGGCACTCTTTATTTACAAGTTATCTTACAATATATAAGCATAAAGCTTAGGAGGGAGATATGACAAGTGTCATAAGCTCCACTCCAAGTGTCTTCCAGAAGACACCACTCCAACTCAAACTGAAGATAGGACAAGTGGCAGAAGACAAATGTCAACCAAGTGACAGAAGACAAACGTCAACTTGTGAATTATAGGCATAGTGCACATTATAAAAATAATAATATTCTAACAGTAATATGCAAATAGCTAAAGTGGTACAAATAGTAATATGCACAAGAAAATATGCTACTACAACAAGCCCTAGGAAGTATAAGTCTCAGTTGAAGATCCAATAATATACTTAATATAAGAAATGTAGGAAGAAAGTAAAAAGGAAGATTCATTCAAGCACAAAGTAGAAGCAAATCCTAAAAAGGCTAAAAGCTAGCAATTGGATCAAGAAATTCTAAGGATAGAAACACAAATAGATAAATTTAATACAGTAATATAGGAGCCAAAATTGGAAGTAAGAGGACTAGGTATATCTACCACGTCTACATTTTTTATTGAAATTAATCCACCACATGCACAACCTCCACTTGAGTAATCACTCCCACCATCTATCCCTACCAAAGAAACTTTCTCTTTTCATAACCTACCACATAAAACAACTACAACTTTCTATGTATAGGAGAGCCAATCAACCTTGAAATATGATCTTCCATGAACCCTTGTAAATACCAATATTTTATGACTAAACCCCCCATCTATGATTTTATCACCTTTTCAATCCACCTTTACTTCTTTCCCTAATTTTGAGAATCAACTCTTGAAAGTATTTTATGTAGATCAAAATATTGAAATAAACACCCAAAAATTACTAGAGCAACAAGAACCACAAGAGGTAATGAAAATTCAACCACCTAGGAAAAGGATGGAGTGGATATAATTATTGTAGAATGGTTCAAAGTGGTGTGTATCCTAAATTCAAGAATCTAATAGCAGAGATAACAATCGAGGATTACCACATCAAGACACAAAGGTATGACATATCCAAAATTTCTAAAATTGATACAGTTACGCCACTTCATACCAAAACAAATATGCTTTTCATCTAGATCAATTAAATAGATATAAATCTTGCAGAAATAAAAATAAAGGTCGAATCCTTATAGCAAAATCTAAACAAAGAAAAGGTAGGAAAATATAGTCTAAAAAGTGAGATTTAGAACTTCAAACACTTTCTAGATAAATCTCCCACTAAAGATAAACTACCATAGGAGGACAATATGATCCATAACTTGTAATAATAGTTATAATAAGGGAGCACTAAGATTTAAGGATAGAAGAAATAAATAGAAGAGTTGAGTTGAAAATTCTAGATCCAAGAAGAAATTTTAGCGATATTTCAATTAGAGTTGGAAAAGGAGTACAAGTTAAATTAATCTTAAAAGAATTGCTAAAGTAATTCAAAGGCTAATATTGGAATTTCTAAAGCAATTCAAAGGCTAATATTGGATCAAGATCAAGGATGCTACAATGAAATATTTCCCCTTGGTAATAATGATAGCATATATTATAAATTTTATCTAGGATGCAAAAGTAGAATTTAGTAGATAAAGATATGAATTACTAAGTAAAGTGCAATAGGCAAAGTTCACAATCTATATGCTACAAAACAAAGGGGGATACCACCACCTAGAAAAATACTCAAAGATATATTTGAGTGAGTTAAAATCCCACTCAACATAGGTCATATCTAGAAGTTAGCTAATAATAAGAGAAGGAGGAATAATCAATGCTCTCAAAGTAATCATAGATAAAATAAAATTAGCAATGCAAAAGTCATGGATCTTTGCTACTTAGGATTTTGGGCTATGAACGTCCACTTTTACAATGTAAAACAACTTAGAAATAGATTGGATAAATAATATAAGAATGGAAATGAAATTGATGCATTACTCAAACCTCTAGCAATAGAGTAGATGATTTACCTCTTCCATAGGTTCTCTACGCTGTTATAAAAATCAAGAACTAGCATGAAGATATGGGGATCCCTCTTATGATCCTTACTTTGAATTGTATAAAGTTCTTCATAAATTTAAAGTAATACATATACCCTCTTAAAAGGCATGGGATAAAATATGCATAATACTCTAGCTAATAGCAATTCCTTTAGTAGTTCAATAAAATAGTGAACAATGCAAGACATCTAGAGTGGCCATGCAAGAAGAACAAGAAGAATCTAGTGGAACAACTAGGACCACAAATATGGGAATTATATAGGAGGTCAAACATTGTACAAATAAATTTTGATTCCATATTACCCTTTTCATTTTATTTTAACTCCACTACCCACTAGGATAAGGTCGTATAGATTCTATGTTTTTTTAAGTAGAAACCCCTTATGAGCTGCCAATAATATGGATAAAATATCTCACCCACATCTGTCTCCTCAAAAGGAAAAAAATTTTACTATAAAATATACTATCCTTTTTCTAAGTAAGGTAGGTTCAAAAACTTAATCGAGCATCTAAAAAAGTTGTTGGATCAAAATAAAGGTAGGTAAGGATGAACCAACCCTAAACAACACCACACTGCTAAATTTTGTTAAGTATAAAAAGTTGTTATATTTTTGAGATGATGATGTTAGCAATAAACATAAAAATATTCAGCATTCGACATAGTTGAAGCTCAAAACTCATCTAAGGTATAAGAGTCCATATTTTTGTTTTTGGTATCAGACTCATATTTTGACTATGGGATATGACTAGAAATATAAAATACTGATATTAAAAAGGCTTAATAAATGTCTAACATTCAACACATTATGAGATAGCACCCAACACATTATAAAATAATTTTTCTAATTGTGGATAAGGATATAGAATCCAACATTATAACAGAGTCAATTCGATGCATCAAAATTTTGGTTACATAGCAAAGAGGGCTAGATTATTGAAGGCACTAATATCAACATAGATTGCATAAAATCCTGATACAATAGAATATAGCCTGAGGAAAAAATTATTCTAAGGTATTCAAAATGACACAATAAGGATAGTATAAATTTGAAGCTTATTTTTCATTCAATAAAATGCTTTATAGAATATCGACTAAGTATCAAAGAGTAATAAATGTTTCAAATGATGACATCATCATAAGAAACATATAAGTTCAATAGGGTTATGAAATAGTGTTGGACAAAGGTTTCATAAGGAACAACGCTTGATGATGAAATATTTTTCTTTTAGCTTTTATAGTTATGTATAAAAGTGTAGCTAAACATGAAGGATGGCCAAATTCCAAAGGTTTTGACATAATCAAGGTAATTTAAGAAACCCAACATATGACAAAAATTTAAGATTTGTTGAAAAGTGTTAGATAGTTAAAGAAGTTTAGGTAGCGTACATCATAGAAGGATGGATTAATTTTAGCTGAATAAAAAGAGTCCTACAAGATAATAAATTTTCTAAGTATGCTCTTGATAATCATATTCTATTGTTAAAGAATTCCAATATCCAAAAGCTTTCCTAATTAACATCTATGTCGGTACAACTAGACCAGTCATGGGGTAGCAAAAAGTAAAATAAAATTGTTAGATGATATTATGGATTAGATAAAGATATTTACACCATCATTATCTTACATAAAGTAAAATCAAACCACAACAGTATCATGTAACCAATAAATTTGCAATAGAATGAGTTGGAGAAGAATACACACATGTTGCACCAATCCAATAGGTCTACAATCTATTTGATGAACAATTATGCTAAAATAACTGAATGCAAATGTAAAGTTATATATACTTGAATGTAGTTATTTCAAAGGGTTAGCTCTTTGGATTTTACAATTGCACATTGTATATGATTAAAGGATATATACCCATTAATGAAACCTAACATGTTTTTTGTCCTCTATCAAAACATTGTTACATAATATGTATGTATGACCTTCTCAATAAACATTTTTGTATAAGTTGAATAAATGGTTTATTCTGTAAAGAGTTATTATGCCTTTTGAATTTCTCATTGGATTGTTGTTTTCTTCAATTCCTAGAATGTTTAGATATGTGTGTTAATTAGTTTGATATTTTGCAATATATGATGATATTTAGTCAGATAGGCATATTAGTTTAATTAAGAGAACAATATTCTCATACAGTTGTTTCTCTTAATATTTCCAAATCCATTCCACTTCAAATCTAGTTTCTAACCTTATGCATTTTTTACTTTAATCTATAACTCCTTTTTATTTTTATTTTTGTTAGCTTAGTTATAATTATAAGAACCGACCTATTCTAGAGACTGATTCTTAAACCCCATTTCTATTCTAGAGGCTAACTCAGAAACCCCATTTTTGGGTCTTGCAATTTTGGCCAAGGTCTTTAGGGCACAAATCATCCACTTAGGCAAATTTTAGACCAAGACTTCTTATGTGAACTAAAATTACAATAGAAAAAAGTATTGCAATATATTTCAATTAAGGGGAATTCTTAAATTATCATTAATACTAAAAAAAAAATGAATATGGGGATAGGATAGAAAATAACATATTGTTGTTTTTTATCTTTTATTACTAGAGCCAATATCTTGGAAATGTGAGTATACCTATAGAAAAAGAAATTGTGCAGTAGATAATTTAGCCAATCATGGTGTTGGTATTCACATTGATGAAATTTAAATTGAGGAGATAATTGACCAAGTCAAATTTATCTCTTAATCAAAATGATGTCAAGGATATCATTAGAGAAACATAGCACTTTGAGGAATTTAAAGAATATATTCAATGCAAAATTGAAAAATATTTGTGATAAAGATGCATGTTGGATATGGTTTAATTGATCTAACAAAAAATGTAACATTTTGGCATTTTGGTGGAAGGGCCCCCCAATATATGACATGTATAACTTAATTAAGAAAAAGGAGTACATAGTTCTCAAATTTTAACAACTTTATTATATATAATCACAATAAATCTACATTATATATTAATTGTATTATACCTTTTCAAAATTTAATTTTAAGCTATAAATTATTTGATTCATATTCACATATTTTAATAATAAAATTAATTTATATATGGGATATAATCTACCTCATTTAAGTTTGTAATAGTAGATTTTGTAGTTTTAAAATAAATATTTTTGAAAGGAATTATCTTTACATGCATACAAATTAAATACATTATCGAATGAATTGTGTTTTGGCAAGCAACAATACATGTATATGACAAATTACACTATTAAATTATTATGTTATTTGAGAAAATACTAGATCTCACTATCATAGGGGGGTTGACCCATAGCATAAAAATTATGGTCTCATATTTTCATATATTATAAGCTAGTTCTTAATAGTTTATATTATAAATTACTATAAAAATATATTTTATAATAACTTTTAAAGTGTAATAATAAATAATTAACACACTATGTGATCTTTAAAAATATTTAATATAATTATAGAATTATAAATGGACTACATTTCTATTCTTCTTGATAGATGTGTTTATTTCTAAATTTAAAATTATGTTGTTTTCAATATATTTTAGGTTTGTAAGATATTTACAAATTCAAAAAGTAGTTCTTTTACTACTTATATTTTGGTGCTCTTATATTTTTATTTCATACAAATGTTATTTTTATTTATATTTTTTTAAGTATATTTTTTCATTTAACTTTATGAATCAAGGACGAACTGGCGGGAAAATTTTTGAGCAGGCGACAGGCGATGTTCTAGGGTTTGTGGAGTGAAGGAAAATCCAGGGCATTAGGTGGGTTTTCGTAGTGTTATTCTAGTTACTGTGGATCTGAAGGAACGTCTGCTGCCCTAGGAGGGCCCAATGGGGTCTCCTCCAGATCCTCTCTCTGGGAGAAAGAGCTCATATGCTGATTTGCTAAAAGAAAATTCTTCATCTTCCAATGACGAAGCTCAGAGGAATGCTCTTCATACACTCTTCAAGAACGCTGGAAAGAGATCAATAGCACATCAAGTTAATGGATGCCTCCCAAAATCCACCTCAAGACCCAAGATTTTCATCGAACCAAAGATGGTCAAAGACACAATCATATACAGATCTAACCATGATCTGATCTGTAAATTCATGGGTATCCGACCTACCCTGAATTTCTTGCATACCTAGGTTAGATAGAACTTGGAGCCTCATGGTGAGTACTCCTTATGGTTTATTAGCAATGGGTATTTCATTGTTAGTTTTTCTTCTCTAGCCAATAGAAACAGGGCATTTGAATCAGAAAAGAGGAACCACGGTCCGACAGGGTTATTTGTTCAACCCTAGAGAGTGGGTTTCGATCCTCGTATTGAACCCATGGCTATCCCATTTTGGATCTGGTTGTATGCTCTTTCGATGGATTTTTGGGGTGAGCAGGTTTTGGAAATGATCGGTAACTCCCTCGGTAGACATCTGGGCGTCTCCAAGGACACCATAGAAGGTAACACAACTGTCTTTGCAAGAATTTGCATTGAAATGGATATTAGCCAGCCTCTACCGATAGAGGTGGAACTTGAACTGGTAGGAATATCTTGGATCCAATAGTTAGATTATGGGGCTCTACCCTTCAGATGCAGAGTTTGCCACAAACATGGGCATTTGGCATGATTTTTTCCAAATATTTTGAACACAAAAATGGAGGCTCCGCTTGGAATGCCAAATCACCCCAGAGAGGGTAAGTCTACTCTTGTCAAAGAACCACCCAATACTCCTCAGGGTAATGATGTTCAAAAATATGGCTTTGAACAGCCCAAAAGAATGAGAAAGCAAAAGAAAAATGGTAAGGAGTAATCACAACTCAAGCCAGCTAATAGGTATGAAATTTTTAAGACACTAGTGGATCAAGAGGATAAAGTCATGGAAGGAGTGGATGGGAATATCGAGGATAATAACATCCACACTCATGCTTCTCCTTCATCTCCCCCTGTATTAGAACAGGTGATTGAGTCCATTGAGTTACTGTAGCCAGAGAATGTAGGGGCATTGATAGTGCACTCCCAAGAACAGCCAATAATTAAGGATGTCAGCATGGGAATTGCAAAAAATAACAGAGAAAGGCCAGCCTTAGGGATAACTCATGTGGAAAAGAGATCCAAAAATAGCAACTCTCAAGGAGCGGGCAGAAAGTATAATAAGGACCTGCTAGTAGTTCAAGGAGACAAGCTGATCACTGGAGGATCGGTGAGGACAATTGATTCTTACTACTCTCAAGGTTTTCAATGATTATTCAATCTTGGAATGTTAGGGGTTTAAATAGTAGAACCCATCAATCTATTGTTCAAAGACTTAGAAAAATGTAAAACAGACTTTTTGTTCATCCAAGAGACAAAAATGTCTTTAGATCTTATGTGTAAAATAGTTAGTAGAATCTAGAGGGGTGCTGGTCATATGGATGTGGCTGCCCAAGGTGCCTCAGGGGGGATTGTTACTCTTTGGAACCCTTTGGAATGGACTACAATAGAACATATAGCTTGGAGGGGTGTTCTCACATCTCATTTTAGGAATAATGTCACAGCTGAACATGTTTTAATCACAAATTTTTATGGGGCTCAAAACCTTGATGGCCAGAGGCTCCAATGGAAAGTTGTACACAACATGAGGTCCTCAAGGGAAGATTTAGATTGGATTATTGCTGGGGATTTTAATTCTAAATTATCTGCTCGAGATCAGGAAGGTGGAACCCCAGTTTTGGATCCAGGGGATCGGCTTCTAATTGCCCAAGTCCAGGCCTTTCACCTAGTGTATATTAAAGGCCCTAGAACCTACTTTACTTAGAATAACAAGAGGAGGGAGCCACATAGTAGGAAGGTAAAGCTAGACCATTTTTTGGTCTCAGAGGAGGCATTTGTAAAGTGGAATATTAAATTCCAAATTTTGGAGGGCCCAGTTTTAGATCACTTTCCCATTTTGTTGGAGGGAGGGACTATGACAAGGCAACATCACAAACATTTTAAATTTGAGAATTTTTGGTTACAAAAGGAGGATCTTCGAAAGAAAATTCCACAGTGGTGGGAAGAAGGTCGTCTACCTTTTGGGACAGCAATGTTTAGATTCGACAAACAGCTTCATTTTGTCAAAGTTAAACTGAAACAGTGGAGGCAAACTAATAAGTTAGATTTCTAACTCCAAAGAGCTCCCTTGGTGGCCAAATGGGAAGAGGTTCAAAAACACTTCAGGGAAGGAACAATTACTGAGCAGCTCAAAACCGAGGATGATGCCTTGCGCAAAGTGGTTGAGGACATTGATAACCAAGAGGAGACTTACTGGAAACAGAGAGCAAGAAACACTTGGTTATTAGAAGGAGATAGAAATACAAAAATTTTCCATCAATCAGCCTATGCTAGGATATAGATGAATAACATGGAAGTCCTTCAATATGAGAATGGAAACTTCTTTGATACTCTTCCTGGTATGCATTCCCATTCAATGGATTATGTTTCTAAACTTTTTAAGGAAAGTATGGAGCAAGATGTAGAGGCTCAAAATGAAGTTATTTATGTCATACCCTCTGTTATCTCTAAAGAAGAAAATCAGGCCCTTCTTAGACCCATTGATAGAGATGAACTGAAGAATGTGGTCTTTGGAATGAGCACTGGAAAATCTCCAGGTCTAGATGGTTTTCCTATTGAGTTTTTTTAGGCCTTTTGGGATACCTTGGAGGAGGATGTTCTGGCTGTCATAGAGGAGTCCAGAACTAATAAAAGAATGCTTAAGGCAATAAATCATACCTTCATCACTTTAATTCCAAAAGGTGAGGAGGGGGCTCATATCTCTGATTTCAGACCTATTGCATTATGCAATGTGATTTATAAAATAATCACAAAGATAATGGCTAAACGGCTAAAACCTCTCCTTCATAACATCATTTCCTCATAGAAAGGGGGTTTTGCAGAGGGTAGATATATCTTGGATGGGGTGGTTCTCGCCCAGGAGGCAATCCATACAATGCAAAAATCTGGTAATAAAGGAATGTTCATTAAACTAGATATGTCCAAGGCTTATGATAGGGTGGAGTGGGGATTATTTTCAAAGATGATGGCAGCCTTTGGTTTCTCTCAGGACTGGATAGATTGGGTCATGAGTTGTGTTTCTACGCCTTCTTATTCTGTTCTAATCAAGGGTCTTCCCTTGCAACCTTTTGGAGCCACACGTGGTCTTCGTCAAGGGGACCCTTGCTCTCCCTATATTTTCCTAATTTTGGCTGAAGGATTAGGTAGACTCTTCTTGAGGAGAAGACATCAAGGCCTGATAACAGGTATCAAGGTGGGTGAGGAAATTTTGACTCACTTACAGTTTGTGGATGATACAGGACTGGTTGGAGTGGCCAGCTTTAGGGAAGCTAGAGGAATTAGAGATACTCTTAATGTCTATCTTAGGGCATCAAACCAAGTCATCAATTATAAAAAATCCAAAGTGGTCTTCTTCAATCTTGACCAAAGGCTACAGGATAGAGTTATAGAGATCTTGGGATTCACTAGGACCTCTCTTCTAGTAGTTTACTTGGGGGTTCCTTTGCATTTCAAAAAATTAAAAATAGATATCTGGAAGGATCTTTTGGATGGTATCAAAGATATAATGAATCATTGGTATCATAAATGGTTAAGCTATGGGGGTAGATTAACTTTCTTACAGTCAGTTATTCAGGCCATGCCAATTTATAAATTCTCTATCCTGGCTGCCCCACATACTATTTGGAAAGAGCTGGACAAAATGGCTAGAAGATTTTTATGGGAAGGAGCAAAAGGGGAGAGGAAATGGGCTTTGGTTGGTTGGGATAAAGTTACCCAGCCCAAGGAAAAAGGAGGGCTGAGACTAAGAAGCTCCAAGCTTAATAACAAAACTTTGGTTGGAAAACTGTACTGGAGGTGGATTTCCCAACCAACATCCTTATTCAGTAGAATCCTAACGAGTAAATACTTGGGTCATGTTCACCCCAATGAATTGGGTCGTTTCCCTCTGGATGGTACTAGATCCTTAGTGTGGTAGGCTATCAAGCTTGGATATCAGGTTATTAAAGACCAATTGTTTTGGAAAGTGGGGAGAGGGGAGAAGGCACGTTTTTGGACTGATTCATGGGACCAGTACCCACCCATCATTGCTGAGTTTCCCAAATTGCAACCAATTAAATTTGCCATAGAAGCCAAGGGCTGGGTCCAAATTGAAAGTTATTTCAACACTAGCCAAATGGGGGAGTATAAGTTCAAGAAGTTTAAGAGGTTGGAGGAGTGGCCAATTACAATCCCTCCGGAGCTGGCACCCATCTTGACCAAAATCTTGACAGAAAGGTTTCTCATAGGGAGAGATGAGGAGGATGAATTAGCTTGGGGCTATGGGAACCTTGGGGTATATACAGTGAAGGACGGATATGATAAGATCCTCCCAGAGCCTCCCCCACATTCATTTCTGGTTTAATATTGGAGGAAGATATGGCATTCCAAGGGCTAGCCAAAAGTGAATTTCTTTGCCTGGCAGTTTATGCACAATGGAATTCTCACTTTTGACAATCTCAGAAGTAGAGGAATCATCGATCTATCTCAGTGTGTATTATGCCACAAGAACGAGGAAACAAATGATCATCTGATGTTTGAGTGCCCTTTCACGTGTCAAATTTGGAAGCATTGGTTCTATCACTATAAACTCCAGGCTAATGGTGATTTGACTCAAACCAATATTTGGGAAAGATGGAAGAGAGGTAGATTTAAATCTAAAGATCTTCGAATTGGTTGGGAGCTTGGATTACTTTTCATCTGGTTGTAGGTGTGGTTGGAGAGAAATGCTCGTATTTTTAGATGTGGTTGGAGAGAAATGCTCGTATTTTTAGAGAAACTTTCTCCTCGCTAGATGGAGTTTGGCAGGTCATCTGGAGCAAAGTCACAGAAACTGTTGCCATCTATGCTGAAGAGGAAAATTAGGTTGGTATTAGGCCACTGGAAGATGGAGCTGAAGAGCAAGAGAGATAGGACAGAGCTAGCTGGAAAACTCCCCTAGAAGGTTGGATCAAAATCAATACTGATGGAGCTGCAAAAGGTAATCTGGGTAGTGCCAAAATTGGTGTAGTTTGTCGGGATCATGCTGGTTCAGTGCTCTATTGGGAACTACAAGGTTTGGGAAGAGCCACAAAAAATGAAGCAGAAGCCATTGCTATCAAATTTGGTTCCATCTGGGCTATTAATTAGGGCCATAGGAGGATAATTCTCGAGTCTGATTCTCAAATTTTGGTTGGCACTCTAGACTGCATGAGAAACTTTGCTTCGAAAGCATGGATGTTGCAGATTCTGGTCTCTAAAATAAAGGAACTATGGAGGGAATTAGATGATGTGATCCCCGTCTATGTGAGTAGAGATTTAAATAAAGCGACCAATTTCCTTGCGAAGATGGGTGCTGAGAAAGAGGTAGGGGTGCAGCTGCACAATGACATGCTTTTGGAGGATGAAGTGATTAGGTAGGGTCTTGAACAATCCTTGAGACAATGAGCAAAGATAATGCTAAGGGTGGTTTTTGTTGCAATATCGTGACCTATTGCACCATCACGACATTTGGAGAGAAGCTATCGTGATATCGCAACATGTTGCACCGTCGTGGCCTTTGGAGGGAAGTTGTCATGATATCGTGACATGTCATGTCGTCACGGCATTTGGAGAGAAGCTATCATGATTTCATGACCTATTGCGCCATCACGGCCTTTGGAGGGAAGCTATCATGATTTCATGACCTATTGCGCCATCACGGCCTTTGGTTGGAAGCTGTCACAATTTTGTGACACTTTTGGAGAATGGGTGCCAAGGGGGATAATCGTTGCGATATTGTGAAACTTTTGGATAATATGCGCCAAGGGGAAAAGCCATCATGATTTTGTGACACTTTTGAAGAATGGGTGGCAAGGGGAAAAATCGTCATGATATCGTGACACTTTTGGAGAATAGGTTCCATGGAAAAAATACGTCGTGATATCGCGACTTTTTTGGAGAATGAGCGCCAAGGGGAAAAGTCGTCGTGATTTCATGACACTTTTGGAGAATGGGCGCCAAGGGGAAAATTTGTCATGATATCACGACATTTTTGGAGAATTGGCACCAAGGGGAAAAGTCGTCGCAATATCGCGACACTTTTGAAGTATGGGCGCCAAGGGGATAACTCGTCGCAATATCGTGACACTTTTGAATAATGGGCGCCAAGGGGAAAACTCGTCGTGATATCGTGACATTTTTGGAGAATAGGTGCCATGGGGAAAAATCATCGTGATATCACGACACTTTTGAAGAATGGGCGCCAAGTGGAAAACTCGTCGCGATATCATGACACTTTGGAAGAATGGGTGCCAAGGGGAAAACTCATCGCGATTTCGTGACAATTTTGGAGAATAGGTGCCATGGGGAAAAGTCGTCATGATATCGTGACACTTTTGAAGAATGGGCGCCAAGAGGAAAACTCGTCGCGATATCGCGGCACTTTTGGAGAATAGGTGCCATTGGGAAAACTCGTTGTGATTTCGTGACACTTTTGGTGAATGGGCACCAAGGGGAAAAGCCATCGCGATTTCGTGACACTTTTGGTGAATAGGCACCACGGGGACAGGCTGTCACGATATCACATGTCGTAATTTCACGACTTGTTGCTCTGGCGTGGCCAAGGTTGGTTTGTTGTCGCGATATCGCGACATGTCACGATTTCGTGACATGTCGCGTTTTCATGCCATGTTGACTTTTTGTGGTCTGCGATGGAAAGTGGTGCATTTTCGTGCCTTGTAATCATGTTTCTTTGTTCGCGGCTATGATGTGTTTGCTCCCAATTGTAACTAATATTTGTTTTAATACAATTTTTTTCAATTTTTTCAAAAAAAAACTTTATGAATCATATTTTTAGATTGTGTATTATGAAGTTCATTTTTTTTATTAGGTGGAAAACAAGGGTTTTTGATAGGGTCCCCAAACCTTTTATAAAATTATAAATTGGACCAACCAAGAAGGCTCAAAAATATCAAATAAATACAATAGAGTAAAATGAATGGCCTAGCCCACACAAAATAGGAGAGAAACAATAGTCAACAAGGACACAAAGAGAACAATACAATAGAAAACTAGAGATAGAGCCAACCATATATAGACCTAGAAAAAATAGACTACTAGAGAAAAAAAGAACCAAAGCACCTACTGTAGATTCTTCTCATTAGATGTCTTGTTTTATTTGAGGTATTTCATCATAAAACCAACATATTCAATGTAAAAAAAATTCAACTTTATAGATCTATTGAGGTAAGATATTAGGTCATTCACTGTCTTCTAGGCCATCTCAACATTCTTAAGGGGGTCATAGGACAATTGGAGGTCCTATTCTAAGCCCGAGAACCCATCACCCAAACTTTTAAAAATAAGAAATAACTTGATAGATATTACCTTCATTATTAATTTTGAATATCAGTCGCTTTGAATATCTAGCCTTACGCTCACAAATTTTGGTATTTGGTTGGGACTCAATCTTCATTGAATTACCTTTATAATATTTGAACATGCTAGATGGGCCCTTACGAGACTTCAAAGATTCATGCTTCAACAAGAAAGTGTCTCCAAGAGGGTCTGAATCCTCCTTGATGAACTTCTTAAAAGAAGTTAGTGAGTTGGCTAAAAGCTTCTTACTCTCCCACATGCTATCCATATTAACATTGTAATGATCCAAAAACACACAAATAAAAAATACAAAAATAGAAAGAGTTTTTTTACTAAGGAGAGGGATACATGAACCCTTCATGAACCCCTAACCCAACTAACATTTACCTAATATTTCAATCCCCTAAGTTTTCTTGGAAGTTACATATCATGAAGTACCCTATCATAAGTCCATCTGTGTAGGTGTATCATGTTTCACTGTAGATAAGCCCATCTGTCCCATATTTCTTTATGAGCTAGACCTATCACCCTGAGTCCATCGAAGGTATACATGCATATCTATACCATACAGACATCATTATGTGTAGGTATACTATGAGTATTACGATTTAAGCTATCTTGTCTCCATGATGAGCTATCTTAACTCATATGTAATATCTTCACAACTTAGTCCTTTATCTCCCTAATTGGTGTCAATTTCCTTAGGTCTCCTATGTTCAACCTAAGGGGTTCTCAATTCCCTTAGGTTACCTATGTTCACCCTAAGGGGTTCTCAATTCCCTTAGGTTACCTATGTTCACCCTAAGGGGTTATTAATTCCCTTAGGTCATTCCCTTAGGTCACCTCTAAGTTCACCATAGAACTCTACACTTATATTTCTATCATCAAGCAATCAAAAAATGATACATATAGATACTACATCATCAGAAAGCAATCACCAAGCATCCAATAAATAAAGCAATATTAACACCAAAAGAGAATCAGCTACATAATATAACCAAATATAGAAATAAAGTAAAAGTACTTTCTTTAAATCAATAAACAATTATTGCATTATAATTTGCATGGTAAATCCTTCTTACTTTAAGGAATATTACAATAACTGCAATGGGGATATATTCCCATAATTCTAGTCTATTTGAGCATAAGTAAATCAATGTAAGATACAATTACCTATACTCTGTTTCCATTGAACTCCTTTGCTTCTCCTTGCTTCCCATTGGATATTTGAGGATATTAGGGTATCCAGATACTCATGGTTCAATATAGGCATACCTTTAAATGCATCTACTCATTTACATTTCCAAATTACAACTATACAAAATTCAATTAAGTTTCTAACCATCTAATGCATAATGGATATTATAAAAGAACCTTTACTTTTATTTTCCCCTCTCAAGTTCCCTTAGATATTTATCCATCATGTACTACTTAGATCAAGATCTAACTTTAATCAAATTTATTCATGTCTTAAAGCATTAAAGTATCATACCCTTAACCTTTGAAACAATCTCATTCATTTTCATTCCCTAAATGCAAGCCTCGTAACTTCAATTCAAATAATAAATCTACATCTTTTTTAAATCATAATTTCCAATCAACAAATTATTTTTTAAAACATTAAATTCCAATACCTTTAATCTTTAAAATAATCCTTCATTCATTCTCTAAATTTAATCCCCATAACTTCAATTCAAAGAATAAATCTACATCCTTTTTAATTTACAATTTCAAATCAACCAATTACCGTTTAAAGCATTAAAGTCCAATACCTTTAATATTCAAAATAATCATTCATTCATTTCCTAAATTGAAGCCCCATAAATTCAATTTAATGAATAAATCCACATCATTTTTAATTGAAAAATCCTAAGATAATCAAATTTAATCAAAGGGTTCATTCTCAATTAAAAACCTTTAATAAATCCCATAAAAATCAAAGGGTCGCTTCTAATTAAAATATGTCAATAATTTCATATAAATCAAAAGTTCCTTCCTAATTAAAAAGCCTTCAATAAAGTCACATAATTCAAATGTTCTTTATAATTAAAATCCTTCATTATATTTTATATGAATTAAAGGTCCCTTTCTAATTAAAAGACTTCAATAAATCTCATATAAATCAAAGGTTCCTTTCTAATTAAAAGCCTTCATTATATTTTAAATAAGTCAAAGGTTTTTTCTAGTTAAAAGCCTTCAATAATTTCATAGAAATAAAATGTTCTTTATAATTAAAAGCCTTCATTATATTTTAAATAAATTAAAGGCTCTTTCTAATTAAAAGACTTCAATATTAATAGAGGTCTGAGGTGTAGACTAAATGGTTCATCCAAACCCCATAAGGGGAGCGGAGGTCCAAGGTTCAAATATCGGGCCTCGTTGGACTGAACGCTTGTCCCTTTCCTGGTGCTTTCAGCAGCATAAAAGGTTTAAAATGATTGTGGCATGGTGGTTATAGGGGCGAAATGCATGAAGATTTGTGTGGCGACTTCTGGGGTGGACAACACAAAATACTATGATGGCCATAAAAAGGTGGATAGCCTGCTCAGATTCGTGGCAGCTACTGATTCCACCATGTAAATTCAAAAATAAAAATAAAAATTAAAAGACTTCAATAATTTTATATAAATCAAAGGTTCTTTATAATTAAAAGCCTTCAATAATTTCATATAAACTAAAGGTTCCTTTCTAATTAAAAGCCTTTAATAAATCCCACATAAATTAAAGGATATTTCTAATTAAAAGCCTTGAATAAATCTCATATAAATCAAAGGTTATTTTCTAATTAAAAGCCTTCAATAAATCTCATATAAATCAAATGTTCTTTCAAATTAAAATACTTCAATAATTTCATATAAATCAAAGGTTCTTTCTAGTTAAAAGCCTTCATTATATTTTAAATAAATCAAAGGTCCCTTTCTAATTAATTAAGTTTTACAACACCTTTCTAGGGCAGGGTCTACAACCAGAGGCCAATGCCTTCCAAGGCGGATGTTGAACAACCATGGCAAAACCTAACATCTAAGAAAACTAGAACTAGGTACTACTCTTACCTTTGTCATAACAGAGTTTCCACTCTTGGAGCATGATACTCTCAATTACTCGGTGCTCTCAACTTTGACAATGCTCTTAGACACGTACTACCCTCGAACCCTCACAATGCTTCCTTCAACATATCATGGCCTTTGAAAATGCACAATGTTCACCATTAACGCTCACTGGCTTCCATAGCACAGTGCTCACCAATTAAGACATACTTTTATTTCATAGCGTACAGTACTCACCAATTAGACACACTTTGGTTTCATAGCGCACATCACTCACCAAATAATACATGGTGGTCTCTATCTAAAATACATCACTCACACTCTAGTTTTATAGCACACATCGCTCACCAATTAGACACACTCTGGTTTCATAGCATATAATGCTCACCAATTAGACACACTCTAGTTTCATAATGCACATAGCTCACAAATTAACACATGTTGTCTTATTTAAAACACATTCTAGCTTTCTAAAGCACAATGTTCTCCATAAATATATGGTGGTTTCTCTAAGATACAACTTGGCTTTCTAAAGCACAACCCTCTCCATAAATATATGGTGCTTTCTCTAAAACACACCTTGGCTTCCTAAAGTACAGTGCTCACCAATAAATATATGGTTGTTTCTCTAAAACACAACCTAGCTTCCTAAATCATAGTGCTCACCATAAATATATGGTGGCTTATTTAAAACACATCCTAGCTTCCTAAAGCATAGCGCTCACCATAAAAAAATGGTGGCTTATTTAAAACACGACCTGGATTCCTATATTTTCCATGGACTTTCATGCTATAGAGGAAATAAAACTAGGGAAGAATAACTAGGTTTTCACACCATACCAACACAAATACAAATCAGATTCAATGTTCAAAGCAATCCAACCTTAAAAATTTTGCGGAGATGGAGATCTGGTAATGTCTAGCTACCTCCCCTCCTCGCTTCTAGCACATTATTTTTTTTCTCCCCAGTCCGTGGTCTGCGTCTCCTTGGTGCTCCCCTCCTTCCTCTCTTGTTCTATGTCCTATTTTTTCTTTCAATTCTCCTTACGTGCCTCCTTGCCTAGGTAGCTCATTTATCATTCTTATCGAAACCTCCCCAACCTCGAGCTTCTTCCTTCAATGCTCTGTCCCCTATCCTCTATGAGTTCCTTCCCATAATTCCCACCTTTTGAAATTAGTAGCCTCATAGGCTATTTTCATAGGTTTCACTATATAGGAAAAGGAAATAATTATATTTTTAAAATGAGGATGATACACTTTAAATAAAATATCATTCCCATGATATTTATCAACTCTTAAACATATTTATTTTATTTAAACAATATCATTATTGTTTTTTTAAATAAAATAAAAAAAAATCTATTTCTTCTTAAATGGATTTTATTTTATTAATTGTAATTAATTAAAGTCTTTTAATGAATTTTTCCATTATCATTAAAATGAAAAACTTTAATTAATTCAAAAGAAATCTCATTTTTTAATTGCAATGAATTTAATCAATGAACTCCAAAGTTAAACATTATTTAATTAAAACTTGATTAATTAATTTAAAGAAATATGTATTCGGCATATAAATTTAATTTTTTTTCCTTCATACGAATGATAATCTACTTTCACTTCAACATGATAGTTTACTTTAGGCACCCACACATATTTTTTTATTTCTCTCCTATAGAAAACCCAACATTAATCTACCCAAGCTCTAATGTAGTATAGAGAAAATAAATTTATAAAACAACAAAGACGAAGTCTTTCCATCAACCCAATCACCTATCTTAGCCAGATATTTTATGATAGCTACTAGGCTATCAACTAAATCTCAATATGATCAGTCATCGGTGATTATTCCTTACGTCAATGCATACGTATATTTAGGTATCTATTTATGTTACCTCCAAGTACCTTAATCATCATTTTCCCTAATCTTTCATACCCTCATTCCTGGTGGGTGATTCTACCTGTTCCACCTATGAGTGTACATAATCTTGCATACTTGGCAATATGTTAGCGATAAAATACACTTATAAATCAACTAAATATCATATAGTTTATTTTATTGTTCAAAATAGGTATCACCACATCATAGGTTAATACATTTCTTTCTTTGTATCATAAAGTCAGCTAGAGAGGGTCATGAAAAACATCAATGTTTTAGAAAATATGTCTTCCTAAGATAATCTTGTCCATCTTATCATCGTTTTTAGCAACATGATCAAATATAATATTTAGAAAACTTTGGTGAAGTGGGATAGAGAATTTTTTATGGTTGACTTGGTCTACTATCTTTTTAATGGAACTAAATAGAAACATAAGGATGTTAATCAACTTTTTGTTATACATATTATTTATAAATGTAAAATGAAAGCTTCTCACTATAGTGGTTTATCCATAAGGAGTGAAGTAGTCCATAACTTCGAGCACCACCCTATCCAAAGGGGCTTTTAGAGACTCTTGAAGGTATCCATTCTGAAACTTTATTGAGTGCTCATATTTACCTATAAATATTCTGATTTCTTTGGCTAAGAACTGCTTAGACCTATTAATGCATTCTCTAGCAATAGGGAGACCCACAACTTCAAATATGAGAGGGAAGGAAATGGTGAATTCCACCCCCTTTATCAAAACTTTTCCATCAACCTAGGATAATATCATCTACTTGGCCATCTTTGTATCAAAGACATTAAATTTCTTGATTAGATACATCAAACCCGCTTTATCCAAAATCTTATAAACATCATCAGATAGGGTTAGGGCAATAGGTTCCACACCTTTTAGGTTCCGCAACACAAGTAAACATGCAAGAGCTTCTAAATATGGACAAGAATTAGGAGACCCTAGCTAAAAGTTAGATAATGATTGATAGATTCAAAATATCTTTCTCTTTGCAAATAAATTAGTTTTTTTCCCCTAGAAACATCCTTTTGGCATAGTGGGTACATCATTTAATCTAAAGCATGATTCCAAGAAAACTTTAATACTTCACAATATAAATATGGATATTGTTAGCTCGAGCCTTCCTCTAATAGGATATAAAATAGAAAATAGCATACGATCGATGATCAAGAATTAAAATTTAGAAAATAGAGCTTTAGTATCAATGACAAGTAGAAGCGTTCATTAGCAATATCATGATTCGACTCGAATACATCAATGGGATACTAGCGATGCGGTCATCATGCCACCTTGTCTTCCAAATGATGCTAATCTAATAAGGTATTAAACTCATAATAATGATAAACCCCACATATAAAGGTATTAATTACTACCATTGAAAGCATAGAAAAAGCATGAGTATTTCAAAATATGAGAAGGACAATGTCAAGAAAGACCTATCTTGGGAAGGATGCCTTGACAAAAGATCTCATGGCATAATTTATAGATACCAATAGCAGATCTTAAAATCCTCATAAGTCTTTGGTTGGGAACACAAGGCAAATTAAAAATTTGAAAGACACAAAATATGAAAGATGCAAGACATCATCTGGGCATAGGCAAAATGGTGAAGGGATAAAAAAAAATACTAAGGCATGAAGGGGCCAACACACGTGAAATAATTCACATCCATTATAAAATAGAAGCCTACCATAATAGGACTCTGATGGTACTTGGGATGTTGTAGAGTTATAATTTTTTGGGAGGATTCTTGGCTTCATGACTAGCCTCTCGTCAATGATCCAAATTTTTCATTCCTTAATCCTATTACTGACATCCTTTTTGATAGAAAAGTTGCATATTTTATTATTCAAGGCCCCAGTAGATGATAGTGGAAATCAATCCATCCTAATAGCCCAATCATCCAAATCAATGATGTGTCCAAGACCCTCAAAAATCTCCTTCAGTTCTGTGTAATCCCCAACAACCAGACCTTCGATTGCCTAGTCTGGAAGATGTCTGAAGATGCCGCTTTCACCATTAAGACTACTTACTATAGTTAGGATCTGCCTCTAGAAAAATGAGATATAGCTAAGATTTTCTTGGTAAAAAATATTATACCCAATGTCTCTTTCTTCTTGTGGCTGGCCTCCCAGAATAAAATCTTCACCATCAGTAATATTATGTCCAAAGGCCTTTTCATCCCTAATTGGTGCATCCTGTGTAAGTCGAACTAGGAATTGGCCACCACATTTTATTAGAATGTCCTTTTTTGTTGGTTGTGTTGAATATTTTGTTTGAAAACTTTAGCATTGCTTGGTTCCAATGACCATATATATCTCAACTCTTCCATAAATGGCCTCAACCCTTTTAGAATTCGTAGCTCAGATTCCTTTGGAAATATTGCCTTCACCACTACCTCTGGAAAATCTGGTTAGAATACAATAGTAGAATTTTTAAAGCTTAGGCCAATACCCATCACAATACTACCCCCAAATTTTTATCCCTAACCCCTAAAAATACATTTGTTATCTCTTCCTCTAAAGATCCTAAACCGAGCCTTGAAGCTAGCCTTGTGTTGAATTTCGAGCTTACTAATATTTCAAGTGTACCTTCTTCTATCAACAAATCTATAATTAGGTGGACCCTTTCATATTCTATATGGATTAAATTCAACTTTTATTGAGCTATGAAATGAAATATTTGTGTCGCTGGTGGGGGAGGTATCCTCAGAGACATCCAAGGGAAAATATATCTAGCATTTGCAAAAAATATTGCAACCCATATGAACAACATGGCCGAAGCTTGTGCATTATACCAAGGTTTTCTTCTTATCAACAATATGAACATTAACAGACTAAATATTGAAGGGGATTCTCTCCATATCATCAACTACCTTAAAGGAAACTGTATCCATTCTTGGTCCTTAAGTAACATCTTATATAAATGTAAAAGGTTTATCAAAAAGTACAATAACATTGTCATCCAACACGTCTGCCATAAGGGAAACGAAGCTGCTAATTGGTTAGCTAACATGGGTGTTAAATAAATCTTCATCCAGGTGTGGAACAACTCTTTCCCGCATGATCTCAAAATTGACAACTCCAATGAGGATGTATATCTCATGTAATCATTCTGAGGTTGTCATCATGGCTTCTAGAAAAGTTTTTGTTTTTATTCCCAATACCGTGGCACCCTCGGGCAGCAAGGAATATTTTCATTGGTACCTTGTTAGCTTTCACAAGGTCATTACCCTATACCTTAAGCAAATATCATGGAATCGAGTCCCCTTTTTTGAGCCCTAAGGCTGTAGCACAAAGAGCAAGGATGGTGTTTCAACTCCCCAAGAAATATTTTCTTCTAAGCCTCATGTCTCCTCGTACAACTTGGAACGTGGTAATTCTTCCATTTTGTATCTGGTAGCGCATGCTTTCATATTTAAACTATGCAACATAGGTTTTCTCAATTTTATACAGGAAAGTAACTATTACCATGTTTCAAGGAGCCCCTATCTTTTTGCAACCCTCAAGGATGGAAACATTATCTTTATCATGGTATTTATTCTATTTTAGGTGAATGTGCCACCATCTAATAGAAGTTGGTAGAACATGCTTAGTCTTCATATCCTCTAGGAGGTATGGTCTAGTTTTGATTACATGAATTACTAGAAATAACTCTTCACTGTTTGCATGGTCATGGATGACATAATTTGTTATTACACCCTCATTACTATGGCCAATTCACACACCAAAGTCCACTCTATATTGATTCCTAGACTTTCTCTAGGTCCAAGCATGGTTAAGCCTATGTGTGATGTTTGCGAGCTATTAAATAATCCTCAGGTTTTCCTTTCTCTCAAGCATGTCAATGTCTTCCCTTCTAAGTGCTTGCTTATTACCCATGATCCTTTCTTCCTTGTCATGGCCATAATTGAGCCTAACACCCTTATCCTAGAAACTGACATTGAAACTATTTTCAAGAATCATGGTTTCCTTACCTTTCTTGGGAAGTTCAGGTGTATCGATGATGAAATAATGAATGATTTGGTTAATTATTGGGTGAATGGCTAGGTCAATGTCAAAGGATTTAAGTTCAATATCACCATGACTCTTCTGAAGAAGATAACTAAACTCCCAAATAATGGTTTTAAGCTACATAGAGACAATCATACCATTCAAGAAGAGCTAAAGTATTTCACTAATAAGGGCAAGAAACTAGTTAGAAACTAAAAAGGCATCATCATGAAAAATTTGTCGAAGCCATGGTGTAGAACATTAATCCTTGTGATGTAGTACATCATAGTGGACAATATTGATGAACCAATGAGGAGTTTCTACTTCGAATTCCTAAACCACCTTAGGAATGTCAAAGAGGTAAATATCCCCAAATATCTCAGAAGATCATGGTGTTATCCATTGAGAGTATACAAGAGAAAGCTTCCCCTCATGTCAAGCACCAAGTATTATTTATGATAATTTACAATCACATCCTCCAGAAAGTGGTAGCCAAGGTGACTATCAACCTAGTTATCTGCTATGAAGAGGAAAAACTATGTATTGAGTCTATGATAAATAGTCATAATTCTTGCAACCGTAGAAGCTCACCAAAAAATATGATAGATAAAAGGAAATACTTGGATAAAATTTTGAAGGCCAACGAGTACACAACGATAGAGATCATGGATCCAAAGCTTGATCAGTCCTTCATGAATGATAAGCATCATCGCCAGGGCTAGATGTGACCCTTTAGAGATCATGATCGAAATGTTGAAAATATATACCAGTCCTAGAACAGAGCCATGACCAGCTTCTAACATGTGATCAAAATTTCCAAAGTGATCTCTGCCAACAAAAGTGAAAATTTCAAGGCCATCCTCCAAATCAAACTAGCGAGAAGAAAATTATGGAAGTGTTAACTCCAGAGTAATATGGTTAGCGGTATTTTTTGTTTAGCATCATATTTTCCATTTTCTTGTTAGGTTTCCCTCCAACTCCCCATGGTATGTTCCTTCTTTGGTTGTTCTTGCTTCTGTTTAAGTGGTTAAATATTTTTTGTTGTTTCTATTTGTACAAGGTTCAAGGACCATTTCAAAACTCTTTCCACCAATATAAAAAATAAAGAATTGAATTCCAATAGATATTGTCACCCATTGTCTACCATAACTCTTAAGCATTCAAATTTATCAGTCATGTTCCTCGATAATTAGGTTAGCTTTGTAGGTGCATATGTTAAGACTAGTGCCAATATTTTTTATTAATGCATATTTAGATTCATTAAAATATGGCCAACTATGTTTCAATATTAATAAAGAGTTGAATTGTGAATTCAGGGTTGTACGATGTTGATAAGATTTATATATTATTATAAATTTTAAATTTAATATAAAATATATATTTTAATGTGACATTATTCATGCACGTGGTAAGCGACGATAGGGGTATTGTCTAGTTCTTAGTAGTGTCTTTGGTCTCAAAACTAATATTATACTAACGAATTTCTCAAAACCTTCTAATTTACAATTCAAAACCATAATATTAAAATAAATGCCTTGATAAAACTTGAATATATAAGTAAAATATCCATTTTGAACTATTAGCTTAATAATGTATGTTACTACTTGAATTTCAGGAAAGTCACAATAAGTCAAAAATCAATAACCACCAAACTAAATTAAATGTGGAAAATCGAACTCCTTTACAAGAAATTAGCTAAAAATCATTATCCAAAAATGTTTCCAAGTCTCTTAAAAGATGTAATATAAGAACTTATTTTTTACTAACTTGAAAGAGCATTAAATAACTCTTAGAGCAATTTTTTTGTTGGAAAATAATCCCAATGCCCCCATTAAATACGGATGTATATAGTAGATAGGCCATTTAAAATAGCCATTTTTTTGCTCTATGAAAATGAATTTGAGAAGCTTCTCCACCATAGACTTCTCCTGTCTTCTTGAAGTTTCCTATGTATGTATATATGCTTCAAGAATGTTATAGATAGTTATTTTTTGAGATAATATAATGAAATTTTTTGAGTAGCAGAATCTAGTTTGTGATTCCCTTTTAGTTCCCTTGTTCTGGTCTATTTTTTATAAAATTGCTTTGTTCCTTTGTGCCTTTTTATGGTTTGTGTATCTTTGTTTGTGCAATTTTTTCATTATACGAGAGTCAAAAAAATATTAGAAACAGTAGCTATGAGATTTTTTGGAAGTGTGACAACCTACAAAGTGGTATCAAAGCTGAAAATCCCTCTCTCACCATGTGAAGGAAACAAACTGAGAAGAGGTTGTGGAAGTCTTTAAGTGCACCCAAATGTGCCAAAGAGCCCGTTGATGTGTGCATATGAATGATAATGATACGGTGCGTGAGACTATGCATGAGGAGATATAAGGTGAAGTTTGTATTTAGTAAGCAAGCATACAAAAAAGAGCGATGTCTGCATACTCACATTAGTGAAAGGAGAAACTGTATGGTTAGCAGTTTGTATATCCCACACCAGATTTTGAGGTCCATGGGAGATCGTAAGTGAAATTTGCCATAATAGAAGCACTTGAAAATTTTAGTTAGCGAAGAGACGATTTCAACTGAGTTAAAGGGCTTCAAAGCCAAATAATTTTGAGAGTAGAATAATTTTAGAGTAAAGATTTCAAAGACCAAAATGGCAGCTCCAAGCACAAACTTGAAAAATTCTAAAATTCCCCAATTCAATGGTAAGAATTATGAATATTGGTCAATTACAATGAAGGCATTGTTTTGTTCTCAAGATATATGGGATCTTGTGGAGAATGGGTTCCCTAAACCTGCAGATGCAGCAACATACAATGCATTAACACAAGAAGAGAAAGATAAATTGAAGGATAATAGAAAGAAGGACTCCAAAGCCCTCTTCTACATATTTCAAGGAGTGGATCAGAGTATTTTCCCAAGGATTGCATCAACAACAAAGTCTAAACAAGCTTGGGATATTCTACAGACAACATATCAAGGTATGGAGAAGGTAAAGACAACTAAATTACAAATGCTAAGAAGGGATTTTGAAACATTGTAAATGAAAGAGTATGAATTAGTAGAACCATTTTTTACTCAAGTAATAGGGCTGGTAAATCAAATTAGATCTCATGGAGAGACTATTGAGGATAGAAGAGTTGTTGATAATATTTTGAGAATTTTACCTACAAAATTTGATTCTCTTGTGGTAGCCATAGAGGAAACAAAGAATTTGGCACAATATTTTGTTGATGAGCTCCATGCATCTTTAATTTCTCATGAACATGGATTGAGTATATCTAGAAATTCCTCATTGGAGAATGCTTTCAAGACACAAGTCACTATTAGTTATGGCAGAGATAGAGGTAGAGGAAGATCAAATTTCAGAGGTAGAGGAAGGAATTCATTTAGAGGAGGAAGAGGCAGCCCATCAAGCTCAAGTGGAAGAGGCAGCAGCGAAAACCCAAGTCAAAATTCAAGCTAAAATCAAGCACAAGGATAAAGGTATGATAAATCTCAAGTTCAATGTCATTATTGTAAAAGGTATGGGCATTATGCAAATGAATGTAGAAAGAAACAATATGATCTTAGCAAACAAAATGCAAATTTCACAAGAGAAAACCAAAACCAGGATAGTATACTTTTAGCATGTAATGTAGTGCAAGAGAATCAAAAGGATGTATGGTTTTTAGACTCAGGTTGCAACAATCATATATCACGAAACAAAGAATTATTTTCAAATCTAGATGAGAATGTTAAATAATATGTCACATTAGGAAATGACAACAAAGTTTCAGTCATGGGGAAAGGAAACATCAATATTCTAACCAAGAAGGGGGAGAAGAAGCATATATCAGATGTGTATTTTGCTCCAGGCTTAAAACATAATTTAATGAGTATTGGTCAGCTTCTTGAAAAGGGCTATAGAGTGTTTTTCAAAAATAAGGAATGCATAATTCTAGATAAATTCCCAAGTAATCATCTTATAAAAAAAGTTCAAATGACAAGTAATAGAATATTTCCCCTAAGGATAACACATGATTTGATGAACCCACAAGTGGAAGAAAAAATTGTAGCAGTCACTCAAACAATTCTTCAAGCTGAAATAAAGGATGAAAATTGGTTATGGCATCTAAGATTTGGACATCTCAACTTTGGAGCCTTAAACCTATTGCATAGGAAAGGAATGGTAAAGGGTTTTCCACTAATAGAAATATCAGAAAAAGTATGATAAGGATGCATTTTACGAAAGATACATAGAAATTCATTTCCAGCAGGGAAGTCAATAAGAGCAAAGGCACCTTTGGAGATCATTCACTTAGATTTGTGTGGGAAAATGCAAACACCCTCATTTAGTGGAATGAATTACTTCTTGACATTCATAGATGATTACACAAGAAAAACATGGATTTACTTTTTAAGACATAAGGATGAGGTATTTGAGTATTTCCATCAATTCAAGGCTCTTGTTGAGAAGAAAAGTGGATACTACATCAAGGTATTGAGAACAAATAGAGGTGGTGAGTATATTTCAAATGAGTTTCTAAATTTTTGCAAGCATCATGGAATTCATAAACAATTTACAGCTAGGTACACCCCTCAACAAAATGGTGTAGCTGAAAGGAAAAATAGAACAATCATGGAAATGGCTAGGAGTATGCTGAAAGCAAAGCATTTGCCAAATGAATATTGGACAACAATAGTACAATGTGCAGTCTATATTATGAATAGATGTCCAACAAAAAGTGTAAGAAATATGATTTCGGAAGAAGCATGGAGTGGAAGAAAGCATAGTGTTTCTCACATGAGAGTATTTGGATGTGTGGCCTATGCACATGTCCCGAATGAGTTGAGAAAGAAATTGGAAAGCAAAGGAGAAAGATGCATATTTGTGGGATATAGTGAAGAGTCCAAGGCATATAAATTATTCAATCCAATAACCAAGAAAATCATAATCAGTAGAGATGTGCAGTTTATAGAAGAGGAAGCATGGGATGGAAGTTTGGAGAAAATAGTGAATGTTATAGCAAGTTCACCACAAGAATATGAAGAAGAAATAATAACAATAAATACTCCTCAAATTGTGACTCCTCCCACACCCATTCAAGCTCAACAAAGTGGTCCTCAAGTGACACCTTCAGCAAGTACTAAGACAACATCACGAATACAAGTTGGTACTCCTTCAAGTGCACATCAAACACCATCAGTAGGCCCATCATATAGTCCAACTTCAAGTGACTCTTCAAATCCAACTTTGGCAAGTTTAAGGAGACAAAAATTCAGAAGTTTAAATGATAGTTATCAGCAAGAAGAAGATGAAAACAATGCAGGTCAGAATTCTCTCTTTGCTTTATATGCACCTGTAGATGATCCAATTCACTTTGAAGATGCAATTAAAGAAGAAAAGTGGATAGCAGCCATGGATGAAGAAATAGAAGCCATAGAAAATAATGATACATGGGAATTAGTGAGTCTTCCACAAGGAAAATATGTCATTGGTGTAAAGTGGGTCTATAAGACAAAATGCAATGCTGAAGGAAATATTGAAAGATACAAAGCAAGACTAGTTGTTAAGGGATACAAACAGCAGTAAGGAATCGATTATGATGAAACATTTTCTCCAGTTGCAAGGATGGAAATAGTAAGGATATTTTTAGCAATAGCAGCACAATATAAATGGAAAGTATATCAAATGGATATAAAGTCAACATTTTTAAATGGAGTGTTGAAAGAGGAAGTGTATGTGGAGCAGCCACCTGGTTATGAAGTTCCTAGACATGAAGACAATGTATATAGGTTGAATAAGGCACTCTATGGACTCAAGCAAGCCCCAAGAGCTTGGTATAATAGAATAGACTCTTATTTTTTGAGCAATGGTTTTTGTAAAAGTGATGGTGAGCCCACTCTTTACATTAAAGCAATTAATGATAAGATTTTGATTGTTGTTTTGTATGTAGATGATCTAATATTTACTGGAAATGATGAAGCTCTCATAGTTGAGTTTAAAGAAGCTATGAAAAATGAATTTGAGATGATAGACTTAGGGTTGTTAAGATATTTTCTTGGCATAGAAGTTCAACAATTGGATCATGGCATATTTATTTCTCAATCAAAGTATGCAATGGATATCTTGAAGAGATTCAAAATGGAAAATTGCAAGCCTACTCCAAATCCAATAGCTATGGGATTAAAACTGAAAAAGGAAGATTGGAGCAAGAATGTAAATCCAACTTTATACAAGAGCATGGTAGGAAGTTTGATGTACTTGATAGCCACAAGGCCTGATATAATGTATGTTGTAAGTCTAATTTCAAGGTTTATGGAGACTCCAAAGGCAACACACTTGCAAGAAGCCAAAAGGATCTTAAGATACGTTAATGGAACAAAGGAATATGGTATTTTGCATAAAAAGACTAATGATTTAAAGATGATTGGATATACAAACAGTAACTGTGTAGATAGTATAGACGATAGGAAGAGTACATCAGGCTATGTCTTTCATCTTGGATTGGGAGTTGTTTCATGGGCTTGAAAAAAACAAAAAATTATTTATATATATGAGTGCCTATTCCACACCTATTATTCAGTTTATGGAAATTCATTCCATATCCATATTAAATGTATAATTAAAATAATAAAAAAACTTAAGTTATTTCCAAGCACTTAAATTTTTAAGTGAAAAAAAATCCTCAAATCTACACCTTTGATGGTGGTTACGTTTATGAAAAGTGTTTGAAGCCACACTTAAATGTAAAACCATACATATGTTGACTTAGTGGATATTTACTTTATCATGTAGAAAATACCATATTTCTTTGACTATAAGTTAAACTACTTCTCACATCCCTATTAACAAGGTTTACACGTAAAAGCATTCCCTTATACGTTTAAAAAAAATGATTTCCTTAGTAAAAGGTGTTCGATATTTATAAGTTCTATAGGCATATTCATAATTTAATCCATAGAATATTATGATACTCATAGTCTAACCTAATAAACCTCATTCTGAGAATTATTCCTATGCCATGATAACTTCTAATCACTTCTAGGAAATGAACATTCTACTCTAGACATACATTAAATTCTTTACCAACTATAGGATATTCTTCTCCATTATAATACTAATCATAAAATATACCTTATATCAATTTTATAAATACTTAATAATCCACTTTACAACCACTTAATCTTTGAGAATGATAGTAAAGGAAAAATAAAATACAATGTAGAAAACCATCCCGAGTGCAAAAAAAAGGGTAAATTCAAACTACAAATAAAATGGATCCTCAAAAATATCATACAATTTTCAATTGTAGTGGTGTAAATCCTAACTAGCCTATAGTCCCAACTAGAATGAATCAAGATATGAATAAAAGGATAAGGATGCCATAATCCCAATATGTGAATAAAACATCATAAGGATGTTGGAAGCTTTGTCTATTGCTAAGCAATTTCTAATATTTTTGGTAATTTATTTAGCTTTGGTTTATTTTTAGTGTTACCAATTTTGTTTGATTTGTCATTAGCTCCTTTGGCTTAGTTTTTGTTGTATTTTTTTTTTCTGTTTGTGTTGTTTTGATTCATTTTGTTGTTTATGTTTTGGATTCGTTTTGTTTTGTTCTTTTTGTGGTTTTTTCTGTGTTCATATTCTGTGGTTTTTTGTTTGTGGTGTATTTTTTTCTTTTTATTATTTTTGTTTTTGTAGTGTTTTTTTATGCTATGTTTGTGGTTTTTGTGTGTTTAGTTTTTTAGTGTTGTTTTTTTTGTCATTTTATTTTATTATATTTTATTTTTTGTGTTTTTCTATGTTGTTTGTGTGCTTGTTATTTTTGGTTAATGCTTTTTTTTTTTGTGTATGTGTTTGGCTGTGCTTTTTTTTGTTGACATACTCAAGGAGTATGCTTTTTTTTTGTTTTAGATTTTGTGTTTTTATGTTTGTGTGTTCTTGTTTTGTGTTATTTCAGACATGATCCTTACATGTGTCAACGGTGGTAGGATAGGTGTGAGCCTTAGGTATTTTTGGTGGAATAGATACCCCAGCATCCTTGGGTCTTACCCAAAAGTGTTATCCCTTCTGAGATGTTTTCCACAAATAAAAAAAAATCTTTAAGAATGATATCATTCAATGTTACATATAAAATCCAAGTGAAAATTTAACATACCTCATGCTCCTATGACAACTCTAGCATGATGGTACATGGTTCTGGTACATAGGTTATTTTATTCTTAATGATATACCTATGAGGAATAGACATCTCTAGCATTACATAAATGATAGTTTCAATGATAAATTTCAACATCAATAATGGGTTATTTGAGTTTCTGGCCATGGATTTTAGGGTAACTAATGGACTAGCCTAATTTATGTACCTAAAAGGTGAATTTCCTATATCATTCACATGTTTAACTTTCAAAATTTATGTAGATGGTATTCTTATCTATAGAAAAGTTTGTATACTAAGAAATTTTAAAATAGACAAGATTATATGATAGATTACACCATTAAAATTTATAATATAATATATCAATTTGTAATTATAGTACCCCAAATATCAAATATGTCTAGGATATGATATTATATTCATTTATACCAGACAATGTTTTATATCAACAAGAAATACCATATGATTATATACCTATTTGGACATAGCATATTTTTATGTAAGGTTAATTTGTACAATAGAAGTATCATTTTATTATAGCATATTTAATGCAATCTCAATTAAATCCTCGTGATAGAGAACCATTTAGGTAAGAATCTAGTTAATAATATGTTTTTTAAAAAATAGAGAAGTATCTCTATACAATGTTGATGCTAGTCATATGAAATGGCACTCATTATTTGACGACTAAAACATCTATAAATAGTTATGCAATTATCACCATTCTAATTTAAAATACATACATTATCTTATATGAACTCAATGACCTTAAATAATGTAGTATAATAGCATTCTACATATAAGAAGGAATTGTATTCTAGTGTGCAAGTTGCCTACTAATTATGCTACTACATTTTGTGTATAAAAAAAATCATCTATTTCTATTATAATCATCTTCATCAATTATGGAATCAAAATAAATTAGATATTGTATTCTATATGAAGTTCTTATAGTTCTACATTGTGATCTATTATGATCTATCATCATAATCAAAAGCAAAATCAAGATAATATCTATATCAATTATCTTTAAATCTAGAAACCTAATAATTTGATTGACTCCCATGGACATAGATTATTCAAGTCGATTTTATGTATCCTTGTTACCATAATTTTTTTGTACTATCTAAGTGAAAGTATTTTCTATCCTTTATATTGAATCTATGTTTATTTCAATAACCTATCCAACATAAAAACTATTCACTACTCAAAAGTATTTAGATAATTCTATATTATCAAAACTCTTGTGACACAAAAATAAATTTTTGTTGACCTTAAATAAATTAAAATGTAAATATCCACATCAAAATCTATGTTTCCTATAACATTATCATACCAAAATTTAGAAAATCTATTAACTATTATATATTCTTTAAAAATTTTAAAAATATATTGACATGAAGTATATTTCAAGTATTCCTTATTATAAATAGAAAATATATTGTATCACTAGTATGGATGATAGGTTTTGAAAAGTGATTACAATGACGTTACGCCATAAGGTATCAATGCACCTTGGTCATCATGAAAATTTTATAGTAATATGTAGGTGCATTTTGACATGCTATAATCTATTGTATTAGATTAAAATTTAAGGGTTGTTTCCTTGTACTATCAAAACATATTTTCTTTACTCAGTATTCATGTTGATAACTCAAATATGTTTTATATCTAGATAAATGGATAGATCAAGGTGGTTGAGAAAATTGTAGTGCAATTACTTTATATGTACAACCATGTCCATACTATTATATATTTTTATAGTCTTCCATACATTCGACATTCAAGGAATAATTTACATGATTCCACTATTTGGAATCCCTTTCAACTCTACCTTAGTTTTTATATACAATTCCTTTTATATTTCATTTTAATTTTTTATAATACATAAGAAGATATACAAAAATCAATCAAGAAGTGGAAGGACTCAAACTTTATAGGATATTATAACTATATTGTGCTTTTTAGGTATACTTTACTGTTTGGTATAGTTTCGCATATTCTTGTAGATCTCTTTATTGTTCTAGGTATTCCTTAAGCCTAGGATATTTATGATTAAGAATTCTAGGAACTGATAATCAGACAAGCATGAAAATCTATATTTCTTCTATATATTATAGCTCACTACTTATAGGCACAACCTAGTTCTTTGAAATATGTATTTCCTTTCCATAAGAAAAATATATATCTTGGGCCTTCATAGATCATGTAATCTAACAAGTTAAGTTATTTTGAATGTAGATTATACCCATATTTTTTCTCCATATAAGTTTCACTTAGTAAAATTCATTCAAAATAATATTTTTCATGGGGTTTTATATACTACAACCTATTTTTAAAATCTACGACCTACTTTTGTTATTTTAGTATCCCTATTATACTAATAATTTTTTTTTACAAGGACCTTGAACAACATTTGGAAGGTAATAATCTTTAACAATATGGCATTTCATAGATCCAATGACCTATCATTGACATCTTGGATGAAGATCCAATGATACTAAATTGATTACCCTTTATAGGATTTAGCCTTTGATTTTATTATGTCTTAATATTTTATGGTTATATATATCATATTTGAAATCCATTTAAACTAATCACATTCTATCTACCTTTTTTTTTTTTTAGATTTGAATATAGTGACTCTTTTTTACTTCTTGACACATAAAGTGTAGTTTATTAATTTTTGATGTTCACTAGTCCTATGAATCTTCTATAATTAAAAAAAAATCCCTTATATCATTTATATTCCAAATAAATAATGAATATCTTTATAAGATATAAAATTATATTAGAATTAATGATAATCATATATCCTTGATTATAATTTTTAAACTCATAGTTTTTCTTTTTGTAATACATTTTAATACACATATTATTTAATATCTTAAGTAATCATTCCCCTATTAGTTTATTTTTATTTAACATGGAAAAAAATTTGGTGGACCAAATAATATTAATATGTACTATTCAAGGAAAAAAACTACCAAATCAATATTTATTTATTTCCATTTATATACAAATAATTTTATTTATTTATTAACAATTTGTATCCATTGAACATGGAAGGATTATATTTTTAGAGTATAATTTTGATATTTGTTCTTATGCAAACAATATGGTTACTTCCTTAAGTACAAAATTATTACATTGTCACTAGAAATTTGTTTTCTTTATCCTATAGGAATCCACTATGTCCTCTAAACAACATTCATTTTTATTAAATATTGTTATTCCTTAACAAAATCAACATTATAGTGACTTATAAATCCGTTAACAATACAAATGAAATATGATGTTCTTCTTTCTTGGTTTTTGAATTATTTGTTATTTCATTAGATCATATAAAAAATTGTAGTAAAGATATTCAAATATACTCTACCCATAATTATTTTCTACCCTTTGTATTTTACTTGAGGTTTTACTTTCTTTGACCATGATGCCTATGTCATTCTATAATTATGTGATAACTAATTATGTAATAGTTATATCATCCTTTCGTAAAAATGCATAAGGTTTTACCATGAATGTTATAATAACAACCAATGGCGACAACTTGTACTTGATTTTAAGATACTTAATTTTACGATAGGTATGTTATAATTTACTTTTTCTACCATCATCATATCAACTATCTCTATGAAATAAAGGATCTTGTTATCTATGTTGACTATATCATTAGATGATTCTAATATAAATTTTGATATGTTATATATTCATATGTATCATTATTAATTAATATGGTATTCGATACAATACTCATTAATACAATTTTTGTAGATGTATCATTTTTAAATAGCATCATTTTCATGTTAAATATAAGAAAATATATATCAATAATTAAATCAAATATATTAACATAATGCCTTGATAATATAACATAATCTTCTTTCATCATCAAGTATATAAAAATTTAATAATTATAAATAGTAACAAGGACATTGATGATGATAATTCTTTATTATATTATCTATTAAATATACTATAAGAAAAGACATAAGTACATAAGACAGTCATCATTTTAAATAGTATAATATTTTTTTATAAATTAGCATACATATTTCTCAATTTAATCATAAGAAAAATAATATTATTATCAACTAAATATATACAACTTGCATTGCACGCACCTATGTAAATAAAAAATAGGATTAAGGACTATGAAACATATATAATTACCATACTAAAAAAAATATAGGAAATACAAGATAGATAATTTCTAATACTTATTAGTGATAACAACTATTCTCAACAAGCATTGGTATATTATGCACACAAGTATACATCCCTATGTAATGTTACACACCATATAAGGAACTTCCTACAATATAATAATATATAAGTACAAAGGACAAATTATTGACTATTATGAGTATAACATAAATATCATATTATATATATATATATATATATATATATATATATATATATATATATATAAATAATCAAATTTATACTATACTTTATATCTTAAACTAAAACTACAACATCCAATATTACTTAATATCTATTGACTAAATCAACTACCAATAATTACTCATTCTATATGATAATAAATGAATAATGTCCAAGGTAGTGATTTTGTAAATTATTATTAGTTTATCATATCAAACTAATGGAGCATCATAACTAGGGCAAAAAATTCATAAGTGCATACCATAATAAGTTATCATTTCATTCTAAATATTGTATATATTAATATATATTTTATGGGTAGATTAAGAAAATAGATAGGATTTTTATAATACCCCTAGAAGTATTTCCATAATACTCTTCTAAGTTATTAAAGAGTAGTGGAAACCATAAATACAAAAATATTATCATGTTAAAACTATAATATTTATGGATGCTTTTGCATATCATAACTAAATATCATCTAATGAAAGCCTTTCAACCACACAAGGCTTATTCAATATATACCATAGATCATAATCCAATAATATATTACTTTATATATTTAGATATTTATAAACTATATGACTTCTAACTTACATTTATGGACTCAAATTGATGGGAGATAAGCACAAGCATGATTTTCCAACATACACAAAATTATTAAACTCTATACAATGTAAATCCATACAAGTATCTACCTGTATGAAATGAATAATATCATCTAAAGATATTTTTATTTTCCTACATTGAATAAGACTATATAATAATTACAAATAATTTTCTACATACAATTTTTTTATTGTTCATAACAATAAGAAATGATATAATAGATTTACTCTATGTTAATATTTAAACTTCACATTTTTGTTTCTCAAATATTTCACAAAAATATAAAACAACACAATGAGATGCTTTTAATTAATGTTTGTGAGACGTTGTTCACTCTCTATAGTAGAAATTAGAAACTAGATAGCTAAAATATTTGTAAAATATAAGTATCCTTATACGTTTTCATGACACTATAAATATTCTTTATAAACCATTTGGATATTTATAATCTTTTAAAAGAATAATTGATTACAAGGGATTTCTCTTATCCTTATCCTCATATAGAATATCAAATTGGTTTGTTTCTTAAGAATACAATAGAGGAGATGGAAGGAAAGAGAGATGACTATTTTTAATTCCAATTTATAATGGAAATGGTGCCATAATGTTTATGTAGGGATATTGAAATTTATTTTTATAATATTTTTGTAATATCAAACATTAATGATTAGTTAAATATAACTATTCTTTAATAAATCTAATGGGATTTTTTAATGATTATGTTATTGTATGCAATGCAATAAAATAAGTGTTTGAAGCTTATTATATAGATAATTAAACTACTATGCACTTGTCATACCCATGTGGATCCTCAAAATGTGCTGTAAAGTAGTGTTAGAAACTCATATTAAACCATCATAGTATAATAATATGAAGTAGTTTAGAAAAACATACATGCACTAAACAATAAATATTAGTAATTAGTAATAATAAATAGGGCATTATGATGGACACAACCATAAAATATTATAATATATATTTATTAAATTTTAAAAATATCAAAATTTTCCGGTTGGGTGCCCATTCCTTGTAGGAGGGATGGGTTGTTTAAATTTTAAAATTTATATTTTTTCAGTATTTTTGAGAAAGAGAGGTTTATGTGGGTTTCATTTTTTCCATTTCCTCTTGGTTTTTTCAGGACCTTGGATGTGATTGCTATATGTTCTTGGCTAAGTCTCCTTTTGGAGATAGTTTGTTGGGTTGTGTTCATTTTTCTCTCCCTTTGGAAGTTTTTGTGTAAGGTTGTGGGATTCCCTTCAAAACCTTCTTTCGTAATATTACCAAAAAAAAAAATATATCAAAATTATAGTACAACACCCTTTAACATAGTGTAAATATTAATATTCTTTGTAGTTAAGTAGAGATGGTGAGAGTGGCCCCATTTAATAGAAGGTATACTATTTAAACCTTTATAATTCGAACACAAAAAATCTCTTATGGCTTCTCTCTAGATAGTAATCGGATAAAATGGAACTACCAACCATCTAAAAATGGCTCTTGATATTCCTTTCTAAACTAAAAATTATATATATGACCCCACCATGTAGTTTTTTCTTTAAAACGCTATCAAATATAAGTTTTATTGGTCTCAATTTGGTACATCATACTCTATTGAGTTGAAACAATCCCAAGTCAATCTCTTCTCATCCATTGAATTTATTTTTGTCATATTATCGTTGAATTGAAAACACATAATATTTTAAACCTTAAAACTTATTCTTTTAAAAACTAGTTCTATTCAATTATCCAAATGATTAAATATTTACATATTCTTTAGTTTAGCATCTACGAACAATAGATAGTAATAATTGAATTTATTAATCAAATATTGAAATATATCATTGTCTCTTATGGTTATTGATTAATATTATTTAATAATTTATCTAAAGTTAATGTAAAAAACAATAGCTATAAATTTAGCCTTAAAATACATAGAAGATATTTTATTACTTATAATTATATTATAATAGGAAGTCTTGAATAATAAATACAAATAAGAAATATGTGGATTAAGGTATTAGTCTCTATTTTATATTAAATTTTGTAGATAGTTTAAAAGAATTAAAAATGCTTTAATGTAAATATAATAATTTTATTTATAATGTATTTATTAAATGGAAAAAAATTTCATAAAAATTAACTTCGTACGTGCTTGTTATGATTCTTGATATTAAGGTTATCTTCAATGACCTTTGTATTAATTTTTTTTTAAATGATATAAATACCAAATGCTAACCTTAATAAGCATATATACTAGAACAAAGTTAAAATAAAAGCAAGACTAAATAAACTTTTTCATTCCATAAGAATATATAGTCTCATATCCGATCAAATAGGGCTACTCAAAAGTAATTCAATATAAAATCAAGTTAAATTTGCCAAAATACATAAATTAGTATTGGAGGAAAATAATAATGAAGAATAAATATTTTTAAAATAATTAGTATGATATAAAATAAATTATATTAATATTATAATATAAGGATATTTATATTGATGTTATAGATTGAAGAATCTAGGATAAAAAATACTTTTCAATTTCCATAATAGTAATATTATTCAAGTAAATTAACAAATATAATTTTTATATATATATATATAATATTATGATATAGATGGAATAATATCACTATATTACTAATTTATAAAAAAAGTTGTAAGAATCATAAAAGCAAAAAAGTTATTGCTTCTTCTCAATGGGTGGTCTAAAAAATCTGGGGACGAACAACTTTCCTCATATTTTCTTTTAGAGGTTCTTGCACATCGTTGATGGTGACATTTATTCAACTATAAGGGAAATTTAGGAGTCCAATTTAATTCAAAATTATGTAAACTCAACATTTATAGTTCTTATATCAAAGTCAGTGGGTGCTAAAAATTCTCACTAAAACTATGGCAAACAGGCTCAAAGTATACCTTCTAATAATTATTGACCTTCCTCAAAGTGGATTTGTAGCAGGTAGATAAATTATGGATGGTGTTATTGCAGTGTTAGATAAAAGTAGAAGGTCAAGAACGTTCTTCAAATTTGATATAAATAAAGTATACAATCGGGTCTCGTGGACCTTTCTGCTTAGAGTATTGGAGAAATTTTGTTCTAAGCCTTGTTGGATTAGATTGGTTAGATCCTGTATATCATTATAAAAATTCATAATCTTAGTTAATGGATCACCAAACTGGTTAATTTAGCAATTACAGAGGTATTCATCAAGGGGATCCTATGTCTTCATATCTATTTATTTTATTGGTCAGGTCTTTGGGAATGTAGCTGTCATTAACCTAATCTCACATCATTAATTTTTTTATGACACATTATTATACTATTTAATTCAATCCCTTAGAGCACTTGTCAAAGAGATCCTCTAATACTATGGAAGACCAACTAGGTAGAAAGTGAGTTTGAGGAAAAGTAAGATGTTCTTCTTGAATACTCCTCCTGGTAGGCAAAGGAAAATTGTTGAGATCTTGGGATGTGAGATTGAATCCCTTCCTTTGATTTATCTAGGATTACCAATGTTCAAAGGGGGGATTAAGACTTCTCTATGGGAACTAGTTGTAGAAAGAGTTCAAAGAAAATTGACAGTATGGAAAGGGGTACTTTTGAGCTAAGCATGTAAAATTATGCTAGTTATGTCTACTCTGTAGATCTTACCAGTGTACTTCCTTTCTCTTTTCTAGATTCTGAGAAATATTGTTTAAAAAAATGAACAAATTTAATGATCCTTTCTCTAGTCTAATTACAAATAAAAGAAGAAATTCTTTCTTATGGCATGAGATCAGATATGGAGTAGGAAAGAGTTAGGAGGTTTGGGCTTAATAAGAATGAAATGTTAAACAAGGTACTAATAGCTAAACAAGGCTAGATATTGGTTAAAAAAAATAACATTAATTAATTTAAAATATTTTCAACCAAATATTTAGTTAACATTGGTAAATTTTTTAGACCCAAGTCCTTCCCTTGGTTTAGCAATCTAACACAAAATTGTTAACAACTGCTCATAAAGGGAGGAAGACAAGTGTTAGGTAATGGGTAGAACATTGATTTTTATAAAGATACTTGGATAGATGATATACCATTAAAATCATATCCTCATAGAAGTCTGGTGGAACAAATCACAAGCCAAGATTTCAAGCCAAAGGTATATGACTTTATTATCTTTGTTAATGATAGAAAATGCTAGAAACCTTTTTTTATTCTAGACATTTTGAAGGAATAAGAAATTACATTAAAAGTTGTACTAGAAATTCTAAAGTGGGTGGTTATTCCTAACTAGGATAGGCTAGATATATTATGTAGGGGACTAAAAAGGATGGTTATTTTCTATTAAGTTAGTCTACCTCCTGTTAAATATTCCCTTTGATCCCTAGTTTTTCATTAGTAATATATGGCTGAGTATCCCCAAAGTTAATAATTTCTTTTGGTTTATGTCTCAAGGGAAGTGCCTTACATTGGATAATTTGTAGAAAAGGGGATTGGTTATCCCAAATAGATGCTACCTGTGTGGTAGTGCTGAAGAATCACATATGCACCTTTTATATGATTATCTAGTTTCTCAATCTATCTTCTCCTAGTTCCTAAGGACCGTTGGTGTGGTTTAGGTTTTTTCAAATTTTTTGTTTGACTTGATCATTCAATGGAGGTCTCCCTTTCTGTATCCCGCATATTCAATCTTTTTGATCCTTTGGTTTACCTCATATTTGGTGGTATATTTGGAAGGAAAGGAATTCTAGAGCTTTTAAAAATATCTCCCATTAGGTTAAGTTCATGGCATTGTGGACTATTCCTACCATTGTTAAAAATATGGATGCAATTCTTTTAGATAAGATCACTTCCATTGGTGAGTTGAAGGTAATTTGACTCTTGGATTTAGATATTATTCTCTCCATCATCATCTTGAATGTCGTACTAGATAGAGTACTATTTGGGAACGTTCTCCTCTTGGCTAGTTGAAGCTAAATATTGATGGAGATTCTAAAGGGAATCCAAGACCGACTAGAAGGATTGGTTAGAGACTCTGATGGTAGGATTTTGTCGAATTTCAGTAAAAATTTAGATTTTCAAATCAATCATTTTTTGGAGGTGCGAGCACACTTTCAAGGGGTTTTCCAACTAGAAATTTTGAATGGTAGGATGTTAATTATTGAAGGGTATTCACTCAATATCATTAATATGATCAAAGGTGTTCATGTCCCTTCTTGTACTATCATAAATAAACTTACTAAAACCCAAATATGTATTTTAACCCTAAAAGAAGTTGATATTAAACATGTTTACAGGAAGGAAAAGAGATCGATAATTTTTTTAGCAAACTTGGGAATTTTGCAGGAAAAATACACAATTTGGTAGGGGGATTTCCCAGATGGATTAAATCAAATAGAAAATGAAATCTCGAGGAGATAATTTGTGTTCTCATGACTCTGATTTGCAACAGTATCTATCCTCTCAGAAAATTTGTTGAATGCAAGATTATATACTTAAACTGTGGTCAAATTTTGAATTTGAATTATAGAATAATTGGTACCATAAATAGTTGTTGTTTTTGGAAATCCTTTCTAGGGGTTGACTATGTTTTTTTTGATAGGTATAGTCTCTTATGTGAGACATGATATATTTTTTGGGGTTCTTGATGGAGGGGCTGAATTTCACAACCAAAGATCCAAATCCAATCTTCTATTTTCTTCACGGAAAACAAATTACAACACTAGCCCATAGGCGTAGTTTTCTTTTCTTGGTGCAAGCTGCCTCACTTTTGGTGATCTGCTTACGCTCTCAGGAAGAATACATCCTCCTAATCTCAAAATTGGATCCTCATCGCTTCATGACTAAACCTTCACCTCTTTTATCCTAATTGGCAACTGCCATCGGGTCAGCCATGGAAACACGCATTGATGAGCCGTTTGAACGTCTCTGACCTCTGGGTGCAGCAGTCGAGTGGCCGCCATGCTCAGCAAACTTACCGAGCAAGAAATCATGCATTGATGAGGCCTTTGACCACCTTAGGAAACATCGTCTAGGAATGTGTACCTTTTTGAATCATGAAACAGCAGTATGTCACGATATCGTGACATGTCACGATATCACAACATTTTTCTCCCTCACTGCCTTTATCTTCTTTGGGTCGCGATATCGAGACATGTCACGATATCGCGACATCTTTATTTTTCGATTCTTCTTTCTCCTTTTCGATCGTAAAATTGTGACATGTCACGATATCACGACATCTTTCTTTTCTGCCTCCTCGTCGCCTCTTGGGTCACGAAATCATGACATGTCATGATATCGCGACATTCTTCCTTTCTGCTTCCTTATCGCCATTTTTGGTCACAAAATCGTGACATCTTTCCTTTCTGCTTCCTTCTCGCCTCTTTGGGTCACGAAATTGTGACATGTCATGATATCGTGACGGCTTTGCTCTTTGCTCTCTCTCTATTTTAGGTCACAAAATCATGACATGTCACAATATTGTGACAATTTCCTTCCTTGCTTTCTTTCTACTCCTTTGGTCGCGATTTCACGACATGTCATGAAATTGCAACATTTTCTTCTTTGGTCCTTCCTATTTTCTTTCGATTGCAATTTCATGACATTTTTCTTCGGATGCCTTCTCTCTCCCATTTCGATCACGATTTCGCGACATGTCACAAATTCGTAACATTTTTTGTGGATGCCTTCTCTCTCCTGCTTCGGTCATGATTTCGTGACATGTCACGAAATCATGACATTTTCTACGAATGCCTTCTATCTCCTACTTCGGTCACGATTTCACATGTCGTGAAATCGTGACATTTTCTTCGAGCACCTTCCTTCTCATGCTTCGATCACGATTTCATGACATGTCACGAAATCATGAAATTTTCTTTGGGCACCTTCCTTCTCCTACTTTGGTCATGATTTCGCGACATGTCACGAAATCGTGACATTTTTGCTTCGTGCCTTCTCTCTCCTTCTTGAGTCACAAAAATGTGACATGTCACGATATCATGACACTTTTCCTCCTTTGCGCTTTCTCTCATCCTTTGGTCGCGATAATGCGACATGTCATGATATCGCGACACTTTTCTCTCTTGCGCCTCCTCTTGTCTTCTGGTCGCGATAAATGCGACATGTCATGACACTTTTCTCTCTCTCTCGCCTTCTCTTGGATTTTGGTCATGATAATGTGACATGTCATGATATCATGATATTTTTCTTCTTTGTCGACATGTCGCGATATCGTGACATTTTTTTCTCCTTGCGGCATTTTGCTTTCCCTTGGATGCTCCTGCATCAGACAACCGGGGTGGATTGAGAAGTGACCTTCACTTTTGTACTATTATGTCACCTTATTTTTAACTGGGGCTGTACAAGCTCTCCAAGCTTTAGTAAAATCTAGGTCTACAGGGTACAAATCCTTAAGTTCTTCAAACCCCAAAACTTCCACTCTCATTGTTGTCAACAACCTCTTTTCATCCATCCCCTTTAGTGGCTTTAGTTTATGGCGCACTCCATCGTTTGTTAGGGAATAAGTGTTGGCATGTCCATCATGGACTACACGACAATCAAACTGCCATGGTCTTCCTAACAGTATATGGCAAGCATCCATAGGCAAAACATCACATAGGACCTCATCCTGGTATCTCCCAATATTGAACTTGACTAGGGACTGCTCACTGACCAATGCCCTATGGTTCTTCTACAACCATGTAATCCAATATGGATGCGGGTGTCTCCTCAACTCTAGATGTAACTTAGTAACCATTTATTTAGAGACCAAGTTATCAATACTCTCATTATCTATAATAACATTACAGACCTTACCTAAACATTTTCATCTTGTGCGAAAAAGGCTTCTCCTCTGGTCTGACCCTTTATTCTAACTCAACAGGGTCCTCCTTGTGACCATAACTTCTCCTCTCTCTGCCTCCTTAGAATTTTCTGATTCAACATCCTCATCTGCTATAGCAACTCTGGCATGACCCTCAGGTCTCCTATTCGTCCTCTCTTGGTGTTGTGGAAACTCATATGCTCGATGTCCTTCTTCACCATAGTAGAAATAGGTTCCATGAAATCCTTCTCTTCCATATCTATCTCTTCTTCTTTGGTAACCATTGTTCTAATTACGGAATCTATAATCATTATCTCCCTTATGATCCTAACTACTGCTAGCTTATTCTTTCTTTTGATCTCATCCTCCATCTATTATTCCACCAGTTCTTTCTCCATGACCTCTTCCTCTTTGCTTGCTCTCAAACCTTCTATTCAACTTCTCTTTGACCTTGAGGGCAAACTGGTAAGCATCGTCAATGGTGCTCACCCTAACTAGACTCAACTCTTATTGAATACTAGTTCTCAACCCATTGATGTAACAGGCCACCTTCTCCTTGTTAGCCTCTGAATTTCTAGTTCATATGGAGATCTTATAGAACTCCTCTATGTATTCTTTGACAGTTTTGCTTGATTGTCTCAAAATCTACATTTTTCTTAGCAGATCCAATTCATAATCTACAAGAATAAACTATCTTTTCAACTTATCCACCATTCTATCCCATATTGTTATTTTCTTTTCCTCTTCTATTTCTGTCTAGCTGCACTCCCTTCCACCAAATGTTGGCATGACCCTTCAACTTGGTCTTAGGAAACTTGACCCTATCAAGATATTCAACCTCCTCATACTCAAAGTATTCTTCTAAATCATTGATCCAGTAAATCAATTCCTCTGGATCAAGATTTCTAGAATACATAGAAACCTCCATCTTCGGTCTCTTTCCAATCTGAGATATGGCTCTATATAACCTGGCTTGTGCAAGATCTACTGCCTCTTCTTCTTCCTCAAATTGGTCCTCTTCTTCTTCAACTTCATCTTCACTTCCTTCTTCTCCTCTAGGTTCAAGTCCTCTATGCAGTTCCTCTTACAGGGCATGAAATTACCTCTGCAAAGCTCTAAAATCTTCTACTAGCACCATATTTCTTCCACCACCATAGTTTCTTCGTGGAGGCATTCTTCTTCACTCTCTTCTCACAACCCTTCCATAGATCCTGGTGTAAACTGCCTCACTTTTAGTGATCTATTTACACACTCAGGAACTCCTGCTATGATACCACTGATGGAGGGGGTCAAATTTCACAATCGAAGATCCAATTCCAATCTTCTATTTTCTTCACAGAAAACAAATTACAACACTAGACCGCAGGCGTAGTTTTCTTTTTTTGGTGCAAGCTACCTCACTTTCGGTGATTTGCTTACGCTCTCAGGAAGAATACATCTTCCCAATATTAAACTCGGCTCCTCCTCCCTTTGTGACTGAACCTTCACCTCTTTTATCCTAACTAGCAACTGCCATCAGGTCAGCCATGAAAACATGCATTGATGAGCCGTCTAAACGTCTCTGACCTTTGGGCATAGCAGTCGAGTGGCTGCCATGCTTAGCCAACTTATCGAGAAAGAAATCATGCATTGATGAGACCTTTGACCGCCTCAGGAAACACCATCTAGGAACACATGCCTTTATGAATTGTGAACCAGCAGTATGTTGTGATATCACGACATGTCATGACATCACGGCATTTTTCTCCCTCGCTACCTTTCTCTTCTTCAAGTCGTGATATCGCGATATCACGACATATTTCCTTTCTAGTTCTTCTTTCTCCTTTTTGATCGCAAAATTGTGACATGTCATGATATCACGACATATTTCCTTTCTGCCTCCTCCTCTCCTCTCGAGTCACAAAATCATGACATGTCACGATATTGTGATATTCTTCCTTTTTGCTTCCTTCTCACCTCTTTGGGTTGCAAAATCGTGACATGTCATGATATTGCAACATCTTTCCTTTCTGCTTCCTTCTCGCATCTTCGGGTCACAAAATCGTGACATGTCGCGATATCGCGACAACTTTGCTCTCTACTCTCTCTCTCTATTTTGGGTTGTGAAATCGTGACATGTCGTGATATCATGACAGTTTCCTTCCTTACTTTCTTTCTACTCCTTTGGTCGTGATTTCGCAACATGTCACGAAATCGCAAAATTTTCTTCTCTGGCCCTTCCTGTTTTCTTTCGATCGCAATTTCATGAAATTTTTCTTTGGACGCCTTCTCTCTCCCCTTTCGATCATTATTTCATGACATGTTTCAAAATCATGACATTTTCTACGGATGCCTTCTCTCTCCTGCTTCGGTCGCGATTTCACGACATGTCGTGAAATCATGACATTTTTTGTGGATGCCTTCTCTCTCTTGCTTCGGTCACGATTTCGTGACATGTCATGAAATCATGACATTTTCTTCGAGCACCTTCCTTCTCCTGCTTCGGTCGTGATTTCGTGACATGTCACGAAATCGCGACATTTTCTTCGGGCACCTTCCTTCTCCTGCTTCGGTTGCGATTTCATGACATGTCGCGAAATTGTGACATTTTTTCTCGGTGCCTTCTCTCTCCTTCTTGAGTCGTGAAAACGTGACATGTCATGATATCGTGACACTTTTCCTCCTTTGCGCTTTCTCTCGTCCTTTGGTCACGATAATGCGACATGTCGCGATATCACGACATTTATCTTCTTTGCTGACATGTCGTGATATCGCGCCATTTTTTCTCCTTGCGGCATTTTGCTTTCCCTTGAATGCTTCTGCATCAGTTCTACATATTGATAGTGAAAGCTCTAATGTGTTGATGATTTTAGTTTAGGTTTATCCCCTTGACTATTATGTAGCTTTGTTGTTTATCTGTTTCGTGGATCCTTTTTTGTTTGCTATGTTGATCTCTATATTCCTTGTATCCAGCTAGTTGATTGATCCATCTTTGTAAAATGTTTGGGACACCTTTCAAAACCCCTTCATTCATCTTATCAAAATATATGTTTATATATATTTGCTTCCCTCGATGATGGTATAGGATAAAAGTATTGAATGATTGATTACTAAGATGTATAAATTTCTCTGGATAGGATAGTAAGACTGTAATGTAATTTGATTTTATTTGTATATAGAAACTTTTTCTTATATATAGAGATGTAACAAATAAAAGTGTAAACCTAATCATAAACAGGTGGTTGAAGTTTTCAATCTAAGCATTTTAGAAAGAAAGAAGTTATACCTGTCATGAAAATAACTGAAATATTTTTGCAGGGAATAGTAAGATTAATAGTAGCGCAACCAAAGTAGCTGCGACAATGGCTATCAGGTCATCTACTTCTTGGATGCTTGTAATAAATCAAATGGTGGTCCTCTTTTTGGTCTTGTTAATGATTTCAGCAAAAGCAAGTCCACAAAATGGAGAAAATAATAGTGTTGCTCCATCACCTTCAGTCACCAATACTACAGAATCAAATCCGGGAATATCATGCTTATGTTGTGGAGCCTCTTTTAATATTGATTGCAAATGCTGCCGATGTTGCTATTATCAAAAGTGCGGTGCTTAAAGTTTTTAGCCATGAACTCACATTAATTATTCGAACACTATATCAATGTCCGAGTATGCCTTTGAAAAAAAAAAAACTAGAATCCTAGAGTGTTATTTATGTTAATTTTCCCTATAAGACAAAGAATATAAAATTTTAATATTAGTTCAAATAATATCAAAGTTCTATTTCAAAGCTTTTAATGGGACAAATCATGTAAGTTTGACATGCCTTTTATTAGGAAAATAAAATTTTAATTATATAATTTAAACCTAAGAAAAACAATAACGCTTATTTGCAAGATTACTGTGTATAGCTTGAGCATGTACTTCAAAGAGAAATAAAATGACAAATGCAACTTCATATTCATAATTGATTATTATTTTCAATTACATTGAATGTTAGATTAATATTTAATATAATTATAATTTATATATGGTAGTGCATTTCGTATACTATGACATATTAGTCAATTACGTTAATATATCATATGGATGTAGATTAATCAAATAATTAATAATTAAATAGTAATATAAAATACATAATAAATTAGATTTTCGATAGAATATATACTTTTTTATTATGGTAAATCATATGGATTTTTGAACTGGTCCTAATTCTTATATATAAGACTAACAAAAGATAAGTAATTAAGATCACACAATTGAAACCAATAACAAACACACTCAAGAATTAAAAAAAAAACTTACATCATATCTAAATCAAAATTGTAGTAATAAAACATAACCAAATAACAATAATAACATAGAGACCAGTTTGTTGTCTTTGGTTTTTTAAAAATTGTAGTCAAACCATTTGCTTTGCTGAGACATTCATACCCCTAATGTTCCATGAAAGGAAATTCAATTATTTTTTTATGAATTCTTACCTCCACTTAATAATTCTTTTGAGAACCATCAAACACTTGTTTATTTGTCTCTCTAGATCTTTCATCTCTTATTTTTTTTGTCTTCCTCATTGAGTTGACATATCAACAATAGCTTTATTATTTGAACATCTAATCAAATTCCTTAGAAGCACATCTACCTTTGAATCAATTGAAGAGTCTCATTCCTCAACACCATCTTATTCATCTAGCTTTAATTTATCCCATGGTTGTGATTCTTAGTTTACACCCTCAGTCCTATTATTTTTTGTCGATTCTCATCCTTACATTGTCATGTTATTTTTATTTGTTACACATATCCTATAATTTATTGCAGTTTTTGAGCATCTACGCTATTTCTTCTTGAAGTTGCATCTCCTCCCAATGTAATTTTTGTAATGATCTTTGAGTATTTATATCCATATGTTTCATTTTTTTTTATGTCCCTGAATTTGTATTCTCTTTTGTTAAATGTAACAAACCATTTAGCTTCATCCTTTTATCATCTATGGATTTTTTTATAGCTAACTCCCTAATTTATTTTTCACTAATGAACCCTAGTTGGGTATTCTCTACAATTTCTACTTCAATCCCGGTAATCCTTTTTGAGGTAGGAAATTTTGTTTAAGGCATAAGTTCCTCTTCAATTGATTTGAAACTTATTATTATTTTTAAAATTTTTATCTGTGTTTGCTTCTTGTTTTCCAATTTCTTCCTTTAAACCTTAGAAATTTTCATATTCCACCTTTTGAACCCATTCTCAATAATCTAACATGATTTTCACTGATTGAGGTAAGGGTTTACTTAGATTTGCATTAACATATATTCTATATACTAGAAGCCTTAACTTCAGTTTAGTTGAATGATAAAAATCTAGGGGAGTTCCAATAGAGATTGCAATACCTACAAGAAAATATCTTCATACAAAATGCACTCGTAAACTTGGCAAACTCACCTAGATAGCAATATTTTCTATATTATTTGTTAATGGATTGAAACCTAGAAACCATTTCTTTAAACATAATCCCCTCCTACCAAAAAACCATGGTCCTCCCATCAATACCCTAACCAAATATTCATTGCAAGTAAAATTAAGTGAGAGCTACAACTTGCAAAAAAACCCTTTAAATTCCATCACAAAATTATCAAGTTTCAAATAAAATTCAGATCTGAGTGAATATTTCCAACAAGATTATCTACCAATGAATTCTCCCTATCAACAATAATCTTATCTACTAGGATTTTTGAAAAATGATTCTAAAAAATCACTAAAATCTTAAACTTTTAAGAGAGATCAAGTTTTTTTTTCCCTCAACAATATTCTTTTCCCTAGATTAAAGGATCTTTAGCGATCATTACCAGAATCTTTTCCATCTATTTTTGAATTTTTTTCTATTTTGATTATATCATCCTAATAAAATTTACTACCTAACATCAACAATATTTGAACGCATCATGTCCTTCTCAAATCCTACTCAAATCCTCCTCCTTTACTCATATATCACTGGGATATTAGCCTGGATGCTCCATTGATCATATTTCTTTACTCATGTCTACTCAAATCCTACTCCTCAAATCCTACTCCTCTACTTAGGTCTTGCTTAGATACTTAGATAGAATATTATTTTTATCTATATTTATGGTTTATTTATACATATATAATATAAAAATAATTATCTAATAATTATAAATTTAAAAATATATATTTTATTTTATTTATATCATTGGTCTTGTTTGAAAGATTATATTATTTTTAGTCAACATGTTACGTTGAATATATAACTAACATAGATATCTATAATGTATATATCTATTAAAAGCTATGATATTTCAAACTCAAGGTTCCTATGGTAATCTTTTCAAAGTGAGCATAAGAGAATAGGATATGCATTTTGATGTACTGAAATAGATATATACAATATATCAAACTAATATATAATTTATTAAAAGACCCAATAAAATTTTTGAATGAGATTGAATATATTTACTTTTATGAATAATAGCAATTTTTGGAATCATCTGAAACAATTTAATGTAGTTTAAACTTATAAAATTATTTTTCTTTGTGCCTATGGCGAACACATGAAAATCTAGCCATGTTTAGGTAATAATATCTTTTGGATTGATTTATATATTCAATACATATTTATTAATGAAATATAGCAGTTTTAAAAATAGATTATTAATTACTATATCAGTACTTTTATATTTGAAATTTGTATTTTCAATATTTTTATGTAAAGTGGATTTTTACATTAATTGGCTTATATATATAAATAATTTTTTTGTAAAACATAATTTATAAACTTACACCTAGCAAGTTAAAATAAGTTTGATCTCTTTAATTTCTATTGTTAACCTTTGTCATTATCTCAAGATTCCATTTAGAAGGCACTTTTTAAGGAGAATTTCCTAATCAATTAATATTTTCAAAATCTTAAATAGACTACTAAGATTTATATAGTACTATTCAAATTTTTCTCATGTAAGAATGAATGTTAATGGGCATGCAAAGATATTATTTTTTTGAATTTTAGGAAAAACCTAAGAAATCATAAACCATACAGTAAAATTATCTGGGAGAGTCATTCGGCATAATTAATCTGATTTTGGTTACTCAATGTGCGAATAAGAAATCTTCCTTGAAGGATTACCCTACCATCTCCAACTCACATACACCATGTAAATGCAATGCTAAAAAAATATTAAAATAAAATATACCTAGATTTATTAGCTACTTAATTTTTTATAATTTTAAAAAATATATAAAAAGCAAAATTTTCATAGTTTCTAAAAGAAAAAAAGTCGTAAACTGAACAAAATTATAGTATAGATATAAATTTGACATCGTTAGTTAATATGTATCAAAACTAAATATTTGATAATTACCATAATCTAAGATAAACTAAGAGAAAAAAATTATACACATGATATGATATTCCATTGTTAGATATTTATTTCTAAAACATTTTGTTGTTAATCTAATTATTATAATTATACAAAAAATATTATTAGTTAGTAAAAAAATTATGATAAAGGTTGCTAAAAAAAATAGTCACAATGTTGTAACATTGACATGATCTAGAGATTACGATTAAAATCAAAATTTTAAAAGAATCTTGAATTCATAAAATATATTCAAAAGAATATGTTAAAACATTTCCAACTTTAATTTATTTTTTTCCATGAAATACTCATTCTAAAAATTCAATGATTCTATATATAATCTATTAATAGCAAGCCATTGTTTATATATTTAAACATCATACATTATTTTTATTTATTTTATAAATTTGTTATGTTGTTTTTTTGCTAATATATACAAAATACTTGTTAGAATTTTCCAAAATAGACATGCAAAGCATTACATAAAATATGAAGAAAGAGTAGAACTGATTGATTATTCCATGGATCAACTTTGTATAAATAAAAAAGTTTATCATTGAGAGCCGTTGGATTACAACAACATATCAAATCTGATCTAGACTATAACTGAGAGTTTACCTGACTCATGAAGGAGTAGAATCTCAAATAAGTCTATCCTAGTAGAACTTAAGAGAATAATTACTTATTATAACACCCCCCTTAAGTGATACTAGGGCTGCATTGTACAAATGAGTCCCGATAACAGATCCTGAAGAGGTACTCATGTACAATGTTTTCATTTTGAGTAGATGGAAAAAACCCCATGGGAAAAACCATCTATCAAAAGGAAAAAAATAAAGAGGTATATCTTCGGTTTGTGAATATTGTCCTCTAAATAAAAAAAATGAGTGCCAAAAACATGACCTGAGATACTCATTTACAATATTTATGAGAGATGGTGAAAAAACCACATGGAAAAAACCATCTGCAATGAAATAAATAGGCATGTCTTCGGATGGTGAAGATTGTCATTAATAATACAAAAAAATGAGTCTCGACAACATGGCATGATGGGGTACTCATGTACAATATGTAAGGGAGATATGATAAAGAAACCACATGGGAAAAAACCATCCTACGAAGAATACAATAATAAAAGGAGAGGTGAAAAGACCTTTGTTTCACTATAGCTGTAATACTTCAAGTTTCTCTCACAACTGTATGTAACGCGGAGAAGGAAATGACTTGGTGAAGATGTTTACAACCTAATTTTTGGTTGGAATATATTCCAAGTATATGTCTTCATTTTGAATATGCTATCGAATGAAGTGCATGTGTGTCTCAATGTGCTTGGTGTGCTGATGCTCAACTAGATTGTGTGCAATATGAATTGTGCTCTGATTGTCACACCAAATAATTATAGGTTTTTTATTAGAAAACCCAAATTATTTTAGAATTTTATGAAGCCAAAGAGCTTCATGAATTGCTAAAACTACTGTCCTATATTATACCTCTATAGATGATAATGCCATTGCTTGTTATTTTTTGCATAACCAAGAAATCAGTGAAGAACCAAGACAAAAAACATAGCCAGAAGTTGAAAATTTATCTTCTACTGAACCTGCCCAATATGAATCCATGTAGCCAATGATATCCATGGATTTTTCCTTGTATAAAATCCCAAGGTGATTAGTTCCTTACAAGTAGCATAGGATTATTTTTGTTTCTTTCCAGTGACTAAAATGAGGTTGATGTGAGAATCTAGATATAATCCAATAGTATATGAGATATCTAGACGAGTATGAGTAAGGTAAAATAGACTCCCTACAAGCTAACAGTATAGATTTGCATCACATAGACGGGATGTGCAAGTACTTAGATTGACACCAGACTGAAAAGGTGTAGGAGAAGATTTGCAATATGTCATTTTAAACCTTTGAATAAGATCTAGAGTGTAATTTTATTGAAACAATGAAATTCTTGTATATTTTTGATTTATTTGGATTCCAAATAATTAATTATCTAGACCCAAATCAGCCATATCAATTTTTTTAGAGAGGGTGTCTTTTATAGTCTGAATATGAGCAAAGTCACTACTAGTGAGTAGTATATCATAAACATATAGGACAAGTGTAGACACCAAAATAGCACCAATCCGATTATGTGACTGCAAACACTGATCGCTTTGACAAACACAGCCCCCAGGGCAGCCCTCAGAGGTTAAACAGTGGTCTTAACCACTTTCATAGCAATTTTTGTAAGGTCAAGAAGCAATTTGGCACACTTGGACACTTTGCCCAGTATTCATCTCACCCAGGGATGAATTCAAAATAGAATCCGTCCCACCCCAGGACGAATTATCAATCTGTCCCTGGGTGGGACGAATTCTAAGCTTAACGGGCAAAAAAAGGCAAATGGCGCCAAGTGGCAGCCTAGAACAGTCAGTTGATGACTCCTGCCTTGCACGCGTGTGTAGGTGGACATAGGGGCCATTAGAATACTGTTACAAAAGGCATTTATCAAAGCCCAAGTCAATGGAGGACTCCCCTCCTATGACCAACACATGGCATTTGTGCTTCCCTCCCAAAAGAGACCCCTTGGGTCTATAAAAGGTGGGAATTTTCTCACCCAAAACAGACAGGTTGAAGGAGTTTTCAAGCAATGAAGTGTTGTCGAGTTGAAGACCCACTTGCATCTCTTTTGGTTCACCTTCCCACATCCACCAATCTCTTTTGCAAGGGAGGTCGTTGGGTGGCCTTTGGAAGCTCGAACCTGACCCAAATCCAACACATGGACACCTAAACCAACCAATTCGCCGACCCCACAATCCTAAGAGGTTTTGGGCCCATCCCTGGTGGATTGGCTCCAAAATCAAGTGCCAATGGTGGGAGGCCCACTTGGGCACCCCCGCACCTCCCAAGTCCTATTTTAAGTTTTAGAGCATTTTAGATTACTTTTCAGATTGCATTTTGTGTTATTAGGTTTGATTAACCCATAGCTGCAATTTTGTAACTTTTGGTCAGATTCTAGTATGTTTTGTGTCGCTTTGTTGTTTCGTTGACTTGCAGGTGTCGAGGTCAAATTCCTGAGGGTGGAGGCCAAATTGGGAGAATCCGACCATCTGGGTCGTCCCAAAATGGCCCCAATTACATAACCCCCCAGTTTGTAGGCATTTTGCAGGTCTCGGGATGTGACATTGGAGCAGCAGCAGGTCGGTTTCTTCAACACAGAAGAATTCATCCCACCCAGGGACGAATTACGGTCAGAATTCGTCCTGCCCAGGGACGAATTCCAGTTGAAGGTAGATTGGCCAGCTGTCTCAGTGGCAGTGGCCTTCAGGTAACTTTTCCTATCTTCTGTCGACTTTTGAAGCCATTTGGACTCACTGTATTCACTATTTCAGGCAAATGTTTACATGCATATTTCGTTAGTTTTAGAGAACAAACACTTTTCATTTGCGGTAGATGCTACTGACATCTTGGTTGTTTCTTTGTTTGCAGGAGAAGCAGCGGAGGTTAAGAACTCATCGACATCAGCGACGGCATCATCTTGGCCCGCCCATTGCAATCGTGGGCATGCGAAAGGAGGAAGACTAAGTCACACATTGTAACAAAGACAAATTTAATGCTCCTAGCCCCTAAAAATGGAGGAGACGTCTATGTAACCGAGGATAAGATATTTGAATAAAGAGGGCTATGATTTCTTTACATATTTTCTTTCCTTTCCATATTGTCTCTTTCCTTCGTTTTGGTGTATAAGGTTAAAGCGTTACATTTCGTCTTACATTGCATAATTAGTGTTTCCTTTGCCCGGAATCTCGTGCTTTCAGTGGCGATCACGGTGGGACCCTGTTCCCTGGTTTTTGAAATCACAGAAAACTGATCAAAGTTTTGTGTTTGTGCTTGACAGGTACATTTTTTTTGTTGCAGACTGCTATTCGTCTCTGACAGGGACGAATTCTTTTCTGCAATTCATCTGACCCTGGGACGAATTCAAATTCGTCTCTGGGAGGGACGAGTGCGTTCGCAATTCGTCTCCCAGAGGGACGAATTCCTACCTGCAGATTTTCAGAGGAGAAATTTAGAGACAACAGGAGCAGGCAGAGAAGAGGTAGGTATTTTCATGATCTCTGTTATATTTTTTGTTTCTTTTTTTGTTCCTTTGATTGTTTTCATCTTGTCCTGCATTGCATAAGAAAAGTCATGTATGCTTGTTTCATTTTTTTTGAATAAAACGAATCCCACACACATCACGAAATAATTTTAAACCAAGGAGCTGGTCGTAAGACCCCAGCCCTTGATCAAGACCATTGGTGGATTTCATCACCACCTTGGCTTGATTTGCATCCATTTCCCAATTGTCAACTGTTGTTAGGCATAAATCCTGACGAAGACAGACTGAGTGTCGCTGGGGTGATTCCCATGCACACAAGGATAAGTCTTCTATGGTAGGTGCCATTAACAGGACAATCCTCCTTTTGTACCGCCTATGTACCACGTACCTTCTGCTCTCACGTACCTATAGTATCCCTCTCGTAAGGGCGGGTATATAGAGAGGTTGGTATATCGGCCTGGTTGGTATATTGAAGAGGCTACCATTTTGGGAGTTATATGAGTCGTCATAATGCATTTGAACGATCTTCAAAACATACAAAAACAAAACAAAACATCAAAATGCACTAAACCAGTTTAGGACACACCATTTAATCCTTAAAAGAGATAATCACGGTTTTGTGAATGTGTGTGCTTAATTCTGCTTAGTGTAGACAAAAAAAAAAATCATAAACGAGATAAAAACTTATTTAGATAGCATAGAAGCACCGCAATGGTGTACACCCGTAGCCAAGCCCCATCAAGGGCAGAAGCTCCGGAAGGTACACAAAAAGCAGGCACAAGTCGCCTTCACTTTAGTCCTGAGGATTTGGTCATACCACCTTATAGGTCTAACCTACAAAAGAATCCAATTCAGAATCCTCGGTGGGGTATGCCTATTCAAAGTAGCCCCTTTCGGGAAGATGCCTTACATGTAGACCTTGACATAAATAGAGAATCACCTCTTGAAGTTAGGCATGAGTGGCCACCGCGCGATGAAGCGCTAGATAGGCACACCATCCATTTGGAGGGGCAACGTGGATATGGCGTCCCTTCTTTACCTATCATCAAAATAGAGAGACCAAATCCGGAGCGTAGGGCTCCTTACATAGGGCGACCTAACTCCGCCCACCCCATTTACACCCATGAAAGGGAGTATGAGGAAAGCCATCACATTCCTTGAGGGCAACAAACAACACGGGAACCTTGCATTTCCGCACCAGTAGGATATCATGATCACCCCTTGAGGCCAGAACCTCGAGCACATACCGCTTACCTCGACAGAGGGAAGTGACCCATTGAAACCTTAGACCAGCAAACTCGAGGTAAACACATAGAAGAAACATTCGGACCTCCTGAACAAAATAGGGTAGACCAAATTGACCCAGCTGTCGCCAGATATACCGCCCGTCAAGCCCAAATCATGCGGCTTAAACAAAGTCATCAGGAGATAGAGTATCGACACCGCTTGGATAGAGAGTGCATGCAACGCGAAGTGAATGAGTTATGCTATGAAATACCTGAGAGGGGGCCAACCCCTCGCATCCAAAAATCTGAACAGTATGAGAGGTGTAATCCGTTGGTGCAGGATAGGTCTCCACGACCTCGTCAAGCTCTGCCTTCAAGACCTCATAGGTTCGAGAGGGAGGCAACTCCCCGAAACAATGATGGGTACCTTCAGCAAGAGCTTGATCAGGGTCATAGGTTTCGCCCAGAGACTCCTCAAGAATTTTACGAGGAGTATGAACCGGAAGAGGAATATGTTGAAAATCCCCATCAAGGCAGGAAGGATGCCATTCGGCCACCCCTCCATAGGCCTCCAGTTTATCGTAACTTGCAACAAGAGCGAACAAGAGAGGAAGAAGTAAAATCTTCCGATGCATACCAAGCGCTATTGGAGTGTTTGGATTCTGTGGAGACAAAAGCTGCTGGGCATCAAAAACCCACATTACGTCTACTCCGCAGTAATCCGATGCATCCCTCAGTGCCTACACCTCTTTACCCCGAACACTTCAAGTTGCCTCAATTGGCGGTTTTTAAAGGTGAAGAGGACGCACGAGAACACGTTACACGATTTCTAAGCCAATGCTTCGGCATCCAAGATAATGACGCATTGTTACTTAGAGCATTCATAACCACATTCGCAGGCCCTGCCTCGGATTGGTTCACACAACTGCCCAAACACAGCATAAGCAATTTAGATCAATTAGTAGATGCGTTTCTTGAACACTTTGCCTTCAACACAAGGAAGAAGGCATCACTAAGTGATTTAGCGAGCCTCAAGCAATTTGAAGAGGAAACAATGGCAGCATACGGGAATCGATGGAGAGCTTTGCTTTCTAGGTTACCCTACCATCCTCCTATGTCTGATCTCACGTAGATGTTTGCAAAAAGTTGCTTAAAATCAATCTCTGGTCTATTGTTGCTACGACAATACGACATCTTAGAAGAAGCTTTGGCGCAATCCAGAGTCATAGAAGAGATTAAGATAGGCGAAGGCGCAATTGCCAAGCCTAAGAAGAAAGAGTGGAATAAAACCACTAAAATCGGGACAACGCAACCACAACACGTTGCAGTCAACCAAGTTGCGATAAATGTCCTCGCGTCTGTGCAAGAAACACAGCCTCAAAAGGCTAACTACCAAGCAGCGCCTCCTGCTTATGAAAGAGATAATAGAAGACAGGAGCAAAATTACCCGCATCGCCCTAGGCAAAATTTTACCCCATAGGCGGAGTCTAGGGACTCCTTATTTGACCGCTTGTCAATGGCAAATTTAGTCACTCTGCCAGAAATCCAAATTATAGACCCAAACATTCCCAAGCCTAGGGGGTACAGAGAGGAATTGTATTGTAGATTCCATAGGCGCAGAGGACATGAATTGAATGGGTGCTGGAAATTCAAAGAACTAGTCCAGGATTTGATCGACAACCAAACATTAGTTGTGGACAATCTCGTCGCACCAAACAACCAGCAAATGGGGGTATTCAAGGACCCCTTACCAGCCCACGAGGCACAAACAAAACCACTCCAGATTAATGAGGTGCGACAAGATCTTCCTACATAGGGATTTGTGGGAATGATTAGCATAGTAACAAGGAACATAAGATACCCGACAGCTGCCCCTGGGGTATCTACGAGGGAAGTTCCAGCAACATCGCATCCTCAACAACGCCCAACGCAGTTACCTCCGCCTAGACCTGAGGTCATGATACGAACCAAACTCACGCAGAGTTTGCGGACCATGTCGGCTAGGCTCTCCATCTACGAGCTTATTCAACAATCAGCTCCCCATAGAGAAGCTCTTATGGACATTTTAAAAGCCATTGAATTACAACCCCACGAGGCAAATTCTTTCAACGCCTTTGTGGGACATGTGAAACAATGTACGGAGCCGGTCATCACATTCAGAGAAGATGAGGTCAAAATGATATCAAATGACATGGCAGATCCACCCCTGCACGTTATCACGTGGGTCAACGGTATTTTGTACAAGAGAGTGCTGATAGATACTGGCTCGTCCAGTAACATCATAACCACTACAGCCTTGAAGCATTTGAAGCTGCCAACCTCTCACATCACAGCCTCCACGTACACACTGCGATCTTTTAACGATGCAATATGCTCAACAGTCGGCACAGTCGTTCTACCAATTCAGGTAGGACAAAAGTCAATACCTACACTGTGCCATGTGCTGGAAGGAGAAATGGCTTATAATATACTGCTAGGGCGGCCTTGGATCAGGGATATGAAATGTGTCCCTTCGATCGCCCACCAGTGCTTGAAATATGCTTATGAAGGAGAAATACATGTAGTCCCAATGGACTTAGAGCCCTTCAAGTATTGCAATGCGGTACAATTCATACCTCAATCGACCCTCCCTTCAATGCACTTGGATTTCCAATTAAATCCATCTAAACAGGGTCCAATACCGCAGGCACCACTGGTAACCAATAAGGCAAAATCCCAGCCAGGTGAGACTTCATCATCGGCTCCTTCATCATCAACGCCACCTATCACGACCCAACAGAAGGACAAGGGAAAACAAATCATGGAAGAAGTTAAGCCCTTAGAAGAAAAGTTGCCCACAATTTCAATAATAACAACAGAAGAAGCGCCCAACGCAATGGAAACCAAGATTCCTGAACCACCAAACATGGAATGGACTCAAGAAGGACTACCGTTTCCTCCCACCCAATCATCAACAATCACTGTTGAAATGGCCAGTACAGACCTAGGGGAATATTTAGTGCAAAATTTTGTGGCAACCCCCACACTGGAGTCAGTACAAGACATGGGAAGACCTCGCCTTCCCATTGGAACAATCGTCCCTCTAGGCTACCCACCGAACCAGAAAAATTTTGTGTATGGGGGCTTTGATCATGGTCTTGAACCATGCCAACAAAAGGAAACAGACGAAGAACCTTTTGTTGAAAACATCAATTATCTATCAAACCTAGAATTTGCCCTAAAATATCTAGGCCAATGCAATTGGCATGGATACGGGCTCGGCAGATATGAGCAAGGGATGCGGATCCTTTGCCAACCAAGATATCAGATGCCATATGACAAGTCAGGGGTAGGGTTCAACCATCCCCTGCCATTAGACATCTTGGTTGAAAATATGCAAGGCCTAGAAATAGGCAACAAGGGGGGATTGACATTGGATCCTTATGCCAATCCGAATACAGAATACACATTGGGAGACTACCTCCCATGGTCAACAAACACCACTGGCAGCAACAGTAATCCCTCTTCTTTGCTAGAAAGAAGCAAAATTTTAGAGATTAATCCTCAAAAAGAACATCAACGGCTACCAGACATCTTTCTGAAACTGTTCCCCTTAGAGGTTCCAGACAAAATAACACAGTCTCAAGAGAATCAGGTCCCTCCACTAAGAGTGGAACAACCGCAATGGGACCAGATTAATTCACTAGAACAGGAAGAGTCCTCAATGTCGCAAGCAACAGATGCTAAAGAGGATGAACAATTTTGGATCTATGAAAGCGATTTAGAAGATGAAACTAAAATGGACTATCTCAGACATGCGCGACGACATCACCGTGCTCTAACTCATGAAGATCTAATGGGATAGATGGGTATACTGTTAGGACATGAATGGCACGTAGACCCAGCGAGGTGGGACCAAGTGTTAGACCTATGGCTCCAAATTCAAGATGAGCATCGTCCACCTCGAGATCCCATCATGACAGTAGTGCCAAGGGAACACCTCGCCTTCCTTTTCACACATAGAGATGAATTTGCACCTAGAGAGGATCCATTCGTGCCTATTCCCGTAGAGCCATATCCAAAGTATAGGGAACATCTAAAAGAATCAAGTCATCACACCCGCGGTTCTGGAGACCAAATCCATTCCATCCACATGATCTCCATTGATTTAATCGCACCCATCCGCAATCCGATCGATCCATCATAGTCATTGCATCTAGACATGGATGCCATCGATTGGGATCATGTCAATTCACCATTGTCACCATCAGAGTATTGGCCTTTCGGTGAAATGCTTCATTTTACCCCAAGGACAAATCAGGATATTTTTCAAGCTAAAGAAGGACCCGAGGTTCCAAACACAGATCTTAACTAAGCTGATGATATCCATTTAATCCCAACTCCACATCAGTTGGAGGACGGATCCCACATGTTAGTCGAGGAGATGACTGATGTAGACATCGACATAGATCCAATGAATCCATGGATTCTCAAGCTGGGGGTAAGCCTTTCCCCCGAAGAGCAAGCCGAATATATTGCCCTTCTCAAAGAGAAGAAGGAAGTTTTTGCATGGTCGTACAAAGATATGCCAGGACTAGACCCGTAGCTAGTCATGCACAACTTAATGCTTGATCCGAAAATCAAGCCTGTAAAGCAAAAACTAAGAAATATGCACCCAACAGTGGCCTTGATGGTCAAAGATGAATTGCAAAAGCTGTTGGATGCACAATTTGTCATCTGCGTGGATTATCCACCATGGTTGTCCAACATGGTTCCCGTCAAGAAGCCCGACGGGAGGATTCGCATATGCACCGACTTTCGAGACCTAAACAAAGAGAGTCCTAAGGATGATTTCCCCTTGCCAAGCATCGACGCATTGGTAGACGCTACAGCAGGTCATGAAATGCTCTCCCTAATGGACGGTTTCTCGGGATACAATCAAATTCGTATCAATCCTGAAGACCAACTCAAAACGGCATTCACAACGCCTTTGGGGACATTTTGCTATAAGGTCATGCCTTTTGGCCTTAAAAATGTTGGCGCTACATACCAACGTGCTGTGACTTATATCTTCCATGATTACATGCACAAAACTTTGGAAGATTACATGGATGATTTGTTAGCCAAGTCTCTCTTGCGCTCAGATCATCTCGATGACTTAAGCAAGATTCTCGATCGCCTCATAGAGCATAAGGTCAGACTGAATCCCAAGAAGTGCGTGTTCGGTGTCACATCTGGAAAACTCTTGGGTTTTATAGTCTCAAAGAGAGGCATCGAAGTGGACCCAAACAAAGTCAAGGTAATCCTTGAAATGGCTCCCCCAACCACTATCAAGCAGCTCAGAAGTCTGCAAGGAAAGGTCGTGTCGATTAAACGCTTCATAGCGCAATTATCCGACAAATGCCGACCCATGAACAAATTATTGCACAAGGGGGTCACATTTCATTGGGATGACGAGTGTCGATCAGCCTTTGACGAAATCAAATAGTACTTGGCTTCGTCGCCAATATTGGCACCACCTAGACCAGGTGTGCCATTCTACTTATACATCTCAGCTACTGAGGTGGCACTGGGTGCAATGCTAGCCCAGAAGAATGAACTTCACAAAGAACAGGCTACTTACTATCTTAGCCGCACCCTGGTCAGTTACGAACTTAACTATGCATACGTTGAAAAACTCTGCTTGGCAGTGGTGTTTGCTACCAAAATGCTATGCCACTACATGCTGAGCAACACTACGTATGTTGTGTCTAAGGAGAATCCATTGCGATACATGATGAGTCGTACTTATCATAGTAGTCACACGGCGAAATGGATCATGTTGTTGACGGAATTTGACATTGAGTTTATTGGGCAAAAATCTATAAAAGGACAAGTCATAGCCGATCAACTAGCAGAGGCTCCTCTTGAAGACAATCAGCCTCTAGTCATAGAACTACCCGATGATGGGGTCTTCCATGTCTCAGAATCGCCAGATTCTGAAGAGCCTGAGTCTCAGGCCGACATAACCTTATTTTTTGATGGTTCTAAATGCGAGCAAGGTGGTGGCACAGGAATTGTATTCTTCACACCGCAGGGCGCTCCAATGCCCCTGTCATTTAAATTAAATTTCCAGTGCACCAACAACAATGTAGAATATGAAGCCTTGCTCCTAGGTCTTCAAACAACAATCGCCATGAACATCAAAAGACTGAACATCTTTGGCGATTCGCTGTTAATCGTCAATCAAGTCAAAGGGGTATATCAATGCAAATGCCTTGTTCTAAAGGCCTATAAAGCCCTCATGGATAAATTCATGGCAAAACTTGAGTGGTATGACATCGAGGCACTCCCTCGATCATCGAATCATTTTGCGGACACAATGGCCTCCTTGGGGTCACTAATCCCGCAAGACCTTTCCGGTGATATAACAACCATTCAGGTCAAAACCTTATTGCAACCCGCGATGGAGCACGCAAGCTCAGACTTGACGCCAGGAGTCCACATGATCCAGATCGAACCATCTTCGGATAAGTTCTTTCGAATCCGAGACTGTTTGAAACATGCCAACTGGGGGTCTTTATTTTCCCCCACTCCCATTAATAGCAACACAACGCTATTCTTACAAGTTCTATCCCATTCAACATTTGTTAGGGAAGAACTTCAAAAGGGATTGGCTGTTCATACTATCGAGGTTTCTGATCAACAGGACTGGTATTTACCCATAAGAGATTACCTCAAATTAGGTAATCTTCCCTTTGGATTGACGCACGCCGCAAAACGAACATTCAAGCAAAAAGCGGCTAAGTATGTCTTGATAGGAGACATTTTGTATCGTCGAAGCTATGACAAAATTCTTCTTCGTTGTTTGGACCAGCAAGAGTCCACTTGGGCAATCACCCAAGCGCATGACGGTACATGTGGTGGCCACTTCAGTGGTATGGCCATTGCAAAGTGCATTCTTCGCATGGGCTATTATTGGCCATCTTTAGAGCGAGATTGTTGCAAGTATGTCAAGAAGTGCGTAAAGTGTCAACATCATGCCAATTTGATGCACGCACCTTCCCAGGCCCTACAGACAGTCCAGTTTGCTTGGCCATTTTCGTAGTGGGGCCTCGATCTAATCGGAAAAATCTCCCCTACATCGTCAGGCCGTCACACGTTTATCATAACGGCCACAAAATATTTTACCAAATGGGTGGAAGCAATTCCGTTAACCTCTACGACAGGACCCCGCATTACGGAGTTCATTTTGCATTACATCATATGTCATTTTGGTATTCCATCCAAAATAATCTCGGATAATGGGCCATCATTCAAGAACAAAGACATGCGTGCTTTAACCACAAAGTACAAAATTCAGCACGACTTTTCAACACCCTATTATCCGCAAGCAAATGGGCAAGCAGAGGCGTCAAACAAAACGCTAGTCGCCATCCTTAAAAAGACCGTCGCAGACGATCATAAGGATTGGCACATACAAATCCCACTTGCCCTTTGGGCTTATCGCACTAGCATTCGGATGCCCACTGGGGCAACTCCGTTTTCACTAGTGTATGGCTCAGAGGCAGTAATGCCTCTCGAGTTGGAAATTCCTTCCCCGCGCATATCAATGCGGGAGTTCATCGATGATAACACTGCACGGCAGGCCCGATTAGACCAACTTACGTTGCTTGACGAACGACGCGTTAATGCTCTCGAGCACTTACGTATCTATCAAGAGCGGCTTAAGAGAGCTTACAACATGAAAGTTCACCTAAGAGACTTTCGGGTTGGTGATTTGGTTCTGAAGGAAAACCAACAAAACTCTAATTTGCCATCCCATATGAGGGACAAATTCGTGGCAAATTGGTTAGGTCCTTATGTCATTGATAGAAAAATAGGACCAGGAACATACAGGCTAGCTTCTCTTGATGGTATCAAGGAAACAGAACCCTTGAATATCAGTCATTTGCGACCATTTCATATCTAAGAAAGCCATATACCAAAAAAAAAAAAAAAAACTCCAAGGATTATCACAATCTCTTGGTCAAATACAAAAAGCTCCAAGGATTATCGCAATCTCTTGGTCAATCCAAAAAGCTCCAAGGATTATCGCAATCTCTTGGTCAATCCAAAAAAAAAAAAAAAAGCTCCAAGGATTATCACAATCTCTTGGTCAATACAAAAATCTCCAAGGATTAACACAATCTCTTGGTCAACCCAAAAATCTCCAAGGATTATCGCAATCTCTTGGTCACTCCAAAAGCTCCAAGGATTATCGCAATCTCTTGGTCAATACAAAAAGCTCCAAGGATTAACGCAATCTCTTGGTCAACCCAAAAAGCTCCAAGGATTATCGCAATCTCTTGGTCACTCCAAAAGCTCCAAGGATTATCGCAATCTCTTGGTCAATACAAAAAGCCCCAAGGATTATCGCAATCTCTTGGTCAACCCAAAAATCTCCAAGGATTATCGCAATCTCTTGGTCACTCCAAAAGCTCCAAGGATTATTGCAATCTCTTGGTCACCAAAAATCTCCAAGGATTATCGCAATCTCTTGGTCCCCAAAAAGCTCCAAAGATTATCGCAATCTCTTGGTCACCAAAAATCTCCAAGGATTATCGCAATCTCTTGGTCCCCAAAAAGCTCCAAAGATTATCGCAATCTCTTGGTCACCAAAAAGCTCCAAGGATTATCGCAATCTCTTGGTAAATACAAAAAGCTCCAAGGATTATCGCAATCTCTTGGTCAACCCAAAAATCTCCAACGATTATCGCAATCGCTTGGTCAAAAAAAAATAATAATAAAGAAATTCAAAAAACAAAACAACAGAAATCATCAAAAACGACAAACATTTGCATCTCAATTCTCATGTTACAAAAACAACAAAAACACCAAGCATAACTTTTACCACACTACAGTCAGTGGTCTGGGAATGTACCAAGACTTTCAGTAATTCAGTCATCATTTTCCTCTTTAGCCATGTAGTGTATCAAGTCGAATAGATTTTATGAAGGTAGAGTCATACTTGAAATACACCTTGTTACGTAACATCCCAACACAAATCAAAACACTAAAATTCCCAAATTGTGTGAACGAAAGATGAAACCTGCAAAATAATCTAGGTCACCACAAGTGAAATGGTTATCTTGCTCATCCCCCTGTGCGAATGACCCCTAGAATGCTGAGAGTTGGCAAAAGGACAAGCATCCTCCCTACCCAATTCCCTAAGAATCCCTAAAGTTCTCAATAGTTGCAAAACACAAAAAATTTGCAAAATGTCAAAACTCAAAAATTTGACAAACTACAGTGCACACATCAAAAGGCACAAACAATAGTGATTTTGGTCACTCCATAACCCCAATCCCTTGCTCGAAAGAAAAACAAATCAAAATAAATAGTGATCTCATCACTACAATGAGCAAGTATCCCAATACAATTGAAGAAAAGAAGGGAGTTGACCTTGAATCCCTGGAACTCTCAACATTCTATAGGTCATAAGGCAAGCTTCAATACCAATTTAGTAACAGAAGTAAACCTCCCGCATGACGATATATCTGTCACATTAACTTGCATGCAGATCAATGTTTGCATGTGGATGAGCTAGCTTATGGCATCTTGGATTACACCGCAGATTAATCTTAGTACATACAACAAAGGAATCCGTGGAGCTAATTAGGTGATCCTCAGTACAGGTTCGGTTGAAAGCCCATCTCGCACTGGTGGTATCCTAACAAATACCACTAAATGAACTCAATTGCACACACAGGGATATGAAATAACTGGGTCAAAAACAAGTCTGATTCATACTTTGGTCAAAAAGTCTTGTAAGATAAAGTATAGTCATGGATGGTGAGTTAAAACTGACTGAATCTCAGAAAATCTTACATTCATCCCAAAACCATCTACGCTACTTATCATCTTTATGATACCATCAGAAAATACAAAAAATAAAAACCATGTAAATAAAGAGCTTCTTAAACAATAATAGTGCAATCATCACAAATGTCATTCATCCATTTCACCTCGCATATCACATAGACATCAAAAACATATACATTTATCATAACATCTGCATTCATCAAAATAAATAAACATGCATAACAAAAAAATCACATCATCACATGTACAAAACCAAAAATAAAATAGGTATATATATATATCGTCAAAAAGATGCCCGCAGGCTACAAAACCGGTCCTCAGACCCCGCAATCATATCCAAGAACCCAACCTAAGGCGTCGACCACCATGATCACGCAGGATCGGTGTGACGGGAACTACCCCCCGTGGTGTGGGTCCTACGGGACCCTGTAGGGTGGCTACTACTAGCCCCCGCATCATGCCTGCTACCACCCCCCTCATCTAACCGCCTGCGACGAGATGATGCTGACTGCTCAGTCAAACTATCCCTCATCCGTCGAGAAGATCTACTGATCGAAGGCTCAGGAAGTCACCCACCAAGGTGGATGACCTCCCTCTCCAAGTCTATCCGGTATAGACACCACTCTGCCTCTCTCCGATGATAGATAGACAATGCATCATCGCGCTGTGCCAAAACTCTATCCCGCTCTGCCAACTGAGCCCACAAAATATCCCTCTCCAGATCCCGCATCCGTAGTAGCTCTGTAAGTCGTGCAACCTCAATGCCTACATCCGACCCCACCTCCTCTGTATCTGTCGGACGCATAGGACTCGTGGGGACAGTAGCCTGCTCAGGCTCCAACTGCTCCTCCACATCCTGCATGTTCGGCCGCTCCGGAACACCCAAGCCCACATCCACCATGTCCGCATCATCCAACGGCCCCTCTGCCAACTGCCACACCAAATCCAGCAGGTTCCACGGGAACCTCGCGCCTGACGAATCAGGGAGAAGAATGTTAGAAATGAGGCCCATCAAGAATGCGTGCCTCACTCCTAACACCCCCCTCTCCGTCCACCAGCTAACCAAAATCCCGCCAGCCTGGCAATCCGCCTCGGCTGTCTCCACTGGGTCTGCTACACCCAGCTGCCCCCCATGCCCAAAACATCTCGTAAGTATAGCAGTCTGCTGATCAAACAGAGATGTCCTAATAGGCAGACCATCTATCGGAATCCGAAGCAACCGATAGACGTCCTCAAGAGTCACAATCATCTCCCCTATCGGGAGATGGAAAGTATTGGTCCGTAGATCCCAAAGCTTGATCAGGGCTGTCATATAGGCCTGATCCGAAACCATAGGCTCCATTCAAGCCACCTGCTTGAGCCCAAGGGCATCAAGCCATTCCCAGTCATCATCGGTCAATGCCAACCGCACCTCAGTAAATGCAGCGGGTACACGGTACCGGCTCCTAACAACCTGCAAAGCAAAAAAAAAAATAAAAATCAAAAAAACAAAAAATAAATAAATAACAGATCAAATTTTAAGTTCTAGGGTATCTAAACTTAACCGTTAAACAAAAACATCACAAAAAAATATTAAAGTTTTGAAAAGCGTCAACACAAAAACAATGCATTAAATTAAAGAAAAATAAACTCTAGGGTCACTTACAGGTCTCGCCTCGGCTCCGCCGCTCGAACCAGTTTGTGCACTCATGATGGCAGAGAGAATTCCAGCAGCGCTTCGCTTCGCAGAATTACCTCCTCCTCCCAGAGCTCCAAAATCGCAAGAAAAAAATGACACAAATGAGCCCAAAATCAAGTTTTGGCCATTAAATAGGCCTTTTGCACTGGAATTCATCCTTGACTGGGACGAGCGCTCTGATCAGCGCTCGTCCCACCCAGGGACGAATTCTCCAGCTGGAATTCGTCCCACCCAGGGACGAATTCAGGCCAGCACAAAAAAAATAAAAAAAATGACTAAAAATGCACTAAAAACAGACAATAAAATTGCCCGATAGGATTGCTACTGCACCTGACAACAAGGGCATACAAAATCGACATTGGAGTCAAAAATTGTCACTATCATACTCCCTAAGAAGGCTACCATAGCCGGACCGCTCCACGGGAAGATGGATTTTTGACAATTTCATCCCCAAACGACATCACAAAAAAAAAAAAAAACAACAAAAATAGTACAAAATTCAACAATAACAAACAACAATAAACATTGCCGGACACAAGTGCTCTTGCACTTAACCTCTAGGCAAAGAAAATCGATGTTGGGGTCCAAATTATCGCTCTCCTACTTCCCCAAGAAGGCTACAATAGCCGGACCGCTCCACGGGAAGTTAGATTTTCGATGATTTCACCTCATTACGGCATCACCAAAAGGGTTAACACCCACCAAAAACAGGTCCAAATGTTGGAAAAATTGCACAAGCTTAACGGTAAACCCTCTAAAGGCACCCCTGCACAAGTCATCTTGGGTCAAGCGACTCGTCGCTTCTCTCACGAAGGTCATTCCCTCATCGATTCGTTGCTTGAGGGGAGTAGTCACACTTAGTCACCAACCAACAATCACACACCCAATTAAGGAAAACGACATGCATTCAAAGAATCATTGACAAAGACAATCACGCTCCTGCTTGGGGCAGTAAACAAGCAACAATCAAATCAATCAAATACTTGGCATTTCGTGAATCATGAACACAAGGTTCCCCCTGAGGATAAAAATGCCCTTCACTTGTTCATGACTGATCAATGTCTAAGTTCAAGTCACACCTCACCAAAACAGGTTAATACTTGAAATCAAATTCCTTAGCTCGTCAAAAGCAAGGATTCAAGAATGCATGCCCTTTCCATACTTGGGGCATCAAAAGTTGGTTAGGTTACCAAGAAACCCTAATCATTAGTGCTTTGGTTATCTATTTTTGCTCAGCACTGCGTCACCCGCAGATGCTTCCCAAAAAGGGGCATCTGTAGACACCAAAACAGCACCAATCCGATTATGTGACTGCAAACACTGATCGCTTTGACAAACACAGCCCCCAAGGCAGCCCTCAGAGGTTAAACAGTGGTCTTAACCACTTTCATAGCAATTTTTGTAAGGTCAAGAAGCAATTTGGCACACTTGGACACTTTGCCCAGTATTCATCTCACCCAGGGACGAATTCAAAATAGAATCCGTCCCACCCCAGGACGAATTCTGAATCCGTCCCTGGGTGGGACGAATTCTAAGCTTAATGGGCAAAAAAAAAAGACAAATTGCGCCAAGTGGCAGCCCAGAAAAGTTAGTTGATGACTCATGCCTTGCACGCGTGTGTAGGTGGACAGAGGGGCCGTTAGAAGACTGTTACAAAAGGCATTTATCAAAGCCCAAGTCAATGGAGGACTCCCCTCCCTCATGGGAAGACAAGACTGCCACATGGCACCTATGACCAACACATGGCATTTGTGCTTCCCTCCCAAAAGAGACCCCTTGGGTCTATAAAAGGTGGGACTTTTCTCACCCAAAAGAGACAGGTTGAAGGAGTTTTCAAGCAACGAAGTGCTGCCGAGTTGAAGACCCACTTGCATCCCTTTTGGTTCACCTTCCCACATCCACCAATCTCTTTTGCAAGGGAGGTTGTTGGGTGGCCTTTGGAAGCTCGAACCTAACCCAAATCCAACACATGGACACCTGAACCAACCAATTCGCCGACCCCCAATCCTAAGAGGTTTTGGGCCCATCCCCGGTGGATTGGCTCCAAAATCAAGTGCCAACGGTGGGAGGCCCACTTGGGCACCCCCGCACCTCCCAAGTCCTATTTTAAGTTTTAGAGCATTTTAGATTACTTTTCAGATTGCATTTTGTGTTATTAGGTTTGATTAACCCATAGCTGCAATTTTGTAACTTTTGGTCAGATTCTAGTATGTTTTGTGTCGCTTTGTTGTTTCGTTGACTTGCAGGTGTCGAGGTCGAATTCTCGAGGGTGGAGGCCAAATTGGGAGAATCCGACCATCTGGGTCATCCCAAAATGGCCCCAATTACATAACCCCCCTGTTTGCAGGCGTTTTGCAGGTCTCGGGATGCGACATTGGAGCAGCAGCAGGTCGGTTTCTTCAACACAGAAGAATTCGTCCCACCCAGGGACGAATTGCAGTCAGAATTCGTCCTACCCAAGGACGAATTCCAGTTGAAGGTAGATTGGCCAGTTGTCTCAGTGGCAGTGGCCTTCTGGTAACTTTTCCTATCTTCTGTCAAGTTTTGAAGCCATTTGGACTCACTGTATTCACTGTTTCAGGCAAATGTTTACATGCATATTTCGTTAGTTTTAGAGAACAAACACTTTTCATTTGCGGCAGATGCTACTGACATCTTGGTTGTTTCTTTGTTCATAGGAGAAGCAGCGGAGGTTAAGAACTCATCGACATCAGCAACGGCATCATCTTGGCCCGCCCATTGCAATCGTGGGCACACGGAAGGAGGAAGACTAAGTCACACATTGTAACAAAGACAAATTTAACGCTCCTAGCCCCTAAAAAGGGAGGAGACGTCTATGTAATCGAGGATAAGATATTTGAATAAATAGGGCTGTGATTTCTTTACATCTTTTCTTTCCTTTCCATATTGTCTCTTTCCTTCGTTTTGGTGTATAAGGTTAAAGCGTTACATTTCGTCTTACATTGCATAATTAGTGTTTCCTTTGCCCGTAATCTCGTGCTTTCAACAAGTATGGTGATTTTTCCTTTCTCTCCAAATGTAGACTATGTTATCAGACTCACAATGAGAAAAACCCGAGGAAATAAGGAAAGAGTCCATTTTTTCATACCAATCTCTAGGAGCTTGTTTGAGGCCGTAGAGAGATTTATTTAGCCTACAAAAAAGAGAGGAGTCTTGATTGAAACAAATAGGTTGTTCCATGAATATCTTTTCCTTTAAGTCCCCATGTGAGAAAGCATTTTTTACATCCATTTGAAAGACATGCGACTTTTGGGAAGCAGCTAGAGCAAGAACGAGTCTAATAGAATCCATTTTGGCAACTAGTTCAAAGGTTTAAGCATAATAAATTCCTTCAATTTAAGAGAAACCTTTGGCTACTAGGCAAGCTTTGTGTTTGTCAATTTCTCCATTAGGTCCATATTTTTTTCTGTAAATCCATTTACAACAAACTAATTTATTTCATTTAGGTAGGTGAACTAAATTCCAAGTTTCATTTTTGATTGAGGAAGAGAATTCATTTTCCATGGCATAATCCTATTATTTAATACTAGTGGCTTATTTTAAGGATTAAGGATTAGACAAAATAGACTGATAGACAAGACCAGTGCCTATGGGGTTGGTTAATCTTGATGATGGAAGATTTTCAATGTAGGGAGTAGTTTCTTTAAAAATGGTGTGGGACCATTTTGGCATAGTGGAAGGAGTATAAGGAGTGGAAAGTCTTTAGTTAGAGTTATAGGTTCCTCATATTGATCATAAATCTCCAAATAAATCTCTAAAGTTGGTTCTTCATTATATTGAGGTTTTACTATAGGAGAAGGCTCAATAGGAGAAGAGGATGCTTGAGGATCTTTCTAAGGGAATGTTTCATCAAATTGGACATTCCTATGAAAAATACGTCATGAGTTGTGAGATTAAGGAGCCTATATGCTTTCATTTCCTCATAATAAACAACAAATATGAGTTTTTTACTTTTCTTATCTAAAGTCTTCCTTTTCTTCTTTGGGATGTGCACCCAAGCAGTACATGCAAAAATATTGAAGAAGGAAACATTTGGTTTTGAGCCAGTTCATGCTTTTTTAGGAGTTAAATGGTCAAGATATTTATGAGGTGTGTGGTTTTGAATATAATTTGCACAATTAATAGCTTATGTACAAAATGTTTTTCGAATATCTCTTGAATGGAGCATGCAGTTTACCATTTCCTTTAATGTTTAGTTTTTCCTCTCTGCAATGCCATTTTGTTGTGGATTATGGGAGACAAAATGCTGATGAATGATGCCATGACTTGATAAAAATATTGAGAACTCATTACTACAGTATTCCCCCCCATTATCTATGCAATTTTGCTTGATGTTGTAAGAGGCCTTATTTTTAACTAAGGCTTTGAATACTTTGAAGTGGGATAGAACATCACTTTTATATTTTAGGAAGTAGACCCAATTTCTTCTGGAAAATTTATAAATGAAGGTTAGAGCATACTTTGCTCCTTTTAAAGAAGTCTCTGGGAAAACATCAAGTCACTATGGATTAACTCTTGAGGGGATGAGGCTTTTATAGAACCAATTGGGTGGAAAGGATCTTGATGTTGCTTTCCAAGAACACATCTAGGACATACTCCATCAATAGAAGATACTTGAGGTAAACCTATTACCATTTCATGGGTGCTCAATTCCTTTAGGTAGTTATAATTGAGATGACCAAATCTTTCATGCCAAATTTTACTTTCAAGATCTCCATGAGCCACAAAATAGGAGGTCCCTTCTAGATTTTTGAATCCTTTGAAGTGAAATATATGAGTGTAGTGATAAATATCTCCTTTGGCTACAAGAGAGTGGGGGTCTTGAAAGTCTCTTATCTCAACTCCTATTGGAGAGAAGAGAACAATTTTCCCCTTTACAGAAGTACAAATATGATAGACGGAGAGGATATTTTTTGCAATATTTGGAACATAGAGAACATTATTAATAGAGCCACAATCAATGGATATGTCACATTTTCCTTTGACTAGGATAAAGGAGGAGTCACCAACTTCTATGCTACATATTGAACTTGAGGAGATAGAATAGAATGATTTCTCTGAAGCAGTTATGTGATGAGTTGCTCTAGAATCTAGGACCTAGTAATTAGATGAAGTATTGGTGGTATTTCATTGGACATTTAGGGATTTTCCTATTTTATTTTTACTGTCTATATTTTTATCCTTCATAGTTGCCTCTAGTTGTTGTAATCTTTTCTAGCATTTGTTTGCAGAATGACCATTCTTTTTGTAGTGAGTACAATTTATGGGACTTTTTTATTTGTTTTTAAATTTTTATTTAGTGGATGTGGATGATACTAAGGCATTAGAGGAAGAGGAAGATATCTCATACTTTGCAAGTTTTATTTCTTCTCTAGTTAGTCTCTCACATAATTATTCTAAGGAGGGCATTTTGAAACTTGCACCAAGAGCATATTTTGTAGATAGAAAGGTGGTTGTAAATATCTGAAATACACCATTTAATTTAGAAATAATTAGATAGATGCATTCTTCATCTTTTAGTCCTTACCACTGCCTTTAAATTGAGTAAGGACTTCTTTGAATTTTGTGAGAAAGTCAACAATATTGCTTAAGTTGTTAGGAGATAAAGTTGTTAATTCTACCTCAAGCTACATTGACCTCATTTGATCTACTTTTACAAATAAGTTCTTTAGTTTCTCCCAACTTTCATAAGTATTTTTACAATCCGTAATGTGAAACCATAGGCTTTCATTTACTTTAATGCTTATAATACCCATTGTTTGACACAACTTCCCTTTAAGAATAAATTTTTCATATTCTTTATCAAACTCAGGTTGCTCTTCTTCTAATAGGTGTGTGAGCCTCTTTTGAGAAATGAGATTTAATACTTTGGGTGTCCATGTATGGTAGTTATGAGGAGTGAGAGGATAAATTGTATTCATTGAATTCATTTTGCCAAAGAAAATTGAAGTGAACCCAAACATCTCCCCTTTAACTTTAATTTGTAGAATGCAATGGATATTAGGGAATAGAACCTTGTAATAAACACAAAATATCTCAAAATACCCACCCTAATGAGAGGGAAACTATAAGTATATATGAGTATATTTGATATTAGTTTTAGGCTTATGAGAAAAAAGTGCCAGGCCTATATAACTTGTCTCCTCAAATACCCACCCTAACGAGAGGGAAACCATAAGTATTGAGTAGATTTGATACTTGGAACATAGACTAATCATCCAGACTCCTATATTGGTTATACAATAACCTGCACTTACATAACAAAAACTATAAGTTATTTAGAATGTCCAATATAGGTGCATAGGTGATTAATATATTTTCTCTTTAGAATTTTTTTTTTTTTAAGAAAGGAATGATGAATGTAGAATAAAATAGATAACAAGGGTCATTTTTAAAGAGATATCCTCACTTTCATTAAGATTTATTTAAGAATAGATTTAATTAGGTTAGTAAGTCTATCCCGATGCCACAAAATATTATATAATACTTTTTGAATAAGAAAAATATTATTTGTTTTGATAAAATGAGGGTGTGCAAGAAGTTAGTGAATATATTCTTATACCATATGGAGATTTTAAATAAGATAAAATAATAAATACCTCTAACATTTAAAAGCCACTATAAAGAAATCTAGTAGTGTGGTTTAAAGAAGATAGACACAATATATATATATATATATATATATATATATATATATATATATATATATATGCTCAAATTTGCACCTTTTTTGTTTTGTATTTTAATGGGGGTGTATTCTTATATATATAAGAATACACCCCCATTAAAATACAAAACAAACCCCTTCCCCCCCCGAAAAAATAACTTTGCATTTACTAGGTTACAAATGACTCTTTTCACTACAACCCTTTGAAAGAGAAGAGGCTTTAGAAAAAAATTGAGTCAGAATAAAATACGAAATAAATAAATTATAAGGGGATATTTTAGTATGATTTTTACCTTCGAAATTGAAGGAACGGATAAAAAACCAATACAAAGAAGCTTTAGACAAAAAATAAATAGAAGAGATATACTTCAAAAAAGGCATCTGTGATTTGCAATTGCGCTAAAGTGAAAGAAAGAACAGAGATAACTTTTGAAAGAATGATCTTGTTACCACATGAAGAGGAAACCCAAAATTATTTGGGTAGGTACCATGAAACAGAGAGGTAGAAGTGGTTTTTCCTTTGATGCATCACATAAGATAAATATCATTGGTGCGTTCAATGAGAGAATTGAAGAAGGCAGAAAACTAGCGCTTCATAGAAGTAGAAATTTCATACGTAGTTCCTCACATATACAGTGCCTCAACTTTTGTAACCCATAGAACAAAAGTAAAATAGGAGAGGCGATAAAAAAAATATAGACTGTTATAAATTTTTTTAAAAGAGATAGCAAATGAATGATATAAAAAAAATAAAAATTTGCTTGCTTCAGCACCATGACGCATCATCTTTGAGTAAAACGAAAATAACAATCTGCACATAATTTATCAGAGAATAAACGAAGCTCAAGATCATAAGAAAATGATGCCAAATGAAGAGAGATGGAGATAACTAAATAGGAGGTAATGGGAGTCATTTGTAAATCTTCCAACTGAGAACAAATACATCAATTGGCATTAAATGAATACTATCCCAGCTTAAGGGGGATCCTATGGAGTTTTCCAATGTAGAAAAAGGTACACCAAGGAAGATCGCAAGATAGAATGGTATAAAAAATTTATCTTGCAACTGAAGTGACATGGCCTAAGAGTGCACCAAAAGAATAAAAAAAATATTTGAAAGGATTTTATAATAGTTGAATTTATTGAGGGTTGTGCTAAGCATCAAAAATAAAGGAGAGCAAAGATTACAGATCTCCAGTGAAGGAGATATGGAAATCAATTAGAGAGGCATCATGAATAGAGATGTTGGTGCCCAAAATTGGGTGCTCTACGTAAGATTCAAGAGCCTCAATTGTGCTTCTTTGAGAGCAACGATAAGGCAGCGAAGAAAACCATTTTTTTCCTGGAAAAAAAGATACACTAAAGACAAAAAATAAAATTCCTATTAATCAAGATTTTATATAAAATTTTAATAAAACAAAATTGCTTGAAAAAGGTGTTTCCTTTTTTTAAGAAAAAAAATTAATATATATGACTATGGGTAATTTTTTTGAAAAAAATATTTACACTAAGAGTCAATAAATCTTCCCTTCCATTTTAACGTGAGAAGAAGACAAATAATATTCAGAATAACCCACATATATATATTTAAAAAATATATATAGCAAAAAACTATATATAAAATCTTATTGAAGACTTAAATCCAAGAAAAGAGGAGAAGCCAACAAAATATCCAAAGAACCAGCTCCTAGAACCTTCAAGAGATAATGCTAGCAAGGTCTATCCTGCTATGGTACCATGTTATAATTTCCCAAAATAGACATGCAAATCATTACATAAAATATGAAGAAAGAGTAGAAATGATTGATTATTCCATGGATCAACTTTGTATAAATAACAAAGTTGATCATTGAGAGTCGTTGGATTACAACAACTCAACAAATCTGATCTAGACTAAAAATGAGAGTTTACCTGACTCATGAAGGAGTGGAAAATCAAGTAAGTCTATTCTAGTAGAATTTAAGAGAATAATTACTTATTCCAACAAAGCCAATTTTTATGGCTTGAACCATTATAAAATTTTAATACGAACATAATAAAATAAAAAGTAAGAAGTATAAAGAAACATATGCTATGGTAATCAATTTTTAATTCAACTAGAACCAAGGAATTGGTACTTCTGGTAAACATATATTTTTATGGGACCAAAACTAGAGGCTTACATGTAATGATATATTTTTCCTTAGAGTATAAAATATATAATTAATTTTACTATTAGAAATAATTTTGTGTACAATTTTTTACAAATATAAATTTATTTAATAATACTAGGATTAGATCTTATATATGTATCATCCAATAAATACTTTGTGAATTAAATTTAAAAATAATAAATAATTTAAAAGTAGTAAACAATAATATATGATCTAAGTCAATTCATATATGAGTTTGGTGAATGAAGGATTTGAAGCTATATTCGAATCCATATCAACATCTATAGTTGAGCTAGGTGACACCAACACTGAAGGGTTTGAAATCTAGATTGAATATGTATCAACATCCATAACTAAGTTAGGTGATGGCTCTCAAGGATTTAAATCTAGGTTTGAAGATGGAAAACTTTGGTCAAGCAGGTGAGGATAATTTGCAGGGCTTGGATAGCAATTAGGTTGGGTAAGGGTCCAAGTGGAAGAAACAAACAAGGGAGCTCCTCACCCTTTTGACCCAGGAACCCATTCTTTGGTCAATATTCTCAAAGGAAAATATAAGGTACGTGAGGGGTGTTTCAACTTGTAGCCAAAAAATGGTGAGGTGGTGATAAGGGGTGTTTCAACTTGTAGCCAACAAATGGTGAGGTAGTGATTCTAGACATCTTGGAAGATCTAGTGGTTCATCAAGGTGAGATGTCTCTAGTTGGAAAATTTATTTGTGTGAGGCAAGACCTTGACGCCATTTGGAAATGGACATGGGAGAAATGAAGATACATTGGGCATAAGCAGATTGTCGCATTACGAAAGATATTGTTTGGGTCAAATTCAGTTGTTTGATACATAATTAATGGATTTTATAGGAAATTACGTGGTTCTTTGGTCGTAGAGACCTCTTCCTAAAGATATGGAGCCCATATTTTGATCCTTAGACTCAAGGTATTGATTTAGTACCCATTTGGGTGCCTCTTCCAAGGCTCTTGATAAAATTTTAACATGAGGAAGTCCTTTCTATAATTGCTATGAATATAGGTCATCTAGTGGTGGTAGACCTTGGTTGGTTGAACTATAATAACATGTTACATGTACTATTCTACATGTATGTAGACTTCAGTCAAGAGCTCCCCAAGTCAATTAAGTTTACTTCCAAGTATGGGTCCTAGACTGAGAGTTTTAAATATAAAAATATGGGTATGAAATAAAATCTTTGTAATAATATGGGGCATTAAATTTATCACTATACTAATTGGAGGTATACCCACCAAAACAACTAAATATTGGTACAAATACAAAATCATATAAACCCCAAATAAATAAATATGGAGCATGTAGAAAGGACTAGTAAAGGGTAAGAAGCAATCCCACAATCTATGGAATAGGAAGAGGTAGGTGAGTCCATCCTAGGCACCATGAAGACAAATTCCCAAGGTCAAACCCTATTTTAAAAAGGTGTGATTCCCATTTTAAATTCCTTTTATTTTTTAAATATGGTCGTAGAAAATTTTGAACTTTTTCTCAGTCTATCTCAATATTTAACTTTGTGCTCGAGAAAAATCTTGGGGGAAGAGGGTTTTGTTGTGCAGCTTCCTTAGGATTTCATAGAAGCTAGTCCCAACTAGAAATAAGATCTTATAGGGAAGGGTATCAAGGTATCAAAAATTCTTACTCATAGTCATTCAAAAACTTTAATAGATATTGGTTTAAAGGGTAAACCTAGAAAACCTTCTACAATAGTAGTTTTGCAGAAAGATACTATTGGGTAAGTGGCCAATGGAACACAAATTATTTTAAATTTTGGGGTAAAGGTCTAGGGGGTCAAACGTAAAATATAAAATGGTAAAATTGGGAGTGGGGATCCAAGGATTATAGGGTTGACAAATTGACTTTATTCCTCCTCTCGTGAAACTGGCTAAAAAGAAAAGAAAATAAGAATGCTTATTACAATGGTCGATTGAAAATAGGCTATATGGTCTAGTCTAAATATTCTGTCATAGCAACACAAGTAACTAAGTTCATATAGAGGTACTCTCATAGTAGGGACTTTTCTTGAATACACTCATAGTTTTTGAGCTCTATTGGGTCCAAGGAGGCACTAGAATTTCTATAGCACGAAGATATAAGGACCCTTCCTATGATTGCTAATTTCAACTGCAATAATTCCTTCACAAATTTAGAGTAATACACATCCCTTATCATAATGCATGGGTTAAAATGTGTAGGTAATTTTAGTTTCCAATAGTTCCTTTAGTAGCCCAAATAGCTAGTCAACATGACAAAATATCCAAAGCAACTTTAGAAGGGAAGGAAAAAACTAGTGGTACAACTGATAATTCAAAAATGGGGAGTATTTAGAAGGTTAACTCATGTGCAAGTAAAATTTGATTTCATTTTATCTTTTTTATTTTATTTTTACTCCATTTCCCAAGTGTATAAAACTAAATTTTTCTATGCTTCTATAAGGATAAATCCCCCTATCAAGCACCAATAATGTGGGTAAAATTCCTCACCCATGTTGATCTCCTTAGAGGGAGATATTTTTCCAATAGAATATTTTTCCATTTTCCTAAGAAAGACAATAAAACACCTAAAATAGTTGTGGAATATTTTTCCTTTTAATTCTTCCATATTCTTATGACACCTCATTATTCTATTCTTAGGACTCATTTACATGTGGACTACATGCACATTTACATAGTTGCATATTCTAATGATACTTGTGAATTTATTAAGAAAATACTTGAATCCTAATCTAAGATAAACTCCTAATCTAAACATGCATCCACGATGGTACATTAGTAAGCACAAAATAATGTAATATATTCCAACATGAGCTAGTGGTAAATCAATTCATGGAAAAATACAACCAGTAAGCAATATTACTTATAGGGTTTAGGATCTTTTTGAAAGCTTTGATGTGCCAAGTATAAAAACAATACCTAGAGATCTAAATGTGCCATGGAGCTAATTTTTGTCTATCCTTTGACTTGAGAAAAGCTTCAAGATCTATTAAATGATATTTTGGCCCTCCATGCCAGATAAAAATTCTTTCTAGAAATTGTTTGGTAATGACTAGTAGATAGTGGATTTATTTGTCAAGGAGGAAGAATGTGCAAATATGACTGAAGAAGTTATTCAATTAAAGAATAACTAAATTCCAAAATGACTTATTACTCTTAAAGATTTAATTGATAGCAATGACTGGTCAATTGGCCAAACAATAAAAATTGATGAACACACTTTCAAAAAGGTTCAACTTGAACGTAGAAGAAATTTATAAATTGGAGTGCAATGTTCTAAATATTTTTTTTAGCAAGTTCTAAACTTATGTAAAGAATTTAGAGACATCATTTCATGGAGCTATGATGATCTAAAAATTCTACAATAAGGAAAATATCCATTATACGATAGAATTATTTCCAAATGCTAAGCAATTCAAACAAAATAAAAGGTCAATTAATCTAAATATAGAAGCACTAATGAAGTAAGATTTTCTAAAGCTACTTTATACAAATTTCATTTATCCAATCAAGTATTCCATAGGGGTAACCAATTTTGTAACTATCAGAATGAAGAATGGACATATCCACCTCTATATAGATTTTAGAAACCTAAGCAAAGAATCCTTAAAGGATCACTACCTATTGCTTCAAATTGATCAAATATTGCATTCTATTGTTAGGGTAGAGATATTTTCCTTACAGGATGAATTTTTTAGTTTTAACCATCTATGGTTTAGATATGAATGTCAATATAAAGTTGCATTCATAACCAAGTAAAGAATGTTTGACTATCAAAAAATACCTTTTAGCCCATCAAATGCAGGAACTACCTTTCAAAGGGATATAAATTTAGCTTTTGGTGAGCTAGTGAAAAAAGTGATACTAATCTACCTAGATCATGTGATGATCTTTTCCCATAAAAATGAAAAGCATTTAGATAATATTAAGCTTATTTTTCAAAAGTGCATAGAATTTGGGGTATCACCTAATACAAGAAAGCCAATTTTTTCCATACATAAAGGAATTTTTTTGGGTCATGTGGTGTCAAATTAGGGTTTAACTATTGATCTAGACCGAGTAAAAGTAATACTAGCACTTCCATTGATGTAGAACGAGAAATACTTGCAGTTATTCTTCAAGCAAATTAATTTTTATCTAGAAGTTTGTATCTGACTTTGTCTATATAGTGAAGCCAATAACAAATATGCATAGAAAGGAGGTAGACTTTACATGGACCAAAAATATAAGATAGGATTTTAAGGCAAAAATAAGTTATAACCTGAGCCTTGATGCTAGCTAACCTTAATTATAGAAATAACTTTATTCTTTATGTTTTCAACATAGAAGAGAGATATGTAGCCATACTTAGACAAAAGGGCAATGATCACAATGAATGACCTATAGATTTTCTACATTATACTTTGCATGACCATGAAGAATGCTATGACTTCATCAAAAAAAGTTTTTACTCTAATAAGATCTCTTAAAAAACTAAGATATTATATATCTCAAAATAAAATAGTAGTATATATTATATATTTAGATGTCTAAAACTTCATAGTGCAAGGGGCGTTAGGTGAGAAAAAAACTAAATGGATCACAAAAAATTTAGAGTGTTACATAGAGATCAAACCAACTAAGTTTATTAGGGGAAGAAAACTTTTAAAATAATTGACAAACTCTATAGCATTAAATTCCAATTACTTGTTCGAGGAATAAGAAAAATTTTAGCAGATAGGATGCTTTATAGAGAGGAACACTTGGGTAAATCAATTGAATTATTTTCTTAAAACTAACAAGTCTTCAAATGTATTCATAGCCTATCAAAGGTTTAGGTATTATCTTTAAGCTATGATCTTTTTTGATTGATAATATCTTGTACCAAAATAATTTTGATAACATTTTATTGAGATGCATACAACTGGATAAGGTAAAAGAGATATTAAATGAGATTCATGTTTTCTTCTCAAGAAGGTACTACTCTGGTAAGACCACAACATATAATATTCTAAGAGCTAGGTATTATTGGTTGAACTTATTTGTTGATGATTTTAAAGTTGCTAATGCTTGTAACAAATATCAAATATTTGTTGGAAAAAACAAAAATCCAATAATGTCCCTCCAATTATTGAAGAAGAAGCCTTCTAGAAATGAGGGTTATATTTTATTAGGATGATTATTCTAAAATATTCTATTGAATATAAATTCATATTAACAAATATTGATTACATTATAAAATATTCTGAAGTAGAAGCAACCAAGCACTTAGATCAAGATACTATCATTTAATTTCTTGAAATATTGATCACAATATTTGGGATCCTTTCTATGAGAGTGTCTAATAATGTTGGAGCATTCATAAGGCTAATACCATGCTATTTTCTAAAACATATAACATTTATTGGAATGCTTCTTCTAATTTTACCCATAGGCAAATGAACTAGCGGAGTCCATAAATTAAAATTTAATGAAGATAATTAGGAAAAATATCGATGACAATAAGAAAATGTTAGCATTTAATGTTTAATAAATAACTATGGGAAAATATTATTAAGCTCAAGAAGACCCTAAAGATCATATGTTATGATTTAGTTTATGTAAAAGAAGTCATGTTGTCGATTCATCTAGAATTACCTATTTTGAAGCTTATTGATTAATCAAAATTAGAGGATACAAAGCCAATTGAAAAAAGGATGGTAGAATTATTATTGTTAGAGGAAAAATATAAAAAATCCTATAGTAGCTTCTACTCGCATCAAGTAGCCACTAAGAAATGGTTTAACAAAATATCATCATTGAAATAATTTACGGATGGTGATATGATACTCAAGTGGGATGTAGACCGAGCTAAATTGGGAAAGCATGATAAGATAGAATTACTTTGGTCTAGAACATATCTAATTTAAACAAAGAAAGCACTAAATGCATATGAGCTTCAAGATATGGATGGTCATCGTTTACTAATTTTGATAAGTAACCAATATTTAAAGCATTATGCTTAGAAGTGTGTGCCTTTAAAGTGCATGTACATAAATAATGATGTGTAAATATTATCATAGTGGTAGTAATAACCTTAGTGTTTTTTGAGAAATAGAATATGATTGGCTAAGAATTACCCCTAGTAGTCACCATATTTTGAATTTCTAGCAATTGTATTAGTTGAAAGTGTGACAACCTTGAAAATGGATATGCATCATAAGAATTCACACAAAGTACCAATTCCAAGGAAATATTTTGTAATAAAATTTGAGCATATTCAATCCTTGGAATTAAATTAGAAATAATTATTTATCATGATTAGTTCTTGCTATATAAATAGGGCTTAAAATATGCAATGTATGATAGAGTATTTAATAGTTGAGGGAGCATAATATTGCAAAATTGTTAAAATATTTTGCACAAAGATAAGAGCTACACAGTTGCATGTGCATGTGTTTATAGACAGAACTCTCTAGTTCAAATGGTACAAGGGAAAGAGAGGAAAAAATAAAGAGGAGTACTAAAGAGCTACAAGATAGGATAAGTGACATCCATTACCCTATTATATTGATTAAATCAAAATTCAAAAGCTTTAAATAAGGGTCAAAATCTAGAGGAATAATATTGTTACCTAAACTAATTGAATCTACTCCATGGAATTCACTCCTATAGCCATGTTTATCCACCCCTATCCAGATCTAGTTAAACCCATTATAAAAAGGTATGATCTAGATATAATGATTATGCATGACGTAGGAGGAAATAAAATATTTTCCATCATGGATGAAGGAATGAGAAGAGATTTCATAGTAGGAGTGCAACCAGGTATAAAACCTAAGCCTCTTGACATAGATGAACAAAAGGATTATGTAATTAAATATAGTTTTAGAGCTTGGTTAGGTAAAAATATAGAGGAAATTCTGAATGACTTCCTAGAAAACTCTTTGAAGCTTGAGAGATAATAATTTTTAACAAATAGTATTAGCAATTATAGCCATAAATATTGGGTTGGATATCTATGCATATGTCTATGACCATCAAATTTCCATTGCATATGTGGTCACCAATGTACACAATTATGATGGTTCAAGTGCAAATGATCTTGTGTTCTTTGATTGGGTCTATTTTCTAAGTTGTCAAATTCATAGTTAGTTGGTCACCCTAAAGCTAAAAGAGAATGATTCATTTTTTATCCATCATATTTAGCATGGTTGTTCCTCTTTCATATACCTCCAAGTATGCACAATATAAATCTCTAGGTAAAATATAATGAGCAATACCATCCTGTAGTTGACTAGACCCTAGTCCTTAGAGAAACCTCTTCATATCTTGAGTTCAATAGACTATTCCTAGGGCCTACACTTGCATGCATTTAATTTTAGATTCCTCTTTTAATATTTGTGTTAGCTCTAAAGTTGTTGATAAGATACAAGGCAAGAAGCATGAGCTAGAGGATTGGCATTTTCATAAAAATAGCACAATCATCAGAGTGTATGGTTTCCATAGAACTCCTTATTTATTTTCCTATTATGTCACAAACTAGGTATTTGGTATGGAATTATACAAACACATTTATGAAGCTGACAAAAATTTTAGATCTGAAATCAATAAAACATGCTTTTATTACTATCCCTTCATGTTTAAATATATAAGCATGATGATAAGGGGTCAAGAAAAAATTATGAATACAAATATTATTGGCATATAGTTTTAGATAGTTACACACATAGAATTATGATCCAGAGGGTAATTTTAAATATATGTTAACAAAATTGAATAACAAACCCTTAATATTTGACTATATTTCATGGCTAGACATTGAGAAAATAAAAAATAATGAAGAGAATCAAGCCATTGAAATTGATATCAATGAGATGCAAGACCACCATGGAGAAAATGCTATAATTTAAAATGGTTTTATGATATGACAAGAGATAACAAGTAATGGATAAGTGAAAACCTTGTAGACAAGATTAAAAATAACATAAATGGACAAAAAGTAAGATTTGAGAATGGTGGAATTCATGTTGTGAATAAGACAAACAGAAGAAGGATTTATCCAACGCTTTGAAAATTTTACTTTAAAATGAATTTGATTCCAAATATAAAAGCTACATGGAGAAACACTAGGGGGAGATATCCAACATTGATGACATTGAGGGATTAAGAAGAAGAAGTATATTATGAATAAGAAGAAGAAGTCACTCAATAAAACACAACATAGGCAAAAAATTTAGTTTCTTATGAAGGTTTAGAAGAACATGGAAGCTCAAAAGAACTCCATCTACATAGAAAGAAACTCAATATTAAAAGGCTATTGTGCCTAAAATCATTTTTGTAATTTAAATTATCTTAGAATCTAGTCAATGTTGGGACTAAAAAATAAGGCACTCTTTATTTACAAGTTATCTTACAATATATAAGCATCAATATTAGGAGGGAGATATGACAAGTGTCATAAGCTCCACTCCAAGTGTCTTTTAGAAGACACCACTCCAACTCAAACTAAAGACATGGACAAGTGGCAGAAGACAAATGTCAACCAAGTGACAGAAGACAAATGTCAACCTATCAATTATAGGCATAGTGCACATTATAACAATAATAATATTCTAACATTCCCTCTTAATGTGCACTATCCTAAAAAGATAAGTCAACATTAGATAACATTCCCCCTTAATGTTGACTTCTTTTACATAGATATAGCAAATTGCTAAACTGGTAAAACTTGTCTTTCCCAAGTGATTTGGTGAATATGTCTGCTACTTGATATTGATTTGGTACATACTTCATGCGTATAATATCTTCTTGGACCATTTATATAATGAAGTGATGATGGATCTCAATGTGCTTTGTTCTAGCATGGAAAACTGGATTCTTGGTCATCTTGATGGTACTTTTATTGTTACAATATATATATGTTGGACCATGTATGAATAGCCCAATATCCTAAATTAATTGCCTCAACCATATTCCCTCCTTAGTTGCCTCAAATTCTACTCTATATTCTACTTCTGTTGAAGATAGTGAAACTGTGTTCTGCTTCTTTGTGCTCCATGAAATAGAGCCTTGACCTAATTGAAAGCAATAACCTGATGTAGATCTTCTAGTTTTAGGACAACTGGCCCAATCTGAATATGTATATCCAATAAAAAAAAATTATAACTTGATTTATACATAAAATATCACAATCCTCTTAGTTGCTATCCAATGGTTCTTCTTAGGATCCTGCATAGCAAATATCTGGAAATAAGGCCAACTGAATAGCAAATATCTGGTCTAGTTGAAGTTAAGTAGATCAAAATTCCAACTAGTTGCCTGTAAAGTGTACCATCAACCCTTTCTTCTTCATAATTATTTACCAGTTTCAATCTATTTTCCATGGGAATTAGAGAGGGATTACACTCCTCCATGAGAAACCTCTCCAAAATAGATTGAATGTACTTAGCCTATGAGATAAAAATCTTACTAGGATGTTGCCATATCTCTTTTTCTAAGCAATAGTGGAGGAGGCCTAAATTTTTCATCTCAAAGTTCTTGCATAAGTTCTCCTTGAGCAACCTTATTACTTCTATGTCATCACCTGTAATGAGAATATCATCCACATACAATGTAACAAAAATGATGTGGTTCCTCCAATGTTTCACATAGAGAGTAGATTTTTCTACAGATCTAGTGAAACCAAGGTTGAGAAAATAGGAGTCAATATTTGCATACCAAGCTCGGGGTGCTTGCTTCAACCCATATAGATATTTCTTTAATCTAAGGACTTTGTTGTTTTTGCCTTCAACTGTGTACCCTGGTGGTTGTTTCACATACACTTCCTCCTTCAAATTACCATTGAGAAATGTACTTTTGACATCCATTTGATATATTGGCCAATTTTTTTAAGCTGCCATAGCAATAACTATCCTGATTGTAGTCATCTTAGCCACAAGAGCAAAGGTCTCCTAATAATCAATTCCCTATTATTTCTTATAGCCTTGAGCTACTAAGCGAGCCTTGTAGCAATCTAGTGAGCCATCTTCCTTATATTTTTCTTTCTATACGCATTTTGTGCCAATGGTATATTTTCCTTTGGGTAAATCGACTAACTCCCAAGTGTGATTTTTTTCAATGGAATCTAATTCCTGATCCATGGCATGAACCCATTTAGGATCACCAAGTGCTTCTTTGACATTAGAAGGTTTATTTTGGCTAAGGACTTTGGACATTAGGGCATAATTCATTTGGTGTCTTAGGGTTAAAGGCCTTTTACCTGTATAGGTGGGCAAATGATTTTGGTCTTCATCTATTGTGGCTTGAACCCACTTGGGTAAAGGACTGGATGATGTTTCTTGATCATTAGGAGGAGGATATGGAGGACATGGATCATTTTTAGGAAGTTCTTCTTGTGGATGAATTTCTTTATTTATGAGTGAAGGAGAAGGACTAGATGATATTGTATGCATGAATGGAGCAACTATTTCATTAGTTATTTCTAAAATGGGGGTCTTAGGAGGATTAGATGGGGGATACTCATGAAAGGTAACATCCCTAGATAAAATTATTTTCTTGGAAATAGGTTCATATAATTTATATGCATTGGCACTATCACTATAGCCAACAAAGATGCATTTTTGGCTCTTATCATCAAACTTCTTCCTTTTCTTATGAGGAATATGAGCATAGGCATCACATCCAAATATTCTCAAATTGCCCACATAGGGTGTCCTTCTACTCCATGCTTATTTAGGGGTTATTTCATGTAAGGCCTTTGTGTATGACCTATTAGTCAAGTATGCAGTAGTAAGAATAGCTGCTCCCAAAAATGATTTAGGTAATATAGCAGCATGTAACATTGATTTTCCCCTATTTTTGATTGTTTGATTCATCCTCTCAGCAACTCCATTTTGTTGCGGGGTATAAGGGGTTGTGAATTGCCTCCTTATCCCATGATACTTACAAAAATTAAATAATTTATTGGAGACATTCTCCACCATTATTTGATCTTAAGGTGGAGATTTGATAGCCACTTTCTCTTTCAACAAGTGCGATGAATTATTTGAACTTATCAAGGGCTTGCCACTTATATTGAATTAGGTAGATCCATACCTTTATGTTGTAATCATCAATGAAAGTGATGTAGTATTTAGCCCCAGTATAATATTGAACAAACATTGGCCCACAAATGTCTGAATGAACCAATTGCAAAGGTCTATTGGCTCTCCATGCCTTTCTTGTTTCAAATGGTTGCCTATGGTGTTTGGCTATTACACATGGCTCACAAAAACATTTTGACTCCTTAAGATGTGTAAGTCCTTTAACTAATCATTTTGTAGCCATAATTTGAAGAATATTAAAATTTAAATATCCCAATCTTTCATGCCACATGTACTCCAAAGAAAAAGTAGTTGTTGTAAGAAAAGATGTTTGTGTTACATATTTTGTAAGGAGGTAGTAAACACCATAATTTTTAACTCCCATGGCCTTGGCATTGCCATTGGGTTCTTAATGTAGCATTTGTATTTTTCAAAATGAACATTATAGCCCTTATATGTAAGTTTTCCAATATAAAGAAGACTCCTTTTAAGACCAGGCACATACAAAACATATGTTGTAGGAACATTATTACCATCATGGAAAGTAAGTGGTGCCTCCCTAAACACCTTCAATGGGTAGAGCACTTTCATCACCAAAAGTAATGAATTGATTTTATGTAGGTTAAACCTTGGTCAACCAATCTTGCCTTCCTGTCATGTGCTTTGCTGCTCCAGAATCAATATACCAACATTATTTATCTTCAACATTAACTTGGTTGGTTGCATACAATGTGTTCAAATTATTTTTTTGCAGTTCTCCCTATTCTCTTTGCATTTTATAGCAATTAGCAACATTATGATTATATTTTCTACAATATTCACACCCTTTTTTATTGTTTTTTTGACCCCCTTGAGGTCTTGTTTGCCATCTTGGTTGTTGCTGGTACTGTTACTAATTTGGATGTTGATGGTACTACTGATTTGGTTGTTGCTGGTACTGTTACTGATGTGGTTGCTATTGGTACTATTGATTTGGCTACTACTAGTACTGTGTGTATATCTGATGTTGTCTACCCCTTTGATTTTGATTATGCTAATTTTGACACTTATTTTGTTTAGGCTATAAAGTTGCCTTGGTGGCAAAATCTTCTGATGTGGCTTCAATTTCTTCATGTTTGATTAGGGCTTGCTCATGTTTATTAAGTAGGATATCAATATCCTCAAGTGTGGAATTAATTGTTTTACCACTCAAGTCTAACATGGTAGAATAGGAGTGAAACTTTGAAGGAAGACCATGCAACATTATTGGAACTAACTCATTATCATATAGGGTTTTACCAGCAGCTAAGAAATCATTCTTAATAGACTTGACTTCCATAATATAATCGGTAAGTGAGCCTTTCATACATAGATTGTGCAATTTTTGTTTGAGATACAAAATATTAAAAGCATCCCATAAAATAATCTATTGAGATACATAGCCTATAAAATAATCTATTGATAGCATCCCATGCTTGTTTAGGTGTTTTTGTAGCCCTTATAGTTTCTTTGCATTGAATTTATGTAGCTAGCTTGATTAGACTTAAAGCTATATTGGAATTCTTCTCAAATTATGCTTTTTCTTTAGGGTCTATAGGTGCAGTGAGTGGGTCTTCATTAGCCTGCCTATCTTTCACAAAGTCCCACATGTCATTCATCATTAATATTGATTCATCTCATACTTCCAATTTTCAAAATTTTGTGCTCCTTCAAGTTTCTTTGTAAGTCCACTTAATATATTTGTAGTAGCCATGATTTATAAAAGGATCAAAAGAAAATGGAGCTCAACAAATGATGAAGTAAGAATGAAAAATGCCAAATTAGAGCCCTAAAAAAAATCTAGGGTACACCGCTGAAGATCTAGAGGAGGGTTCACCTAGTTTTTCCACTATGAATATTCATGTGATTTCAATAGTGGGAGGGTTAAGTTGAACATAAGTGCCTTTTTCTATCCAAAGAGTGTAAGAATTAGAATTTTTCCAGACATTTATACCAAAATTCTCAATATACCTGCCCTTATGTGAAGGAGATTATAAGCATTTGAGCAGTTGATATGTGGAACATAAGTGATTCTGAAAGGGAATAACCTGTCAGACCTTTATACCAAACTACTCAATATACCCACCCTTACATGAGGGAGACTATAAGAATTTGAGCAGTTGATACATGCAACATAGGTGGTTATAAAAATGTGATGCTTGCTTTTTGTAGGATTTTTTACAATAGATGTGCCAATGTATTATTGTTTTATAAGAATTTTCCTGTATGTGTTTGCTTGCTTGTATATGGCTTAGTGTCAAGTGTATATGAAATGGAACTACACTTGATTACAATTATAAAACCCAAAGTCATTCAAGGGTAATAGCAAGCATAAAATATAGACAAATCCCAAATAGAAGATGCAAGCAACAAACACCTAGTGGCCAAGAGAGTGCCACAAAATGAATCCACCGACAAGGGACAAGGGGCCCTAAATCACCCCTTAAGTTGATGATTTGTATTTTTCTAAAAACAAATTAGCCCCAAATGTGCCTCCAAAATATGAGACAATATCAATGCCTCCTTTTACAAGATTTCCTTCAAACTTGCCAAATTCAATGAATGACTTGGCATAAAGTCCCCCCCAAAGACTTAAAATTGAGATTCCCACAATTTTGCCAAATTTTTTGTCAAGGAGAGTTGGATACTACCGAAAATGCACTCCAAATTACAATGTCAATTTCAAACTTCAATTTAGCATATTAAATGATTTCAAAATTGAAAATAAACTACACCAATGGATTCCCCTCAAAAAATCCTTTCCAATGACTATATATAAAGCTATAGTCGATTACAATTTGACCCATGATTTTAAGAAAATACAACAAGACTTCTTAGAGGTAAAAAATTTGACATATTGCCCTCTACAAATTTGAAATTTGAAATTTTGGCTTGAAACTGTTTCGGCCGGAAAAATTTGAAATGACCAAGCAGGAAATTTTGGAGGGAATGATTAAAAAATTTGCAATCTAGCTACAACTATAACTTGCTCAATACATTACCGAATTAAGCAAGTGAGTATTTGATGTTGTATTGCTTCTCATAATCTATATGATGGTGCAAAAAACATCAGGAAAATGACTACTAAAAAAATTAATAAAAAAGTTTTCGTTTTGGAAAAAATCGTGCAAGAAAAAAAATAGTTGCAACAGTCTGTCTTCAAACAACCATTTCTTGCTCATTTTTTGTTGGATTTTTGCGTGCGAGTACTCGATTTTGTAGTGCTCCTCCTGATATATGTGCTAGTGTACTCATATTCTGAAGATGACTAATCTTAAAAAAAATTGCCACTGCAAAATGTGACGTTTTTTTTTTAAATGTGCCTTCACCTTGTAAAAGAAAAATAGCCCCACATTGCCAGAATTGCCAAAAATCTTAAAACATTCTCTTCATTTTTCATTAACATGATCAAATTTACAAGTGAAGAGGATACTTCAATGAAAAAATTCAATCCTAAAAAAAAATTCTCAAACACTAAGGGTCCCCATAGGCGGATCTCATCACTCTAATACCAGATGTTGGTATTGAAAAATAAGGCACTCTTTATTTACAAGTTATATTACAATATATAAGCATCAAGCTTAGGAGGAGGAGATATGAAAAGTGTCATAAGCTCCACTCCAAGTGTCTTCCAAAAAACACCACTCCAACTCAAACTGAAGACAGGGACAAGTGACAGAAGACAAATGTCAACCAAATGACAGAAGACAAACATCAACTTGTCAATTATAGGCATAGTGCACATTATAACAATAATAATATTCTAACAATAATATGCAAATAGCTAAAGTGGTACAAATAGTAATATGCACAAGAAAATATGCTACTACAACAAGCCCTAGGAAGTATAAGTCTCAGTTGAAGATCCAATAATATCCTTAATATAAGAAATGTAGGAAGAAAGTAAAAAGTAAGATTCATTCAAGCACAAAGTAGAAGCAAATCCTAAAAAGGCTAAAAGCTAGCAATTGGATCAAGAAATTCTAAGGATAGAAACACAGATAGATAAATTTGATACAATAATATAGGAGCCAACATTGGAAGTAAGAGGACTAGGTATATCTCCCACATCTACATTTTGTATTGAAATTAATCCACCACATGCACAACCTCCACTTGAGTAATCACTCCCACCATCTATCCCTACCAAAGAAACTTCCTCTTTTCATAACCTACCACATAAAACAACTACCACTTTCCATGTATAGGAGAGCCAATCAACCTTGAAATATGCTCTTCCATGAACCCTTGTAAATACCAATATTTTATGACTAGACCCCCCATCTATGATTTTATCACCTTTTCAATCCACCTTTACTGCTTTCCCTAACTTTGAGAATCAACTCTTGAAAGTATTTTATGTAGATCAAAATATTGAAATAAACACCCAAAAATTACTAGAGCAACAAGAACCACAAGAGGTAATTAAAATTCAATCACCCAGATAGATGATGAGGTGGATATAATTATTGAAGAATGGGTCAAAGTGGTGTGTATCCTAAATTCAAGAATCTAATAGCAGAGATAACAATCGAGGATTACTACATCAAGACACAAAGGTATGACATATCCAAAATTTCTAAAATTGATACACTTAGGCCACTTCATACCAAAACAAATATGCTTTTCATCTAGATCAATTAAATAGATATAAAGCTTGAAGAAATAAAAAAAATAAATTTCGAATCCTTATAGCAAAATCTAAACAAAGAAAAGGTAGGAAAATATAGTCTAAAAAGTGAGATTTAGAACTTCAAACACTTTCTAGATAAATCTCCCACTAAAGATAAACTACCATAGGAGGACGATATGATCCATAAATTGTAATAATAGTTGTAATAAGGGAGCACTAAGATTTAAGGATAGAAGAAATAAATAGAAGAGTTGAGTTGAAAATTCTAGAGCCAAGAAGAAATTTTAGCGATATTTCAATTAGAGTTGGAAAATGAGTACAAGGTAAATTAATCTTAAAATAATTGCTAAAGCAATTCAAAGGCTAATATTGGATCAAGATCAAGGATGCTACAATGAAATATTTCCCCTTGGTAATAATGATAGCATATATTATAAATTTTATCTACGATGCAAAAGTAGAATTTAGTAGATAAAGATATGAATTACTAAGTAAAGTGCAGTAGGCAAAGTTCGCAATCTATATGCTACAAAACAAAGGGGGATACCCCCACCTAGAAAAATACTCAAAGATATATTTGAGTGAGTTAAAATCCCACTCAACATAGGTCATATCTAGAAGTTAGCTAATAATAGGAGAAGGAGGAATAATCAATGCTCTCAAAGTAATCATAGATAAAATAAAATTAGCAATGCAAAAGTCATGGATCTTTGCTACTTAGGATTTTGGGATATGAATGTCCACTTTTACAATGTAAAACAGCTTAGAAATAGATTGGATCAATAATTTAAGAATGGAAATGAAATTGGTGCATTACTCAAACCTCTGGCAATAGAGTAGATGATTTACCTCTTCCATAGGCTCTCTACGCTGTTATAAAAATCAAGAACTAGCATGAAGATATGGGGATCCCTCTTATGATCCTTACTTTGAATTGTATAAAGTTCTTCATAAATTTAAAGTAATACATATACCCTCTTAAAAGGCATGGGATAAAATATGCATAATACTCTAGCTAATAGCAATTCCTTTAGTAGTTCAATAAAATAGTGAACAATGCAAGACATCTAGAGTGACCATGCAAGAAGAACAAGAAGAATCTAGTGGAGCAACTAGGGCCACAAATATGGGAATTATATAGGAGGTCAAACATTGTACAAATAATTTTTTATTCCATATTACCCTTTTTATTTTATTTTAACTCCACTACCCACTAGGATAAGGTCATATAGATTCTATGTTTTTGTAAGTATAAACCCCTTATGAGCTGCCAATAATATGGATAAAATATCTCACCCACATCTGTCTCCTCAAAAGGAAAAAAAAATTACTATAAATTATACTATCCTTTTTCTAAGTAAGGTAGGTTCAAAATCTTAATCGAGCATCTAAAAAAGTTGTTGGATCAAAATAAAGGTAGGTAAGGACGAACCAACCCTAAGCAACACCACACTGCTAAATTTTTTTAAGTATAGAAAGTTGTTATATTTTTGAGATGATGATGTTAGAAATAAACATAAAAATATTCAGCATTCGACATAGTTGAAGCTCAGAACTCATCTAAGGTATAAGAGTCCATATTTTTGTTTTTGGTATCAGACTCATATTTTGACTATGGGATATGACTAGAAATATAAAATACTGATATTAAAAAGGCTTAATAAATGTCTAACATTCAACACATTATGAGATAGCACCCAACACATTATAAAATAATTTTTCTAATTGTGGATAACGATATAGAATCCAACATTATAACAGAGTCTATTCGATGCATCAAAATTTTGGTTACATAGCAAAGAGGGCTAGATTATTTAAGTCACTAATATCAACATAGATTGCATAAAATCCTAATACAATAGAATATAGCCTGAGCAAAAAATTATTCTAAGGTATTCAAAATGACACAATAAGGATAGTACAAATTTGAAGCTTATTTTTCATTCAATAAAATGCTTTATATAATATCGACTAAGTATCAAAGAGTAATAAATGTTTCAAATGATGACATCATCATAAGACACATATAAGTTCAATAGGGTTATGAAAAAGTGTTGGACAAAGATTTCAAAAGGAACAACGCTTGATGATGAAATATTTTGCTTTTGGATTTTATAGTTATGCATAAAAGTGTAGCTAAACAAGAAGGATGGCCAAATTCCAAAGGTTTTGACATAATCAAGGTAAGCTAAGAAACCCAACATATGACAAAAATTTAAGATTTGTTGAAAAGTGTTAGATAGTTAAAGAAGTTTAGGTAGCCTACATCATAGAAGGATGGATTAATTTTAGCTGAAAAAAAAGAGTCCTGCAAGATAATAAATTTTCTAAGTATGCTCTTCATAATCATATTCTATTGTTAAAGAATTCCAATAGCCAAAAGCTTTCCTAATTAACATCTATTTCGGTACAACTAGACCAGTCATGGGGTAACCAAAAGTAAAATAAACTTGTTAGATGATATTATGGATTAGATAAAGATATTTACACCATCATTATCTTAGATAAAGTAAAATCAAACCACATCAGTATCATGTAACCAATAAATTTTCAATAGAATGAGTTGGAGAAGAATACACACATGTTGCACCAATCCAATAGGTCTACAATCTATTTGATGAGAAATTATGCTAAAATAACTTAATGCAAATGTAAAGTTATATATACTTGAATGTAGTTATTTCAAAGGGTTAGCTCTTTGGATTTTACAATTGCACATTGTATATGATTAAAGGATATATACCCCTTAATGAAACCTGACATGTTTTTTGTCCTCTATCAAAACATTGTTACATAATATGTATGTATGACCTTCTCAATAAACATTTTTGTATAAGTTGAATAAATGGTTTATTCTGTAAAGAGTTATTATACCTTTTGAATTTCTCATTGGATTGTTGTTTTCTTCAATTCCTAGAATGTTTAGATATGTGTGTTAATTAGTTTGATATTTTGCAATATATGATGATATTTAGTCAGATAGGCATATTAGTTTAATTAAGAGAACAATTTCTCATACAGTTGTTTCTCTTAATATTTCCAAATCCATTCCACTTCAAATCTAGTTTCTAACCTTATGCATTTTTTACTTTAATCTATAACTCCCTTTTATTTTTATTTTTGTTAGCTTAGTTATAATTATAGGAACCGACCTATTCTAGAGACTGATTCTTAAACCCCATTTCTATTCTAGAGGCTAACTCAGAAACCCCATTTTTGGGTCTTGCAATTTTGGCCAAGGTCTTTAGGGCACAACTCATCCACTTAGGCAAATTTTAGACCAAGACTTCCTATGTGAATTAAAATTACAATAGAAAAAAGTATTGCAATATATTTCAATTAAGGGGAATTCTTAAATTATCATTAATACTAAAAAAAAAATGAATATGGGGATAGGATAGAAAATAATATATTGTTGTTTTTTATCTTTTATTACTAGAGCCAATATCTTGGAAATGTGAGTATACCTATAGAAAAGGAAATTGTGTAGTAGATAATTTAGCCAATCATGGTGTTGGTATTCACATTGATGAAATTTAAATTGAGGAGATAATTGACTAAGTCAAATTTATCTCTTAATCAAAATGGTGTCAAGGATATCATTAGAGAAACATAACACTTTGAGGAATTTAAAGAATATATTCAATGCAAAATTGAAAAATATTTGTGATAAAGATGCATGTTGGATATGGTTTAATTGATCTAACAAAAAATGTAATATTTTGGTATTTTGGTGGAAGGGCCCCCCAATATATGACATGTATAACTTAATTAAGAAAAAGGAGTACATAGTTTTCAAATTTTAACAACTTTATTATATATAATCACAATAAATCTACATTATATATTAATTGTATTATACCTTGTCAAAATTTAATTTTAAGCTATAAATTATTTGATCATATTCACATATTTTAATAATAAAATTAATTTATATATGGGATATAATATACCTCAATTAAGTTTGTAATAGTAGATTTTGTAGTTTTAAAATAAATATTTTTGAAATGAATTATCTTTACATGCATATAAATTAAATACATCATCGAATAAATTGTGTTTTGGCAAGCAACAATACATGTATATGACAAATTACACTATTAAATTATTATGTTATTTGATAAAATACTAGATCTCACTATCATAGTGGGGTTGACCCATAGCATTAAAATTATGGTCTCATATTTTTATATATTATAAGCTAGTTCTTAATAGTTTATATTATAAATTACTATAAAAATATATTTTATAATAATTTTTTAAGTGTAATAATAAATAATTAACACACTATGTGTTCTTTAAAAATATTTAATAGAATTATAGAATTATAAATGGACTACATTTCTATTCTTCTTGATAGATGTTTTTATTTGTAAATTTAAAATTATGTTGTTTTCAGTATATTTTAGGTTAGTAAGATATTTACAAATTCAAAAAGTAGTTCTTTTACTACTTATATTTTGGTGCTCTTATATTTTATTTCATACAAATGTTATTTTTATTTTTTTATTTTTAAGTATATTTTTTCATTTAACTTTATGAATCATATTTTTAGATTGTGTATTATGAAGTTCATTTTTTTTATTAGGTGGAAAACAAGGGGTTTTGAGAGGGTCCCCAAATATTTTATAAAATTATAAATTAGACCAACCAAGAAGGCTCAAAAATATCAAATAAATACAATAGAGTAAAATGAAGTGCCTATTCCACACAAAATAGGAGAGAAACAATAGTCAACAAGGACACAAAGAGAACAAGACAATAGAAAACCAGAGATAGAGCCAATCATATCTAGACCTAGCAAAAATAGACTACCAGAGAAACAAAGAACCAAAGCACCTACTGTAGATTCTTCTCATTAGATGTCTTGTTTTTTTTGAGGTATTTCATCATAAAACCAACATATTCAATGTAAACGATTTTCAACTTTATAGATCTATTGAGGTAAGATATTAGGTCATTCATTGTCTTCTAGGCCATCTCAACATTCTTAAGGGTGTCATAGGACAATTGGAGGTCCTATTCTAAGCCCGATAACCCATCACCCAAACTTTTAAAAATAAGAAATAACTTGATTGATATTACCTTCATTATTAATTTTGAATATCAGTCGCTTTGAATATCTAGCCTTACGCTCACAAATTTTGGTAGTTGGTTGGGACTCAATATTCACTGAATTACCTTTATAATATTTTAACTTGCTAGATGGGCCTTTATGGGACTTCAAAGATTCATGCTTCAATAATAAAGTGTCTCCAAGAGGGTATGAATCCTCCTTGATGAACTTATTAAAATAAGTTAGTGAGTTGGCTAAAATATTCTTGCTCTCCCACATGCTATCCATATTAACATTGTAATGATCCAAAAACACACAAATAGAAAATACAAAAATAGAAAGAGTTTTTTTACTAAGGACAGGGATACATGAACCCTTCATGAACCCCTAACCCAACTAGCATTTACCTAATATTTCAATCCCCTAATTTTTCTTGGAAGTTACATATCATGAAGTACCCTATCATAAGTTCGTCTGTGTAGGTGTATCATGTGTCACTGTAGATAAGCCCATCTATCCCATATTTCTTGATGGGCTAGACCTATCACCCTGAGTCCATTGAAGGTATACATGCATATCTATACCATACACACATCATTATGTGTAGGTATACTATGAGTATTATGATTTAAGCTATCTCGTCTCCATGATGAGCTATCTTAACTCATATGCAATATCTTCACAACTTAGTCCTTTATCTCCATAAGGGGTGTCAATTTCCTTAGGTCTCCTATGTTCAACCTAAGGGGTTCTCAATTCCCTTAGGTTACCTATGTTCACCCTAAGGGGTTCTTAATTCCCTTAGGTCACCTCTTAGTTCACCAAATAACTCTACACTTATATTTCTATCATCAAGCAATCAAACAATGATACATATAGATACTACATCATCAGAAAGCAATCACCAAGCATCCAACAAATAAAGCAATCTTAACACCAAAAGAGAATCAGCTACATAATATAACAAAATACGAAAATAAAGTAAAAGTACCTTCTTTAAACCAATAAATAATTATTACATTATAATTTGCATGGTAAATCCTTCTTACTTTAAGGAATATTACAGTAACTGCAATGGGGATATATCCCCATAATTCTAGTATATTTGAGCATAAGTAAATCAACGTAAGATACAATTACCTATACTCTGTTTCCATTGAACTCCTTGCTTCTCCTTGCTTCCCATTGGATATTTGAGGATATTAGGGTATCAGGATACTCATGGTTCAATATAGGCATACCTTTAAATGCATCTACTCATTTACATTGCCAAATTGCAACTATACAAAATTCAATTAAGTTTCTAACCATATAATGCATAATGGATATTATAAAAGAACCTTTACTTTTATTTTCCCCTCTCAAGTTTCCTTAGATATTTATCCATCATGTACTACTTAGATCAAGATCTAACTTTAATCAAATTTATTCATATCTTAAAGCATTAAAGTCTCATACCCTTAACCTTTGAAACAATCTCATTCATTTTCATTCCCTAAATTCAAGCCCCATAACTTCAATTCAAATAATAAATCTACATCCTTTTTAAATCATAATTTTCAATCAACCAATTATTTTTTAAAGCATTAAAGTCCCATACCTTTAATCTTTAAAATAATCATTCATTCATTCCCTAAATTGAAGCCCCATAACTTCAATTCAAAGAATAAATCTACATCCTTTTTAATTCACAATTTCCAATCAACCAATTACCGTTTAAAGCATTAAAGTCAAATACCTTTAATATTCAAAATAATCATTCATTCATTTCCTAAATTGAAGCCCCATAAATTCAATTTAATGAATAAATCCACATCATTTTTAATTGAAAACTCCTAAGATAATCAACTTTAATAAAATGGTTAATTATCAATTAAAAACCTTTAATAAATCCCATAAAAATAAAAGGGTCCCTTCTAATTAAAATATGTCAATAATTTCATATAAATAAAAAGTTCCTTTCTAATTAAAAAGCCTTCAATAAAGTCACATAATTCAAATGTTCTTTATAATTAAAACCCTTCATTATATTTTATATAAATTAAAGGTCCCTTTCTAATTAAAATCCTTCAAGAAATCTCATATAAATCAAAGGTTCCTTTCTAATTAAAAGCCTTAATTATATTTTAAATAAATCAAAGGTTTTTTCTAGTTAAAATCCATCAATAATTTCATATAAATAAAACGTTCTTTATAATTAAAAGCCTTCATTATATTTTAAATAAATTAAAGGTTCTTTCTAATTTAAAGACTTCAATATCAATAGAGGTCCAAGGTGTAGACTAATTGGTTCATCCAAACCCCATAAGGGGAGCGGAGGTCCAAGGTTCAAATCTCGAGCCTCGTCGGACTAAACGCTTGTCCCTTTCCTGGTGCTTTCAATGGCATAAAAGGTTTAAAATGATTGTGGCATGGTGGTTATAGGGGTGAAATGCGTGAAGATTTGTGTGGCGAATTTTGGGGTGGACAACGTAAAATACTATGATGGCCATAAAAATGTGGATAGCCTGCTCGGATTCGTGGCGACTACCGATTCCACCATGTAAATTCAAAAAAAAAAATTAAAAGACTTCAATAATTTTATATAAATCAAAGGTTCTTTATAATTAAAAGCCTTCAATAATTTCATATAAACTAAAGGTTCCTTTCTAATTAAAAGCCTTCAATAAACCCCACATAAATAAAAGGATGAATCAAAGGTTTTTTTCTAATTAAAAGCCTTCAATAAATCTCATATAAATCAAAGGTTCTTTCAAATTAAAATCCTTCAATAATTTCATATAAATCAAAGGTTCTTTCTAGTTAAAAGCCTTTGTTATATTTTAAATAAATCAAAGGTCTCTTTCTAATTAATTAAGTTTTACAACACCTTTCTAAGTCAAGGTCTACAACTAGAGGCCAATGCCTTCCAAGGCAGATGTTGAAAAACCATGGCAAAACCTAACATCTAAGAAAACTAGAACTAGGTACTACTCTTACCTTTGTCATAACAAAGTTCCCACTCTTGGAGCACGATACTCTCAATTACTTGGTGCTCTCAACTCTGACAATGCTCTTAGACACGTACTACCCTTGAACCCTCACAGTGCTTCCTTCAACATATCATGGCATTTGAACATGCACAATGTTCACCATTAACGCTCACTAGCTTCCCTAGCATAGTGCTCACCAATTAAGACATACTTTGGTTTCATAGTGTACAGTACTCACCAATTAGACACACTCTAGTTTCATAGCGCACAACACTCACCAATTAACACATGGTGGTCTCTCTCTAAAACATCACTCACACTCTAGTTTTATAGTACACATCGCTCACCAATTAGACACACTCTGGTTTCATAGCATATAATGCTCGCCAATTAGACACACTCTAGTTTCATAATGCACATAGCTCACCAATTAACACATGTTTTCTTATTTAAAACACATCCTGGCTTTCTAAAGCACAATGCTCTCCATAAATATATGGTGGTTTCTCTAAGATACAGCTTGGATTCCTAAAGCACAACCCTCTCCATAAATATATGGTGCTTTCTCTAAAACATAGCTTGGCTTTCTAAAGTATAGTGCTCACTAATAAATATATGGTCGTTTCTCTAAAACACAACCTAGCTTCCTAAAGTATAGTGCTCACCATAAATATATGGTGGCTTATTTAAAACACAACCTAGCTTCCTAAAGCATAGCGCTCACCATAAAAAAATGGTGGCTTATTTAAAACACAACATGGCTTCCTATATTTTCCATGGACTTTCACGCTATAGAGGAAATAAAACTAGGGAATAATAACTAGGTTTTCACACCATACCAACACAAATACAAATCAGATTCAATGTTCAAAGCAATCCAACATTAAAAATTTTGCGGAGATGGAAATTCGGCAATGTCTAGCTACCTCCCCTCCTCTCTTCTAGAACGTTCTTTTGTTTCTCCCCAGTCCCTGGTCTATGTCTCCTTGGTGCTCCCCTACTTCCTCTCTTGTTCTATGTCCTATTTTTTCTTTCCATTCTCCTTACGTGCCTCCTTGCCCAGGTGGCTCATTTATCATTCTTATCGAAACCTCCCCAACCTCGATCTTCTTCCTTCAATGCTCTTTCCCCTATCCTCTATGTGTTCCTTCCCATAATTCCCACATTTTGAAATTAGCAGCCTCATAGGCTATTTTCATAGGTTTCACTATATAGGAAAAGGGAATAATTATATTTTTAAAATGAGGATGGTACACTTTAAATAAAATATCATTCCCATGATATTTATCAACTCTTAAATATATTTATTTTATTTAAACAATATCATTATTGTTTTTTTAAATAAAATAAAACAAATCTATTTCTTCTTAAATGGATTTTATTTTATTAATTGTAATTAATTAAAGTCTTTTTATGATTTTTTCCATTATCATTAAAATGAAAAACTTTAATTAATTCAAAAGAAATATCATTTTTTAATTGCAATGAATTTAATCAATGAACTCCAAAGTTAAGCATTATTTAATTAAAACCTCATTAATTAATTTAAAGAAATATTTATTTGGCATATAAATTTAATTTTATTTCCTTCATACGAATGATAATCTACTTTCACTTCAACATGATAGTTTACTTTAGGCACCCACACACATATTTTTATTGCTCTCCTATAGAAAACCCAACATTAAGCTACCCAAGCTCTGATGTAGTATAGAGCAAATAAATTTATAAAACAACAAAGAGGGAGTCTTTCCATCAACCTAATCACCTATCTTAGCCAGATAATTTATGATAGCTACTAGGCTATCAGCTAAAGCTCAATATGATCAGTCATCGGTGATTATCCCTTACGTCAATGCATACGTATATTTAGGTATCTATCCATGTTACCTCCAAGTACCTTAATCATCATTTTCCCTGATCTTTCATACCCTCATTCCTGGTGGGTGATTCTACCTATTCCACCTACGAGTGTACATAATCCTGCATACTTAGCAATATGTTAGTGATAACATACACTTATAAATCAACTAAATATCATATAGTTGATTTTATTGTTCAAACTAGGTATCACCACATCATAGGTTAATACATTTCTTTCTTTGTATCATAAAGTCAACTAGAGAGGGTCATGAAAAACATTAATGTTTTAGAAAATATGTCTTCCTAAGATAATCTTGTCCATCTTATCATCGTGTTTAACAACATGATCAAATATAATATTTAGAAAACTTTGGTGAAGTGGGATAGAGAATTTTTTATGGTTGACTTGGTCTACTATATTTTTAATGGAACTAAATAGAAACATAAGGATGTTAATCAAGTTTTTGTTATACATATGATTTATAAATGTAAAGTGAAAGCTTCTCACTATAGTGGTTTATCCATAAGGAGTGAAGTAGTCCATAACTTCGAGCACCACCCTATCCAAAGGGGCTTTTAGAGACTCTTGAAGGTATCCATTTTGACACTTTATTGAGTGCTCATATTTACCTTTAAATATTCTGACTTCTTTGGCTACAAACTGCTTAGACCTGTTAATGCATTCTCTAGCAATAGGGAGACCCACAACTTCAAATATGAGAGGGAAGGAAATGGTGAATTCCACCTCCTTTATCAAAACTTTTCCATCAACCTAGGATAATATCATCTACTTGGCCATCTTTGTATCAAAGCCATTAAATTTCTTGATTAGATACATCAAACCCCCTTTATCCAAAATCTTATCAACATCATCATATAGGGCTAGGGCAATAGGTTCCACACCTTTTAGGTCCCTTGCCATATTCTAGACCCCAACACAAGTAAACACCCAAGAGCTTCTAAATATGGACAAGAATTAGGAGACCTTAGCTAAAATTTAGATAATGATTGATAGATTCAAAATATCTTTCTCTTTGCAAATAAATTAGTTTTTTTCACCTAGAAACATCCTTTTGGCATAGTGGGTACATCATTTAATCTAAAGCATAATTCTAAGAAATATTTAATACTTCACAATATAAATATGGATATTGTTAGCTCGAGCCTTCCTCTAATAAGATATAAAATAGAAAATAGCATACGATTGATGATCAAGAATTAAAATTTAGAAAATAGAGCTTTAGTATCAATGACAAGTAGAAGCGTTCATTAGCAATATCATGATTTGACTCGAATACATCAATGGGATACTAGCGACGTGGTAATCATGCCACCTTGTCTTCCAAATGATGCTAATCTAAGAAGGTATTAAACTCATAATAATGATAAACCCCACATATAAAGGTATTAATTACTAGCATTGAAAGCATAGAAAAAGCATGAGTATTTCAAAATATAAGAAGGAAAATGTCAAGAAAGACCTAGCTTGGGAAGGGTGCCTTGAAAAAATATCTGATGGCACAATTTATAGATACCAATAGCAGATCATAAAATCCTCATAAGTCTTTGGTTTGGAACACAAGGAAAATTAAAAATTTGAAAGACACAAAATATGAAAGATGCAAGACATCATTTGGGCATATGCAAAATGGTGAAGGGATTAAACAAAAATACTAAGGCATGAAGGGGCCAACACACGTGAAATAATTCACATCCATTATAAAATAGAAGTCTCCCATAATAGGATAAAAGAAAAATGTGGGAAGTGGATATATTGAACCAAGAGCAAGAGATATCTCCTCCAATAGGAGTGATAAAAACTTTCGTGCTAGAAGAATGAAAATTTAAAATCCATGAGGAGCACAAAATCTCCTATGGAAAACAAGAGGAAAAAAGGATAGATAAATCATCTGAGTTAGTTGTTATCATTGATGAAAATAAATTTACTTCTCACCAAAGAAATAAGGTCTTGCAAAAGATTCTATTTCTAGATAGACATAACTTCAATTTGGATCATGATATTAGTAAGAAAATAATTGATCTTATTGACTTCTCTATAAATAGGTTTGCTTTGGGAGTTTACAAAATTTTTAAATACCTTTTTGATTCATCCATAATATTACCAATATTCCAACTAGGAGAATCCTGATTAGTGAGGATATTAATAATGAATAGATAGTCACCTTAAATAATAATCTTATCTGCTCCCAATGAATCAAGCAGGGATAAACCTTGGAATAGGACCCTAGCCTCATCAAAATTATTGGTTTGGTGACCAAGGTTCTCAACAAAGATAAGAACTATCTCTCCACTAGAGTTTCTAACCACTCCTCTAGCTCTAGCCATCCTCGAGTTGCCTTTAGATGCTCCATAAAAATTTTAAACTAATTCAAAGGAGGATTGTTCCATTTGATGTGTAATCTAATCGAACCAATAGGAGGAGGATATGAGGTATCTATTGATAAACCAAGACTAGAGGAAAGAACATTTTTAGAGGGAAAAATAATATAGTGGTAGAAAGAGATGATGGAAATATTTTTAACCAAGATATTAAGGATTCAAGGATCCATAGAGGAGGGTTTCACAGAGCAGTATTTAAGACCCTATTGTTATTTTCTTTCTACACTCGCTAAAATAAATGAGGGAGATAGAGCTTCTATAAGATATTGCATGTAGGGATGTGGAAGGGAGAGAAGGACCACTACTAAAAAAAATCTTTCAAGAAATTCTAAATTGCCCAACTAACACCCAATCATGAGAGAAGAAAGGAAAGGATATTCGTGGAGAAGGAGCACTCAAAAAGGAGATGCTGAGTATTTTCCTCATGAGCACTATAGAGAAAACATCGATTAATGATAACCATACCTCTTTTTACGATATTATCTAGAGAAATAATTTAGTTTTGCAAGGTAAGCCAAAGAAAAAAATTAAATCTGGGTGTAACAACATTGAACCAAACCTGACTATAATAGAACAAGGAGATATTCTCATAAACATTGATAAAGTAGGTCAACTTCACTAAAAATGAGTCATTCTCTTATTTTCTCTAGATTAGCGAGTCCACATAGATAGAGTTCCTAACAACCTAAGATTTTAAGACAAGATCTAAGGCCTTGAAGAGAATTTCCACTCCTTGAGATGAGACTTACCTCATAATATCTTTCCATTTCTTAATACCTTTGACTTCTTCGATATAGTATAACACTTTGGCACTAAAGCATTAGAAAAATTTGGCCTTTAAGATAGCAAATAAAGAGATATTCATGAGGGATACATCCTCAAGTCAAGGGTCTTGATAAATTCAATGGTCTCTTCATTGCCTAATCTCCATTTAAGACCCATTGGAAGAAATTTTTAGTTTTAAATATGATGTTCCAAAAGGCCAAGCCATGAAGGGGGTTTTGATCTTCCTTAAAGCTTAATCCCTTTTTCAAGTATATAGCTGAAATAAATTATGCCATCCATTATTTTTGTGGGAAACTAATCTCCAAATCTAATTTTCTAGTAAATTTTTATTCATATGCTCGACCTTCCTCAACCCAAGACCTCCTAATATTTAATTGGAGCACACCTGGTCCATGAGACACGATGAAATCTCTTTTTATTCTTTGCCCCTGACCAAAGAAATGTTTTTTTGGAATTGTTCTAGTTTTTGAGCTATTTTCCTTGGAACTTTAAAAAATGGAAAGAAAATACATCAATAGGATTTGAAGGGTAGATTTGGCCAATTGAAACTTGCTTGCATGATATAGAAATGTGCCTTTCCATTCCACCAGCTTTTTATGCACCCTTTCCAACAACCCATTTGATGGTAATATATTATAATATGGTAAGGATTATATATATAATTTTATCATTATACATATATTTAGTTAGATTTTTCAAGAAATTTTTATAAATTATAGCCCAAATTTATAAACATATTATTAAATTAGTTTTTCTTCTTAAAATTTTCTAATAACAACCTTCGAAAAATTGGTTATGTTGAGTTAAAATTATTTAACTCAATATAACCAATTTGGTTCTTCTTCTCGAGGTCCAAGGTTCAAACAACTACTAAGGAGAGTGTGAGGGGGTAGTTTTGTGTTAAATTCCCTATTGATAAGCATAAATTTTGATTTTATGAAGGGTTCTTCTCAATCCTATGCGTTGATCGTAAAAGTTTCTCATACAAACCAAATTATATATATATATATATATAATTTTATTAAGATTTAAGTTTGATATTTATATATTATTTTATTAAGACTTAAATGGGAGGCATTTCACTTTTAAAGAAAATTTAAGTAATAAGAATGAGTCTTATCCGAGGTCGTAGAAAGCAATCACTTTATTGTAATCACACCATCAAGGTTATATATATGGTTAATTCTATATATGTAATGTCCCAATTCATATAGAAGTTTATTAAATATTAAATTACAAATAAATATAAATCTTTTTTAATCAACAATGGAGAAGGACAATCGTATTGAATTTACATGTTTGAAAGAAAGTAGAACTATTGTTGATTTTTAAAGTGCAGTCGAATTAGATGGATAAATCCGTAGTAAATAAATTTATTAAATATTAAATCACAAATTAATATCATTTTTTAATTAAGAATGGAGAGGGACAATTGTATTGAATTTACACGTTTGAAAGAAAGTAGAAATATTGTTGATTTCTAAAGTGCAGTCGGACTAGATGGGATAAATCCATAGTAAAATTGCTATGTATCCATATTAAATTGAAGAATCTAACTAAAAAATATTATTCAATAGTATATCGAATTCAAGGGCTAAATTAAAGGAAAAATAGTAGTTTTACCTATATTTCTGTGAAAGATTGTCATGATATTACAGGGCTAAATTAAAGGAAAAATCGTAGTTTTAACTATATTTCTGTGAATGTTTGTCATGATATTACCTCAATGAATGCCAGGCCAATGATAGACATTTTAAAGAATAAGGATAATGGACATCATTTTTATTAATATTAAAATGTTAGTTTTTTATGATCCACTCGATTTCCAATTTAAAATACCTTGAAACCAGTAACAGCAACCATTAGTGTTAAAGCTTCTAGCAAAGTGTTGAATTTAATTTCAGTAATGTATTTTTCAATAATAAAAACCATAAATATAAGAGAATATATTAAAACTTAACTCATTGTAACAAAAAAAAAAAAAAAGACTTAAGTGAAGATAACAATTAGGGAATTGACTTCCAATAGATACTGCCATCCATTGTCTACCGTCACTCTTAAGCATTCAAATTTATCGGTAATGTTCCTCGACAGTTAGGTTAGACTTGTAGGTGCAAATGTTAAGACTAGTGCCAGTTTTTTCTGTTTTTTTTTAATGCACATTTAGATTCATTAAAAGATGGCCAACTCAGTCTCAATATTAATAGAGAGTTGACTTGCGAATTCAGGATTGTACGATTTTGGTAAGATTTATATATTATTAGAAATTTTAAATTTAATATAAAATATATTTTTTAATGTCAAATTATTGATGTAAATGGTAACCGACGACAGGGGTACTGTCTAGTGGTTACTAGTGCCTTTGGCCTCACAACTAATATTCTACTAACGACTTTCTCAAAACCTTCTCATTAACGATTCAAAACCACAATATTAAAACAAATGCTTCGAGAGAACTTGAATTTATAAGTAAAATATCAAATTTAAACTGTTACTTAATAATGTACGTTACTACTTGACTTTCAGGAAAGTCACAATAATTCAGAAATCGATAAAGAAACCGATTGCAACTACTTTTCTTTTAAAATGAGGGTATCTTTTTAGAATGACGGATTGTATAGTAACAATTAGGTAACAAATAACAAAAAAATAATAACCACCAAACTAAATTAAGTGTGGAAAATCGAAATCCCTTACGAGAAATTGGCAAAAAAATCATTATACAACAGTGTTTCCGAGTCTCCTAAAAGATGTAATATAAGAACTTATTTTGTATTAACATGTAACAGCATTAAATAACTTTTAGTACGATTGTTTTGCATGTTAAAAGGCAGCTAAAGAATAATACCCAACCTAAATAAGGATGGACAGTACCAGATATTAGTTAAAACGATCTAACACATTATTTTCAAATCGGAAAAAATTGGCAATATGAATAGAGATAGCCCTTTGTGCCTTCTTATATTACATTGGTCGCATGAGTTTCTTCAAGTAAGCTCTACGTATCAACATGAACAAAATGTTTATTGTCTTCTTATAAAGCTTAAGTTACTTATAGGAAAAGGTATGTATCTATCAGCAAATTCATCCTAACGCAGCCTTATTTCTGTCGTCGTTCAGAGTTTTGGCCCATTTAAATTATGAAGTAACTTTTATTTTGGTATTATTAAGGGAAAAGAGGGTTTTGAAAAGAATTTTGTAACTTTTTACAAAGCACACAGCAAAAAAAAAAACTAAAACAAAAGTTACAGCAGAACAAACTCAGAGCAGGAGGAGTCCACAAAACCTTAGGGAAAACCAGACGAAATTGACCAATGAGAGAACCCAGATAGTTCTACACTATCGAGTCAAATTCGTTAACAAGACATATGAGTGGCCTCCTCAGCATAATCTAAAGTCATATTAACAAAGCTCCAAACCGCAGTTGCTTAATTTCCATTACACTATGCAGAATAGTGCTTTTCTTCACCGCAGCTTGTCCAAAAAAAATAAACATCAGCCACCGACCTATCTTTGACAGAAGGTCTAAGAACAACTTCAACATCATCCCAACATCATCCACTTTGGATAGAGGAGAAGATTCTGCCAAATACCCCTTTTTTTTTACCAATAAGCCAAACAAACTTACGTGTACCCCACCCTCCACCTTACAACTAGCAAAAAGGCCCCTCGCACCCGGAGAAGCAACAGGGGACGCCAGAGAAGTAACTTTCATGTTCATGCATTTAGCTTTAATTTTAAGAATGCGACAGAGTTGCAACCACATGTGCATCAAATTACTGAATAATGTTACTGTGCATCTTAAGTTCAGAGTTTTGGCCCATTTTAATTATGAAGTAACTTCCATGTTCATGCATTTAGCTTTTATTTTAAGAATGCGACAGAGATGCAACCACAGGTGCATCATGTTACTGAACAATATTACAGTTTGCAACTCACCTTTTCAAGTCTAGAAAAACAAGTGGAACCATGTGACTAAAGCTTAAAACGGGTGGGTAGAATCATTTGATTAAAGCTTACAGCTTTTTTAATTCGACAATATCTTACAACGGGTAGGTTAGAGTTGTCCTCGTACGCTTTGAATTTTCATTAGGTAAACTCAAATTTAAACCATTGTAGAAATTAATTGGCCAAAGATCCTGTTTTTAAAGGTGTTTTTATAGGGGAACAAATTGAAGATGGAGATGTTGAGGTAGACCTGACGCCGTAAAGGCACTTTGATATGACTTGATTGATATTACCTTCATTATTCATTTTGAATATCAGTCGCTTTGAATATCTAGCCTTCTCCTCACCAATTTTGGGGGTTAGTTGGGACTCCATCTTCACTGAATTACCTTTAAAATATTTTAACATGCTAGATGGGCCCTTAGGGGACTTCAACGATTCGTCCTTCTATAATAAAGTGTTTCCAAGAGAGTTTGAATCCTCCTTGATGGACTTCTTAGAAGAAGTTAATGAGTTGGCTAAAATCTCCTTGCTCTCTTACATGATATCTATATTAACATCAATATTTTAGAAATTAGGTCTTCTTAAGCTAATCTTGTCCATATTATCATTGTGTTTAGTAACATGATCAAATAGAATCTTTAGCAAACCTTGGTGAAGTGGGGTAGAGAATTTTTATGGTTAACTTGGTCTACCGTCTTTTTAATGGAACTAAATAGAAACATAAGGATGTTAATCAACTTATTTTTATACATATGATTTAGAAATGTAAAGTGAAAGCTTCTCACTATAGTGGTTTATCCATAAGGAGTGAAGTAGTCCATAACTTCGAGCACCACCCTATCCAAAGGGGATTTTAGATACTCTTGAAGGTATCCATTCTAACACTTTATCGAGTGTTCATATTTACCTCTAAACATTCTGAATTCTTTGGCTAAGAAGTGCTTAAACCCGTTAATGCAGTCTCTAGCAATAGGGAGACCCAAGACTTCAAATATGAGGTAAGGAAATGATAAATTCCATATGCTTTATCGACACTTTTCCATTAACCTAGGATAATATCATATACCTGGCCATCTTTGTATCAAAGCCATTAAATTTCTTGATTAGATACATCAAACCCCCTTTATCCAAAATCTTCTCAACATCAACATCTAGGGCTAGGGAAATAGGTTCCACACCTTTTAGGTCCCTTACCATATTCTACACCCCATCACAAAGTAAACACACCAGAGCTTCTGAAGGTGGACAAGAATTAGGAGACCTTAGCTAAAAGGTAGATAACAATTGATAGATTCAAAATTTATTTCTCTTTACAAATAAATTAGTTTTTTTTGCCTAGAAACATCCTTTTGGCATAGTGGGTACATCATTTAATCTAAAGCATGATTCCAATAAATATTTAACACTTCACAATATAAATATGGATATTTTTAGCACGAGCCTTCCTCTAATAAGATATAAAATAGAAAATAGCATACGATCGATGATCAAAAATTAAAATTTAGAAGATAGAGCTCTAGTATCAATGAAAAGTATAAGCGTTCATTAGCAATAACATGATACAACTTGAATACATCAAGGGGATACTAGAGACACGGTAATCATGCCACCTTGTCTTCCAAATTACACTAATATAAGGAGGTATTAAACTCATAATAAGGAGAAGCCCCATACATAAATGCATTGATTACTAGCATTGAAAACATAGAAAAATCTTGAGTATTTCAAAATATGAGAAGGAAAAGGTCAAGAAAGACCTAGCTTGGGAAGGGTGTCTTGAAAAAATATCTAATGCTACAATTCTTAGATACCAATAGTAGGTCTCAAAATCCTCATAAGTCTTTGGTTGGGAACTCAAGAAAAATTAAAAATTTGAAAGACACAAAATATGAAAGATGCAAGGCATCATCTGGGCATAGGCCAAATGGTGAAGGGATAACAAAAAAATACTAAGGCATGAAGGGGCCAACACATGTGATATAATTCACATCCATTATAAAATAGAATCCTCCCATAAGAGGATAAAAGAAATATGTGGGAAGAGGATGTATCGAGCCAAGAGAAAGATATCTCTCATCCAATAGTAGTGACAAAAACTTTATTTCTATAAGAACGAAAATTCAAAATCCATGAGGAGCACAAAATCTCCCATGGAAAAGAGGAGGAAAAATGACAGACAAATCATCTGAGTTAGTTGTTATAATTGACAAATATAAATTTATTTCTCACCAGATAAATAAGGTCTTGCCAAAGATTCTTTTTCTAGATATATATAACTTCAATTTGGACCATGAGATTAGTAAGAAAATCATCGATCTTATTTCCTTCTCTATAAATAGGCTTGCTTTGGGAGTTTGCAAAATTTTTAAATACCCCTTTAATTCATCCATAAGATTACTAATATTTCAACTAGAAGCCTTATTAGTGAGGATATTAATAATGAATAGAGAGTCACCTTAAATAATAATCTTATAAGATCTCAATGAATCAAGCAGGGATAAACCTTGGAAGAAGACCCTAGCCTCATCAAAATTACTGGTTTGGTGACCAAGGTTCTCAAAAAAGACAAGAACTATCTCTCCACTAGAGTTTCTAACCACTCCTCTAGCTCTAGCCATCCCCAAATTGCCCTTAGATGCTGAATCAAGATTTTAAACCAATTCAAAGGAGGATAACTCCATTTGATGTGTAATCTAATCAAGCCAATAGAAGGACTTGAGGTATCTATGCATAAACCAAGACTAGAGGAAATAAAAATTTTATAGGGAAAAATAATATAGTGGTAGAAAGAGATGATGGAAATATTTTTAATCAAGGTATTAAGGATTCAAGGATCCACAGAGGAGGGTTTCACAGAGCCGTCTTTAAGGCCCTATTGTTACTTTCTTTCCACTCTCCCCAAAAGAAATTAAGGAGATACATATTCTATAAAATATGGCATGTACGACTGAGGAAGGGAGAGAAGGACCACTACTCAAAAATATTCTTCAAGGAATCTAAATCACTCAAGTAACACCCAATATTGAGATAATAAAGGAAGGGATATTCGAGGAGAAGGAGCAATATAAAAGGAGATGCTAAGTATTTTTCTCATGAGCGCTATAGAGATAACATTGATTAACGATAACCATACCTCTTTTTATGAGATTATCTAGAGAAATAATTTAGTTTTGCAAGGCAAGCCAAAGAAAAAAATTAACTTTGGGTGTAAGAACCTTGAACCAAACCTGACTATAATAGAACCAAGAGATATTCTCATTAGCATCGAGAAAGTAGGTTGACTTCACTAAAAATGAGTCATTCTCTTATTTTCTCCATATTAGCAAGTCCACATAGATAGAGTTCCTAAGAACCTTATATTTTAAGACAACATCTAGGGCCTTCAAGAGAATTTCCACTCTTTGAGCTAAGACTTACCTCATAATATATTTCCATTTCTTAATACCGTTGACTTCTACAATATATTCTACCACTTTAGGACCAAAGCACTACAAAAAATTGGGCCTTAAGATAGCAAAGAAAGATACATTCATTAGGGATACATCCTCAAGCCAAGGGTCTTCATAAATTCAATGGTATCTCCATTGCCTAATCTCCATTTAAGACCCATTTTTAGTTTTAACTATGATGTTCCAAAATGCCAGGCCATGAAGGGGGTTTTTATCTTCCTTAAAGCTTTAATCCCTTAGTCAAGTATATAGCTGAAAGAAATTGGGTCCATCCATTGTTTTTGTTGGAAACTAATCTCTAAATCTACTTTTCTAGTAAATTTTTATTCATATGCTTGACCTTCCTCAAACCAAGGCCTCCTAAGATTTTATTTGAGCACACCTGGTCCATGAGACAAGATGAAATCTCTTTTTATCCTTTGCCCCTAACCAAAGAAAAGTTTTTTTGGAATTATTTTAGTTTTTGAGCTATTTTCCTTGGAACTTTAAAAAATGGAAAGAAAATACATCAACAGGCTTTGGAGGATATATTTGACCAGTTGAACCTTGCCTACCTGACATAGAAGTTTGCCTTTCCATTCCACTAGCTTTTTGTGTACCCTTTCCAACAACCCATTTGATCATAATATCTTATGTTATGGTAATGATTATATATATAATTTGATTGTTATACATATATTTAGTTATATTTTTCAAGAAAGTTTTATAAATTATAACCCAAATTTATAAAAATATTATTAATTTAGTTTTTCTTTTTTAAATTTTCTAATAACAACCTCGAAAAATTGGTTTTGTTGAGTTAAAATTATTTAACTCAATATAACCAATTTGTCTATTCTTTCGGAGTTCCAAGGTTCAAATGGCTACCTGAGCAAGTGTGTGACGGGGTGGGTGTGTGGTGGCTATGTGTTAAATTCCCTATTTATAAGCATAAATTTAGGTTTTACGAAGAATCATGGTTAGGAGGAGATTTCTCAACCCTATGAACACATTCATGACATAAATGGGAGGCATTTCACTTTTAAAGAAAATTTAAGTAATAAGAATGAGTCTTATTTGAGGTTGTAGAAAGCAATCACCTTATTGTAATCACACCATAAATATGTAATGTCCCAATTCACATAGAAGTTTATTAAATATTAAATGAAAAATAAATATAAATATTTTTTAATTAACAATGGAGAAGGTCAATTTACATGTTTGAAAGAAAGTAGAACTATTGTTGATTTGCAAATTGCAGTCGAATTAGATGGTATAAATTCGTAGTAAAGAAGTTTATTAAATATTAAATGACAAATAAATATAAATATTTTTTAATTAAAAATGGAGAATGAAAATAGTATTGAATTTACATGTTTGAAATAAAGTAGAAATATTGTTGATTTATAAAGTGCAGTCGGATTAGATGGGATAAATCCGTAGTAAAATTGCTATGTATCCATATTAAATTGAAAAATCTAACTAAACAATGTTATTCAATAGTATATTGAATTCAAGGGCTATAATTAAAGGGAAAATAGTAGTTTTAACTATATTTCTGTGAAAGGAACGTAATGCTAGAGTTTTCAAAAACAAAGAGGGTGACCTGGGGCATTTGTGCAATAGAATTATTTATAAAGTACGTGAAAACATGTCATTTGCATTAAAGGAGTCTCTTCCTTCTATCCCTAGGGATCATTTTGATTTTTTTGTGGAGTATGCTTTGGGTTTTTGTCCAGTACTGAGACATCCACCGACACCCAACATTCAAAATACGGTGAAGTGGATCCCACCTCCTCTGGGGTGGCTAAAAATTAACTTCGACGGAGCGTCGAAGGGAAATCCAGGTAAGGTTGATACGAGCGGATTAATAAGAGATCATCTCGAAAATATATTTCTAGCTTTTATCAAAGACTTAGGAGAGTAGTCTTCTTATTATACTGAGTACAGAGCGTCCTATTGGGGTATTCATTTATTAAAATAATTGGGAGGTCGCAGGGTCACTATTGAAGGTGATTCACTTAATACTATGAATGTGATGAAAGGAAGTTACAGATCGGGATGACGCTTTTCAAACCTTATTGATGAATCTAGGGCCCACTTGTCTTCCTTTGAAGAATTATCTATTAGCCATGTGTATAGGGAAGGAAATGCAGTGGTTGATTGTCTAGCTAATTTGGCAGTTGGAAGTTAGGTCTTCAAGGTATGGCATTCTAACTTTTTTGAGGAATTGATCAGACTTGTTAGTGATAAGAAGTCATAAGGTTGGTTGGATGTTCCCAGGGTTTCTTCTATAGATATGAATTTTGTTTGGAATGACGGTAGAGAAGATTCAAGAGATTTATGATGAGGTCATTGGGGAGTTGATGTCGTGAAGAATGGCCCATATTTTCTTGGCAATTTTAAAAATTCAAATTCAAATTTTGAATCAGTTTTTTGGGACTTGGATTTTGGTGGCCTCGATTAATTCTGCAATAATGGGGGAAATATCTGAGTTAAAATTTGAATATTGCACCAATCTGTCTCCTTGTAAGATACGATGGTTCATCTTAGGAAATTTGCTCATTACTTCCATTTATGATGTGAGGTGGCAAGTGTGGTGTAGTTCGTCGAACGGTCCCATCTAGTGGTGCTGTAATTCAAATCTTGGATCTTTATTGCTTCTCTATCTATTTTTAAGGTGTGGCCCTTCTTGGGTGTTGTGATGACGACGGTCATTTTTTGTACTTGAGGGGCTCTTTGTCCTTTCCTCATCAGGGGGAGATTTCGTAAAAGAATGTTAATACTAGATGCCTCTGCCATATGGATTTATAAATCTCATTTTCTGAGATCTTTGATTAGGCCTTCTTCGGTTGTTGGGATTTGGGTGCTGACGAATGGAACTTTCGTGAACCTGGGCTCGAGGTTTTACATTCATCAGTTATTTTTTGAAAAGGGATTTTCATGGTTTGCACTGAGAATTGGTACTGTCCACATTGAATATGATGGTGTTCTTTCCAAGTATGGGTGGAGGTGGTGTTTGGAAACTTACTTGTTGTTTAGAATTTTTGGAGAATGCTTAACACCTGTCCCTCTTATTTCCCTTACTGGGACAACTGGGCTCTATCGGTTTGCTTTTCTCTGTGTTCTCAGATAGTTTAAGTTTTATTTGTGGTGGAGCCCTCATCTAGCTTTGGTATTGTTCTCAAATGGTTTTTCATGGTCTGGATCCATTTGGGATTTTCTTTTTAATGGGTTTCTTGGGTCAATTAGGAAATCTCATGTTTTCTTTTTAGTCCTTTATCAGGATAGCTTTGTTTGTATTTCGTGATGTAGTGAAAAGTTTTCTAGTTTTGTTGACTTTTAGTTCTTGTTTGTGGCCCTCGTGAGTTGTTTTATTCTTCTATCTAGTTTGGAGGTCATCACGTTCTCTATGAAGGAGTGGAATTTAACTATGAGGCCCCTTCCTAGTGTTTCTCGTTGTTCCATGAGTGGGCCTACTTTGCCCTTCCTTTTTATTGGGTGTTTCTCGTTGATTCCATAGTTACAACCATTTTATTACTAAATACATGGTTTCTTCCTCGAATGAGGGTTGGATTAGTGTCGATTCATGGTATTTTTAAAATTTCGATAGATCTTATCAGTAGAACTATTGGTATGGCTTTGTATGGTTCCTATCAAAACCATGAAAGGTATTCTTTATTGTAAGAAATCACTCTCTTTCTGGATAAGGAGGAGTTTTTACCGTGGATTCAAAATGGTTTCAATGTTGTGGCTTTGCCCTCTCCTTGGAACCATGTTGTGTGGGTCATTATGGATTATTTTACCCTAGATCCTTCTTATGATATTATAGGATGTTTTCATGCAATGTTTTAAAATCATCTTAGACGTTAAGCTTGTATGAACATTCCTTTATTCCTTTTTTAATCCATGCAAAATTCCTTCCTTAATATCCAAGTAGGTCATGGTCAAGCCCCTATCCACCAAATCCTGGCACTGTTGGTTCTCGAATAGGCTTCTTTGGAGTGCAACCTTGATGCTAATGATTTTTTGAAGTCTCTTGCAGATCCTTTTGTTCCTATGGCTCATGGTCCCAATATGAATGTGGACTCCCCCTCTTTTGGAAGTGGTTCTCGGTTAGCCTCTGGAACAAACACTGAAGATAGTGTGGACACTCTCTCTTTCACTTTTGGTGTTGACCTAGAGTAGATTTCTAAAAATATTCAGATCTCTTCGAAAGGGGTTTGGGGTGGGGACCCGAATATGAATGAGGTTCTGTCGTCGGGTCAAACTATTAATTTTGATTTGGCCCCTAGGGTGAGTGTGGTAGATCTTAGCGGTTCTAATTTGAAGCTGGATGGTGTTGCTATTGAGGTGCATCGCAAGTCTAAATGACTTCTTAGCATATTGGAGGAGGGTGATTCCTCCATTACTATGGTGTTGTTGGATCTTGATGTTCTACTGAGGGATCTTCCCCAGGAGAAGTCTGTGGAGGAAATATATTCTCCCAGAGTGTCTAAGAATTTTAAATATTTGGTTCTTCGATATTTAAAGCTCATTGATATTAACTAGTGTAAAATTTGGAGCACGTTGAAATTCACCCTCGACTTAACTAAAAATGTATCTAGCCTGGTGGCTAATGTAACTCAAGGTGTTCATAAGTTGGGGTAGAACTATCTCAGTTCTCCTCTCTTTGATGCCTTGTGGTCTGGTTCCTGCCTTTTCTTCTGGTTTACCTCTGGTTTTTCCAAGGTTTTTTTTGGGTTTGTCGCCCTTGTGGCTTTCTTTGTAGTGGTTGTGGGATCCTGTTAAAACCCTCTTCTTTTAATAGTACCCAAACAAACTATATTTTTGTGAATGTTTGTCATGATATTACCTTCATTAATGCCAGGCTAGTGATAGACATTTTAAAGAATACGAATAATGGACATAATTTTTATTAATATTAACTTGTTAGTTTTTTATGATCCACTCGATTTTCAATTTAAAATACCTTGAAACCAGTAATAACAACCATTAGTGTTAAATCTTCTAGAAAAGTGAAGAATTTAATTTTAGTAATGTATTTTTCAATAATAAAAACCATAAATATAAGAGAATATATTAAGACTTAACTCATTGTAAAAAAAAATACTTAAGTGAAGATAACAATTAGGGAATTGACTTCCAATAGATACTGTCATCAATTGTCTACTGTCACTTTTAAGCATCCAAATTTATCGATCACATTTCTCGACTATTAGGTTAGCTTTATAGGTGTATATGTTAAGACTAGTGCGAGTTTTTTTTTGTTAATGCACATTTAGATTCATTAAAAGGTGGCCAAGTCTCAATATTAATAGAGAGTTGACTTGCAAATTCAGTATTGTACGATCTTGATAAGATTTATGTATTATTATAAATTTTAAATTTAATATAACATATATTTTTTAATGTGACATGATGTAGGAGCATCCAGTGGTGTAAGAGTGATCTTGCATTACCCCAAAAAAAATATAATTGCTTAATTTTGTAAAAACTAGTAAAACTAGTAAAACTTGCAAGTGAATTTTGAAGGCCTTAGAGGCCGAATTTTAGGATTTTCAGTTAGATGCAAGCCTTAGTGCAAATATCCAAGGTTGCCCTGCTTATTTTATCTTGTGCCCTTTTCGAAAATATATCGTGTAATTCAATCATAGTAACGAGCGTGAATTTATGACCTCGGTAAGTTGCCCCCTAAATTCAAATTTGAAATAGATGGTTTTAGACGGGAAAAGGGAAAACTGGTTCAAAAGGGAGAAATTTAAAAATTTAAGAATTAGTGTTTGTAAGTCCCATTATCCTAAGCAAGGAATATCAGAAATATTTTTGCATTTTCCCTATTTGCTATTTTTCTATGGATTTTATGGTTTTGGTTAATGCAACTATGCTTCAAGTGGTATTAGAGCCGGAGTTCCTAAGTATGTAAATAGAGCGCTCGAAATGAGGTAGTTTACACCAAGATCTGTGGTTAGGGTTTGTGAAAGAAGTTATCAGAATGCCTCCACAAATAAACCATGGTGGTGGGAGAAATATGGTGCCAGAAGAATATTTCAGAGCTTTGCAACGGTAGTTTCAGTCCATGTAAGAGGAGCTACATAGAGGGTTTGAGCCAAGGAGGGAATATGGTAGTGAAGATGAAGTTAAAGAAGAAAAGGATAATTTTGAGGAAGAATAAGAGGTAGTAGATATTTCACAAGATAGGTTATATAGAGCCATATATCATATTGAAAAGAGACCGAATATGGAGGTTTCTATGTATTACAAAAATCTTGATTCAAAGGAGTTTATTGACTACATCAATGATTTGGAAGAATACTTTGAGTATGAGGAGGTTGAAGATCCTGAGAGGGTAAAGATTGCTAAGACTAAGCTAAAGGTTCATGCTAGAATATGGTGGAAGGAAGTGTAGCTAGATAGAAACAAAAGAGGAAAAGAAAGGATAACATGGTGGGAGTGGATAGTGGAGAAGTTGAAGAGGAAGTTCATTCCAGCTGACTACAAGTTGAATCTGCTAAATAAAATGCAAGGTTTGAGGTAGTCAAGCAATTCTGTAAAATAATACACAGAGGAGTTCTATAAAATGTTAATTATAATAGGTCATTCTAAGGCCAACAAGGAGAAGGTAGCTCATTATATTAATGGGTTAAGATAATGTATTCAAGAGGATTTGAGTCTGGTCAGGATGACCACCATCGAATATGCTTACCAATTTTCCTTAAAAGTAGAAGATAAGTTGAACAGGAGGTTTGAAAACAAACAGAGAGGAAGAGGTCATGGTGGAAGAATTGGTGGGAGAAAAAATGGATGATGAAATGAGGACCAAAAGAAAATTGGGGAGACAAGAAATAGTTAGGACCATAAGGGGGAGAATGCTTACCATCCCCATGAGCAGAATAATAACTACCAAATTAATAGCTACTAGAGAGGAAGAGGGAGGTCTGGACGAGGACCTGGAAGACGAGAATTTTGTGGAACATACTTCCAATATGGAGAAGAGGGACATCATGTATACGAGTGCCCACAGAACCAAGGAGGAACAAATAATATACCTGAAGGTAATGCTCAATTTGATGTTGTATATGAGGGTGTTGAGTCTAAGCACTCTAAAGAAGGAAAAAGAGGAGAAGTTTTTATCACAAAGAGAGCCTTGCTGAATGAGGAGGAAGATACAAATCAGAGGAAGATATTATTTTGCACAAGGTGTAAATGTGCAGGTAAGGTCTATACTATTATCATAGATAATGGTAGCACATATAACCTAGTTTTAGAAGGAATGGTTACCAAACTATAGTTATAGAGGAAGAGACACCCGCATCCATATCAAATTGTGTGGTTGCAGAAGGACCATAGGGCTTTGGTCAGTGAGTAATTCTTGGTAAAATTTAATATTGGGAATTACCATGATGAGGTCCTGTGTGACATCTTGCCTATGGATGTTTAACATTTATTTTTGGGAAGGACATGGCAGTTTGATCAGAAAGCAACACATGATGGTTATGCCAACACTTACTCCCTGACAAAGGATGGAGTATGCCATAAGCTGAAGCCCTTGAAGGAGGTGTATAAAAATGTATGTAGAAGTGCCTGAGTATGTTGGCATCACAACTAATATTCTACTAACGACTTTATTAAAACCTTCTCATTAACGATTCAAAACCACAATATTAAAACAAATGCTTCGAGATAACTTGAATTTATAAGTAAAATATCCATTTTAAATTGTTAGCTTAATAATGTACGTTACTATTTGAATTTCAGTAAAGTCACAATAAGTTAGAAATCAATAAAGAAACTGATTGCAACTACTTTTCTTTTAAAACGAGGGTATATTTTTAGAATGACAGATTGTATAGTAATGATTTTCCTTTTGAATGAGTAGTTATTACAAACAGAATTTGCTCTTCAGATTAAGCCCAAATTTATAAAAATATTATTAATTTAGTTTTTCTTTTTGAAATTTTCTAATAACAACCTCGAAAAATTGGTTTTGTTGAGTTAAAATTATTTAACTCAATATAACCAATTTGTCTATTCTTTCGGAGTTCCAAGGTTCAAATGGCTACCTGAGCGAGTGTGTGATGGGGTGGGTGTGTGGTGGCTGTGTTAAATTCCCTATTTATAAGCATAAATTTAGGTTTTACGAAAAATCATGGTTAGGAGGAGATTTCTCAACCCTATGAACACATTCATGACTTAAATGGGAGGCATTTCACTTTTAAAGAAAATTTAAGTAATAAGAATGAGGCTTATCTGAGGTTGTAGAAAGCAATCACCTTATTGTAATCACATCATAAATATGTAATGTCCCAATTCATATAGAATTTTATTAAATATTAAATGAAAAATAAATATAAATATTTTTTAATTAACAATGGAGAAGGTCAATTTACATGTTTGAAAGAAAGTAGAACTATTGTTGATTTGCAAATTGCAGTCGAATTAGATGGTATAAATTCGTAGTAAAGAAGTTTATTAAATATTAAATGACAAATAAATATAAATATTTTTTAATTAAAAATGGAGAATGAAAATAGTATTGAATTTACATGTTTGAAATAAAGTAGAAATATTGTTGATTTATAAAGTGCAGTCGGATTAGATGGGATAAATCCGTAGTAAAATTGCTATGTATCCATATTAAATTGAAAAATCTAACTAAACAATGTTATTCAATAGTATATTGAATTCAAGGGCTATAATTAAAGGGAAAATAGTAGTTTTAACTATATTTCTGTGAAAGGAACGTAATGCTAGAGTTTTCAAAAACAAAGAGGGTGACCTGGGGCATTTGTGCAATAGAATTATTTATAAAGTACGTGAAAACATGTCATTTGCATTAAAGGAGTCTCTTCCTTCTATCCCTAGGGATCATTTTGATTTTTTTGTGGAGTATGCTTTGGGTTTTTGTCTAAACCTGGGACCTCCACTGGCGCTCAACATTCACAATACGGTGAAGTGGAACCCACCTCCTCTAGGGTGGCTAAATCTTAACTTCGATGGAGCGTCGAAGGGAAATCTAGGAAAATTTGGTGCAGGCAGATTAATAAGAGATCATCTCAGCCATATAGTTCTAAATTTTATCAAAGACTTAGGAGAGTAGTCTTCTTATTATACTGAGTACAGAGCGTCCTATTGGGGTATTCATTTATTAAAATAATTGGGAGGTCGCAGGGTCACTATTGAAGGTGATTCACTTAATACTATGAATGTGATGAAAGGAAGTTACAGATCGGGATGACGCTTTTCAAACCTTATTGATGAATCTAGGGCCCACTTGTCTTCCTTTGAAGAATTATCTATTAGCCATGTGTATAGGGAAGGAAATGCAGTGGTTGATTGTCTAGCTAATTTGGCAGTTGGAAGTTAGGGCTTCAAGGTGTGGCATTCTAACTTTTTGGAGGAATTGATCAGACTTGTTAATGATGAGAAGTCATAAGGTTGGTTGGATGTTCCCAGGGTTTCTTCTATAGATATGAATTTTGTTTGGAATGACGGTAGAGAAGATTCAAGAGATTTATGATGAGGTCATTGGGGAGTTGATGTCGTGAAGAATGGCCCATATTTTCTTGGCAATTTTAAAAATTCAAATTCAAATTTTGTATCAGTCTTTTGGGACTTGGATTTTGGTGGCCTCTATTAATTCTGCAATAATGGGGGAAATATCTGAGTTAAAATTTGAATATTGCACCAATCTGTCTCCTTGTAAGATACGATGGTTCATCTTAGGAAATTTGCTCATTACTTCCATTTATGATGTGAGGTGGCAAGTGTGGTGTAGTTCATCGAACGGTCCCATCTAGTGGTGCTGTAATTCAAATCTTGGATCTTTATTGCTTCTCTATCTATTTTTAAGGTGGTGGCCCTTCTTGGGTGTTGTGATGACGGCGGTCATTTTTTGTACTTGAGGGGCTCTTTGTCCTTTCCTCATCAGGGGGAGATTTCGTAAAAGAATTTTAATACTAGATGCCTCTGCCATATGGATTTATAAATCTCATTTTCTGAGATCTTTGATTAGGCCTTCTTCGGTTGTTGGGATTTGGGTGCTGACGAATGGAACTTTCGTGAACCTGGGCTCGAGGTTTTGCACTAAGCATTGGTACTGTCCACATTGAATATGATGGTGTTCTTTCCAAGTACGGGTGGAGGTGGTGTTTGGAAACTTACTTGTTCAGAATTTTTGGAGAATGCTTAAAACCTGTCCCTCTTACTTCCCTTACCGGGACAACTGGGCTCTATCGGTTTGCTTTTCTCTGTGTTCTCAGATAGTTTAAGTTTTATTTGTGGTGGAGCCCTCATCTAGCTTTGGGATTGTTCTCAAATGGTTTTTCATGGTCTGGATCCATTTGGGATTTTCTTTTTAATGGGTTTCTTGGGTCAATTAGGAAATCTCATGTTTTCTTTTTAGTCCTTTCTTGGGATAGCTTTGTTTCTATTTCATGATGTAGTGAGAAGTTTACTAGTTTTGTTGACTTTTAGTTCTTGTTTTTGGCCCTCGTGAGTTGTTTTATTCTTCTATCTGGTTTGGAGGTCATCACGTTCTCTATGAAGGAGTGGAATTTAACTATAAGGCCCCTTCCTAGTGTTTCTCGTTGTTCTATGAGTGGGCCTACTTTGCCCTTCCTTTTTATTGGGTGTTTCTCGTTGATTCCATAGTTACACAATCATTTTATTACTAACTACATGGTTTCTTCCTTGAATGAGGGTTGGATTAGTGTTGATTCATGGTATTTTTAAATTTCAATAGATCTTATCAGTAGAACTATTGGTATGGCTTTGGATGGTTCCTATCAAAACCATGAAAGGTATTCTTTATTGTAAGAAATCACTCTCTTTCTGGATAAGGAGGATTTTTTACCATAGATTCAAAATGGTTTCAGTGTTGTGGCTTTGCCCTCTCCTTGGAACCATGTTGTGTGGGTCATTACGGATTATTTTACCCTAGATCCTTCTTATGATATTATAGGATTTTTTCATGCAATGTTTTAAAATCATCTTAGACGTTAAGCTTGTATGAACATTCCTTTATTCCTTTTTTAATCCATGCAAAATTCCTTCCTTAATAACAAAGTAGGTCGTGGTCAAGCCCCTATCCACCAAATCCTGGAACTTTTGGTTCTCGAATAGGCTTCTTTGGAGTGCAACCTTGATGCTAACAATTTGTTGAAGTCTCTTGCAGATCCTTTTGTTCCTATGGCTAGTGGTCCCAAGCTGAATGTGGACTCCCCCTCTGTTGGTAGTGGTTCTCGGTTAGCCTCTGGAACAGACATTGAAGATAGTGTGGACACTCTCTCTTTCACTTTTGGTGTTGGGCTAGAGTAGATTTCTAAAAATATTCAGATCTCTTCGACAGGGGTTTGAGATGGGGACCCGAAGATGAATGAGGTTCTGTCATCGGGTCACACTATTAATTTTGATTTGGCCCCTAGGGTGAGTGTGGTAGATCTTAGCGGTTCTAATTTGAAGCTGGATGGTGTTGTTCTTGAGGTGCATCGCAAGTCTAAACGACTTCGAAGAATATTGGAGGAGGGTGATTCCTCCATTACTATGGTGTTGTCGGATCTTGATGTTCTAATGAGGGATCTTCCCCAGGAGAAGTCTGTGGAGGAAATCTATTCTCCCAAAGTGTCTAATAATTTTAAATATTTGGTTCTCCGAGATTTAAAGCTCATTGATATTAACTAGCGTAAAATTTGGAGCACGTTGAAATTCACCCTCAACTTAACTAAAAATGTATATAGCCTGGTGGCTGATGTAACTCAAGGTGTTCATAAGTTGGGGTAGAAATATCTCAGTTCTCCTCTCTTTGATGCCTTGTGGTCTGGTTCTTACCTTTTATTCTGGTTTACCTCTGGTTTTTCCAAGCTTTTTTATGGGTTTGTCGCCCTTGCGGCTTTCTTTGTAGTGGTTTTGGAATCCTATTAAAAACCTCTTCTTTTAATAGTACCCAAACAAACTATATTTTTCTGAATGTTTGTCATGATATTACCTTCATTAATGCCAGGCTAGTGATAGAAATTTTAAAGAATATGAATAATGGACATAATTTTTATTAATATTAACTTGTTAGTTTTTTATTATCCACTCGATTTTCAATTTAAAATACCTTGAAAGCAGTAATAACAACCATTAGTGTTAAAGCTTCTAGCAAAGGGAAGAATTTAATTTCAGTAATGTATTTTTCAATAATAAAAACCATAAATATAAGAGAATATATTAAGACTTAACTCATTGTAAAAAAAAAATACTTAAGTGAAGATAACAATTAGGGAATTGACTTCCAATAGATACTGTCATCAATTGTCTACCGTCACTTTTAAGCATCCAAATTTATCGGTCACATTTCTCGACTGTTAGGTTAGCTTTATAGGTGTATATGTTAAGACTAGTGCTAGTTTCTTTTTGTTAATGCACATTTGGATTCATTAAAAGGTGGCCAAGTCTCAATATTAATAGAGAGTTGACTTGCAAATTCAGTATTGTACGATGTTGATAAGATTTATGTATTATTATAAATTTTAAATTTAATATAACATATATTTTTTAATGTGACATGATGTAGGAGAATCCAGTGGTGTAAGAGTGATCTTGCATCACCCCAAAAAAAATATAATTGCTTAATTTTGTAAAAACTATTAAAACTAGTAAAACTTGCAAGTGAATTTTGAAGGCCTTAGAGGCCGAATTTTAGGATTTTTAGTTAGATGCAAGCCTTAGCGCAAATATCCAAGGTTTCCCTGCTTAGTTTATCTTGTGCCCTTTTCGAAAATATATCATGTAATTCAATCGGAGTAACGAGCGTGGTGTTATGACCTCAGTAAGTTGCCCCCTAAATTCAAATTTGAAATAGACGGTTTTAGACGGGAAAAGAGAAAACTGGTTCAAAAGGGAGAAATTTAAAAATTGAAGAATTATTTTTTGTAAGTCCCATTATACTAAGCAAGGAATATCAGAAATATTTCTACATTTTCTCTATTTGCTATTTTTCTATGGATTTTATGGTTTTGGTTAATGCAACTCTGCTTCAAGTGGTATAAGAGCCGGAGTTTCTGAGTATGTAAATAGAGCGCTCGAAATGAGGTAGTTTACACCAAGATCTATGGTTAGGGTTTGTGAAAGAAGTGATCAGAATGCCTCCACAAATAAACCATGGTGGTGGGAGAAATATGGTGCCAGAAGAATATTTCAGAGCTTTGCAACGACAGTTTCAGTCCATGTAAGAGGAGCTACGTAGGGGGTTTGAGCCAAGGAAGGAATATGGTAGTGAAGATGAAGTTAAAGAAGAAAAGGATAATTTTGAGGAAGAATAAGAGGTAGTAGATATTTCACAAGCTAGGTTATATAGAGCCATTTATCATATTGAAAAGAGACCGAAGATGGAGGTTTCTATGTATTACGGAAATCTTGATTCAAAGGAGTTTATTGACTACATCAATGATTTGGAAGAATACTTTGAGTATGAGGAGGTTGAAGATCCTGAGAGGGTAAATTTTGCTAAGACCAAGCTGAAGGGTCATGCTAGAATATGGTGGAAGGAAGTGTACCTAGATAGAAACAAAAGATGAAAAGAAAGGATAACATGGTGGGAGCGGATAGTGGAGAAGTTGAAGAGGCAGTTCATTCTAGCTGACTACAAGTTGAATCTTCTAAATAAAATGCAAGGTTTGAGGCAGTCGAGCAAGTCTGTAAAATAATACACAGAGGAGTTCTATAAAATGTTAATTATAATAGGTCATTATAAGGCCAACAAGGAGAAGGTAACTCATTATATTAATGGGTTAAGAGCATGTATTCAAGAGGATTTGAGTCTGGTCAGGATGACCACCATCGAATATGCTTACCAATTTTCCTTAAAAGTAGAAGATAAGTTGAACAGGAGGTTTGAAAACAAACAGAGAGGAAGAGGTCATGGTGGAAGAATTGGTGGGAGAAAAAATGGAGGATGAAATGAGGACCAAAAGAAAATTGGGGAGACAAGAAATAGTTAGGACCATAAGGGGGAGAATGCTTACCATCCCCATGAGCAGAATAATAACTACCAAATTAATAGCTACTAGAGAGGAAGAGGGAGGTCTGGACGAGGACCTGGAAGACGAGAATTTTGTGGAACATACTTCCAATATGGAGAAGAGGGAGATCATGTATACGAGTGCCCACAGAACCAAGGAGGAACAAATAATATACCTGAAGGTAATGCTCAATTTGATGTTGTATATGAGGGTGTTGAGTCTAAGCACTCTAAAGAAGCAAAAAGAGGAGAAGTTTTTATCACAAGGAGAGCCTTTTTGAATGAGGAGAAAGATCCAAATCGAGGAAGATATTATTTTGCACAAGGTGTAAATGTGCAGGTAAGGTCTATAATATTATCATAGATAATGGTAGCACATATAACCTAGTTTTAGAAGGAATGGTTACCAAACTATAGTTATAGAGGAAGAGACACCCGCATCCATATCGGATTGTGTGGTTGCAGAAGGACCATAGGGCTTTGGTCAGTGAGTAATTCTTGGTAAAATTTAATATTGGGAATTACCATGATGAGGTCCTGTGTGACATCTTGCCTATGGATGTTTACCATTTATTTTTGGGAAGGACATGGCAGTTTGATCAGAAAGCAACACATGATGGTTATGCCAACACTTACTCCCTGACAAAGGATGGAGTATGCCATAAGCTGAAGCCCTTGAAGGAGGTGTATAAAAATGTATGTAGAAGTGCCTAAGTATGTTGGCCTCACAACTAATATTCTACTAACGACTTTATTAAAACCTTCATTAACGATTCAAAACCACAATATTAAAACAAATGCTTCGAGAGAACTTGAATTTATAAGTAAAATATCCATTTTAAATTGTTAGCTTAATAATGTATGTTACTATTTGAATTTCAGCAAAGTCACAATAAGTTAGAAATCAATAAAGAAACTGATTGCAACTACTTTTATTTTAAAACGAGGGTATATTTTTAGAATGACAGATTGTATAGCAATGATTTTCCTTTTGAATGAGTAGTTATTACAAATAGAATTTGCTCTTCAGCTTAAGCCTAGCAATATTGACTTGCGGATGGAGTTGATCAGGATCAAGGAGGATCTTAGAAACTTTCAAGTTAAGAAAATTAATGGTCAGAGAACTAGAGCTAGAATGAATTGGTTAAAAATGGGTGACAGGGGTACCAAATTCTATTTTTATTATCTGAAGGAAAAGACTCATAAAGTTCATATCCATTCTATCTCTGATGGAAAAAAAAATTTTACTGATGAGGATAAAATAAAGGAGATATTTCACCAGTTTTACTCCTTTATTTTCTCTTCTGAAGATGACTCTTCTTAGGTTAGATATATAAATATTTGTTGTTCTCTTATTCTGAGGAAAATTACCCATCTAGAGGCTGAAATTTTGGACAGGCCGATCTCTTGTGATGAAATTTGGAAAGCCATTAAAGCTATAAACAGTGATAAGGCACCTGGACCTGATGGGCTGCCTATTGAGTTCTATAAGAAGTATAGTAATTGGATTTGTGAGGATTTACAGAAGGTGTATGATGAGGCTATTAAGTGTGGTTCTTTAGGTAGCATTATTAACTCAGCAGTTATCAGACTTCTTCCTAAAGATGGAGATAAAACTTTTATTAATAATTGAAGACCTATTACTCTTTTGAATGTCTCTTATAAGATATTAATAAAAATTTTGGCACTTAGATTGGTAGATATTTTACCTAAATTTATTAATTTTACCCAGATCGGTTTTATCAAAGGTAAATATATTTTGGAAAATCCGATTACTAGATAGGAGGCTATGGATTGGGCTCGTAGGACTGGTCAAAATATTGGAATGATTCTTCTTGATTTTGAGAAGGCTTATGACGGAATAGAATTGGGATATATTATGGTTGTTTTGGTTGCTTTTGGGTTCCTTGACAATTTTTGCAGAATGGTTAAAACTCTTATGACTAATGTTGTTACGCGGATTGAAGTTGATGAGAGTTTATCTAATTCTATTGTTTTGCAAAGATCAATTAGGCAGGGCTGTCCCCTTAATCCTACATTGTTTTTTATTGCTAATGACCTTCTCTATTACTTGTTAAGAGATAACTTACTAGGTCCTTCTATTAGAGGTGTTAGTTTACCTTCTTCTCAAGAGCTTCTTAATATGCAATTTGTGGATGATACTACACTTTTTGTGGAGTTAGTGGAGGATAATTTTGCTAATATTTTTTATAAACTGGATATTTTTTGCAATGCTTCTGGAGCTAAAATCTCTAATGTTAAATCCAAAATTTTGAGTTGGGATTTTAATCCTCCTATTTGGTTGAACAAATATGAGCTTCAATGGTGTATACCTAATGTTCATGTAAGATATATTGCGATACCTTTTGCTATTTAACCCAATTTAAGGGATATGTGGAGCTGGTTCAAGGAGAAAGTTGTTCTAAAACTGGATAAATGGAAGAATAAAAAGCTTTCTTTGGCTAGCAGGTTTCAAACATGTCAAAATATATTATCCTCCTATATTTTTTATTATGCTTCAGTTTGGTCTTTTAATGCTAATCAAATTTTTGAAATTCAAAAATATATTAAACAATTCTTGTGGGCCAGTGATTATGGCATTAAGAAAAGGCATATGGTTAAATGGGGTTGGGTTGCTTTATGCAAATTCAGAGGAGGTTTGGTTTTAATTGACTTACGTAAACAAGGTATGACTCTTGTTGTTAAATGGATAATGAAGTGCATTAATGGTGTGGAGCCATGGAAATTTTTAATTAGGCATAATATTTGTGTTATTGTTCCTCACAAAAGGAAGTTTTGGCATGGATTATCCTTTTCTAATTTTATTTTTGGCACTTTTAGTAGTGTTCCAACTGGTTCAATTGTTTTTAGAACTATCTGGAAATCTTGGCAACAGGTGAGATCTAATTTGTAGGGTTGGTTTCAGCCTATAAATTTTTGCTTTAAAATATATGTGAATAGTTTTGTTTAGTGGAACTTGAAACATAAAAATAAGCCTTTAGCCCTTTTATAGGGTTGTTCAGCTCGTAGTTGGACTCAAAATGATATCTATTTTTTTGAGCATATTGTAGACACCAAAACAGCACCAATCCGATTATGTGACTGCAAACACTGATCGCTTTGGCAAACACAGCCCCCAGGGCAGCCCTCAGAGGTTAAACAGTGGTCCTAACCACTTTCATAGCAATTTTGTAAGGTCAAGAAGCAATTTGGCACACTTGGAAACTTTGCCCAGTACTCGTCTCACCCCGGGATGAATTCAAAATAGAATCCGTCCCACCCCAGAGATGACGAATTCTGAATTCGTCCCTGGGTGGGACGAATTCTAAGCTTAAGGGGCAAAAAGGCAAAGGGTGCCAAGTGGCAGCCCAGAACAGTCGGTTAAGGGCTCCTACCTTGCACGCATGTGTAAGTGGACGGAGGGGCCGTTAGAGGACTGTTACAAAAAGTATTTATCAAAGTTCAAGTCAATGGAAGACTCCCCTCCCTCATGGGAAGACAAGACTGCCACATGGCACCTATGGCCAACACTTGGATTTTGTGCTTCCCTCCCAAAAGAGACCCCTTGGGTCTATAAAAGGTGGGACTTTTCTCACCCAAAACATAGAGGTTGAAGGAGTGTTCAAGAAACGAAGTGTTGTCGAATTGAAGACTCACTTGCATCCCCCTTTGTTCACCTTCCTACATCCATCAATCTCTTTTGCAAGGGAGGTTGTTGGGTGGCCTTTGGAAGCTCGAACCTTACTCAAATCCGATGCATGGACATCTGAACCTACCAATTCACCGACCCCCCAATCCTAAAAGGTTTTGGGCCCATCCTTGGTGGATTGACTCCAAAATCGAGGGCCAACGGTGGGAGGCCCACTTGGGAACCCCCACACCCCCCACTTTAGATTATTTTTTTAGATTGCATTCTGTGTTACTAGGTCTGATTAGTCTATAATTGCAATTTTGTAGCTTTTGGTCAGAGTTTAGGGTGTTTTGTATTGCTTTGTCGTTTTGCTAACTTGCAGGTGTCAAGGTCAAATTCTCAAGGGTGGAGGCCAAATTGGGAAAATCCGACCATCTGGGTCGTCCCAAAATGGCCCCAATTACCTATCCCCCTGTTTTTAGGAGTTTTTTAGGTCCCGGGATCCGCAATTGGAGCAGCAGCAGGTCGATTTCTCCTACTCAGAAGAATTCGTCCCACCTAGGGACGAATTACAATCAAAATTCATCCTGCCCAGGGATGAATTCCAGTTTAAGGTGGATTGGCCAGATGCCTCAGTGGCAGTGGCATTCTGGTAACTTTTCTTACCTTCTGTCAGGTTTTTGAGCAATTTGGATTCACTGTTTTCACTGTTTCAGACAAATATTTGTATGCATATTTTGTTAGTTTTAGAGAGAGAATGCTTTTCATTTGCAGCAGGTGCTACTAATGTCTTGATCATTTCTTTGTTCACAGGAGAAGCAAAGAGAGGTGAATAACTCATCGACATCAGCGACGGCATCATCTTGGCCCGCCCATTTCAATCGTGGGCACACGAAAGGAGGAATCATTCAGCGATTGTAATCAAACCCTATTTGTGCTCCTAGCCCTTGAAAAGGTAGGAGGCATTATTGTAACAGAGATCGAAAGAAATTAATGAAAGGGCTATTTTTCTTTATCTGATTAAGTCTCTTCCAATGTGTCTCTTTTCGTTTCATGCAATTTACATTCCTAGGACTTAAGCGTGCTTAATTTTGAATGCAATTGCACTTGGTGTTTCCTTTGACCGGAATCTCATGCTTTCAGTGGCGATCACGGTGGGACTCTGTTCCCTGGTTTTTGAATCACAGAAAACTGATTAAATTTTTGTGTTTGTGCTTGACAGGTACACTTTTTTTGTTGCAGACTGCTATTCGTCTCTGACAGGGACGAATCCTTTTTCGCAATTCGTCTCGACCCTAAGACGAATTCAAATTCGCTCTCCGGGTGGGACGAATTCCGTTCCACAATTCGTCTCCCATAGGGATGAATTCCTATCTCGTGATTTTCAGAGCAGAAATTCGGAGACAACGAGAGCGAGCGAAAAAGAGGTAGGGATTTTCATGATCTCTGTTATATTTTTTTGTTTCTGTTTCTGTTTCGTTAATTGTTTTCATTTAATATTGCATTGCATTAGTAAAATTCATGTATGCTAGTTTCATTTTGTTGGATAAAACGAATCCCACACACATCACAAAACAACTTTAAACCAAGGAGCTGGTCATAAGACCCCAGCCCTTGATCAAGACCATTGGTGGATTTAATCACCACCTTGGCTTGATTTGCATCCATTTCCCGATTGTCAACTGTTGTTAGGCGTAAATCCTGATGAAGACAGATCGAGCGTAGCTGGGGTGATTCCCATGCGTGCGAGGATAATTTTTCTATGGTAGGTGTCATTAACAGGACAATCCCCCTTCCGTACCGCCTATGTACCACGTACCTTCTGCTCTCACGTACCTATAGTCTCCCTCTCGTAAGGGCGGGTATATAGAGAGGTTGGTATATCGGCCTGGTTGGTATATTGAAGGGGCGACCTTTTTTGGAGTTATAATAGCCCACATGATGCATTTAAACGTTCTACAAAACCTACAAAAACAAAACAAAACATCAAAATGCACTAAACCAGTTTAGGACACACCAAGAATCCTTAAAAGAGATAATCACGATTTTGTGAATGTGTGTGTTTAATTCTGCTTAGTGTAGACAAAAAAAAAGAGAAAATCATAAAACGAGATAAAAATTTATTTAGATAGCATAGAAGCACCGCAATGGTGTACACCCGCAGTCAAGCCCAATCAAGGGCAGAAGCTCCGAAAGGTACACAAAAAGCAAGCACAAGTCGCCTTCACTTGATCCCGAGGATTTGGTCATACCGCCTTATAGGTCAAACCTACAAAAGAATCCAATTCAGAATCCTCGGTGGGGTATGCCTATTCAAAGTAGCCCCTTTCGGGAAGATGCCTTACATGTAGACCTTGACCTAAATAGAGAATCACCTCTTGAAGCTAGGCATGAGTGGCCATCGCGCGATGAAGCGCTAAACAGGCACACTGTCCATTTGGAGGGGCAACGTGGATATGGCATCCCTTCTTTACCTATCATCAAAATATAGAGACCAAATCTGGAGCGCAGGGCTCCTTACATAGGGCGACCTAACTTCGCCCATCCCATTTACACTCGTGAAAGGGAGTATGATGAAAACCATCGCATTCCTCGAGAGCAACAAACAATGCGGGAACCTTGCATTTCCGCACCAGTAGGATATCATGATCACCCCTTGAGGCTAGAACCTCGAGCACATACCGCTTACCTCGACAGAGGGAAGCAACCCATTGAAACCTTAGAGCATCAAAATTGAGGTAAACCCATAGGAGGAACATTTGAACCTTCTGAACAAAATAGGGTAGAACAAATTGATCCGGCTGTCGCCAGATATACCACCCGTCAAGCCCAAATCATGCCGCTTAAAAAAAGTCAACAAGAGATAGAGTATCAATACCGCTTGGATAAAGAATGCATGCAACGCGAAGCGGATGAGTTACGCTATGAAATACCTGAGAGGGGGCCAACCCCTCGCATCCAAAGAGCTCGAACAGTATGAGAGGCGTAATCCATTGGCGCAAGACAGGTCTCCACGACCTCATCGAGGCTCGCCTCCAAGACCCCATAGATTCGAGAGGGAGGCAACTCCCCGAAACAATGATGGGTACCTTCAGCAAGAACTTGATCAGATTCATAGATTTCACCCTGAGACTCCTCAAGAATTTTACGAAGAGTATGAACCAGAAGAGGAGTATATCGAAACTCCCCATCAAGGCAGGAAGGATGCCATTCGGCCACCCCTCCATAGGCCTCCAGTTTACCGCAACTTGCAATAAGAGCGAACAAGAGAGGAAGAAATAAAATCTTCCGATGCATACCAAGCGCTATTGGAGCGTTTAGAGTCGGTGGAGACAAAAGTCGCTGGGCATCAAAAACCCACATTACGTCTACTCCGCAATAATCCGGTGCATCCCTCGGTGCCTACACCTCTTTACCCCGAACACTTCAAGTTGCCTCAATTGGTAGCTTTTAAAGGTGAAGAGGACGCACGAGAACATGTTACATGGTTTCTAAGACAATGCTTCGACATTCAAGATAATGACGCATTATTGCTTAGAACATTCATAACCACATTCGCAGGCCCCGCCTCGGATTGGTTCACACGACTGCCCAAACACAAGATAAGCAGACTTAGATCGGCTAGTAGATGCGTTTCTTGAACGTTTCGCCTTCAACACAAGGAAGAAGGCATCACTTAGTGATCTTGCTAGCCTTAAACAATTTGAGGAGGAAACAATGGCAGTGTACGGGAACCGATGGAGAGCTTTGCTTTCTAAGTTACCCTACCATCCTCCCATGTTGGACCTCACGCAAATGTTCGTGAAAAGTTGTTTAAAATAAATCTCTGGTCTATTGTTGCTGCGATAATACGACAGCTTAGAAGAAGCTTTGGCGCAAGCCAGAGTCATAGAAGAGATTAAAATAGGCGAAGGCACAATTGCCAAGCCTAAGAAGAAAGAGTGGAATAAAACCACTAAAACTGGGACAACGCAACCACAACACGCTGCAATCAACCAAGTTGCGATAAATGTCCCCGCACCTGAGCAAGAAACGCAGCCTCAAAAGGCTAACTACCAGGCAGTCCCTCCTGCTTATGAAAGAGATAACAGGAGACAGGAACAGTATCAGCAGCGTTGCCCTAGGCGACAATTCACCCCGTATGCAGAGTCTAGGGACTCCTTATTTGACCGCTTGTCAGCAGAAAATTTAGTTACTCTGCCAGAAATCCAAGTTTTTGACCCTAACGTTCCCAAGCCTAGGGGGTATAGGGAGGAATTGTATTGCAGATTTCATAGACGCAGAGGACATGACCTAAATGGGTGCTGGAAATTCAAAGAACTAGTCCAGGATTTGATCAAAAACTGAACATTGGTCATGGACAACCCCATCGCACCTAACAACCAACAAATGGGGGTATTCAAGGACCCCTTGCCTGCCCACGAGGCGCAGACAAAACCGCTCCAAATTAACGAGGTGCGACAAGATCTTCCCGCGTAAAGATTTGTGGGAATGATTAGCATTGTAACAAGGAACAGAAAATACCCAGCAGTTGCCCCCGAGGTACCTGCGAGGGAAGTTCCGTCGACATCGCAGCCTCAAAAATTCCCAATGCAGTTACCTCCGCCTAGACCTGAGGTCATGATACGAACCAAACTCACGCAGAGTTTGCGGACCACGTCAGCTAGGCTGTCCATATACGAGCTTATTCAAAAATCAGCTCCACATAGAGAAGCTCTTATGGACATCTTAAAAGCCATTGAAGTACAACCCCACGAAGCTAATTCTTTCAACGCCTTCGTGGGACATGTGAAACAATGTATGGAGCCTGTCATCACATTCAAAGAAAATGAGGTCAAAACAATATCGAATGACATGCAGGATCCACCCCTGCACGTTATTGCGTAGGTCAACGGGATCCCGTACAAGAGAGTTCTGATAGATACTGGCTCGTCCGAGAACATCATAACCACTGCAGCGTTAAAGCATTTAAAACTGCTAGCCTCTCACATCACAGCTTCCACGTACACACTGTGAGATTTTAACGATGTAATTTGCTCGAAAGTCGACACGATTGTTCTGCCTATACAGGTAGGACAAAATTCAATACCCACACTGTGCCATGTTTTGGAAGGCGAAATGGCTTATAACATACTGCTAGGGCGGCCTTGGATCAGGGACATGAAGTGTGTCCCCTCGATCGCACACCAGTGCTTGAAGTATGCCTATGAAGGGCAAATACATGTAGTCCCAATGGAGTTAGAGCCCTTCAAGTATTGCAATGCGGTGCAATTCATACCTCAATCGACCCTACCATCAACGCATTTGGATTTTCAATTGAATCCATCTAAACATGGTCCGATACCACGAGCACCACCGGTGGCCAATAAGGCAAAATCCCGACCGGGTGAGACGTCATCATTGGCTCCTTCATCATCAACGCCACCTATCGTGGCCAAACAGAAGGACAAGGGAAAGCAAATCATGGAGGAGGTTAAGCCTCTAGAAGAGGGGTTGCCCACGATCTCAGCAATATCAACAGAGGAAGTGCCCAACGCAACGAAAACCAAGATTCCTAAACAACCAAACATGGAATGGACTCAGGAAGGACTACCATTTCCTCCTACCCAATCATCAACAATCACTGTTGAGATGGCCAGTCCAGGCCTGGGAGAGTACATAGTGCAAAATGTTGTGGCAACCCCCACACTGGAGTCAGTACAAGACATGGGAAGACCTCGCCTTCCCATTGGAACAATCGTCCCTCTAGGCTACCCACCGAACCAAATGAATTTTGTGTATGGGGGCCTTGATCATGGTTCTGAACCATGCGAACAAAAGGAAATAGATGAAGAACCTTTTGCCAAAAACATCAATTATCTATCGAACCCAGATTTTGCCCTAAAATATCTTGAACAATGCAATTGGCATGGGTATGGGCTAGGCAGGTATGAGCAAGGGATGCGGATCCTTTGCCAACCAAGGTACCAGATGCCATATGACAAGTCAGGGGTAGGATTCAACCATCCCCTGCCATTAGACATCTTGGTTGAAAACATGCAAGGCCTAGAAATAGGCAACAGGGGGGGATTGGCACAAGACCCATACGCCAATCCAAACATAGAATACACCTTAGGGGATTATCTCCCATGGTATACAAACACCCCTGGTAACAACAATAATCCCTCTCCTTTGCTAGAGAGAGGTGAAAGTTCAGAAAGCAATCATCAAAGAGAACAACAACGACTTCCAGACATTTTTTTGAAACTGTTCCCCTTAGAGGTTCCAGATGAAATAACACAGTCTCAAAAGAATCAGGTCCCTCCACTAAGAGTGGAACAACCGCAATGGGACCAGATTAATTCACTGGAATAGGAAGAGTCCTCAATGTCGGAAGCAACAGATGCTGAAGAGGATGAACAATTTTGGATCTATGAAAGCGATTCAGAAGACGAGACTGAGATGGACTATCTCAGACATGCGCGACGACATCACCGTGCTCTAACCCATGAAGATCTAATGGGACAAATGGGTATACGGTTGGGACATGAATGGCACTTAGACCCAACGAGGTGGGACCAAGTGCTAGGCCTATGGCTTCAAATTCAAGATGAGCATCGTCCACCTCAAGATCCCATCAGGACAACAGTACCAAGGGAAGACCCCGCCTTCCTTTCCGCACATAGAGACGAATTTGCACCTAGAGAGGATCCATTCGTGCCCGTTCCCGTAGAGCCAGATCCGAGTATAGGGAACATCTGAAAGAATCAAGTCGTCACACCCGTGGTTCTGGAGACCAAATTCATTCCATCCACATGATCTCCATTGATTTGACCACACCCATCCGCAATCCGACCGATCCATCACGGTCATTACATCTAAACATGGATGCCATTGACTGGGATCGCGTCAACTCACCATTGTCACCATCAGAGTACTGGCCTTTCGATGAAATGCTTCATTTTACCCCAAGGAAAACTCAAGATATTTTTCAAGCTGAAGAGGGACCCGAGGTCCCAAACGCAGATCTTAACTCAGCTGATGATATCCATTTAATCCCAACTCCACATCAGTTGGAGGACGGATCTCACATGTCAGTCGAAGAGACGACTGTCGTAGACATCGGCACAGATCCAATGAATCCAAGGATTCTCAAGCTGGGGGTAATCCTTTCCCCCGAAGAGCAAGCCGATTACATTGCCCTTCTCAAAGAGAAGAAGGAAGTTTTTGCATGGTCATACAAAGATATGCTAGGACTAGACCCGCAGCTAGTCATGCATAATTTAACGCTTGATCCGAAAATCAAGCCAATAAAGCAAAAACTAATAAAGATGCACCCAACAGTGGCCTTGATGGTCAAAGATGAATTGCAAAAGCTGTTGGATGCACAATTTGTCATCTGCATGGATTATCCACCATGGTTGTCCAACATGGTCCCAGTCAAGAAGCCCGATGGGAGGATTCGCATATGCACCGACTTTCGAGACCTAAACAAAGCGAGTCCTAAGGATGATTTCCCCTTGCCAAGCATCGACACATTGGTAGGTGCTACAGCGGGTCATGAAATGCTCTCCCTAATGGACGGTTTTTCAGGATACAATCAAATTCGTATCAATCCTAAAGACCAACTCAAAACGGCATTCACAACGCCTTGGGGAACATTTTGCTATAAGGTCATGCCTTTTGGCCTTAAAAACGCTGGCGCTACATACCAACATGCTATGACGTATATCTTCCACGATTACATGCACAAAACTTTGGAAGATTACATGGATGATTTGTTAGCCAAGTCTATCTTGCGCTCAGATCATCTCGGTGACTTAAGCAAGATTCTCGATCGCCTCATAGAGCATAAGGTCAGACTGAATCCCAAGAAGTGCGTGTTCGGCATCACATATGGAAAACTCTTGGGTTTTATAGTCTCAAAATGAGGCATCAAAGTGGACCCAAACAAAGTCAAGGCAATCCTTGAAATGGCTCCCCCAACCACTATCAAGCAGCTCAGAAGTCTGCAAGGAAAGGTCACGTCGATTAAATGCTTCATAGCACAATTATCTGACAAATGTCGACCAATGAACAAACTATTGCACAAGGGGGTCACATTTCATTGGGATGACGAGTGCCAGTCAGCCTTTGACGAAATCAAACAATACTTGGCTTCCCCGCCAGTATTGGCACCGCCTAGACCAGGTGTGCCGTTCTACTTATACATCTCAGCTACTAAGGTGGCGTTGGGCGCAATGCTAGCCCAGAAGAATGAACTTCACAAAGAACAGGCTACATACTATCTTAGCCGCACCCTGGTCAGTTACGAACTTAACTATGCATACGTTGAGAAACTCTGCTTGGCAGTGGTGTTTGCTACCAAAAGGCTACGCCACTACATGCTGAGCAACACGACGTATGTTTTGTCTAAGGATAATCCATTACGATACATGATGAGTCGTACTTATCATAGTAGTCACACGGCGAAATGGATCATGTTGTTGACGGAATTCGACATTGAGTTTATTGGGCAAAAATCTATAAAAGGACAAGTCATAGCCGATCAACTAGCAGAGGCTCCTCTTGAAGACGATCAGCCTCTGGTCATAGAACTACCCGATGATGAGGTCTTCCATGTCTCAGAATCGCCAGATTCTGAAGAGCCTGAGTCTCAGGCCGACATAACCTTATTTTTCGATGGTTCTAAATGTGAGCAAGGTGGTGGCGCAGGAATTGTATTCTTCACACCGCAGGGCGCTCCAATGCCCCTGTCATTTAAATTAAACTTCCAGTGCACCAACAACAATGCAGAATATGAAGCCTTGCTCCTAGGTCTTCAGACAGCAATCGCCATGAACATCAAAAGACTAAACATCTTTGGTGATTCGTTGTTAATCGTCAATCAAGTCAAATGGGTATACCAATGCAAATGCCCAGTTCTGAAGGCCTATAAAGCCCTCGTGGATAAATTCCTGGCAAAACTTGAGTGGTATGACATCGAGGCACTCCCTCGATCATCGAACCATTTTGCGGACATAATGGCCTCCTTGGGGTCACTAATCCCGTAAGACCTTTCCGGTGATATAACAACCATTCAGGTCAAAACCTTATCGCAACCCGCGATGAAGCGCGCAATCTCAGACTTGACGCCAGGAATCCACATGATCCAGATCGAACCATCTTCGGATAAGTTCTTTCGAATCCGAGACTATTTGAAACATGCCAACTAGGGGTCTTTGTTCTCCCCCACTCCCATTAATAGCAACACAACGCTATTTTTACAAGTTCTCTCCCAATCAGCATTTGTTAGGGAAGAACTCCAAAAGGAATTGGTCGTTCAAACTGTCGAGGTATCCGATCAACAGGACTGGTATTTACCCATAAGAGATTACCTCAAGTTAGGTAATCTACCCTTTGGATTGATGCAAGCCGCAAAACGAACATTCAAATAGAAAGCGGCAAAATATGTCTTAATAGGAGACATTCTGTATCGTCGCAGCTACGATGGAATTCTTCTTCGTTGCTTTGACCAGCAAGAGTCCACTTGGGCAGTCACCCAAGTGCATGACGGTACATGTGGCGGCCACTTTAGTGGTATGGCCATTGCAAAGCACATTCTTCGGATGGGCTATTATTGGCCATCTTTAGAGCGAGATTGCTGCGCATATGTCAAGAGGTGTGTAAAATGTCAACATCATGCCAATCTGATGCACGCACCTTCCCAGGCCCTACAGAAAATCCAGTCTGCTTGGCAATTTTCATAGTGGGGCCTCGATCTAATCGAAAAGATCTCCCCTGCATCGTCAGGCCGTCACACGTTTATCATAACGGCCATAGAATACTTTACCAAATGGGTGGAAGCAATTCCATTAACCTCTACGACAGGACCCCGCATTGCGGAGTTCATTTTGCATTACATCATATGTCGTTTTGGTATTCCATCCAAAATAATCTCGGATAATGGGCCATCATTCAAGAACAAAGACGTGCGTGCTTTAACCACAAAGTACAAAATTTAGCACAACTTTTCAACACCCTATTATCCGCAAGCAAATGGGCAAGCAGAGGCGTTAAACAAAACGCTAGTCGCCATCCTTAAAAAGACCGTCGCGATGCAATCATAAGGATTGGCACATACAAATCCCACTTGCCCTTTGGGCCTATCGCACTAGCATTCGGACGCCCACCGGGGCAACTCCGTTTTCACTAGTGTATGGCTCAGAGGCAGTAATGCCTCTCGAGTTGGAAATTCCTTCCCTCCGCATATCAATGCAGGAATTCATCGATGATGACACTGCACGGCAGGCCCGATTAGACCAACTTACGTTGCTTGATGAAAGACGCGTTAATGCTCTCGAGCACTTACGTATCTATCAAGAGCGGCTTAAGAGAGCTTACAACATGAAAGTTCACCTAAGAGACTTTCGGGTTGGTGATCTGGTTCTGAAGGAAAACCAACAAAACTCTAATTTGCCGTCCCATATGAGGGACAAATTCACGGAAAATTGGCTAGGTCCTTATGTCATTGATAGCAAAATAGGACCAGGAATGTACAGGCTAGCTTCTCTTGACGGTATAAAGGAAACAAAACCCTTGAATATCAGTCATTTGCGACCATTTCATATCTAAGAAAGCCATGTACCAAAAAAAAATAAAAAAAAAAATAATAAAAATATAAAAAAAAAAAAACAACAACAAACAAACAAAAAACTCCAAGGATTATCACAAATTCTTGGTCAACCCAAAAAGCTCCAAGGATTATCGCAATCTCTTGGTCACCAAAAAGCTCCAAGGATTATCACAATCTCTTGGTCACCAAAAAGCTCCAAGGATTATCGCAATCTCTTGGTCAACCCAAAAAGCTCCAAGGATTATCGCAATCTCTTGGTCACCCAAAAAGCTCCAAGGAATATCGCAATCTCTTGGTCAACACAAAAAGCTCCAAGGATTATCGCAATCTCTTGGTCAACCTAAAAAGCTCCAAGGATTATCGCAATCTCTTGGTCACCAAAAGCTCCAAGGATTATCGCAATCTCTTGGTCAACCCAAAAAGCTCCAAGGATTATCGCAATCTCTTGGTCAAACAATCAAGAAATTCAACAAAAACAAAACAACAAAATTTATCAAAACAAAAAATATTTGCATCTCAATTCTAGGCATAATCGAATTCATCAAAATCAATAAAAACACCATGCATAAATTTTACCACACTACAGTCAGTGGTCTGGGAACGTACTAAGAGTTTCAGTAATTCAGTCATCATTTTCCTCTTTAGCCATGTAGTGTACCAAGTCGAACGGATTTTACAAAGGTAGAGTCATACTTAAAATACACCTTGTTACGTAACATCCCAACACAAATAAAAATACTAAAATTCTCAAAATTGTGTGAACGAAAGACGAAACCTGCAAAATAATCTAGGTCACCACAAGCGAAATGGTTATATTGCTCATCCCCCTGTGCGAATGACCCCTAGAATGCTGAGAGTTGGCAAAAGGACAAGCTTCCTCCCTATCTAATTCCCTAAGAATCCCTAAAGTTCTCAATAGTTGCAAAACACAAAAATTTGCAAAACGTCAAAACTCAAAAATTTGACAAAATATAGTGCACACATCAAAAGGCACAAACAACAGTGATTTTCGTCACTCCATATCCCCAATCCCTTGCTCAAAATAAAAATCAATCAAAATAAACGGTGATATTATCACTACAAAAGAGCAAGTATCCCAATGCAATTAAAAAAAAAAAAAAAAAGGGAGTTGACCTTGAATCCCTGGAACTCTCAAAGATTCTGTAGGTCATAAGGCAAGCTTCAATACCAATTCGGTAACAGAAGTAAACCTCCCGCATGACGATATATTTGTCACATTAACTTGCATACAGATCAATGTTTGCATGTGGATGAGCTAGCTTATGGCATCTTGGATTACAATGCAAATTAATCTTAGTACATACAACAAAGGAATTCGTGGAGCTAATTAGGTGATCCTCAGTACAGGTTCGGTTGAAAGCCCACTGAACCTAGCGGTATCCTAACAAATACCACTAAATGAACTCAATTGCACACACAGGGATGTGAAATAGCTCGGTCAAAAACAATTTTGATTCATACCTTGTTCAAAAGTCTTGTAAGATAAAGTACAGTCATGGATAGTGAGTTAAAGCTATCTGAATCTCAGAAAATCTTACATTCATCCCAAAACCATCTGCGCTACTTATCATCCTTATGATACTATCAGAAAATACAAAAACAACAAAGAAAAACCAGATAAATAAAAATATCATTCATCCATTTGCATATCACATAGACATATAAAACACTTCAATTCATCATAACATCTGCATTCATAAAATAAATAAACATGCATAACAAAAATCACATCATCACATGTACAAATCCAAAAATAAAATCGGTATATATATATATCGTCAAAAAGATGCCCGCAGGCTACAAAACCGGTCCTCAGACCCCGTAATCATATCCAAAACCCAACCTAAGGCATCGGCCACCATGATCACGTAGGATCGGTGCGATGGGAACTACCCCCTATGGTGTGGGTCCTACGGGACCCTACAGGGCAGCTACTGCTAGCCCCCACATCATGCCTACTACCACCCCCCTCATCTAACCGCCTACGGCGAGATGATGCTGACTGCTCAGTCAGACTATCCCTCGTCCGTAGAGAAGATCTGCTGATCGAAGGCTCAGGAGCCGCTCGCCAAGGCGGATGACCTCCCTCTCCAAATCTATCCGATATAGACACCACTCTGCCTCCCGTCGATGATAGATAGACAATGCATCATCGCGCTGCGCCAAAACGCTATCCCGCTCTGCCAACTGAGCCCGCAAAATATCCCTCTCCAGATCCCGCATCCGTAGCAACTCTGTAAGCCGCACAACTTCATCGCCTACATCTGACCCAACCCCCTCCGTATCTACCGGACGCATAGGACTCGCGGGGACAATAGCCTCCTCAGGCTCCAACTGCTCCTCCACATCCTGCATGTCCGGCTGCTCCGGAACACCCAAGTCCACATCCTCATCTCCCGCATCCACCATGTCTGCATCATCCAACGGCCCTCCCCAATCACCCCCCGACGCCTCAGCATCTTCCACTGCTACCTCTGCACCTCCCAGTGGACCCTCTCCTCCCCAACGCCGCAATACCCACCACGAGTCATACTCAGTGGTAGTACCAACGTCATCCACATCCAACACCTCAATCACCGCATCCGACTCCTCGCCTAAAGGCATGAGGACCGGTGGCTCCAGATCCCTCTCATCTCCCCGATGGTGATAGCCAACGGGCTCACCAGGCAACCCCTGGCGCACCCCAAACTGTCGTGTAACCCGATGGTACGGAAAGAACTCATGCTCCGTCTCGTGCCGCCCGATCAACCATCGCTCCCTCCGTACCTGTCGGAGCCACTCTCCAGCCTCAGGCCAGGCTGGACAGTCCCGATAGGGACGCCAAAACACCTCCCCTGGAGTGAGTCGTGAAAAGGCATCAATGTAGTGATCAACTACACCTGCCCATCACCGACTCTGCCCCTACTCCGTATACCGTCGCCACAAAGCTGCATAACCAATCTCATCATCCTCCATCACCACCCGAGTCGTCCACGGTAACCCGGTAGGCCTCTCAATAGCTATGTGCTGCCAACCCCAGCACTGCAACAAAAAGCTACAACTGACACCCTTCCGCTGTCGACAGTGGACCCCGTACAGCTCCCCATAAAGCTATGCCAACAAAGTCTGTACCCATATCAGGATCAACGATGCCTCTATCGGGCACTCTGCCAACTGCCACACCAAATCCAACGAGTTCCACGGGAACCTCGCGCTCGACGAATCGGTGGAGAAGAATGTTAGAAATGAGGCCCATCAGGAATGCGTGCCTCACTCCTAACACCCCCCTCTCCTTCCACCAGCCAACCAAAATCCCGCCAGCCTGGCAATCCACCTCGGCTGTCTCCACTGGGTCTTCTACACCCAGCTCCCCCCCATGCCCAAAACATCTCGTGAGTATAGCAGTCCACTGATCAAACGGAGATGTCCTAATAGGCAGGCCATCTATCGGAATCCGAAGCAACCGATAGACGTCCTCAAGAGTCACAGTCATCTCCCCTGTCGAGAGATGGAAAGTATTGGTTCACGGATCCCAAAGCTTGATCAGGGCCGTCAGATAGGCCTGATCCGACACCACAGGCTCCAGTCGAGCCACCTGCTTGAGCCCAAAAGCATCAAGCCATTCCCAGTCGTCATCAGTCAAATCCAATCGCACCTCAGTAAAGGCAGCGGGTACACGGTACCGGCTCCTAACAACCTGCAAGCAAACAAAAAAAAATAATAAATAAATAAATGAAAAAGATAAAATTTTCAATTCTAGGGTTTCTAACCTTAGTCGTTAAACAAAAGCCTAAAAAAAAAAAAAAAAAATCTTAAAATTTTGAAAAGCGCAACACAAAAACAATGCATTAAGTTAAAGCAAAATAAACCATAGGGTCACTTACAGGTCTCGCCTCGGCTCCGCCGCTCGAACCAGTTTGTGCACTCATGATGGTAGAGAGAATTCCAGTAGCGCTTCGCTTCGCAGAATTACCTCCTCCTCCCAGAGCTCCAAAATCGCAAGAAAAAATGACACAAATGAGCCCAAAATCAAGTTTTGGCCCTTAAATAGGCCTTTTGCACTGGAATTCATCCTTCACTGGTACGAGCGCTCTAATCAGTGCTCGTCCCACCCAGGGACGAATTCTCCAGCTGGAATTCGTCCCACCCAGGGACGAATTCAGGCCAGACACAAAAAAATCAAGAAAAATGACTAAAAATGCACTAAAAACAGACAATAAAACTGCCTGACAGGATTGCAAATGCAACTGACAACATGGGCATACAAAATCGACATCGGGGTCACAAATTATCACTATCCTACTCCCTAAGAAGGCTACCATAGCCGGACCGCTCCACGGGAAGATAGATTTTGACAATTTAATCCCAAAATGGTGTCACAAAAATAAAAAATAAAAACAAAAAATGCAACACAAAATAAGCAATAAACATTGCCAGACAAAAGTACTCTTGCACTTAAACTCTTGGCATAGCAAAATTGATTTCGGGGTTTTAATTGTCACTATCCTACTCCCGAAGAAGGCTACCATAGCCGGACCGCTCCACGGGAGGACGGATTGCCGATAATTCAATCACCAAATGGTGTCACAAAAACAACAAAAACAGTACAAAATTCGACAAAAACAAAACAAAAACAAGGTCGGACACAAGTGCTCTCGCACTTAGCATCTAGGCAAAGAAAATCGATGTCGAGGTCCAAATTATCGCTCTCCTAATTCCCCAAGAAGGCTATCATAGCCGGACCGCTCCACGGGAAATAGGTTTTCGACAATTTCACCTCATTATGACATCACCAAAAGGGTTAACACCCACCAAAAATAGGTCCATATGTTGGAAAAATTGCACACACTTAACGGTAAACACTCTAAAGGCAACCTTGCACAAGTCATCTTGGGTCAAGCGACTCTTCGCTTCTCTCACGAAGGTCATTCCCTCATCGATTCGTCGTTTGAGGGGGTAGTCACACTTAGTCACCAACCAACAATCACACACCCAATTAAGGAAAACGACATGCATTCAAAGAATCATTGACAAAGACAATCACGCTCCTTCTTGGGGCAGTAAACAAGCAACAATCAAATCAATCAAACACTTGGCATTTCGTGAATCATGAACACAAGGTTCCCCCTGAGGATAAAAATGCCCTTCACTTGTTCATGACTGATCAATGTCTAAGTTCAAGATTTCGTGAATCATGAACACAAGGTTCCCCCTGAGGATAAAACGCCCTTCACTTGTTCATGACTGATCGATGTCTGAGTTCAAGTCACACCTCACCAAAATAGGTTAATACTTGAAATCAAATTCCTTAGCTCGTCAGAAGCAAGGATTCAAGAATGCATGTCCTTTCCATACTTGGGGCATCAAAATTTGGTTAGGTTACCAAGAAACCCTAATCATTAGTGCTTTGGTTATCTATTTTTGCTCAACGCTTCCCAAAAAGGGGCATCTGTAGACACCAAAATAGCACTAATCCAATTATGTGACTGCAAACACTGATCACTTTGGCAAACACAGCCCCCAGGGCAGCCCTCAGAGGTTAAACAATGGTCCTAACCACTTTCATAGCAATTTTGTAAGGTCAAGAAGCAATTTGGCACACTTGGAAACTTTGCCCAGTACTCGTCTCACCCCGGACGAATTCAAAATAGAATCCGTCCCACCCCAGGACGATTCTCGAATCCGTCCCCGGGTGGGACGAATTCTAAGCTTAACGGGCAAAAAGGCAAAGGGTGCCAAGTGGCAGCCCGAACGATCGGTTAAGGGCTCCTACCTTACACGCATATGTAAGTGGACAGAGGGGCCGTTAGAGGACTGTTACAAAAAGTATTTATCAAAGTTCAAGTCAATGGAAGACTCCCCTCCCTCATGGGAAGACAAGACTTCCACATGGCGCCTATGGCCAACACTTGGATTTTGTGCTTCCCTCCCAAAAGAGACCCCTTGGGTCTATAAAAGGTGGGACTTTTCTAACCCAAAACATACAGGTTGAAGGAGTGTTCAAGCAACGAAGTGTTGCCGAATTGAAGACTCACTTGCATCCCCCTTTGTTCACCTTCCTACATCCATCAATCTCTTTTGCAAGGGAGGTTGTTGGGTGGCCTTTGGAAGCTCGAACCTTACTCAAATCCGACGCATGGACATCCGAACCTACCAATTCGCCGACCCCCCAATCCTAAAAGGTTTTGGGCCCATCCTTGGTGGATTGGCTCCAAAATCGAGGGCCAACGGTGGGAGGCCCACTTGGGCACCCCCGCACCCCCCACTTTAGATTATTTTTTTAGATTGCATTCTGTGTTACTAGGTCTGATTAGTCTATAATTGCAATTTTGTAGCTTTTGGTCAGAGTTTAGGGTGTTTTGTATTGCTTTGTCGTTTCGCTAACTTGCAGGTGTCAAGGTCAAATTCCCGAGGGTGGATGCCAAATTGGGAAAATCCAACCATCTGGGTCGTCCCAAAATGGCCCCAATTACCTAACCCCCCCGTTTGCGGGGAGTTTTGCAGGTCCCGGGATCCGACATTGGAGAAGCAAGCAGGTCGGTTTCTCCTACTCGAAGAATTCGTCCCACCCGGGGACGAATTACGATCGAATTCATCCTGCCCAGGGACGAATTCTAGTTTAAGGTGGATTGGCCAGCTGCCTCAGTGGCAGTGGCCTTCTGGTAACTTTTCTTACCTTCTGTCAGGTTTTTGAGCAATTTGGATTCACTGTTTTCACTGTTTCAGGCAAATATTCGTATGCATATTTTGTTAGTTTTAGAGAGAGAATGCTTTTCATTTGTAGTAGGTGCTACTAACGTCTTGATCATTTCTTTGTTCGTAGGAGAAGCAGCAGAGGCGAAGAACTCATCAACATCAGTGGCGGCATCATCTTGGCCCGCCCATTGCAATCGTGGGCACGCGGAAGGAGGAATCATTCAGCGATTGTAATCAAACCCTATTTGCGCTCCTAGCCCCTGAAAAGGGAGGAGGCATTATTGTAACAGAGATCGAAAGAAATTAATGAAAGGGCTGTTTTTCTTTATCTGATTGCGTCTCTTCCAATGTGTCTCTTTTCGTTTCATGCAATTTACATTCCTAGGACTTAAGCGTGCTTAATTTTGAATGCAATTGCACTTGGTGTTTCCTTTGACCGGAATCTCGTGCTTTCACATATTCTATGTTCTACTTGTTTGAAGTCTTGGGAAATGTTGAAACAAGAATTTCATCTGCCTGATTCCAGCTGAGAACTTACTCTGTGCTTCAGAAATGTTTTAGATAGCTAATCAATCCTGAATTTGTTTTTGATGAGCAGCAATTTTTTTATTTTATCTGTTGGAATGATGGTTCTAAATTTGTAAAGCCTAAGCCGAAGCAGTTGTATCTTATGTTTACTAATACATATATTATTTATCAACATATTATCACTAAATGGGGTTTCAGTTTATCTAGTAGTCATTACTCTTTTATTCTCAGAGCATATATGGTCCAGGCATATTTAACCAAAAAAAATTTTTTTGGATGGCTTCTTCTATTATACAGGTTGCCTACTATGGTTGATCCTAACAGTTTGGTTATATGCTCTTTATGTAAATTTCCAGAGACTATTTTTCATATCTTTTTTTATTGTGTTTATGCTAAAGAAATGTGGCTTATTTTTTGCTCTGGTATTCTTGGTTGGAATTGTAACTCAATTGAGTTTAAAATACAAGTTGTTTGTGGGCATATTTAGCAGTTGCAAAAAAATTATAATTTGTTTTGGCTCATTCTATCCTCTGAAATTTTATGGATGATATGAAGATCTCTTAATGATGAAGTTTTTCAGCAGCATTGTAGAAATCTTATTGGGTCTCATTTGAGACTCATACACTTCAAAATCTTATTGCAGGTCAACAGGTCGCTATGGACATTGAAGGGCAGCTGCAAATCAAAGAAAGTTTTTTAGGACTTGGATCAATTGAATATGAATGATTGGGCTATATGCTCCATGTTTGATAATATTCATAATCTTGATGTATATAAATGGTTTTATAATTTTGTTAGAAGATGTAATGCTTTGTATGTTAAAAATAACAACACTCTATGACTGTTCTATAGTTGTTATGACTGGAATCCTTCCAGTTATCTGTAGTTCTTGGTTTTAGCCTATTATGATGTTATAGATTTTGATGTAATAATTTATTTTAATATAAAGTTCCAAATGTTTAATAAAAAAATAATAATAACCACCAAACTAATTTAAGTGTGGAAAATCGAACTCCTTTACGATAAATTTGCTAAAAATCATTATCCAAAAATGTTTCCAAGTCAGGTCCGAGGTGTAGACCAATTGGTTCATCCAAACCCCATAAAGGGGACGGAGGTCCAAGGTTCAAATCTCGGGCCTCGCTGGACTGAACACTTGTCCCTTTTCTTGTGCTTTCAGCGGCGTAAAAAGTTTAAAATGATTGTGGCATGGCGGATATAGGGGCGGACTGTGCAAAGATCTGTGTGGCGGCTTCCGTGACGGACAGTGCATAATACTGTGATGGCCATAAAAGCTAGACAGCCTGCTTGGATTCGCGGCGGCTACTGATTCCACCATGTTAAAAAAAAAAAAGAGCAAAGAATGTTTCCAAGTCTCTAGATAAAAACTTATTTTGTATTAACATTATTTTCAAATCGGGGAAAATTTGTTGATATGAATAGAGATAGACCTTTGTGCCTTCCTATATTGCATTGGATGCATGAGTTTCTTCAATTAAGCTCTACGTATCAACATGAACAAAATGTTTATTGTCTTCTTATAAAGCTGAAGTTACTTCTACGAAAAGGTATGTATCTATCAGCAAATTCATCCTAACGCAGCCTTATTTCTGTCGTCGTTCAGAGTTTTGGCCCATTTAAATTATGAATTTTTTTTTTTTTTTGGTATTATTGAGAAAAAAGAGGGAACGGATTCCATAATCTTTTACAAAGCACGCAGGAACGAAAAAAACTAAAACATAACAGTCACAGCAGAATAAACCCAGAGCAGAAGAAGCCCACAAAACCTTATGGAAAATCGATTGATGAGAGAACTCAGATAATTCTATACCAAATTCGTTAACAATATTACTAGACATATGGCGGCCTTCTCAACATAATTTAAAGACATCTTTACAGAGCTCCAAACCGCACATGGCTTGGGGCTTTCTCAACATAATTTAAAGACATCTTAACATCGCTCCAAACCGCACATGGCTTAATTTCCATCAGACGCAGGCTAGTGCTTTTCTTCACCGCAGCTTGTGCCGAGAATAAACATAAACCATCAGCCTATCTTTGACGAAGGATCTAGGAAGAACCTAGACATCAGTCACTTTGGATAGAGGAAAAGATTCCGCCAACTCCGTCCTTTTACCAATAAGCCGAACAGACTTACATGTACCGCCACCCTCTACCTTACAACTAGCAAAAAGACCCTTCGCACCCGGAGAAGCAACAGGGACGCCAGAGAAGTAACTTTCATGTTCATGCATTTAACTTTTATTTTAAGAATGCGATAGAGTTGCAACCACATGTGCATCAAATTACTGAATAATATTACTGTGCATCTTAAGTTCAGAGTTTTGGCCCATTTTAATTATGAAGTAACTTCCATGTTCATGCATTTAGCTTTTATTTTAAGAATGCGACAAAGTTGCAACCACATGTGGATCATATTAACAGTTCGCAACTCACCTTTTCAAGTCTAGAAAAACAAGTGGAACCATGTGACTAAAGCTTAAAACGGGTGGGTAGAATCATGTGATTAAAGCTTACAACATATCTTACAACGGGTAGGTTAGAGTTGTCCTCATATGCTTTGAATTTTCATTAGGTAAACTCAAATTTAAACAACCGTAGAAGTTGATTGGAACCATGTGGCGAAAGATCGTTTTTTTATAGGGGAACAAATTAAAGATGGAGATGTTGAGGTAGACATGACGCCGTAAAGGGTTCCAGTTTTTTTAGTGGTTTCGTACGCAGGACTACTTGAAGGGTTTCTTTATAGGTGGTGAGCGAACATTAGGAAACGTCTCCACTGGCGTGACAAACCGCGTGGATAATAGCTGCTTCTGATTTTCCCGCTTTCCCATTTGAGCTCCCGTAAGTCTTCACGGACCGGACTTATTCGCCTCATAAATCTAAGTCTTCACGGACCCGACTAATTCGCCCCCTCGATTTTAACGTTGTCGGGGTCAATTTTGCGTAACGGTTGTTTCAACGTGGCATGTCGTAAGTCGTAACGCGTTAGGGTTAGCTTTTCGTTGTCATTACGACTGGATTCCTGCTGTGGAATTTGGCTCCTTTCGATGGAAACGTGCAAGAGGGCCTAACCGGCGGCGGTGCCAGCCGGCAGATGATATCTGGCAACGCCAGGCTGTGCCAACCACATGTATATATTTCTATATTCAGCACTTACAGTTGAGCTCTGGAGAGCACAGTGCAAAACAAGAAGGAATTTGAAAGGTATGTTTTCTCTTCTCGATGCAATCAAGACAAAGTATTATCATCTAGAAGATGATCATTGATGACGTTATTCATAACTACGCAGATTAAATAGCTTCGTTGATAGAATCTGTGGATGTTTTGTACTCGGTAAATATGTGTATCAGAACAATTTCTGCATTTGTCATAGTTGTATTTTAATATATATATATATATATATATATATATATATATATATATATATGATCACCAATCATCTTTTCCTCCCACCTATTTTAAAGCAAATGTTTACTCAGTTTCCATACTGACATTCTAATGTTCTTAAAATTGATTTATGCCGATGAATGATGTCTAGCTATAATAACTATATGTTGGCCAATCCAGTGATAACAAGATCTCTTTAGTATCGGTAGGATATTGAAATTAGACTGGTATTGTCATGATTCCGTTAGTGCTTCAGCTGGAGTGGGAACGAGTGGGAACAATTGAGACCTAAATAAAATTGATAGTGCTTGTGTGTACTAGTTTCTATCCATTGAATGCCAATGAATATAAGCACGTGTCGTTGGTAGTTGTCCTAAATCTATCCATCCAGACACTATCTAGTTTATTTGGGTCCCATAATTGTGCATTAGTGATGACAAGTTGTATCAGATTCTCAAGTATGTCATTGGTCTCCATTACAACAATTATATAGAAATGTAGTTACTAACCAACTATGTGCAAACCTTAAAGTTTATTTTTTGAGTAAATCATATTGCCAAATTTTATTAATATGGATGTCCCAATATGCATGAAAGTATAAGAGGCATGTTTAAAGGTTACCATATCCTTAGGCACCATAGTTTAAGGATCCCTATTGAATTAAAATAAAAAACATCTCTTAGTATAAGAGAGGAATGATTAGTCTACCGGTGGGGATGTATGACAGAGACTGCAGGACTTTGGCAGCAATAAATAATATGAGTGCCTATTCCACGTCTATTATTATGTTGATGGAAATTCATTCCATATCCTTATTAAATGTATAATTAAAATAATAAAAAAACCTAAGATATTTCCAAGCACTTAATTTTCTAAGTGAAAACACATCCTCGAATCTACACCTGTGATGGTGGTTAAAATAATAGTAGAATATTTTGTTATAAATTAGCATACATCCTTCCCAATTTAATCATAAGAAAAATGATATTATTATCAACTAAATAAATACAACTTGCATTGCATGCACCTATGTAAATAGAAACTAGGATTAAGGAGTATAGTTATCATAAATAGATAGATATTAATGTGAACGGAATTCTAATCATAAAATATGTCACTAAAAAATAATAGGAAATATAAGTAGATAATTTCTAAATTAGTGATAAAAACTATTCTCAACAAGCATTGGTATATTATGCACACAAGTATACATCCCTATGCAATTTTATACACCATATAAAGAACTTCCTACAATATAATAATATATAAGTACAAAGGATATATTATTGAATATTCTTTCTATAGAATACATATCATAATATATATAAAACAATCAAATTTTTACTATACTTTATATCTTAAACTAAAACTACAACATCCAATATTATATAATATCTATTGACTAAATCAACTACCAATAATTACTCATTCTATATTATAACAAATGAATAATGTCCTAATTTTCTCATAAATTATTATATTTTTATCATATATCAAACTAATGGAACATCATAGCTAGGAAAAAAAACTTATAAATTCATACCAAAATAAATTATCATTTCATTCTAAATATTAAATACACTAATATAAATTTTATGAGTAAATTAAGAAAATAAATAATAATTTTGTAATACCCGTGGAGGTATTTCCATACTACTCTTCTAAGTTATCAGAGTAGTGGGAACCTTCAATACAAAAATATTATCATAGTTAAAACTGCACTATTTATCATCTAATAAAATCCTTTTAACCACACAAGACTTAAGATATATGTTGTATTCCTAATATAAACCATAGCTCAAAATCCAGTGATATATTCTTTTAATATTTGGATATTTATAAACTAGATCACTTCTAACTTATATTTATGGACTTCAAAATTATGGGAGGTCGTATTCCTAATATAAGCCATAGCTCAGAATCCAGTGATATATTCTTTTAATATTTGGATATTTATAAACTAGATCACTTCTAACTTATATTTATGGACTTCAAAATTATGGGAGGTAAGCACAAGCATGATTTTCCAACATACACAAAATTATTAAATTTTACATAATATAAGTATATGAATAAAATTATTTAAAAATATTTTTATTTTCCTCTTATGAATAAGACTATATAATAATCACAAATAAAATAATCTTTTGTATACAATTTTTTATTGTTCATAACAATAAGAAACGATATATTTACTCTATATTAATCTTTAGACTTCGTATTTTTGTTTCTCTTATATTTCATAAAAATATAAATCAACACAATCAGATGCTTTTCCTTAATGTTTATGAGACCTTGTTCACTCTCTACAGTAGTAATTAGAAACTAGAAAGCTAAAATATTTCAAAAATATAGAAATAAGTATCCAAATTCTTTTATATGGTTCTATGACACATTTAATATTCGAATTTAGATATTGATACTATTTTAAAAGCATAATTGATTACAAGGGGTTTATCTTATTCTTGTCCTCAAATAGAATATCAAATTGGTTTGTTTTTTAAGAATACAATAGAGGATATGGAAGGAGATAGAGATTGCTATTTTCAATTCCAATATATAATGGAAATAGTGCCATCATATACTGAAATTTACTTTTATAATCTCTTCTTAATATCAAACTTTAATTATATGCTTTGTGATTAGTTAAATGCTCTTTAATAAATCTAAGATTTTTAAATAATTTTGTTGTTGTATACAATGTAATAAAATAAATGTTCGAAGGTTATTATATATTAGATAATTAAACTACTATTTACTATTATAAATGCACTTATCATAGCCATGTGGATCCTCACAATGTGTTGTAAAGTAGTGTTAGAATATCATATTAAACCATCGTAGTATAATAATATAAAGTAGTTTAGCAACATACATGCACTAAACAATAAATATTAGTAAACAATAAATATTAGTAATAAGCAATAGGACATTATGATGCACACAACCATAAAATATTATAATAAACATTTATTAATATCAAAATTATTGATTGTAAGATTGTGTTTTCTCTTAGTTCTGTTGGGAAGAGTCTCTTTCCTTATTGTAATTTATCTTTGTTTTAATATAAATTTTTTCAAATTTAAAAAAAAAAAATATCAAAATTATAGTATAACACCCATAACATCATGTAAATATTAATATTTTTTATAGTTTATGCGTAGAATGTGAAGGTGGAAGGTATATAACAGAAACACAAAAAAAAAAAAAAAACCTTGTAACTTTTTTAAAATAGTAACCCGAATGATATAACTACCAACCATTTAAAAGTAGCCTTTGAGATTTTTTTTTTAAACCCATATGTATAGTTTTTTCTTTGAAATGCTATCAACTATAAGTTTAACCTTAAAATACTTAAAATATTTTTTAATATTTATAATTATATTTTATAATAAAAAGCATTGAATAATAAATACAAATAAGAAATAGATGGATTAAGGTATTAGTCTTAATTGTTCTAGATAGTTTAAAACAATTAAAAATACTTTAATGTAAATACAATAATTATATTTATACTGAATTTATTGACTAAAAAAATACATATGTTTGATATGCTTCTTGACATTAAGGTTATTTTTAATGACCTGATGTTCATTTTGTTAAATGATATAAATACCAAATAGTAACCTTAATAAGTGCATATAGTAGAACAAAATTAAAATAAAAGACAGACTAAATAAACTTTTTCATTCCATAATAATATATAGTCTATCCGATCAAATAGTGATACTAATTCAATATAAAATCAATTTGAATTTAATACATAAATTAGAGGAAATTAATGATGATAATAATATTTTAAAAATAATTAATATGATATAAAGTAAATTATATTAATATTATAATATAAGCATATTTATATTAATGTTATAGATTGACGAATTTAGGTTAAAAATTACTTTTTATTTTAAATTATTCATTTTTCATAATAGTAAAATTATTGAAGTAAATTAAAAAATACCATTCATATATATAATGTTATGATATGGTTGGAATAATATGACTCTATTACTAATTTATCAAAAATATGGTAAGAATCACAAAAGCTAAATTTTTATTTGCTTCTTTTTAATGGGTGATTTAAAAGCTTTTGGCTAGACAACTTTCCTCTTATTTCCTTTTAGATGTTCTCACACATCGTTGATGGTGATATTTGTTCAGTTATAAGGGAAATTTAGGAGTCTAATTTAATTATGACTTATGTAAACTCAACATTTATAGTTCTTATCTTGAGTTTAGTGGGTGCTAAATATTACTCTGATTTCAGGCCCATTAGCCTCTATAATATCTTTTTTAAAATTCTCACTAAAACTATGGTGAACAGGTTCAAAGTATACCTTTTGACAATTATTGACCCTTCTCAAAGTGGATTTGTAGTAGGTAGACAAATTATGGATGGTGTTATTGCAATTCATGAGTTGACTCATTCTGTAGAAAAAAGTAGAAGTCCAAGAACTTTCCTCAAACTTGATATGAATAAAGCATATGATCGAGTCTTTTGGAGCTTTGTTCTTAGAGTATTGGTATAGTTTTAGTTGTAAGACTTGTTGGATTAGATTGGTTAGAGCATGTATATCATCAACAAATTCTCAATCTTAGATAATGGATCACTGAATTTAGTGGTTGTAGATCCATTCATCAAGGGGATCCTATGTCTTCATATCTATTTATTTTTTTGGTCAAGTCTTTGGGAAGAGCTCTGAATGCAATTCCCATAGTGGTGGGAATCAAACATGTAGCTACCATTAAACGAATATCACAACATAAATTTGTTAATAATACATTATTATTATTTTTATCTTCAATCCCTTAAGCTAGTTGTCGAGGAGATCCTCCAGGACTATGAAAGAGTGATTAGGCAAAAAGTGATTTTGAGAAAAAGTAAGATGTTCTTCGTGAATACTTCTTCTAGTAGGCAAAGGAAAACTATTGAGATCTTGGGATGTGAGATTGACTCCCTTCATTTTGTTTATCTAGGATTTCCAATGTTCAAATAAGGGATTAAGCCTTCTCTATGGGAACCAATTGTAGAAATAGTTCAAAGAAAATTGATAAGATGGAAAAAGATACTTTTGAGCCAAGCATGTAAAATTATGCTAGTCTACCAGTGTACTTTCTTTATCTCTTCTAGATTCTAAGACATATTATTCAAAAAAATGAACAAATTCAATAATCCTTTCTCTAGTCTAGTTTCTAGGAGAAGAAGAAATTCTTGCTTGTGGCATGGGGTAAGATGTGTAGTAGGAAAGAGTTAGGAAGTTTGGGCTTAAAAAGAATAAAAATGTTAAAAAAATCACTAATAACTAAACAAGGCTGGAGATTTGTTCAAAAATATAACATTAATTAGGTTAAAATATTGTCAACCAAATATTTAGTTAACATTGATAAATTTTTGATAGACCTAAGTCTTTCCCTCGGATTAACATTCTGACACAACATTGTTAACAACTTCTCTGATATCATAAAGGGGGGAATATGGGTGTTAGGTAATGGGTAGAACATTGATTTTTGGAAAGATACTTGGGTAGTGGATAGACCATTAAAATAATATCCTCATTTGAGTTTGGTGGAACCAATCACAAGCCAAGATTTCATTACAACAGTATGTGAACTTATTATCTTTGTTAACGATAAAAAATGTTGGAAATATTTTGTTATTCTAGAGATTTTGTAGGAAAAATAAATTACATTAAAATATCTGCTAAACATTCTAAAGTGGATGGTTATTCCTAACCAGTATAATTTAGATAGATTGGTGTGGGGAGATAAGAAGGATGGTTTTTTTCTATTAAGTTAGCCTACCTACAGTTAGATATTCCCTTTGATTTTTGGTTTCTTATTAGTAATATATGGCTTAAGAATCCCAAAAGTTAATGTTTTATTTTGGTTTATGGCTCAAGGGAAGTACCTTACATTGGGTAATTTATGGAAAATGGGATTGGTTATCCCGAATAGATGTTACCTGTGTGGTAGTCCTGAAGAATGACATGTGCACATTTTTTTTATTGTCCATTTTCTTCATCTATCTTCTCTTAGTTCCTGAGGACCATTGGTGTGGTTTAGGTTTTTTTTAATTTACTGTTTGACTTGATCATTCAATGGAGGTCTCCCTTTATGTATCACGCATCTTCAATATTTTTAGCTTTTTGAACCTTTGGTTTACCTCATATTTTATGGCATATTTGGAAGGAGAGGAATTCTAGAGCCTTTGAAAACATCACCCATCCATTTTTCATGACACCTCAGGCTATTATTGCCATTTTTGAAATGTGAATGCTATTCCTTTAGATAAGGTCACTTCCATTGGTGAGTTGATGGTAGATTTTATTCTTGGATTTATTATTCTTCCAATCATCGCCTTGATGGTCCTACCAGATAGAGCACTATTTGGAAACCTCCTCCTCTTGGCTAGTTGAAGCTAAATTTTAATGGAGCTTCTAAAGGGAATTTGGGACCAGTCGGAAGGATTTGTTAGAGACTCCTATGCGAGGATTTTGTTGGATTTCATTAAAAATTTAGATTTTCAAACCAATCATTTTGTGGAGGTGTGAGCACTGATTCAAGGGGTTTTTCAACTAGAAATTTTGAATGATATGAAGGTAATTATTGAAAGGGATTCCCTCAATATCATTAATATGATCAAATACATTTAGGTCCCTTCTTGGATGATCTTGAATGAACTTACTAAAATTTAAATATGGATTTTAACCCTTGAAGTCCTTGATATTAAAAATGTTTATGGGGAGGGAAATAGATCGATGAATTTTTTTTGCAAACTTATGACTTCTGCAAGAAAGATGCATGATTTGGCAAGGATATTTCCCAAATGGATTAAATCAAATAGATCATGAAATCTCGAGGAGATAATTTGTGTTCTTAAATGACTCTGAATTGCAATAGTAGGGATCCCATGGGAAAATTTGTTGAATGCAAGAGTCTATACCTAAACCATGGTCGAATTTCGAATTTGAATTATAGAAGAATTCATGCCACAAATAGTTGTTGTTGTTGGACATCCTTTCTAGGGGTTTTTGCTTGACTATGTTTTTTTGATAGGTATAGTCTCTTATGTGAGACATGATGTCTTTTTTGAGGTTTTACCTATTGACAGTGAAAGCTCTAGTGTGTTTATGGTTTTAGTTTGGGTTTGTCCTGCTCGATTATTATGTAGCTTTGTTATTTATCTATTTCATGGATCCTTTTTGGTTTGCTATGTTGATCTCCATATTCCTTGTATCTAGCTGATTAGTTGATCCACCTTTGTGAAAGGTTTGAGACACCTTACAAAACCCCTTCATCCATATTATCAAAATATATATATATATATATATATATATATATATATAAGTGTTGAGTGATTGATTACCGAAGATGTGCTAATTTCTCTGAATGTATTACTATCCATTAAGACTGTAATGTAATTTGATTTTATTTGTATATAGAAACTTTTCTTATATAGATATAACGAATAAAAGTGTAAATCTTGATCATACATAGGTGGTTGAATTTTTCAATCTAAGCATTTTAGAAATAAGTTATACCTATCGTGAAAATAACGGAAATATTTTTGCAGGGAATAGTAAAGATTAATAGTAGTTCAATCAAAGTAGCTGAGACAATGGTTATCAAGTCATCTGCTCCTTGGATGCTTGTAATAATTCAAATGGAGGTCCTCATTTTGGTCTTGTTAGTGATTTCAGCAAAAGCAAGTCCACAAAATGGAGAAAATAATAGTGTTGCTCCATCACCTTCACTCATCAATACTAAAGAATCAAATCCGGGAATATCATGCTTATGTTGTGGAGCCTCTTTTAATATTGATCGCAAATGCTGCCAATGTTGCTATTATCAAAAGTGCGGTGCTTAAAGTTTTGAGCCATGAACTCATATTAATTATTCGAACACTATCTATTTCAATGTCCGAGTATGCCTTTGAAAAAAAAAACTAGAGTGTTATTTATGTTTATTTGCCTTATAAGACAAAGTATATAAACTTCTAATATTAGTTCAAATAATATCAAAGTTCTACATCAAAGCTTTTACTGGGACAAATCATGTATGTTTGACATGCCTTTTATTTAAAAAATAAAATTTTAATTATTAAATTAAACCTAATAAAAATAATAAAGCTTATTTGCAATATTACGGTGTATAGCTTGAGCACGTGCTTCAAAGAGAAATAAAATGACAAATGCCACTTCATATTCATAATTGATTATAGATTATTATTTTCAATAACAAAATGTTAAATTAATTTTTAATACTATTATAATTTATATATATGGTAGTGCATTTTTGTGATAGTATGGCATATTAGTCAATTATGTTAATATATTATATAAATGTAGATTAATTAAATAATTAATATTTAAATAGTGGTATAAAATACACAATAAATTAGATTTTCCATAGAATATATTTTTTTTATTATGACAAATCATACAGTTTTTTGAACTAGTTCTAATCCTTATATACAAGACTAACAAAAGATAAGTAATTAAGCTCACAAAATTGGAACCAACAAAAAAACACACTCAAGAATTATAAAAACCTTACATCATATCTAAATCAAAATTGTAGTAATAAAAAAGACAAGTTTATTGTCTTTGCTTTTTTAAAATTGTAGTCAAACCCTTTGCTTTGGTAAGGCATTCATACAGCTAATTTTCCATGAAAGGAAATTCAATTTTTTTTTTATGGATTGTTATCTCCACTTAATAATATCTTTTTTAGAACCATCAACCACTTGTTTATTTGTCTCTCTAGATATTTTATCTCTTGTTTTTTGTCTTCCTCTTTGAGTTGACATACCAATAATAGCTTTATTCTTTTAACATGTAATCAAAATACTTAGAAACACATCTAAATTTTAATCTATTTAAGAGTCTCATTCCTCAACACCATATTGTTCATCTACCTTTAATTTATCCCATGGTTGTGATTCTTAGTTTGCACCCTCACACTTATCGATTCTCATCCCTACATTATCATGTTCTTTTTATTTTTTGCACATCTCCTACACTTTGTTGCAATTTTTTAGCATTTCTTAGATGGTTTTTACACTATTTCTTCTTGAAGTTGCATCTCGTCCCAATATTATTGCAATTTTTGTAATGACCTTTGAGTATCTATATCCATATACTTCAAAGTTTTTTTAGGTCCCTCGATTTTTATTATTTTTTTAAAAGCTATGGAACCATTTAAATTCATCCTTTTATTATATGTGGAGTTTTTTTATAGTGACTCTCTAATTTATTTTTCACCAATGAACCTAGTTGGGTATTATTTACAATTTCTACTTCGGTCCTGGCAATTCTTTTGGACATAGGGCATTGTGTTTAAGGCATAAATTCCTCTTCCAATTATTTCAAAATTTGAAACTTATTACTATTTTTAAAATTATTATCTATATTTGCTTCTTGTCTTCCATTTTTCTCCTCTAAACCTTTTAAATTTTTATATTCCACCTTTTGAATCCATTCTCGATAATATAACATGATTTTCACTTATTGAGGTAAGGGTATATTTAGATTTGCATTAACACATACCTTAACTTTAGTTTAGTTGAATTATCAAAATCTAGGAAATTTCCAATAGAGCTTGCAATTCTTACAAGAAGATATATTCATGACAAAATCCACTAGCAAACTTGGTAAAATCACCTAGATAGAAGCATCTTATATATTATTTATTAATTGATTAAAACCTAGAAACTATTTCTTTAAACATAATTCCATCCTACCAAAACAATCATGGTCCTCCCATCAATACCCTAACCAAATATTCATTGCAAGTAAAATTAAGGGAAAACTACAACTTGTAAAATAACCCTTTAGATTCCATCAAAAAAGTATCAAGTTTCAAAAAAATTTAGACCTCAACAATAATCTTATCTACTAGGATTTTTGAATAATGATTATAAAAAACCACTAAAATCTTAAACTTCTAAGAGATTTCAGGTTTTATTCCCTCAACAATCTTCTTTCCATTAGATTAAAATATTTTTAATTATCATTATAAAAATATTTTCCATCCATTTATGAAGAATTTTCTATTTTTATTATATCACACAAATAAAATTTATTTCCTAACATCAAAAACATGTGAAGGCATTCAGTCCTGCTCAAATCTTGCTCCTCTACTTATGTATCGCTAGGATATTTGCTTGGATCTGTTCCATTGATCATATTCCTCTACTCATATCTACTCAAATCCTACTTATCTACTTAAGTATTGCTTAGATACTTGGATAGAATATTATTTTTATCTATATATGTGGTTAATTTATACATGTATAATCTAAAAATATTTATACAATAATTTAAAATTTTAAAAATTATATATTTCATTTTATTTATATCACTAGCCTTGTTTGAAATATTAAGTTGCTTTTAATAAACATGTTGTATTGAGTATATAAATAACATAAATATCTATAATGCATATACTTATTAAAAGCTATGACATTTCAAACTCAAGGTTCCTATGCTAAGCTTTTCAAAGTGAGCATAATAAAACAGTATATGCATTTTGATGTATTGAAATAGATATATACAATATATTAAACTAATATATAAGACCCAATAAATATTTTGAATGAAATTGAATATATTTTAATTTATAAATAATAACAATTCTTAAATCATCTAAAATAATTTAATGTAGTTTAAACTTCTAAAATTATTTTTTGCTTTGTGCCTATGGAAAACACATGAAAATCTAGCCATGTTTAGGCAATAATATATTTTGGATTTATTTATGTATGCAATACATATGTATTAATGAAGTATAGCATATTTGAAAATAGATTATTAATTATTATCTCAATACTTTTATATTTGAAATTTGTATTTTCAATCTCTCTAACTAAAAGGGATTTTTCTACATTCACTGGCATATATATATATGAATGAAATTTTAGTAAAACCTAATTTATAAACTTTCACAAGTTTATATTTTATTTTCTATTGTTAACCCTTGTCATTATCTCAAGATTTTATTTACAAGGCACTTCTTAAGGGAATTTTCTAATCAATCAATGTTTCAATGTTTTCAAAATTTTAAATAGACACTAAGATTTATATAGTACTATTCAAATTTTTCCCAGGTATGAATGAATGCTAATGGGCATGCAAAGAATTTTTTTTGAATTTTAACAAATGATATTTTGTGAGGTTGTTTTGGTTTGAAAAAATTATACTCAAGGGGTTTTACATTATCAAAATCATTCGAAGTTGTCCAACATAATCAATTGAATTTTTGGTGGGTACTTAAAGTGTGTTTGGTAGCATGGATATTATAACAAAGGACCTTATTTGAAGGATAAACCTACCTTATCCAACTCACCTACAACAAAAAATTTTATTACAAAAAAATAATTAAAATAATATATAAATTTTTTAGATACTTAAATTATTTATAATTTGTAGAAAACATCCCAAAAGATATGTCACTTTTGGGTAAGACCCAAGGAAGCATGGGTATCCATTCTTCCAAAAATGCCCAGGACTCGAACCTGGCCTACCACCTTTGACATACTCAAGGAGCAAAGAAACACACAAAACAAATTTAAAAATAAGTAAATAACAACAAAAATAATAAAATAAAATAAAAAACATGCTCCTTGAGTGTGTCAAAAACAAAAGCACAACCAAACACGCACAATAAGATAAAAGAAACCATAACACAAACCACATAGAAAAACACAAGAACCACATAACAAAACACAAACAAGATAAAAACAACAGAACACTACAAAGACATAACCCAAAAAAACATGAAAAATAAACACAACCAAAACCTAAAAAATTAAAAAAAATAAAATAAAAATAAAAATAAAAAATAACCAACAACAGATAATAAAAAAAAACAAAATACATAGAAAACACTCACACATAAAAACATGAAATAACACAAACAAAGAGAAAACCAAGAACAAGAATGAAAAAAATACAAGAACAATAACAAAAAATAGAAAAAAAAAAAAACAAAACAAAACAACAAAAACACAAGAACAACAAAAAACACAAAGAACACATAAAAAATAAAAATAAAAAATAACCCACCCACCTTAAAAAACTAAACAAAAAAGAAAAAAAAAATGAACAAAACAATGACCTATCTAGACCAGAATACTATTAAGGCAAGAATCAACAGAGAAAACAAAATAAAGAATAGAATGAGCTAGGGAACTAAAAAAAAATTGAATGAACCAAAGAGAAGAAAAAAAAAACAAGAAGAAACTAGGTACCTTCAGAACTAGAGCCATCCAAACAAATGATAGAAAGAAGAGCTTCCCTAATTTGAGAAGCCCACCATATATGAGGGTGGCCATAACAAGTAAGATCACCTTTGTCAAAAGCCCAATTAGCTAAAGCATCAACACTCTTGTTTTGATCTCTAACCACATGATTGTAATAAACTTTCAAAAATCCCATCTGGATTAACCAAATCTTCTCAATAATTCTTTTTATTCTCCAATCCACCTTATGATTCTTAGAAGGAGTCTTCAAGAGATTAATCATAATTTGAGATTCAAACTCAACTAAAACCTTTTCCCATCCAATATTAGTAGCCTCCTGAAGACCTCTGAGGATACCATACCCCTCAGCAAGGTTATTGGCAAGAATACCCAAATTCTCAGCAAAAGTAAAACCCAGGGAGCCATCTGAAAGTCTACCAATTCCTCCCACACTAGATTTTCTAGGGTTCCCTCTAGAGGCTCCATCAATATTGAATTTTCCAAAATCCTTAGGAGGAGGTTGCCAATTTCTAGTCCTGTCCATCTTACTAATACTCACATTCCTTTTAATTTGGTTGCCCTTAGAAGGTTTAATATTCAATATTTGCATCACTTGATCCCATATTTGGTGGGAGTTTTAGGGGTGATTAAGGAGTTGATGGACTGATTCAACTAAGTTGGCTATGGTCTTTTTCCAAATATAGTGAATATCCTTCCTATCTTGATTAAAAATTTGGTTGTTCCTTTCATTCCAAATATTCCAAAGAAGAATTGTAGAACCCATCCAAACTAACTGCCTAATAAAATTATCAACACCCTCTTGATTAGGCCAATCCCTCCAAATTTGTTCAAAAGTAAAAAAGTTGGACCACTGTAAGCCAAGTAAAGTGGCCATTCTCCTCCATAGATCAGAGGATAAAGTACACTCAATAAAAATATGGTTGATATTTTCTACATTCTCTTCACACATTTCACATCTAAAAGGGCCATGAAAACCACGCTTCATAAGTTGCTCACCAATAAGCACCCTACGATGCAATAAAATCCAATTAAATAACATCAACTTAGGCCATAGATTTTGAGCCCACAATTAAGAAAATATGTCAAAATAATGGTTGGGATTATTATGGCATAAGGTCAAATAACCTTGAGCAACTGAATAATCACCCTTAGTAGTGTTGTTCCATCCAAAACAATATTTTTCATGGGACCAAGAGAGGGATCTCATATGAAGGATGCCTTGGATATCTTGTCTTTGCCTTTCTATGATTTGAATAGGCCAGTGTTCAATAGGGATCCAATATCTACCAACATTTGAATTACCAGTATGGTACCGACAGTAATTAGCCACATTTATCCAATTAGCTCAGTGAAGCTCCTCCATACAAGGCCTCAAATCGGGAAACTAAGTTATCAAAGGCTTGTGACCATCCCAAGAATCTGTCCAAAAATTTGCATGTTGACCATTATGAATGATCCAAAATAATTTTTTCTTTATCAAATCCTCACCAGTCTTAAGAACTGCTAAAATGGGAGAACCTTTGGTAGGAAGTTGATAGCGAACAAGGTCTTTAGGACTTTTATTCTCAGCATATTTAGCACGGATATTATTGGCCCAAAGAGCATTGGGGTTATTTTTTAGGACCCTCCTAACATACCCTAATACTTATATTATTTATTAATTATATTTTATGGTCACAACCCTTCACTCTTGCAACCATTAGACTAGGTATTTAAATACAATCCAAATATGATAATAAGGCATCATCGAACAAATATATTAATTAAGTCTATTGTGGGTTTTTCTACCTTACAATCAAAAAGTGATTCAATATAAAAATGATTCCTCCTTCCACACTATTTAGTTTCATACCATCTGGATCAGAGCTAGATCAAGGAGCAAATTCACCATTAAATTTTTTTCCCATCGCACATTTCAGCCAGTCCACATTCACGAGGATGCAAACAACATTCACGCTTCACGGATCCATGTCATAATCCTCATAGAAAATTAAACCTTCTCCTAAGGTACAAATTAAGTTGTTTTACATCCAAATTGTTCGACCTTTCGCGTGACGAGTGATGGCTGTTTTGAAAAAGCTAAAATATTCAATGCAGCATCAAGATTTTCAATGTCCGAAACACAAAGGATTTTTTTTTTTTTTTAAGGACTAAAGTCCCACATTCGCGGTGCTATGTCTTTGTAGTGCTTTATAAGTGCCAAAAGGCACAAGGAAGAATGTGACTTCGGTCACCCCTCCCCCGTACCTCGTGCAAACCAATCGCTACCCAGTCCTTCCTTGAAATTTGCACCATCCATGGACTCCTCATGTTCCTAGATGCCACCCCTACACCTCGGTCACCTACTTCCACCCTACTAGTTTGCCTTCTCGCTTGCCACCCTGTCATTCAACCTTATGCTTGCCGCCCTGTCGATCGTCATGTGCCCTCGACCCTGACGCCTCTACAAGATACCAATTAAATAACAGAGAGCACCAAATTCAAAAAGTTGATAGGGCATTGCCCACCAATTTTTTTTTGCTCACCTGTACCAAGTCATATTGATCGTTACCTACACCAACCGTAATGGCTGAAGGACGACGATCACTAGATTCCATTCATGAGAAACACGAAAGGCTCACTGAAAAAGTTCAATAGGAAAGAGAGGAGAATACCCGTAACATAAGAGAACTCTTCGAGAAAATATTTGCAATGGATGTTAAAGTTGATGCCATCAGTCAAAATTAGGCAACACCACATGCAAATTCAACCAACAACAGGTCATCAAACCAAGCAATATTAGGAGGTCCGCAAACTTCCATTCTATCACGGACGACCAAATTAGACTTCCCAAAATTTTAAGGAGACCCTACAAACTAGATCTACCGAGCAGAGCAATATTTCTCACTAAATCAAATTCCAAAAATGCAAAAAGTGCATATCATCTCCTTCCACTTGGAAAATGATGCCATCCAATTGTACCAATGGTTCGAGAAAACTAACAGCACTCCGATGTGGTCAACCTTTACACAGAATCTATTAGTGCGATTTAGCCCTAGCAAGTTTCAAAGCTTTACAGGGGCCCTCGCTAAATTATGCCAAACCACTTCGGTAAGCGAATACCAAGCAGAATTTGAAATGCTAGCTAATCGAAAATCTGTATTAGACATTTCCTTCTTTCAAGAATGTTTTGTCAGTGGATTAAAAGAAGAAATTCGAATAGAGGTGTAAATGCATAACCCTACAAACATGTTAGAGACCATTGGCTTTGCAAAATTAGAGGACAAAATCAAGGCATGAAATCTGTTCACAAAACAAACTTGGGGGAAACCATCAAAAACTTATACCAACCCCAAACCAATGCAAAATGGACGAATTCAAAACTCCTACATAGCCTCTAAAATTAACCCCGCTCTACCAATTAAGTGCTTGAGTTTCGAGGAAATGAAGGAAAGACAAGCTAAGGGTCTTTGCTACCATTGCGATGAGAAATTTGACAAAAATCATAAATGTGCCTCACGAAAACTATATATTCTAGATGCCACAGAGGAATGGAATTTTATTGAAGAGGAACCTGAACTCGAAGTAGAGGTATTATCCAACTCACTTGAAAGTGACAAAGAAAATGCTCCAAAGGTTTCCTTCAACGCCCTTGTTGAATTTTTTTCCCCTCAAACAATGCGAGTTAAAGGGTATTTTAAGAAACAAAACCTTACCGTACTCCTATATTCTGGTAGCACGCATAATTTTATCGATCCAAAGGTGGCTAAACAAGTAAATTATTTTATAGACCCTTGCAATAACTTCGAAGTGATGATTGGAAACAACGTAAAAATTGCATGCAAAGGAAAATGCAAAAATATAAAACTAACTATGGGGTTTTATAACATGAAATGTGACATGTACATCCTACCCCTAGGTGGGTGTGACATTGTACTAGGCGTACAATGGTTACGAACCTTAGGCATAGTCCAATGTGAATTTGATGAACTATGGATGAAATTCACAGCAAAGAACCAAACCTATATTATCCAAGGCTTGAAATCGGGACCTTCCCAAATTGTCAGCTCCCATAGAATGGAGAAAATTATCCAAAAAGGAAACAAAGGAATGGTCACCCAATTATTTTCAATTCAACCTAGTCACAAAGAAGATGAGACACCAGAGTTACAAAATATTTTAGACCACCATAAGGTGGTATTCAATGAACCAAAAGGACTACCTCCACAATGAAGTCACGATCACACTATTCCACTATTTCCAGGGCATCAACCTCCTAATATTAGACCTTATAGTTATCCATACATCCAAAATACTGAAATAGAGAACTTAGTACAAGATCTTATTAATGCAGGAGTCATTAGACCTAGCAAAAGCCCTTAATCCTCTCCAATTATTTTAATTAGAAAAAAGGATGGCTCATGGTGTTTATGTGTCGATTTTCGAGCGCTTAATAAAATGACCATCAAAGATAAATTTCCTATTCTTGTCATAGACGAGCTATTAGATGAACTCCACAAGGTAGCTTATTTTTCCAAGTTAGACTTATGGTCAGGCTACCACCAAATACGAGTCAATGAAAAGGATATTCCTAAGATGACCTTTCACACTCACGAAGGGCACTACGAATTCTTGGTGATGTCATTTGGCCTGACCAACGCTCCTTCTACCTTTCAAAGTCTAATGAATAAGGTATTTCACCCTTTTCTTCATAAATTTATATTAGTTTTCTTTTATGACATTTTTATTTATAGCAAAACATGGGAAGAACATTTGGACCATGTTAGACAAGCGTTCCAAATCTTGAAGGAAAATCAACTTTATACAAAAATATCAAAGTGTTCCTTTGGAAAACAAGAAATTGAATACTTAGGGCATATTGTCTCAAAGGAAGGAGTTATGGTAGATCCATCTAAAATCGAGGAGGTGAAAAATTGGCCTATTCCAAAAACCTTAAAAGTTGTACATGGGTTTCTTGGACTAACGGGATATTATAGAAAATTTGTCCAAAATTATGGTAAAATCGCTGCTCCTCTAACATCATTACTTAATAAAAACGCTTTTAAATGGTCGTCTAAAGCGGATGAGGCATTTATCACCTTGAAAACTGCAATGTGTACCACCCCTGTTATAGCCATACGCAACTTTTCTAAATTGTTCATCATTGAAAGTGACGCTTCAGGAATAGGAACGGGAGCCGTACTCATGCAAGATGAAAGGCCTCTAGATTTTATAAGCAAAGAATTTTCTCCAAAGAATTTAGCTCGCTCTATGTATGAAAAAGATATGTTGGCGATTGTCCATGCTATTCAACATTGGAGGTCTTACCTTATTGGCCAACATTTCATTATATGCACTGACCATCATAGATTGAAGTATTTTTTGGAACAAAGGACTAATACCCCAGAAAAACAAAAATGGGTTACTAATCTTCTTGGCTATGATTATGAAATTACATATAAAAATGGAAAGGACAACATGGCAGCCGATGCACTTTCTTGAAAATTTGAAGATATGCCTCAATTCCATGCTCTTTCCTCCCTTATTCCTAAATGGTTATATGAGGTGCACAAAGAATGGATAAATTATCCTACTATCCATGCCTTAATTCAACAACTTCAACATAATCCTAGTAGTAAAACTCCATACACTTGGAAGGACAATATATTAAGATACAAAGGGAGGATGGTCTTCACCCCCAATTCAACTTATCATGAAAAAATTCTTCATGAGTTACATACCTCACCCACTGTAGGCCACTCAAGGTTCATAAAAACCTATAAAAGAGCCACTACCTCCTTCTATTAGGTAGGAATGAAAAATTACATCAAAAACTTTGTAAAAGAATGTGAAGTTTGCCAAAGACAAAAGGGGGAGACCCTCACTATTCTAGGATTACTTCAACCTCTTCCTATACCCACCAAAACATGGGCAGATATTTCTATGGACTTTATTGAAGGATTACAAAAATCAGAAAGAAAAACAACCATTTTTGTAGTCGTTGATCGTTTATCTAAATATGCCCATTTTTGTTCCATGGCTCATCCTTATACCGCTAGCACTATAGCCCACCTATTCCTAGATAACATCTTTAAATTACATGGTATGTCGTCCACAATTGTTAGTGATCACGACCCAAATTTCACTAGCCCCTTTTGGAAGGAATTGTTCAAATTACAAGGTACTCAACTTTGTATGAGCTCCGCTTACCATCCTCAAATCGATGGCCAAACAGAAGTTGTAAATAAATGCTTGGAAACATACCTTCGATGTTTTTTTTCCACTCAAAAACTCCATTGGGTAAAGTGGCTTTATCTAGTAGAATGGTGGTATAACACTTCATACCATACATCCATAAAAATGACTCCTTATGAAGCACTATATGGTCAAAAACCACCATCCCTCACTTCCTATATTCTAGGGACTACAAAAGTCCATGCGATGGAAATAGAACTTGCTAATAGAGATGACATACTACAGATCCTAAAAGAGAACCTACACACTGCCCAACATCGCATGAAGTAGCAAGTCGATCAACATAGAAGCGAACATAGTTTCCATGAGGGTGATATGGTTTTCTTACGTCTCCAACCTTATCGTCAATCCTCTCTTAAACAAAAAGGTTCTCAGAAGTTAGCACCCAAATTTTACGGGCCGTATAAATTTCTCCAACATATTGGGACTGTTGCTTACAAACTAGAGCTTCCTCCCTCTTCCAAACTTCACCCCGTATTTCATGTATCTTGCCTTAAGCTCGCAGTTCGAGCCCATATCACGACACAAACCACTCTCCCTAAACTCTTTGATTATGGAGTACTTCCAGTCAAGCCATAAGCTATCTTGGATTGGTGCTCTCTTCACCTTTGTACTCATGATATTACGAAATTTTTAATCCATTGGAAAGGTCTACCTTTAGAAGACACAACGTGGGAAAATTTTCAAGATATCCAGCAACAATTTCCAAATTTCTAGCTTTGAGGACAAAGTTATTTTGAGGGGGGTGGCATGTTAGGACCCTCCTAACATACCGTCATACTTATATTATTTATTAATTATATTTTAGGGTCACAACCCTTCACTCTTACAACTATTATACTAAGTATTTAAATGCAATCCAAATATGATAATAAGGCATCATCGAACAAATATATTAATTAAGTCTATTGTGGGTTTTTCTACCTTATAATCAAAAAGCGATTCAATATAAAAATGATTCCTCCTTCTACACTATTTAGTTTCATACCATTATGCAACATCCTCTAATATAATTTAGCAGCTAAATCTTTGTTGTTATTAATTGAATACCGGAATCCTAACCCCCCTTCACTCTTAGGAAGACATAAAGTATCCCATTTTACCGAGGCCCGTTTTCTTTTCTCCTCAGTACCACTCCAAAGGAAACGATGACTGATTTGATCCAATTCTTGAAGAACAACCTTTGGGATATTCAAAATGGAAGAAACATAAATAGGAATAGCTTGAAGGACTACTTTTACCAAGGTGATTCTACCCCAGAAGAAAGCCACTTGTTGGTCCACTTTCCAATTTTCTTCTTGACTTTGTCCAACAACTAATTCCAATCTTTATTTTTCTGCCTTTGAATATTTATGGGAATACCTAAATAAGTGATTGGAATAGAGGTCTTATTATATATTAATTTATCCAAAGCCATGGATTCCTGTCTAGCAAAGCAGTGAAAGAAAATAAATTTAGATTTTCCTTCATTGATTAACTTCCCATTAGCCTTAGAAAAATAGCTAATGATTTGCTTAATATTAGAAGCTTCCTTAACTGTAGCTTTACCTAAAAGAGTAGAGTCATCCACAAATTTAAGATGAGAGATAGGTCTAGCTCCATGAGCAATGGTAACACCCTCAAGGGTTTTTTTTCCCTATTTTTGTTTATAGTCCTACCCAAGCATTCAACAAGAATTATGAATAAATAAGGGGATAGTGGGTCACCTTGCCTAATACCTCTGGAAGCTGGGAAAAACTGAGAAGACCTGCCATTGATAAGAACTAAGTAGGAAATTTAAGAGATACATACCATAATCCAATCCATCCAATCCTTATAGAAACCAAATTGCCTCAAAACTTTTATAAGGAAGTGCCAATCCACTCTGTCATAAGCTTTGGATAAGTCTAACCGAATGAACATGGAAGGAGAATTTTACATATCCATGGAATGGATGGCTTCTTGAGCAAGAACTATCTCATCTACTATTTGATGTCCTTCCACATAACCCCCTTGCTCTGGGGAAATAATATTATGCAAAAGAGGCTTCAACCTTTTTACCATGATTTTAGTAATGATTTTGAGAAGAACATTACATAAAGCAATAGGTCTAAAAGCTGAGATATGATCAACCTCTTGAGCTTTTGGAACAAGAGTAATATAAGTTTTATTGATAACCTTCAAAATTTATTTGGCTTTCTTGGCTTCTTCCACCACCTCTAATAAATCAACATGAAGGATATCCCAGAACTCTTGGTAGAACTCAATAGGAAAACCATTGGGACCTAGGGTTTTCCATTTTTACATTTAAAAAACTACTTGTTGAAGCTCATTGATAGTAATAGGAGCAGTCAAAATAGAGTTCTCCTCAGAAGTGATAAGAGAAGGGATTTCTTGAAGAACATTATGTTGAGAAGCTGAGTCAAGAGGAGTAACAACAAAAATATTGGAAAAGGAATCAACAACAATAGAGTTCATTCCATCCCAAGTATAAACAACATCTCCAAAATCTGATTTTAAGGAAGAAATAAAGTTGTGAGATCTTCGAGCTAGAAGAGATTTGTGGAAGAAATTTGTGTTTCGATCTCCTTCTTTGAGCCATTGAATTCTAGATTTTTGCTTCCATAAGATTTCTTCTCTTTATTCCCATTCCTCTAACTGAGTTGTGAGTTTAATTTCATCTACACTTCTCTTCTCTCTGAGGCCATCTAAACGGATTTTCTTATTCAAATTTTCAATATGAGCAATAACATCATGTTTTTTATGAACATCTCCAAACTCTTTCCAGTTCCAAGTCTTGATTTTGGATTTAATGTATTGCAGTCTTTTGGCAAAATAGAACATCTTAGTCCCATGCCTAGGTTTACCTTCCTTCCACCATTGTTGCATATGTGGTCTGAGGCAAATGTCTCTAAGCCACATTAATTGAAAATGAAAAGGAGAGAAACTCACATTGGTTTTCCACATTTCCACCATGACTGGCCAATGATCCAAACTAGCATTATTAAGAGTCTTCACTTTAGGAATGCTAGAGAGCAAAAAACTATCCAATCTCTCCATTATACAAGATAAGCCTTACCTTATGTTAGACAAAGTCATAAGGCCATTATCTAGTTGGATATCCACAAGATGAAGGTTTGCAATATATTTTCTCATGAGGTCAGTGCTTTTGTCCAAATTCCTATTTCCCCCCTTTTCTCATCCATAGAGAGGATGGTATTGAAATCTCCTCCGATCAAGATCCAATCTTTAGGAAAATGAGAGATAATATGAGTAATATCCTTTCACTGTCTTCTTTTTTCCTCCAAAGAAGTTGAAGCATAAACAATAATGCAGAGCATAATATGGTTGGAATGTCTACTTTGAATAGATATAGACAACAAACCCCAAATGTAAATCATATGGTGGATAACTACCTCTTTTGGGTCCTAAAGACAAGCAATGCCACCCGAAGTCCCTTGGGAGCTGAGGGAAACCACTTTTCTAGCTGGCCAAATTTTACTGGCAATTAAGTCCATATCCTCCATTGACATATTTCTTTCTTGAAGGAAAATAATATGTGGATGATTTATCTGAATAATTCTTCTAATTTCATTTTGTTTTGAAAGACTCCCTTTGAGTCCTCTAATATTCCAAGTGATGATATTCATTAATACCGGGGCTAAAAAAGTTGGGAAGGGCATTAATCTTACCTTCCTCTACAAGCTTTTCACCTTCTTTTACCATATGATATTGATTGGTCTTGCGACCTACTTTTTGATTAGAATCCATATTTAATTTTTTTTTTCCTATTTCTTGACTTATTCCAATTGAATATAAGATGGCTTATAACCTTGAATAATGCTCATACACAACAAAAAAATTACTAGATGGTTCAATGAAGTCTATATTGGGACCTGCATTATTTGAAGTTTTGACATTTGAAATATTGTTTTTCTTGTGTAAATTTTATCTTTTTTTTTTTTTGTTGAAAACCTTTGATTTGTTGGTTTGTCTTTGAGTTCTTCCCTTCATATTTAAATTGTGTTTCTAATATTTTAGTTTCCATTATTTCCTCTTCCTCACTTGGGACATCATTTGTAGAAAGGATTTCAAACATATTAGCAGATGACTTTGATTGATCCTTCATAACTAGTTTTTTCTGAGTGTTCTTCTTCTTAGGTATTTGGAAACCTGCTGAGTTTATATCTTCTTTCTTTTGATCAAGAATTTTATTTGGGCAAGCACTGGCAAAATGACCATATTCATGGCAAATTCTACAATGAAAATGAATGTTCTCATAGTCCACTACTTTCTCCCAAGTGTCTTCCCAAAATTGTAATGTGATATTTTTAGGTGGGGATTTGTCAAAATCCATTAAAACACAAATCCGAGCATAAATAATTTGTTCAAAATTTTGAGTACAATCAACAGTCATCATAAAAGTTCCTAAAGAGTTTCCAATTGAAGAAAAAATAGTAGAATTCCAAAATTCAATAGGGAGGACAAAGAGTCTAACCCACACGGGAGCTATAGAAGGTATCTCTTCTTCGGATTTAAATTTAGTATGCCAGGGCTTCATGAAAAGCCCTGCCCTTCCAAAAAACAAGGAACCCCTTGAAAAGTTTTCTCTCTATCTTCATTATTAGCAAATAAAACAAGAAAATAACCATTTGGATAAATAGAGATTTGTAACTCACCTTTAGTTTTCCATATTTTTGTAGCCCATACTTTGAAAGTAGATAGACTCGTATGAAAACCCACGAACCGAAAAATTAGTCCTCTTTTTTCCAAGTCTTCAATGCCAGTCTGAATGTTACCCATATCAAGCTTAACAATAGGAGTTCCATCAGATTCTTTAAGACTACCTGACTCCATTTTCCTGTGATCAATATTAGGCATTCTTAGATGTTTATGGGAAGCCCTAATATTGATATTAGCATTGGGTTGAGGCTGTCCACCATGAAGGGCATCCCTAAAATTCATTTTTGGAACTGAGTCTTCAAAATTCTTACCCTTGATAGGGGTTTTCATAGTAGAATTATTTTGTGGGTGCACCTTAGCACCAGATTCATTTGATATATGAGCCATTTTTTGATCAACTACTTGAAACTTGTTTCGTGATTTCTTTAATCCTTGTCGTAGACACTGTGGAAAGGTATGGTTTTCACTTTTCTTTTGTGTAGCAAATTGGAAGTCATTGTCACTCAAGTTCACAGTATGATCTATTAAAAGATAAATTTCTAACCCATATTGTATCCCCTACAACATTTCCTACTAAAATATTGAGTATAAACCACAAAAATATTGGCCTCTATGGCCCGAAGGCCCTAAAAACCAACCTCTGGAGCTGCTTGCACTCAACCCAGATGAAACCCTCGCATATCCGCTTACCAAATATATCTTTCACACATATGGATGCGCTAGGATCTATGTTGATCCAAATGATATGCAAATTTGTGGAGCCATTATAGGGGTTTTTAGGCATATACCCTCAAAATTTCAGCTCAATCCGAGTTCAGATGAGTGAGATACGGCCAAAACGGGTTTGGCAGTTTTGGCAGTCCTACGAAAAATGTCTAATCAATTTCGAGTCATGTTCCCTCAAACAACTTCTTCCAATAATTTATGCCAATTTTGGGTCAATTATTTATAATTTTAACAAATATATAAAAAAAAAAGTTTTTCATATTTTCTAAAAGAAAAATATGTTGAACAAAATTATAGTATAGATATAAATTTCGCATCATTATTTAATATGTATCCAAACTAAATATTTAATAATTACCATTATCTAAGATAAGCTAAGAGAAAAAATATATATATTTCTGAAACACTTGGTTGGTATTCTAATTACTATAATTCTAAAAGCAATTGATTTTATTAGGCAGTAAAAAAAGTTATGATAAAGGTTGCCCAAAAAAAAAAAACCACAATGTTGTAACATTGACATGATCTAAAGATTAAGCTTAAAATCAAAATTTTAAAAGAATCTTGAATTCACAAAATTTATACAAAACATATGTTAAAAAATTTTCAACTTTAATTTATTTTTGTCCGTGAAATACCCATCCTAAAAATTCAATGATTCTATACATAATCTATCAACATCAAGCCATTGTTTATATATTTAAACATCATACATTATTTTTATTTATTTTAGAAAACAATTCTATTTTTTTTTCTAATATATACAAAACCTATGGCTTGAACCATTATAAAATTTTAATATCCAACATAATAAAATAAAAGGTAATTAGTATAATGAAACATTTGCTATGGTAATCAATTTTTAATTCAACTAAAAGCAAGGACTTCGCAGTTTTGGTAAACAGTTTTTTTATGGTACCAAAACTAGAGGCTTACATGTAATGATATAATATTCAACTCTTTCTATTTTTGCAATCTATTTTTTCCTTGGAGGTTAAATTATATAATTAATTTTATTATTAAAAATGATTTCATGTACACTCTTTTACAAATATGAATTTATTTAATAATACTAGCATTAGATCTTATATGTCTATTATCTAATAAATGCTTCGTGAACGAACTTTAAAAATAACAAATAATTTAAATGTAGTAAACAATAATATATATGATCTAAGTCATTTCATAATATTGTAGCTATAGAAGAGATCTGGAGGTATAATTCTAGGGCTTTATGGCTCGAAGGTGAGATTCCAATACCAAGTTCTTCCATACATCCACTCTTAGACATCGAAGCTCCAACATAATCAGAGAGTTTGGAAAAATGAATGGTAACATTACCACTAACATTTTGGAGATCAGAGTTGAAGCTATAGAACATTTTCAAGATCTTCTAGGGTCCTCCCATTCTTACCCTATATTTTACCAAGCTCATCAGGCCCTTTTCCTAGGATGAAATTTGAGATCATTACCCCAGATTTTAATGCCAAGCTCATCAGGCCCTTTTCCTAGGATGAAATCAGAGATGCTCTAATCTCTATGTCCCTTGATAAATCCCCTAGATCGAATAGGTTTTTCCTAATTTTTTTTAGACCTTTTGGGATATTTTAGGACCTGACATCACTACTGCTATACAGGAAATCTAGAGTACCAAATCTCTCCCTAAATATGTCAACTCTACTTTCTTAGCTCTCGTTTCCATGTCCTAGGAACGATAGTCTCTCTCTAAATATTGACCCATTAGTATTTGCAATGTCATGTACAAAATTCTTACCAATACTATGGCCAATCGCCTAAAGGAAATTCTTCCTCTTATCATAGACCAGTGCCAGGGTAGCTCTGTTCAAGGGTAGTTGATTACTGATGGTATTATCATTATTCATGAGCTAATCCACTCCACAATTAAAAGTCGTAAACTAAATTTTTTTCTCAAATTGGACATGAATAAAGCTTTCGATCAAGTATCCTAGGATTTTCTTCTAGTTGTCCTCTCCAAGTTTAGGTTTCATGGATACTAGATTAGACATATCAAATAATACATCAGCACGACATGGTTTTCTATCATTTTTAATGGTTCTTCAGTCGACTACCTCAAAAGCCATAGGGTACTGAGGCAAGGGGATCTCATGTCACCATTTCTCTTTATCATTCTTGTTGAGTACTTAGGGTGATCTCTCAAGGTGGCTTATGCTATTAGGTCTATTTTCAATATCAAAGAATCTTTTGCTCTTGCTTTGATATCCCATCAGCAATTTGTGGACGATACCATCTTGACCACCCATTCTTCTATCTATGAATCTCAAGTCATAAAGATATTTCGTAATAACTATGAAGAGGCAGCAGGTTAGAGAATTAATTTTATCAAGAGTAATTTGTATTTCATCAATACTCCTTAAGAGAGACAACTTATAATTTCTCAAATTTTAGGTTGCAATATCATAAACTTGCCAACCACCTACCTTGTTCTTCCTCTCTTCCAGGGCAAACCTATGAAGGCTATGTGAAACAGAGTAATTCAACATATCATGAAAAGTTGGTGGGGTGGAAAACCTCTTTTCTTAGCCAAGAATCGAAAGCAACTTTAGTCTAAGCTTACCTACAAAGTATTCCGGTTTTCTTCATGTCCATTTTTAAAGTTCCCAAAGAAGTTTGTAGGTAGATCAAGAAAATTCAAAAACAATTTTTTTGGTTACGTAAGGAAAAAAGGCGTAGATTCCATTTGGTAGCATGGGATAAATTCTACACCATAAAGGCCCATGGGGGCCTTGGATTTTAGAAAGTTTTCAGAATGAACATGGATTTAGTTTTTAAGCCAGGATGACAAATATTATCTGATTTCAAAGTCCTATAGGTAGACATAATCAAGATAAAATACCTCTACCACTACTATTTCTTCATTGATTATGTTTATCCCAATGGATAAATATTTTGGAATATTGTGTTCCACACCAAAAGCATCCTTGGCAAAGGTCTTCGGTGGTGATTAGGAAATGGTAACCTCATCCGGTTTTGGGGTGACTTGTGGATCTCAGACTGACTTATTATCAACTCCCCTATGCTCTGTCTCCTAAAGCCCCTTATTGATAATTTTATGGGGATGTTTGTTTCTAATTTTATTACCTTTGATAGCAACTAACGTAGTTCGTGGAAGCCCATACCTTCCTTAGATAATATATCTATTTTGGTGGATGTTTCTAAGGCTCTCTCCAATTTACTTAGAACCACTATTGTCCCTTCTAGTCTGTCTCATGATTCTGTCTTTTGGGAAGCGACAAAAAATGGTATTTTTAATATCAAATCTACTTATTTCCTCCAAGAAGAGCCATTGTAAAAAAAATTTTCAACCAATCTCATTTGGCATCAACATCTCATTCCCAAAGTTGCCTTTTTATTTTGGCTAGTTGTGCAAAATCAAGTGTTAACTCTAGAATCATAGAGGGCTTATTATTTTCAATAGATTCTACATGTGCCAGTCTAATTGGGAATCAATTTCCCACCTTTTATAGGATTCCCTTTTACCACTTTTATTTTTTCCTCCCTCATGTCTATGTCTAGTCTTTCTTGGGCCTCTCCCAACTCCATCATGGACCTCTTCTACCAGTGGCCCAACCCCTTCCACCACATTCACCTCTATTCGTTATGATATTTCTACCTCCCACACTTTTTATGGCAAGTGTGGCTCAAGAGAAACAACAGGACATTCAATGATTTTCCTAGTTCCCCTACATCTATCCTTTATAGTCACCCTAGTGAGGGAGAATGACAATACTATTCCTTTTCCTAAGAGTCATGGCCATAGGATTTAAACCCATCTCATTTCTTCATTCAATTTCCTTGCTGGATCTTTCAAGGCTTAATTCCCCAAAGCTGATAGATCTTCTATCCATTGGGTCCCACCTCCCCTGTGTTGGCTCAAACTCAACTTTGACGAAGCTTCTAAAGGAAACCCTAGTAAAGTTGGTGCAGGAGACCTCATAAGAGATGACCAAGGTATAATTTTTATTACCTTTGCTAAAGCCATTGGTGTTAGTCCAATAATTTTGCTAAAGCTCGGGCGTTGTTCTAGGGTCTCTCCTTAGTCACTAGCAAACAATTCTATAATCTTATCATTGAAGGGGATTCATTGAAAACCATCAACTTTGCCAAGGGTTCCTATCCTCCTTCTTGGTATGTTGCTGATTCTATTTTAGAGTCAAAAATGATTATCAGTTACCTTGATTATTCTTTAGTTCAACATGTCTACTAAGAAGGTAATAAAGCAGATGATATCATGGTAAACATAGGCCTGAACAAGAGAGGCCTCTGAGTTTAGGATAAATATTTCTGCAATGAAATCATTGAGTTTTTTCTTCATAATGATGTTCCAATCTAGCGATTTATTCCTAAAAGGGAGACACAAAAACCTACATTTCATCTTCCCAAGAAGTTGAAGCTGGCAAGAATAAATGTTCATGAGGCCAATATTTGATTTTGCTGACCTCCATGTTTAGTAGACCTTTCTTATTTTTGGTAGGATTTTCCTCTTTATGTCTCGTTTTGTTGTCTAGGACCGTAGTTTCAGTCACTATTATTTTTTAGCTTATGTACTTTAATACCTCTACAAGATCTCGTCCTAGGTTTTCCTTTTTTGTAATGTCTTTGTAAAATGTTCAAAGACATTTCAAAACCCCATTTACATCAATAAAAACAATTATAAATGAGTTTGGTGAATGAAGGATTTGTAGGAAGGTTTGAATCCATATCAAAATCAATAGTTGAGTTAGGTGACACTGACACTAAAGGATTTGAAATCCCATTTGAATCTATATCAACATCCATAATTGAGTTAGGTGTTTTCTCTCAAGGATTTAAAACCAGGTTTGAAGATGGAGAACTTGGGTCGAGAAAGTGAGGGTAGTTTGTAAGGTTTGATTGGGGAAGGTCCCAAGTGGAAGAAACAAACAAGGGAGCTCCCCACCCTTTTTACCTTAGAACCCATTCTTTGATCAATATTCTCAAAGGAAAATATAAGGTACGTGAGGGGTGTTTCAAGTTGGAGCTCATAAATGGTGATGTGGTGATAAGGGGTGTTTTAACTTATAGCCAATAAATATTAAGGTGGTAATTGTAGACATCCTGAAATATCTAGTGGTTCATCAAGGTAAGATGTCTCTAGTTGGGAAATTTATTTGTGTGAGGCAAAACCTTGATACCATTTGGAAATGGACATGGGAGAAATGGTGAATCGTAGGGCATAAGGAGATTCTTGCTTTACTACAAATATTTTTTTGGGTTAAATTTAGTTGGCCAATAGATAGTGAAAGGATTTTATAGGGAGGAACATGGTTCTTTGGTCGTAGAGACCTCTTCATAAATATATGGAACCCATATTTTGATCCTTAGACTCATGGTATTGATTTAGCACCCATTGGGGTGCACCTTCCAGGGCTCTTGATAAAATTTTAGCATGATGGAATTCTCTCTAGAATTTCTATGAATATAGGTCATCTAGTGGTGGTAGACCTTGGTACGTTGAACTAGAATCACATGTTACATGCACTCTTCTGCATGTATGTAGACTTAAGTCAAGATCTCTCCAATTAAATTAATTTTACTTCCAAGTATGGGTCCTATACTAAGAGTTTTGAATATAAAAATATGGGTATGAAATACAATATTTGTAATAATATGGAGCATAAAAGTTATCAGTACACCTCTTGGAGGTATACCCCCTAAAATAACCAAAGGTGGGTACAGATCCAGAATCATATAAACCTTAAAGAAATAAATATGGATAATGTAGAAGGGACTAGTAAGGGGCAAGAAGCTATCTGAAAACCTATGGAAGAGGAAGAGGTAGGCGAGTTCATCCTAGGTACCATGAAGGCAAATTACCAAGGTCAAACCCTATTTAAGAAAGGTGTGGTTCCCCTTTCAAATTATTTTACTTTTATAAATATGGTCATAGAAAATTTTTATCTTTTGCTCAGTCTATATCAATCCTCAACTTTGCCCTCAAGCAAAATATTGGAGGAAGAGGGTTTTGTTGTGTAGCTCCCTTAGGATTTCATAGAAGCTAGCCCCATACAGAAAGAAGATCTCATAGGGAAGGGTGTGAAGGTATCAAAAATTCCTACTCGTAATAATTCAAAAAATTCAATAGATATTTTTTTGAGGGGTAAACTTGGAAAGCCTTCTACAATAGTAGTTTTGCATAAAGAGACTACTGGGAAAGTGGCCAATGGAACACAAATTATTTTAAATTTTGGGGTAAATATTTAGGGGGTAAAACATAAAATATGAAATGGTAAACTTGGGAGTGGACATCCAATTATTATAGGATTGGCAAATTGACTTTCCTCCTGCTCTCATGGAACTGGCTAAAAATAAAAGAAAAAAAGAATGCTTATTAGAGTGGTCAATAGAAAATAGGTTAGATGGTCTAGTCTAAATATTCTATCATAGTGACACAACTAGCTAAGTTCATGCAGAGGTCCTCTCATAGTAGGGACTTTACCAAAGACACTCGTAGTAAGTTGAGCTCCATTGGGTCCAAGGAGGCACTAGAATTTATATTGTACCTGTATTGTGTGCTTTAATTCTATTTTTATAGTGTTTCTATCTTTGGCTAGTTTTCTTTTATGGCAATGTTTAAATGTTAGTTGGTCATTATTGTATTGTTTTGGTTTTATCTTGTAAAATATTATGTTTTAGCTAAAGTTTTTATTTCATTTTGAACATGCTATTGGGTCTATTAAAAATATGTTTATAGCCTAATGTGTGGTCTTGGGGACCCTAAAATCCCTTTTACCCTAATAATATATATATATATGAGCTAAAATATTATGTAATTGTATATTGTTCTAGATCCCACTTGGCATAATAATAAGGTTGTTATAAAACAATTTCTAAAAAAGCCATTGATATTTCAAGTGAAAAAATGAAATGAACTATATATTTTAAAAGGTTTCATTTAATTTTTTCCTTTTAATAACATATATGTAGCTTCTATTCACACCCTACCATCAAAATACCAAAATAATACATTTTTTATTAGGTCAACTAAACCATATCCTTTCTAACATTATATCAAACATATTGTTCATATTCATTTTTATGAAATACATTATTTATCCTTTTCAATATGATATGTTTCTACAAAATTCCTTGACATCATTTTTACTAAGAGATAAAATCTATCTCCATAATTTACCTTCTAAAATTTACCTTGACATCATTAGTCCTGGGCATTTTTGGTGGAATGGATACCCCTACCTCCTTGGGTCTTACCCGAAAGTGGCATCCCTTTTTGGATGTTTTCCACACAAAAAAAAAAAATTACCTTCTAAAATTTGAATTTCACAAATACAAATCAACATCACAATTGACTATATTATAGTACCTAATTTGGTACTCCATAGATATGGTAATATCTCTAAAAGTATCTTTCTAATGATAGTTGATGAATATGAAGGATAATATTACTTTTATTCAATCTACACATTCACTTTTGTGGATAGTAATAACATTAATTTGTTAATTATCCTTAGTGGAAATATATTTTCATATTTTTTGTGAATTTTAATTTCTATAAGAAGTGTCCTAGCCTCTACATAGTAATAGTTAATTCTCCATATGATTCTTAGTAAATGAGGATAATTTTATCTTTATTACTATTAGAACAAAAACTTTACTAGCTTTTCTCACATTTCCACTTGATGCATCAACAAAATTAATTTTGGTAAACCAAAATTATGGATATTTGTATTTTACCATAAATTAATTCAAATTGTTTGTTTCAATGTAATTGGTACAAGTAATCCTTCCATGTATATTTAAGACCTATAACCAAGTGTATAACACATCATTTTTATACTTGAAACTTCTGACAATGAGAATAATACATATAAATATTTTGCATGGGAGACAATAACATGGTCCATACAATACGTAATGAATTATCTTTAGAATAATTAATCAAAATTTCTCAACTCATTCAATGTTGATCAAGCTGCCCATTACATTCTCATATTTGAAAAAATAACCCCAAATGATATGAGCAAACAAATAATAAATAAGTAAATGGTTTTATTTTTCTAAATCCTTATCACAAAAGAGATATCTAAAAGGTCCATGCTATCATCTTCTATAGAATTCCTATTATAAGAATCTTAATTTTGACTACTAACCAAAGGAATGTTGAGACTTATAAGAGTACCTCTGGTGAGAAAATATTTTTCTAAAGGAATTCTATTTGAATAGGAAATCTTAGTCTCTCTAAATTCTTATTTACCAACATAATGAGTATCTAGCATTTTTTGAAAGATTTCAAATGAACTCGTTTGTTTGTGTTTAAATATGCAAAAGTATGAAACCAAAAGAGTATTTTTCAGGTCATCTACTATATGTTTTTCTAATTTAACTAACAATACAAAAATACATAATTTTTTAATATCTTGTTTTCAAGGCTACATGATATTTCTTAAAAACATGTGCTTAATATGTGTATAAACAATAATTTAAACATTAAGTAACATAAAATTAAGTATTCATAAGATTCAAAGAATGATATCTTAAGATTACAAAATATTTGAAAACGTATATTTTAGAAATATTGATCACATAATAGATTTTAGGTTGATGTGTTTGCATTATTCTTTGATGAGACATTTGGTGATGTACTGTAGTTTTTCCATGCTTATATATTATAAATAAGTGAATTAGAAAGTTATCCAAATAAATATTAGTCCAAAGTGGTGATAATCTAAATAATAATTTTTTTTTGAAGATATATATATATATATAATTCTACTTAAAATAATATAAGTGACTCCACTATTTGTGCCCCTCTGGCCGGCTAGGGTTTCCTTGGTTGTTTTTTTGGACTGGTGCTTCCCAGGGATCCCTGTTTGGTTGGGGATCCCTTCCTTTTTCCCTCAGGCTTCCCCCTGGGGTTTTTTGCAGGTTATTCGCATGGATCTGGTCCCTTGCGTTTCTTGGTGCGGTGGAGGTGATGGTTTAGGGTTTGGACAACTTCCCCTTTTTCTTGTGAATCCTCGACGGGCTCTGTGCTTGGATGGGATTCTTGGTCCCTGCTGCTGGGATCCTCTTCTATTTTCTCGAGGCGGGTTCTTTGTGGTGCAACTCTTTGGTCACTTCCTGATGGGCTGGATCCTCTCTGTGCTGGCTGTCGGCTTCCTGCAGGATGGCTCTCACTAAACGGAATGTTTTCCCGGTGGGCGGGATGGTTTCTCCACAGGGCGGGATCTGCCAAATCTGCCAGTTTTCTCGCGATGCGGGATCCTTTATTTTCTGCTGGTTTCCCGGATGGCGGGATTTCCCTGTTGCTTCCCTCTAGGCGGGACTGTTTGTGGTGGTTTTGACTGTTTCTCGCAATGCGAGATTTTATTGTAACGGTTTTTCTTTGCTTCCTGCTGGGCGGGATCTTCTCGATGGTGGTTTTTGGCTACTCCCCGCTGGGCGGGATCTCCAAAACTACTTCCTTTATTATTTGTCTGTTTCCCGCCGACGAGGATTGTTTCATGCTTCTTTGTTACAGTGGGCGGGATTTCTGTTTTGGTGTTCGGTTTCAAGGGATTGATGCCCTAGGCCCATTGCTTATGTAATCGTGGTTTTTTTAGGGGTTACGTTTTTACGTAATAGGCTTATACATAAAGCCAGGAGGCATGATGCAAGGCTGATTTTGTACATAAGGTTTTGGGATCCTCTATAAAAACCCTTTTTTAATCTACTATAATAATTACCAAAAAAAAAAAATAATATAAGTGAATATAAATTTAATAAAATCCATATTCAAGCAATGGTTTAAGTTGCATTAGACATTAATGGTATTCTCTAATTTCAAATATAAATTAAAGTATTAATTTCAATAATTTTTACATATTTTATTTATACCAACCATATAATGTTAATTAACCCACACAATATATTTCATAAAAAAAAATATTATTTATTTTAAAACTATATTTGAAGAACAAAACTGAATAATAATTCATAATTAAAATTATTGGAAATGTGAGACCAAACACTAGTAGGGAGGGGAGTGGGATACATAGAACTCTATGTGGGATGGTTCTATTCTATTTTATTGCTCCCCTTGCCCTTCCCTAGCTATTTTCTAGATTCCCATCACATATCGTGACCTTCTCTCTACACGGTCATGGATAATAGAGCAAATGACCTCTAATATTTATATGAGTTCCTCGATCCATTCCTCTACTCGTTTCCCTACCCATTTTGAGGGTTTCAATTCATGTTTTTGACTTGGTGCATCTATGGGATCATTATTGGGTCACCCGATGAGGTTTCGATATCATCTTTGCATGGAATAAGGTTGGCTTAGTAGGTGAACCCCTTGCTTGATGGGGGTCCCTAACCCATTTTCCTACTCCTCCCTCTTCTATTTTGTATTTTAACATCTTGTATGCTCTTGGGTCCTTCTATAGGCTTCTTTGGAGGTTTGTTACTTCCTAGATGATTTCACTAGTAGGTCCTTCAAATTTAGCTCAAAGTGTTGATGCTTCTTCTGGTTAGGTGTTCATCTTCAACCCTTTTATGTGCATCCTAAGAGTTTTTCACTACATCATTTTTGGTCTTGGGGGGCCACACACATTCTATAGTGAATACTCTCTTGTGGATGGCCTCGGGTCATTGGTTATCCTATTCAGTTCATTCGACTCGTGGGTGGGTCTACTCGAGTTCTTGGCTTCGAGGTATTCATGTGTACCTAATTTGGTCATAGATGCTTGGGGGATTTTTGCTGCATATTTCATGGTCTTGGAAGAGGACTTGACCTATTACTTGTAGCTGAGATGATCATGTAGTTACTTTAGTTTTGGATTTTTAGAGCAGTTTGTGCAGCTCATTGGTCATTTATGTTTGCCTAATCTATTTATTGTTGCTTGGGATATTCTTGTTGTATATTTCTTGGCCTTGGGAGGTTATCGTACCTATTATATATATTTGAGATGATCCCATGGTTATTTTAGGTATGGTTTTGATACGAGTTCTTCTTGCCCCATGTGTGTTTTTTGCATTTTAGGTTTTATGTATTATGAAGGCCCTACTAGTTTTATCCAGCATTCGTGTAGCATAACCCCATCTGCAAGGGAATATCATATCCTATGGGTATGCCCAGTTTTTTCTATCCCATTTTCTAGGCTACTAGTTATTTATTCTAGGGATTGCCTTTCCAAGTACTTCTTGGGTGCGATTTTGTTTAAAATTTAAATTTTAAACTTTCCAAATATTGTCACCCTTTGTTTCTAGTTTCTTAGCCCCCTCCTGCATGGGATTCCTTGATTTAATTTTTTTGTTTGTACTTTTTGTCCTAGGATCCGCTTGGGCAAGATTTTTAATTTTTAATTTTTTTGTATTTATACTTATTGTCCTAGGCCCCTTCTGGGTGGGACTCCTCATTGAAAATTTTTACCGCTTGTGATTTTTCACATGTGATTATCTCATATTTTAATGTTGAAGGATTTGGAGATGGTCCATGTAGGACTATATTCTAGTGTAGATCTTCTCTTTTTCCATACCATCTCCCTAAGGGGATTGCCTCCCAGTTTTTTTTTATAACTTTTTTTTGTAAAAGGTTTTGGTGCCCTTTCAAAACCCACTCCACCAATAAAAAAATAATTGGAAAGGCCCAATTATCAACATATTTAATTAATAATGAATATTTCTATAATAAAATTTTTAATATTAAGTGGGTTGGATTATTTTTTTTAACTACTTCATAACATTTTATTGTGTTGTGTACCTCTAGAGACCCAATTTTCCATGCTAGCTAATCACTAGATGATTTTTTTACCTTGCCAATGAATTTTATAAACAAATCAAGTTAGTTTGACCCCATCATACCTAAAATTGGAACAAAAATAAACATCATAATTGAGGTTCATAAAACTACTATACATCCTCAAAAACACTCGTATATATAGTATTGTTAGAATAGAATCTAAAAGATATTTCTAATGATTTTAAATATGCCTATACTTATACTAGGTTGAAACCTCAAAATTCTCTAAAAGTAGAAGTATCATAACCCTACAAAAGTGTTATGGTTATATTATATGCCACTTCTACTATTTATAGTAGATTTATTGGTCAAATATATTGTCTTCTTCCCACTTCTAGCTATTAAGAAGTGATAGCTCCATAAGAAAAAGTATCATAGCACTTCTAATTTACCACCATAAAAACTAAAATTTTATTTTTTAATTGTCTATCACTATTTTTTCCACTATAAATATCATATTTCCACATGAGTACATATATCAAGGTTCTAAACTATCAATTAAATATCCTCTATTTGTAGTTGCATAACACATCACTACTTAAAAATATTAATCAACCTTCAATCACCTCCATGCATCTATGCACAATTCTCTATCAACTACAATCAAGACTCCTTATCAAATCTATGTAACTACACTTCAACTACCTTGCTTTCTCCACCATGTAATGCTTAAAATATCTCCAATAGAGGCTTGGTTTTTCTATAAAATCACTCTTTTTGGGTGGCTTGAAGTATAATCTTCTATCACATTGTTACTCTATTTAAATCACTTTCAAATGAATGAATTTATATACACGATCACACTATTGTAATTCCTATATCTTGCATATGTTTTCATTACCATTATTTCCATCTTCAAGTGTTTCTAGAAAAAAAATAGTGTTCTACTCTTTCTAATCACATGATCAACAACCAGGGATATGACAATGTTCCCTTTGCTACTATGATTACATTTTGTATTGTTGTTCTATTTGAATAACATTTCTAGAATCCTTATTTTATATCTTATTAAATTAAAATTTTATTCTTAAAAGCATTTAGTAATCTATTTTGAATTGCTTATATTGTTGAACTTAAAAAGGGAAACAAGGGTTTTGATCATTTTTAGAAACAAAAGGCATTGTTCTTCACTAAAATTGGGCAAAGAATTTACATTAATCACTTGTGTTTCTCTATTTTTCTCTATATTTTTTATTTTTGTTTTGTAGGTACCTTCAAAGCATTGTTCAAGAGAAAATGTGTCATACAAATATACTTGTGGCACTTTTGTATGGTGATTTTACCTTATGCTTTCATATGGTGTTTCTCCTTGGTGATTCTACATGGCACTTATGGATGACATTTTTACGTGGTGCTTTTGCATGGTGCTTTTACCTTAGTCCAAAATTAATTTTTTTTTCTCTATTTTTAGTTTGTCAATGTTTAGAATCATGAAATTACAGGGTTTGTCTATTTTTTCCTATTTATTTATGGTTTTGTAGTAAAATTTCATAAAAATTAAGTAGATTTATTTTAATTATAAAATTATTAGATAAATAATTACAAGCCTTAATTGTTGCATTAATTTAAATGTGCGTTTAGCTACTTCATAAGTCAAATTCATTATTCTATAATCTCCTATCGTATTTTATGAAAAACAAATAGTGAAAAAGAATGGGGTTAGCAGTTGGTTTTTAAAATTGATTATAAGGAAATATCCTATTTTTTTTACACTAGGCACTAAAGAAAAATGTATGTAGCTATACCCTAGGATTGTATACATATTCCTTTATACTATTATTCAAAATAAATGAATCTTGCATCACTATTTTATCCATTTAGGAGAAAATTTCATGTAGAATAGAGTTTTATATGCTTAAATTTAATTGCATATACATATTGAATTACATGAGTTAGATCTCAGCACTAGCATAGCATAGTATCTTGGATGAAATCCATTTCATTCCATAAAACCCTAAGGTGTTTGTAAACATGATCCATAAAAGAAGCTCCTTACGATACAATGAGGTATTCTCTAAATCACGAATTTGATCCCACATGAAATGGGCACATATTTATTATTGTTCTAATTTTTATGATCATGGTACCAATTGGTTATAAAAATGGCTTTTAATATGTCATACGGAATTATGCATAAGGGGTCGAAATTGAAATGTACTTGTAAAAAAATGGCAAATTCTAATATAAATCAAGGTGAATCAAGCTAAATCCTAAGAAAATCAAATAATTCATTTTCACATAAAAATTTGGGACATTTGAAGCCCTAAAAATTAAGGTAATCTTTAGGACAAATTTGGACCTATTAAATCACCTTATAACTTCATAAAACCACCACCATTAGATCAGGCTTAAAAAGAGCTTTCCAATAAGCACAAATATGCCTATGTTGAGATATATATTATGGAGAATTGACCCTAAGAAAACATTGGTCCCAAAAATTTCAAGTGAATGGGCTAACATCAAAGGTCCTCAGATTCACCAATTTCCAATTTTGGAAACCCTAATATTCACCCAATTTATGAATATTCACCACTGTGCATAACCTTGGTATCATATTTTTATTAATATATGATAATTATTTGTTATATGAGAATATAATAGAATGAGAGAGCATCAACTGGTAGTGGGATCCTTATGACACAACAAGATATTCTCTCAATCATGAGTGTGATCCCACATAAAAAGTAAAAATATTTGTTTTTTCCTAATTTGTATGATCATAGTACCAATTGATTAGAAAAAGGGCTCTTAATGTGTCATATTTGTATTATTATATGATAATGATTAATTATATGAGAATATAATAGAATGGGAGAGCATCAACTGGTAGTGAGCAATTAGGTAGTATGAGGAGTAAATTTCAAGGACATCCAAGGCATAACATAGCAACAAAAATTATTATTTTCATTCTTTTGGAAAAAATTCTAACTAGTAGATTCTAAGTAAATATAATATTTGTATCTATTGTAAACAAGAGACTCCCGCTCTAGCTCCTCTTCGCTAATCCCTCTAAGCTAAAGACCCCCTATCTTCCCCTACTTGATCTAGTTGTTCCTTTGGTCTGAATGCTTTGCTTTGGTGGTTGGTTGTATCTATTGCTTGTTGGGGGGCCTTACTAGTTCATTTCAGATTTCTTATGCACTCGATAAGCCATTGTATATATGGTTGAGTTCCTTGAGGATGATAGAGCAAAATGGTAGCCCAAACCCACAATGGTGATATGTATATTTTGTTGCAGTGTCAAATGTCCTACTTGTTGGACCCTTGGTTGGCTCTGGACCTACATATTGATTTGGTGAGTGATATTTCCACTTGGGTTGGTTGCCAATTGTGGTTATTGGTTAGTTGGTTCTGAATATCCTATGCTTTTAGTTTGCCATTGAATATATGGTTGAGGTCCCTGATGGGGATAGAGCCAAATACCGATCCGAATCCATTAGGGGTGATCTTGGGTTATTGTTGTTGTAGTAATTGCTGGTCACTTTCCTTGGTTGGCACCAACTCATATTTTTTTTGCTCGGATGGTTTGGTTAGTGTTAGGTGGTTGGAGAGTTAATTTATCTGGGTCTTGCTCTGGTGGAGTTGTCATTGAGTATGTTTGCAAGTTTGACCTTTTACAAAAAATGGTTTGCTCTGGTTGGAGCTGGTGAATTTGTGTGGGGTCTTTTGGCTAGACTGATCAATTTGTTTAGATGTGATTTTTTCCCTTTTCTTGGTTGTTTTTCTTCCACCAGTGGTTGTCTTGGTGGATGTAACTATTTCTACTAGTTTTTTTTCATGTCCCAATTTTACTTTACCTCATGGATCTTTGTAGGGGAAAAAATTGGGTGGTATCCAAAAGAGTTCCAAAGACCCTCAATTTTGTGGAGTGGTTTCATTGCAGAGTCTCAATTTTCAATTTTTCCTAAGAGGAGTTTTCCTTTTTCGAGTGGGCATTTCAGTTTGTAAATTTTTCCTGTTCACTCATGCTCCATTGTGCTGGGACTTTTTCCCATTTTTTTTAGGGTTTTTCATCATAGGGGCCCGCTTGACTTAAGGGTCATTTTTGGTTTAAGGTAGACCTTTTTAATTTTAATGTTTATTCTTCTACTTGGTGGATGTATTGGCAATTTTAACCAATAGAACTGGTTGTTTTCCCTGTCCTGGTTTTGCCTTACTAGTTGGAGTAGAAACTGGCTGGTTTTTGGATGAGATGCATTGGTCCACATTGTTGTAGAGTGGTTTTATTTGTAGGATCCAAGATTTTTGGCTTTCGCTAAGAAGGTTTTTTCTTTTTCAAGTAGGCATTTCAAATTTAAATTTTCTTCTATTCGCTCATGTTTCTTTGTGCTGTATTATTTTCCAGTTTGGCTGGGTGTTTTCATCAAAAGGACCCACTTATCTAAAGGGTAATTTTAGGATTGAAGTAGGATTTTTAAATTTTAAATTTTCTAAGTTCTCCTCCTCTTGGATTTGTTTTATTGGTCGATATCGTTGATGTGATTATTGTACTATATGTAGGCTATGTTGTTGGTTGGATAACCCCTTTGGGTTTGTTGGTTGTAAGTATTTGTTTGGAGATTCTTTGTTTGATTGTGCTTGGTTTAATATCCCTGGTGGATTTTACGTAAAAGGTTGAGGGATTTCTTTCAAAACACTCATTTCTTAATAGTATCAAAATATAATATATATATATATATATATATATATATATATATATATATATATATATATGTAATTTTTGTATCCTTAATGTCCAAATAATTCAATGGAACAATATATTTGAAACATGATTGTTTATGTAATTGTATTAGAGCATGATGCAAATGTTTTAAAAATAGGAAGCTTTATATAAAATATTAATAAATGTTCATTTGGATTTATTGACATAATTTTTTTGATTGCATCAAAATAAAAATCCTAATATTCTTGAGTTTCTTTTCTTGATTTTTAAATAATATTTTATAGGAGTAAAAGAAAAGAGACAGTTATTATTATTTTTGAAATTATAAATTTATTAATAATTGAAGAGTATTCAAGGGAGTTTAGAATTCTATTTTCATCCATTTTCTCAAAAATTGGTTAAAGTGATCATTTTTATTATATTTCTTGGATTTTTATTTTATTTAATGTAACAAGAGATACTAAGACATATTGATCATATTTATAAGAAATAAAATATATAAATTATTAATATATAGGGTTTGTATGAACAAATATGGGAAAATGTACCTAAAAATATCACAGGTAAATATTTCTAAGGATCATTTAATCACATTCACAAAATATCATTTCCTAATAACATTAATATGTCACAAACTAAACTTTGTATTTACAATCAAATTACATAAATAAACTCTCTATTATATAGCATGGTAATTTATCCTTAATATATAAATTTACATAATACTCTTAAATACAACTAACTTTTTCTCTCCTCAAACTCATGGGACCTTTCATATTCCATACATTATGATAAACTCTCTCATGATTACATAAATTTCTACTTCTAACCATGATAGATCACACATGATTCTTCAATTTTATAAATTATACCTTTCACTCATAACTCTCACATTCACACATGACACCTTTCACTCATTACTCACACTTACACACATGACACTTTTCACTCATAATTCCTTCTTGATTATATTACACGTAAACACTCTTCACGCCTTGATATCTACTATTGACATATGTAATTAAACACACTCCTAAACTAAATATTTACAATGGTACTCAAGGTACCAATTAATGTAATACCTCCAAAAACCCTCCATATTAAATTATTTGGTGTGAAGACTCTCTCCTTCAATCTTCAACTCTGGTCTTCATATTTTGACTCTAGTTTTGACATTACTACTAGTACTAAATCTGATTTATCTCTGGTATTTTTTGTGATTATTTTTGCAATAGATTTAGAAATTATTTGTTTAATTAGTTTATTTAGATCCACTATATATATGTTTTATACACTTTTCCATTCATGAATACTATTTTCCTTATAGCAACAATTATTTTGGAAATGATTATGGATCCCATAATTTTTACAACGAAAAAAAGTTCCCAAAACATTTGAACTTCGTATCTATAATTATTGTAGTGTTCACACTTATGAGCGTAATTTACTTTTGCATGTTTTGGATGAATTTTTATTGGCTTTGAATATAGAACATTTACCATAAATCTATTTCTTGATTTTTCCATGCTTTTGTCTTGAAAGTCATTGTTGTATCAAAGTTATTGGCATATTTAAAATAATTATTTATGCATTGTTTAAGTATCAAAAGTACTCTAGTTTTAAATTCTCTTTGGATTTATTATAGGTATTCTACTAGTTTTGTTGACCCATGTTTAATATATTTTGATTATGCATGTTGAACCTTCACCTTCGCTATTCTAGTTGACATTCTAAATTTTTTCCAATGTTGAAATTCCTTTAAATCAAAATCTTAATAAAAAAGTAACTAATTTCTCAGATTCGATTTATTTTTCCACTTCTTATAACTCCTAAATTTTAATTTCATATTCCTCCTTAATAAAATTTGAATTTCAAACTTCTTCCTATTTCTCCTAAATTCATAATTTCAATTTCAAATATTTTTTTTCCAAATTTTATTTTATTAATAATAATCAAATTAATCTCAACATAAATATTTAACTCCTTATTACTCCAATAATTCATTCATCAATCAAATTAATTATTACCTTTTCTTCTAAAATTCACATTAATTAAATATACCCTAGTAATGTGCTTCAATCCAATATGTCATGCAAAATATTTACTTACAACTAAAGGTGAGTAATATACCTTTTAATTGTTCTTTATCCTGTTAGAATAAGTAATTATTCTCTCGAGTTCTACTAGGATAGACATACTTGAGTTTCCACTCCTCCATGAGTCAGGTGAACTCTCAGTATAGTATAGATCATATTTGATGAGTTGTTATAATTCAACGGCTCTTACTTATCAACTTTGCTATTTATACAAAGTTGATCCATGGAATAAATCAATCAATTCAACTCTTTTCTTCATATTTTATGTAATGCTTTGCATGTCTATTTTGGAAAATTCTAACATGGTACCAGAGCAGGATATATTTTTCTAGCATTCTCTCTTGAAGGTTCTAGGAGCTGGTTCATTGTATCCTTTGTTGACTTCTCCTTTTTTGGGGTGGGTTCAAGTCTACAACAAGCTTTTATATATAGTTTTTTTCAGCTATATTTTTGAGATATATATAAATGGGTTATTCTAAATAATATTTGTCTTCTTCTCAATAAAAAAAGGGGAAGGGAAGATTCATTGTTTTTTAGTGTAAATTTTTTATTTAGAAATATTGTCCATTTTTCAAAGATCTATTATTTTGGGTAACTCTTTGACTAGCTCACTTGTATGAAATTAGTCATATTTATTATCCTCTAATTAATTTTCCTGATTTTTCTTTAAAATAAAGGAACACCATTTTTTTCAATCAAATATAAACATTATTTTATAGCTTAAAAATATAGGTTAATTTATCTTATCTTTAGTGTTTTCCTTTGTAGAAAAAATATCCTCTTCACTGCCTTATTGTTGCTCTCATAGAAGCCCTATTGAGGTTCGCAAATCATGCAATGAGCACCCAAAATTGGGTGCCATCGTCGCCCCTCGTGATGCCTCTCTTCATGCCAATCAACTCCTGTTCGATATCTCCACCATTGGAGATCTAAGTTGCATGCTCTCCAAAGCAAACTCTTGGTGCAAATCATTATATCTATCATTGTTGTTAGGAACGTCATCTTCGGTTGCACTGCGTAACATTTTTTAAGATGTTTGATCTCATGCACTATAAAATTTGACATCCTCTTTAGTTGAACATCGGTGTTCTTCAAAGGACCTCACTTTTTCTGGATATATCTCTAGTTAGTTCTAATCTCTCCTCTTCCCGATTGGCACTGTTGATAATGGCTATTAAAAATTTGTATATTTATCTAATTTGGGCCCTCTTCCTTTGGTATTCCAATCGTTATTTATGCTTAATAAGATTGGTTAATTTTTTTCTAATCTATGCTTAGTTCTCAATAGGATATGCATCACTTCGATTATTTTATTTAATAATTTTTTATAATATTTCATTAAGAATTCTTACTAGGTAATCGAAATATCTTTTTTTCCCTATTACGTCTCTTCTGTTATCTATCTCATCTACAGGTTTAAATGATTTCTGAAATCAAGACGTTGGGTTTGCAACTACTCAACGAAGGAGGAACAACCTTGTTTGAAGGCACCCACCTATGTATTTTTTTGACTACGCAACACAAACGAAGCAAAAATAAGAATACATTTCAAGGAGACTTCGCTTACGCCTCTTCTATTAACAATTTCATCTACAGGTTTTTCAAAGGCAAAAATTTGGGTTTGCAACTACGCAACATAGAGGAAACCAATTGAAGCTAACAATATATTCCAAGCTTCACTATCTATTTCATGGTGTACACCATGAAATAAATATTACTTTTAATTAAAATTTGTTTCATTGTAGGGGGACCCATTTCGTTTGGCGTATAGGTATTTAAGAATCAAAAATTGGCTTCTTTATTGTAACTTTATTTTATGCAAAGGTCTCATCATTGTTAACCACCAAAGAAGTTATTTTTAGTAGTGTCTTAATCCCTATTCATGGTGCAACTTTGTCCTTGTCCTTTGGGACATGAGATGATCACGTCTTTCTATTTTGATATGAATGCAAAGTGCCTTCTATGTCGTTAATGCAAAAGCAGTATAATATCTATTTTCCTCCTCTCCTTCGATTAGGATTTTTTCTAATGAGTTTTTTTACAGTCCCTTCAATTTTGAAGGTGTAGCCTTATAAAAAAACTCTAAAGCTTTGTATTTATCTTAAGAAAAATTTTGACCTTTTTTTCACTAAGCCTTTATCTTTTTACAAAGGCTATCTTCAAAAGGTGAAAAAGAGTCAATTGTAACTATAGTAAATACAAAGGTATTTTTTTGAGGGGGGTTAAAGGTGCTAATTATTGCACCATTTAGTATTGACTTTTGAATGGGGGATTTTGTGTCTATCTTCTTTAATATCTCTTCTATATTTTTTTTAGTGGCAATTCTATTTGCCACCTCTTGCTTTATTCCATTTTTTAAGAAAAATTTCATACTTATATCAACTAAAGAAATATATTTGGATGATAAAATAATTTGTGGCATTTTTTAGCCACTTGGTTATAAAATTCATTTCATTTCAATTATTTTTTTAAATATTTCCTTTTTTAATTCAATACATCTAAAAATAAAGGATTCAATTATTTTCTTTAGAGCACTTCCAATATCACCTAAATTCCAAGTATTGCACTTCTCAAAAACTTATAGTTTCCCTCACATAAGGGCAGGTTATTGAGAAATATAATATATTGGTTTGGTGGATTATCTTTGCATCAAAATCCTAAGTTCCACATACCATTCCTCTCATTACTTATAGTTTCCCTCTCGTAAGGGCAGGAATTGAGAAGAATAAGTATAAAGGCCTGGTCTAATATTATTGCTGCATTAGCCAAATTCAAATATATCAAACCTTCTCATTTAATTATAGTTTCCCTCTCGTCATGGCAGGTAAATTAAGGATATTGGTAATTATCTCAGGCTTTTATTTCCTTATTTAAAGCTAAATTGTATTCTCTAAGATAATATACTTAAATTTAAGGGGGGAATTACTGGTTCACTTCAAATTTCTTTGGAAAAATAAATAAAATGAATATAATTGATCCTCTCACCTCTCATATCTATCATACATGGAAACACAAAATATTAAATCTCATTTCTCAAAAAGTGCTCACACACCTACTAGAAGAGAAGCAACTTGAATTTGAAAAATAATATGAAATATTTTTTCATAAAGGAAATATGTATGAAACAATGGGTATTATATGCACTAATGTAAATAAAAGCTTATGGTTTCACATTACGGATTGTAAAACTCCTTATGAAAGTTAGGAGAAGCTAAAGAACTTATTTAGAAAAGTAGATCAAATAAGGTCAATGCATCTAGAGGTAGAATTAATAGCAATATCCCTTGAAGAATTCAACAATATTGTTGACTTTCTCACCAAATTTAAAGAAGTCCTCGCTCAATACAAAAGCAGTGGCCTTATCATATACACAGGTAGAATACAGGGTGGCAATTTTGGCAAGTCAAAATGCTCTTTGGCTTCATCAAATACTAAGAGAATTTGGTTTTTTCCATGAAAAACCTATTACTCTTTGGTGTGACAATTCATATTGCACACAATCCAATTGAGAATCAAAGCATCAAGTACATTGATATTCACATGCACTTCATTCAAAATCATATTCAGAGAGGGTAAATATACTTAGACTATATTCCCACTGAAAATCAAATTGCAGCCATCTTCACCAAGTCATTTCCATCTTTGCATTACATTCATTTGTGAGAGAAAATTGGGGTAAAGCAGCTGCATTAAAACATCAGTATTTCTCCTCTCCTTTCTTCTTATTGTTGTATTCTTTGGAGAATGGTTTTTTCCCATGTGGTTTTTTTATCATCTCTCCTAAAGTATATATTGTACATGAGTACCTCATTAGGCCAAGTTGTCGGGACTCATTCCTTTTTTCATGAGGACAATACTTTTCATCCGAAGACATGCCTCTATATTTATTTTTTGACAGATGGTTTTTTTCCAAGAGGTTTTTTTACCATCTATATATTGTAAATGAGTACCTCATCAGGCCCTGTTGCTAGGACTTATACATTTTTTGTCAATGAGGATAATCTTCAAAAACTGAAGATATGCCTCTCTTTTTTTTTGATAGATGGTTTTTTCCCATGTGGTTTTTACCATCTCATCAAATAATATTATTGTACATGATTATCTCATCAGACCCTATTTTCGAGACTCATTTGTATCATACACCCCTAGTATAACTTAAGGGGGGGTGTTAGAATAAGTAATTAGTCTCTTAAGTTCTACTAGGATATACATGCTTGATTTTCCACTCCTCCATGAGTCAGGTGAAATCTCAATATAATCTAGATCATATTTGATGAGTTGTAATCCAATGACTCTCAATGATCAACTTTGTTATTTATACAAAGTTGATCCATGGAATAAATCAATCAGTTCTACTCTTTTCTTCATATTTTATGTAATGCTTTGCATGTCTATTTTGGGAAATTCTAACATATCCTCAGTTGAGTACATCACCTTGAAAGCACACATGACACATTTATCTTTATTATAGTGTAGTATTGAATTTATAATTTTCACACTATTTTGAGCATTATGAAATGCTTCTAGTACTAATAATACCTCTATGTTACTTTGGGCTAATATTAGGTAAAAGTACAAGCATTAATAAACACAACTCATCCTTACCTTCCCAATTTTTTGGATCACTTTAGAATACAATATGATTTTTCACTCAACTACTTTCTTTATGTACGTATTCATTCAACTATCTCCTCAAGAAATACATCTCTCAACTTCATTGTTATATCAACTCTACTATACTCTTATTATATTATTTTCATGTAGACATCCATGAAATTAATTCACCTTAAAAACTTTTCTCTTTGAGCTTAGTTATCCTATAAAATTTGATGTATCTCTCCATAAGCCTCCTCCTCCTTTAGATTCCTTTGATCAAAATCATATCTCCTTAACTATATCTCTTCTCATTCAAGTGTTTTTTCCAAGGTTAATCAATCATCCGATAATAACAAATAATCATCCAATATTATCAAGCAATCATCTATTGATATTCACCAAATTTTCCTCACTAGGAAAATATCTCTAAAAACTTTCTCTCATTTTCTCCAAATATATCCTCTAGTAACTCCTTACGTACACTTCACATTTTCTAAATTTATTCTTTACTCTTATTCTCCAATATTTTCTTCTCAACGATATTCTTCTCCTATCTTCTTTTTCCTCTTCCAAATTTACATGACCATAAATCTCTCTTCTCACAATATCCTCCTCTCTCTATATCATGAATAGGAAATGGTAAATTCGCTATCACTAGTGTAGGTTTGAACCAAGATAGATTTGATACCACTATTGAGAAATATACCTAAAAATATCATAGGTGAATATTTTTAAGGATCATAATATCTCATTCTATTATTACATAGCATCGAAATTTAACCTCAATATATATAGTTACATAAGACTCTTCAATACTCTTAACTTTTGCTCTCCTCAAACTCATGGGATATGCAACCTTTCCTATTCCTTACATTATGATAAAGTATCTCATGATTACATAACTTTCTATTTCTAATATTAACACATCACACATTACACATCACTCATAACACTCGCATACATCACACCTTTCAATCATAACAACTACTTAGTCATATGAGACATAACCACTCTTCACAAATTAACACCTACTATTGATGTAAATAATTAAACACACTCCTAATGTAAATGTGTACAATAATACTCAAGGTACCAAATAATTTAATACCTCCAACAAGAAATACATAACTTTTATCACTTTTGAAGAAAATCATCATTTGATCTTAAGTAAGTAAAAAATTTCAATCACTCAATAGTCTATAAAATTTAAACTTTTAATCCATTATTTATCATTAAAAAGTTCATAATAAAATTTAAACAATTTCTCTTATTTTGAATATGGACAACTGCGATTTTGTTAAAGATATTCGAATCATCAAATATATTATTTCTCTAATGTTTTAAAATGGAGAAAATATAGATAGCTCAACCATATTTCTTGAGGGATCATTTGTTATAGGAACCAAAAACCTCTTTGAAATTATTTGTGTAAAAATATTTTTTTTTGAGGGACTCTTTCTCGCCTTGTATTTTCACATTTTTTAATGTGTTTCTTCTCTTTTTTGGGTGGGTGCTTTTTTTTAGGGGTTGACCTTGGGACTTCTATTATTTTTACCATCTTGGTCTATAAACCTATGGTTTTTATTAATGCTTGGGTGTTTTTATCCCACATGCATTACTCTTTAGCTCCCCCCTAGAGTTAGGTCTTGATAAAGAGAGGTTGTACCTCTTTGAAACTAACTCTTCTGATGAGACTTGTAGGTCAAAATACGTTCAGATTTTTATAGATGTATCACTTCTTTTTTATGGAATAAAAATTTGATCAGATGTTTTTTGTTCCTTTCCTAACTCGTCTCTTTATTTAAGTTTATAATCCCTCATTTTTTCCTTTTATTTTCTAATATGTTCTATTTGACGTTATTATGCTCTTCACTCGCACGTAATATTATCTGGTGAACTAGAAATCTTGCAACACAAGGATTATTCTCCTCACTTGTACCTCTGTGATCTAGTGAATCATAAACTAGTTTACATTTTTAGAGTATGCTTTGACAAGTTATTTTTCATTAATGATTTTACCCATTAATGGCAAATGCTACTCTATCAGTTATTGACCCTTCATATTTTGAATACTCTTCCATAATTCTTGATAGTCCCCCTAGTTCCTATTTTTGTCTGCCTCACAAGCATTTACGAGAAGGGGGTTCATGGCAGCAAATTTGAGAGCTTAAAGAATGGATCTTTGAAATAGATAAAATGGAAGAGTTTTGCAGAGGTCTAATACAAAAAAAAAAAATTCTTAGAATAGAAGATTTTCTTGTGCATAGGATAGAAGTACCTTCATAGATGGAATCAGTACAATGTGTTATGTTTCTCCATGACTAGAGTCTTTAGAAAAGCTATTGGAAATTAGGTTCGAAAATTCAATATTTTGAGCAGAAAGGTAGAAAAATGCCATTCCAAGCTAACCCAACTTGAAGAGAATTTGGGAAAAGAATTTTTTCCACATAGTATATGAATGGAAAAACCACATGTTTAACTTCCAGATGAAGATATTAATAAATATTTTCTGATGAGTCAGAGGCACTCATAAAAAAAAATCTTGAAAATGGCTAAATTGTACATCTGTAATTTCAAAAAATATATAGATAAATTAGATTCTTAGGCAAATGATTTTATTTCAAATATTTTATTAGCTGCAATTAAGAAAATTCTTGTAGATTCCATAAATAAACATAAGATTAATTCTGAATAAATTGCTTAGGAATGAGAATTACAAATTAAAATAAATATGCAATAGAAAGCCAAAGCTACTCAAGAGAATGTTGCTTCAGAAGTCCCAGAAGTTAATATGTTAGAATATACAGAAAGTGTAGTTGACTTGGTTAAAAGAGAAATCAAGAAGCAAATTAATTATCTAGAAAAATTAATCACAGGTGCACAAAAGAACTTTTTTGCACAACACAACAAGAATAGAAGTCACAATAGAGGGCAAAACCAGAGAGCCTCCACCATATAAAAAAGGAAATCAATGCAACATCCATAACATACAAATAAACAACAATGAGAACTACAACAAAGGAATAAATAGCTAAACTAACAAAGGCAACAACAACAACAAAGGCATAATTTAAAAATTTTGTGTCCTCCAAAAATATGAAATAAGGGGAGAAACTTCTAGAACCACACTTTCTATGCGCAACAACAATTGCAATAGGACAATGGCAAAAAATTTTGCAACTTAGTTTTTGAGAATCCGAGAAAGATTTTTGCCCCATTTTTTCAAAAGAAACAAGGGCAAGGATTCTTCCATTACCAAAATAGCAACGAAAACCAAAAATAACCCCTTGGTTTTTAATTTTCATCCCATAGGATTTTGGTTGTCAGTATTTTTATAGGATTCATGTTTGGGCTATGGATGGAAAAATCACAATTCTTGTTGTCCATAATTTTTCCTTTAGAAAACATACCCAGAATAAAATTGAGACCCTTAACTTGGGTTTAAAGTTCTTCCCTATTCCTCATCCCATGGCCAAAGATGTTCTAAAATAGAAATTTTCTACTATTTGTAGACATATTCATCTTGAATGGTTCTTTGGACCAAGAGGTGGCCCTCCAAAATGACTTAAGCCCATTGATCCTTATCGTGTTTCCAACCCAAGTTTTACTCCCTCACATTTTTACAAGCCTTTGGAAGAAGTTATTGGAATTGGTGAAAAATTCCTCAAGAAAATATTATTTACTATCAATCCCACCTGGCAACACACCTTTCCACCCCATATCTGGTTTGCCATTTGTTCCCTTGCCAATGACAAATACATTGTCATTAGTCCTACAAATAAAAACTTGGGTTTTGTATTTTTTCCATGGATTGGTATATTTTAGAAGCCTTTTCCCAGCTTTCAAATAAAAAAATTCACTCTAAAGTGAACAAAGTCCCCTGGAAGGATATTTTTTATCAACTCCAAAACTTTCTTGATTGAGCTTTTAGGAGGAATATACTTTTAGTAAAACATAAGAAATTTATCCTCCATGTAACACCATCTTCTACCAGAGTGTGTGTATTTTACCTGCTCGCCAAAATCCAAAAGCCTAAGAATTTTGATCGACCCATATATTCCTACTATGGTTTCATGCTCAAACCTACCTCCAAATGTTTTCATCATCTACTCTTGTCAATTTTTTTGAAGAAAAAAAATCATATCTTGGATTCCATATCTCTATTTAAATATATAAATGGCCATATTTTTTTTAGGATATTATTCTTTTCTCTTTTGAAGTTGAGAGCCTCTATCCCAACATCTGCACCTCTCAAGGATTGGTAGCCCTTCATCATTTTTTGAGGAACGAATTTGATCCGACCAAGACAAAATTTATGGTAAGGCTTGCAAAGATAGTGTTAAGACAATACTATTTATAATTCAAATGGAAAACATACAAGTAGATAAGAGGAACAACCATGGGTAGTAATTTTGTTATGGTTTATGCTTGTTAATTTCTCTATCATCTAGAGGAATAGGTATTTAATAATGTTACTATGGAAAATATTTTATTTTATAAAAGATACATTGATGATGCCATTGGAGTTTGGCATGGCCCTAAGGAGGATATTCATGGTTTTCTTGCTACCTATAGTTCCTTCTATGATAGTATTAAAATTACTTCCTTTATTTTTTATTGTGAAGTAACACTTCTAGATGCTATGTTTTTTAAGGGGTATTATTTTTCTTAGACAAGAATTCTTTGCACCAAATTATTTTAGAAGATGATGAATGTCTATCCATACATCCATGCATCCTTCCATAATCTAGTTCATTAGAAAAATGACTTTATCATGAGTGAACTAAATATATTTCTAGTTAGAGAAAGCTCTAGGGATGGATTTATTTATGTTAAAAATAATTTTTTTAATGAATTCAGAGCTAGGGGATATCAAATTAATTTTCTCTTGCCTTTGTTTGATAAAGTTAAATTTAATGGCAGACATTCACTTTTGGCCAAATTTTTAGAGCAAGGAGCACACAGATATGGATTCAAAATAAAAACAATTTCTCTTATTTTTAAGTTGGACAACTACGATTTTGTCAAAGATCTTCAAATCGGCAAAGATATTATTTCTCTAATATTTGAAAAATAGAGAAAATATAGAGAGCTCAATAAAATTTCTCGAGGAATCATTTTTTTGGGGAACCAAAAACCTATTCAAAATTATCTGTGTAAAAATAAAATTATTTGAGGGACTCTTTCTCACCTTGTATTTTCATATTTTTTAATGTGTTTCTTCTATTTTTTGGGTGGGTTTTTTTTTGGGGGGGGGGTTAAGCTTGGGAATTCTCTTATTTTTACAATATTGGTGTATAAACTTATGGTTTATATTAGTACTTGAGTATTTTTATCCCACATGCATTACTCTTTAGCTTCACCTTAGAGTTATATCTTTATAAAGAGAGGTTGTACCTCTTTGAAACTCACTTCGCTGATGAGACATGTAGGTCAAAACGCATTCAGATTTTTGTAGATGTATCACTTATTTTTGATGGAATAAAATTTTAATCAAATATTGTTTTTCCTTTCTTAACTTGTATCTTTCATTAATTTTATAATCCCTCATTTTTTCCTTCTTTTTTATAATACATTTTTGTTGTCGGTATTATGCTCTTCACTTGTGCATAGCATGATCTACTGAATCACAAAGCTTGTAGAACTAGTAGTATGCTCTTCACTTGCATATTTATCATCTATTGAATCAATAACTAGTTTACTCTTTTAGAGTACTACTTCACCATGTTTTTTTTCATTAATGAGTTTACCCATTAATGGCTCACACTACTCTACAGTTATTGAACCTTTAGAATATGAATCCTCTTCCATAATTATTGATAGTTTACCTAGTTCCCCTATTCATTCTCCTTAAAAGTGTCTAGGACAAGAAGGTTCAAAGTAGCAAATTTGGTAGAATGAAGAATGGATCTTTGATATAGATAAAATGGAAGATTTTTGTAGAGGTCTAATAGAAACAAAAGTTTTTGCTTAGAATAAAAGAGTTCCTTGTACACAAGATAGAAGGACCTCCATATATGGAATCATTACAATGTGTGGTGTTCCTCCACAACCAGAGTATCTGTACAAGATATTGGAAACAAGGCTCAAAGAATTCAATATTTTTAGCAGAAAGGCATAAAAATGCCATTCTAGGCTAGTCCAACTTGAAGATAATTTGGGCAAAGATATTGTTCCACATAGTCAGTGAATGGAAAAACTGTATCTTCAAATTCTAGATAAATATATTAATAAATAGTTTTTTGATCAATTAGAGGCACTCACAAAAACAAATTTCTTCAAAATGGTTATATTGTACATCTATAATTTCAAAAAATATACAGATAAGTTAGTTTCTCAGGTTGATGATTTTATTCCCAATATTTTATTACGTGTAATCAAGGAAATTATTCTAGATTCCATAAATAAACATTACAATTTCCCAAGAAATTGCTTTGGAATGGGAATCCCAATCTAAAGATCTTTTTGAGGGAAATATTTAGGATTGGAGAGTTGAAATGCAAATCCAAAAATATATGCAAGAGAAATACAAAGCTACTTGAGACAATGCTACTTCAAAAGTCTCATAAGTTAATATGTCAGAAGCTATAGAAAGTGTAGATGACTTTGTTAAAATAGAAATCAAGCAACAAACTGGTCGTTTGGAAAAACTTATCATAGGTGCACAAAATAATTTTTTGGAACAACACAACAAGAATAGAATTCAAAATAGAGTGCCAAACCAAAAATCCTCCATCACACATAAAAGGTAACAATAGTAGCATCCAAAGAATAGAAATAAACAACAATGACAACCACAACAAAGGAATAAATAGTCAAAACAAAAACAACCAAGGTAGTAATAACAATAGGGACATCATTTAAAATCTCAAGGTCCTCCAAAAAGACAAAAATAAGGTAGAACCTTAAAGAACCGCACTTCCTATGTGTAACAGCAATTGTAATAGGACAACGATACAAATTTCCACAACTTTGGTTTTTAGAATGCAAGAAAGGGTTTTGCCACATTTTTTTAGAAGCAACATGGGCAGGGATTCTTCCATTACCACAATGGTGGTGGAAACAAAAAATAATTCCTTGGTCAAGAATTGTTAGCCCATAGGATTTTGGTCATCGATATTTTTATGAGTCATATTTAGGCTATGGATGGCAAAATTATATATCTTATTTTCCATAACTTTTCTTCTAGAAAACTTACCTAGAATTAAATTGAGACCCTCAAACTACTTTTAAAGTTCCTCCCTATTCCTCCTCCCATAGCCAAAGAGGTTCTAAAAAAGGTGTTTTTAGATTTTTGTAGACATCTTTGTCTTGAATGGTTCTTTGGACCAAGTGGTGGTCCTCCAAAATCACTTAAGCCCATTGATCATTTCTATGTTTCCAATACAAGTTCTACTCCCTCACAATTTTACAAGACTTTGGAAGAAGTTATTGGCATGAGAGAAAAATTCCTCATTAAAAATGTATCTTTTGTCAATCCCACCTACCAACGTGCTTTTCTACCACATATCTGGTCTACCATTTGTTACGTTGACAATGACAAATCCATTTTCATTAGGCATGTAGATAAAAACTTGGGTGTTTGTGTTTTTTCCATGGACTGGTACATTTTAGAAGGCTTTTCTAGCTTTCAGATCAAAATGTTTACTCTAAAATGAAAAAAGTCCCCTATTAGGATATTGTTTATCAGCTCCAAGTCTTACTTGATTGCGCTTTTAGGAGGAATCTGCTTTTACAAAACCACATGAAATTTATGCTCTAGGTAACACCATATTCTTCTAGAGCGTGTCTTCTACCTACTCCTAAAAATCCACAATCCCAAGCTTTTTGTATGACCCATATATTCCTACTATGGTTTCATGCTTGAACCTACCTCCACATGGCTTCATAATCTACTGTTGTCACTTTTTTTGAAGCAAAAAAATCATCTCTTGGATTCCATATCTCTAATTAAATATCTACATGGGCATATTTTTTCTTCTAGATATTATTCTTTTCTCTTTTGATATTGAGATCCTTTATCCTAGCATCCTCACCTCTCAAGGTAAATAGCCCTTCATAATTTTTTGAGTAATGAATTTGATTTGACCAAGATAATATTTATTGTAAGGATTGTAGAGATAGTGTTAACACAAAACTATTTAGAATTCAAAGGGAAAAAGTACGTGTAGATAAGAGGAACAATCATGGGAAGTAATTTTGCCATGGTTTATGCTTGTTTATTTCTTTATCATCTAGAGGAACAGGTATTTAATAATTTTGCGATGGCAAATATTTTATTTTATAAAAGATACATTGATGATGCCATTGGATTTTGGCATGGCCTTAAGGAGGATCTTAATGGTTTTCTTGCCACATATTGTTCCTTCTATTATAGTATTAAAATAACTTCCTTTATTTTTTATTGTGAAGTAACACTTTTGGATACTATGTTTTTTAAGGGGTCTGATTTTTATCAGATCGGAATTCTTTACACAAATTTATTTTAGAAGTCAATGAATGCCTATCAATACATATTTGCTTCCTCACATCATCTAGTTTATCATAAAAATGCCTTATCATGAGTGAACTAAATATATTTCTGGTTAGAGAAAGCTCCAGGGATGGATTTATTTATGTTAAAAATAATTTTTTTAACAGACTCAGAGCTAGGGGATATCAAATTAATTTTCTCTTGGCTTTGTTTGAAAAATTTAAATTTGATGGCAAACCTTCACTTAAGGCCAGAGTTTTGGAGCAAGCAACATACAAACATGGATCCAAAATAAAAAAAATTCCTCTTAGTTTGAATTTGGACAACTACAATTTTGTTAGAGATCTTCGAATCGACACAAATATTATTTCTCCAATGTTTGAAAAATGGAGAAAATATAGAGAGGTCAAGCATATTTCTCGAGGCATCATTTTTTGGAGGAACTAAAAACCTTTTTTAAATTATTTATGTAAAAATAAAATTATTTAGGGGTCTCTTTCCCACCTTGTATTTTCATATTTTTAATGTGTTTCTTCTCTTTTCTAGGTGGGTGTTTTTTTTGGGGTTGATCTTGGGACTTATCTTCTTTTTACAGTCTTGGGTTTTTTTATCCCACATGCATTACTCTTTACCTCCCACGCTAGAGTTACATATTTATAAAGAGAGGTTGAACCTCTATGAAACTCACTTCGCTGATGAGACCTATAGGCCGAAACACATTCGAAGTTTTGTAGATGTATCACTTCTTTTTGATGGAATAAAAATTCAATAAAATATTTTTTTTTCCTTTCCTAACTCGTCTCTTTATTTAAGTTTATAATCCCTCATTTTTTCCTTCTATTTTCTAATACATTTTTATTGTTGGTATTATGCTCTTCACTTGCACGTAATGTGATCTAGTGAATCAGAAATCTTGTAGCACTAGGAGTATGCTCTTCACTTGCACATCTATGATCTGGTGAATCAGAAACTAGTTTATGTTTTTAGAGTACTGCTTCACCATGTTTCTTTTTTTATTAATGAGTTTACCCATTAATGGTGCATGTTTCTCTACTAGTTATTGACCCTTCATATTTTGAATACTCTTCCAAAAATTTTGATAGTCCCCCTAGTTCCCCTATTCATATTCCTCACAAGCATCTATGACAAGAGGGTTCACAATAGCAAATTTGGGATCTTGAAGAATGGGTCTTCGACATAGATAAAATGGAAGAGTTTTGTAGAGGTCTAATAGAAACATAATTTTTTGCTCAAAATGGAAGAGTTCCTTGGACACTAGATAAAAGGACCTTCATAGATGGAATCAGTGCAATGTGTGGTGTTCCTCCACAAAAAGAGTCTTTGGACAAGATTTTTTAAATAAGGTTCGAATAATTCAAGATTTTGAATAGAAAGGCAAAAAATGTCATTCCAGGATAGCCTGACTTGAAGAGAATTTGGGAAAATGTATTGTTCTCCATAGTCTACGAATGGAAAAATCACATCTTCAACTTCCAGATGAAGATATTAATAAACATTTTTCTAATGAATCAGAGGCACTCACAAAAAAACTTTGCTTGGAAATGGTTAAATTGTGCATCTGCAATTTCAATAAATATACAGATAAATAGCTTCTCAAGCCAATGATTTTATTCCCAATAATTTATTGTCTATAGTTAATGAAATTCTTGTAGATTCCATAAATAAACATAAGATAATTTCTCATTAAATTGCTTTGGAATGGGAATTCCAAATTAAAGAGATTTTTTAGGGAAAGCTTTAAGCTTGAAGATTTGAAATGCAAATCCAAAAAGACATGCAAGAGAAATCCAAAGTTGCTCGAGAGATCCAAAGCTTATCGAGAGAATGCTACATCATAAATACCAAAATTTAATATGTTAGAAGCTACATAAATTGTATCTAACTTGGTTAAAAGAGAAATATATCAACAAATTGATCATCTAGAAAAACTAATCATAGGTACATAAAATAACTTTTTGGCACAACACAACAAGAAGAGAAGTCACATTAGAGGGCCAAACCAGAGAGCCTCCACAACATAGAAAACGCAATCACAAGAGCATCCACAACATACAAATAAACAACAACATAAACCACAACAAAGGAATAAATAGCCAAAACAATAACAACAGGGGCATAATTCGAACTTTTAGGGTCCTCCAAAAAGAGGAAAGAAGGGGAGAAACTTCTAGAATTGTAGTTCCTATGTGCAGCAACAATTGCAACCGAACAATGGTAGATTTTACTATAACTTTGGTTTCGAGAATATGATAAAGGTTTTTGTTCTATTTGTTCATAATCAAGAAGGGCAGGGATTCTTCCATCACCAAATGATGGTAAAAACCAAAAATAACCCCTTGGTCTAAAATTTTCATCCTGTAGGATTTCGATTGTTGGTATTATTATAGGAGTCATGTTTGGGCTATACATGGTAAAATCACAAATATTGTTATCCATAAATTTTCCCCCAGAAAACATACCCAAAATGAAATTGAGTCCCTTAGCCTAGGTTTAAATTTCCTCCCTATTCCTCCTCGCATGGCCAAAGAGGTTCTAAAATAGGAGTTTTCAGCTTTTGTAGACATCTTCGTCTTGAATGGTTCTTTGGATCAAGAGGTGGCCCTCAAAATCCACTTAAGCCCATTGATCCTTTCTATTTTTTACTCCCTCATATTTTTACAAGCCTTTGGAAGAAGTTATTGGCATGGGTGAAAAATTCCTTAATAAAAAAAATTGTCAATCCCATCTACCAACGTGCCTTTCCACCTCATATTTGGTCTGCCATTTGTTCCCTTGCTAATGACAAATTCATTGTCATTAGACCTGCAGATAAAACCTTTGGTGTTTGTGTTTTCTCCATGGGCTGGTATATTTTAGAAGGTTTTTTCCAGATTTTAGATCAAAATGTTTACTCTAAAGTGAACAAAGTTCCCTGAAAAAATATTTTTTATTAGCTCCAAGACTTGCTTCATTGGGCTTTTAAGAGGAATATGCTTTCAGTAAACCATAGGAAATTTATGCTCTAGGTAACACCATATTTTTCCAGAGTGTGTGTCTTTTACATGCTCCCCAAAATACACAATCTCAAGATTTATGATTGACCAATCTATTCCTACTATGGTTTCATCATCTACTCTTGCCAATTTTGTTGAAGTAAAAAAATCATCTCTTGGATTCCATATCTCTAATTAAATATTTACATGGGAGTATTTTTTCTCAAGATATTATTATTTTCTCTTTTTATGTTGAGAGGATCTATCCTAGCATCCCCACCTCTCAAGGGTTTGCAGCCCTTCATCATTTTTTAGGGAACAAATTTTATTCGACCAAGACAAACTTTATGGTAAGGCTTGCAGAGATAGTGTTAACACAACACTATTTGGAATTCAAAGAAAATATATATAGGTAGTTAAGAGGAATAGCCATACAAATTAATTTTGCTATGTTTATGTTTGTTTATTTCTCTATCATCTAGAGGAACAGGTATTTAGTAATGTTGTGTGAAATATTTTATTTTATAAAATATACATTGATGATGACATTGGAGTTTATCATGGCCTTAAGGAGGATATTAATTGGTTTCTTGTTTCCTATGGTTCCTTCTATGATAGTATTAAAATTACTTCATTTATTTTTTATTGTGAAGTAACACATATGGATACTATGTTTTTTAAGGTGCCTAAATTTGATAAGATTGAAATTCTTTGCACCAAATTTTTTTATAAGTCGATGAATACCTATCAATACATCCTTTCTTTCTCCCATAATTCAATTCAACAAAAAATACCTTTAGAGAGGTTTTGAACAGCCTAGAAGAAAAAAACGGACAAAGAAAAAAGAGGGAAAGGAGCAATCCCATCTCAGACCTGCCAATAGGTATGAGATATTTAAGTCACTAGTTGACGAAGAGGAACAATTTATGGAGGGCATGGAGGGTAATAAGGAAAATTCTAATATTCCCATGCAACTCCCCCTCTCATATCCTCCTGTCATGCAGTAGGTAGTTGAACTCTGTGAGGTATCACAACCAATGTGTTCAGGGGCTTTAGTAGTGCATAACCAGGAGCAGACAGTATCTTAGGATGTCAGCATGGGAATAGCAGAGAAGAACGAGGAAAGGCCAACTTTGGGGATAACCTAGGTAGAAAAAATATCAAAAAACAACAATTCTTAGGGAGTAGGTAGAAGATCCAATAAGGAGTTGCTAGCAGTCCAAGGAGACAAACTGATCACGGGAGGATCGGTGAGGCCAATAGACTCTTATTGCTCCTAGGGTAACCAATGATTATACAATAATGGAATGTGAGGGGTTTAAAAAGTAGAACCCATCAATCTGTTGTTCAAAGACTTTTAGAGAATCGTAATACTATTTTTTTGCTCTTACAGGAGACTAAGATGTCATTAGATCTTATGTCCAAAACAGTCAATAGAATTTGGAGGGGTGTTGGTCATATGGATGTGGCTGCCCAAGGTGCCTCAAGGGGGATTTTTACTCTGTGGAACTCTCTTGAATGGTCTACAATAGAACATATTGCCTGGAGGGGTGTTCTCACTTCTCTTTTTAGGAATAATGTCACTGCGAAACATGTTCTAATCACAAACTTTTATGGGTCTCAAAACTTAGATGGTCAGAGGCGGCAGTGGAAGGTTGTGCATAACATGCGAACCTCAAGGGAAGATCTAGACTATATTATAGTGGGGGACTTTAACGCTAAATTATCTTCTAGAGATCAGGAAGGGGGAACACCATTTTTGGACCCAGGGGACCGTTTCATGATTGCCCAAGTCTAGGCTTTGCACTTATTGGACATTAAATGTCCTGGCATTAACTACACTTGGACTAATAAAAGGTGGGAGCCACATAGTAGGAAGGTTAAGCTATATTATTTTATGGTTTTAGAGGAGGCGTTTGTAAAATGGAATATAATTTTTTTGATTTTAGAAGGCCCAGTTTCAGATCAATGTCCCATTCTGTTGGAAGGCGTGATTAGGATGGGGCAGCATCACAAACCTTTTAGATTTGAGAATTTTTGGCTTCAAAAAGAAGACCTTCGGGAGAAAATTCCACAGTGGTGGGAAGAAGGCCACCCATCTTATGGGAGAGCAATGTTCAGAATCCACAAACAACTATAATATGTCAAAAATCAGTTGAAGTATTGGAGGCATGCTAATAAAACCGACTTCCAGGCCCAAAGAGCTCCATTGGTGGCCAGATGGGATGAGGTCCAAAAATAGTTCAGAGAAGGAGTAATTATAGACCAGCTCAAAGCTGAGGATGATGCCTTGCGTACAGTGGTTGAGGACATTGACAACCATGAGGAGATCTATTGGAAGCAGAGAGCAAGAACCACCTAGTTATTAGAAGGGGACATAAATACAAAATTCTTTCATCGGACTGCTTGTGCTCGAAGACAGATGAACAATATGGAGGCCCTTCAAGATGAGAATGGTCATTCCTTTGATACACTTCCAGGTATGCATTCCCATGCTATGGATTATTTTTCTAAGCTTTTTAAGGAAAGTGTGGTACAAGATGTAGAGGCCCAAAATGAAGTTATTTTTGTCATACCTACTATTATTTTTGAGGATGAAAATCAGGCCCTCCTCAAACCCATTGATAGAGATGAATTGAAAACTATGGTCTTTGGAATGAGCACTAGTAAAACTCCAGTTCCAGATGGCTTCCCAATTAAGTTTTTTTAGGCTTTCTGGGACTACTTAGAGGAAGATGTAATGGTTGTTGTAGAAGAGTCTAGAAAAAATAAGAGAATGCTTAAAGCTATAAACCACACTTTCATTACCTTAATTCCAAAAGGGGAGGAGGGGGTTCATATTTCAGATTATAGGCCTATTGCCTTATGTAATGTGATGTAAAAAATAATCACAAAGGTAATGGCTGGGTGCCTAAAACCTCTTCTTCACAACATTGTCTCCTCTGAGCAAGGGGGTTTTGTTGAGGGACGGTAGATTCTAGATGGGGTGGTTGTGGCCTAGGAAGCAATCCATTCAATGCACACTTATGGTAATAAAGGGATGTTCATAAAATTGGACATGTCAAAGGCTTATGACAGGGTTGAATGGATTTTCCTAGCTAAAATTATGGTAGCCTTTGGTTTCTCTCAGGATTGGATAGAGTGGGTCATGAGTTGTGTCTCTACCTTGACTTACTTTGTGCTAATCAAGGGCATTCCTTCACAACCATTTGGAGCTACTCTGGGACTACGCTAGGGGGATCCATGTTCTCCTTATATTTTTCTCATTTTGGTTGAAGGTCTTGGAAGACTTTTCTTGAGGAGAAGACAGCAAGGTAGATTATTGGGTATCAGGGTGGGTGACAAAGTTTTAACGCACCTGCAGTTTGTGGATGACACTAGTTTGGTGGGAGTGGCCAGCTTTAGGGAAGCAAGAATGATTAGGGATACTCTTAATGTCTATCTCAGGGCTACTCAATAGGTCATTAATGACAAGAAATCCAAAGTGGTTTTTTTTAATCTGGAGCAAAGGCTTCAGAATAGAATTTTAGAAATCCTGGGATTCACAAGGACTTCTCTCCCAATGGTTTACTTGGGGGTCCTCTTGCACTTTAAGAAGCTGAAATTAGACACATGGAGGAATCTTTTGGAGTGTATCAAGGACAAAATTAATCACTGGTCTCACAAGTGGTTAAGTTATGGTGGCAGATTAACATTCTTACAGTCAGTCATTCAATCCATGCCAATTTACAAATTCTCTATCTTGGCTGCCCCGATTACAATATGGAAAGAGTTGGACAGGATGGCTAGAAAGTTTTTATGGGAAGGAGAAAAGGGAGAGAGAAAGTGGGCCTTAGTGGGCTGGGACAAAGTTACCCAGCCCAAGGTTAAAGTAGGTCTGGGTTTGAAAAAATCTAAGCTAAATAATAAAGCTTTGGCTGGAAAGCTATACTAGAGATGGATATCCCAACCCACATCCCTTTTTAGTAGAATCCTAACTAGCAAATACCTAGGACAGGCCAACCTAGAGGATGTAGCTCACATCCCCTTGGATGGTACTGGGTCCCTAGTTTGACAGGCTCTCAAGTTAGGGTCTCAGGTTGTTAAAGACCACTTATTTTGGAAAGTGGGAAGAGGGGAGAAGGCTCGTTTTTGGACAGATTCTTGGGATCAGTTCCCACCCATCATTGCTGAATTTCTAGAATTACAGCCAATAAAAGCATCCATTGAAGCCAAGGGATGGATCCGTATTGAAATTTATTTCACAACTACTCGGTTGGGGGAGTGTATGTTTAAGCAGTTCAAGAAGTTGAATGAGTGGCCCATTTCAATCCCTTCGGATTTGACTCCCATCATGACTAAAATTCTGACAAAAATATTTCTTACAGGGGGAGACATGGAGGATGAATTAGCTTGGGGCTTTTGGAGTCTTAGCATCTATACAATAAAGGATGGATATGATAGCATTCTCCCAGAGCCTCCCACTCATAATTTTTAGGTTGAGGACTGGAGGAAAATCTAGCACTCTAAAGTCTGGTTGAAAGTTAACTTTTTTGCCTGGCAATGCATGCACAATGGAATCCTCACTTTTGATAATCTCAGATCAAAAGGTATCTTCAGCCCTTCTCAATGTATACTATGCTACAAGAGCGAGGAAACTACTGACCATTTGCTATTTGGTTGCCCTTTCACCCAACATATTTGGCTACGTTGGTTTGCATACTTTAAAATTCAAGTGGTGACCTAAACCGGATGAATATCTAGGCAAAATTGCAGAAAGGTAGATTCAAATCTAAATATCTTCGTATTGGTTGGGAACTCAGTTTAAGCTTTATCTGGTGGCAATTTTGGCTGGAAAGAAATGCCAAAATTTTTAGAGAAACTTTTACTGCTCTAGATGAGGTTTGGCAGACCATTTGGAGCAAGGTTACCGAAATTGTGGTTGTTCATGCTGAGGAGGAAGCTCAAATTGACATTGGAGCTATGGAAGAACGTGTTGAACTGCAAGAGGGATAGGACATAAATTGTTGGAAACCTCCCCCTGAAGGTTGGATTAAAATCAATATTGATGGAGCTGCAAAAGGTAATCTGGGTAGAGCCAGAATTGGAGTGGTGTGTCAGAACCATACTGGAACTGTGCTCTATTAGGAATTGCAAGTCCTGGGAAGAACCACTAATAACAAATTTGAAGCCATTGCCATCAAGTCTGCTTCTGTATGGGTAGTGAAACATGGCCATCACAGGATTATTCTTGAATCAAATTCATAAATAATGGTTGGAGCTCTAGACTGCATGAAGAACTTTGATCTGAAAGCTTGGAGGTTGAGGGCTCTTGTTACCCAAATTAAATAATTATGGAAAGAATTGGAGGATGTGATCCCAGTTTATGCGAGTAGATATTTGAACAAAGCGGCTGACTTTCTAGCTAATATGGGTGCGGAAAAGGAGGTTGGAGTTTAGTTGCACAGTGACATGGATATTGAGGATGAGGTGATTAGACAGGGTCTTGAAAGGTCCTTGAGCTAATGACCTTCGAAAAAATAGAGTACGATGGGGGACCCCATGGCAGCTAGTTTTTGGTTCATGAAAATTGGCTTCGGTGTAGTTCTTCCTTTACTATTGTATGACTGTGTCCTCTCGGACCTCGGCTGGGAAGAGGCTCTTCCCACATTGTAATTTATCTATGTCTTAATACAAGTTTTTTTTCAAAATTTCAAAAAAAACAAACTCAAAGCTAGGGAATATAAAATTAATTATCTCTTTCCTTTGTTTGAGAAAGTTAAATTTTATGGCAGACATTCACTTTCGGCCAAAGTTTTGGAGCAAGCAACATGCATACATGGATCAAAAATTAAAAAAAATCTCTTATTTTGAAGCTGGATAAATGAAATTATGTCAGAGATCTTCCAATCGACACATATATTATTTCTCTAATGTTTGAAAAATGGAGAAATATAGAGATATCGAGCACATTTATTAAGGTATCATTTGTTGGAGGAACCAAAAACCTCTTCGAAATTATCTGTGTAAAAATAAAATTATTTGAGAGACTCTTTCCCACCTTGTATTTTCATATTTTTTAATGTGTTTCTTATTTTTTGTGTGAGTGGTTTTTTCTTTGGCGGTTGAGCTTGGGAATTCTCTTATTTTTACCATATTGGTCTATAAACCTATAGTTTGTATTAATGCTTGGGTGTTTTTATCCTAAATGCATTACTCTTTAGGTCCCCCTCTAGAATTTGGTCTTTAGAAACATAGGTTGTACATATTTGAAACTCACTCCACTAAATAGACTTGTAGGTTGAAACACATCCAAAGTTTTGTACATGTATCACTTATTTTTGATTAAATAAAAATTCAATCAAATATTTTTGTTCCTTTCCTAACTCATCTCTTTATTTAAGTTTATAATCCCTCATTTTTTCCTTCTATTTTCTAATATATATTTTTTCTGGTATTATGCTCTTTACTTGCACGTTTGTGATCTATTGAATCAGAAAAAAGTTTACATTTTTAGAGTGCTACTTTGCCATGTTTCTTTTTTGATTAATGAGTTTAACCATTAATGGCATACACTGCTCTACCATTTTTTTAACCCTTCAAATTTTGAATCCTCTTCCATAATTCCTAATAATCTCTCTATTTCCCCTGTCTGTCTTTCTCACAAGCATCTACAATAAGAGGATTCACGAAAAAAAAATTTGGAGCTTGAAGAATAGGTCTTTGGCATAGATAAAATGGAATATGTTTGTAGATATCTAATAGAAATAGAAGTTTTTGCTCAGAATGGAAGAGTTTCTTGTACACAGGTGTAGAGTAGAGAAAATACTGCACCTAGCAAATGGAAATGAAATGCATCTATTGTTCTAAGCACTAAAAAGAGACATTAAAGCAAGAATGATGACAATTAAGTAAAATAAAATGGTATTCCTCTTTTTATTAATTGATTTGTCAAATATTTGGTTATAAATAATCCCCTTGAGGGATATTAATTGATACAATTCATTAAAAAATATCAAAAGGATCTAATCCTCTCAAAGACTCAGGTGCATTTCAATGTCTTCCTCGTACGCACAAATTGAAGAGTGGGTTTTCGATACTGCAATGATGATCTATCCATAGTCAAACTTGTAGCTTCTTCCTTAAATTTTGATATACCTAAATCTACACACAAAGAATTCATATTTTTTAATAGAATGTGTAGATTGAAATACAATTAGAAAGATGCATGCAATAGTGAATATGAAAGAGAAAAAACATAATAGAAGATGTAAAACTATTCCAAATTGTATCAAAACTTAATATAATGCATATGATCTAATTTAGAGATAATCTATACTAAAATTGAAATTAAATTGTATGTAGAATCCATGGCCATCCCTGGGTGTTCCAATTGGGACTGTTAGAATGAAAATCCTAATTGAAGGTGCAAAACGACTCCAAATTGCACCAAATTATAATACGATATATATAAACTACTCTATAAATGATATATGTTGAAATTGAACTAATATTGTAAGCAGATTCATGGCCATACCTGAGTTTTACAATTACAGCTATTAACTATCCTAGGGGGAATGGCCACCAATCCTGGTGGTTTTTACCAGCAATTCCTTTGGGATATGGTTCAAACTACTCCTTGGGGTGTTGTCATCATATTTTGGGATTTAATTCATATAAATATGTGGGTTTTGGAACAGATTTATGTATTTTGGTATAACTTGAAACCTCCTTCGATTGATGAAGGTTCCAAGAAAAAACATACAGTGAAAGGGACAGTGAATCTAGGTAGCACTTCATTGTGGATTATTGTAAAGACCTCTCTCTGAAATTGGGTGTAATGACTATAATTTATATTCCAAGAGGGCACAAGTTAAAAATGGGTTATCTAGGGTATGCAATGCAAGTGTCATAATTTTTCAAAACCCTACCATGCATTGGGTGGGAGAACCCTCCAAACTGGGCCTCCCATTTGCAGGTTTTGATAGATTTGGAAGGCCCTCAATTTGTCATAAATCATTGGACAGGATAAATGGTAGAACTTGATTACCAATTATCTCATCCTTGAATTTTTGAGTTTCCTAGGCCATGGCCATCCCACCTAGGGATGAATTCTAGTGGTTGTTCCTGGGTAGGATGGCCATGAATTATGGCCATCCTAGGGTGGGATGGCCATGGCTACATGGCCCAAAACTTCCTAAAAGTTGGGTAGAACTTCCCAAAAGTGGTTGGGACCACTGTTTAACCCTTGAGGATTTCCTAAGGGGACAATATGGTGTTGATAAGTGTGCGTCATTGCATTCTAATCAGATTTGTGTGATTTTAGTGTCTACATATGCCTCTTTTTGAGATGTATTGTGTGAAATAGAGTGCAAAGAAAAAATAGATGACTAAAATATTAACTAATTAAGGTTATTTAGTAATATAACCAAGTTTAGATGTCTCCATCATGGAAGAAGCATACATTCTTATAATCCTTGCTTTTGACATATTTGAAGGATTTGATTTTGGTATACCTTTTAGCCGCACTACAAGAGCAATTTTTGGGGCTTAGGGTATACTTGGTCTTGGTTCCTTATTTTGCTTATAAGCCTATTCCAGTACAAGAGTCCCCAGGATTCAAGGATACTAAGACTTTTATTTTTGGAATTGGTGTTGAATTATATATACCCTAGTGTCAGATTGAAATTTATCTTTGGCAATGATTCTTTTGAATGTATGCAAGTTGCACTTTTAATTATTTGAGTGTTGATTTTGATTATGAATCCATTAATTACGACTACCCCCTTAAGATATATGTCAATGAGGTAATGACCAGTGATACAAGCAATTATTCTCTTGACCAATATGACTTGATTGGGGTTCCTTTAGGTTTATCCATTGTAAAATTTATTAGTTTTATGAGGATTTTGATGATTTTGTTGATATTTCATGAAAGAAATAAAATGAACACCTCATTCCCATGGAGTCTTCTGGCCACAATGGCATTCTTGGATATTGAAGTAGAGACTTTTAAATTCATTAATAAATATTTTTGGTTCAATCTTTATCCTTCATGAATTTATTCGTTTTGACATATTTTTTGTGTTTTTTAGGCCATTTTCTTTGCTTTTTATTTTGTTTTTATGGTGTTTTTTGGTGGGCATATTTGGGTGGTATGGCTGCATATTTCATGGCCATCCTAGGGTGGGACAGTTGACCAATCTACCATCCATACCACCCTAGTGCGACCATGGTTATTCTAGGTGTTTTTAAACTCAAAATTGGCAAAATGAGCTCATTTACACAATTTTGACTTTGTATATTGAGAGGTGAGGAGTAGGAGAGTGTTTTTATAAAGTGGAGCACAACCAAAACCATCCCATGACCACCATAAGCCATCCTCTATACTTGATGAGCATCGGAGATGATGCGAGATGGGTAAGGGCTACATTTACTACTAGATTTTGTTAAATTTGGAAATGTAATTATTTTCGTATTTTCCAACTAAACATACTAAATATTGGTAAATGAACCTCATTAGTGGTATAATTTATAATTTTATACTTTATGTTTTGTTTTGGTGTAATTTTGTTGTATTTTTTATGTTTTATTGAGGTAATTTTTTGCTTGTTTTTTGGGACCGGGAAGGCCATTTTTGAGTATTTTTAGGGGACCGTCCCTAGGTGGGAAGGCCACTAGTGGTCATCCCTTGGTGGAATGGCTACAAATTTGGGGGTTGTTCCTGGGTGGTATGGCCATGAATTTACAAGAAAAAGGTACCTTTTTTTATTATTTTTGTTAATTTTGGTTGCTCCTGCCAGGTGATTAAGATTCAACATCAATTTTTGACTATATTTAAGGCCACTCATGGCCCACAAATGGAGTATAACTAGAAATGGATTTATTTCAATGGTATCAATAAAGTAATTGATTAGATCCAGTGATGGATTATCGAGCCTACCTGACTACTTTGATAGACCTATGGGACTCTCGCACCAACACCTTCCACTTGACAAATGGGGAGATGATAGTCACATTAGAGGATGTCTACTAGATTTTGTGTATTATGATAGAGGGGCATTCGATTTTTTCTACTCATCAAGATCTTAGTGATACATTTTTTTAGAGGTATTTTAGAGAGGATTGGTGTGATGCATTACAATAATTGTCTAGTGGGGGTATCCTAGTAGAGCTATGGTATGAGGTAGAGGTTTTGACTAAGAGACATGCCTTTATGATGACTCTTATATATAAAATGTTATTTCCATACTCATTAGAATTAAGGATCCCATGGAACCTTTTGGAGTTGGCATTTTCACTGGTGGAGTGCACCATAGAGAGGTTTTTAGTGATGGTGTGGGGCACTACTTTTCTAGCATAGATCTATGATGATCTATATGAGATCCACTACCATGGGTAGAAAGGATTGGGTTGCAGATTTATATTCTAGGTATGGGTATGGTAACACATAGTCGTGGAGTGACCATAAGGGCTATCTTAGATGACGTGAGCATAGTTTACGTATGGGAAGATATGATATGGTATCCTTTGGAAGCAAGGCCAAGAGAGGGGTCATAGCCATCGGTATGCAATTATTATTGATCACTACACAAATTAATTCACACATCTCAGGGTAGAGGAGATTACTTGGATACCATATAGGGATTATGTAGCATGGCTTGAGGCTAAGGTACAACTTCAATGGGTATGATGAGAGAGATGGCTAGTTGGTTGACACATGATAAATTAAGGGTATTTCCCCTATGCTCATATGATGTGGTATTTTGGGCTATTCCATGGGTTTCCTAGTGATCTAGTGATCTACCAAAACCATGGGGATGAGAGGATACTTACTTAACTTGTAGTGTACATATTTGAAGAGGATGCAGATCTTATAGAGGTCAATTTTGAGGTAGATTATGTAGGGACCATAAAAGAGTATGACTCCTAATGAGTGATACGCCAGTGGTGATGGGATGGACTTATAGGAGCTGGTATATATGCAATGACAAAGGAGGATCATGGGGAGGCTTAAGATGAGGCTCCAGCTGAGGAGGAGCTATACCTAGGTAAGTGACCTTATGATGAGACAGAATTAGGAGAGTGACATATGTGTCACTAGATGGATGATAAGTGTATGGATAGTATGGCTATGTATGATCATCAAGATGATTACAATGAGGATGATTTCGATGAGTAGGGTGTGTAGATATAGTTGGCAGCACAAGATGTCATCATTACTAAGCTACAGGGTGATCTAATCATAGAGAGACATGAGTGTGGGGAGTACACATAGGAAAGTATTGTCATATAGGCACAGGTGAAGGCTACTAAAGCAAATATTGATACGTAGTCCAAAAATTTAGTTGCTCTTCAATCATAGGTTAGAGTAGGGAGCTCGAGCCAGGGTACATCTAGTAGTGGTAATATAACTAGGCTATGGGAGGAGGTGATACAACTTCAAAATTTACTAAATGACTACTAGGCTCATCATTAATAGGAGCATCATAAACATAATATTTATAGGATGAGGTAGGACATCTTTGAGGGTGCTTACCAACTTGTCCTTCTGCTAGTGGGTCCTAGTAGAGTAAGAGGAGTGGTACAGGGTAGTCATTTGTGAGGATGAGGACTCCTAGCTCTATGAGGAGATCAGATAGGGTAAGGGGGAGTAGATTAGGGAGCTCTTTATGAGCAATTATTGAGGGTGACAGTGAGAGTTATGGTATCGGTCTTGCATGACCATGGCTTTTAAGGCTTTTTAGCTCTTTTTTATTTTTGGGATTGTGAGGTTTGAGGACCCACTTGATTGTAGACTATGGGCAATTTTTGGATCATGATATTTCTTTTTGACCCATACATACATACATACACACACATATATATTTATATATATATGAGTTTCTCTATTGTCATAATGTGTTTCCTTACTGCTTTATTAGATGTATGAGAAGCTTATGTTTAATGTACTGATGCTTTTAAGGATGCTTATCATGTATGCATGTATTGTAATATGATGTGATTTGATGATATATACATGGGTGTATGCATAATGAAATGGATAATTTGTTAATCTGTATGATGAATTATGAGTATTATTTGATACACAAGATGCTAGCATCATAGACTGTATAAAGTTCATCTATTCATTTTCAATGTTATCGTAAGATTATGTAATGGATTGTGAAAATGTAAACTGATAAACATGTGATAAAGTGGTATGCAATGGAATGAATAGTAAGATGTTATAGAATTTCCTTGATGCTTTCATGAAACTCAAACACTCTAGTGACATAGTTAATAGTTGTATATTAACCATGCAAGACTTTTTGGAAAGGTATAAATCTGCTAGGATGACCAAGATATTCAATATCCCTATGTGCATGTGAGTTCATTTTTATTATAACGCATAAAGTTACCCTAGTGCCAAACAGGATTTATGCAACCCATCTATACTAAATATCACCTTGTGAGTATCATAATCCTTATTTTTATACGTAGTTGGATTATACCATTCGGTAATACAATCTACCAAAATCCAACTCATTCGCAAGGTAACATTGGTCTATAGAAAAATAGTTTTCTAATATGATAGACATATCATCATGTGTAAGGATACCACCATTTCTAGGTAGGCTTGATGCCACCCAACCTGTAATGAGGATCACGTTATGGTTGTCAAATGTTGAGAATTCTAGGGAGTCAAGTTTAGTTGTCTCTTATTTTCTTTTATATTTGAATTGATATAGGGATTTGATCATTTTTATTTGATGATCAAGGGTTTTTTATAGTGGTTAGAACCACTATTTATTTTACTTTTTGCTTTTGCTAGTGGTAAAAACCACTTTTTATTTTGTTGATTTTTACTTTTGTATTTGTTTATTTTTGGATACTTGCCCAGATTTGGAATGATGTAAGGGATTTTTATTGCTTTGGTTAGGGATGATTTTTTCCTTTTATCAATTCTAAACATTTTTGAACCATTCGCATAGGGGGATGAGCAAGGTAAACTTTTTGCTCAAGGTAATCAGGACCACTTTGTAGGTTTCATATTTCCTTGTGCAAAAATTGGATTTATTAATGTGAGAATATGTTGGGATTATGACGTATACAAGGTACAATCAAACAATGATGCTACCTTATAAAAATTAGGATAGCTTTCTACAAAATCTAAAAATAAAACTAGAGATGGTTGAGTGACTGAAAACCCTCATGATATCTTATAACAAATGACCAGGTGAGGGGAAACATAAACAAATACGAAAGGTGGGAAATATAAATGGAAATGATAAATGTAATTTATATGGGTGCTAATAATGGTTTTTGAAAAAAAATATTTTGAGGGATATCTATTGTACAGACTTGGTACTAGATATGTATGAGCAACTCTAAAATACAAAATGCAATGATGGGTATGCTTAATACAAGTGATTGTATTTTGATATTTTCATGATGTTTTTAGATTTTTATTAATATATATATATAGTTGACCAATGGGCTTAATAGATACCACTGGAGCATTTTGGTTGACCAAAGGGTTTATAGATACCTTTGGGGATTTTTGGGTGACCAAAGGATTTATGGATACCTTTGGGGCTTTTTGGATGACCAAAGGATTTATGGATACCTTTGGAGATTTGTGTTTGGGTGACCAAAGGGTTTATGGGTACCTTTGGCACTTTTTGGGTGACCAAAGGGTTTATCGATACCTTTGGAGATTTTTAGGTGACCAAAGGGTTTATAGATACCTTTGGATATTTTTAGTTGAGCAAAGGATATATAGATATCTTAGGGGCTTTTTGGGTGACCAAAGAGTTTATAGATACATTTGAGTATTTTTGGGTGACCAAAGGGTTTTTAGATACCTTTGGGGCTTTTTGGCTGACCAAAGGGTTTATAGATACCTTTGGGGATTTTTGGATGACCAAATAATTTATAGATGCCTTTGGGGATTTTTGTATGGGGTGCAGTTCTTTACGCATGAAAATACCGTAGGTGAAGGATATTCAAGGGTTCAGGTTCCTCAAGTCTTTCAATGGAAGCTAGGTGATAAGTTCCATGTCCAATATGACTAGTAATTTTATATGGACCTAACCATTTTACCATAAATGTGTCCCGTAGATGGGGCTGCAAGTTAGAGTTATGTTGGTTCTCTTTTAAAAAAGATCACAAACTTGAAAATATCTAGGATGGACTTTCATGTTATAGGATCTCTTAAGTTGGTCTTGATAAAAACATAGGTGCTCAAGAGCATTAACTAATCTTTCATCAAGTAAAATTAATTGATCTAGGTGAGCCTACCACACAACATCATTATCAATGAACCCTTGCATGGATATGTGCAATGATGGGATTTATAGCTCTAAAGTTATGATAGCCTCAACACAATACACTAGTGAAAATAGATTTGCCCCAATGGGTATCTGAATACTAGTGTGATAGGCCCAAAGGGCAAGGGGTAATTGAGTATACCAATATTTATGATTATCCTTAACAATTTTATTTAAAATGGTAATTATTGTTTTGTTTTATGCCTTATATTTCCCATTGGCTTATGTATAATAGGGCGTATAGAAGTTGTGCTAGATATTATATTTGGTTTTTAATGCTAGCACATCTTTATTATTGAAATGTAGCCCATTATCTAAAATTATTTTGGATAGAATATAAAAATGACTAATTATCTTATGTAACATGAACTCCACAATGCAAGGCCCAATCATCATGGTAAGAGGAATCACTTCCACCTATTTTGTGAAATACTAGGTAATCATAATGATGAACATGTGATGACCTAAGGAAGGGATGATATTTTCTCGATTAGTTCAAACTCCCATTGCATAAAATGCAAAACTGACTTAATCAGTTGTAAGGCCTGAGAAGGTACGTATGTCAAATTAGCATGGTGTTGATAATTTATGCACTTCTTAAAATAAGTACAATAATCTCACTCTAAATTTGGCCAATAATAGCCCATACAAAGAAAGCACTTTGCGAAGGCCATGGCCTTAATGTTGAGGTGCAATGGCCTTAATGGGTTAATAGGATCATGCAAGGGTGCAATAAGATCTATGGAAATCATGTTGATGGATGGATGATATCCATTGGATGGGTGGTTTGTTTTGTTGAAAAGAGGTTATCGCAAGATATGTGGGATTGGTTGCGGTGGAGGTGGAATGATTTATGATGGTTGATGCGAAAGAGGGTGTGTTTGCTCCTCAAGTGGTAGTATTTGTCTCCAGATGGGATGTGATAATGGGAACACACATAGATAGAAATATTATTTGTCATCCAATAGGATTAAATTCTTGTACTTCTCATCTAAAATAGGGTAGTTAATAGGTGTTGTACCATAATATGATTCATCATTAGTTGTCCATTCTTAAGGAGGACCTTGATCCTCTTCCCAATTGCTTTATGGAAGAGTATGAAAACCTTCACCTTCATCATAGGATCAGGTGAAATCATGAGATATCCTTTGATCTATAATAGATATGGGGAAATAATCTCTCAAAGAGTGGACATGATTAGGATTGTCATAAGGATCTCATACAAGCTTATCCCTATAGTTCAAACCGAGGTGCTCTAAACTATTTTTGAGGATGTTGAGAGGTACATGGTTGTTTTATCCTCAGCTAGACTTATCATATGGTATTTGATATTGTGACTAGAAATGAATGTGATTACCTTACTCGTACAACCCCAAAACATAACCATGCCAATTGTAGTGATGGAGACATTACATGGCAAAATTAGGATTTGACATATAATTTATATCCTGAGTAAAGGGTTCATCATTCTCTTCTTATTGAGAAAATAGTTTTATACCATATTCAATACCCCCATATATGAAGTTTGTTTGATTTAGAGGTATGCCTAGAGGTACAATAGTACCTATGGAAATGTAAGATCGTACCATGTTTTGTATTGTCTCAGTGGCTATAACTATTGTAATATTCCTCACTAGGTATTCTCCTAAACTTGTGGTAGCCAAATGGACTGTGACCTATGATGGTGAAGATGGAGGAGATGGAAGCGAGGCTTGAGATGACTCAATGCTTACCTCATGAGTGAGTTCCTCATTTTCTATACTAGGAATTTCTTCTGTGGAAATGGTAGAAAATATTAGAGGGATATCGTCAATAGGCCTATTTGACATGCTCCTTTGAGGAGGATTTGATAATGACAAAGGTATATCATAAGGTACCAATGATGAGGATGGTATAGAAGAATATGGTAATGTCTCAATCGAAGGCACTGGTGAAGGACTTAGACCTCAAATGGATGTATTCAATTGGAAGTCCAAATGAGTTGATGGTAAGTTCAACTCAAGGATTTACTACACCAATTTGTATAATTTTAAGGGATCAAGGTCTTAGAGATGACATGTACTTTCCCTTTGCAGGTGTACTTTAAAAATTTGTTAGCTATGGATGACACACACTTCATGTCCCTAATACAAGGTATACCCAACAAGATATTATAAGCCATTATACCCTCCAATATGTGACATAATTTTGGTATGGTTTTTCATCCCACCTAAATAGGTAAGACTATAGTGTTAACCATTGAGCATAGAGTGTTTTTTAATGCTCAAACGATATATGTGGATGCAAAAATATGGGATGCTAGAAAATCTAGATGTTTTGGAGCACTACTGGTGATAATATTGTTTGAAGAACCTATATCAATTAGAACTCTTTTGTAAGATGTTCCATTTACACATGCAATGATGTGTAAGGGAGGATAAATTGTGTTATGTGCTATTTTTTTGAGATCATTTTCATAAAATATGATTACTAGTTATTTGCACTGTTGAATGTGCCCCATAAAATTTATAATGGAGTTAGACTCCTAGGGCTGCAGTTCAATCAACCTAAGGATATTGATGAGGTAGATATTTTTGGATAAACTCATAGATGGATAATTGGACTGATGTTGTTTTTAAGCTTTGAGGAAGCTTACTCTTTGTGGTGACCACTAGATGAGGTGGAATGCTTTGCACTAAAGATGGATAAGGTTGTGGCATAGAGGGAATATCATTTGGAGCTATAGGCGGTGCAACTTGATTTGGATAATACCCATTCCTTGTCACAATGTTAATAATTTTGAAGAGACCTTGTTTAGGGACTGTCACATGGACCTCGTTTACCTGCTTTACTTGATTTACCAGTACCTCATGAGTAGGAAATGGATCTTTAAAAATCCCCATATGTTGATTATTCTTTGAGAATTATTAATTGTAAGAGCATTCTTATCGATCATGTCTTGTACTAGGTGTTTAAATCCATGGCACACTTTCATGTCATGGCCATTATGCCTATGGTACTTATAGTAAATATCTTCATGACATCACTTAGACTATGGTTTATTCGGGTCTACAACCCAGGTCTTAGGTAGAGTAATTATGTTGGCTACACATAGATGATCTAATAAGGAATACATATACTCGTGAAAGGTATGAATTGTTGCATTAGGTGATGTTGCTAATTTTTAACTTGATTCATCTGAGTATTATTATTATTGTATCTTGTAGGAGGAGGGCAGGCCTAATGGTTAGCCTACTAATGTGGTGTTGGTTGCATAGGCCTTGGAATGCTAATGACAACTTGATTAACTGCTTCCAATATTGGTTGTGCTGGATTACCTTTTGTGTTCTTATTCCACTCATTTTTATGAGGTTTTATAATCTTTTCTTCTTGAATCTTGATTTCTTTAAATGTTCTAGCTTGCGCTATAGCATATTCAAGAGTTTGATATTGTTGGATTTGTAGCAATAATAAAATTAGCTTCAAAAAACACTTATGAAACATATGAGTCAACTCCAAAACGGGCAATAGATAGGGTAGATTAATGAGAAGTGTTTGCCACCTATTGCCATAATTTATGATTGACACATCATCATATTGCTTCAACCCTGTGAGGTTTGTTAAAGTCACTTTTCACTTAGTGTTAAAGGTAAAACATTCTAGGAATGCATCTGTAAATTATTCAAAGTTATGTATGTTTTGTCTTGGAAGTTGATTGTACCACTCTACGACAGGGCCAAGGAGGGTAATAAAAAAATTTCTCAAAATTAAGGCATCATTATCTTGGATATTGAAGCATTGGTTCTTAAACCTAGTAACATGCTCATGTGCATCTTCCTCTTCTTTGAAACTAACCAGCTTGGGCATTTTTAAATGCTCTAGGTATGGAGGGGAAGGTATTTATGGATGAAGTGGTTGACTGTGAAGTTGGTACAAAGTAGACTTTTAAAGCCTAAACCCAAAGGTATTATTTTCTATTGTTTCCATGTGTTCCAGTAATGCTCTATATGCATCAGAGGATTTGATCTCCTCTTCTTTTCTTTGGACTTACGAAGGAGGGTGAGGAATGTTGAGCATATGGCATGGTGGTTGAATGTCATCTATCACGCCTCCATAAGGTGATTCTAGATATTCCTCTTCTTGCTCAAGATCATCATAGGCTCTATACGGTATTTGCTGAATTGGCCCACAAGGAGGAACAAATACCTACAAAATGTGATCTATTTTTGGCCTGGGAGGTAAGTCCCAATTAGGCATAGGAGGTTGAGGAGGCAACATTCAGTTAGGCCTAGGAAGCTTATTTTGATTAAACGTAGGTTGCCTTGTATGAACCCCCTGTCTATGAGTACTTGGGGTAGGAACCTCATTACGTAAGGTCTATTGAATTTGGTGTTCAATTATTTATATTTATAACTGATGCTAGAGATCCAAGCATTGTTTATCTAGTTGAAGATGATTAAATTAAGCTTGGTGATCAACATACATTTTGAAAACTTGATTTATCTAATCAATTGTATGAGGTCTATTACTACTAGGATTATATCCATGGGGTCTATCTTGTTTAAGAGGATCTAAAATATCAACTACGAGCTTCCATAGATCAAGAGAAGTTTCATTCACTTGAGACTCAAACCTAAATAGACGTTCTTTATACTCATCTGGCATAGAAGCACATCATGCTTGCATGGAAAAATATGATCGAGGATAATCAGGATTCTCCTTGGGCCTTCTTTCATAAATAAGAAAGGAAAATGCTAAATTTTCTCACCCATTATGATGCATATCATACTCATATTTGTACTTGTATTTTTGAGACCTATTAGGGAGTTTTAAGGGCGTAATTTTATTATTTGGCCATTTCCATGGTGAATACTCTTCATATTGCACGTATATGTGCAAGGTAGACCGAGTAACACATGGATGTGTGGTATTGCTCTATTTTTTTGTGTCTCAATGCACAATTACCATTCTTGATAGAAGGTGTGCACAATGTCTATCTATATAAATTATATTTCTTGATTAGGAATGATACCTATAGGGGTATCCTGTGTAGGGGTCCTTTGTTGGTTAGGTTCCTAATTTGATATTCTATGACTTGGGTGAGTAGGAGACTACCGAGGAGGTATAATCATATTTTTAGGGTTAAATAAGAGATACTATATGCCTCCTTGCCTACTCTTCATAGTGCCAGCCCTTGAATAAGCTTGGTTGTGGGTGCATACCATAGCTACTTTGATCCAAACCCTACATGATAATATATTTTACAAATTTTAATGATGCAACACACAAGAATAAAAACACACAATAATACAAGTGTTTATCTCTTTTAAACATTTTATATTTGTTCCCTAAGACTATTTGGTGTGTTTTGATTTATTTTTTGTAAAGAGATCTATTTTCACATGTTTTGAAAATGGTTGATGTAACTATCAATTTTTTTAAAGGATTTCACCTATATACTCATAGCTCGACAACCAACAATGAAATTTTGGTCATTTAAACCCATTAAAGTATGGATATGAAGCCCATACCCAATAAAGAAGTACAGGTCCTACCAGTCCTCACCCATATTGACCGTGGGTAGCGATACATCCTTTGAAGAGGAATGCATGCTATTTTCCATGGCTACAATGATTCTTGGAGTTGACTTTGGCCAAAAATAAGGTTCATATCATGCAATCCAATGGATGGATATGAAGCCCACCATAATTGATATCTATTAGTTATTGATGACAATGTTCCAACTCGCTAATATTAAAATGTGACGTGGTGTATGTGGTTTCTTTTATACTTAAAATAAGAAGTAAAAAAAAGAGCACTTAATGATACTTCAGTAAATGCAAAATAAGGTTTCACTTTCACAAGTATTTAGTAAATTATGGAACCTATGAAATGCATGTCCTATATGGCAATCTAACCACTATGTAGGTCACTCATAATTAAACCACACAAGTGCATTTCTACTTATTTTTCATTATATTTTTCTTATTTTTATTATTTTTGTAATTAAAGAAAAGCAAAATCTACCTTTCAGGCAAACAAGGAGAGAAAAAAATTAAATTTATTTTTTTGTAAACTATAAAAATATCAAAGTAAGGCATAGATACTTATCTTAACATCCTAATATACTGCTATTATAGAGCATAAATATGGTGCACCTAGCAAAGGGAAATGAAATGCATCTATTGTTGTATTTAAGAATTTAAAAGAAACATTAATGTAAGCATGATGATGACAAATAAATGAAAGAAATGGAAGGTTCTACTTATATTAATCTACTTGCCAAATGCACGGTTACAAAACATCCCTTTTGAGGGCTCTTAATTGATACAATTCATTACAATGTTCAAAGGATATAATCATTTCAGAAACTCGAGGTGCACTTTTATTATCTTCCTCACATTCATGAATTGAAGAGAAGGCTTTTTGATACTTCTACAATCATATATCCATATTTGAACTTGTAGCTCCTTCCTTGTGTTATGAAATACTTGTATCTACACACAACAAACTAAAATTTATTAATAGCATATGCAGATTAAGATGAAATCAAAGAAATGCATGCAATATTGAATATAAAAGGTGAAATAGGTGGTGCAAAACTATTCCAAATTGAACCAAAACTTAGCATAATGCATATTGTCTACTTTAGGAATGATCTATTTAGAAATTAAAAGAAAATTGTAAGCAAAATTTATGGTCATCCCTGGGTGTTCCAATTGGGTCAGTTATAATGAAAAACCTAATTGATAGTTCAATACTGCTCCAAATTTCATAAAATTATAGTATGATGCATATAAAATACTCTATAAATGATCTACATTGAAATTGACCCAAAATTATATGCCCCTTCATGGAAAACCTTGGGTGTTCCAATTGGTATTGTTAACTATCCTAGGTGGGGACGACCACCAAACTTTGTGGTTTTTGCCACCAATTCCTCTGTGATCTGGTTCAAACTACTTCTAGGGGTGTTGTCATAAAATTTGATAATCTAATTCATAGAAATGTATGGGTTTTAGAATGTATTTGTGTAATTGGTATCACTTGCAAATATCCTTTGATGGATGGATATTTCAAGGGCAAATACATGGGTGAAAGGGAGAGTGAATCTTGGTAGCACTTCGTTGCAAAATATTGCAAGGACCTCTTCCCAAAATTGGGTGTAATGAATCCACTTTATAGCCCAAGAGGGCATAGTATAAAAATTGGTAAGCTAGGGCATGCAAGGTAGGTGTCACCATTTTTCCAAAGCCTTGTCATGCATTGGGTGGGAGAAGCCTTCAATTTGGGCCTTCAATTTGCAGGTTTTGATGGACTTGGAAGAATTTCAATATATCCTAGATAATTGGGTGGGATAAATGACAAAATTTTATTACCATTTATCCTACCCTTGATATTTTGAGGGTCCTAGGTGGTACGGGCATGAACTATGGCCATATTTGGGTGGGACGACCATGGCTACATGGCCCAAAACTTCCAATTAGTGGAGTAGAACTTCCAAAAAGTGGGGTAGAAATTTACAAAAGTGGTTAGGACCAACATTTAACCCTTGAGGGTTGCCCAAGGGAGCCATATGGTGTTGATAAGATTAAATCATTACAGTCTAATTGGATTGACATGAATTTAGTGTCTACAGATACCCATTTTTGAGATGTATTGTGTGTGACACAATGTAGAGCAAAAATATATGAGTAAACTATCAAATAATTAATGTTATTTAGTAACCTAACTAGCTTTAGATGCCCCAATTGTGGAAGAAGCATGCATTCTTGGAATATTTGCTTTTGACATAATTGAAGGATTTGGTTCAAGTACAACCTTTCACATCATGTTTACTTGTTATTGGACTTTTTTTAGTTCATCAACAGGTTAGTGCCTATGATCCTTCATTCTTCGAGAATGAAAAGTAGTTGTGTAATTAATTTTTATTGTTTTCTTCCCTAAGTAGGGGCATGATTGTATTTGGCAATGACTTGTTTGAATGTATGCAAGTTGCACTTTTAGTGTTTAAGTGTTGATTTTGATTATGAATTTGTTAATTACGACTACCCCTCAAGTGATGAGTTGATGAGGGCATGACCAGTTATAAATAAAAAATTCACTTGACCAATATGACCTTACTAGGGTTACTTTAGCTTTACCCATTATAGTATTTCTTGGTTTTGTGAGAATTTGGATCATTTTGTTGATATTTCATGGAAGAAATGAAATAAATACCTTATTCCCATGGGGTGGTCTAAATGCAATGGCCTTATTAGTGATTTAAGTAGAAAATTTTCAATTCATCAATGAATTATTTTGGTTCAATATTTATCCTTTGTGAATTTTATCAGTTTTAACCTATTTTTGATGGTTTTTAAGCCTTTTTCTTTATTTTTTCTTTTGTGGTGTTGTTTTTTTTTGTGTTTCCATTGTTTTTAAATTTTTATTTTTTATGATATTTCATAGAATAAAGGAAATGAATACCTCATTTTCATGGAGTAGTTTGACTGCAATGACCTTCTTGGGGATTGAAGTGAAGATATTTTAGTTCAACTATGAATAATTTGGTTCAAGTAGCCTTACAGTAATTTACTCATATTGACATATTGCATGGAGTGCAAGTCACTGCAACCACCAATTTTATAGGGTAAATAACTAAATACAAGGCTCACTTGAGATTTTTATTTATTTGATTTTTTTATTGATTTTATGATTTTTTATGATTTTGGACCGATATATATTCTCAATTGTCCTTTATGAAGATCCTTGTGTGAGAAAATATGTATATTTATATTTGCTTCTTGGTTTGTTGATGCATTTATGGATTCCCTATCATGGATGCATGTATTGTAATATCATGTTAGTTGATGATATGTACATGTGTGTATACATAATGAAATGTATGGTTTGCTAATTTGTATTGATGAATTATGAATACTATTTGACACACTAGATGCTAGCACCATAGACTCAATAAAATTCATCGATTCATTTTCAACACTATCATAAGATTATGTGATAGATTTAAAAAATTTAAATTGATAAACGTGTGATAAAATGGTATGGAATGGAATAAATAGTAAATGTTGTAGAATATCCTTGATATGTTCATGAGACTCAAACACTCTAGTGAACTAGTCAAAAGTTGTATATTAACCATGCAAGAATTTTTGGTAAGGTATAAATCTGATAGGATGACCAAGATATTCAATATACCTATGTGTTCATGTGAGTTCATTGTTATGATAATGCATAAAGTTACCCTAGTGCCAAACATGATTTATGCAGCCCATTTGTACTAAAGATAATCCTGTGAGTATTATGATCGTAATTTTTATAGGTAGTTTGATTAAACCATTAGGTGATATAGGCTACCAAAAGCTAGATCATCCGCATGCTAACATTGGTCTATACAAAATTAGGTCACTAATGTGAAAGATATATCATCATGTGTAAGAATACTACCATTTCTAGGTAGGCTTGATGCCACCCAACCTGTAATGAGGATAACCCTATGATTATCAAATGCGAAGAATTCTAGGGATTCAAGTTTTTTTTTTTTTTTTAAAGCAAAAAACCCCTTGTGGTGCCGCATTGGTCTGAGAGACTACGAACAAGGGGTTATACACCGTCAAAGTAACCCGGGAGTTGCACCTGACCCTACCCACACCAACATTATCAATTGGATTTTGGATACCCAATTCAGCTTTTTGGTACGGTGGAGATTTGAACCTGGGACCTCCCTTGGAGGATTGTCCTCTCCTCTCCAACTCACCTACAACACCTGGATTTCAAGTTTAGTACTCCCTTTTTTTATTTTATTTTTAAATTGATCTAGGGATTGCTCATTTTTTTTGGTGAGCAAAGTATCTTGGTAGTGGTGATAACCACTGTTTATTTTACTTTTTTCTTTTGTTAGTGGTGAAAACCACTTTCTCTTTTGTGGAATTTTAGCTTTTGTATTTGTTTATTTTTGGATACTTACCTATATTTGGCATGAGGTAAGGGATTTTTATTGCTTTGGGTAGGTAGGATCTTGTACTTTTGACAATTCTAATTATTTTTGAACCATTCGCATAGGGGGATGAGTGAGGTAAACTTTTCACTTAAGGTAACTAGGACCACTTTGTAGGTTTCATCTTTCCTTGTGCAAAATGTGGATTTCTTAATGTGAGAATATGTTGGGATATGACGTATACAAGGTACAATCAAAGTAGAACTCTACCTTCTAATAATTAGAATAAATTTCTAAAAAATCTCAAAACAAAAGTAGAGATGGTTGAGTGACCGAAAACCCTAATGATAATTTTTAACAAATGATTAGGTGAAGGGAAACAAACACATACGAAAGGTGGTGAAATTTGAATGAAAATGATAATTTTAATGTAGATGGGTTTTAAAGATGTATTTTAAATTCTACATAATATAAAACCATACAGGTATCTACCTATATCAATATTAAAATATTTTTGTTTCCCTACAATTAAAAAGACTATATAATGATCACAAATAAGATAATATTCTACATACAATTTGTATTCTTCATAACAAAAACAATTAATATAATATATTTACCGTATGTTAATCCCTAGACTTTATTTTTTCTTTCTCTTATATTTGATAAAAATATAAAACAACACAATCATATGGTTTTCCTTGATGTTTATGAGATCTTGTTCACTCTCTATAGCAGTAATTATAGAACACATATCATTGACCAATGATGAATTAATATTGAAAATAAATACAACTAAATATATTATTTACTAGATAACTAGAATATTTGTAAAATATAGAAATAAGTATCCAATTTTTCTTATTTATTTCCATGACACAATAAATATTCTTTATAAAGCATTTGGATGTTGATAATATTTTAAAATCATAATTCGTTACAAGCGGATTTAGAGAGCTAAATCCTTATCCCTTTCCTAGTGCTTTTAGCGATGTAAAAGGTTTAAAATGATTATGGCATGGTGGTTATAGGGATGGACTGTGCAAATATTTGTTGGATGGATTCCAGGGTTGACAACATAGAATACTATGGCAGCCATAAAAGTGGGATAACCTGCCTAGATTCGTGGCGGCTACCGTTTCCACCATGTAAATTAGAAAAATTGATTTCTTTTGACAAAGTTGATTTTGAAGGATGGCTAGTATATAGACTTGGTGCTAGACATGTATGATCAACTATAGAATGCAAAATGCAATGATGTGTATGCTTAATGCAAGTAATTGTATAATGCATCAATATGAAGTGCAATGCAATGTAATATTTTTGTATTTTTGATATTTTAATGATATTTTTGGATTTTGATTTATATAAATATATACATTTGACCAATGGGCTTGGTGGATGTCATTGGGGCTTTTTGGGTGACCAAAGTGTTTATGGGTACCTTTGAGGATTTTTGGCTGACCAAAGGGTTTGTGGATACCTTTGGGGCTTTTTGGGTGAGCAAAGTGTTTATAGATACCTTTGGGGATTTTTGGGTGACCAAAGGTATTATAGATACCTTTGGGGCTTTTTAGGTGACCAAACGTTTTATAGATACTTTCAGGTCTTTTAGGGTGACCAAAGGGTTTACATATACCTTTGAGGATTTTTGTGTGATGAAAGGGTTTATAGATACCCCTAGGGATTGTTAGGTGACCAAAGGGTTTATAGGTACCTTTGGGGATTTTTGGCTAACCAAAGGGTTTATATATACCTTTAAAATCCTCAAATTGCTTCATTTCTTGTGATGTAAATAGTGGGAAAGGTGTGACACCTTGGATATCCCCAGTATATACTGTGATTGATGCAATGTGATTGGATTGGCTAGGAGGAGTGATATAAATTGATCTCCCCTATTATGGCAGGTAATTCTGGGTAATGCCAATATCTCTATGAGGTAAAATGAATGACCCGTTTTTGGATAAAGCTTTCTTATTCATAATATCTTGTACCACGTGTCTAAAAATATGAATATCACTAATGCCATACCCTTTCATTTAGTGATAGACATAAAAATGATCCTCCCTATATTATTCATATCTGGTCCTATTTAGGTTTAACAAGGGTATATCTAGCAAGACGATTGTCTTTGTTTCTTGCAAGTTATAAAAAATGGTTGACATGGATTTAGATAACAAAGTCTAGGTATGACATTGATGCTTTAAATAAGGTGAACATTGTTGAATTATTTTATTAGGTGATGGGTTTATATGTATCTTAGTCACCTATTTAGGTTGCTCTTTTTGAATCCCATCTATAGGTAACAGATCCTAAAATATACCAATTTATTGATTGTTAATTTGAATATCATTCTTGTCAAGAACATCATGTACCTTGCTCTTGAATGTGATACATGAATTAATGTTATGACCATTTACTTAATGATAAGGATAGTATTGGTCTTATTTATACCACCAAGATTTAGAATTATTGGTGTACGAAGGTAAAAACCATGCATCTAGACTATTGCAAGCATGTAACAATATAATAAAAAAAATAAAGTAACAATTTGAACAAATAAAATATATCCAATAAAATATGGTTGCCCTTTTATTAAAAATGATAAATCTTGGTTACAATAGCTCCCTTTGAGGGTGTCACTCAAATTGATACAATTTTTACAAAAATTGAGGTCCCTCAACAAGGATAGATGCACTCAAAGGGTCTTCACTTCGACACCAATTTACGTTAGGGCTTACTAGATGTCTCATTACCCAATGTTCGAAGGGAATGTTTTGAATGCAACTTATTCGTGGACAGATTCGTTACTACATGCAAGGAAACAACAATAAACATTTAAAGTATATGAGGCCTCTCAATATGAGTCTTATTCCACAAATCTACATGAAATAGTATGAAAGCATAAAGAAAGCATGAAAAAGTATAAATGGAAGAAAAATATGTCTATTACAATGCTTATAAAAAGTGAAAATATGATAAAATAGTAAATATAAACTAGGGTAAACTATCGATGTATAAATGAAGGTAAGTCTACATTAGAAACTGAAGAAACTACATATCAAACCCTAGCCACTATCGCTCAGGGTGACTATACCTGCAGGTAGTTGTCAAAGACATCAACTGCAAACTATGATATTTTCTCCTCGTATCAGGTTTTGCGACTCATAAATCCCAAGTTGAATTGATGTTGAATATTTTTGGTGTGTCTAAACATGGATTTGTGAGTGAAATATCTTATTTGTAGTATATTGAAGGCAACTAGATGATTTACTTCTCAACCTTGTGGAAACTTTATTGTTAATTGTATGCTTAGTGATCTGCAATTAGGCAACACTTCAACACTCCTCATAGGGCTATCACTTTGTTGATCAATACAATAGGGGTTCACTACATAAAATTTGGAATCATATGTGTTCCTATGAGGGTGCATATATAGGCCTTCCAAATTCCAAATCTTGGCTTCTTGGAGAAGTCAAGATCTAGATTTGCATGAAACTAGTCGTTGGGGGGAAAGGCCTAGTTCTAGACTTGCATGGGAGTGCTAGTTAGGAGGAACTATGGGATATTTGTACCAAAAATTGCTCAAGTCCAATGTAATTTTATTTATCATGCATTATTTGGGGCCATATTTCATGGCCAAATTTATCTCAATGGTAGTCGATGTCCATAGTAGTGACTAGCTCATAGCCAATCTAAGCTTTAGTGGCTAGGCTGGTAGCCACTTTGGTTGATAGCGATTGTGCCTGAATAGGTCATAATTACCCCTAGTGATTGTTAGAACCACTTATATCTCTTTGAAAGGTCCAAGATCGTCATATGGTCTATAGAGGTTCCCATATGAGTAGTCTCCTAAACATGACATGTTTTAGGTGTCTACAAATACCTCTTTCTGTGATGCATTATGGGAAACACATCACTGAGTAAAAAAATAGACCACCTAAAGCCATATTGTAGGGTGTATTATGATCATTGATATGATCAATATTAGATGCCGCAATAATGGTAAAGGTGTGTATGTCTAAATCATTGCTTCCAATGACGTCAAATGCATAGTTTGCATAAGACTTTGAAGTACACTAGAGTCTCGAATTGTATTTAAATTAGGGCTAAATTTTCAAAGGTTTAAATTAGAATATTTGGTTTTGACCCAAGCAATAGGGTAAGTGTATGATAGATTTTAGCAATGATTTGTAATATGAACATGATTAACTTGATTAAGTTATCAATTGTTGATTTTGATTATGATTTTGTTATTATGACTACCCCCTCAAGCGACGAGTTGATGAGGAGAATACTAATGATAAAAGTGATGAGTCGCTTGACCAAGATGATTGATTTGGATAATTTAAGATGAATGCTTTTGTTGTTATATGGCAAGTCCTATTACAAGTGTTATTTCAACCACTAATAGTAATTGTACATCTCTATCCCACAGAGCAGTTTGACCACCATGACCTTCTTATGTAATCAAGATGATAGCAATTCCATTGAAGCTTGTGTTGAATCACTCAATGATCTACTAAAAATATCATGGAAGAAAATAAAATAATGCCTCATTACCCTGGTATAGTCTAACCACCATGGCCTTCTTTAGGATTTAAGTGAAGCATTGCAATTGAAGGATGACTAGTTTGGCTCAAATTTCCTTATGGTAATTTACTCATCTTATCAGATTGCATAGAGTACAAGTCATTGTAACCATCAAGTGTGTAGGGTAAATAACTAGATACGAGGTGCATTTGAAATTTTTGATATTATTTGATTTTTTTTGTTAATTTTGATGATTTTCGATGATTTGAATCAAATGAACTTATGGTAATTTACTCATCTTATCGGATTGCATGGAGCGCAAGTCACTACAATCGCCAAGTGTATAGAATAAATAACTGAATACAAGGCTCAATTTAGAGTTTTTTGTTATTTGATTTTGAATAACTTGGTTCAAATGACTTTATGTTAATTTACTCATCTTTCCAGATTGCATGGAGTGTAAGTCACTATAACCACGAAGTGTATAGAATAAATAACTAAATACAAGGCTCAATTGAAATTTTGATGTTATTTTTTTTTTTAAGTTTGCAATTTATGATGAGATTTGTCTCAAATGACGTTATGGTAATTTACTCATCTTGTTAGATTGCATGGAGCACAATTCATTGCAATCACCAAGTGTATAGGGTAAATAACTGAATACAAGGTGCACTTGAAACTTTGATGTTATTTGATGATGAATAATTTGGTTCAAATAACCTTACGGTAATTTAATCATATTTCTAAATTGTTAGGAGTGCAAGTTGCTCCAACCACTAAGCATGTAGGGTAAATAACTGAATACAAGGTGCATTTGAAATTTTGAATTATGTGAGTTTTTGTTATTTTTGAAAATTTTGAAAATTTTGGACCAGTAGATATGCATTAATGTCCATTATAAAAATCCTTGTAGTGATAAAATGTGTGCATTTACGGGATTGACAAAAAAAATAATGTGTCTTTGGAGCATTTTTGGTATGTCTGATATTGATAATGCTCCAATTGATGCTTGAAAATATTTTTTTTCTGATTTTATGTTATGGATGCAATGATGAATGCAACGCCTAAATGATGATGTGATTATGTTTATGTATGCAATGTACTGATGACATGCACTAAATAGATAATATATGTATGCTTAGATGCTATGATATAAATGTGTAGGTGCACTACTACGTATGCATATATAGATGTAATGCTTATTATTAAATGCATGTTTGATTTTGATTTAATTGTATGCATCTAATTTATGATGTTATGATATGGTAAATGTAATGTGTGTAATCCATTATTTACATGATGATGATCTAATGTAAATAAACATGTATGCTTTAATCACTTAAAACACAAGAAATGAATGTGATATAATTTTAACAATCTAATGGATGACACCACATAATATATAAAAAACATGAATGAAAATGATAAATCTTATCATAATAAAGGATCATTTTAAAATGCATAAATGAAATTATGAGTTTGAAATATATGTAATGATTTATGAGATGAGATGTTTTGTTGCTATTAGGGAATTTTTGAGGTTTTCTATGAGACTCAAACACCCTATTTGACTTATCAAAAGTTGTATAATGACCATACTAGACTCCTGAAAGATAAAAGTTTTTGTTATGAAGAACAAGATATTCATTATCCTTGTGTGTGCAAATAAATATATTATATGAGACATAATACTACCTCCTTGTGATGTGGTATTCATTCATCCCATTGTTGTAATGAGGATCACCAAATGTTCATCATGATCCTAAGTTTAGACAGATTTGGACTAGACCACTAGGTAATACAAGCCATCTAAAGCTAGCTCATTTGTAAATTGCTTTGAACTACCCCAATACCAGGTGGGATTCATTTAACCCATTTTTGTATTTGGGATCACTCAATGACTTTGAGTATTGAACATTCCGGGGATTCAAGCTCTTCACCCCCTTATAGTGATGAAAATCACTATTTGTTTTGCATTTTTGTTGTTTTTTTTTTTAGCAAGGGATTTGATTTTGATTTTGGGATTTTGCTTATTTTTATGAAAACAAAGTATTTCTTTGGGTAGGGAGGAGTTTTTACTTTTTCCAATAATCAAAACTCTAGACCATGCACACCACAATATGAGCAAGTAAAAACCTTTTGCTTAAGATTACTAGTATCACTTTGTAGTGTTTATATTTCCTCGTCCTAATTAGGATTGTTAATGTGTTTAATTAGTGATGATATTTTGATATATGCTAGGTGCCATCAAAACTAAACCTCATCTACAAAATCAAAGATAAATTTATACAAATCTGAGAAGATCACTAGGTATGGCTAAATGACTAGAAAACCCTAGTATATTCCTTATTGCAATAGGAGGGGTTGTGTTAAAAAATATAGTTACTCACCAAGTATGGTTGAATGACCAGAAAACCCTAGTATATTCCTTATAGCAATAGGATGGGTTGGGTTATGGATGAATGAATATTTGAAGATGCATGATTGGCATACAAACCTGGTTCCATTTGCAAGATTAAAAACACAGTCTATCCTAATGTGAATGCAATGGATGCAACATGCCTAATGCAATGCAATTACATGAATGCAAATGCAAAATGTAAGATGCAAATGTTTTTATATTTTAATGTTTTCAATTATTTTTGTGTTTGACCTAATGGCTTATGATGCCTTTGGAGCTTTTTATGAGTTGACCAAAGGGCTTATGCTACCTTTGGAGTTTTTTGTAAGTTGACCAAAGGGCTTAATGTGCCTTTGGGCCTTTTTGTGAGTTGACCAAAGGGCTTGATGTGCCTTTGGAGATTTCTATGAGTTGACCAAAGGGTTTATTATGCCTTTGGAGCTTTTTGTGAGTTGACCAAAGGGCTTATGATACCTTTGGAGATTTTTGTGAGTTGACCAAAGGGATTATGATGCCTTTGGGACATTTTGTGAGTTGACCAAAGGGCTTATGATACCTTTGGAGCCTTTTGTGAGTTGACCATAGGGTTTAAGATGCCTTTGGGGATTTTTTTCATGTTTTTTTATTTATTTAGAATTTTATGATTTTTTTTTGGACTTTGATATTTTATGGTTTTTAAGGAGGAAGATACACTACCTCAGGTACCCCCAATGTGTGTGCCACTCAATGGAATGGAGGAAGATGTGATACCTTTGGAATCATCACCTTGTCTCATTTATTTTGATGTGGATGGTGGGGAAGGTACATTACCTTTAGGACCCCTAGTGTGCATGTTATCCACTATAATGTAATCAAATTTCTTAGGAAAAGTGACAAAAATCAACTCTCCCAATTGGAGGACAGACCTCTGTGGGGTGACCATATATTGGTGGGGTAAAATGAGTGAGCCATCTACATGGAGCTCATTTCATTATAGTAGGTTTTGGACCACCTTCTTGAATGAATAGTAGCCACAGATGTTATATCCATGTATACAATGGTAGACACAATAGAGGCTTTCACCAGGTTATCCAGTCTTAGGTATTTTTTGTTTAACCTCTGGTAATGTGAATGCATTTTCCTCGTAAAGGTTTGGAAATAAGGTTGTGGTAGTCATCTAAAATTAAACTACTTGATGATCTGGCTTGTTGGTTCAAGGTGGTATATGACCTAGGATGTGCACATGTGAAGATGTGTCCTGTATTTTGGAAAGTTGGGGCACTATGAATGAACCATATAAGGGGAAATCCCCACTATCTATGAGATATTGAACCACATTCCTAAATCTATAATAATTGCAAATTCTATGGCCCTCTATTTTATGATATAGATAGTAATGGTTCTCCATATAACCCTTAGGTTTAGATATATTTGGATCTAAAAGGTTGATGTTTGGTAAGGTAATGACCTTAGCTTCTTATAGCTTCTAAAAAAATTTCAAACATAGACTCCTTTAAAGGAGTCCAAATGCACTGCTATTGTTTTGCGCACTCCACCCGTATTGACATAGTTTGATGACCAGGATGAGACCTAGGTATTTCAATTGCTAGATTAGGGGGATCCTCTTACTTTTTGTGTACAAGGGATGGATTACTAATTGTGGTAACTTATTGTTTGAGAATCCGAAGCTAATTTTTTTCAAGCTTGTTATATACTATGGCTCTGAAACCTTGACATTATTGCATATCATGACCATTTTATATATGGTATAGACAGTGTAACTGTTCCTCATACCCTTGGGGTTTTGGATGATTTGGATTTAACTAGTGAACCTCAGGTAAGGTGATGGAATTTACGACACATAATCGATTAAAAATGATAATGCAAGCTCAAGAAACAAGGGATACTTTCCAAGTTTTTGGGGCATCTGAGTTGGCACTTGCTCTAGTTGAGATTTTTCATGTACCTGCATAGGAGGTAGTTCGACATTAGATGAGGGTTGCTTTTGTATTTCCTGGATCTCAAGTTGGATTAATATATATTAAAATACCTCATTTTTTTTATCCATTTGTGCCTCTATATTATAATGGTGATTTTGCATATGCTCCAAGACTGACAAGGCTCTCATGTGTATTTCTAGTGATTGGTTTGAAATACCATTGTCTACTAAAGGAGGTGAAAGAGTGGGTGCTAAATATCTACCAGGTAATTTTAAATCATCCATTTCCTTCATTTGAGTCAATGTGGATGCCTCATGATGATCCACTTTTTTAGTGGTATCCATATGCTCTAATTAGCTATCCATTTCACACTTTTATTTTACTTTTTATTGTTGAATATTGTAAGCCTGAGTACCCCCAATATGATGTGGGGAAAACACTTATTCTTTCTCTTGAGGAGGCACCATGATAAATGAGTTAGGGGTGACTAATTTCAATTGTTTTGGTACCTTCTATGTGGAAGCAACATCTGATTGCACCATATCTTGTTTTATTTGCTTTAGATTCACTCGGTCTTTTGAAATAATGTTAACGATCCCTACAAACTTGTGCAAAGGCACTTCAACATTTGGATGAGTTATGGGTGACTCCTCAACTTTTTGAAGTTGTTCTATTTCAATTGTGACAACTGATTTTTCCTCATGTTCATGTGAAGAATCAAGGATGGGATCAATAGGTAGCGACTCGATAGGAGGTTGATATAAATCCTTAATGTACTCACTGATAGACATAAACGTAGTGTTTACCTCTATATGCTCTCTAAATTCAATTTCATACAATCTATATATAACCACAATAGGTTCTTCCCTTTTGATAGGAGTAAGAGAGTCCTCTAATGACATGTTTGAGATAGCTATGAGAATATCTATGGTTACCTTCATCCATTTCTCATTGCTTAGAGAGATCAAATATGGAGGTGTAATGGGCAACACCATAGGTATGGTGGTGGTGAAGGTAAATTCATAAAAAACCATGGGGTTGCATCCAAAATCTAATTAACATCATTAGGTTTAGTGTTCAAATGTGTGGGTGATACAACAGGCTCCTACGGATGATTCATTGGCTTATAATAATTATAGGGATTTGTGTCCGCCTTAACTATATGGACCTTATTTTAATGAATGTACTTAATGCACTGATGCATTATGGATAGTATGCACTCCATGGATCTTATCCATGGAATTCCAAGTAGTATGTTATACTATATTTAACCTTTTAAAATGTAGCACAATGTAGGAATCATATTTTATCCCACATCAATGAGGAGGACTATTGTGCCTATTGTGGGAGATTCTATAAAATTAAAGGCTTACAATGTTAAGGTAGATGCTATAATGTTGGAAGGTAGAATGTTGAGATGTTTCAGTGCAGTGGTAGTGATGATATTAATGGACGAACTAGTATCAACCAAAATTCACTTGTATAAATCTGATTAATGCTAGCTATAATGTGCAATGGCAAATTGGGTTTTTTACTAGGGATTGGTTTAATTTCTTGTTTGTGAAAAGTAATCATAGGTTCCATGTATGGAATAATAGACTTTAATATTTTTAAGGAGTGTTATGAATTTTGAGAATTGATTAGATTCGACAATAATGCATATGGGCTAGGGAGTTCCTTGCTTCCCATCATGATATTTATCATACCGATACCACCCTCTTTAGGTGGGTCTTTATGCACCTTGCTTGCATGCTCCTTTTGATATTTCTTAACCTCATGATTGGGTAAGGGATATTTGAATATGTATGTTCATTGTTTATTGATAGCAAGAGGTTTGTTTGTATGCATAGGAGAATGACTATCTACCTACTTAGGAGGTAACTCTTGATGATGCACATGGTGCCTCATGTTGATTTTTTGCCTATGTGTAGCAGGTATGGATACCTCTTCAATAATTATCCCGTGTAATTATTATTCACATTCCCTTTATTCCAAGGTAGCTGATCCCTTAGGAACTATTCATACATGCATTGGTACTGTCTCTATTGTGCTTGTACCTCCTCTTGTTCGAGTATACCTATGCACTCTTGATTTACATGCAATGTATCCCTTTTGTCTTGGAGTATTTTATCTCCACTTCATTTGAGATCATCCCATCTATGTTGTTGCAATATTTGATCTTCCATGTATTCTTGATCTATATACTCATTCTCAATGCATAGGTCCTCTAATTGATCTTGGAGTAACCGCTCACTTTGAACTATGTGAGGCCTAGGTTCTCGATATGATCAGTCCATTGTTTAAGACCAATGTATTTCCATATCACTAATAGGGGTTTCAAATTTTTTAGTTCTTTCCATGAATGTGGTAATCTTATCACTTTAGTAAGTAGATTCCCTATGTTAGGAAGTGGCTTCGTGATGACTATCAGGGTGTCATGTGGGAATGATGAGATAATAAAGATAATAGTGGATCCCACCATGATCATCATGTGTATGAAGTTAAAAACCATGCATATAGACTATTACAAGAATGTAACAATATAATAAACAAAAATCAAGTAACCATTTGCACAAATAAAAGATATCCAAGAAAATGGGGTTGCCCTTTTATTAAAAATGATAAATCTTGGTTACAATAGCTCCCTCTTAGGGAGTCACTCAAATTGATACAATGTTTACAATAGTTGAGCCCCCTCAATAGGGAGATATGCACTCAAAGGGTCTTCTCTTAAAAAATAATTTTTGTGAGGGCTTACTAGATGTCTCCTTCTCCAATGTTCAAAGGGAACATTTCGAATGCAGTTTATTATAGGATAAATATGTTACCTGTGTGTAAGAAAACAAATAGAAACATTAAAAGCATATGAGGACTCTCAATATAAGGCTTATTCCATAGATCTACATGAAATAGTATGAAAGCATAAAGAAATCATGAAAAAGCATAAATAGAAGCAAAATATGTCTACTACAATGCTTATGAACCATGAAAATATGATAAAATAGTAAATGTAAACTAGGTTAAAATAATGATGCATAAAGGAAGGCAAGTCTACCCTAGAAACTAAAGAAAATATGTCTCAAATCCTAGACACTATCGCTCAGGGTGGATGGTCTGCTAACAACTGCTATCATCGATGGTTGTGTAGTGTGCCTGCAAGCCACTATTGAAGACAATATCTGCTAACTATGATCTTTGCTCCTCGTATCAGTTTTTGTGACTCAAAATTTTTTGGTTGAATTAGTTTTCAAGGTTTATTGGTGTGTCTAAAAACGGATTTGCAAGTGACATCTCTTGGATATGTAGCATATTGAAGGCAAATGGATGATTTGCTTCTCAACCTTGTGGAAGTTCATTGTTGATGGTATGTTTGGCAATATGTAATGAAGAAACACTTAAATTATTCTCATAGGGCTATTAATTTGTTTCTCAATGCAACATGGATTCACTACATAAAATTTGGGATCATATTTTTTCCTGGGAGGGTGCATATATAGGCCTTCAAAATTTTAAATATTATCCATATTTGCATGAAAATGTCCATTAGGGGAAAGGTCTAGTTCTAGACTTGCATGGAAGTGGTAGTTAGGAGGAAATATAGGAGATTTATGCCTAAAAATGCTTGAATCCAATGCAAATTTAGTTACCATGCATGATTCAGACCTGCATTTCACAACTAAATTTATCCAAATGCTAGCTGCTATCCACAGTATCAACTATCTTGTATCCGCTTTGAGGTTTAGGGTTTGGTCTGGTAGTCACTCTGGTTGATAGCGGTTGCACCTGATTAGGTCATAACTACCCCTAGTGAGTGGTTATAACCACCACTAGCTCTTGAAAAGGTCCAAGATCATTCATATGGTATACAAAGGTGCCATATGAGTAGTCTCCTAAATTTGATGCATTTTAGGTGTCTACATTTGGGATCTAAGGGGTGGATATCTAGCAATGTGATAGCCTTGGCCTTGCATAATCTATTAAATAGTGATGCCAAAGATCCAAGCAATGGTGTATAAGTGTAATTTTATGGTGTTGTATCCTTTGCAACTACTTTTGTTGAGACTTGAGATTGGACTACACAGGAGGGGGTTGGTCCTGACAATCAAGAAATTAAGATTTTGGATGACTCAACCGTAACTCAATGCTTGTGAGTTGATTCAATATCTGTTGTAAATCATTGTGTTGGTGAATCACTTGTAACTCAATATTGGCTAGCCTATCCAAAATTATCTGTGAAGATATGGATGGTTCATGATTATTGTGTCTAGTGATTATATCCACATGTTCTTGTGCCAACTCAGAGTGTTTAGTTGTGGTAATTATATTATTCCAACTTCGGTGTAGAAGATACACACATTGTTAATTTTATGGAGATGTTGAGTGAGATGGAGTAGGTGTGACCAAATCCAAAAATGGTAGCATTTATGGTATGGATGGAATGTTGTATGGAGTCACAAGTGGTGTAAATGGATTTTGAGGACTTTTGTTCTCTATCATCACATTGATCATTCCCAAAAATTCATGAGAAAATATATTTGCACGTGGACCAGTCACAGATACCTCATCATCTTGTCTAATATCATCTAGTTTTCTACCATGTTTGGGTGGTGAATCATAAATGGTATCAATACCTCCATGTATGAAACTAGTTTTATTGGGAGGTATACCTAGAGGTACGATGGTACCGATGGAAAGATGATGTCATCCCATATTTTGTATTGTATTAATGGCTAGAATTGTTGTAATATTCCTAACTAGGTACTATCATAACCCTATGGTAGCCAAATGAACTGTGACCTACGATGGTGAAGATGGAGGAGATTAAAGTGAGGTTTGATATAAATCAATACTTACCTCATGAGGTGGTTCCTCATATGCTATACTAGTAATTTATTCGTTGGATATGGTGGAAATTATTGGAGGGATCTCATAAATAGGCCTCTTTGAAATACTCCTCTGAGGAGGATTTGATGATGATGAAGGTATATCTGAAGGTGCCAATAACAATGATGATATGGAAGAATATGGCAATGGGTTAATGGAAGGTACTAATGAAAAATTTGGACCATGGATGGACCTATTCGGTTGGAAGTCCAAATGAGTTTATGATAATGTAAAGTCAAGGATGTGTTGTACCAAGTTGTAGTATTTGAAGAGCTCAAGATATGTAGAGATATGTACTTTCCATTTGTAAGTGTACTTAAAAAATTGGTGAGCTATGGATGGCACACACTTATCATACCTAATAAAAGGTCTACCTAGCAAGATATTATAATCCATTATGCCCTCCAAGACATGATACAATGTTGGTATGGTTTTGCATCCCAACTAAATAGGTAAGACTATAGTATTAACCATTGAGCATAGAGTGTCATTGAATGCTTGAAGGGTATATGTGGATGCAACAATATGGGATGATGGAAGACCTAGATGTTTTATAGCACTAGTGGTGATAATATTTTTTGAAGAACTAGTATCAATTAGAACTCTTTTGTAAGGTGTTCCATTTAAACATGTAATGATGTGTAAGGGAGGATCAACTGCATCATTTGCTATTTATTTGAGTTCATGTTCATGAAATGTGATTACTGGCTCTTTTCACTGCTAAATGTGCCCCATGAAATTGATAATGGAGTTAGATTCCTGGGGCTACAATTCAATCGATCTAAGGATCTCCATAAGACCTTCTCAATGAGGTGGAGATTGTTGGATAAGTGCATAGATGAAGAGTCAGGCCGATGTTGTTCATAAGCTTTGAGGAAGGTTAATATTTGTGGTGACCACTAGACGAGGTGGAAGGATTTGTACTAAAGGTGGAGAAGTATGTGACATGGAAGGAATATCATTTGATGTTGTAGGTGGTGCAAATTGATTTGGATAATACCTATTCCTTACAATAATGTTAATCATCCTGATAAACCCTTGTTGAGGGGGTGTTGTATGGACCTCATTTAGCTATTTTACTTTAATTACATGTATCTCATGAGTGGTCAATGGGTCTTTAAAAATACCCATATTTTGATTACTTGTTGTAATAGGCTTATCAACTTGAAGATCATTCCTATAAATCATGTCTTGTACTAGGTGTTTGAAATCATAGCACATTTGCACGTTATGCCCATTCTACCTATGGTACTTACAATATAGAACTTTAAAATGTCCCATTAACTTTAGGTTATTTGGGTCCACCGGCTAGATCTCAAGTAGAGTAATTGATTTAGCCACACAAAGATGCTCAAATAAGGAATCCATCGACTCAATGAAAGGCAAAATTTTTTACTTAGGGTAACGTTACTAATTTTGTCCTTGATTCATCTAAGTATTATTATTGTTACTTGTAGGAGGAGGTTGGGTCTGATAATTGGCCTACTGAGGTGGCATTGGTTGTACATTCCTTGGAATATTAATGCAACTTGATTAACTACTACCATATTTGATTGTGTCAGTTTGCATTTTGTGTTCTTATTCCACTTCTTTTTGTGGGGTTGGCAATCTTTCCCTATGGAATTTTTATTTATTTAATTTTTTGATCCTATGCTAGAGCATATTTAAGAGTTTGATATTGTAGGAGTTGTAGCAATAATGAAATTACCTTTAAATAAATATTTGAAAACATGTGAGTCAACTCATACGTTAGTAGTATGTATGGTAGCTTAGAAATAAGCGTTCACCACCTGTTATCATAATCTATAATTGACTCATCTTCATACTACTTCAACCCTATGAGGTCAATGAAAGTCACCTTTCGATTATTGTTAAAGGTGAAATATTCTAGGAATGCATCTACAAATTATTCAAAGTTATGGATGTTATGCTTGGGAGTTTATTGTACCACTCTATGATAGGGCCAAAGAGGGTAATCAAAAATGTTCTTAGAAGTAAGGCATCATTATCCTGGATATTGATGCATTGGTTCATAAACCTGGTAACATTCTACTCCACATATTCCTCTACTTTTAATATATATAGCTTGGTCATTTTGAAATGCTTTAGATATGTATGGGAAGGCATTGATGGGTAAAGTGGTTGACTGTAAAGTTGGCACAAAGTAGTATTTTGAATCCTAGACATAGAGGTCTTATTTTCTATCATTTCCATGTAATCTAACAATGCTCTATATACATTAGAGGATTTGATCTCCTCTTCTTTTCTTTGGCATCGTGGATGAGGGTAAGGAATGTTAAGCATATATTGTGGTGATTTAATTTCATCCATAATGCCTCCATAAGGTGCTTTTATATATTCCTCTTTTGGTTCTAGTTCATCGTAGGCTCCATAAGATGTTTCCTAGATTGGAATACAAGGAGGAACAAATGCTTGTTGAAGGCAATATATGTTTTTCCTGGGAAGCAAGTCCCGATTAGGCCTAGGAGGTCAAGGAGGCAATATTAGGTTAGGCCTATGAAGCCTATTTTAATTAAATTTAAGTCATATCTGATGAACCTCCTATCTATGAGTACTCAGGGTAGGAAGCTCGTTACATAAGGTCTCTTAAATTTGCTATTCAATTATTTACCTTTCTAACTGATGTTGGTGATCCAAGTGTTGTTTATCCAAAAAAACTTGATTAAATTGAGCTTTGTGGTTAGCATACCTTTTGACAACATGATTTATCTGATCAGCCATACAAGGTCTATTAGCACTAAGAGTATATCCATGAGGCCTATTACATTCAAGAGGATTTGAAATATTGACTACAAGATTCCCTCGATCGAGAGAGGTCATGTTCACTTGAGGCTCATACCTACACAAAATTTATTTATATTTAGTTGGTGCAAAAACACATCGTTCTTTCATGGAAAAATATGACTAAGGATAATCAAGATTCTCCTAGTGTCTTCCTTCATAAATGAGTAAGGGAAGGGCTAAATTTTTTTACCCATGATAATGAGTATCATACTTATATTGGTAATTGTGTCACTGAGACCTAGTAGGGTAGGTTAAGGGCAAAATTTTATCATTTATCCCTAATCATGGTGAGTACTCTTCATCTTGCATGTAGGTGTGCAATGGAGACCAGGAAGGCACATGGATGTGTGGTATTGCTCTATTTGTTTGTGTATCAATGTGAGATTGCCTTTCTTGATAGAAGGCCTGTGAAGTATCTAAATTTGGAAAGTATTTTCCCTAATCAGGACCAAGACATGTAGGGGTGTCCCATGCAGGGGTCCTTTGTAGTTAGGTTCCTAATTTGACATTCTAAGACTGTGGTGAGTAGGAGGCCACCAAGTAGGTGTTATCATATATTTAGGGTCAAATCAAAGATGGTCTACATATCCTTACCTACTCTTCGTAGCACCAATCCTTAAATGGGCTTGGATGTGCGTGCATACAATAGCTACTTCGTTCCAAATCCTATGTGATTATCTCCTTTATAAATTTTAATGATGCAACACATTAAATTTGAAAAAACAAAATAATTCAAGTGTTTATATATTTTAAATATTTATGTGTTCCCTAAAAATTTTTGGCATGTTTTTGATTTATTGTTTGCAAAGAGATCTATTTTCACGTTTTTGAATATTATTTATGTAATTACCAATTTTTTTAAAGGATTTCACCTATATACTTGTATCTCAACAATCGACGATGAAATTCTGGTCACGTAAACCAACCAAAGTATGGAGATGAATCCCATACCTGATCATGGAGTGCATGTCCTACAAACCCTCATCCAAATTGATTATGGGTAGTAATACATCATCCGAAGAGGAATGTGTACTATTTTATATGGCTAATATGGTTATTGGAGATGGATTTGGCCAAAAATAGGGTTTGTATCATGCAAGACAATGGGTGGAGATGAAGCCTACCATTGTTGGTCTCTATTAGTGGTTGGGAATGAAGTTCCAACTTACTAATTTTAAAATGTGATGTGGTGTGTGTGGTTCCTTTTATACTTAAATAAAGTAAAACAAAGAGCATTCAATGAAAATCGTACTAAATGCAAAAGAATATTTCACTTTTAGAAGTATTGCATGAATAATGGAACCTACAAAATGCATATCCTATATGAAAACCTAATTTTTAGATAGGTTGCAAGAAATCATACCATATAAATGCATGCTTAAGCTATTATTCTCCTATTTTTATTTTCATTTTGTTGTTTTTAATCAAAAGAAAAATATAATCTTCAAAAACAAGGAAAAGACATAAAAAGACTAAATCTAACCTTTTATAAACAATAATTTTACAAACTAAAGGTTTAGATACTCATCTTGAAAGCCTAAGATGCTACTATTTCTATCAATTTGAGATGCAAACCCTCTATTTTATGGCCATCCCAAGGTGTGACAGTTACAAATTTGGGGGCCTTCCCTAGGTTGGATGGCTTCTGTGGTCATCCCTAGGTGTTCCAATTAGGAAATTAAGGGCCATTTTAGGCCAGAACAACCAAAACCTGCAATATTTAAAGGACAAAAATAGGGTTAAAACTTGTAAAAATTAAATAGGATAGGGGTACGACAATGATCACCATTGTAGAGTATAAAAACGGTGCACCTAGAAAATAGAAATTAAATGCATCTATTGTTCCTTTTTAAGCATTCAAAATCAACATTAATGTAACCATGATGATGATAAATAAGTGAAATAAATGGAGGGTTATCCTTATATTAATCTATTTTCCAAATGCATGGTTACAAAACATATCCTTGAGGGATCTTAATTGATACAATTAATTATAATGTTCAAAGGATATAATCCTTTCAAAAATTCAAGGTGCACTTTCAGTGTTTTCCTTGCACTCACGAATTGAAGAGCGAGCTTTTGCTACTGATACGATGATCTATCCATATTAAAACTTGTAGCTATTTCCTTGTGCATTGGAATACCTATATACACACAAGAAACTGAAATTGATTAATAACATTTGCATATTAATATAAAATCAAAGAAATACATGCAATAATGAATCATAGATCATAGAAGCCTTCAATATGGGCCTCTAATTTGCAAGTTTTTATGGACTTGGTAGGCTCTAAATCTATTATAGATCATTGGGTGGGATAATTGGTAGAATTTGTTTACCAATTATCTCACCCTTGAATTTTTGAGGGTCCTAAGCCATGGTCATCCCATCTAAGGATGGTTGCTAATGGTCATCCCTAGGTAGGATGACCAAGAAATTGGTCATCCTGGGGTGGTACGACCATGGCTACATGGCCCAAAACTTCCCAAAAGTGGGTTATAACTTCCCAAAAATGGTTAGGACCACTATTTAACCCTTTAAGGTTTCCCATGGGGGTCATATGGTGTTGATAAGAGTGCGCCATTGGAGTCTAATTGATTTGACATGATTTTAGTGTCTACAATTATTTTTGTCAATTTGAGTTGTAGACCCTCTATTTTGTGGTTATCCTAGGGTGGGATGGTTGCAAATTTGGGGGTCATACTTGGGTGGGATGACTGCTATGGCTATACCTAGTGTTCAAATTAAGGAATTAGGGGTCGTTTCTTGTCATAATGACCATAACCTACAATATTTCAAAAGCAAAAATCAAGTCAAAACTTAACTAAATCAAATGATACAAGGGTCCCACTATGATTGCTACTATAGAGTAGAGAAAATAGTGCACCTAGCAAATGGAAATGAAATGCATCTATTGTTCTAAGCACTAAAAAGTGAAATTAGTACAAGAATGATGACAAGTAAGTATAATTAAATGGGGCTCCTCTTTATATTAATTTATTTGTTAAATATTCGGTTACAAAATGTCCCCTTGAGGGATCTTAATTGACACAATTCATTATAAAGTGTTGAAAGGATCTAATTTTATCAAACACTTAGGTGCACTTCAATGTCTTAATTCCACTCATGAATTTAATATTATGTTTTTGATACCACCGTGATGATCTATCCATAGTCAAACTTGTAGCTCCTTCCTTACATGCTAAGATACCTAGATTTACACATAATAGTACCAAACATAATAGTGAATATGAAAGAGGAAAAACATAATAGAAGATGCAACACTATTCCAAATTGTACCAAAACTTAATATAATGCATGTGATCTACTTTAGATATGATCTATACTAAAATTGAAATGAAATTCTATGCAAAATTTGTGGACATACCTAGGTGTTCCAATTGAGACTATTATAATGAAAACCCTAATTAGAGGTAAAAAACTACTCAAAATTGCACAAAATTCTAGTATGATGTATATAAACTACTCTATAAATGATCTATGTTGAAATTGAACTAAAATTGTAAGAAGATTCATGGCCATCCCTAAATTTTATAGTTGCGACTGTTAACCATCCCAGAGGGGACAACCACCAATCCTAGTGGTTTTTTTCCCAATTTGTCTAGGATCTGGTTCAAACTACTCCTTAGGGTGTTTTCATTAGATTTGTTGATTTAATTCATAGAATAGGTGTATTTTGGAATATATTTGTGTGTTTTGGGATGACTTGAAACCTCTTTCGATTAATGAATATTCTAAGCAAAAACATGTGGTGAAAGGGAGAGTGATCTTGGAAACAATTCATTTTGAAATATTGCAAAGACCTCTCTCTAAAATTGGGTGTAATAGCTCCAATTTATAGCCCAATAGAACACAAGTTCAAAATAGGTAAGCTAGGTCATGCAAGGCAAGTGCCACCATTTATAAAAACACTAACATGCATTGGGTGGGAGAACCCTCCAAATCGAGCCTTCCATTTGTAGGTTTTTATGGATTTGATAGGCCATCCATTTTTCATAAATAATTGGGTGGGATAAATGGTAGAATTTTATTGCCATTTATCCCACCCTTTACTTTTTTAGGGTCCTAGGGTATAGTTGTCCTACACAAGGATGGTTTCTAGTGGTCGTACTTGGGTGGAAAATACATAAACTATGGCTATCTTGGGGTGGTATGACCATGGCTACATGGCCAAAAACTTCCAAAAAGTGGGTTCCCAAAAGTTGTTAGGACCACTATTTAACCCCTAAGGTTTTTCCAAAGGTCCATGTGATGTTGATAAGAGTGTGTCATTACATTCTAATCGGATTGACATGATTTTAGTGTATACAAAAAGATAGACAGACCTTCATAGATGGAATTGGTATAATGCATGGTGTTCCTCCATAAATAGAGTATTTGGATAAGCTGTTGGAAATAAGTTTCGAAGAATTCAATATTTTGAGTAGAAAGGCAAAAAAATGCTATTCTAGGCTAGCCCAAATTGAAGAGAATTTGGGCAAATGCATTGTTCCCCATAGTCTACGAATGTAAAAACCATGTCTTCAACTTCTAGATGAAGATATTAATAAATAGTTTTCTGATGAGTCGGAGGCACTCATAGAAAATTTTACTTGGAAATGGCTAAATTGTACATCTATAATTTAAAAATATATAGATAAATTAGCTTCTCAGGCCAATGATTTTATTCCCAATATTTTATTTCTTGCAATTAAGGAAATTCTTGTAGATTCCATAAATAAACATAATATAATTTCTCAAGAAATTGCTTTGGAATGAGAATACCAAATTAAAGAGCTTTTTGAGATAAAGCTTTAGGGTTGGAGAGTTGAAATAAAAATATAAGAATATATGCAAGAGAAATATAAATTTACTTGAGATAATGCTACTTTAGAAGTCCCAAAAGTTAATATGTTAGAAGCTACAAAAAGTGTAGTTGGCTTGGTTATAAGAGAAATCAAGCAGTAAATTGATTGTCTGGAAAAACTAATAATAGGTGCACAAAAGAAATTTTTGACACAACACAAAAAAATAGATGTCACAATAGAGGTACAAACTAGAGAGCCTCCACCACATAGAAAAAGCAATCATAGCAACATCCACAACATAGAAATAAACAACAACAATAACCACAACAAAGGAATAAACAAATAAAACAACAACAAAAACAACAACAAAGGCAAAAATAATAATAGGGACATAATTTAAACTATTAGGATCCTTCTCCAAAAATACAAAAGGGAAGAAACTTCCAGAACCACACTTCCTATGTGCAGCAACAATTACAATAGGATAATGGTAAAATTTTTTGCAACTCTGGTTTTGAGAATATGAGAAAGGGTTTTATCCCATTTGTTAGAAGTAGCAAGGGTAGGTATTCTTCCACCACCAAAATTGTGGTAGAAACCAAAAATAACCCCTTGGTATGCAATTTTTAGCCATAATATTTTGGTCGTCGATATTTTTATAGGAGTCTTGTTTGGGCTATGGATGGAAAAATCACAAATCTTGATGCCTATAATTTTTTCTCCAAAAAAATTATCCATAATGAAATTGAGGCCCTCAACCTCGGTTTAAATTTCCTCCCTATTCCTCCTCCCATGGACAAAGAGGTTCTAAAATAGGATTTTTCATATTTTTATAGACGTCTTCATCTTGAATTGTTCTTTGGAGCATGAGGTGTCCCTACAAAACCACTTAAGCCCATTGACAAAACCAATTCAATTTTTACTATTTCAAATTTTCAGAAGCATTTGGAAGAATTTATTGGCATGGGTGAAAAATTCCTCAATAAAAAATTATCTGCTATTAACCCCACTTTCCAACGTGCCTTTCCACCCTATATCTAGTCTACCATTTGTCTCCTTACCAATGACAAATCCATTGTCATTAGGTATGTAGATAAAAACTTGGGTGTTTGTGTTTTTTCCATGGACTGGTATATTTTATAAGTCTTTCCCATATTTCAAATCAAAATATTTTCTCTAAAGTGAACAAAGTCCCTTGGTAGGATATTTTTATCAGCTCGAAGACTTGCTTGATTGGGCTTTTAGGAGGAATCTACTTTTAGAAAACCATAGGAAATTTATGCTCCAGGTAACACCATCCTCTACCATAGTGTGTGTCTTTTACCTACTCCCAAAAATCCACAAGCCCAATATTTTTGATCGACCCATCTGTTCCTACTGTGGTTTCATGCTTGAACCTACCCCAAAATGGCTTCATCATATACTCTTGCCAATTTTTTTGAAGTAAAAAAATCATCTCTTGGATTCCATATCTCTAATTAAATATCTACATGGATTTATTTTCCTTAAGATATTATTCTTTTCTCTTTTGATCTTGAGAGCCTCTATCCCAACATCCCCACCTCTCAAGGGTTGGCAACCCATCGTTGTGCTTTGAGGAATAAATTTGATTGAAGATAAAATTTATGGTAAGGATTGCAAATATAGTGTTAACACAAAACTATTTGGAATCCAAAGGGAAACTATACAGGAATACGAGAGGAACAATAATGGGAAGAAATTTTATTGTGGTTTATGCTTATTTATTTCTCTATCATCTAGAGGAACATGTATTTAATAATGTTGTGGAAATTTTTTTATTATATAAAATATACATTGATGATGCCATTGGAGTTTTGCATGGCCCTAAGGAGGATATTAATGGTTATATTGCTACCTATGGTTCATTATATGAAAATATTAAAATTACATCCTTTATTTTTGATGGTGAAATAACACTTTTGAATACTGTGGTTTTTTAAGGGGCCTGATTTTGCTCAAACTAGAATTGTTTGCTTCAAATTATTTTAGAAGATGAAAAATGTCTATCAATACATCTCTAATTCCTCCCATCATCCAGTTCATCAAAGAAAGCTTTTATCATGAGTGAATTCAATATATTTATGGTTAGATAAAGCTCCAAAGATGGATTTATTTATGTTAAAAATAAAATTTTTAACAGACTCAAAGCTAGGGGATATCAAATTAATTTTCTCTTGCCTTTGTTTGAGAAAATTAAATTTTATGGTAGACCTTCAGTTTTGGATAGATTTTTGGAGCAAGCAACACACAGACATGGATCCAAAATAAAAAAAATCCTCTTATTTTGAAGCTGGAAAACTATAATTTTGTTAGAGATCTTCAAATAGACATATTATTTCTCTAATGTTTCAAAAATGGAGAAAATATAAAGAGATCAAGAAAATTTCTCAAGGCATTATTTATTGGGGGAACCAAAACCCTATTCAAAATTATGTGTGTAAAAATAAAATTATTTGAGGAACTTTCCCAACTTGTATTTTCACATTTTTTAATTTGTTTCTTCTCTTTTCTGGGTGGGTTTTTTTTTCGAGGGGATTGAGCTTGCAACTTCTCTTCTTTTTACCATCTTGGTCTATAAACCTGTGGTTTGTATTAACGCTTGGGTGTTTTTATCCCATATGCATTACTCTTTAGATTCCCTCTAGAGTTAGATCTTTATAAAGAGAGGGTGTACCTCATTGAAAAACACTCTGCTAATGAGACCTGTAGGTTGAAACGCATTCAGATTTTTGCAGATGTATCACTTATTTTTTATGGAATAAATTTTCAATAAAATGTTTTTTGTTCCTTTCCTAACTCATCTCTTTATTTAAGTTTATAATCCCTCATTTTTTACTTCTATTTTCTAATACATTTTTTTTGTCGGTATTATGCTCTTCACATACGTGTAATGTGATCTAGTGAATGAGGAAGCTTTAAAAAATAGGATTATGCTCTTCACTTGCACATCTATGATCTAGTGAATCAAAAACTAGTTTATGTTTTTAGAGTATTGGGTCACAATGTTTCTTTTTTTATTAATGAGTTTACACATTAATGGTGCACACTGCTCTACTAGTTATTGACCTTTCATATTTTGAATACTCTTCCATATTTTTTGATAGTCCCCCTATTTCCCTATTTATCTTCCTCACAAGTATTTACGACAAGAGGGTTCATGACAACATATTTGGAAGTTTGAAGAACGAGTCTTCAACATATATAAAATGAAATACTTTTATAGAGGTCTAATAGAAACATAAGTTTCTACTTAGGAAATTCCTTGTACATAGGATATAAGGACCTTCATAGATGGAATTGGTGCAATGCATGGTGTTCCTTCACGACCAAAGTCTTTGCACAAGATGTTGGAAATAAGGTTTGAAGAATTCAAAATTTTGAGCAAAAAGACAGAAAAATGTCAATCCAGCTAAGACTGAATTGAAGAGAATTTGGAAAATTGTATTGTTCTCCATAGTATATGAATGGAAAAACCACGTCTTCATATTCTAGATGAGGATATTAATAAATTATTTTCTTATGAGTCATAGGGCACTCATAGAATTTTTGTTCTTGGAAATGGCTAAATTGTACGTTTATAATTTCAAAAAATATATAGATAAATTAGCTTCTCAGGCCAATTATTTTATTCCCAACATTTTATTACCTAAAATTAAGAAAAATCTTATATATTCCATAAATAAACATAAGATAATTTCCCAAGAAATTGCTTTGGAATGGAAATCCTAAATTAAAGAGCTTTTTGAGGAAAAGCTTCAGGCTTGGAGAGTTGAAATGCAAATCCAAAAAGATATGCAAGAGAAATCCAAAGCTCCTCGATAAAGTGTTGCTTCAGAAGTCCCATAATTTAATATGTTAGAAGCTATAGAAAGTGTAGCTGACTTGGTTAAAAGATAAATCAAGCAACAAATTGTTCATCTAGAAAAACTAATTATAGGTTCACAAAATAACTTTTCGGTACAACACAACAAGAACAAACATCACAATAAAGGGCCAAAATAGAGAGCCTCCACAAAACAAAAATGCAATCACAATAGTATCCACAACATAGAAATAAACAATAACAAAAACCAAAGCAAAGAAATAAACAACCAAAACAACAACAATAATAACAACAACAAAGGCAACAATAACAATAGGGGCATAATTTAATTTTTTTTAGTCCTTCTCCTAAAATATGAAATAAGGGGAGATAATTATAGAACTACATTTCCTATGTGTAGTAACAATGGTAATAGGATAATGGCAAAAATTTCCATAACTCTGGTTCCAAGAATTTGAGAAAGGGTTTTGCCCCATCTTCTATCACCAAAATGGTGGTAGAAACCAAAAATAACCCCTTAGTCCACAATTTTCAGCCCACAAGATTTTGGTGGTCGGTAATATTATAGGAGTCCTATTTGGGCTATGAATGGAAAAATCACAAATCCTATTGTCCAAAATTTTTCCTCCAAAAAACTTACCCATAATGAAATTGAGGCCCTCATCCTAGGTTAAAATTTCCTCCCTATTCCTCATCCCATGACCAAAGAGGTTCTAAAATAGGATTTTTAAACTTTTTGTAGACGTCTTCATCTTGAATGGTTCTTTAGACCAACATGTGGCCCTCCAAAACCACTTAAGCCTTTTGATACTTTTCATGTTTCCAATCCATGTTTTACTCCCTCATGGTTTTAAAAGACTTTGGAAGAAGTTATTAGCATGGGGAAAAAAAAATTCAATAAAAAATTATCTATTGTCAATCCCACCTGCCAATGTACCTTTCCACCCCATATTTAGTCTACCATTTGTTCCCTTATCAATGACAAATCCATTGTAATTAGACCTAAAAATAAATACTTGGGTTTTTGTGTTTTATCCATGGACTAGTCTATTTTAGAAGGCTTTTCCCAGCTTTAAGATCAAAATGTTTACTTTGAAGTGAACAAAGTCCCTTGGTAGGATATTTTTTATTAGCTCCAAGACTTGCTTGATTGGGCTTTTAGGAGGAATATACTTTTAGAAAACCACAAAAACTTTATGCTCCAGGTAACACCATATTATTGCATAGTGTGGGTCTTTTAGATGCTCCCCAAAATCCACAAGTCCAAGCTTTTTGGTCAACCCATCTGGTCCTACTGTGGTTTCATGCTCGAACCTACCTCCAAATGGCTTCATCATCTACTCTTACCAATTTTTTTAAAGCAAAAAAATCATCTCTTGGATATTATTCTTACCAATTTTGTTGGAGATCTGCATGGCCATATTTTTCCTCAAGATATTATTATTTTCTATTTTGATGTTGAGAACCTCTATCCCAACATTCCCACATCTCGAGGGTTGGAAACTCTTCGTAATTTTTTGAGGAACAAATTTGATCTGATCAAGACAAACTTTATGGTAAGGCTTGCAGAGATAGTGTTAACACAACACTATTTTAAATTCAAAGGGAAAACATATAGGCAGATAAGAGGAACAACCATGGGAAGTAATTTTTCTATGGTTTATGCTTTTTTATTTCTCTATCATTTAGAGTAATAGGTATTTAATAATTTTTATTATGGAAAATATCTTATTTTAAAGAAGATACATTGATGATGCCATTGGAGTTTTGCATGGCCCTAAGCAGGATCTTAATGGTTTTCTTGCTACCTACGATTCCTTCTATATTTTATTTCTTATTATGAAGTAACACTTCTAGATACTATATTTTTTAAGGGGCCTGATTTTGCTTAGACTAGAATTCTTTGCACTTAATTTTTTTTAGAAGTTGATGAATGCCTATCAATACATCCCTGCTTACACCTATTATCTATTTCATCAAAAAAATACCTTTATCATGAGTGAACTCAACATATTTCTGGTTAGAGAAATCTCAAGGGATGGCTTTATTTATGTTAAAAATAATTTTTTTAACATACTCAAAGCTAGGGGATATCAAATTAATTTTCTCTTACCTTTGTTTGAGAAAGATAAATTTGATAGAAGACCTTCACTTTTGACCAAATTTTTGGAGCAAGCAACATGCAAACATGGATCCAAAATAAAAACAATTCCTCTTATTTTGAAGTTGGACAATTGCAGTTTTGTTTGAGATCTTTGAATTGACACATATATTATTTCTCCAATGTTTGAAAAATGTAGAAAATATAGAGAGCTCAAGCACATATCTCGAGGCATATTTTTTTGGAGGAACCAAAAACCTTTTCGAAATTATCTATGTAAAAATAAAATTATTTGAGGGACTCTTTCCCAACTTGTATTCTCACATTTTTTAATGTGTTTCTTCTCTTTTCTGGGTGGTCATTTTATTTTGGGTTTCATCGTAGGACTTATTTTATTTTTACTGTCTTGGTCTATAAACCTGTGGTTTGTATTAATTCTTGGGTGTTTTTATCCCATATGCATTACTCTTTAGCTCCCCACAGGGTTAGGTCTTTATAAAGAGAGGTTGTATCTCTTTGAAACTCATTCCATTTATGAGAATTGTAGGTCAAATTGTGTTTGGAGTTTTGTAGATGTATCAATTCGTTTTGATGGAATAAAAATTCAATAAAATATTTTTTTTTGTTCCTTTCCTAACTCATATATTTCTTTAATTTTATAATCCCTCATTTTTTATTTCTGTTTTATAATACATTTTTGTTGTCGGTATTATGCTCTTCACTTACAAGTAATATGATATGGTGAATTAGAAATCTTGCAACACTAGGAGTATGCTCTTCACTTGCACATTTGTGATCTGGTGAATTAGAAACTAGTTAATGTTATTAGAGTACTGCTTCACCATGTTTCTTTTTCATTAATATGTTGCATAACTTTATTATTATTATTATTATAAATCATTCACCAATATGTAAAAATATCAAATCATTCATCCACAATAAATTATACAAAATAAAAATCCAAAAATGAGAGATAGATAGATAATAACCTTAAGGTAGGGCAAAACCAATAATAATACTTAAGGAAGGAATAACTCCACAAGATTTCCCAAGATGAGAAGCTACTTCGTGGGCACGACGATTACATCAGATTCTTCTTCAATGATATGAATGATTACAATGAAAAATATCTCTTCTTTATATATCCATATTCTTATTCTACTTTGGAGAGCCTACTACTAATATAATATAATATTATAATACATTATAATATTATAATATAATCAAAGTTAGGTTATGTGTGGCCCATGCCAACCCTTATACAATATAATAATATATCCCCAAATATCTATTCCTAGGTATCCTACCATAATAAGTGATATAATAAGCATATTTTATTATCTTTTAATTATGCTTTATCCTCAGTTGGTTACATCATCATGCAAGAACAAATGGCACATTTATCTTGATTATAGTGTAGTATTGAATTTCTAACTTTCACACTATTTTGAGCATTATGAAATGCTTCTAGTACTAATATTACCTCTATGTTCCTTTGGGCTCTTGGTACCAATTTTTTTGACACTTTAGAACAAAATATGATTTGTCTCTTAGCTACTTTCTTAATCTAGGTGTTCATTCAACTATCTCCTAAAGCAATACATATCTTAACTGCTTTTTTCTATCAACTCTACTACAATCTTATTAGATGATTTTCATGTAGACATCCATAAAATTCATTCTCCTTCAACACTTTTCTCCATGAGATTAGTTCTGCTATAAACTTTGATGCATCTCTCTATAAGCCTCCTCCTCCTTTATATTCCTTTGACCACACTCATAACTCCTTCACCATATCTCTTCTCATAGAAGTGTTCTTACCAAGCTTAATCAATCATCCAACAATAACAAACAATCATCCAATAATATCAAGCAATCATCTATTGATCTTAAACAAATTTTCCTTACTAAGAATATTTCTCTAGCAACTTTCTCTCATGTTCTCCAAATATCTCCTCTAGCAACTCCTTACATACACTTCACATTTTCTAAAATCCTCCTTCACTCTTATTCTATAATATTTTCTTCTCATCAATATTCTTATCCAATCTTCTTTCTTACTCTTCCAAATTTACATGTCCACCAATATATCTTCTCACAATATGCTCCTATCTCTATCATAAATAGGACTTGGTAAAGTCATTATCACTAGTGTATGTTTGAACCAAGATGAATTTAATACCACTGTTGACAAATGTGTCAAAAAATATCATAGGTAAATATTTCTCAGGATCATATAATCACATTCATATAATATCATTCTATAATTACATAGCATGGGACTTTATGCTCAATATATAACATTACATAAGACATTAATACTCTCAAATTTTGCTCTCCTCAAACACATGGGATATACAACCTTTCATATTCCTTACATTGTGATAAATTATCTCATGATTACATATCTTCCTATTCCTAATATTCACACATCACATATCACGCATAACACATCACTCATAACACTTGCACACATGACACCTTTCAATCATAACACCTACTTGGTTCCATGAGATATAACCACTCTTCACAACTTAACACCTATGATTGATGTAAATAATTAGACATACTCCTAATATAAATATGTACACTGTTACTCAAGGTACCAAATAATTTAATACCTCCAATAATAAATACATAAATTTTGAATAAAATCACCATTTGGTCTAAAATAAGGTAAAAAGTTCAATCACTCAATAGTCTATAAAATTTTAAATTTTGAATCCATTATTTATCATTAAAGAGGTCATATCAAAATATATTTCCTTCATTATGTTGGAAGTCTAATCTACCTTTTATCTAATAAAAGTGACGGGTCCCGGCTCATGCTCACACTCACAACTAATATTATTCTTATATTATCATTACAATTTTATTTATTAGATTAGAAAATTTATGTGTGTTTAAAAAATTCACTCATGTAGGCACACACACCTTGCTATGGTTTGAACATGGGACTCCCAAAGTAAGCCCAAATTTTACTTAGATTTTTTTATGAGAATTTTATACTTTCCAATTATAGTCCATATATTATTCACTCTTCATACTACTAATAATAGATCGCATGTACCATTAATGAATGGAGACTTAATATCTAAAACTGATGCAACCAAATATATTATTGACTAGATGCATAAAATATTTCCAAATATAGAAATATGTGTCTAGTTTCTCTTATATGTTTGCATGTCTCAACAAATATTAGTTTATATAGCATTTAAATATTGATGTTATTTTAATAGTATAATTGATTACAAAGGTTTGGATTGACACTAAATCTCATATATAATATCAAATATATTTACATTTTTAAGTCATAATGAATGAGATGAAAATAAATGGATCTAATTACTTTTAATTCCCATTTATAATGGAAATGGTTCCCTTAAGGTTATGTGGAGATACCTTATCTCAAAATTTAATTTTATGATGCATAATATTTTCTTAATAAAAAATTACAGTAGAGCAGAAAAATGGTTCATCTAGAAAAGGGAAATGAATTACACCTATTTATTTAAGTATTCAAAAGTGACATTTAATGTAAACATGATAAAAATATATATATATGAAATTGGGTCCTATTTATATTAATCAACTTGTAAATTTCATGTTTATAATGCATCCCCTTGAGGGTTCTGAATTGATACTATCATTACAAGGTGTTGAAGGATATAATCCTTTCAACAACTCAGATGCTCTTCAAGGCCTTCCTTACACTCACAAATTTCCCAAGAGCGGGTTTTTGGTACCGATGCAATGATCTATCTATATTGAGACTTGTAGTGCCTTCCTTGCACACTAAACTATTTGTATCTACACACAAAGAACTAAAAATCATAATAGCATATGTGAATTAAACTTAAATTGAAGATATGCATGCAATAGTGAATATGAAAAGTGAAAATCATAATAGAAGGTGCAAAACTACACAAAATGGTACCAAAACTTAGTATAATGCATATATTCTACTCTAGAAAGTATCTATGCTAAAACATAGATGATATTAGATGCAGATTTCATGGCCATTCCTAGGTTTTATAATTATGTCTGTTAACTGCCTCGGGGTGGGGTGGCCACCACACCTGGTGTATTTTACCTCCAATTCTTCTAGGATTTGGTTTAAACTATTCATAGGGATGTTATCAAATTTGGTAATGTAATTCATTGAAATGTGTGGATTTTTAAATAGATTTGTGTATTTGGGAGAAATTTGAAATCTCCTTTGATTTATGGAGATTTCAAGGAAAAACACGTGGTGAAAAGGGGATTGAATATCGATAGCACTTCGTGGAAAAATATTGGAAAATACTCTTCCTTGGATTGGGTGTATTGGATCCACTTATATCTCAAGAGAGCAAAAGGTTAAATGGGCAAGTTTAGCCATGCAAGGCAAGTTTTGCCATTTGTCAAATCCTTGCCATCCATTGGGTGGGAGAATCCTCCAATTTGAGCCTCCAATTTGTAGGTTTGTGACTAAACTGATGCATCCTCAATCTATAATAAATAAATGGGTAGGATAAATGGTAGAATTTAATTACCATTTTTCTTGTCCTTAAATTTTTAAGAGTCCAAGGGTTTGGTAATCCCACCCAGGGGTAGCTATTCGTGGTTGTTACACCCAGGGATGGTTTTTTGTGGCCACCCCAAGTTAGGATGGCCATGAACTTGGTGGCCACCTTGGGGTGGGGTGGCCATGGCTACATGGCCCAAATTTTTCCAAAAGTGGGGAAAAACTTCTCAAAAGTGGTAAAGACCACTATTTAACCCTTGATGGTTACCCAAGTGGGTCATATGATGTTGATAAGAGCAATTCTTGGTAGTCTAATTGGATTGACACGATTTTAGTGTCTCCAGGTATCCCTTTTTGGGATTCATTGTGTGAAACACATCATAGAGAAAAAATAGATGACTAAACTATAAAATTATTAAAATGATTCAATAACCTAACCAACTTTAGATGCCCCCATTGTGGATGAAGCATACAATATTAGAATGCTTTCTTTTGATATATTTGAACAAATTAATTTTGGTAAACCTTTCAGATGCACTATTTGAATAGGATTAGGCTTATGGTATACTTGGTCTCAGTTCCTTGTTTCATTATAAGCTTATTTCAAGAGTCATCCCAAGGCTTCAAGGAGACCAAGAATTTGTTTTGTGGAATTGTTGCTTAATTATGTGCTGCAACATGGGCTTGAAATTGTATTTGGAAATAATTCTTTTGAATGTATACAAGTTGCACTTTTGAGTGTTGATTTTGATTATGAATTCATAATTATGACTACCCCCTCAAGTGACGAGTTGATGAGGGAATGACCAATGATGAAATTGATGAGTTGCTTGACCAATAAGACTTGATTAGGGTTCTTTTAGATTTACCCATTATGAAATTTATCAATTTTGTTATAAAACCACTTAAGCCTATTGATCCTTTTCGTGGTTCCAATCCATGTTTTAATCCCTCATAGTTTTAAAAGACTTTGGAAGAAGTTATTATCATGGGAAAAAAAATTCAATAAAAAATTATCTGTTGTCAATCCCACCTGCCAATGTGCCCTTCCACCCCATATTTGGTCTGCCATTTGTTCCCTTGTCAATGACAAATCCATTGACATTATACCTAAAAATAAATACTTGGGTTTTTGTATTTTATCCATGGACTTGTCTATTTTAGAAGGCTTTTCCCATCTTTAAGATCAAAATGTTTACTTTGAAGTGAACAAAGTCCCTTAGAAGGATAATTTTTATTAGCTCCAATACTTGCTTGATTGGGATTTTAGGAGGAATATGCTTTTAGAAAACCACAAAAAAATAATGCTCCAGGTAACACCATCTTATTCCAAAGTGCAAGTATTTTACCTGCTCCCTAAAATCCACAAGCCCAAGATTTTTGGTCAACCCATCTAGTCCTACTATGGTTTCATGCTCGAACCTACCTCCAAATGGCTTCATCATCTACTCTTACCAATTTTGTTGAAACAAAAAAATCATCTCTTGGATATTATTCTTACCATTTTTTTTGGAGATCTACATAGCCATATATTTCCTCAAGATATTATTCATTTCTAATTTGATGTTGAGAGCCTCTATCCCAGCGTTCCCACTCTCGAGGGTTGGCAACCCTTCGTCATTTTTTGAGGAAAAAATTTGACCTGACCAAGATAAACTTTATGGTAAGGCTTGCAGAGATAGTGTTAACACAACACTATTTGAAATTCAAAGGGAAAACATACAGGAAGATAAGAGGAACAACCATGGGAAGTAATTTTTCTATGGTTTATGCTTGTTTATTTCTCTATCATTTAGAGGAATAGGTATTTAATAATTTTGTTATGGAAAATATTTTATTTTATAAAATATACATTGATGATGCCATTGGAGTTTGGCATGGACCTAAGGAGGATATTAATGGTTTTATTGCTACCTACGGTTCCTTCTATATTTTATTTCTTATTGTGAAGTAACACTTCTAGATACTATATTTTTTAAGGCGCCTGATTTTGGACAGACTGTAATTCTTTGCACTAAACTATTTCAAAATCCAATGAATGCCTATCAATACATCCCTGCTTCCACCGATTATCCATTTCATAAAAAAAATTCTTTTATCATGAGTAAACTCAACAAATTTTTGGTTAGAGAAATCTAAAGGGATGGTTTTATTTATGTTAAAAATATATTTTTTAACATACTCAAATCTAGGGGATATCAAATTAATTTTCTCTTACCTTTGTTTGAGAAATTTAAATTTTATATCAGACCTTCACCTTTGACAAAATTTTTGGAGCAAGTAGCATGCAGACATGGATCCAAAATAAAAACAATTCCTCTTATTTTGAAGTTGGACAATTGCATTTTTGTCAGAGATCTTTGAATTGACACATATATTACTTATCCAATGTTTAAAAAATGTAGCAAAGATAGAGAGCTCAAGAACATATCTTGAGGCATAATTTTTTAGAGGAACCAAAAACCTCTTTGAAATTATCTATGTAAAAATAAAATTATTTGAGGTACTCTTTCCCACCTTGTATTTTCATATTTTTAATGTGTTTCTTCTCTTTTCTGGGTGGCCATTTTTTTTGGGTTGTGCTTAGGAATTCTATTCTTTTTACTGTATTGGTCTATAAACCTATGGTTTGCATTAATTATTGGGTGTTTTTATCCCATTTGCATTACTATTTAGCTCCCACCAGAGTTAGTTCTTTATAAGGAGAGGTTTTACCTCTTTGAAACTCATTCCATTGATGGGAACTGTAGGTCAAAATGTGTTTGGAGTTTTGTAGATGTATCACTTCCTTTTGATGGAATAAAAATTCAATTAAATGTTTTTTTTTTTCCTTTCCTAACTCATATGTTTATTTAAGTTTGTAATCCCTAATTTTTTCTTTCTATTTTATAATACATTGTTGTTGTCCGTATTATGCTCTTCACTTATAAGTAATATGATATGGTGAATCAGAAAGCTTGCAACACTAAGAGTATGCTCTTCACTTGCACATTTATGATCTGTTGAATTAGAAGCTAGTTTATGTTTTTATATTACTACTTCACCATGTTTATTTTTCATTAATATGTTGCATAACTTTATTATTATTATTATAAACCATTCACCAATATGCAAAAAATATCAAATCATTCATCCACAATACATTATCCACAATAAAAATCCACAATTGAGAGAGAGATAGATAATACCCTCAAGGTAGGGCAACACCAATAATAATACTTAAGGAACGAATAACTCCACAAGATCTCCCATGATGAGAGGCCACTTCGTGGGCATGACGATTACATAATATTCTTCTTCAATGATATGAATGATTACAATGACAAATATCTCTTCTTTATATATCCATATTCTTATTCTACTTTGGAGAGCCTACTACTAATATAATATAATATTATAATACAATCAACCTTGGGTTATGTGTGGCCCATGCCAACCCTTATACAATATAATAATATATCCCCAAATATATATTCCTAGGTACCCTACCATGCCACCCTCCTTACAAATGTTTCATATTTGAAACATATGAAGAAACCTGATAGTATGATTTGCTAAGAAAAATTATCGACTGATGCCAATCTCGATCATTCATCCATCCAAGTGAAACACAGTGATGCTGGTATGCCATGTTGTATCCAAATATGCTTCGTTGTCTCCACACTTCTTTTGTTTTATTTTGATAACTTGAATTATGAATCCAATTTTTCCTTGATATTGATGATCCACTTTGAAAATTAGGATCCCTATGCTTTCTCTGCCAAACTCTGCCATAGTTGGTGCCCTTATGATTCCATGTGGAACCATAATATTGCTTACTTGATCCATACCTCCAAGAATATTACCACTCATGGTGGTGTGGATGGTGATATGGTGCAACCTTAACTTGATGTTCTATCTTCTTTGACTTCCCAACATTTGGCTCCATTGTTTTAAATTCTTCTACACATTGTTATTTCATGTTATCTTTGTTTTGTGTGTCCTTGTGCTCTTCTATCAAAGGTTTCCTTAGACTTTGTTACTGTTATTTTCCCTAGATCAGTTGTTGTTGCTTCTTACATGGACTCTATTGCTACTACTACCTTCTTGGATTCTATTTCAGGTTCTTCAATTTGTTCTTCTACAACCACTTCTTGATTGTCCTTGGATCCTTGCTCCTTAAGCTGAGAAATATCTTGCAATGTTATCTTATTTTTCCTATACCATAAATTCATAAAATTATTTTGCACATTAATTTTAACAGTACCCAAATAATCTAACCAAGGATAACCAAGAAAAATATCCTCATCATCCATCTCATTAGCATAGAAATATGAATGTAAAATATATTTATCCATGGTGATCTTCAAATCTTCAAAAATTTGAATATGCTCACCCTCTAGTTGTGTGTCCTTAATTTTTTGTTTCTTGAACTTGCAAATTCTTAGCCAAAGCAATATTAATAAAATTATATCTGTTACAGGGTCAATGGAAATAATAACTTTTCTTTTTTAATGCTTCCATGAACTTGTAAAATAGAATTTTGAGATTCAAATAAATTCCTTTGTCCATTTTGTAATTTATCTTCTACCAAAGGTATGGTTTCCTCTGTCTGAATACTGACATATTTTTTATATTCCTTGACCTTTTCTTCTTTCTTCTTGAGTAATTTTATTTATTCTTCATATCCCTTGATTGTGACCTTCAAACTAGTTATCTTTTTATATGGGTTCCATATAATCAAAAATTCATGCTCCATTGTTTCCCAAGTTAGTTCATCTTGATGGGCACGAGGAATTCTATAATACCAAATCTTAGATTCTCCTCTAAGATAAAAAGAAATCCAAATTTTCCAAATTATATTATGATGGAACAAGGATTTAAAATTTTTCCACCACTCTCTAGCATCAATATCATCTTCTCTAGAAAAATCTTGGAGTGCCATTGTTCATGCCCTAATGCAAACTAGGGTTTTATGGAAATAAATAACTTCTTACTGATTTAAAGCTAAAAATCCACATAGATAGCTAGATCTACAATTTTTATTCCAAAAAAAATAAAGTGCAACTGATTTGCTTACCCGAACTAAACAAATTTTATCTTTTGAAAAATTTGTGACTTGAAAATTTGTCACTACCCTTGTTCCAGATGGATGGCTTCAGAAGGTCATATATCCCTCAATACTACTTATATTCCTTCATATGATAAAATAACTTCAAATTCTACACAAACTGATCTAAGAATCACCTGAATCAGATAAAATCTTGTAGAGATATGGCTTTTGAAATATGAGACGTTTTCCAAGAAAAAATCTACAAAATTTGTCACTAGCCTTGTTTCGGATGACTAAATACAAAAGATCACATCTCCATAAATACTACTCATATTCCTTCATATGACCACTCATTTTAAATTTCTTCGAATTCTGCACAATCTGATCCAAGAATCACCTGAATCAAATAAACATGTGCAAAGATATGGCTCTTGAAATATGATATGTTTTTCTAGAAAAAATATGCAAAATTTATCACTATCCTTGTTTCGGATGACTAACTTAAAAAGTTTGTATATCCATAAATATTGCTCATATTACTTCATATGACCACTCATTTTAAAGGTCTCCAAATTTTCTACAATCTGATCCAAGAATCGCTTGAATCAGATAAACTTGTGCAGAGATATGGCTCCTAAAATATTAGACATTTTTTCAAAAAAAAATTATCCTAATTTTGCAATTTCACAAAAATTCCTAGTTTTCCAAAATCATTGCTCTGATACCACTTGCTGCAAACTTTATTATTATTATTATAAACAATTCACCAATATGCAAAAATATTAAACCATTAATTCACAATACATTATTCACAATAACAATTCACAAATGAGAGAGAGATAGATAATACCCTTAAGGTAGGGAAACACCACCAATAATCCTTAAGGAATTAATAACTCCACAATATCTCCCAATATGAGAGGCCACATCGTGGGCATGACGATTATATAAGATTCTTCTTCAATGATATGAATGATTACAATGTCAAATATCTCTTCTTTATATATCCATATTATTATTCTACTTTGGAGAGCCTTATACTAATGTAATATAATATTATAATACAATCAACCTTGGGTTATGTATGGCCCATTCCAACCCTTATACAATATAATAATATATCCCCAAATATCTATTCCTAGGTACCCTACCATAATAAGTGATATCATAAGCATATTTTCTTATCTTTTAATTGTGCTTTTTCCTTGGTTATCTTTATTATAGTGTAGTATTTAAATTCCAACTTTCACACTATTTTGAGCATTATGAAATACTCTCGGTACTAATAATACCTCTATGTTACTTTTGTCTCTTGGTACCATTTTTTTTATAACTTTAGAACAAAATATGATTTGTCTTTTAGCTACTTTCTTAATCTAGGTGTTCATTCAACTATCTCCTAAATAAATACATCTCTTAACTGCTTTGTTCTATCAAATCTACTACAATATTATTATATGCTTTTCATGTAGACATCCATAAAATTCATTATCCTTCAACACTTTTCTCCATGAGCTTAGTTATGCTATAAAATTTGATGCATCTCTCCACAAGCCTCCTCCTCCTTTAGATTACTTTGACCACACTCATAAATCCTTCACCATATCTCTTCTCATTCAAGTGTTCTTACCAAGCTTAATCAATCATCCAACAATAACAAACAATCATCCAATAATATCAAGAAATCATCTATTTATCTTAACCAATTTTTTTTCACTAAGAATATTTCTCTAGCAACTTTCTCTCATGTTCTCCAAATATCTCCTCTAGTAACTCCTTACATACACTTCAAATTTTCTAAAGTCCTCCTTCACTCTTATTCTACAATATTTTCTTCTCACCAATATTCTTATCCAATCTTCTTTCTTTCTATTCCAAATTTACATGTCCACCAATATATCTTCTCACAATATCCTCCTCTCTCTATCATGAATAGGACTTATTAAAGTCACTATCACTAGTGTGGGTTTGAACCAAGATGAATTTAATACCACTGTTGACAAATGCGTCAAAAAATATCATAGGTAAATATTTCTTAGGATCATATATTCACATTCATATAATCTCATTCTATAATTACATAGCATGGGACTTTATACTCAACATATAACATTACATAAGACTCATCAATACTCTACAATTTTTCTCTCCTCAAAAACATGGGATATGCAACCTTTCATATTCCTTACATTGTGATAAAATCTCTCATGATTACATAACTTCCTATTCCTAATTTTCACATCACACATCATGCATAATAAATCACTCATAATACTTGCACACATGACACCTTTCAATCATAACACCTAATTGGTTGCATGATATATAACCACTCTTCACAACTTAACACCTATGATTGATGTACATAATTAAAAATACTCCTAATATAAATATGTACACTATTACTCAAGGTACCAAATAATTTAATACCTCTAATAAGAAATACATAACTTTTGAATAAAATCATCATTTGGTCTAAAATAAGGTAAAACATTCAATCACCCAATAGTCTATAAAATTTAAAACATTGAATCCATTCTTTATCATTAAAGAGGTCATATCAAAATATATTTCCTTCATTATTTTGGAAATCCAATCTAGATTTTATATAATAAAAGTGGCAGGTCCCGGATCATGCTCACACTCATCGCTACTAGTATTATTCTTATATTATCATTACAATTTTATTTATTATATTAGAAAATTTATGTGTGTTTAACAAATTCACTCATGTAGGCACACACACCTTGTTGTGGTTTGAACATGGGACTCCCAAAGTGAGCCCAAATTTTACTTATTTTTTTATGAGAATTTTATACTTTCCAATTATAGTCCATATATTATTCACTCTTCATAATACTAATAATAGAACACATGTACCATTAATGAATGGTGACTCAATATATAAAACCAATGCAACCAAATCTATTATTGACTAGATGCATAAAATATTTCCAAATATAGAAAGATGTGTCTAGTTTCTCTTATATGTTTCCATGTCTCAACAAATATTAGTTTATATAACATTTAAATATTGATGTTCTTTTAATAGAATAATTTATTATAAAGGTTTGGATTGACACTAGATCTCATATATAATATCAAATATATCTACATTTTTAAGTCATAATGAATAAGATTAAAGGAAATGGAGATAATTTTAATTCCCATTTATAATGGAAATGGTTACCTTAAGGTTATGTGGAGATACCTTATCTCAAAATTTTATTTTATGATGCATAATAGTTTCTTAGTAAAAAAATATTGTAGAGCAGAAAAAAGGTGCATCTAGAAAGGGAAATGAATTGCACCTATTGATTTAAGCATTCAAAAGCGACATTTAATGTAAACATGATAATAATATATATAATAAATGGGGTCCTATTTATATTAATCAACTTGTAAAATTCATGGTTACAATGCGTCCCTTTGAGGGCTATGAATTGATACAATCATTACAAGGTGTCAAAGGATATAATCCTTTAAACTACTCAAATGCTCTTCAAGGCCTTCCTTACACTCAAAAATTTCCCAAGAGCAGGTTTTTGGTACTGATGCAATGATCTATCTATATTGGGACTTGTAGTGCCTTCCTTGCACATTGAACTACTCGTATCTACACAAAAAAAATTCAAATTCATTAATAGCATATGTGAATTAAAATTAAATTGAAGAGATGCATGCAATAATGAATATGAAAAATAAAAAGCATAATAGAAGGTGCAAAACTACTCAAAATGGCACCAAAACTTAGTATAGTGCATATATTCTACTCTAGAAAGGATCTATGCTAAAACATAGATGAAATTAGATGTAGAGTTCATGGCCATTCCTAGGTTTTATAATTATGTCTGTTAACTGCCTCGGGGTGGGGTGGCCACCACACCTGGTGTATTTTACCTCCAATTCTTCTAGGATTTGGTTTAAACTATTCCTAGGGATGTTATCAAATTTGGTAATGTAATTCATTGAAATGTGTGGGCTTTGAAATATATTTGTTTATTTGGAAGAACTTTGAAATATCCTTTCATTGATGGAGATTTCAAGGAAAAAAATGTGGTGAAAAGGGGATTGAATATCGGTAGCAGTTCATGGAAAAATATTGCAAAATACTCTTCCATGAATTGGGTGGATTGGCTCCACTTATAGCTGAATAGAGCACAAGGTTAAATGGGAAATTTTGGGCATGTAAGGCAAGTTCAACCATTTTTCAAAACCTTGCCATGCATTGGGTGGGATAAATCTCCAATTCAAGCATCCAATTTGTAGGTTTGTTACTAAACTGATGCACTCTCAATCTATCATAAATCAATGGGTAGGATAAATGGTAGAATTTGATTCCCATTTTTCTTGTACTTAAATTTTTAAGAGTCCAAGGGTTTGGTCATCCTACCCAGGGGAAACTATTGGTGGTTGTTCCACCCAGGGATGGTTTTTGGTGGCCACCCAAGGTTGGGATGACCATGAACATGGTGGCCACCCTGGGGTGGGGTGGCCATGGCTACATGGCCCAAAGTTTCCCAAAAGTGAGGCAGAACTTCTCAAAAATGGTAAATACCACTATTTAACCCTTGAGGGTTATCCAAGTGGGTCATATAGTGTTGATAAGATCAATTATTGGTAGTCTAATTGGATTGACACAATTTTAGTGTCTACAGGTACCCATTTTTGGGATTCATTGTGTGAAACACATCATAGAGAAAAAATAGAAGACTAAACTATAAAATGATTAAAATGATTCAATAATCTAACTAACTTTAGATGCCCCCATCATGGATGAAGCATACATTATTGGAATGCTTTCTTTAGATATATTTAAACAATTTGATTTTGGTAAACATTTCAGTTGCACTATTCGAATAGGTTTAGGCTTATGGTATACTTAGTCTCGATTCCTTGTTTCACTTATAAGCTTATTTAATGAGTCATCCCAAGACTTCAAGGAGACCAAGACTTTGTTTTGTGGAATTGGTGCTTAATTATGTGTCGTAGCATGAGCTTGAAATTTTATTTGGAAATAATTCTTTTGAATGTATACATGCTACACTTTTGAGTGTTTGAGTGTTGATTTTGATTATGAATTCATAATTATGAATACCCCTGAAGTGATGAGTTGATAAGGGAATGACCAATTATGAAAGTGATGAGTCGCTTGACCAATAAGACTTGATTAGGGTTCCTTCAGATTTACCCATTATGAAATTTATCAGTTTTGTTAAGATTTTGGTGGTTTTTTATGATATTTCATGGAATAAAGGAAATGAATACCTCATTCCCGTGGAGCAATCTAATTACAATGGATTTATTGGGGATTTAAGTGGAAACTTTTCAATTCATAAATAAATAATTTGGTTCAAATGACCTTATGGTAATCTACTCATCTTTCCAGATTGCATGGAGTGCAAGTTGCTACAACCACCAAGTTTATAGGGTAAATAACTGAATACGAGGCTCACTTGAAATTTTTGATGATTATTTGATTTTTTTTGTTAATTTTGTGATTTTTGGTGGTATTTCATGGAATAAAGGAAATGAATACCTCATTTCCATGTAGCATTCCAAATGCAATGGCCTTCTTGGGGATTGAAGTGGAGACTTTCCAATTCACCAATGAATAATTTGGTTCAAATTGCCTTATGGTAATCTACTCATCTTGCTAGATTGCATGGAGCACAAGTCACTGCAACCACCAAGTTTATAGGGTAAATAACTGAATATGAGGCTCACTTGAAATTTTTTATGATTATTTGATTTTTTTGTTAATTTTTTGATTTTTTATGGTGAGAAAAGATATGAATTTATGTCTACTTCTTGGTTTGTTGATGCATTTATGGACATAGTATCATGGATGCATGTATTGTAATATGTTGTTAGTTTATGATAAGTACATGTGTGTATGCATAATGAAATGGATGATTTATTAATATATACTGATGAATTATGAATACTATTTGACACACTAGATAGTAGCACCATAGATTATATAAAATTCATCGATTTATTTTTAACATTATCGTAATATTATGTAATGGAATATGAAAATATAAACTGATAAACATGTTATAAAATGGTATGAAATGGAATGAATAGTAAGATATTATAGAATATCCTTGAGGTTTTCATGAGACTCAAACATTCTAGTGAACTAGTCAAAAGTTATATATTAACCATGCAAGACTTTTTGGCAAGGTATAAATCTTCTAGGATGACCAAGATATTCAATATCCCTGTGTGTGCATGTGATTTCATTGCTATAATAACACATAAAGTTACCCCAATGCCAAATAGGATTTATGCAGCCCATATGTACTTAATATCACCCTATGAGTATCATGATCCTAAGTTTTGTACGTAGTTGGATTAGAGCATTAGGTGATATAGGCTACCAAAAGCTAGCTCATCCATAATCTAACATTGAAATGTAAAAAAGAAGATCACTACTATGATATATATATCATCATGCATAAGGATACCACCATTACCAGGAAGACTTGATGCTACCCAACCTATAATGAGGATCACACCATGGCTATAAAATGCTAATAATTCTAGGGATTCAAGTTTAGTACTCCCTTTGTTTCTTTTATTTTTGAATTGCTCCATGTATTTGCTCATTTTTTCTAGTGAGCAAGGAATTTTTGTAGTAGTGAGAACCACTATTTATTTTACTTTTTTCTTTTGTTAGTAGTAAAAACCACTTTTTCTTTTGGGGAATTTTTCTTTTGTATTTGTTGCTTTTTGGATACTTGCCCATATTTGGTGTGGGACAAGGGATTTTTATTGCTTTGGGTAGGGAGGAGCTTTTACTTTTATCAATTCTTAGCATTTTTGAACCATGCACATAGGGGGATGAGCAAGGTAAATTTTTTTCTTAAGGTAACAAGGACCACTTTGTAGGTTTCATATTTCCTTGTGCAAAACTTGGATTTATTAATGTGAGAAGGTGTTAGGATTATGATGTATACAAGGTATAAGAAAATTAATACTCTACTTTCTAAAAATTAGGATAGCTTTCTACAAAGTTTGAAAAGAAAAATAGAGATAGTTGAGTGACCAAAAACCCTAATGATACCTTATAACAAATGACTAGGTGAAGGGAAACAAACACAAATACAAAAGGCAAGGAATGTGGATGGAATTGATAATTGTAATATAGATGGATGTTAATAATGACTTTTCACAAATTTTATTTTGAAGGATGGCTAGTGTATAGACTTGGTGCTATACATGTTTGAGCAACTCTAGAATACAAAATACAAGGATGGGTATTCTTAATGCAAGTGATTGTATAATGTAGTGATATGAAATGTAATGTAATGCAATATTTTTTTATTTTTATTATTTTAATGATATTTTTGGTTTTTTATTAATATATATATATATATATATATATATATATACATTTGACCAATGGGCTTAGTGGATGCCATTGGGAATTTTTGGGTTACCAAAGGATTTATGGGTACCTTTGGGGCTTTTTGGGTGACCAAAGAGTTTATGGGTACCTTTGGGGATTTTTGTGTGACCAAAGGATTTATGGATACCTTTGGGCATCTTTTTGGGTGACCAAAGGGTTTATGGGTACCTTTGGGTATTTTTGGATGACCAAAGGGTTTATGGGTACCTTTGGGAAGATTTTTGGGTGACCAAAGGGTTTATGGGTACCTTTAGGGATTTTTGGTAGGGTGTGGTGCTTTAAGCATGAAAAGGTCATAGGTGAAGGATATTCAAGGGTTTAGGTTCCTCACATCCTTCAATGGAGGCTAGGCGATATGTTCCAGGTCCCAATCCTGAATTTGCAATTAAGGCTACTATTGGATGCATTTTGTGTAGATTTTTCATGATTAATTTTGTGTTTGGGTCAATTTTAAGATTATGCATGAATAAATTTGGATCTAGTCCTAGCATACCTTTATAGGACCATGCAAAATATTTCCTCTTTTATTTTAGAAGAGCTGTAAAATCGGCTTGCTCAGTAAGGGATAAGCCTCCCCCTAACTTGACAAATTAGGGTGCCTCAAGATCTATACCGATATCAATATGAATTATTGTCTCAATTGACATATGAGATCCCCCTTCCAAATGGTGTGGAGTAGGGATCAAATGAAAGTCATCATTTGAGTTTATGTCATTAATTGGAAATTCAGGATCAACCTCAATGTGAAATATATTTTGAGTAGACCTTGGAGAAAAATTAAATGGTTGTAACATTTCATCACAAGGCCAGTACTTTGATGGATATGGCAAAGAATCTCCCTGATCAAAGTTGATTACCTCTAGATCAAGGTGCAATGGATTTAATGGGTTATTCAGATCATGCAAGGGTGTGGTAAGATCTACGAAAATCATATAAATGGATGTATGATCTTTGTTGGATGGGTGATTGGGTCTATTGACAAGATGTTGTTGCAAGACTTACGAAGGTGATTGTGGTGGAGGTAGAATGACCAAAGAGGGTCGATTTAAAAGGGGGTACACCTACTCCTTGAATGCCATAAGCTATCACCATATAGGATGTGGTAGTGGGAATACACATAGATATAATTATTATTTATCATCCAATGAGATGATCTATTTATATTCTTCATATGAACTAGAGGAGTTAATCGGTGCTACATTGTAATTCGATTCATTCTCAGTTGTCCATTCATAAGGGGGACCTTGATTCTATTCCTCATTATCAAATGGAAGAGTATGCAAACCTTCATATTCTTAATAATATTGGATGGAATCACTAGATATCATTTGATCCATCATAGTTGTGGGGAAATAATACCACAAAGAGTGGACATGATTAGTATTAGCATAAGGATCGTATGAAAGCTCATCCCTATAGTTCAAACCCAAGCAGTCTAAACTATCTATGAGTATATCAAGAGGTGCAAGCTTATTGTGTCCTTAGCTAGATTTATCATATGGTATTTGATATTATGAATGGCAAGGAATGTGAGTACCTTATTTTTATATCCCCAAACCATACACATGCCAATAGTAGTGATGGAGATATCGCATGGTAATGTTGAGATTGGACATATAATTAATGTCCTTAGAAAAGGGTTCTTCATCCACTTCTTGTTGAGGATATGGTTCTATACCATATTCAATACCCCCATATATGAAATTTTTTTAATTCAAAGGTATACCTAGAGATACGATGATACCTACAAGAAGGCGAGGTCATCTTATTTTCTATATTATCTCAAAGGTTGGAACTATTGTAATATTCCTTATTAAGTATTATACTAAGTCTGTAGTAGCGAGAAGGACTATGACATGTGATGGTGAGGATGGAGTATATGGAAGAAAGACTTGAGATGACTAAATACTTACCTCATGAGGTGGTTCCTCATATAATAGACTAGGAATTTATTCCTTGGAAATGGTAGAGATGATCGAAGGGATTTCGTCAATAGGTCTCTTCAACATATTCTTTGGTGGATGATTTTATGATGATGAAAGGATATCTAAAGGTGCAAATTATGATGATGGTATTTAAGAAGATGGTAATGATTCAATGGAAGAAGATGATGAAGGAATCATATCTTGAATGGATTTATTTGGTTGGATTTCCAATTGAGTTGATGGTAAGGTTAACTCAGGGATGTGCTGCACCAAGTTGTAGTATTTGAAGGGCTCATGGTCTACAGAGATAACATGTTCTTGCCCTTCATGAGTGTACTTTAAAAATTTGTGAGCTATGGATGGTACACACTTTATGTCCCTATTATAGGGTTTTCCTAGTAAGATATTATAGGCCATTTCACCCTCCAAGATATGACACAATGTTGGTATGGTTTTGAGTACCACCTAAATAAGTAACACTATAGTGCCAATCATTAAGCATAGAGCATCATTGAATGCTCAGAGGATTACATGGATGCAATAATATGGGATGTTGAAAGACCTAGATGTTGGAGAGCATTCATGGTGATGATATTGATCAAAGAGCCAATATCAATTAGAAATATTTTTTAAGGTGTTCCATTTACACATTCAATAATGTGTAAGGTAGGATCAACCATGTCATTTGATATTGGTTTGAGTTCAATTTCATGAAATGTGATTATTGGATTTTTGCACTATTGAACATGCCCCATGAAATTGATAAAGGAGTTAGAACCCTGGGGCTATAGTTCAATCAACCTAAGAATATCCATAAGAGCTTCTCGATGAGGTGGAGACTATCAGATAAGCTCATATATAGAGAGTTAGGATGATGTTTTTCATAAGATTTAAGTAAGCTTACTCTTTATGGTGACCACCGGATGAGTTGGAGGGCTTTGCAATGGAGGTGGTAGAGACTGTGATGTGAATAGAATGTTGTTTGAATCAACAGGTGGTACAACTTGATTTAGATAATGCCTATTTAGTGTCATGATGTTAATCATCTTGATGAAACATTTTTTAGGGGTGTCGTATGGACCTCATTTACTTGTTTTGCTTGATTTTCCTACAACTCATCAGTGGGTAATGGATCTTTAAATATAGCCATCTATTAATTATTTTGTGGAATAGGATTATCAACTTGAATATCATTCCTATAAATCATGACTTGTACTATGTGTTTAAATGCATAGCACATTTGCACATCATGCCCATTCTGCATATGGTACTTATAGTATAGATCTTCATTATGTCTATCAGACTTTTTTCTATTCAAATCCATAGGCTAGATCTCAGATAGAGTAATTGCTTTGGATGCACATAGATAATCGAATGGAGAATCCATAGACTTAGCGAAAGGTATAAATTATCATTGAGAGCGACATTGTAATTTTTTCTCTTGATTCATCTAAATTTTGTTATTATAGTTTGCAGGAGGAGGTTGGATCTAATTGTTAGCCTTTTGAGGTAGCATTGGTTGCACAAGCCCTAGAATGCTAATGGCATCTTGATTAACTGCTGTCAAATTTGGTTGTGCCGGATTAACTTTTGTTGTACATTTTGAGTGGATAAGTTGTCATTGATATCAAGAGTAAGTGGTCATTGATGTTAAGCTTTCAGCACCTATCAATGGCAGTTTCAATGGGCAGCAATAGTTTCAGGTTCTCTAGTTTCAGTTGATCAAGACCCGGTTCTAGGATGTCAAATATGGCCTAAAATGCAAAAGAAGAAGCCCAAGTGGATAATATTATAATATTTTTTATAATATTATAAAGGGAAGTTTTAAATTAATTATAAATTAATTAATATAATTTTTATTACAAATTAATTTATAGTTTAATTTACTTAAGTTATTTAAGTTAATTATTAATTAATTTTAATATTAGTTATTAAGTTAATTTATATTAATTTTTAACTAACCCTAAGGTGGGTTATTAAATTAAATTTAAAATTTGAATTCGAATTATTAAGCACCGACCCCTTACCCAAAATCACCATGCCTTTGAATTTTTGATTAATGTGAGCTTGTGCAAATCGTGCTAAAAAGAGTACTTCTTGATTTTTGTGGGAAGTCAAAGGTGCATAGAGGTATAAGAGGAAGGATGTCCTACTTACTTCACATGGGAACCAATAGCTCACACGGTGGACTCCCAAGCGCTAAGGTGCTTAGGCCTCAGGAGATGGTAGATCGAATCACGCTGAAACCCCTTTTGGGGAAAATCAAAGGTATGTTTTAAAGTTTAGCATTGAAAATTTTGGAGATATTAGTTGGGCATTTAAAAATTATTTTTTTGCATATTTATTTGGTTTGTAAGGTTATAAGGGGAGTTATAAGGCTTATGCAAAATTAAATTTTTGGTATTAGTTGCTTTAGTGTTTGGAAAGGTTAGTAAGGTGTTTTAGGAAGTTGTGTGGTGTTGGATATTATTTTAAGTTGGAGTTTATAAGGTGTATCAAAGTAATTATTTTTCATGTATGATTTGATGGATGTTAATTTTAAAAAGGGAGCAATAAGGCATAATTGAGTTTTGATTATTCTTTTGTCTAAGGAATATTTTAAGAAATTGTTGGATTAATATTTTGTTATTTAACCATTGAAATTGGAGAAAAGAAAATTGTGATTGAGACAGGTTTTCTAAAGGCACTTTTACATCAAAAAAAAGTTATGGGCACATCATCCTAATGTGTGATTATTGAATGTTGTGAATGCAGAGTTAGAGTGAAAAGGATTGTTTGGTAAGCATTGTTGAGTGTGTGTTGAATTAATGCTTCAAGGTTTTTTGGAATAAAGAGTTGTTGATGAAACCTTATTTTATAAGCACTGTTGTTGAAGATATTGGTTGAGTGAGGAAATTGAACTAGGGTTTGAAAATATCATGAGTATCATTGTTATGTGAGATTGATTGATCAACATTGTTAGAAAAATTTGAGTGAGTGTTCATATGCTTGGTCTAGGGTTTGTGAGCAAGGATTAGTTCATTGAGTGATTGGTTGAGTAAAGTTGGTTGATCCTAGTCAAGTGGATGTGTTGATGTGATAGTTCAAGTTCTATGAAACAAATTGTTCTATATTCAGAATTGATTTGAGAAAGAGGTTGAGTGTGGGTGAATATGAAACATATTGAGTCTTTAACAATTATCTATATGTTTATATGATAAAATAGAGATTGAAAGTGATTGAGAGTTTGTGAGTGTGAAATATATTGAGTCTCTAACAATTATCTATGTGTTTCTAAAAGAGTTATTGGAACTGATTGAGCATTGAGGTGAATGTGAAGCATATTAAGTCTCTAATAATTATCTATATGTTTCTAAAAGAGTGATTAAAAGTGATTGAGCATTGTGATGAATGTGAAGCATATCGAGTCTCTGAAAATTCTCTTTATGTTTCTATGAGATTGGATAAGTTCTAGTGAGGACTTATTGTGGAGAATTAGATAAGTTTTAGTGAGGACTTATTGAGAAAAAATGTACAAGTTATAGAGAGGACTTGTTGAGTAGAATTGGATAAGTTCTAGTGAGGACTTATTGAATAGTGCTTCATAAGGATAGCAATGCTTCACAATTTGGTGTATTCAAGACCTAAAAAATCAGCTAAGTTTATTTTAAGTTAACCTCATAGGCATCACACTCAAGAACCAATAATTTTTATTTAGGAATAATAGAATTCTCTAAGACCACACCAACACTTCTATAAATATTTAAAATTCCAATACTTCTTAGGCATGAGTTATTTTCAACATATCCATTACTCAGCCAAGATAAGAAAATAAAGGTAGGATATTTCCAATAAAAAAACTATTCTCTCCTCTACATACCCTCCATAAATTGTGTAAGTTCACTATTAAACCAAATTGATCATATTTCATTTGTGCAATGCAAATTATAGCTTGAGGGGAATAGTACAAGATTAGACAACCCATTAAAATGTAACACTACTTATGTAGCTACATGATTCTTTTTCTAAAATGACCACATATAACATTAAACAAAAAAGTTTCACAAATATCCATTTCAGCTCATGTTCATAGAAGCACAACGTATCTTATCCATGATAATATAAAATAAAAATAATTTATTATATAAACTAAAATATTATGTGGGTTTCAAATGTTCTTCCTAAAATGAGCAGACCTTGAGTGACTAAGATTTAACATATACACATACCAAAATAAAAGGATATACAGAAAGTAACAATACATCATAGGTTTCTTTTACCCTCAACAAATACATCAAAGGGCTGTAATTGGATGTTAATAACTCATTTTTTCTCTAAAAATAATAGAGATTCTCCTATCATGGTTTACAGAAATAACACATATTTTCTTAAAGTAAACCGATGTAGCAATTCATTGATCAAAGAGCTTAATATTATTATAAGACATTCATTATTTTAATATCACAAAAAATACGAGCATACAATCCATCAATTAGAAATTTACATTAATCTAACTAAGAGTTTAACTACTAGAAAATTCAATTACATAGTAAAATTAACACCCACTAAAATAATACTCGACTAAGTATAAATTTTATAGATAGAAAAGCAAAATTCAACCATTCATAAACTAATATATACACATTTGTAAGCACACATCTTCTATCCTATTTAAAATAATTAAGCCTAACAAAGTTGACCTAAAAATATTCAGGATTGCCTACTATATGCCCTAGTTCAAAATTTGTCAACTACAAACTATATTTTCCCCTTCCACAAGCAAGATTCCAAGATGACTAAAATAGCTTTCATTTTTCATTTAAAGAACAACAGATACATGGATCTGCATACAACTATCCACTTTGGGATATCCACCACAATCCTATTTTGCACACTAACACAAATATCACCTTTATTTATGTTGAATTATACTTTATTATTATTTATATTTTTTCATTTTAATTTTATTTATATCTATTATTTTTATTTATTATACATTATATTATTTAATGAATTCAATAACTAGTAAATAATATTTAATTCATTAAAATGATGTATACCTCCATGTCCTATTCCCTACTAGCAATTTGATGTTTCCATATACCAAAAGAGAATAGCTTCCATGCCTTGGCACTTTTCTTACCATCGAAGGTTTATATATTCATTTATTTAGAAGCATGAAATATATAGCATAAAATCCAATAAACAAGACATACATACAATGCAATTCAAACATTCAATATGTAACTATATGGAGGTAAATTATGAGATTCCATATACTCATGATCCATGGTGATATTTCACACCACCGTTATTTTCCATCTAATATTCAAGGACCTGTGCCTACGAAATAGTATCCATCAGTAGTATCTCATCCTGAAAGCATATAAAATTAATTAAATAATAATTATAATTGTAATAAAAAATGAACTTTAGGGATGGTCATTACAATTAGCTTTCAATAGAGCAATAGCATTGTTGTTATTCTTAGTCCTAATTCCAAGACCCTTTTGAGTTGGGAACATCATTATCTAGGCTAGGTTAAACTAAAATTCAACTTCTATATCGTGGTAATGTTGGAACTACTAGGGTTCTTAAGGATGATAAAGGTGGACTTCTACTATTGTATGCCAAATTATTAGATATCCAAAATTGTCATGTTGTGAAGACTAGTGTCATTTACCAAGATCTCCTACTTTTGGAGAATATAAGGTACCAAAAAGTTTGCATTGAAGGAGACTCGCTTAATATTTTAAACTTGGTAAAAGGTGATTCAGTCCCTAGTTGGAATATTGAGAGTGTGTTTATGGAATCTCGGCAGATTATTCATGCTAGAAAGGATAGGAAGATAAATAATATCTTTATAGAAGGAAACTACCATACTAAATCTATAGCAAACCAAGGTATAAACCTCAATGGTTTGTTTTTTTAGGGAGATAATTTTCTTGAATTTTTTCTTCAATTGGATCTAGTGATGCATGCTTCTTGATGCTCTATAATATTTTACTATTGATGAATAAATTTTTTGTATGCAACCATGTGGGAGTGCTAGTGGGCTAGGAGTCTCACCAATGTTGTTCTAATTTTATTTTTTATATCAAGTTGCATCTAGTTCATGTGGTGATGGGTGGGCAATTGTAGTGGTTTATATCTATTCTTATCTCTATATTGTTTTTTTTAAGTTAATTTTTATAGGGCTTCTCCTATTGTAAAAGGTTTGAAGACCCTTTCAAAACCCCTTCTATATATATTAAAAATTATAATATAAATTATGAACAAATATTGAATATATATATATACATATACATTTATACATATATACATACATACATACTCCCTATAACAACCCAAATCTACTCACATGGTTGTATAACTCAATCTATCTCACTATTTCACAAGGTAATTTTGTTTTATCTAGTTTACTATTAGATTACTACCATGAGTAATCATAAGGGAAACATTTTTGAGTTAATTTTTTTTATGAACACCCAATTTCTAATTTAGTACAAGGTATATAATACCACCATTGGGAATTAATACTACAATAGATAGTATCCCAAGTGAACGAGATTGGCCAAATCCTGTAGAAGATACTTTTTTTTAGATCTATCTTCCCATACTCTTATTCCAACATGAGTGTAGATCCATGGATGGGATTATCGTCTATGGCCCATAAAACTTAGAGGGTGGATGTAAACTCTCCATGTTCCTTAGCATGAGGAATGTAAACTCTATCTCGCTTTCCTATTTTGGATTAAACATGCAAAGGGTTAGCATATATGTCTAATTCCTAGTTGATTTTCCACTCACATGGGATCAAATAGGGTCATTTCATTACTCTAACTCTAGACTTAGTACCACTTGAGCATTCATGACATGATATATTATCACATACCAATCGTAGTGGACTAGACTAGTTTCTTAGTCATACTAGTCCTCTCCTAGTTAAGAATGATGTAAGAACCTAATATTTTACTACTCATGCAATGAACTAGAGGAGACATCCCACACTACCTCTCATCATCTTCTCTTCCTAACTTGACTCGTTAGAAAGCAATATTTTTCGAGTCATCAAGGTTACCATCTTGCAACCATTGGTATTGGATATAAAGGTAAATATCATCCTTCTTAATAAACCTTTGGTTAATTTATAAGGCTTCACCTCCTAATATATTCATCCTTAAAAATAAGGTCTCTAGTTAATTTAAACTAATGGATATTTTAATAACTATCCTAGATTTATAGTTTCACAAATTTTCCAACTATGATAGCATTATTCTATATATGAATCATTATCTCTATATAATAGATAATAACAACTTTAGAAGAACTCATTCCAATAAATAAAACTCAAATTTTATAATATTCAATTAAATAAACTTACAATTAAATTTTATAAAGATTCTTGTACATAAATACATAGTGATTCTATAAGGTTGTGAAATCACGAGGATACGGAAACAAAAAGGAAATGCCAAGATGCAATGTAAACGAAACTAAACTTAACGCTAAATCCTACGAACTGAAATGAATGAAAGGAGAGAAACATGAACACATTGAAACAAGGTATAAAAGTGAATATGAAGTACAACTCTTTTTATTAATATGCTTTAGAACTTAGTTACAATTCGTATCCTCCATTTTCATGGGCTAGGAGCGCTAAATATGTTCTTGTCACATCAACAGATGGTATTCTTTCTTTCGCATGCCCACATGTAGAATGGGTGGACCAAACGTCACCACCACTTGTGGTGACGAGTCTTGACTCCTTGCTGCTCCTCTAATGTCGAGATCTTACATTCAAGGAAACAAAAAATAGTCAATAGCACCTGTAGATAAAATGAAACATGCAATCCCCAAGCCTACAATTAGTGCATGCAAATAAATAAATAAAACGATAACTAAATAGCATCAGAATGATCTAAAAATTTAATAAAAGCATGAGGAAATTACTAGGATGGCACTACAAATGGAATAGTCAAAAAATTTGCCACGAATTTCTAATCGCTCCGGGGTGGGACGATTAGACCTGCAACAAAATGTCAGAAAGCACTGCCCCAAATGTCCCATCTGGGAGGCTCAAAATTACCTGCAAAGTTGGGGTTAGGTAAAAAAGGGTATTTTGGGATGACCCAAATGTTCGAATTTTGCCAATTCGGCCTCTATTGCTGGGAATGTGATGATGCTACCTGCATGTTAGCAAAAGCAAGAAATAACAAAAACATGATCAAAATTGCTCAGAATTACATGAAATTTAAATGCAAGCCTATCTAATAAACCTATAAAAAATGCAAAAAGAACAGAACTAAAATTTGCTATAGATTTCTAATTGCTCTGGGGTGGGGCGATTAGGACTACAGAAGTGCGGGGGGCTCCAGGGGGTAGGATGCCTATCCTTTGGGGCCTGATTTTGGCACAAATCCACTTGGAATGGGTCCAAAACCTCTTGTGGGGTGTTGTTAGAAAATTTGGGTGGGATACTATGGCCAAATGTCAGGTTTAGGGTTTAGATTGTGCTTACAATAACCACCCAATGACCTCCCTTCCAAAATAGAGATCAAGGATGTGAAAGGCACAATCAAAAGTGAGTATGCAAAATGGTAGCACTTCATTGCTCAAACTGCTCCTTCTATCTATATTGTTGGGGTGAGAAGACTCACCATTTTATAGACCTAACGGTCTCTTTGGATGAGCATGCAGAGGTGCCATTTGGCAATCATGCTTTCCTAGGGGGGAGAAGATTCCTCTCTAATTAGGGGCTCCATGATTGCCCCTGTAACTGCCTCTAGCGCTCAAAAATGCTCACTCACACTCCCATGCAATGAAGGAAGAGTTAAGTGTGGTGGATCTGAGCTGCCATTTTTTAAAATTTGACTTTTTTCTCGTCAAACCTACTATTCACCCCACCTTGAAGCGAATACTGCTAATTGTCCCTAGGTGTAATGAATACCAGTTTGTAATCATCCTTGGATGGAACGAGTAGAGAGCAAAGTGCATAAAAGGTGCCAAATTGACCTCTGACCTTCCAAAACTACTATTTGAGTGGTTAGGACCACTGTTTAACCTCTGGGGGTTGCCCTGGGGGCTGTGTGTGTCAATGCGATCAATGTTTGCAGTCACATAATCAGATTGATGCTGTTTTGGTGTCTACAGGTTGCTAACATCATAAATTAAAGTATTTACATAGTATCTTAAAGATCTTCTAACATATAATATAATTAATAAGTGAAACTCTCTAATCTCAAATTCTAGAACATGATTCGACTATTATTCTTGTATTAATCAATAGCATGAACCTAAAATTAAAACCATATAATTTTATAACTTAAATATAATGTGTCCTTTCGATCAAATTTATATCGCAGACTAAAAGAGACTTCTTTTCAACAAATTATGAGTCATTAATTGTTACTTATCTTATTTACCTTGTATAACTTATCAATCAATTGGTATACTTCATTAAGGAATTAAGGTCACACATGGCCTATTTTGGTTGAGAAATTTTTGAAATGCATTAAATGGGACCAACTTTTGAGGAAACAAAACCATTTTATTAACAACCCAAATTTCTATGAACTTTGTTGAAATCAACATATAACGAGTTCTTTTTCCAGAATGTTGTAATGCAGATAATATATATTGTTAGATATTAATCTCAACTACCACATTAAATACAGATGTAATGCGGTTATTAATTTTGATTTTATTCGTGAAATTTCTTCATGGCCAAGAAATATTTTTCTAGTTTTCTCTCGAAGTTTCTAATACAACTATATGTAGCGTAGATAAAATAATATATAATAGTTAAGTTTTCGTATTCCAAAAAAAAATGTGTGTGGCTGCTGTAGATGAAATATGAGAAGCACAAACTTGGTGCTCTATTTTTGAATGTAAGAAATGTCTCAGGATAATACAAAGTTTATTTCTGCTGTTGTGTAAATCTCGTTCTGTTTATTTTATTTTCTGCATGTTCATTTCTTCTGCCTCTCCATTAGAGTGGTATTAGAGCTATAAAGGTTTCAAATCCAAGATTCTGGAAAAGGATCTCAAGCAGAAGAAACTCAGAGTGACGAAGATCTTAGAGAAGATCTGAAATGGAAAATCAGGCAGGTCCAAGTCTATCAAGCTCATACATCCCTCCATTTAATGGTAAAAATTATGAGTATTGGTCTATAACCATGAAGGCATGGTTTTGTTCAGAAGAAATATGGGATATAGTTGAAAATGGTTTCCAAGAGCCTACAAATGAAGCTAAACTCAATGCTTTAACTAGAGCACAGAGGGAGACATTGAGGGAGAATAGGGCAAAGGATTCTAAAGCCCTTTTCAAAATATTTCAAGGTATAGATCAAAGCATATTTCCAAGAATAAAAGCTACAACTAAGTCAAAAAAATCCTGGGATATCTTGAATACTGCATATCAAGGGTTAGAAAAAGTGAAAACAACCAAGCTACAAATATTGAGAAGAGAATTTGAGACAATATTCATGAAAGAGTCTGAATCTGTAGATGCATTTCTTACACAAGTAATGGGGATTGTTAACCAAATAAGATCACATGGAGAAACTCTTGAAGATAAGAGTGGTTGAGAAAATCCTAAGGATCCTGCCTCCAAATTTTGATTCAGTAGTGGTAACCATATAGGAGACAAAGGATTTATCTCAGTATTTTGTTGATGAATTGCATGCATCATTGGTTTCACATGAGCATAGGTTGAATAGGCAGGGAAGTCAGTCTTTGGAAAATGCTTTCAAGTCACAAGTTAATATTGTTCCTAGAAGAGGAAGAGGCGAAGGAAGGTCAAGCTCCAGAGGTAGAGGAAGAATTTCATTTAGAGGAGGAAAATCTAGCCCAACAAGTTCAAGTGGAAGAGGTTACAGTCAAGGTCCAAGCCAAAGCTCAAATGAGCAAAGCCAAAGTTGGATATTGAATAAAACACAAGGAGAGAGGTATGACAAATCCCAAGTACAATGCTATTATTGTAAGAAGTTTGGTCATTATTCAAGTGAATGTAGGAAAAACAATATGATCTTAGAAGACAAAATGCAAATTACATAGCAAAGGATGAAGACCAAGATAGTGTGTTTCTTGCTTGCAATATAGAAGAAGAAAATGAAAAGGATGTATGGTTTTTAGATTCAGGTTGTAGTAACCATATGTCTGGAAACAAAGAGCTATTTTTAAATTTAGATGAAAAAGTAAAGTTTGATGTAACTTTGGGGAATGATAACAAAGTTTCAGTTATGAGAAAAGGAAGAATAAACATTCTAACAAAGAAGGGGGAGAAGAAACACATATCTGATGTATATTTTGTTCCTAGATTGAAACATAATCTTATGAGCATTGGCCAGCTAGTACAAAAAGGATATAGGGTGTCCTTCAAGGATAATGAATGCACAATTTTAGACAAGCTTCCAAGCAACCAACTGATTGCAAAAGTCCCAATGACACATAATAGAATGTTTCCCCTCAAACTAATACATAACCTGAGTTTACAAGTAGGAGAAAAATTTGTAGCAGTGTCACAAATAGTCCTACAGACTGTGATAAGAGATGAGAACTGGCTTTGGCATCTAAGGCTAGGACATCTTAACTTTGACTCCTTAAATTTGTTGTATAGGAAGAGGATGGTAAGAGGTCTACCACCAATAGAAAGATCAGATAGAGCATGTGAGGGATGTATACTAGGAAAGCAACATAGAGAATCATTTCAAGTGGGAAAATCAGCAAGAGCACAAGCACCATTGGAAATCATTCATTAAGATTTGTGTGGTAATATGCAAACCCCATCACTAAATGGAATCAATTACTTTTTAAATTTCATATATGATTATACAAGGAAGACATCGGTGTATCTTTTAAGGCACAAAGATGAGGTATTTGAGTACTTCAAATAGTTTAAGGCTCTGGTTGAGAAGGAAAGTGGCTACTATATCAAAGTGTTAAGGACAGATAGAGGTGGAGAATATGTCTCAAATGATTTTTTGAACTTTTGCAAGTATAATGGAATTCACAAGCAATTTACAACAAGGTATACACCCCAACAAAATGGAGTAGCTGAGAGAAAGAACAGAACAATCATGGAAATGGCAAGAAGCATGATGAAGGCAAAACACTTACCAAATGAGTATTGGGTAGCAACAGTAAAATATGCAGTCTACATTCTAAATAGATGTCCAACCAAGAGTTTAAATGATGTTATACCTGAAGAGGCATGGAGAGGAAAGAAACTCAGTGTTTCTCACATGAGAGTTTTTGGATGTGTGGCTTATGCACATGTCCCAGATGAATTGAGGAAAAAGTTGGACAGTAAAGGAGAGAAATGTATTTTTATGGGGTATAGTGAACAGTCAAGGGCTTACCACTTATACAATCCAATAACAAATAAATTCATAATAAGCAAAGATGTAAAATTTGTTGAAGAAGAAGCATGGGATGGTAGTGTAGAGTAGACAATGACTTAGGCATATATTATTATGTAAAATTGTGTGGTGGAATGATATTTTGTGAATTACTAGATTTTGGTTTCTATAGATGGCCCATTTTGTACCATGTTGTGCCAAGTGCATCATGATACAAAAAAAAAGAGACTCCTAGCTTTATTGGATGACGAAATAAACTTTGATTATTTTTACGTAAAGAATGAATGAGAATATTTTAATTTTGGCTTACCCCTCAAGTGACAAATGGGTGAAATATAAAATAGATGAAACCCATGAATCACTTGACAAATTTTATTGGTGGAGATGTGATGTGATGGATGCAAATATTGATAATCATGATCAAATTGTTTACCCCAAGATTTGGATGGAGTTGCATTGTTGAAATTTTACTTTTGGCTTGAATGATGAGCACTTTTGATGTGTTATATGGACCATCCAATCTAGGTGTGTGCATGATACTAGAATAATTGGAGGTTAGTTTACCTTGATTGTAGTCACCGTATTTGTACTTGCTCGATAGCATGATGTATTTCAGTTTGAGACTATTTTATTTTTGAACCCCATAGAAAGGGATTTATCATAGCCTTTAGCAATTTTATTGAACGTGACACATTCCAAAACTGAGAAAATTGATCTAATTTTTGAAAAAATTGAAGTGGATTGATGCGATTGATGAATGGATGGAATGTATGATTTGAATATGTTACCCATTTCTTTTTATAATTTGTGACAATTTTTCTCTTAGACTACAAATGCAAAATTATGTTTACAGATGAGCAAATGCAACAATGTGTTTATGCACACTCGATAACCATGGGAGTGCATTTATACGTACACTACAAACATAACTTCATGTTTGTGGGTGACTTTTTAGGTTATAAATAGCTTGAAGCTATCATTTTATATATTCTTACGATTGAGCATTTCGTGATTGCGGTTGAGAAAGAGAATGTGATCTTTGTAAGTGCGATTATGGAATAGCATGTGAAATTTGTGAGTGTGGTTGTTGTGGATATGATAGTAGAATGGTTGGTGAGGCAACATGTGGGATGGTGGATGTTGTCATCATGGTTGGAGGTGCTTCGTGGGTGGTTGAGGTATGTCCCGATGCCCTTATTTGGTTTATTGTTTTGCTTTGTTATGTTTGCTTGTTGCTTATTTTATTTTTTTAACAACCATATAGGGGTGGGAGAAAAGTTTTTTTTGTTTTTGCAAAGAAAAGAGGGGAATGGGAAATATTTTATTTTTTTGAAATGAAATGACTTAAAAAATAAAATGATACAATAGAACTTAAAAAAAAAATGTTTTTGTGTTTTTTGAAAATAAATTAAAACAATGGAATGTTCAACAAATATTTTTGTGTTTTTGTTTATTTTTTAAAATGATATGACACCGTGGAAAATAAAACAAATATTTTTATGTTTTGTGTTTTTTTTTTTTGAAAATGAAATGATACAATGCAATGTAAAACAAATATTTTTATGTTTTTGTGTTGTTTTATTTTTTTAAAATCTAATGATACAATGCAATGTAAAATAAATATTTTTTTTTGTGTTTTTTAAAACCAATGAATTGAGCATTTAGTGATGTTGCTTTTGTTGGTTCTTTTATTTAGCTAAGGATGCTTGAGGCTCACCATTGATTTTTACCTATTTTACCTTGAATGAGGAAGGCATTGACCAAGTATGACTGGGCTTGTTTAGAATGTGATGGATTGGATGGGTGCGACCAAGTTGAGATTGTTTAGGATGATGAGGGGTACGTCTCGACCTTGGACGAGTGGTGGGATGCAAACAAGGGGGTCTTTCAGCTTCCAACAGGGAAGATAACTATGACTTTGGAGGATATTTATTGCATATTTTGTATACCTATGGAGGGGCTTCATGTCTGGGCTAGTTGGAATAATGAGTACAACTCAAACCGATCTTTTAGGATGACTAGAAGAATGTGAGGACCAAAAATGGTGGGATATAGTATCTAGAGTTGTTTATGTAGGGTAAGTTATTGGTCTTACCAACATTTGTTATGTTCATATTGGTAAGTATGTTGTTACCTAACAAATTTAGAGCTAGGTTACATGGGAACCAAATTCATTTGGTCTATGATTTAATCGATGAGCCTAAAATACTTGCTTGGGCTCTTACCTTACTAGATCAGACATACAATGATCTATATGAGATGAATATTTAGGGATGGAAAGGGTTGACCTATAACGTACTTCATATATGGATCTGGAAATAGTTCAGTGTGGGCTACCTTGTTGGTTTTCCCTTCTAGTGGGATAGCTCCCACTATTTTACTCTTCAATGGCATACTAACAAGGAGCTTCACCCTAGTCAATAAAGTCATAGTGCATAGGAGTGGATAGGCTTGTAGGTAGGACTGATAATTGGTATCATAGTCATTAATGATTTATGATGTTAGTGGTGATAATTAGGATGCAACTACAGGGACTACAAAGAGTTCTCAATGATAGAGGTATCGTCGATCTAGTAGTGGGAGGAGGCACTCAAAGGTTGACATAGATCAACCTCATGAGGTTAGTATTAAGGGTGACATATATGATGATGGTTATGTAGGTGTTTGCATATATGCTATGGAAGGGCTTTTAAAGCTACCTCCTACCTATAGTGAGGAGGATTGGGGTATTCTCCAAGCTAAGCAAAATATCTTAGCCAATGAGCATGATCATCTCCTCTAGTTTTTATTATTATAATATGCAAAGCTGATGAGACTTCAGGTGAGATGGCACAATTGTGGTTTGATATGGAGGGACTATAGAGTACCCCAACTATAGCTAGTGATTGAGCTTTAATTTTTGGACTCTACACATAGATTGTAGATAAGGATGGTCAATTGACATCTGATCTATATTATCTCTATGTCAAGATAATTATATTCAATTGCAGGAGGACTACATTTAATCTTTGGAGGATTGGCTAGGGTAGCATAGCATCACACTACCTATTAGACCTTCTATATCAAGATTTAGGTCCAGCCAATAGAGCGAGTATCATCATAGTGGTTCACATTCTAGGGTCCCTCACCATCTATATCCATTGGTATCCTAGGCTTCTATTCATGGGTCCACTTTTAGGGATACTAGGGCCTTTGGTGGAGCTAACTAGTAGCACCTATTATTTTTTTTACCATTTTTGTTGTATATGAGCCTTAGTGGTCTGATTTATACAACCTTTGGGTGATCTATATTATTTTTTTGACTTATACATATATATACATAGATTTTATTTTATGTTTTGTTTTTTTTTGTACCTTTTGCATCAATGTGGATGTATGTATGGATGCAAGTGGATATAATGGAATGAATGTTTTGAATGAGATGCGTATACCCTGATTATGTATAAAATTGATTCTATGGTAATATTTTCTATTGATCATTCATGGATTATTTACACTTTTATTTGGCCATATGTTCTATTATTGCATAATCAAGGGCACCAACATATATTGGTGGTATATAAGGTAAATTATGACATATTTTTGAAACTATGATGATGGACATGGAATGTAATATTGAATTTGACTTATTTGTTTTTGAAATGAATGATCTAGAGTTATTCTATGAAGTCTCAGACATGCTAGTGATTTTAGACAAATTCATTTATTCATCTATTAAATCCATAAGATGCTATGGTTAATTTAGTATAGTGAAATCTCTTAGGGACCGATCATGTGTGTCATGATTGTTCATTAATTTTTAGTAAGGTAATGACTCCATTCAATTTAAGAACCATTGTGTGCAAATGGTGAATTCATTTACCAACCTTAATTGAGGTGAGATTAAACCATTCATGGAAAGAATAAAAAATATAGCTTTTCCTTATGTGTTTACACAGGTCTCTTCAAGAGAGACATGTTGCCACACATGATCATGGTCCAATTCTTGGATTTGCAATGTTTGGGAAGTCAAATTCTCAATCACTCGAATAAATTCCTGATGAGAATGAACCCTTATCTTTAATACTTGAATCATAACCATTATTTTATGTTTGTAAACTGATCTAGAGCTTTTGAGAATCAGATCCACAACAACTTGAATCAAGTATTGATGAGGATTTAATCATATCATTACTATTCATGCTAGTTTTTTGTAGTGATAAAAGTTATAGTTTTGGGGAATCAAATTCTCAATCACTCAAATCGATTCTTGATGAGAATTTTACCCTTATCCTTACTAATCTATCTTGTGTTTTTATCATGTTTTTATAAGTGGTGAAAACCATCATTTTAATTTTTATTTTGGACTATGTGCATAATTGGAAAAACAAGAAGAGATTTTGACTTCAAGGTTCAATACAATCCTGATGTCATATTTATTTGATGCAACATTTTATTAATCATTGTGCTATATTTTTGGTTCAAAAATTATAGGTTCAATTCTAAAAACTCAAAATTTTCTTAGTGAAAAGTGTGTTTTGGTCCAAGATGAAACTCTGTTTAACTAAAAATAACCCATAACATATAAATACTTTTTGAATTTTAGTTTGGATTTGTTTTAAGCACTAGGAGTGGGTGAGTGACCAAAAGTACCAAGGTATTTTTGAAAAAACCTATTGTTTATGCGAGATGAGGTTGTATTTTTCAAGTGATTTTTTGAAAATTAAAAGTTGTATGTAAAAATAGTCAGTGGATGTACAATCACCATCGTTGGTGGTTATATAGTATCTAAATTTATTAAAAGGAATACTTAATGATAAAAATATGATAAGGAAATATTATGGTTTTGAATTATGAAGTGCAAGTAATGCTAGACTGAAGGCATCACTGATCAAGATAACAAGACTCGATGACAAATAATTATCCAAATCTATTGAATGTTGGTCAATATGACAAGTGATATGCATAAATTAAACCAACACAAATGTAATTAAAGTGGAATGCATGAATGGATTTCCTAAAATGCAATATGTATGCATAAGTGGTAATAAAAAATATTTATATTTGTTTTTTTTTTTAGCCATACACATACACATATATTAGTCGTATTAATAATATAATGCTTTTAGGTGTATAACGTTTAGTATTTAAAGCTCCATTGTTTCTTTTATATCTATAATCCTATATGTTCCAGGACCTAACTTTTACTTGAAAATGTATGGACCTAGCCAATTAGCCATAAATTTGTCATGCAAGTGTAGTAATGCATTGGTATTTTGTTGTTTCTCTTTAAGAATGATATCTCCTACTTGGAACTCATGGGGATAAACTTTTCCATTATACACATGGTTGATATGATATTGATATACTTGTAGATGTTCTAATGTATTGATTTAAATTTCATCAAGGAGTATCAGTTGATCAATATGTGCTTGTATAGCAGTATTGTCATCTATGAATTATTGGAATGCAATGCGTAAGAATAAAATTCCGAGCTTAAGTGGTATGAATGCTTTGGCTCCATAGACCAATTAAAATGGTTTTGCCTCTATAGACGTTCAAATTATTGTTCAATAAGCCCATAATACCAAGGGGATTTGAGTATGCTAATATCTATAATTTTATTTGACAATTTTATTGAGAATGGCTATCAATATCTTATTGGTGGCCTTAGATTATCCATTTTATTATGGGTAATAAGGAGTGGAGAAATTGTGTTGGTTATTGTACTTACTGTATAGCACTTTCACATTCTTATTCTTGAAGGACTTACCATTATATAAAATAATATTCAAAGGAATACCAAAATAATAGATAATATGTTGGAGTATGAACTCTGAAATTTGAGGTCCAGTCATAGAGGTTATTGGAATCACCTTGATCCACTTAGTGAATTATTATATGGTAATGGTGATAAACATGTGTTGTCCCAAAGAGGCAAGTAAAATTTTACCAATCAAACCTAGGCTTCATTGTGAGAAAGGCCAAAGACTTTGAATGGGTTGTAATGCTTGTGATGGTACATAAGTCAAGTTTCCATGTTGTTGATACTTTTGAAATTTATTTATGTACTTGCAACAATCGCTTTCCATCATGGACCAATAATAACTAATGCATAAAATATGCTTTGCAATAGCCATTCCATAGAAGTGGCCACCATAAATACCATCATGAGGTTCAATTATGGTTCTTTGTACCTCTACCTATATATCAAAGTAGGATCCCATCACAACCACATATATACAACACATATCCTAAGGAAGTGTACCAAAATTGAGGTAGTCCTTCACTTGATTGAGCCAAAGATCGTATGGCTCTACGTGAATGAGATACACATCCTTTTCATATTTGGATTCTACTCTTGAGATTACATATTTTGATATTATTGTGATAATGAGTGGTTGGACCTATCCATTTGTGCTCTTTGGAATAATTTATCCCAGATATTCCATTACATTTGCAAATTTATTAGTCAATCAAGGTATGCTTTGTATTTCATACCAATCAAATTATTCTAGCAATTTTATTGCTACTTCATTGTATTATTTTAAGACTGGTTCTCTAAATTGGTATCATCCTTTTAATTAATAAATGGTAAGCTGAGACTCACCAAATATGCTTATACACTATATGCCATATCTAGAGCTTCTTGAAGTCATAATATTAGAGCTTCATACTATAAATTATTGTTTGTGCATGGAAATTCAAGTTTGAATGATAAAAGGATTGACATCATTTTTGGTGCATAAAACATGAATCTAGAACCTTATCCATGTCAATAAGGCTAACATTAATAGGAATCAATTTTGCCAAATATTATGTATTGTGGAGTGGGACAAATAATTCAATAGTAATCATGTTAACTTGGTAGAAGTGGGATGGTTGTGATTCAGAGGGTGAACTCTCTCACTCACTCTCTCTAGGGAGCAACTAACCTATGATGAATGGATAATGATGATGCTACTAAGGTAGCCAATGTTGTGGTGGTGGATCTTCAAGTTTCTTAGGTTACTCTCTCGAAAGGAGTAACCAGAAGATGGGTTGATGAATAGGAAATATACTAATGTAGTACTCATCTTCTTCTGTAATGGGCACTATGTAGGCTATATTTTATTCAAAATCATTGGAGGTGATAAATAGAAGATCAAATTATTCTCTAAGGTCTTCCTTAGACTAATCATAAGAAATATAATTAATCATGGTAATGTGCATCCACATTTCTAGAAAGGCATCATATAAATAAGGTGTAAACTCAGGGTCTATGTACTCATCCTCACTATTATTGCTATCTTCATCATCTTAACCATCCTCATTAGAATCTATCGTGAGTTGCTAAAATGCATTCTCAAAGGTGGTAGTAGAAAATGTTGCCATGTATCCCAAGTCAGAGTGATCATTTTACTCTCGATAGTGAGACTCAAAGATGTTGTGTATACCATGTTCATGTTTTCTAAGACCGTATCCCTATTAGTTAACCTGATGAAAATATTGCATGGTAAATTTTGATTTAAATATATATTCTATATTAGCACAAAAGTACTGCTTGGGTTCATTATCAATATGAGGTGGATCGAATGAAGAATACACTCCCCCATACACAAAGTTAATCTTGTTTGGTATTGAACCCATGATATACACCATATATTGCTAAATGTGGGTTGTGTGGGTGACAGTAATTTCTAACAGTCTAAATAAGTGGTGTTATTACAACATTATCAACTATATACTCACCAATACATGGGTTCACAATATGGATAGAAACTTGGGTGGGTATGGATGCAAATGAAATAGGTGTATAGGTGTAAGACTAAATGGTAATATATGACTTAGAGAGGGAATGGTGTATGCTATAACGGTTCTTCATGGATATGTGGCCTTATCTATGATATAATAGATGGTTAAGGTGGAGATGGATCTTTTTGAACATAATGAATAGTGGTTGGAGGTTCAAATTGGAATGAAATGATGAGGAAAGATTGTAAAAATTAATGGGGATGATATGAAGAATTATGAATGATTGTTAGTGTTTATGAAGCATTGGGAGGTAGACTATATGATATAGATACTTGTACCCTAGTGTAGATGTTGGATGCAATGATTGGACTTGACAAAATATGAATGGTTGATGTTAAGATAAATGATGAGATATTGGAAGAATGTGATGAGATGTTGAAGTGGAAGCATGATTTGGATTGGTGATGGGGACAAATTTTGGTATGAGTGCTCTTGATAAATTATTATGATTTGGAGTGGATATGATAATGAGTGGATGAATGGAAGGATGGGTATATGGTAGATATAGATTATATGAATTTGATATCAAGTTGAAGTACTTGAATGGTTTGGTGTCAATTGGAATGCAATGAATATTTCCTTTGTGCACATATTTCAAACATTGGTTCTATTTCAAAGGAACACACTTCATTTCCCTAATCCATGGGTGACCAAGAAGTATGTTGTACTACATAGCTCCTTCTAGAATATGGAACAATGTATGAATTGCTTTCACCCTCACTATCATAGGTAGAAAAATATTACCTATAGTGGAAAACAAAGTGTCATTGAATACCCACAAGGTGAATGTGGATGAGATGATGTGAGAATATGGAATGTTAATATTTTATATTTCTATGGTGGTGATGATATTGATAGAGGAGCTAGTATCAATGTGCATCTATTTGAAGGATTTTTTATAAATGTGATCTATAATGTGTAATAGAGGATTAGATAACTTTGATGTTGTGTTCTTGATATTAAAATCATAAAGTGAAATTTAATGTTCCATGCAAGTCTAAACACTTCCCAAAAAAATGTTAAATGCATTGGGATATTGTGTTTGAAGTTCTATGGATTTTAGGATCTCTATAGATACCTCTCGATGTGGGGGAGATTATTGTATAAGATTATATATTGATAATTTAGCTAGAGCTATATTTATGATCTATGTCAATTGACTCCCCCTTGTCCTTTGTTTTACCATTCTTTATTTTTCAATTTTATCTATCTCTTGGATCTTAATTTCTTCAATTACCCAAGCTTGGGATAGAGCTTCCTCAAATGTTCTATATTATTGCAGTTATAGTAACAAAAAAATGCTTTATAAAAACTCTTTATGAACATTCTAGTTAATTCTACCATTTTAAGGAAGAATTATAACATTTAAATGACTACCCTCCAATAGTTTCCAAAGTCATAAAACAACACATCACCATATTAACATAGGTTAAACAAGTTGGATACTATCATTTTCATTCTAACATTCAGAGAGAAATACTAGAAGAATTGGTCTGAAAATTGTTTGAAAGTATAGAGACTTTTATGTGTTAGGTGATTGTACCAATCTAATTTATTTCCTTCAAATTTTTGAGAAAAGGTACAGAGCATTAGAGCATCATTCTCTTGGATTCTTAAACATGCATTGATAAATCCACTCACATACTCCTTAGGGTCCTCATCCCCCTTGAACTTCTTAAAAGTTGGTAATGTAAAATCTACCAAATAATGTGGTGATGGTATTGAAGCATGTATTGCATGATTGATCAATTGTATTAAGGTGGGTTTTTGGTACATTATCCCAGACATTTGCATGGCCAAGCTATCAATATAATTTTTTAAAAGCTAAAACTTAGGGTCTTATGATAGTGATTAAAAAACCTGATTTATTTATTGTTTATGAAAGTGATGTGTGTTGTTAGTTAAAATTTTATGATTATGAGTGTATTGGTGAAATGGATTATGAATTGAATTTTGTTGATAATGAGAATATGGGGGTATCATGGTACACTATCTTGATTAATTAGCATGTGTGATGAGGTGGATGTGGAAGGGTATTTATGGTGGGTGGTCACAACACCCATGATGGATCTTGGATAAAGAATGTGTTTATATATTATGTATATGGATGGTTAGGATCTAATCCTATGATGGTTTCTAAAAGCTAGGATGAATGCTTTCATTGATATTATCTAGAAGTAATTGTTTTAAGTAAAAAAATGATTATTGTATAGGCATCATAGAAGCATATGGTGTTTTTGCACGGGAGGCAGAATATTGAGGAGGCTATATGGGAACCATGTGAGTTGATGTTGGTGGATGATATGTGGTGAAATATATCGTAATAGAATAAGGGATGACATATTTAATGGGATCAACAGTCGATGTAGATAGAATGAATGTGGTTACATATGAAGCAACATTGATTTGTTCTTTGTAGAGTATATTAGAGTGAATGATGTTGTTAGTAGATGAGATAGATATGTATTAATGAGATTATAGATGTGTATGACTCATGGTTACAACAATTTATTTGAATATTATATTGGTGATGAAGTCATTGGTTTCCTATCGATGTGAGTAGGTGGCTTCTTGATGCAATGTAGGAATGGTGTAGGATGGAATTATGAGAGGAGGTAAGGATGGAAAGACCATGCCTCCTATAGTTAAGTAAGTCCTCATGACATCCATATCTATATGCATTATGTGATGGTTATATGATGTGTTTGGCTCACTCCTATGAGTCTTCAGGATGGCAACATGGTAAGACCTCTACATCATGTATATGTTCAATGTCGGGGCATGATTAGATAGCCTACAAGATAAGTCTATGTACATAGTGCGGTCCACACTAGATTTCACCACCACAAAAGTAGCAAGGGCATGGGAAGGTTAAGAAAAATATTACATGGATGAATATGATTGACTTTGAACCTTTGTTAGCACTTTGGCTGACTTTGAGTAAATATCATAAGCTCATGGGTGGGATGAAGTGGTAAATGTGAGGGTATGTGTATGAAAGCATGATGAAAATGCAAGGAAACCAAACACAAACTCAAAAAAATAAACAAATGTTCCTATACTTTTGCAATTTTTAATTCTTGAAGTTTTGTAAAAATTGAATTTTTTTTAAATTTTGAAATTATTTTATTTTATTTTTTTGAATTTTTGAAAATTTTCTTGAAGTTTTGGTTTTTTTATGTAACCATAAACCTAGAAAAACTATGTAAGATGAGTGGTAGAATTATTATACAAATATTTGTTCAAAACCATCCTCCTAACGAAGGATGACTTATGAATGACAAAAAGAGCTTCCTAGATGAGGCTTGATGATGGGTGTAATCTAAGGGGAAAAAAATACCTCTCCAAAAAGAGGTCACACCATGTAATGTTTTGTTACTAACCCACTAGTGGATTTCACTTCGTGCTCTTATTTAAGCTTGTAAAATAGTAACAACTTTGATATCTAATTATTAAGCACACAAATTAAAGGGCATCTAATCCTTGTTACCCCAAGGCTCTCCTCCAAGGGTAACTAGTTTATTGGTGATGAAGTCCAAAAAACTATTGTAACTAGCTATGTATTATACTAGGGATATATAATGGTTTGTGATGATGTACAACTCATTTAGGATATTTTACTCATACTTGTCATGTAGCGGTACAAAAATATTTGAAACATACCATGTGTGTGAAGTTTTGTTTGTGCTTTCTATGGTTTTGTGAAGTAAAAGATAAATGTAATCTAACATGTAATTCTACTTTTGATACCTATATATGTAATCAAAGATAAATATAAGCATATAGAAACACACAAAGAATTAGAAATTTTAACTTAAATACAAAAAACATTCTTTCAACTGGTCTTTTTGAATGTAGACACAAATGCAAAACTAAGATTATCAATCACAAAACTATGATTTAAAATGATAGAGATATGATTGATAGTAGTAGATATAATATTGTTAGTTGTAAAACTATAATTGATAGTTGTAGGGATAAGGCTATCAATTACACAACTAGTTTGTACCTCTATATAAAAAATAAAACAAGGGTAAAGGAAAACTAGAGACCCTAGCATACTTAAAATGCACTGTATATTTAGCTTAATAAGCCTTTGATGCAACCTAAAAATTGAAATTTTAATTAATGCACCCTAGAATGCACTTTCAAATTCCAATACCTAGAATGAAACTACCTTCTAATTGGATGCAAATTTCACGAGGCAAAATTGTATAAAATAAGAAAGTTTTTTTTTTCAAAAGTAAAATTTTGAATTAGGGTTTCCAATTACCTAGGATTATTTCACTTTATTCTTTCTACAACTCCTAAAATGTGCTTTCACAATTGTAGATCATGGCTATGATATTAACGATCGTTCTATTATGGTTTTAGATCACACAAAAATGACCACAGATCACATGATCATGGATGTGGACCATATGGTCATAGCTACATATCACGAAGTCATGTTTAAATAGGTACAGAAACAACCTGATAGGTCCCAAAAACTCCATATGATTATTATACAAATTTCAAGAAATGGATTGTTAAAAACCAAGGTAAAAAAAATATAACCCTTTGGGGGTCCCATCATGATCACCATTTTGTAAGAAAAATATATTAACACCAAGTAATGAAACAATAAGATAAACAATGTGCAATTAAATCATCTTTCTTTGTATTATATTTTTTTAGAACCTTGGTATCCATTTACAATGATTTTTACCTCGAGTATGTAGGTCTAAGATTACAATGCTTGCTTACTCTCAAAAGTATAATGATCAAAAGGGAGGGAAACCCAGTTTACCCAATAAAATAAATATGGTGTCCTGAATCTTCTCTGTTACAATCCAATTGGTGGATGGTCTTCAACTATCCTTGTAGGCCATCCTTGCTATAGTAGAATTTCAAAAACCTATTACCTGCACACATAAGCTTACAAATAAAATACATCAGTAAAACCTATTGATATAGATAAAATAAGCTATCAAAAAAATTAACTTTAATGCTTGCATAGTCATGAAGTGATGCACAAAAAATAGAAATAATGAAACCTAAATACCTTGCTAATTTTACTTGTCTAATTTGGGTCTATCAATGGCTAGATTAGTACCTGCACAAATGTGGCATTAGGACTGTGGGCCATGGGACTAAGACTTTCAACCACAAAGCCATGACTATCATCCATGGAGCTATAATTCTCGATCACAAGGCTAGGATTTATGATCGCAAGGTTGTAGTTTTCTTTGTGCGGTCATAGTTTTACATTTGGAATAGAGTGGTAGAAGATGCAGAATGATGCTCCTCAACTTTTATGGCTTGACCTCTAGGGTTGTTAGTGTACTTATAGTATAATTTGGTCAATGTGATAATATTTTTTTTAGTCCCCCTTTACTCGATCAAGAGATTTTTATTTTATAGAGCTTTTGGGGATTTTGAAGGGAAAGAGTGGTGGCAAGCTAGGGCAACCAAATATTGGGGATAGTTAGAGTGATGCATTGAAAGTATCTCACTTAAATAGGGAGATATGGCATGTGGGTATGTGAGAGTGGAGTGATGTGTGGAATGAGGTGTGAGGGGTGGAAAGTGGAGGGGTAGAGGTGGCTAGGACATGTGTCAAATGGATACATAGGGTATCCTAGGGGAATTTTCTTGGTTTTCATAAAATTTAGAAAATAGGATTATGAGTAGGATTTATATACCTAATTTTAGACTTAGGCATATATTATTATGCAGAATTGAGTGATTGGATGAGGTTTTGTGAATGACTATGATTTGGTATCTACAATTATATATCTTTTAAATTTAAAGATGCATCCGTAAAATTAAATATCTACCCTTATTTGCAAAAAAACTCTAAATTTCATAGAAAATTTCATCTTAAGGAAGGCTATCATGCAACGACTAGTTATATCTAAACTGAACATATTTTCCTCATGCACATACTTGCTATGCAAACTTCATGACAAAGGGTATTCGTCCATGTTTCCAAAATTGTTTAGAAAGTAAGTCAATACATCATTTATTTTCCTTTATTGCATTCTCATTATCAGTGGTATTTCTTCCTACCACCCTTGAGGAAAAATTATTCCTAAAAGCATGCAAATCCATTAGCAACATCACAAAAACATATATTCCTATAGAAATTAAACAAGAAATCATTAGTCATTCCAACGACACAAAACATCATATCCTTCCACTAAATATTCATTTGTAGAATTTTAACATGTAAAAATAAATCATTATACAAATAAAATATACCATATTTTCCATAAAATATATGTCTAACATAACTATTCATAAAATATTCAATCATTCCATCAACAAAATAATATAGTAAAACATAAATCCATCCAATAAAAATTCTGCCAAGGAAGGATCCTGACATGAAAGAAATTAGTGATTCCTCCTATTTATTTTGAAGCATATAATCATTATCCTTATAAAATAATTGGTGATATTCCATATCTTCTTCCATATATATTCAAAATCCTCTTTAGATTCATCTTTATCTAGTTCTTAAGGTTGATATATTTTTGAAACTAAGTTTATCCCTACATTTTGATTAACTTTATTCCTATAATCTTCATTAGAGGGTACTAACTCCAGAGTTTTTTTCTCTTTTTGGTCAATATCTAATTCAATTTTATTTTTGGACAATCAATTTTACCAAGGTCAACCAAATTTATAAAAGCCCCTCGGTTGCCATTTGATTGATTTCTAGTAATAATTGCATTATATTTGTTATATATTGTTTTTGTATTTTCTATTTCTTTCTGGACCATATCTAAGGCTGTTTTATATTCAAGGTAATAATTTTCATTGTGTTGTATAGTGGAGTGTGCTCCACCACAATTATTCAATACTAAATCTAAAATATTGAATATTATGTTAGATTGATTTTGAATGGAAATGGAGTTAGATACTCTTCCATTGTTTGGTTGTGTATACCATTGGGTATAATTGGCTTGGATATTAAAATTCATATTATGAATAGTATTTTTAGGATTATCAAAAGAGTATCCTGGGGAACTTGCTTCTATAACTAAACTATGTCTGTATTGAGCTACTGGATTAATAATTGTAGATTGTCTACTTGAGAGTTGGTATTATTAACCTAAGTTGTAGTGGTCTGGTTTATTGCATTATTCAAAAATGTTGGGGTATTATGGGATTGATTAGTATTTGGGAATGTTGACATATTATGAGTAGAAAATTGATTATCTAAATATGTGGGATTAGTGGGATGGATAGGGGTATTAATGGTATTAAATGATTGATTATAATTAGAGTATGCTATGGTATTCATTAATGGAAATTGTTGTGAATTGGCTAGGTTAATCATAGGCATTTGATTATATGCACCTAGTTGTCCTAAAAGAGGTAATTGACCAACACCAAAACCTTGAGGTATCAATTGTTGTTCTACTATCAAGGCCTCATTATATGCCATTTGTAAAGTGGTAATATTAGGTGCCCTTATTACAAATATGGAAGTAAGTGTATCTAGATATATGTTGTATATATGAGTAGATACTTCAACATTTATAGTATAAGGTAGAATCAACCTGGTATATAGTTTATAAAATATAGTATTGAATAACATTAGACACTCATTAGGTTCTCTCCTAGGAGAGACAAATTGATGATATTTAACAACAAGATATATAGGTATCCTAAATTGATTTATGAATGTTGTTTCCAACTGAACCTATGAGGTAATATAATTTGTAGGTAGACTAATATACCAGTCATATGCTTGTTCATCTAAGGTAAAATAAAACATTCTAAAAGCTACATCTTCATGTTCAACTTGTAAATAGATCAAAGTATCCTTATAAGCTTTAATGTATTCTTTAGCTATCCTAGTTTCATCATGTCTATATTTAGGTAAATATTTATCTGTATTCTTAGGTATATCATGGACTGGTCTAGGTATATTCAATGGACTACTGCCACCTAACCAAGGTGTCAATGCTACCATTAGTGATTTTAATGGAGTGAAGAATATATCAATGTATGGTATAATAGGTTTTCAAGAAGTATGTATGGAATATGATGAATGATAATAGTAAAATTTAAACAATTTTAAGTTCAAGAAATCAAGAATTAAGAATTTAAGCTCAAAATTAAATAATATACAAAAAAAATAGACTATTTTAGGCCCTAAAGTAATAGTAAAAACAAAGACCATTTTATTTTCTCTTGTTGTACATTAAGTAGGCCAAAAATTTACATAAATTATCAATTAACATGAGTAATAGCGAAACTGACTATTCAGGCCATCCTTCTAGCACCAATTATTTTAAGCATCAAGTAGGCCAAAGATAAAGGTCAAAAGGACATAGAATAATTCAATAATTTAGCTACATAGAACGAAAGTAAGAGTGAGATAAAATGTTCATGCCCTCATAAAACGGAACATAGATGGATAACTCAGATTTTACAAATAATTTTTAACAAGGGTGAGTGTTGATTCATTATCTAAGCTTAAGGAACATAGATTTGATTCAATTACTTAGAAAATTATCAAAATATAAGCATTCAATATCCATGATTACATCAAAGAATTATTTAAGAATCAATATTCTAGCTTTTTTACCTTAAAATTATCAAAGTATACCATGTACCTTGCATCATCATCATAAAAATTATAGCACAAAGTAGGGCATATTCTGAAACTTGTAAAAATATACCACATAAGATGAGCTTTTGAAATGAAATTCAACTATTCTACTCTACTCTAAGTAGATTTTAAAGAAAAAATAAAAGGAAAGAGTTAAGAGAAAAAATAAAACAAACCATTGAATTTTGAAGCCTTAAACTCAATTTTTTGAAGCAACAAACTTTGAATCAAACTAGCTCTAACTAGATCAACTAATGCATAATCTAAGGTCAAAGTGGTGCCATATTCAAAGGGAAAAGAAACAATACACTAGAATTAACTTAAATGATACCACCATCAATATGTGGAGATCACATCAATAATTGCAATATATTGCATTAATAAAGATGTTCAATAAGTACATTCTTAGAATTACTTACTATAGATTATTGTAAATATAGTTCTAAAAATACAATGATAGATGTGCAGACTTCCATCAACTACCAAAGAAAACAAAATTATTAATATCTTATTACTAATAGTAGAATTCAAGGGTCTCAATGGCTATTTATAGCCTTACAATTTAAATTTATAGTGCTTTAGAAGTGTACTTGAGTGCTTTACATTTGTATGAATGAGTTTTTTGTGATGATGTGTTAATATGTAATTTTTCTTGATTTTGATCTTCAATTTTAGTCTTCAATCTTCTAACTATCTTAGAAGTGTATGTATGGGTAAAATCATGGATTAAAGAAGAAATTAGTTTAAAATAGCTTTGTAGAAAAACATCACACATTTAATTCTTTTAATTATTTATATTTATTTTTATTTTCAATATGAAAATATTTTCAACGTTGCAGTAATATATTTTCTGGATTTAAATCATGTTTTTACTTCATTATAACATCATTCATCCTTGCAGGCCTGTTCGAGATGTTAATCCATGTTTTTGCATCCTTCTGGTGCATCACTGTGCATCCTCAGACAAGAATTTTCTATGTTTCCTGCTCTAGTTTCAAATTTGAATTTTCAAATTTTTGTTTTGGGCAGGATTGCCTTGTTTCAAACTTTTTTGGGTGGGTTTGCCCTTTTTATTTTCTTCCTTGCACGTGCTGGTTGAGTGGTATTTTGCACATATTTTTTTTGTTGTTCTGGGTGTGGTGGTGTCATCCCAGACATCATTGTAAAAAGAAAGAAAGAAAAAATTAAAATTAAAATTGTAAAAAGAAAGAAAGAAAAAATTAAAATTAAAATTTTATCCGTTAAGGCTACCCTCTAGCCTTTCCTTGAAGGATGTCCTTAAGCCTATCCTGATAAGATTTCCTTATGTACCTGCTCTAGATTTTGGTGTCCTTTCCTGTAGCCTTCCTCCACTTTTTTAGTCTTATGACTTGCTATAATCAGGATTTGGTATCCTTAATAAAAACTTATTTTTAATTTAACTTATAAAAAAAAACATCATTCATCCTTTGAACATCAATTTAAGTAACTCTCAATGATTGGGTGCTAATTACATTACCAGAGCGTATTTTTATTCTTCCAACATAACTATCAATCACCAGATTTTAGCCATTCTGTATGTGTCATATTTTAAGTTTTAATGTCTAAATGCTTGATTTTTTAATTTCCGATAAAAAATTTGATATGTAAAATTACCTTTAAATGGCCCAATGCCAATTCCAATTGCCAGATTTGATTTTTATTTATGGGATACAACTATGGCTTATGGGGTATTTTTTTTTTATTGCGGTAAATGTGTCAAGCTAACGGACTATGGAGACCTCTGATGGACTTTCGATACTCTTTTGTACTTCCACATGGTATATTATTTCATGCAACCTTTACACTTAGCAAATATGGCTTTCATGTGAAATATTTATCTTTTTCATTACCAAATATTAAATTTGTATTACCATGCTAAATTCTCATTGGTGGGACTCATTGCCAATAGTTAGGTTTAATATTATTTTTTAATTTTAATTTTTAGTTTCATTTTGCATTGGTTTGGCTTCATTTTTAATTCCCTCACCTTATTTTTTAAAATAGCCAGGATTTATTACCTTCACCTTAGAGTGCCAAATGCATTTTTGATTGTCAGGTAAAATTACTTTCACCAAGTTTGGATCCATCACTGTGGATGGTAGCAATTTTTTTTGAGAGATTGTATGTGATTTTTGATAAGTGGACCTATTTTCCATACTCTCCCACAATCCTCCATTGTATAATATTCTGGTAAGATAGCAATTTTTCGAAAAGATTTTACATGATTTCCAACAAGTCGACAGACATTTGGTACCACTTTGCACTCTGCTAGGGTACATTATTTCCCATTGTCTCTACACTTAAAAGAATTTTGGATTTGATATTGCATATTAACTTTATACATTTTAGGATTTGAATATTTTTGAACTCAATGCTCTATGAATGACTCCAAATATTTTTAATGGCTTCAAGATGACTTCTACTTGCCTGGAAACAATTCTCAATAACCCAAAAGTGATCTTTGGCTGCCTTGAAATGATTTTATTATTGTCTGGAAATAAATTTTTATTGGTCTTTGATTGTCTAGAAATACTTTTCATAAACCCAAAACTAATTCTTGAATGCCTAGAATTGAATTATGATGGCATGGGATTAATTTTTATAGGTAAATTTAACTGGCCAAATATTAACTTTTAAGAGTTTGGATTGATTTTTTATTATTTTAAAATAATTTTACAATGCCTGAAAATGAATTTATGATAGTTTGGATACAAAAATGCATTATTTGGAAATGAATTCCACATACCCAAAACTGATCTTCAATCACCCATATATAATTTTCATAAGCCTTTAATTGTTTGAAAAACAATTTTTGTGAACAAGAAACTAATTCTTGAATACCCTGAGTTAATTCTTGATGCCCAAAAATGAATTACAACTGGTTGAAATTAATTCTTAATTGAACAAAATTGATCTTTGGTTGCCCGAAAATATTTCATGTAAATGTTAGGGGTTTTTTTTAGAAATTGTGATATATTCAAGTTGTTAGTAAATCTAAACCTTCATATTTTTAACATCCTTTTGATCAAGAAAACTTATATTTAAGTTATGGGTACATAATTATTCTTTGTAAAACTTTGTGGGTGACATTAATAGCATTTGGAAAAATAGTTAAAAATAAATAAATTAGGATCTTAATTTTCCTTTGATCCCAAATAAAACATGTGTTAAAAGCTTATTCCAATCATCATCAAATGAAGAATGCAACTTTTTTTATTGAAACCGTTAAAATGAAATTAATGTAATTGAAGATCAATCCTGTGTGAAACATTTAATGCAAGCAAAGAGTAAAAAGGTGGATGCAAGTAAACTTATTTTAAAATCACAATTTCATAAAAAAAATCTCAAGTGGATCCCCAATTAGGGTGGGTTGTACAATAGCAACAACCAGTTTGTGATCTGTTGCATTTCAGAATATTTTAGTTTTATGAGTAGTCTTATTTGTGACGTCTCATTTATGTGATTTTTAGTAGATTTGTTGAAGTTTTTTTTGTAAAATGTTTGGGACCCCTCGTAAAACACATTCTTTCATCCTAATAAAAAAGAAAGGATCAAATGAGAAGGGAAGGGGAAAAATAAACGTTGAAGGATTAAAAAAGAAAGGATCAAATGAGAAGGGAAGAGGAAAAATAAACGTTGAAGGAAGGAAAAGAAAAATGTAGTGAACAATGAGAAAGGGGATTGTGTTACGTAGCTATTTTATTGTGCTTTTCTACGATATCTAGGTTGGCTTCGAATAATCTTCTTTCCTTATAGTTTGAATGCTTGAAGTGACGTTTTTTTTTATTGATTTCAGCTTGTTCTAAAGTAATTATAGCCTGTAAATTCATTTAAATTGTAGTTGTCTCTTATTATCAAAATGAAAGGGAAGACCTATTCTTTTCATATTTCCCAGCTCACTATAAATATATAGAAGTATATATTTAGTTCTTTATTTGCTAGACTGAATGCGTTTTTATATTATATGGAGTTAAACTTGTTGTTGTTTATCTACTATTTTGATTACTCCATCAAGTGAGCTATTTGAATGTTGATTTGTGAAATCATAATTCTTGAGTGTAACATGAGTGAAAATTCCTGTAGCTGGTCATAAAATTAACAGGGAGAGTACATGAGTTTTTTATGATAATGCTTGATTTATCTATATTTTATTAGACGGGTACTCGATCATGTTTGAGATACATTGGGCACTTCTTAGTAATTCTTGGTGAAGAGACCTTAGTTTATTTTATTTTACCTCTATGGATATAAGACTAAATATTCATTATATATTATTGTCTTTAGATATAAGGTGAGTTGATTCAAATTATTTAAATTAATTCCATAGGCATATGATGACCTTTTAATATGTTTTCTTTAATTTAGGTGACTCACTATAATTTGAAGTATAAACTAGATTGTTATATCATATTTTGAGTATCCTAAAGTATAAGAAAGAACTCATGTAGTCATCCAAAATGGTGATATAACCAATTACATTCACTATGACCTGCACTGAAATTGTGAAAAACTATTTTGGAAATTTTCCTTATTATATTCCTTTTGGTTGGAAAAATGCAATGAGAATCTTGGTTTCCAATCAAAGTCTTAATATTTAATTCATTTAGGGAGTGTTTGAAAATACTGTAGATACTGAATGAAAACAATGATACATCCATGGCGTTGTGAAGACCCCTTGGTATATGTGAATGGGTTTATTATATGATATGGTTATGTTTTTGTAATCTAGTATGTAGTACAATGACCTTTGTGTGCATGTTCTATATTTATTTTAGAGTATAGACTTTGCGGTAATCTAGTGAAAGTTTTCCATTAACCTAAACTTTTAGTTTGAATGTATATGCATGATTTGCTAGAGATATGTTATTGTAACATAGTCTAAGTTCTGAAATGAATATGGAGTTTGAGTTTAATGAAAGGTTTATGGGGACCCTTTTTTTAAATGAGGCAATTAATGAATGCACGTGGTTTTCTTAAAAAGTGAGACACAAAGCCCACTATTTGCAAAATGAAAATACATGGATTTGCTATTGTTTTTATTAAAATATTATTTATAGGAAGTGAGCATACTAAATGTGTGTTTAAATTTGGAAAGGTATAATAGAGCATGTTTTAAGGAAATTTGCTTGTAATGAAATGCATACATTAGGGATTGCACTCTCATGTTAGGGAATTGTTTTTTATTCTTTAAAAGAAATCAACTCTTTCTTTCTTGGTGGTTCAAATAAGAACTCAGAGCAGATGGGATTGAAGATGTTAAAGAGCATAGGATAGTGAAGAAAGTAGTTATCTATCATTCTTTAGTCCATGTTGAGAATGGATATTGTAAATATTGAAAAGTCTATTGAATATAAGATACCTGGATGTACTTTTGTAACAAACGTTATTTTAGAATTCTCTTGAAAGGAGAGAATTATTTGAGTCTACCTAGTTGATGAATTTTATGCTAGGAATGATAAGGTTTTTCAGAGAGAATTGATTCAATTAACTATATGTCATGATTCAATTATATTATTGTAGAAGGGTCCGTGGGTCTAGGTGGATTGGTAAGTTGGGGCGCTTACCAAGAGGAGACCTAGGTTCCAATTCCACGGGCTTGCCCATGCACAGACAGTAGCCCAGATCCGATTCCTCTGAGTGGTGCGCCGGATTGATGACGACGGTGTAACCCCTGTGCGTCCGACGGTCCCCATCTCACGCCGGGTTACCATGTACCGAGACGGTGGAAGTCCCTGGGAGCCTTCGTATATAGTTTGAACCCTACCAACTGTGCTGGTAGTTACTAAAAATCGTGATTGTAACCATTGCTTCTATATACCAACAAAAAAAAAAAAATGGAAAGAATTGATTTATTTATGTTTGTTAAATATGGGTTATCACTTGTATAAAATAAAAATATTAATCATTGATAAAAAATATGTATCATATGGATTTATGATGAATTAATGATTACCTTCTCTTTTTAAAAGAAAAAATAATATAGGGTTAGATTATTTCTTATACGTGTCATAAAGGATCATGATTACTTTATCTAGCATATGTAATGAAAATAACTCAAGAAAGGCAGCGTTTGATTATAATAAAAGCATAGTTTCTTTCTATATATCTTTTCAAAAAGGTTAGGTCTAAGTGGAAAATAAACCTAGTTTACCTTTTAAAGTATGTTTTAGGGTATAACTTCATAAAGTTGTACTTAGGATATGTAATTAATTGGAAATAATAATGAGTACACCTCAATGAGGTTACATAGAAAATATTCTAAGAAAGTTATTATTGAAATAAGATTTGGGTGGGGTAACCCGGAATGTTATTTCACCCATAAAGGATTGGACCACAACATCTCTAAGTGTTTTATAAAGGAAACTAGAGGATCTCCATGGAAGAGAAGCTATCTAGTTGCTAAGAAATTTAATATCATATTAGGTATAGTTAAAAGAGTAGTTGAGGATCCTATAGAAAATACATACCATACTTGTATTAGAAGTTTCATGTTGGACCTTAGTAGAGTTTATGAAAAGAGGAATCCTAATATATTGTTTACAATGTGACCTAGTTATGGAAAAGCTATCTCATCAAGGATATGAGATAGTAAGTTTTAACCCATCGTACTTAGTACACATACACAAAAGAATTTATGTATGATCTAGATATTGGTACATCCCTTTTGATATATTGAAAGGGATAAGCTAGCTCATTGAAATATTGAGGAGATCGATAGTTTAAGTTTGCACTAAACCTAGTACACTTACCTACCTACATAAATGTATGTGAGTTGTAGGAATCGGTGTATTTCATGATGGATCTAATAAGGATAATATGGAATGATGTGAATTTTATAAAAAAAAATTAGGTTAAGAACCACTAAAGAATTTAACCAAAATATTAAATATAATCCTTGTTAAGTAGGAATGGATTAATCGTAGTAATTTTATGTGTAATATTTGAAGGTAAGAAAGAATTTTCTCATAGATAGGTTTGAAATTTGGGATGTAACATTTGGTATCAAATCCCATGGTCATAGGACTATAATATTTCTTAGATGATACTAAAGTATAGTAAGACTTGGTGATGGTGTGTGCGTGTATCAGTGTAAAATCACTAAAGGATTATATCTCACATGGAATAAGGTAACTACTGGTATTCAAATTATATTGATTTTTCAAGATGAAGGTGTATCTATTTAAGTAGTAAGTGGTACAATTCAAAGAAATAATTGTGACCTAATTCCACTTTTCTCTCTTGCGTGTGACCAGGAATGACACCAAGAACAAGAAGAGGAAGTGTTGCCCCACCAAAGAGGTAAACATGATGAAATAATATGTATGCCAAGTCCGTATATTTAGGTGAAGGAAACACTATTAATAAGATAAATAACCTCACTTTAATGATTGATTTGATTCACAAATATATGGAACAACAAAGGTAACTATTAGAATCTATAATAAATCAGGATTCATAGGCTAGGGGTCCTAGAGTTAGATAGGCTAATGATCCTCCTTTGGAGGTACAATAGGTCAATATATGGTTGGAGGTGGAAATGGCTAAATATTTGAAGCATGTACAATCCTCTAAGTTTAATGGAGAAGAAAATATGGTGCAATTGAATCCTAGTTGAATAAATTTAAAATATTATTTAATATGAAGAATTAATCCATCATAACCCAAACATAATATGCCACCTTGCACTTACAGGGTGTTGAACTGGATTAGTGGGAAAATTTTAGGAAGAAGAGAAAAATTGAGGTAGCAAAACTAAAATAGCAAGATTTTCTACCAACCTTTAAGAATAGGTTCCTCATGGAGTATTTTTATGTAAATAAATATGAAGATTTCACTACTATTGGAAAATAAAATAATACAGTGGAGGCCTACTATCAAAAATTTGTTAATTTTCTAAGTTTTATACCTCCATATGATGAGAATATGAAAATCCACAAATTTATTTTGAGTGAATATCCTAGGATTGGGCATGAAGTGAATATGTGTGAGCCTAGAACTTTATGAAAGGTTTATGACTTGGCTAGAAAAGCATAGACTTATATAAATCTCTACTTTGATTAATAAGGGTTGTATAAACAAGATAGACAAACACTTAGGAAAAGAAATAGTGCAAGTTTTATGAAATTGCAAGGAGGCCAAACAAACAAAAGCTTTCAAATATGTGATATAATATATGATAGGAAATAAGGAAATTTTGGAAGAAATATTCAAGGAAATAACAAAACAAATAGTCACAACAATAATAATAACAAACCACTTCCTCAAATATAGCCCAATCCTCTACCAATAGAGAAAGTAGAGGGATAAAATTAGGGAGGCCCACACTATTCCAATCATTATCCATACAAAGTAGGACAAAGTAAAAATGGAAATGAACCCTCTTATAAGGAACTTGCACACAAGGAACTTGTTCATAAGATCTACACAACAAAAAGAAGTCAAAATTTTGAAGGACAAGTCACTCCTTTGCTTATAAATGTAATATATTTGGTAAATATGTAAAAATTTTAATATATAGTGGAGCTACTAAAAACTTTGTTTCAACTAGTTTGGTAAATGATATACTAGAAAGGCCAATAATATTGGCACATGGGTGGAAGGTCAAGTATGATTTTTTATAAATCTACTCTACGAATCAATGTTATCCTATGATCAAAATTACCTTACCTAATTGTACTACCATTGAATTATTTTATGGTAAAAAAATTATAAAATAGGTTGAAAGGTATTCTAAATTGTTTAATTCCAAAGGAAGGTAAATTTATTCATGGTAAACAAATTCTTGATGGTATAATAATTCCAAAGTATGTCATATGTTACCTTAATTCAATGAAAAAGTAGGAATGATTGTGAAATTAGATATAAATAAAGAATATAATATAGTTTCTTAGAGTTTGCTATATGATATTTAAAATAAATAGTTATGATAATAATTGTTGTGAATGCTATAACTGTTGTTATAACATTGCGAAATATTAAATTTTAATAAATGGTTATTATGCTAGTTACTTTAAGTTATCTTGTGGATTTCATCAAGGTGATCCACTATCTACTTATCTATTCAATATTCTTGTAGAGGTATTAGAAAAATATTTTTCAAAAGGAAAAATCAAACACATTCAAGGTGGAAAAAAATTGCCTCTTGAAATATCATCTCTAGTTCATCTATGATATTTTTCCTTTTGGGCCATATACTAGTCAATGAGACCTTGAAAGTTAAATGAATTTTATCATGCTATGATAAGCCTACTAGATGGTTTGTTTGTACTATAAAACCTACTGTTGTTTTTATTAATAGTGCCTAAGATTTACAATAAATAATTTTGGATATTTTATGGCTTAAAATTAAAAAAAATCCATTAAATGCTTGAATATTACTTTGTCTCATAAAGGAAATAAAAATAAACTTTTGGTATCTTGGTGGATACAATAAAATATCATTTTTATAGTTTAAAAAATAATTTCTTAGACAATGTGCAAAGGATACAACTCATAAAAATACATTATAATCCATACTTATGTATATGATGGTACTTTCAAGATTCATACTAGATATAGCACTAGAAAGTATAATATTTAAAGGGGCTTTATTTAGAAAGGATTCAAAGAAATTTTTAGATTTCCTACTTATAATTGGGATGGGGTTTGCAAAGGAAAGAGTATTAGAAGAGTAGGCTTATATAATTACATTTTTATGAGTTAGCCCTTAAGGAAAAATCTTTAGTTAAAATTATTTAGAGAGCAAGGAAAGAATGGGATAAAAGTGTTGCTTTAAAAATATATTGGTTCTCTTGGTGGAATGAAATTATTTAGGAAAATTGTTAGAGTTAGATTATATTATTTTATTTAGCTCATGTAAATGTACCACCTTAGGTACATAAATAGAATGGGATATTACTTTAGGGGGAAGTTAGCTAGTTACTTCAAGTAATGTAATAAATGCACAAGTGATAATGTACAAGTTGTAATGTGCAAGGTGTCCATTTGTATAGCTAGGTATAGTGTTTGCCAAGGAATCTATATTCCTATATAAATGTCCTCATAGTAGTAGATCAATATCAGGTCATGTTCTTATCTAGTGTAGTGTAATAAATAGTAATGCTCCTATATGGAGAATAATGTAGCTCTTTATCTCATTGTAATGGAGTAACCATTTCCTGCATACTACATTGTATTTTCATCATTTCTATTTGTAGTATATTTAAGTCATATTGCAAAATCACTTTATTTAATGTTTATTGCATCTTATTAGGACTAATTTTAAATCTCTTCCATAGCATATATCCTCAAAATCTAACAGTAATATTAGAGCCATGGTGAATCGATATAGGAGGACCTACATCCATCAAAATAGAATTCCAGTAGGTCAAAAGAAATAATGAGATTCACCATTAATAATGTTGGCCTGTATATTTGTAAACTAAACTTGTCATTGTGCACCACTGAATCCAAAAGCTACCATTAGGATCAATTAATGGAAATAGTCACATTAGTCAATATGATTAGAAAATTAAGGACTAAAATAAATATTAGTTGCAAAAATTCTAAGATTATATTTAGCTAGCATATTTTTACAAAGTTGCAAAAAAACTTGTGAAGACTAGGATTCAACATTCATACCACTAGATTGACAAATTATCTAGTGAATATTATCTCCAGAATTATAAATTCTTCAATTTCAATTTCTAACAACTTGTTGTAAGAAAAGGAGATTCAAAAAAATGTTGGGAAGCATCCTACAAGATGATGTTCACACAATGACACTGAGAGGGGGGGTGAATCAGTGTAGTTATTTAACTTCAAAATAGCAGCATTCAAATACTGAAGCACATAAAACTTATAAAACCAGAAGAACAAAATGAGAGCACACCACAACACACAATATAACGAGGTTCACCAATTTGGCTACTCCTCAAAAATTAACTGCTTGGACTTCAATCCAAATCCAGTCTTTGCAAAATTTCAATTTTACAACTTCTTTACCAGCATCCACTGGAAGGAGCACCAACCCCTGTAATTTTTTGTTGCAACAGATGGAGCACCAACTCCTAGTACCAAGCACCAACTTGGACTGCAATTCTGATCAATTTAGAATGACATAAAAATGTCTTCACTTCTAACTCGACCCCGACCGGTCCGTAATTTTAACCCAACTCTAGCACACTCTCACGTCTCTGCTTATTTCTCTATCTGATCCTCTTTTCTAACCCTTCCTTCTTACTGCAACAACTTCTCTCTATCTTAAAGAATCTTCTCTTTACGATTATTCTTTTATAACCTTTCAATCCCGCATGCAATCGAATCATATACCCAACTGTTCGAATTCTTTTCTCCCGCAAATAAGTGGCTGTTCGAAACGACTGTTCGAAACCCTGCAATACGGCGTTTCGATTTCTTGTAGTATGGCTATTTTGAATGCTGCAAACATATCTTCTCGAAAAGCATATCTTGATCCTTCATATTCGGCTCTTTGAATACAAGCAAAATGTCTGTTCGATTCCATGAGTGCGACCGTTCGAAATCTGTAAAAAGACTTTTCGAAAACCTTTCGATAATTTATATTTGATTCTTCGAATACATGCAAACGGCTGTTCGAATGCATGATCGACACTTGTCAATCAGAACTCACAGATCCGACATCGCTTACATTTTACGTAATCGGTCGCATGATTTTCCGTCTTTTTTCGACACGTGTCACCATGCATGCTCCTGCGGGTTTTACCTGCCGATCATTACTCGTCGCGATATCGCGACACTTTTTGAAGCCACACACTTCATGCCCTTGCTGTCACGAAATCGCGACCATTTTGGCTTTGAAAGCTTTCCTTCTGTTCATGTCGCGATATCGCGACACTTAGAACTTTTGCTGACGTCATCCTTAAGCATGTCATGAAATCATGACCGTTTTGGCTCTTGGAAGCTTTCCCTGCATCTTGTCGCGATATCGCGACACTTTCAACATTTGCTGACGTCATCCTTAAGCATGTCGTGAAATCGTGACCGTTTTGGCTCTTGGAAGCTTTCCCTGCATCTTGTCACGATATCGCGACACTTTCAACATTTGCTGACGTCATCCTTAAGCATGTCACGAAATCGTGACCGTTCTGGCTTCCGTACACTCTCCTTTGCCAGCAACAGCGAAAATGGAACATGTCACGAAATCGCGACACTTTGGGCTTCCGTACACTCTTTGTTTCGTGCAGTAGCGAAATCGCTACAACTTTGTGCCTTGTGCTTTTGACTTGTTACATCTTTAATTTTTTCAACTTTGAATGGTAGCGAAATCGCTACACCTTTGTTTTTATACATTTTTTCATGCAGCAAAATCGCTACATCTTCTTGTTTGTGTCTTTTCACTTGTAGCGAAATCGCTACATCTTTGTTTTCTGCACTTCCTAATTGTAGCGAAATCGCTACACCTTTGTGCCATGTATTTTCATCATGCAACGATATCGCTACACCTTTGTTTCCATTCATTTCAACATGTAGCGATATCGCTACACCTTTGTTGCTGAGCATTCTCTCTCCTCTTCGGGTCACGAAAACCCGACATGTCATGATATCGCGACACTTTTCGTTGCTAGCTCCTTTCCTCCATTTATGTCACGAAATCGTGACATCTTTTCACCTTGCTTCCCTCTCTGCCAGCATGTCATGAAATCGTGACGCTTTACCTTTCACTTTCTCTCTCCTCTACCATGTCGCGATATCGCGACAAATTGGCATGCACTTTCTCTCTCCTTGGCAATGTCGCGAAATCACGACAATCTTCCTTGCATTTTCTCTCTTTCGTTTTGTCGCGATATCGCGACACATTTTCTCTCTCCTCAGCGAAAACTCGACATGTCGCGAAATCGCGACATTTTGGCGTGCATTTTCTCTCTCCTGCTTTTTGTCGCGAAATCGCGACAGAAAACATGTCGCGATATCGCGACAGTTTTCTTCCTTGTCTCTTTCTGCCAATTTCTGAATCTGGGTCACCTCTGTTTGTCTTGAAATTCACCGCACTTGATCCCGACCGACCTCCGAATCGCATCAACCGCATCAATCTGTCCGTGTTGACAACAATGACAATACTTTTGCAATTCTTTTGCTGCACCTTGCTCAACAATCTCCCCCTTTGGAATTGTTGGCAACACACTCGCAACCTTGCTTAATTTCTTCTCCCCCTTTGCCAATAATACCAAAGGGCTGCCGTAGACTCCCCCGAGTCTATGCACAACATTCTCGGACTTAAAAAGTTTGAATGCTCCCCCCGAGAATGTGTTTCCCATAGCTAGTCCGTGCTTGGGTGGTGTGACTACTCCCAACTTCTTTCGAAGGTATTCAAATACTTCCTTTGGCAAAGGTTTTGTGAATATATCAGCTACTTGCTCGTAGTTGGAACAAAATCCAATTTAACCTCTCCTTCTCGCAACTTTATCCTTCAAGAAATGATATCGGATTGCAATATGTTTGGTTCTTGAATGCATTATTGGATTCTTGGATATGTTGATAGCACTAGTGTTATCACATTTAATTGAAATTGGCTCTTTGAAATGAATACCAAGATCTTTCAACGTTTGTCTCATCCATAATATCCGAGTACAGACATGTTGTTGCTGCAATGTATTTCGCCTCTGCAGTGGATAGAGATACTCGATTCTTGTTTCTTGTCGTGCCATGCTACCAACTCGTCTCCAAGATAAAATGCTCCTCCACTTGTGCTCTTTCGTCATCAATACATCCTCGCCCAATCTGCATCGAATATGCAATCAAAGTGAAATCTTTACCTTTTGGGTACCACAACCCATAATCCATAGTGCCCTTGAGATATCCGAAGATCCTCTTTACAATTGTTACATGAGTTTCTTTGGGATCGGCTCGAAATCTTGCAACCATACATACTGCTTGTAATATATCTGGTCTAGTGGTCGTTAAATACAACAGGCTTCCAATCATAGACCTGTACATTGTTTGATCTACATCCTGGGATTTATCATCCTTGCTCAACTTGCAGCCTGTTGTCATGGGAGTGCTGACCGGTTTACTGTCTTCCATTGTGAACTTTTTCAGCATTTCTTTTACATATTTAACTTGAGAAATAAAAATGCCTTTTTCATTTTGATTGACCTGCAGTCCTAAGAAATAAGAAAGTTCACCAATCATTGACATCTCAAATTCTTTTTTCATTTTAATTGATATGTCTTTGAAGTATTCATCCATGCTGCTGCCAAATATTATGTCATCTACATAAACAACAAGAACAATAAGATGACCCTTCTCTGTTTTGACATATAAGTTGCTATCCACCAAACCTTTCTTAAACCCTTGTTTAATTAGATAATTATCCAGCCTTGCATACCATGCTCTGGTGCCTGTTTTAATCCATATAAAGCTTTCTTTAACCTCGCAAACAAAATCTGGATTGTCACCAAGTTGGAAGCCATCCGGTTGTTCAATGTAAACCTCTTCTTCCAGCTTTTCCATTCAAAAATGCTGATTTTACATCCATTTGATATACTTTGAAGTTTTTATGAACTCGCTAATGCCGGAAACATTCTTGATTGCCTCTAGTCTGGCTACCGGTGCAAAAGTTTCTTCAAAATCAATGCCTTCAACCTGAGCATAGCCTTTACATACCAATCTTGCCTTATTTCCGACAACCTACCCATCTTCATTCAATTTATTTCTAAAAACCCATTTAGTGCCAATTATGTTTTTATTTGTTGGTCTAGGTACTAATTCCCCGGTATTGTTTTTCTCTATCTGATCTAGTTCTTCATTGATTGCCTTCATCCAACTTTCATCAGTGCTTGCTTCAAAAACATTTTTAGGTTCAATACTAGATAACAGAGAATAGTTCCTCACCGTTGTTCTTCTTGTCCGAATACCATCCGTGGGATCCCCAATAATCTGCTCACTTGGATGATTTTTCCGCCATTTGCCTGTTTTAAATTTCCTGTTTTCTTCTTCTTCGATTCGGCTTTTACACCATCCGGATCAATTTTCTGATTCTTCTCTGTTTCTTTTTCATCATCACCTTCAATGACTTCTTCATACATAGGGTAGTTTTCTTGATAAGTAGTTTCTTGTTCTCTACCTTCATCAACTTTCACATCAGCACTTTCAACAATTTTCTTCAACCTCTTGTTGTAACATGTGTAGGCCTTGCTTTTTGTTGAGTAACCAAGAAAGATACCTTCATCAGCTCTATCTTCAAATTTACCGAGGTTATCTTCAGTCCGTTTTATGTAGCACTTACTGCCAAATACTTTGAAATGTCTTGTTGTTGCCTTTCCGCCAAACCACAACTCATAAGGTGTTTTGCTTTCATGTGGTCTCAAGGATGCACCTCGTTTTGAATGTAAACTGCAGGATGGACTGCCTCTTTCCAAAATCTGTCAGCTATTTTGTTTTCTGCCAGCATTGTCCTTGCCATTTCCTGCACTGTTCTATTCTTCCTTTCTACAACACCATTCTGCTGAGGTGTCCTAGCTGCTGAAAACTGTCTTCTTATCCCATGTTTTTGACAGTATTCTACAAATTCTTCGGAGATAAACTCTCCTCCCCTGTCTGATCTTAGGCATTTAATTCTTTTTCCCGATTGATTCTCAACAAGATTTTTGAAGGTTTTAAACATCTCAAAGGCTTCCGACTTGAGTTTCATAAATAGTACCCATGTCATTCTTGAGTAGTCATCTATACACAAGCATAAAATATTTGTGTCCATTTATGCTTTCAGTTCTCATGGGTCCACATAGATCAGTGTGAATTAGTTCTAATGGCTTGCTAGTGAAGTATTCTTTTGCTTTGAAAGTGGCTCTGGTTTGTTTTCCCTTTTGGCATGACTCACGGATGCTATTTACAGGTTTGCCAATGTTTGGTATATCTCTCGACTCCTCTTTTTGAACTGATTTTTGCCGGATTGTCAAAACTAATATGCCCAAGCCTCTTGTGCCATAGCCAGTTTTCATCTTCCTGTCCAATCAAGCATGTTCCTTCTGCAGTTTCTGAAAGTGTATACAGATTTCCGAAGTTCTCAGTCTAGTGGCTATTAACTTTCCATTTTTTGTCTTTCTTACTTCACAGCCCTCCTTCTTGAAGATTACATCATGACCTCTGTCACATATTTGACTTACACTTAGCAAGTTATGCTTCAGGCCAATTACAAACAAGACTTCTTTTGATTTTATATTGCCATCACTGATCTTGACTGATCCCTTTCCAACAATCTTTGCTCCATCATTATTTCCAAATTTCACGTAACCACCTTCATAATTCTGTAAATTCTCAAACTTTTGCTTGTCACCTCGTCATGTGACTCGGAACAACCACCGTCAAGTATCCAAGGTGCTGATTTGTTCTAAACTTTAAAAGCATTCTGGACAATCAAAGATTCCTTTTCTTTCCATTCTGGTTTGATAGCAGATTTTGCTACTTGTTTTGCCTTTGTCCTTTCATTAGCATGTGCCTATTTTTCAAGAAATTTCTGGTTTTGTTTCAACCCACTTGGCTGAGATTTTCTACCCTGATAATTATTTGATGCAAAAGTGCTTCTGCAGTTTCTAGCAATATGTCCAAAATTATGACAATTATAACATTCAACTGCATAATTCATTAAAGGAGAAAAAACATTTCTACTGGTAAAATTCCTTTGAGATACATTATGCCTGCAATCTGAAATCTTATGGCCATAAGCATTGCATTTAAAACAATAACCGTAAAATGCATGATTAAACCCGGGTGCCGGTATTTTCCGAGTTTGAAGTAGGAGCCATGACTCTTCTCCTCCTTGGATGTGTGACTTTTGTGAATCCATCTTTGTCAGTATTCTTCTTGAATCTGGCATTATTGTTTTCTTTTGCATGATTTGGTTTTTCTGGTTCAACCCTGATCTTTTCTTCTTTCTTTATGGGTTCTATATTCAAGTTCTTTGAATCCTTTGAAGATTCTCCTTCATCAAAGCCTAAACCAAATTTGATGCCAGAAGGCCTTTGGTTATTTAACATTTTATCCAACTTTTACAAGACTTTCTTCAAACTTATGAAAACAGTTCAATTTTCTATTCATCTCCTCTAACCGCATCCTTAACTTAACAATGTCTTCCTCTAGCTTGCCGCATTCAACCTGTCTTTACAGCTTAATTGTTCATCAAGAACTTCGGACATTTTCTTGAATTCCTCTCGTCTCGTATTTTTAGATTGTTTATTATGTCTCGTGGCATTCTCTAATTTCTTTGAAAATTTTTATTCTTCTTCCTTTCTCGCACTCAACTCTTCAAGTGCAAGCAACCAATTCTCCTTCCAAATACACTTCAGCCTTCATCCTTGGAATTTTCATCACCTTCCCGATTTTCCTCTCGTTCTTTCTTCTTCAAGTGCCATGAACAGAGCTTCACCTCCTTCTTCTTCAGACTCCTCATCTGTGCTTTCTTCAGAACTGCCGACATTCTTGGTTATGAAGCTTTTCTTCTTGAAGTTGTTCTTTCTGAAATTTTGTTTCTTCTTCCAAGTCACCTTTTTCTTGGTGTGAACCTTCACCATTTTTGGTTCTCTCCTCGCATTGGACATTTGGCTGCAAAATGACCGACTCCTCCACAATTGAAGCATTTAAAAGGTAGCTTCCCTCTATATTTTCCTTTTCCTTTTGTGAGTTTTCGAACAAAATTGGCTTCTGTTTCATCCAGTGTTCCTTCATCCTCGGATTCATGTTCAGCTTTTACATTCTTGTGTGCTTTAAAAGTCGCTTCTCCGTCTGTAGACTTGGTTTGTCCTATTCTCATTTCATATGCTGTCAGTGGAACCATGCAACTCATCCATGCCGAAGTTGTTTAGATCTTTTGCCTCTTCTATTGCAGAGACTTTGGAGTTAAATATTTTGTGAAGTGTTCTGAGAACCTTTTTCACAACAACCGCATCATCAATTTCTTCACCGAGTCCTCTGATTGCATTAATAATTTCGTTGACTCTCAGCATATAAGTCTCTATGTTTTCATCTTCATTCATTTGCAGTGCTTCGAACTGTGCTCGATGAGTTTGCATTTTTGCTTCCTTAATCTTACTGTCTCCTTCATGGATGCTCTTCAGTTTATCCCACATGTCTTTTGCTGATTTACAACTCATGACTCTTATCAGCTTCACTGTCAACAAGCCCACACATTATGGCATTCTTAGCTTTGGAGTTGTTCTCAAATTTCTTTTTCTCAAGCAAGATCTCGTTGGAGGGGTAGTGGGTGTTGTGTATCCACTATCTACAGAATCCCAAATATCGTATCCCAATGCACTTAGATATGTTTGCATTCTGAGTTTCCATAAGGTGTAATTTGTTCCATCAAATAAGGGAGCTTTGTTGGATGAAAATCCTTCACCGCTCGCCATTGTTTCTTCCAAGATCTCCTTAGCCGATTAAGCTTGTACAAGGAACCTTGCTCGATACCAATTGATGTTCACACAATGACACCGAGGGGGGGGTGAATCAGTGTAGTTATTTAATTTCAAAACAACAGCATTCAAAGACTCGAAGCACATAAAACTTATAAAACTAGAAGAACAAAATGAGAGCACACCACAACACACAATATAACGAGGTTCACCAATTTGGCTACTCCTCAAAAATTAACTGCTTGGACTTCAATCCAAATCCAGTCTTTGCAAAATTTCAATTTTACAACTTCTTTACCAACATCCACTGGAAGGAGCACCAACCCCTGTAATTTTCTGCTGCAACAGATGGAGCACCAACTCCTAGTACCAAGCACCAACTTGGACTGCAATTCTGATCAATTTAGAATGACATAAAAATGTCTTCACTTCTTACTCAACCCCGATCGGTCCGTAATTTTAACCCAACTCTACACACTCTCACGTCTCTCGCTTATTTTCTCTATCAGACCCTCTTTTCATAACCCTTCCTTCTTATCGCAACAAATTCTCTCTTTCTTAAAGATCTTCTCTTTACAGACTATTCTTTTATAACCTTTCAATCCTACATGCAGTCGAATCATATACCCAACTGTTCGAATTCTTTTCTCCTACAAATAAGTGGTTGTTCGAAAACGACTGTTCGAAACCCTGCAATACGGCGTTTCGATTTCTTGTAGTATGGCTGTTTTGAATGCTGCAAACATATCTTCTCGAAAAGCATATCTTGATCCTTCATATTCGGCTCTTTGAATACAAGCAAAATGTCTGTTCGATTCCATGAGTGCGACCGTTCGAAAGCTGTAAAAAATACTTTTCGAAAACCTTTCGATACTTTATATTTGATTCTTCGAATACATGCAAACGGCTGTTCGAATGCATGACTGACACTTGTCAATCTGTAACTGTAGATCTGACATCAGTTACATTTTACGTAACTGGCTGCATGATGTCTTTTATGACACGCGTCACCATGCATGCTCCTACGGGTTTTACCTGCCAGAATGTTACCTGTCGCGATATCGTGACACTTTTTGAAGCCACACACTTCATGCCCTTGCTGTCACGAAATCGTGACCATTTTGGCTTTGAAAGCCTTTCCTTCGCTCATGTCGCGATATCGTGACACTTAGAACTTTTGCTGACGTCATCCTTAAGCATGTCACGAAATCATGACCGTTTTGGCTCTTGGAAGCTTTCCCTGCATCTTGTCGCGATATCGCGACACTTTCAACATTTTCTGACGTCATCCTTAAGCATGTCGCGAAATCGCGACCGTTTTGGCTCTTGGAAGCTTTCCCTGCATCTTGTCGCGATATCGCGACACTTTCAACATTTGCTGATGTCATCCTTAAGCATGTCGTGAAATCGTGACCGTTCTGGCTTTCGTACACTCTCCTTTGTCAGCAACAGTAAAATGGAGCATGTCACGAAATCGCGACACTTTGGGCTTCCGTACACTCTTTGTTTCGTGCAGTAGCGAAATCGCTACCACTTTGTGCCTTGTGCTTTTGACTTGTTACATCTTTAATTTTTTCAACTTTGAATGGTAGCGAAATCGCTACACCTTTGTTTTTATACATTTTGTCATGCAACGAAATCGCTACATCTTCTTGTTTGTGTCTTTTCACTTGTAGCGAAATCGCTACATCTTTGTTTTCTGCACTTCCTAATTGTAGCGAAATCGCTACACCTTTGTGCCATGTATTTTCATCATGCAGCGATATCGCTACACCTTTGTTTCCATTCATTTCAACATGTAGCGATATCGCTACACCTTTGTTGCCGAGCATTCTCTCTCCTCTTCGGGTCGCTGAAACCCGACGTGTCGCGATATCGCGACACTTTTCGTTGCTAGCTCCTTTTCTCCATTTATGTCACGAAATCGCGACATCTTTTCACCTTGCTTCCCTCTCTGCCAGCATGTCGCGAAATCGCGACAGCTTTACCTTTCACTTTCTCTCTCCTCTCGCCATGTCGCGATATCGCGACAAATTGGCATGCACTTTCTCTCTCCTCGGCAATGTCGCGAAATCGCGACAATCTTCCTTGCATTTTCTCTCTCTTCTGTTTTGTCACGATATCGCGACACATTTTCTCTCTCCTCAGCGAAAACTCGACATGTCGCGAAATCGCGACATTTTGGCGTGCATTTTCTCTCTCCTACTTTTTGTCGCGAAATCACGACAAAAAAAATGTCGCGATATCGCGACAGTTTTCTTCCTTGTCTCTTTCTGCCAATTTCTGAATCTGGGTCACCTCTGTTTGTCTTGAAATTCACTGCACTTGATCCGACCGACCTCCGAATCGCATCAATCGCATCAATCTGTCTGTGTTGACAACAATGACAATACTTTTGCAATTCTTTTGCTGCACCTTGCTCAACACAAGAGGGTTAAGAAGAATATATTCTTAGAATCATTCCAGCACTTGTAGGAACAAGGAGAAAACTAAAGATTTTAGAGACCTCGAGAAAGATCTCATTGCAAAATTTGAAATCCTGTAAATTGTAGAAGTTAATAATAGGCCACATAAACCTTATAATAGACTCAAGGAAGAAGAGACTCTAAAATTTGAGTCATATAAGGAGATAGTATATTGGTGATCTCCATTCAAGATTAATACCTACAGAGTGCATAATAAGAATAGGATAGAGAATTCTAGAGGAAGAATATGCTAGATAATCCTAGAAGAATAAAATACCATAGAAGCCTTGAAGGCCATAGAAGCCTTAATTCTAAAGAAAAATTCAAAGAAGAATTTTTGATTCAGAATAAGAATTCATGATTCATAAGTAAACTCCAAATAAGAGTTTCAAAATAATATTTAAGATAAAATTGTCTAATTTAGAAGATAAATTCTTGATTCAGAAGAGGACTCCAAAGAAGATACATTTTTTATTCATAAGATATATTTTTGATTCATAATAATACTCCAAATAAGAGTTCTTGAATATATCTTGATTCAAAAGATAAATTTTTGAATTCAAAAGAAAACTCTAGAAATGAGCTCCTAAATAAGACTCTTGAGAAGAGTCCAAGAAATAGGAGATTGGTGATCTCCTATTTTGATTAGATATTTCCTTCAAGAAGGTACTAAATAGATCAAGAGATGATCTTATTGTAGAACTTTTAATACTAGAAGAAAGATAAGGATTAGGAGACTCATGTTCAAATCCATAAGTAGTATAATCAAAGGTCTAAGAAGAAAATATCATCACAAATACTTCCAAAAGTAGAATTTTGAAGAAAATGTCTTAGTTAGAATATGAGAGAATCTACAAGATTAAAGACCTTGTAGAGGTCTCAAGGAGGAAAAATAAGAATGCTTGGAGAACCTTGTTGTAGATCTAACATAAGCATCATCAAAATAGTTCCTAGGAGAACTCATTGGAGAATTACACTACCAAGAAAAAGTTCTTTATAGTGAAGGATTTGGGATAATTATCACCATTTGAAAATAAGCCTAAGAGAAGAAGAATTTTATGAGTGCCAAATCTTAGAAGGATAATTTTGCAAGGAGTGTCAAATCCCAAAAGAAGAATTTAACAAGGAGTTCCAAATATTTAAGAAGAATACAGTGAAGAAATTAATAAATTAAAAATATTTTGAAGAAGAATATCCAACATGAAGTTAGAATTCGATAAGAAGATTGAAGGAAGACTCAGACAAAAGAAACCTAAAAAATCTAGAATATTTGGATATTGCCTATCACAAGGAGGTATAGTTTAGAGAAAGGAGTTCTCTAAATCTACAACATAAAATCAAAGATCATTAGAAGGATCAAGCCACAAAATCCAAGGCTCAAGATAGAAAGTTTAAGGCTACAATTTGGTGAAGTAGGAAGTTGTTCTAGATAGCCAACAAGAAGCTATAAATTCAACCATTGCAAGGTAGCAAATTGGTGAATGATCAAAATAAGATCACAATAAAAGCAAATTCGAGCATTAAAGGTCAAGTTTGTAGTAGAATTATAATAAGAGCTCATAGTAGAATTACACAGCAGCATCAGTGTCATGGCAGTGGTAGGAAGAGAGCATTGAATACTCCTAGTCAAAGTGGTAAACATCTATTATCCAAGCAATGTCATCAAAGAAACCAACCACTGTTAAAGAGAAGCTACAACCTACACCCATACATTGGATATAATGATAAAAATAGAACTAAAGAGGGTTGTGATATACATCTAAGAATTAGTTCTATATACATAGAGGTTTGGGATATCGTAAAGGTAAGACTATATCTTATTCCAATTTGCTTTCATTAATAGAGAGATATAATACAAGGTTGAAATATTAAGAGAAATCAACCATATTTGAAAGCAATATTAAAAAGGAATATACATATTAAATAGCCTAATATTTGTAATCTAAAGTGTAGAAAAAATAAGGATTTCTACCTGGATAGATTAATTATCCAACATTTCAAATATCATTTTTTTCTAAAAATTCCATATTATGGAGTTATAAGGAATACTATACCAAAATAAGTAGTTGAAATTTAAAAACATTAAATATTAAATTATCAAATGCTATAAAATAAGGTTCTATAAGGAAAATCGAGAGTTGAAAACTAATTACTATACTTGTATCAAACTTACATTAAAGGGATAAAAGAATTCCAACAAGTAGAACCTCATCAAAATAAAAAGTGTTTAAGTTAAATAGGATAAATAATGTGTAAAATAAGTTGATATTTTCTATTCACAACACTTTACAAAATCAACTTTAAATGCAACTACTATTATTAAAAACACTCTATCTATCATTCAAAATATCCAAAATTACTAGGGATACATAAGGTTTTCTACAAAAATTGATAATAAAAGCATTCATTCCAAATTTATCAAGTACTCAATCCATTTGGGAATCATACGGTATCTACAAATCCTACAAGGATTATACTAATATCTTGACTAGGGAGATATAAGAAGCCTAATATTTTTTTTATTTGTGAAAAACATCCCATAATGGATGCCACTTTTGGGTAAGACCCAAGGAGGTAGGGGTATCCATTCCACCAAAATTGCCCAGGACTCAAACCTGGCCTACGACCTTTGACATAATCAAGGAGCACACAAACACACAAAAACATTTAAAAAAATAATAAATAAATAACAATAAAAGTAATAAAATTAAATTAAAAACATGCTCCTTGAGTGTATCAAAAAGGAAAACACAACCAAACACACACACAATAAGATTAATAAACCACAACACGAACCACATAGAAAAAACACAAGAACAACATAACAAAACACAAACATGACAAAAACAACAAAGACATAACAAAAAAGAACATGAAAAATAAACACAACCAAAACCTAAAAAATTAAAAAAAATAAAATAAAAATAAAAATAAAAAACAACCAACAACAAAAAACATAGAAAACATTCACACATAAAAACACAAATTATCTCAAACAAACAGAAACACAAGAATAAGAACGACAAAAACACAAGAACAATAACAAAAAACATTAAAAAAAAAATACAAAAAAATAAAAACATAAGAACAACAAAAAACAACACAAAGAACACAAAAACAAAACAAAACAAAATAACACACACCTTAAAAAACTAAACAAAAAAAGCAAAATATAAAAAAGAAAAAAATTGAACCTAACAATGACCTTTCTAGATCAAAATACTTTTAAGGCAAGAATCAACAGAGGAAACAAAAGAAAGAATAGTTTGATATAGGGAACTAAGATAGGGAACTAAAATAACTTGATCGAACCAAAGAGAAGCAAAAAATAAAGAAAGAAGAAACTAGGTACCTTCAGAACTAGAGCCATCCAAAGAAATGATAGAAAGAAGAGCTTCCCTAATTTGTGAAGCCTACCATCTAGGAGGGTGGCCATAACAAGTAATATCACCTTTATCCAAAGACCAATTAGCTAAAGCATAAACACTCTTATTTTGATCTCTGACCACACGATTATAATCAACTTCTAAGAATCCCATCTAGATTAATTGAATCTTATCAATAATTCTTTTTATTCTCCAATCAACCTTATGATTGTTAGGAGTCTTCAAAATATTAATCATGAGTTGAGAGTCAGACTCAACTAACACCTTTTCCCATACAACCTTAGTAGCCTCTTGAAGGCCTTTGAGGATACCATACCCCTAAATAAGGTTATTGGAAAGAATACCCAAATTCTAAGCAAAAGTAAAACCCAGGGAGCCATCTAAAAGTCTGTCAATTCCTCCCACACTAGCTTTTTTAGAGTTCCCTCTAGAGGCTCCATCAGTATTGACTTTTCCAAAATTATTAGGAGGAGGTTATCAATTTATTGTCCTATCCATATTACAAATACTCACATTCCCTTTAATTTGGTTGCCCATATAAGATTTAATCTTCAATATTTGCATCCTGATCCCATATTTTGTGGGAGTTTTTGGGGTGATTAAGGATTTGATTTACTGATTCAACTAAGTTGGATATGGTATTTTGCCAAATATAGTGAATATAATTCCTATATTGATTAAAAATTTAGTTGTTCCTTCCATTCTGGATATTCCAAAGAAGAATAGTAGAACCCATCCAAACTAATTGCCTAATAAAATGATCAACACCCTCTTGCTTAGGCCAATCCCTCCAAAGCTGTTCAAAAGTAAAAACATTAGACCATTGTAAGCCAAGTAAAGTGGTCATTCTCCTCCTTATATTAGAAGCTAATGTACACTCAATAAAAATATGGCTAGTAGTTTCTAAATTATCTTCACACATTTCATATCTAAAAGGGCTATGAAAATTATGCTTCATAAGTTGCTCACTAGTAAGCACCCTACGATGCAATAAAATCCAAGTAAAGAACCTCACCTTAGGCTAGATTTTTTTAGCCTACAACTGAGAAAATATGTCTGAATATTGGTTGGTATTATTATGGCATAAGTTCAAATAACCTTGAGTAACTTAAAACTCACCCTTACTAGTGTTTTTCCATCCAAAACAATCTTTTTCATGGGACCAATAGAGATATCTCATATGAAGGATGCCTTGAATATCTTATATTTACCTTTCTAGGATTTGAATAGGCCAATCATCAATAGGGATCCAATATCTACCAATATTTGAATTACCAGTATGCTACTAATAGTAATTAGTCACCTTTATCCTGTTAGCTCGGTGAAGCTCCTCCATCCAAGGCCTCCAATCGGGAAACTAAGTTATCAAAGGCTTGTGACCATCTCAATATTATATCAAAAAATTTACCTGTTGACCATTATGAATGATCCAAAATAAAATTTTCTTTATCAAATACTCACTAGTATTAAGAACTACTAAAATGGGAGAACCTTTGGTGGGAAGTTGATAGCGAATAAGGTCTTCAGGACTTTTCTTCTCAACATATTTAGCATGGAGATTATTGGCCCAAAGAGCATTGGGGTTATGTAACATCCTCCAATATAATTTACTAGCTAAAGTTTTGTTTTTATTAATATAAGACCAGAATCCTAAACCCCCTTAATTTTTAGAAAGACATAAAGTATCCCATTTCACCAAGGCCCACTTTATTTTCTCCTTAGTACTACTCCAAAGGAATCAATGACTGATTTAATCATCTCAAAGAAAAGCCTTTAGGATATTCAACACATAAGATACATAAATAGGAATAGCTTGAAGGAGTTATTTTACCAAGGTGATTCTACCCCTAGAAGAAAGCCATTTGTTGATACACTTTCCAATTTTATTCTTGACTTTATCTAACAACCAATTCCAATATTTATTTTTCTACCTTTGAATATTGATGGGAATACCTAAATAAGTGATTGAAATGGAGGCCTTATTATATATTAATTTTTCCAAGATCATGGATTCCTTTCTAGCAGACCAGTGAGAGAAAATTTATATTTGTTTTCATTGATCAACTACCCAGTAGCCTTAAAAAAATAACTAATAATTTGCTTAATATTAGAAGCTTCCTTAACTATAGCTTTACTTAAAAGAGTAGATTCATCCACAAATTGAAGATGAGAGATTGTTCTAGATCCATGAGAAATGGTAAATCCATCAAGGGTTTTGTTTTCCCTCTTTTTGGTTATAGTCCTATCCAAGCATTCAACAAGAATGATGAATAAATAAGGGGATAGCAGGTCACCTTGCCTAATACCTCTAGAAGCTGGAAATGACTAAGAAGGCCTACTATTGATAAGAATAAAGTAGGAAAATGAAGAAATACATCCCATAATATAGTCCATCCAATCCTTAGAGAAACCAAATTGCCTCAAAACTTTGACGAGGAAGTGCCAATCCACTCTGGCATAAGCTTTGTATAAGTCTAACCGAAATAACATGGAAGAATATTTTTGCATATCCATGGAATGGATGGCTTCTTGGGCAAGAACTATCTCATCTACTATTTTATGTCCTTTCACATAACCCCTTACTCAAGGGAAATAATATTATGTAATAGAGGCTTCAACCTTTCTTCCATGATTTTAGTAATGACTTTGAGAAGTACATTACATAAAGCAATAGATCTAAAAGTTGAGATTTTAGAGATATGATCAACCTCTTGAGTTTTTGAAACAAGAGTAATATAATTTTTATTGATAATACTAAAAATTTCTTTGGCTTTCTTGGCTTCTTCCACCACATATAATAAATAATCATGAAGTATATACTAGAACACTTGGTAGAACTCAATGGGAAAACCATCAGGACCTGGGGTTTTCCCTTATTGCATTTTAAAAACTACCTATTGAAGCTCATTGATAGTAATAGGAGTAGTCAAAATAGAGTTCTCCTTGAAAGTGATAAGAGAAGAGATTTCTTGAAGAATATTTTTTGAGAATATGATTCAAGATGAGTAACATAAAAATTACTGGAAAAGTAATTTACAACAATATATTTTATGCCATCCAAAGTATAGACAACATCTCCAGAATCTGATTTTAGGGAAGAAATAAACTTATGAGATATTTGAGATAGAATATATTTGTGGAAAAAATTTATGTTTTGATATCCTTCTTTGAGCCATTGGATTCTAGATTTTTTCTTCCATAAGAGTTATATTTTTTTCCATTCCTCTAACTGAGTTGTGAGTTTAATTTCATCTACACTTCTATTCTCTGTGAAGCCATATAAATGGATTTTCTTATTCAAATTTTAAATTTGAGTAATAACTTCATATTTATTTATGGACATCCCCAAATTCCTTCTAGTTCCAAGTCTTTATTTTGGATTTAATGTATTGTAGTATTTTGGAAAAACAGAACATCTTAGTCCCATGCCTAGGCTTACCTTCCACCATTGTTGCACACGAGGTCTAAAGGAACTGTCTCTGAGCCACATTATCTAGGAAATACAAAGGTTCTATTATAGCTCAATTGAAATAATAACATATTTTATCATGAAGAAACAAGAACAAGGTACGCACACTACATCATGTTACAAATGCAAAAAAAATCCAAACATGGAAAATTCAACAAAGCAAAAAAATACATGGCATATTGACTCAGGAACTAGTCATCACATGACTGGAAATCTACAAAAGTTTGATTATATTGAAATTACTAATGGTTACATACTAATAATTGTAGATATCCAAACTTTTTCTATACATGGATATGGATGTGTAACACCAAGTAAATCATTTCCAAACTTTCTACTATAAAATGTATTGTATATTCCTGGTTTAACATTCAATCTTATTTTAGTAAGCAAGTTACTAGAAAGAAATTGGATAGTCAATTTCAGATATTTGAATGATATTAATGCATGCCTTATCATGAATCAAAGATATATAGAAGCATCAAGATCAAACAATGGAAATACTTATATCCTATATTCATTGGAAATATCACAAGATATTGTTGTATTTCAAGATGATACTAACTCATTTCCTAAGGAACAAGTTAAAGAAAATGAAGAACCAATATACTATAATGGTAAGCATAAAAGGACCAAAATCAAATATATGAGAGGACAAAAACACTATGCTCTACTCAGCCAATTCCAATCTAGATAAGTAATACAACCAAATGAAGATACACACAAAGAAGAAAACAAAGGAGGATGGATAGAAGAAGATGATGATTTAGTTAAAGGATGGCTCCAAAGAAAAAATCAATTGATAAAATAACCTTATAAAATTAAAGATAATCCATAAGAATAAGATCCATATTGAAGATTGAAATCTTCAATACCCAAATAATGTAATACATGGGGGTGATAGATTTAGGGTATATTACATCATTTGGATCATGTAAATGTACCACCTTAGGTACACAGTTAGAGTAGGAGATTATTTTAGGTGGAATTTAGCTAGTTACTTCAAGAAATATAATAAATGCACAATTAGAAATGTGTAAGGTGTAATGTGCAAGGTGTTCCCTTGTACAACTAGGTAGATTGTTTGCCAATGAATCGATCTTCCTATATAAATATCCTTATAGTAGTAGATCATGATCAAGTCAAGTTCTTATCTAGTGTAGTGTAGTAGATAATAATGCTCCTGTATGGAACATAATGTAGCTCTTTAGCTCATTATAATGGAGTGACCATTTCCTCCGTACTACATTATATTTTCATCATTTCTATTTATAGTATATTTTAGTCATATTACAAACTCACTTTCTTTAATTTTTATTGCACCTAATTAGGACCTATGTTAAATCTACTCCAAAGAATATTTTTTTAAAAGCTAATAAAAATAACCCTACCCAAAGGACTATAGACATGGAACATCATGTTATTTTGTAATTTATTAATAAATGTAGTAGATGATTAATTAATGAGGTGAATTATGCTAACTTTACTTTGATGATTGGTTGAAGGGTTATCCTCATATGTTTGACTCAAAATAACAACCATTTTCTTGGGAATGCTTATATTGTAAAGTTCCAAAGGTGTGAGCACTAAGTAGTAGAATACCATAACAGAGGCTAAAAGGTAGCAACTAGAATAAGAAATTCTAAGAATTAAAATATAGATTGAAAATTTTGATGTAACATTCCAAGAGTCAATGTTGGAAGTGAGAGGTTTAGGTACATAACCCATATCTACCCATTTTATTGAATGTGATCCACCACCTATATTGATAAAGAGGCTTCACCTATTCATAACATACCACTAGAAACAACTACCAATTCCTATGTATAGGAGAGCCAACCATACTTGATTGAAGTAAATTCATGAATACCTATAAATACTAACATTATATCACTAAACCACCTATATATGATTTTCATATATTTTTAATTTACCTTTACTACTTTTGCTACTTTTGAGCATCAACACCTAGAAGCATTTTCTATAATTTAATATATTAAAACAAACACCTAGAAATGGGTAGAGAAATAAGAACCACAAGATGCGATAAAGAATATGACTATCCAAAATATAATGAATTGTATCTAACTACCAAAGAATGGGTCAAAGTGATTGTGTACCCCAAATTTAGGAGTTTGGTAGTAGTGCTAACAATGAAGGAATACCACATCAAGATACAAAGGTTTGACATTTCTAAATTTTATATAAATAGGGTAATTCAAAGCAAAGAATATATGCTTTTCCTATAGAACAATAAGATATATAAATCTTGCAAAAGCAAAAGGAAAGCTTGAAGCCTTAGAGCAAAAGCTAAATAAACAAAATGTAGACTCAGGACTTGAAAAACATGCTATATAAATCTCCCACTAAAGAGTAACTATAGTAGAAGGACAAGCGGATATAGAATTTGGAAGAACAATCACAATAAGGGATAACTAAGATTAAAGTATACGAGAAAGAAATACAATATTTGAGGTCAAAATCTAGATCTAGGAAAGATACTTGGTGATAATTTAGTTAGAGCTATAAAAGGAAAGAGAATATTCATAAGGCTAGATATTCTCCAAAGAACTGCTAAAGCAATTCAAAGGTAATTATTGGATCAATATCAAGGATGTTACAATGATAGCTTTCCCCTTTAGAATAAGGATAACATACATTGAAAAAATTATCTAGGATGTAAAAGGATAACGGAAGAGATGAAATAATGAGTAAAGTGCATCAACTAGAGTCTATACTCCATATTTTATGAAATAGAGAGAAACACCTTCACCTAGAAAAAATCTTAAAGATATACATGAGTGAGACAACATTTTAGTTGATGCAGGTCATATTTGCAAGTTATCTAATTATAAATTAATGAGAAAAAATCAATGTTCTCAAAGTAAACATAGATAAACTAAAATAATAAATGCAAGATGTTGGAAATATGAGCAGGATTTATTGTCATTGATGTCAAAGAAATACTAAGAAAATGTTAAAATAATGTTAAGAAAATAGTTCATGGTTGATTTTATAAGAGGTAAGGATATAATATTTAATTTAAATATTATATGCCTAGAGACCCCAAAATCGAAGCATCAAAAGAGAAGCAAGAAGGATAACAATATTATAATGGGTAAAATAAAAGGGTTGAAAAGATATCTTCGTTCCATGGTGGTTGAAAGAAAATAATAAGGTTATTTTTCTAAGATGATGACAGTAAACATTTCTCCTAAAAACCAAAAGAATTTTTTATTTTATTTTATTTGAAAAGGCCCAAAGGACATTTAAATATTTAATAATAATATTTAAATTTACTTTGAATTTAAATAATTATAATTAAATATTATTTTTGGAATGCAAAGTCTAATCTCTCTATCCTCCAATGTGAATGCAAATGCCTTGAAAGGCATATTAATATAGCATTTATCAAAGGCTTAATTCAAAATTTGAAAGGGGTGTGTTATTGGTTGTGCTCGTCGATCAAATGCATAAGGGAGAAGAAGTGTGCATAGTGCTAACTCTGAGGAAAAGGGAGAAGAAGTGTGCATAGTGCTAACTCTGAGGAAGAGAAAGTAATAAAGGGAAGTGACACTAAATTCATAGAAATATCTAGGAAGCTAGCCCAAACAATGATTGGTTTGGGCACTAAGTTGCAACAAAGGGGAGGTCTGGGGTTTGAGACTTTGTAGCTACAGAAGAAGGAAGTTTTTCGTTTTAAAATATTTTTGTTGTAGCATAGGGAATACATGTGCATGGGTACACTTAGGTCCCACATGATCACCTAGCTCACGCTATAGTTAAAGCCACAACTAGGGTTCTAGTAGTAGCACATTGTGGGGTTTGATTCCCACCAAGGGCAAAATGTATTTATTTTTTAAATTTAATTTTTATCCTAAAGTTTGTTTGGCATGAGATTTTAGGGAGGTATAATGCTTATGAAAATAAAATTTTATATTGTGATTTTGGTGATTAAAGTGTTGAAAGGAGTAACAAGACTTTAGAGGAGTTTAAATTTTATTTTAAAATAAAGTCTTATTGTGTTTAATAGTTGAAAGGAGTAATAAGGTGTAATTGAGATCTAATGTTTTGTATGGTGAGAATAATTTATGAGGAATTTATTGAATGAAGTTTTGAGAATATTTTTTCTACCTAACCCTTAAGATTGGCAAAAGAGTAATTGTGATTGAGATAGGTTTTTAAGGTCAATTATTCATCAAACAAAAGGTATGGGCACATCTTCCTTGTGAGTGATTGTTGGATGTTGTGAATTCTAAGTTGGAGAGAAAAGGGTTTTTTAATAAACATTGTTGAGTTTGATTGTTAAAGGTTTTCTAAGAGAAATTTGATGATAAAAACCTTATTTGATAAGTATTATTGGAAATATTGAATGAACCTCCATATGCATGACTAGGGTTTGTGCAAGATCATGAGTATCATTATTATGTGGAGTTGAGAATTATCTTGAAACCAAGGTTTGTGCAAGATCATGAGTATCATTGTTATGTGAGATTGTTTGATAAGCATTATTGAAAATAATTGAGTGAGTGTTCATATGCTTGGACTAGGATTTTTAAGCAAGGAATGTTTCATTGAGTGATTGATTGAGTGGATTTTATTGAGCCTAGTCAAGTGGAAGTGTTGAAGTGATAATTTAATTTATGTGAAATAAATTGTTCTATATTCTAAATTGATTTGAGAAAGATATTGAAAGTGATTGAGCATTGTTGTAAGTGTGAAGCATATTGAGTCTCTAACAATTCTCTATATATTTATGTGATATTAAAAAATATTTTGTGTGAAGATTGTCTAAGTGATTGAAGAGGATTTTGTGTTAAGTTGAGTTCATTTGAGTAAGATTTTGTGGAATCTTACAATATAGATTTAATGCAAGTCTTGGTGAAGAATTTTTGAGTGGATTTAGAAAGTTCTTTTTGTGTAAGTTAATAATTTTATTTAAGGGGTATTTGAAAGGCATCCCAATGCCTTTGTACAACTAGAAGAAATATGAATCTAAAATGATAGAGAAACATCCAAGAAAGGAAAGAAAAGAGGATGTTAAAATGGAACAAAATGCATCCTTAGAGAGAAAGAAAAACAAATGAAAATAAAATAGCAAGACCAAAAGGAACCATGTAGCATAAAGCGCTAGAAAAGTGTAACTGTGTTGGATGTACTTTAGTGAAATCAAAAGTGATTTTTGGTTCACCGTTATTGACATTAGACTTAACTTCATCCTTGGGAGCATCCTTAAAAACCTCCTTAGAAATTTCTACAACTTAATCCTCTTTGTCTTCCTCATTAATATAAAAAATTACAGTCGTAGTAGAGAAAGTATGACCATCCTTATAAAAAGTGTCATAGAAAAACAAAAAATATAAGGTGTTTCATTGATCCTTTAGCTAAGCAGTTCCCTTCGCAAGAGAAATATGAGTTGTCTCCAAGTGATTAATGGTGGCCAAAGAAGACTGATTAACATGTTTATGAAGGTATTTTTCAACTACATTTGGTGAATTAGACCCAAAATTACTGTCCTTTATGACCTTATCAAGAGAAGGGGTATATTTGGATTTGAACCTTTAGCAACAATGAGTGGGAGTATTATTAACCTTAAATTTTTTCTTAGAATTGTAGAGTGTGTGGGGTTTTCCAGGTTTTACTTTTATTTTAATACTTTTGGATTTGGGGCTAGGAGTGTGGGAGGATCCTTCCTCAGTACTATCATGGACAGTAATATTTCATTTTGATAATTTCTAAAGAAGATAACCATAAAGAATTTTAAATAGTCCTTGATGGATAGGCTAGTATGCATCTTTCTTAGCACACATGGACGTAATAGAATAGTCCATGGACTAGTATAAAAAATCAAGGATATTAATCATTTTGGCATCTCTAAAATGATTAATAAAGGATAAATGAAAGCTACACAATTGAGACTTAGGATCATCAATAGTCATATATTGCATGATTGGTTTCAAAAATTCCTTCCAAGGAGTAGATAGGTCTTTATGATACAAACCTTTTTTGTGAAACTTTCATAGCGGCGAGGATGGTTCAAAGTGGGTAAGTTCTACTTACTAGTTGTGTTTGTTCCTTCTCACCACACGCCCATCAAGGGGCTACCTAGTAAGCTCAGCAAGGATTTCCATAGTGATTTAGAAATTGACTCCATGAATGATGACAATGCCATCCTTCCAAGTCGAAGTGAACATCATGCTAACATCCCAATCAGTTCTAGAAAACATTTTGAAAAAGGGGATCAAACCACCTTTATATTTGAGAACTACTTTAGAAATAGTATCAATGGAAAAAGTATCAAGTTTGACATAGGTTATTTTGGCATCCTTCATGGTGAAAAAGTATCAAGGATACAAAGAGGTTGATATAGAGAAAACAGTAAGAGGTAAATAATACTAATTGGGTTTAAAATACCTCTTTGTGAAATGATATGGTGAAGAAGGACAAAATCACAATTAGCTAAAAAGAAAAAAAAATGGGAAAGGATAAATACTTGATCAAAAGATCCAATTGGCTATGAATTTGATCGAGGAGGAATATCTGACAGCTACAATCACAAAGAAAAATGGGTAAGTGAGCCACAATCAGAGGAGGTTGACTAAAAATAAAACTTGGGAATCAGGGAAAGAAAAAATAGGGAAAGCAACAGAAACCCAAGGTATTGAAAGGCATGACAAAATATTCCTCAAAACAAGGCAAGAAGAAAACCAAAAAGGGAAGATTATCGAATAGGCAAACAGGGTCATAATGAAGAGGACTTGTTGAGCAGATTTAAGACAAGTCTTGGTGAAGATTTTTTGAGGATATTTAAGAGGTTAATTTAGCAAGTTCTAGTGAGGACTTGTTGAGCAGATTTAAGACATGTCTTTGTGAAGACTTATTGATCAGATTGAGAAAGTTCTAGTGAGAACTTGTTGGACATATTTGAGGTAAGTCTTAGAGAAGACTTGAGAGCATATTGGACAAGTTCTAGAGAGGACTTTTTGATAAATTAGTGTGAATTTTTATGGAAGCTTACAATGCAAATTTGAGATAATTTTTTGAGAAGACTTAAGATCAAAGTTAATTGATTGATTTGTTCAAACCTTGGGTTAAGGTTTAGGGTAGATCTAGAAGAGTTAATTTGTGATTGAGTAAAGTTTTTTTTAAGGCTTGAGGATAGATATTGAGTTTTTTTGTGCTATACCAAAGGACTATGTTTAGTGTAGATTTGAGGACAAATATTGAGTAGATTTGTGCTAGATCAAATAACTACATATTTGAGGACATAGATTGAGTAGATTTGTGCTAGACCAAAGGACTATTTTTAGTGTAGATTTTATGATAAATATTGAGCATATTTGTGCTAGACCGAAGGACTGTGTTTAGTACACATTTAAGGACAGAGATTGAGCAGATTTGTGCTATATAAAAAGACTATGTTTAGTGCAAATTTGAGATAAAGCTGAGAGCTAGCTTTGGAGGTGATAGAGTATAGACAACAATAGTCTCTAGTGGATGATAGATGTCCATTATATAGGGTAATGAAGATAGTTCTTCTGAGTTAGGAGAGGAGTCTTTAGTGGATATATATCCATAAGCCAATGCAGTGGAGGTAGCAGTTCTTATAGAATATCACCATCAAGAGTAGAGGAGAAGTTATCCTATGGATAGATATCCACAAACTTGATTAGGGTATTGATGTCTCATTTGGATAGAGGTCCATAAACATTGCAATAGGGAAAGGATTCCCAAGATATTTGTTGAGAAAATATTAGTAAAATATTTTCTCTGTGGAGGAGCCCACATTGGGTGAACCACATTAAAATGATGTCTCTATTGTGTGTGGTGATTTGTGCATTGCTTTTATTACTACTGTTGATACTACTATTGGTATATTGCATAATATTTATTGGGAAATAAAATTAAAAGTGGTATTATACTGTTCACCCCCCTCTCAGTATAATCTTGTGATCTTCAATTGGTATTAGAATGGGTTCCTTCAGAAGAGTTTAATAGCTTGAAGTAAAATCTCATAAGAACACAAATGGATTATAATATTGTATCCTCAGATAATTTAGCAGTAGTATTTTATGGAAGCGATTATGTATTTTGGAGTATGAGAATGAAGATTCACCTTATGGAACTTGGAAATAAAATATGGAAAGCAGTTGAAAATGGATACACACCACCAGCTAATCCATCTATAGATAAATATGGTAAGCTTCTACACATTACAATTTAAAAGCAATGAATGAAATTTTGAGAGGTTTGGATAAAATATAGTTTATAAAGGTTATGCACTGCATATCAACAAAGGAAATTTAGGATAAATTACAAGTCATATATGAAGGAGATAAAAATATCAAAAAGGTAAAGTTGTGAAATATGAAGAAAATATTTTAAGACCTAAAAATTAAGGATGAGAAAAATATTAGTGCTTATCTACTTTGTGTATACAAGGTTGTTAACTCCATGTAAGGACTTGGACTTAAATTTCAAGAGTCTGATGTTTGTGATAAGATTTTAAGGTCACTCCCAAAAAGGTTTAGTGAAAATATTTCAGCTATAGAGAAATCAAAATATAATGATCTTTTGACAAGGGATGAATTACATGGCATTCTTATAGCTTTTAAGATGAGAACAAAAGAGTAACCTAATCCCCAGAAAGAAGTAGCCTTAAATATACTTAGAAGACAAAGGGTAAGAAGCAATATTCAAGCAATGATTTATCTAGTGATGAAGAAGAAAATTATGGTAAAAGGAACAAGGACTCAAGAAAGTATAAATGTACAAAATTAGTTAGATATTTTAAATGTGGAAAATATGGTCACTATGCATGTAGTTTTCTAGAAGTTGGAAATAGCAGTGGTGATGAGAAATATGACTATAATAACAAGGATGAAGGAAAGCACAAGCACCAAAATAAAAATAGGGATGGACAAAGTACACAAGGAAAGAAGTTTTTCCAAATGTATAAGAAGAGTTACTATGAAAAAAAGTCAGGTGAGAGCTCAAGTGATAGTTCCTCAGATAATAATAAATATGAAGTTCTATTTCTAGAAAAATAAAAATAATTGGTTAGGAAAATGTCACCAATAATTATCAAGTGTTTTAGATGTAGTAACTTTGGTCATCTCAAAGATAGTTGTACAAGGAATGGATTCAGTTTCAATGATGATGAATATGAAGATACACTTGAAGGACCAGAAGAGAATCTTCTTATGGTAATATAAGAATAAGGAAGTGCTTCTAGTAGAAAAGAGTCAAAAAAGAATTAAGATGTTTTCAAAGGTAAAAAACAGAGGAAGAATCATATAAAGGAGAATTTGACCTTGAGGGAGATCTTATTCATGTCCTTGATGCATTAAAGGAGGTAAGAAAGGAAAACTCAAAACTCAAGCTTAAATTTCAAGAATATTATGAAGAGAGGAAAGCTTATAGAGGACCTAACCAAATCAATAGCTAAGACATGGAAGTTCAAATAGAAGTTAGAAGCAAAGGTTTTAGAATGTGAAAGGTTAGAGTAGGAGGTAGCTTCACTAAGGAAGGAATTAAAAGAGTCTGAGAATAAGTTACATAGGTTTGGAAAAATCTCAAAGAAATTGGATAATATTATCAAGACATAAAAACCTACAATAATCAAAATAGGACTTGGTTTTGAACAGGTACAAAAAGTACAAGGAGAGGAGTCAATATCAAGTTTTGAAGAAAAATAAACTTCAAAAGAAGAAAGTGTAAGAGAGAGTGAGAATTTTGAGTATGAGTTGGACAACAAAAAAATCAACAATGAAAGGAACAATGCACAAATGGGGAACATATGGAACATGAAACATCACATAGTAGAAGATACTAAGATACCAATGAGGTCAAGGCAAAGTAGTTTCAATGGATGATGCTTCCCATGTCAGAGGTTTGGGCATAAGGATACATAGTGTAGTACACATGAAATATAGGAATATGGAATTTTCAAAAATAGGTAACTATTTCAAGGGTATTGCTACTCTTGTAATCATTTTGGTCACAAGGCAATAAATTGTAGGGTTCATGACAAGAATAGATATGGCTTCATCAGGAGAAATCCCAAGATATTTGCACCTCCATGTAATAATAACATTAAGTGTTATAAGTGCAATAATTATGTATATGTAGCCAAGTGGTGTAGAAAAAAAATTCCAGAGACAAGGAAGAACATGAATAGTTAGAGGAATCAAAAGGATCATATGAGGAGAAAAGTGGACAAAGGTAAATATCAGTGCATACTGGGAGTAGAAATACTCCTACCCCATAATTAACCACCTCAAGATAAGGTAGGATAGGGGATAAGCTAAGAGTCTCATTATTTGCACCGAGCCCCAAAGGTGACCCTTTGCCATTGATGACAAAGAGGGAGATATTTGAGTTAGGAGGAAAGAATTTAATGAAGGGGGAGTTGAACAGAGAGAGGTAAAGGAAATGATAAAATATAAATGGGTTGCCATCAATGAAAAAGAGGGAGATTGTTGGAAATATGAGCAGAATTTATTGTCATTGATGTCAAATGACTACTAAGCAAATATTAAAATAATTTTAAGCAAATGGTTCATGGTTGATTTTCTAAGAGGTAAGGATATAATATTTAATTTAAATATTATATACCTAGAGATCCCAAAAGCTGAAGCATAAAAAGAGAATCAAGAGGGATAAAAATATTATAATATTTGTGCAAAAGAAAAGGGTTAAAAATATATCTCCATTCCATGGTTGTTGAAAGAAAATAATAAGGTTATTTTGCTAAGGTGATGATGGCAAAAGGTTCTCCTAAAACCCTAAGGAATTTTATATTTTATTTTATTTGAAAAGGACCAAAGGAAATTTAAATATTTAATAATAATATTTAAATTCATTTTGAATTTAAATAATTATAAATAAATATTATTTTCAAAATGCAAAGTCTAATTTCTCTATTCGCTGACATGAAGGCAAATGCTTTGAAAGGTATATTAATATAGCTTTAATCAAAGGATTAATTAAAATTTTGAAAGGGGTGTGTTCTTGGATGTGCTCGTCGATCAAACATGGAAGGGATAAGTGTGCATAGTTCTAACTTCAAGGAAGAGAAATGAATAAAGGGAAGTGACACTAAATTCGTAGAACCATCTAGGTGTCTAGCCCAGATGGCAATTGGCTTGGGCACTAAGTTGCAGTAGAGGGGAGGTATCGGGTTTGAGACTTTGTGACTACGAAAGGAGGAAGCTTTTGGTTTTAAAATATTTTTGCAACAACATAGGTAATAAGTGTGCACAAGCACACTTAAGTCCCATGTGAGCACCAAGCTCACACGATAGTTGAATTTGTGGCTAGGGCACTAGTGACAGTGCAACATGGGTTTGATTACCACCAAGGGCTAAAGGTATTTAATTTTTTAAATTTAATTTTTTTCCTAAGGTTTGTTTGGCATAAGCTTTTAGCGAGGTATAAGACTTATGAAAATAAAATTTTAGATTGTGATTTTGGTTATTAAAGTGTTGTAGGAGTAATAAGGCTTTGGATGAGTTTAAATGTTATTTTAAAATAAAGTCTTATTGTTTTTAATAGTTGAAAGGAGTAATAAGGTGTAATTGAGATCTAATGCTTTTTATGGTGAGAATAATTTGTGAGGGAGTTATGGAATGAAGTTTTGAAAATATTTTTGCTACCTAGCCCTTAAATTTGGCAAAAGAGTAATTGTGATTGAGACGGGTTTTTAAGGTCAATTCTTCATCAAACAAAATGTATGGGCACATCTTCCTTGTGATTGATTGTTGGATGTTGTAAATGCTAAGTTGGAGAGAAAAGGGTTGTTTGATAAACATTTTTGAGTTTGATTGTTAAAGGTTTTTCTAAGTAAATTTTGATGATAAAAACCTTTTTTGATAAACATTGTTGTAAATATTGAATGAACCTTCATATGTATTATTAGGATTTCTGCAAGATCATGAGTATAATTGTTATGTGAATTTGAGAACTATATTGAAACTAGGGTATGTGCAAGATCACGAGTATCATTGTTACGTGATATTTTTTTATAAGCATTGTTGGAAATTATTGAGTGAGTATTCATATTCTTGGACTAGGGTTTGTAATAAATGAGTGTTTTATTAAGTGGACTTGATTGAGCCTAGTCAAGTGGAAGTATTGAAGTGATAGTTCAAGTTTTGTGAAACAATTTTTTCTATATTCTAAATTGATTTGAGAAATATATTAAAATTTATTGAGCATTGTTGTAAGTGTGAAGCATATTGAGACTCTAACATTATTTATATGTTTTATGAGATTAAAAGAGATTCTATGTGAAGATTATCTAAGTTATTGAAGAGTATTTTGTGTTCAATTGAGTTGATTTGAGTAATCTTGTGTGGAATCTTACAATACAAATTTGAGACAAGTCTTGGTGAAGAATTGTTGAGCAGATTGAGCAAGTTTTAGTGAGGACTTGTTGAGAATATTTGAGATAAATCTCAGTGAAGACTTGTTGACAAAATTGAGTAAGTCTAGTAAGAACTTTATGGATAGATTTGAGGTAAGTCTTAAAGAATACTTGAGAGCATATTGGGCAAGTTCTAGAGAGGACTTGTGGACAAATTAGTGTGAGATTTAGTGGAATCTTACAATGTATATTTGAGATAAGTCTTTGAGAAGAATTGAGAGCATAGTTGATTGATTGATTTATTCAAAATTTAGGTTAATATTAGGGGCAGATCTAGCAAATTTTATTTTTTATTGAGTCAAGCTTTGTGTTAAGTCTTGAGGACAAATATTGAGCATATTTGTGCTATACCGAAGGACTTTGTATAGTGCAAATTTGAGAATAAAAATTGAGTAGATTTGTGCTAGACCAAAGGACTATGTTTAGTACAGATTTGAGGACAAATATTGAGAAAAATTGTGCTAGACTAAAGGACTATTCTTAGTGTAAATTTGAGGACAAAGACTGAGAAATTTTGTTCTATACCAAAGGACTGCATTTAGTTCAAATTTGAGGATAAATATTGAGTATATTTGTGCTATATTGAAGAACTATGTTTAGTGCAGTTTTGAGACAGAGCTGAGATCAAGCTTTGGATGTGACAGAGTATAGAGGAAAATAGTCTCTAGTGGATAGAGGTCCAATAGCTAGGGCAGTGAAGATAGGTATTTTGAGTGAGGGAAGGAGTCTTCAATGGATAGAGATCCATAAGCCAATGTAGTGGAGGCAATAGTTCTTCTAGAAGATCACCAGCCAGAGCAGAGGAGAAGGAGTTATCTTATGGATAGAGATCCATGAACTTGATTAGGTTATTAGTGTCTCCTTTGGATAGAGGTCCATAAAAATTATAATAGGGAAAGGATTTCCAAGAGATTTGTTGAGAAAATATTAGTGAAATATTTTCTCTTTGGAGTAGCCCACATTGGGTGAACCAGGTTAAATTGGTGTATCTATTTTATGTGGTGATTTATAAATTACTTTGATTATTATTTTTGATATTACCATTGGTATATTGCATAATATTGATTGGGAAAGAAAAGTAAAAGTGGTCTTATATTGTTCAATCCCCTCTCAGTATAAGCTTGTGTTCTTCACAAGAGGTCATGGATCTTGTATTCTTAGGATTTTGAGATATGAATAATCACTTTTACAATGCAAAACAACTCAACCATTGATTGGATTAGCAGCTCAATGATGGAAATAAAATTGATGTATTGCCTAAATCATTGGTAGTAGAGCAATAATTACCCTCTTCCATAGACTCTCTATGCTATTTTTGAAATTCTAAGAAGTTGTGTAAATATATGGGGCCCCATCTTATGATCATTACTTTGAATTGTAAAATATCCCTAAAATTTTAAATAATACATATCCCTCTTAAAATTCATAGGGTAAAATATGTATACTACTCTTGGTGATAATAACTCTTTAAATAGTTCAAGGAACCAGTGAACAAGGTGAGATATCTAGAGTAGCCATGGAAGAATAATAAGAAGAATCTAATGGAATAGCTAGGAACATATAGATGGGAAGTATATAGGAAATTATCAGTTGCACAAATAAATTTTGATTCCATTTTTCCTCTTTTGTTACATTTTGGCTTCACTACCCAATAGGATAAACCCATATGGACTCTATGCTTCTAGAAGCAAAAACTCTCAATGAGGCACCAATAATATGGATAGAATAGCTTGCCCTAGGGTTATGCACAAAGGTTTAGACTCACAATGTACTTGTAAAAAATGGCAAATCCTAATTGAAATCAAGTCGAATCCTAATAAAATCAAATCAATCGTCTTCACACCATAATTTGGGGTATTTGAAGCCCTAAAAAGTAAGGTCATATTTAGGGAAAATTTTAACCTATTAAATCAACTTATAACTTCATAAAAATACCACCATTTTATTAGGCTTGAAAAGCACTTTCCAATGAGTACAAATATGCCTATTTTTGGATATTGTGGCAAATTGACCCTAAGAACAAATTGGTCCCAAAATTTTCAAGAGAATGGGTCGACGTCAAGGGTCATCATATTCACCAATTTCAAATTTTAAAAATCCTAATATTTACCCAATTTGCAAATATTCACCACTGTGCATAATACTGGCTTGCCCACATCTATCTCCTCATATAGATGTGGGCAAGCCAAGCAACTCAAAATAGTTTTTCTAGAAATAGTTTTTCTATAAAATTGTTTTTATAGAAATAGTTTTTCTATAAAATTGTTTTTATAGAAATAGTTTTTCTAGAAATAGTTTTTCAAGAGAATGGGTCTACATCAAGGGTCATCATATTCACCAATTTCGAATTTAAAAATCCTAATATTTACCCAATTTGCAAATATTCACCACTGTGCATAATACTGGCTTGCCCACATCTATCTCCTCATATAGATGTGGGCAAACCAAGCAACTCAAAATAGTTTTTCTAGAAATAGTTTTTCTATAAAATAGTTTTTCTAGAAATAGTTTTTCTATAAAATAGTTTTCTAGAAATAGTTTTTCTAGAAATGGTTTTTTAAGAGAATGGGTCTACGTCAAGGGTCATCATATTCACAAATTTCCAATTTTAAAAATCCTAATATTTACCCAATTTGCAAATATTCACCATTGTGCATAACATTGGCTTGCCCACATCTATCTCCTCATATAGATGTGGGCAAGCCAAGCAACTCAAAATAGTTTTTCTATAAAATAGTTTTTGTAGAAATAGTTTTTCAATAAAATATTCTACCATTTTTCTAAGTTATATTTAGAAACTCAACCAAGCATCTAAAATAGTCATCAAATAAAAATAAAGTAAGATAAGGATAAACTAGTCCTAAGTAACACCGCAATGCTAAATTTTGCTAAGTATAAAAAGTTGTTGGATTTTTGAGATGGCGATGTCAACAAATAAAAATAAAAATGTATGGTATCCAATATATCTAAAGCTCAAAACTCAATTAAGGCAAAAGAATCCATATTTTTGTTATTTTCACTAGACTCAAATTTTGACTAAGTATGGGGCATGGAAAAATATATAAAATGATGATGTCAATTAGAGCTTAATAAAGTTCTAGCATGTAATGCATTATGAAATAGCACATGATGCATTATGATATAACTTTTCCAAACTGTGAATAAGAATCTTACATTTAATATTATAATAAAGGTTGTTAGGTACTACAAAATTTTGATTATGTACCAAAGAGGGTCAAAATTTTCAAGGTACTAACATTAGCCTAGGTTGCATAAAATCTTGGAATAATAGAATTGAGCCTAAGAAAAAAACTATTCTAAGGTATTGAACCTAACATATTAATGACAATATAAATTTGAAGCTCATTTGACATCTAGTAGAATGCTTTATAGAAGATTAGCGAAGTATCAAAGAGCATAAAATATTTAAAATAATCATGTTATCATAAGGTACCTAGAAGTCCAATAAATATATGTACTATTAGATAAAAAAATTGATAAGGAACAAAGCCTAACACTAAAATTTCTAGATTTTGGATTCTAAAATCATGCATAAAAGTGTAGCTAAGCAAGAAGGATGGCCAAATTCCAAAGGTACTAATGTCATCAAGGTAAGCTAAGAAACTTGACATCTAACAAAACATGAAGATATGTTTTCAAAAATGCTAGATAGATAATGAAGTGAATGGAGATTGCATCATAGGATGGATTGATTTCATCTAAAAAGGAGTCCTACAAGATATAAAAGTATCAAATCATACTTTTTATAATCATAATCTGCTATCATAGAATCCCAATAACAAATAACTTTTATGATTAAAACCTATGGAAATATAGCTAGACTTGTCATGGGGTAACTAAAAGTAAACAAACTTGCTAGATGATCCTATGGATTAGATGAAGATACTTAGGTTACCACTCTCTTATATGAAGTCAAAAAAAGCCACATAAACATCATGACACTAATATAGTTACAACAAAATGTGTTGAATAATACACATATGTTGCACCAACCTAGCAGGCCTACATTCCATTTCATGAGCAATGATGCTAAAATAATCGGATGCAAATGTAAAGCTATATATACTTGAACATAGTTCATTCAAAGGGTTGGCTCTTTAGATTTTACAATTATACATTTTGTATAATTGAAGGCTATATACCCCTTAATAATATTTCATGTTTTGTTTGGACTCTATCAAGATATTATAGCAAATATGTATGTATGACTTTCTCATTAAGCATTTATGTAAAAATGGAATAAATGGTTTATTTAGTAAAGAGTTATTTCTACTATCTGAATTTTTCATTGTTTTTTTCAATTTCTTGAATGTTTAGATGTATGTTTTTAATAGTTTAATGTTTTGCAACATATGATGATATTTGGTCTATTACGCATCTTAGTTCAATTAAGGGAATGAGAATCTCATACATTTGTGTCTCTTGATGTTATCAAATCCATTCCACTTCAAATATAGATTTTAATCTTACATATTTATTACTTTAGTCTACAACCCCCTTGTTTTTATTTTATTTGTTAGATTATCTAGAATCATAGGAACAAGTCTACTCTAGATGCCAACATAGAAACCTCTTTTTAGATTTTTCAATATTGTTTGAGGTCTTGAGGGCACAACTCATCCACTTAGGTGGATTTTAGACCAAAAATTCTTACATTAAAATTACAATAGAAAAGTATGGAAATATATTTCAATTGATGGTGGATTAAGAAATTATCATCATTACTAAAAAAAAAATGAATATGAGGATATGATAGAAAAATAATATAATACTGATTTTTATCATCTATTAGTAGATACAATCTCTTAGATGTGTGAATGTATATAGAAAAGAAAATTGTGTAGTAGATGATTTATCCAATAATGGTGTTGGTCGTTATCTTGATGAAATTCAAATTTGAGGTCATAATTGACTAAGTGAGATTTTATCTCTTAATAAAAATGATGTCAAGGAGCTTATTATACAAAGATAGCACTTTGAGAAAGTTGAAGAATATATTATATGGAAAAATAAAAAATATTTGTGATTAAAGTGTGTGTTGGATATTGTTTAATTGATCTAAAAACAAATGTAATATTTTTGTATTTTGATAGAAGTGGCCCCCAATAGATGCCACATATATTTATATTAAGTTAATAAAAATATTATTAATTTAGTTTTTATTTTTGGAATTCTCTAATAACAACCTCTAAAAATTACTTATGTTTTTTTTTTTTTTTTTGTGGAAAACATCCCAAAAGGGATGCCACTTTTGGGTAAGACCCAAGGAGGTAGGGGTATCCATTCTGCTAAAAACGCCCAGGACTCGAACCTAGAAAAAAAGAATTTACTTATGTTGAGTTCATATAGTTTTTTTTAGAATTTAAGTTTGATTTTTAAAAATAAAATATTTTGTTATTTCATTGGAAGATTTTCTGTTAGTGAATTCCTTGCAGCAAAAAAGGATGTTAATAACTCTATTTGAGGATGATAATACTGATATTGCTAATTTATTACCATCCTAGAGACATAAAAGCCCCCCGAAGACCTTTGAATTATATTTACCATAAAATGTGCACTTTTCCAAATAGTTCTTTGGATTTAATTAATCCTCCACTTCCCAAAATTTATTTCTTGAAGTAAAAAATATCAAGAAAAAAATATTTCATCAATGATGCCACCACTCACTACTTTATAAGGCCATTCAGGCCCCTAATATTCTAGGACAAGAGTTCCATTTACAATATTTGAAAAATGGTTTTCTTCCTCCCCCAACATAATGGGTGGAGAAAGATCCAAATTTGGTGATCTTCAATTACTTTTAACCAGCTCCTTTTCCTTCTTTCAATCCCAATAGAAGTTGAGTTCCATCCACTATTTTTGACTCTATCTCCTTCTTCCTAAGGTCCCTATTAAATTATTTCCTAAGCTTTCACTCCATCCCCACCTCAACCACATTTTTCTTATGGCTACATAATTTTGGGCCTAGAAACTCTTCTTCAAACTAAGAACACCTTTTCTAGCCACGTCTAGCTCTGTAGGTGGATATCTATATTGAAAGTTACTATCATTCTTGAATCAATATAGAAATAGGCTTTTGAGTCCAAGTAATCAAAATGGTTCTACACCTTCAACAAGGAAAATTAAGTGGAAGAACTAGCTAGGGGATGATACAAGATCCTACCTTCCCTCAAAAGGTATTCCAAAACCATATTCATAGGATCTAAAATAAATTATTCTTGGTCTCGAGAAACTAAGTCACAAGAAGGAGGATCTAGGACTAAAGATCTAAAAACCTCATCTCCTTAAGCTGAGGGTCTAGCCCCCTTCTCCAAAAGGGGTTTCTTTCTTTTGGTAATAATCTTAGTCCAAGATTCTTTTTTTAACTTCTTTGTAGGGAAATTCTTAGGGATATGCCATGAATTTTTATAGTTTCTCTAGAGAACTGGTTGATTTTCATAGAGGATGGGTTGAGTCTAAGAGCCCAAACTGTAGATAAAATTGGATAATGGTAATTATGCTGGATTGAGTCCAAGAACCCAAACTTTAGATAAGATTGATTGATGATGGTAAATATCCTTTCAAGCATGTGCTCATGCACATATATGCAACAATCATTTTGGACATATATCTCATATCTAGGTCAATCAAAACCAGGTCTCCCTCTACTTTTTCTATCCTCTATATAGGATCATCATGCTAATATTGGATTAGTAAACTTAGGATCCTAACCTAAATGTAAGTAGAGTTAATATTCTAGAGATTTGGGTTGAAATGTAGATTCTATCGATGAAGGAAGATACTTCTCTTACCAAAAAACCAAGGACCACTATCTAGAATATAATTTGAGTATTCCTCATAGTTCAACTTGAATAGGAATAAGACCTTAAAAATGTCCATAACCTCTAGCTGATCCAAGGACCTCGATTTAGCAATAGTGTAATGACCCTCATCATATGACCTTTGATAGCAAATAAATTGATGATTTATACTTACTTTTATTTCTAGAATGTGGTACTGCTAATGGCTATTGTGTACATAGAACTAGGTGCATTCCTTCGATGATTAGGAGAGAGAGTCGATGGAAAATGATAAGTGGAAGATGATGATGATGTGAAAAATCACCATGGCTCATAGGTTGCATCCATATAGACAAATTAAAATAAATTATTGCATTAAATGTATGTTTACTATTGGTTGGGTGTTGTATATGCCATGTCTTTGAAATTAGATATCGAAATCTTTTGAAGGTAATGAAATTGCCAAGAGGGCATGATTTGATGACTTGGAATCATGTGCTTATTATAATACTAATTAAATAATATTAGAGTAAATAAAAATAATTTTAAAAATTAGAAACTAAATAAATAATAATTACAAATATAAATATATAATAGTATGACTTTTATCTACTTTAATAAGTTGTGGTGTGAAAGATGATGCAGATGTTATGAGGGACTTATATGCAAGTAATTTCCATGATGATGGGTTAACCTCTTCCATATTCTCCTTAGTTAAATGAGAGGATAGGCGGTTGAGGAGAGGATGCATAATTGCTCTTGTATATGGTTTACATTTTTGGGAAGATATTTTATGTAAGGTTTTGGGATCTCGAAATGTTGAAGGAGAGAAAAAATCAAAGTATGAAGCAAGATTTATAGGTCGGGTCTTATTTTGCATTAAATGTATGTTAGGTATTGTTTGGGTGTTGTATATGCCATGTCTTTGAATGATTGAATGTCTGATTATTTTGAAGGTAATAAAAGTGCAAAGATGGCATGGGAGCTAATTTTATGACTTGTAATCATATGCATATTATGACACTAATTAAATAATATTAGAATAAATAAAAATAATTAAATAACTATAAAATAAATAAATAATAATTACAAATATATATATATATATATATAATAGTATGACTTGTCTCTACTTTAATAAGTGGTGGTGTGAAATATGATGAAGATGTTATGAGGGAGTTATGCACAAGTAATTGTCTTTATGATGGGTTAACCTCTCCCACATTCTCCTAAGTGAAATGAGAGGAGGTGCAGTTGAGGAGAGGGCTTATAATTGCTCTTGTATATGTTTTGCATTGTTGGGGAAGATGTTTTATGCATGGTTTTGGGAGATCGAGATGGTTGAGCAGAGAAGAAATCAAAGTGTAGAGTAGGATTTATAGGTCAGGTCTTGTTTACTTATAACTTGCTTGAAGAAAATATGTTTATTATGAACGTGTTAAGTTTTATGCATGCAATTTATAAGATGTACTCTTTTTACATTCTGGATATGCTTGAGAAACTGTGTTGTTGGTATGGCTGCATTCAGGTGTTAAAATTATAAATGTTACCTCCCTGCTATTATTTCTAAATTTTCCTATGCCTATGTTCTTGAAATTAGTGTCTTGATGGTTTGATAGTGGAGGTTTCTAGTCCATGTAAATTCATAAACTTTTCTATATGTCCCTTGAGAAAGAGTCTCAAAATATCTTCAAATTGTACAGTGTATGGTTGTTGTAATAGAAAGGTTTTGCTTCAGATAAAATATTGGATATCATTTCTTCCAAATTGTCTACTTTTGCACTCTATATATGATAGCTGAAGAAGTTTTAAAATTTTGGAAATGATACTGTACATTTCTATTTTGTTTAACGAGAGATTGTGCATAATATTTATTATATGTGATTATCAATTGAAGAAATCTACCTGCCATGAAAAAGGATAATGTAGGTTTTAGATCTCTTTTCTGTATGATATATGATTTGGGAAATGAGAGTGCAACTCTAAAGCTTTATAATAAAATAAAATATGCATACATGATAGTTGTATTTCATATTGTTGGTATTTTTGCCACATTTTTTTGTTGTTGTTCATGCAAAATAATGCACAAATTGTAGAGATACTCACTCCTATGTTTGTCCCTATGATTTCATGACATGTCACAATTTCACTTGTCATGTTTTTGAGGGGAGAAAGAGGAAAAGTACAAGGCAAGAGAAATTTGTCGCGATTTCGTGACATGTCACATTTTTGCGACTTGTCGCATGTTTGCGAGGAGAAAGCAAAAAAGTACAAGGCAGGAGAAAATTATCACGATTTCACGACATGTCACATATTCACGACTTGTCATGTTTTCACAAGGAGAAAACATAAAAGTACAAGGCACGAGAAAAATGTCACGATTTCATGACATGTCACATTTTTGTGACTTGTCACGTTTTCACAAGGAGAAAGCGGAAAGGACAGTGCCAAGTATGAAATGTTGTGATATCATGACCTGTCACATTTTCATGACAAGGAGCAGAGAAGGAATAGAACGAAGGCATATTGTCATGATTTCATGACACATCACGTTTTTGTGAAAGTAAAGAAGACGAAAGCCAAGCAAGAGGAGAATGTTGTGATTTCATGACACGTCATGTTTTTGTCACTAAAGGTGACAGAAGGGCAAAGCGAGAGAATATTATCACAATTTTGTGACATGTCACATTTTCGTGACTGGTGGCAACAGGAGAAAGCAGTAAGTTAAAACTGTCATGATATCACGACATGTCACATTTTCATGACAAAAGCGACAACAAAGGCCCAATAAATTTATGTCCGCATTTTTCTTCATATTGCATAGGAAAATGCAAGGAGAAAATTAGGATCGAATGAACTCCAATTGGTTTTGAGATCGAGGTCAAAGAGTCTCCAAAATTAAATGTTTCACTATTTACCTATGTGCGCAAGAGGGGAGAACATGTTAAATTAGTTTGTTCTTGAAGCCACCAAAATTAAAGATGCTTCAGTATTAAAAGCTCTTGTTCATGATATCCTAACACTTCAAGAATGCCCCAAGAAAAGTCATTTAATGAAGAAATCTTGTCCTTTGTTTCCGTTCGATTTTCAAACTTGATCCATAAAAGCAGGGAATGTGATTTCTCCGAGGCAGATTTAGGGGGATTGTTTCTCTTTTCAAGTGCATATTTTGTGGATCTCCTCTTTAAAATTTGTTTTATGTTTTAAATGCTGTGATGCAAAAGGGAGAGGGAAGACCTCTATAAATACTAATGTACATCTCAAGAAAGGAGGAGGACCTTTTTGCAAAAATTGAAGCAGAAATCCTAAATGCATTTTTCTCTGTTCTTAGAGTATTTTGAGTTGGTGATCCAAATTGATGTTCATATGATTCTTTCTGTGTAACTTACTTCTGCTTAGTCAAGTGCTAAAATATAAGTTGAATTTTGCTATTCTAAATTTGACTATGTTTTCATTTGAACATTTGAAGTATAATTGAAGGCAAACTTATGGTCAATGTTTGATCCAATTTTTGTATGTGCATTCTAAGAATCAGTTGATGCTTATCTTCAGGATTTAGTTTGAGGTTATTTGCTATCTAAGGTTGTTCTCCCTATCAAATGTCGGCTTCGGCCATATTTCCATCTCTTTCTATTATTTCTAACCCTTACCTTGAAATCAATTTTAGATTAGTTTGGCATCTAGCCCTCTCTGGAGATTGGCTCGGGAGACTTCTATTTCTCTCGACCTTTCAATGTTGGTTGGGTCTAGGGTGCATTTCATATGACTAGGAATATTTGTGACCAACAAGTTTTGGCATGCCCGATGGGACAGACTGTCTTTGTCTCAATAAGATCCATAATAGGTGGGACAAGTACTATTCCAAGTTGACAAACCCACCTGTGCCAATAGTTTTTGGCACGCCCGGTGGGACTCACAAGTCCCATATTTTGACACCCAAAGGAATCAAGATTTTGATGAACTGTCATGACCTCAAAGCGAAGATTATATTTTCATCTGGTGACTCTGCTGGGGGTGATTGTATAGTACCTAGAAATATCCAATTGTGAAGCTAAAGAAAATATTTGCTTCATGATCATGAGATCAAGTGCCAAAGAGTTGAAAGACCCAGTCGAATTCTTTGATATCGATGTTCAAAACTAGAGGGAGTGCTCAAGATTGGTAAGTCCTATGAACCCATCATTTGCTTTCTCTTCACAGGTGGTGGGTTAGTTTGTGCCATATCTGACTCCTCCCAGTATTGCTACGATCTTGCTATTACATCCAAATCTAGCAGTGCAAATGGCTAGTCAACAACCTCCTCCACATTAATTTCTTGCTTGGAACCATTCGGGAGAGTTGGACCTGCCTTTTCAAAATCTAGTTCCTGCTACAACATTAAAGGCTTTGCCTACATACGATGGGACTGGAAAGACCATGTATGAGCATGTGTTAGATGTGGCATCCTTGGCTACAATTCATAATATCACAGACGAAGATGTCATGATCAAATTGCTCGTGCTGTCACTCCAAGGTAAGTTATTGTGCTAGTACAGATCCTTGTCTCCCAACTCCATAAATTCATGGGATCAATTAGCAGAGATTCTAATCAAAGGGTTCAATGAGCAAGCGGACCCATTTTCTTTATTGCATCAATTTACTAATATCAAGAGGCATACTCAAGAGGAGGTAGTGGATTTCAACATTAGTTTTTCCTGAACTTGGCAAAGAGTTCCTGATGGTCTTTGCCCTACTAATGACCAAGAAAAATTTTACTATCTTAGGGCTTTCCAATCATATATTAGTATGAACATTAGGATGTCCAACATTAAAACCTTTCCTACACTATATTCCTAGGCACAAAAATGTTGAGGCCGATTTGATTGCCATTGGGAAATTGCCTCTGAAATTGACTATGCCCATTTTTCCTGAGCTTTTGCAATACTAGCCTATGAGTGCAACCTCCACATATTACACTACTCCATCCATGTACCCTTCATCTTCATGGAATCCTCCCACAACTTTGGTACCTATGATTCCCATTCCACAGTTAACCTCTCCAGTTCCAACTCCTGCATTACCTTCTCGACTAGTTCCATTACTTCTACCGGCACTGCCTGTGTCCTCAAGCCCAGATCCTTAATTGGCTATTTTTCAAGAAATTTAGTCAGTCATGAGAGCCCTCACTAACAAGATGACATCTATGGAGCAGAGAGATGTGGAAAGGAACTATCAACCATGAATATTTATTCTGGTGGTAACTAGAGAGTATGTTTCTCCTAGCAAGGTTATAGAGAAAGTACTTGAGAGGAACTTAGTGATCCTGGTAAGTGAAGAGGCTGGTGCCTCTAAATTTTCACATGAGCCATCTTACTAGTGTTCTTCATGCAACGACCCACATGATGAGTCCACTTGCATGGTCCACCAAAATTATTTACAAGTTCTTACAGGGAGTCGTATAAACATGATTCGAGAGGTGGATCATAATTTTGTGATGTCTCCTAAGGAATACATAGCAGTATTGACATGCAACGACAAGAAACCAATGGTGGTAGATCTAGCTAATATGGAGCCGTTGAAAGTGCCTCCTGCACAAGCAACAAAGCAACAAATACCTACAAATATTCATGATCCTCTAGCCCCACAACAAGACCCACCTATTTTGTCGAAGGATTTTCTTCCCCCACAATAAAAATAGAGATTGCAAGCTAAGGCTTCTACCTCCAAACTGCAAGCAGAAATGAAGGAACAAGCTAGAGATATGTTGCAATATCTATCGTTGACTAAACAACAGTGAGTGGAGGCCACCCAACAATATAGAAGCATATTTGAATCTTCTAGTGGAAGGAAAGAGCCAATTTTGATGGAGTACAACATCATTGAAGAACTCAAAAGGATACCAGCCAAGGTAAGTCTGTATGACACCTTGCAACTTCTTGGAAAGGTGAATATATTACAAGAATCCCTAAATACCACACAAATTAAGGGCAAGGCTCCAGCCCAAGTAGTTATGTCTCAAACTATGACCTCTTCAGTCATCAAAAAAAATAGACCACCACCTTTTTATCTTTCATTAAGAATGGAGGGACATGTGGTGCATAATTGCCTCATTGACTCAGAGCAACTACTACTATCATGCCTAAGGCAGTATGTGATGTCATAGGCATGGAATATACAAGGACTAGCATGGGAGTTTTGCAGCTAGATGGTGCCTTAGTAAAAATGATGGGCATAATTAAGGATGTTCCTATCTCCCTGCACGCCATGCCTCAGATTACTGTGATCTAGGAGATCATAGTAGTGGACCTAGAGCCATGTTTTGGTATGTGTCTCTCCCGAGAGTTCACGGCTAAACTTGGGGGTTACCTTTCTTTGGATTTTACTCATTTGGAGGTGATCCATAAAGGTAAAAAGGTGAAAATTTTCAATGAGAAGCCTTCCACATTTCATGTGGAGAGAATAGATGAAATGGACAGGTTAGCAAATTCGGTGCACATGATTTCTGAAGAATTTTGTGAGCTTGACTTAATGGAAGAAGCTTTGGAAGAGCTCCGCCTAGAAAATGAATTTTCCATGGCCAATTTCAACGCCATGATAGAAACTGACTTGGGGTGTTACTCCATTTTTAAGCCTGAAAAGGCTAAAGAAAAGAATGATGAAATTCAAGACCAGCTTTGGAAGCTCTATTTCGATGGAGCACGATGTAGAAATGGTGCTGGAGCTAGGATTTTTCTAGTATTACCTTCTAGGATTCAATGATCCTATTCATATCGTTTGACCTGAAGCTGCACAAATAATGCAGTAGAATATGAGGCTTTATGACTATGCCTCAAGAAGGCTGAGAAACTTGGAGTGCGACAGTTGCAAAACTTTGGTGACTCCGATATGATTGTCAATAAGGTTACCAATAAGTGTGTGTCCAAGCACCACTATCTTAAGAACTATCGCAACAAGGTCTGGGACCTGTTTGAATCATTCTCTGCTCTTAGCATGTGTTTCATTCCATGAGAACAAAATAGACATGCTGACCTGTTGGCTTCCTTGGGAGCAAATTTTTCACCAATCGAGTAGGTGGTGAGAAGGCCAAAAATAGTGAGAATGGTGTATAGGCCATCTGTACCATACAAGGAAACCTTTTGGCAAGTCTTCGATAGCGTTGAGAAAATTGTTAACTTTTGGTTCAAGAAGCTGCCACCATCAAGGGAAGGACCTTGGAGCATGAAGAAACTAAAGGCCTGATTCAGTTGTGGAATAACCACATTCCTAAAGGCCTCATTACTCTAGAAAGCTTTTTTGATTAGAATGATCGATCCAAGAAGCATCGGATCAAGTTCAATGAGAAAGAGTACATGGAGCTTCAATTGGAGGATGATAATGTCATCAAAATTGGGACTGATTCGACTCCCGTTGAATTGCAAGAGATCAGAGAATTGTGTCAAGATTTTTTTGACATCGTGACCTGGAGCTATGAGGATTTGAGGGGATATGATAAAGATATCATTTAGAACACTATCGAGCTAGAAGGATTTAAACCCTTCAAGCAAAAGTAGAGATCGGTGAACCCAAATATTGAAGCCCTCATAAAGGTCGAACTTGCGAAGATGTTGTAGGCCAAGATTATATATCCGATTAAGCACTCGACTTGGGTTGCTAATTTGGTTCTGATCCATAAGAAAAATGGAGATATATGATTGTGTGTGGATTTTTGAAACTTGAACAGAGCATCCTTGAAGGATCACTACCCATTACCTCACATTGATCAGATGCTTCACATTGTTGTTGGGGCTCAGCACTTTTCATTACTAGATGGATTCTCTGGATATAATCAAATTTGGGTCAATGATGAGGATCAGCACAAAACCACGTTCACAACCAAGTGGGGTACCTTTACCTATCAGCGCATGCCCTTTGAATTGTCCAATGTTGGGGATACATTTCAAAGGGCCATGTATATCGCATTTGTGGAGCTTTTAAATAAGATCATTGTCATCTATCTTAATGATATGACTGTATTTTTGCACAAACAAGAACACTGTTCTCATTTGAGGCAGATATTTGAGAAATTTCAAGAGTTTGGCATTTGCATCAACCCAAAGAAGTCCATTTTCATAGTAAAGGAAGGTAAGCTCTTCGGTCATGTCATCTCAGAGAATGGTTTGGCAATTGATCCATAAAGAGCTGAAGCTTTGAAGAATCTATCGCTCCTTGCCAATAAGAAAGAGTTGTAATATTTCTTCGCGGAAATCAATTTTGTCAAAAAAATTATTTTTGACTTTGCTTGAGTAGTCAAGCCCATGACTGAGCTATTAAAGAAAGATGCAGAGTTCAAGTGGACAACTCAAAGGAAAGACACATTTTAGGAGATTAAAGATATAATTGCACAAGCCCCTGTGTTGATCAATCCAAATTATTCTAATTACTTAATTTTGTATGCAATTGGAGAGGATGGAAGCTATGTTGCAGTGCTTACACAGAAAGGAGATGATGGGGATGAAAGACCCATTACTTTCCTTAACCAAGTTATCTTACCCCATGAGGAGAGATACAATTTCATTGAGAAGTAGGTCTATGCTATCATGAAGTCTCAAAAAGTTCATGCACTTCGTATCTCACATCAAGATGATCATCTACATCATCCACCCTGATGTAAGGAACTTTATCATTCAGGGCAAGATGGGTGATAAGCATGCCGATTGGATCACCAAAATTCAATATTTCGATGTTGAGATCCATCCAACCAAGTTGGTGCAGGGTAAGGCCTTATGCCAGCAATTAGCAAAAATTGCGGCCTCTGAGATAGTTGATTATCAAGTGAATGAGCCTGCTGAAGAAAAGAATCTAGTGAACATATTTGCACAAGGCCAAGATTGGACAGATGACCTTGTTGAGTATTTTTCAATAGGTATATGTCCCTCATAATTAAATGCTTCACAACGGAGAAGGTTTCACCTATAAGCTCTTAGGTATGTATTGTTGCCAGAGGGATTGTTCTTCAAAAACATTGATGGAGTTATCCTAAGGTGCGTTAAGGAACCTGAGAAAGCTAGATTCCTAGAGGAGTTTCATTCTGGAATGTCGGGAGGACATTACCCTGGTAGGCCTATGGCCTTAAAGATTATTTGGGCTGGTTACTATTGGCCAACTTTGTTCGTGGATACTTTCAAGATTGCTCAAGCTTGTGACAAATGCCAAAGGTATACGAGATCAATCAGAAATGCATCATTGCCCCTACATCCAATTCAAGTAGAAGCACCTTTTCAGCAATGGGGGCTGGACATTATTGGGATCATTGATCCAAACTCTTCAGCCAGACACAAGTACATCTTGACGGCTACTGATTATTTTACAAGATGGTCTGAGGCCATTCCAACCAAGGCTACAAATTAGGATGTGGTAATCACTTTCATTGAAGGACTGATCACACATTTTGGCATTCCTGATGCCATTATCACAGACAATAGAACTCCATTCATTGGATCCAAGCTAGGAGAATTTGCAAACATGTACGGTATTTTTCTGAAGACATCCTCTAATTATTACCCTCAGGTGAATGGCTTGGCAGAATCTACAAACAAGAAATTGCTACATATTTTAAAGAGATCCTTGGGGGATAATAAGAGATCTTGGCACCTTTTGCTGAATTAGGATTTATGGGAAGATAGAATTTTGATCAAGAAGTCTATCAAGACTTCACCATACACCTTGGTATACAGGAAAGAGGTAATATTTTCTATTCATTTAGAACTACTTGCCTTGCAGCAATTGAAGGAATTCCTAGACGATGAAGAAAATAAGGATCCTATGAACATACGATTGGCTCAGTTGTTGCAGTTGGAAGAGCAACGTTCTTTGGCCTATGATGAGTTTTCTAAGAATTCATAGGCTGTTTCAAAAAAATTTCACAAAGTTTCTACTGACCGCACATTCAAAGTGGGTGATTTAGTCTTAAAGTGGAATGAAAAGAAGGCCAAACCAGGGATGCACAAGAAATTTGACGCTCTATGGGAAGGTCCATTCTAGATTGTCAGTACAAGTGCAACAAATTCATTTTATCTTGAGGACTTGGAAGGTAATTCACTTCCTATCTCAGTGAATGACTTTCATTTGAAAGCCTACATTTCATGATGTGAAAACATAGTGTTACCTTGTACATACAAAAACAAAAAAACAAAAAAAAAAATTCGTCAACTTCGGCTCCTTTTGCACATGAGCCCGTAGGTATATCTATTTCTCTCTATTTTTCTTTTCCCTTCCCAGTCGGTAGTGGCTTCCATATACTTCTTTCTTCCACTTCCTTATTTTCATTACCTTCTTCTCCCACTCCTTTTTCCATTGTACATAATCAAGCCACTACTGTTGTTTCTGCTCCCCTCTCTGATGTTCCTGTTTCTTCATTTCCTTTCTTCCAATCCTTTGTCTTTTGAGAACTTCTCCACAGTTCCCATCACTTTCTACATCCCATATACTTCCATTTCATTATTTTTTTTCATGGAATCCTAGCAGCTGGTAGCATAGTAGCACCCTCTTTAGTTGTTGTATCTACCAGTTCTATTCCTCCATCTTCCACCATTCCATCACTCACCATTCTCGTTCCATGACCTACACGTATGCCGGTCATCACCCCATTCATTCTCATTTTTGCAACTTAGGTGCTTCTCACCATTGCCATGGAGACCCTTTTACATCACCCGGTGATTACCCAGCTCAACCGATCTAGGAAAAATGTAGTAGTTAAAGGAATAAGGGAAGTTATGCTATTCCACAAATTTTTGCTAAAAGTCCTATTTTAAGTGTCGAGCGCTAGCAAGAGCTTGTTGCAGCAGCCCGTAGAAACGTCCAACATCAACCAGCACTCACTTCTTCTACTCCTCCAGCTTCTTGACTTTGTTGCCCAATGAATAAAGGCCTAGGGTTCGTGCATACAGTAGAACTGTATACCCCGAGAGCCACCAAGAATGTTGGCATTTTTGCCACATTTTTTTTTTTGCTATTCATGCAAAATAATGCACAAATTGTAGAGATACTCACTCCTCTGTTTGTCCCTCCAAGCACCTCAAAAGGGATAATTAGTAAAAATCAAGAATCTCTACAATTTTTTTACCAAAGCAAAATAAGTGAAAAATGTTGTGATATTGCGACATGTCACATTTTCACGACCTGTTGCAGTTTTGCGGCGTCTGATGCAGAAAAAATCAAAGCATAGAAAATGTCACGAAATCATGACATGTCGCATTTTCTTGACCTATTGTGGTGAGGGAGCAGTAACGGCAAAGTTGTCGCGACATCGCGACATGTTGCGTTTTTGTGGCAGACAGTGGCAAGAAAGTAAAGTGATAGGCAGATGTCATGATTTCATGTAGGAAAGCAGCAAAGGAGACCACCAAGGATAAAATGTCGTGATATCATGACATGTCCCGTTTTCATGGTAGGAAAGCGAGGAAGGAGCAAGATCATACAGAATGTCGCGATATCATGACATGTCACATTTTCACGATAGGAAAGCGAGGAAGGAGCAAGATGACATGGACTGTCACGATCTTGTGACATGTCAAATTTTCACAATGGAGGCAACAACGAAGGAGAAGACAAAAAATTGTTGTGATTTCGTGACATGTCGCGATTTCACGACTTGTGTTTTCACAGGGAGAAAGCAAAAAAGTACAAGGTAGGAGAAAATTGTCATGATTTTGTGACATGTCACATTTTTGCGACATGTCACATTTTCATGGGGAGAAAGCAAAAAAGTACAAGGCAGGAGAAAATTGTCACAATTTCGTGACATGTTGCATTTTCGTGACTTGTCACGTTTTCACGGGGAGAAAGTGAAAAAGTACAAGGCAGGAGAAAAATGTCATGATTTCGTGACATGTCACATTTTTGCAACTTGTCACATTTTCATGGGGAGAAAGTGGAAAGGATAGCACCAAGTACGAAATGTCACGATATCGTGACTTGTCACATTTTTGCGATAAGGAGCAATGAAGGAACAAAATGAAGGCAGATTGTCACGATTTCGCGACACGTCGCATTTTCACGGAAGTAAAGAAGACGAAAGCCAAGCAAGAGGAGAATGTCATGATTTCATGACACATAATGCTTTTGTGACTAAAGGTGACGAAAGGGCAAATGTCGTAATTTCGTGACATGTCATGTTTTCGTGACTGGTGGCAACAAGAGAAAGCAATAAGTTAAAAATGTCACGATATCATGACATGTCGCATTTTCATGACAGAAGTGACAACAAAGGCCCAATAAATTTCTATCTGCATTTTTCTTCATATTGCATAGGATAAATTAAGGACAAAATGAGGATCGAACAAACTCAAATTGGTTTTGATATCGAGGTCAAAGAGGCTCTAAAATTAAATGTTTCGTTGTTTACCTATGTGCGCAAGAGGGGAGAATGTGTTAAATCAGTTTGTTCTCAAAGCCACAAAAATTAAATATGCCTCCAGTATTAAAATCTCTTGTTCGTGATCTCCTAACACTTCAAGCATGCCCAAAGAATAGTCATTTAATGAAGAAATATGGTCCCTTGTTTCTGTTTTATTTTCAAACTTGATCCATAAAAGCAGGGAATGTGATTTCTCCGAGGTAGATTTAGGGGGATTGTTTCTCTTTTCAAGTGCATATTTTGTGGATATCCTCTTCAAAATCTATTTTATGTTTTAAATTCTACGATGTGAAATGGAGAGGGAAGACCTCTATAAATACTAATGTACATCTCAAGAAAGGAGGAGGACCTTTTTGCAAAAATTGAAGCAGAAATCCTAAATGCATTTTGCTCTGTTCTTAGAGTCTTTTGAGTTGGTGATCCAAACTGATGTTCATGTGATGCTTTCTATGTAATTTACTTTTGCTTAGTCAAGTTCTAAAATATAAGTTGAATTCTGTTGTTTTGAATTTGACTATGTTTTCATTTGAACATTTGAAGTATAATTGAAGGCAAACTTATGGTCAATGTTTGATCCAATTTCTGTATGTGCATTCTATGAATCAGTTGTTGCTTATCTTTAGGATTTAGTTTGAGGTTATTTTCTATCTAAGGTTGTTATCCATATCAACTGTCGGATTCAGCCATATTTCCATCTCTTTCTATTATTTGTAACCCTTACCTTGAAATCAATTTTAGATTAGTTTGGGAGCCAGCCCTCTCTGGAGATTGGCCCGGGAGACTTCTATTTCTCTCGGCCTTTCAATGTTGGCTGGGTCTAGGGCGCATTTCATATGACTAGGCGGATTCATGACCAACACATATATACTTCAGGGCTATCTAATCCTTGTTGGCATGGCTTATCATCTTGGTTGCCAAAAATGACAATTGGCAACAAAAGACATGCATGGTGAACCTTTCAAACTTATGTTTACTCTCATACACCAATGTAAGAGAATCTCTTCCAGTATCCTATCCAAATGGAGGAATAGATAAATGGTGTTAAATACGGACTACTATATGGACCAACAAATAAATATTGATTTCCAAATCAAGAATTTTAGTGAATGAAATCGTCTTACTATTAAACTATGTTTTGGGTTGAATTACTTACTGTGATATCTAAACTATTGATGGAGTAATTATCCGTCTATAATATCTACTAACTTGAGAGTAATGTGTCTTGAACATCATTGCATGAGAATAGCCAATAGAAATGTGTTCTATATTTTTTAATGGGGATTCATTCATTTACATGTGAATATTGTTGTAACTTATTAAATTTTCAACCATATTTATTAAACTAAAGTGAATGATATGTTGAAAAGAAATTATTAATCTAAATGTAATGTTTCATATGTTATTAATGTGAACTTCATTGATTATTTCTAATGTTGAGAAAATATGTTATAATATAGAAATGATGTTTTTGTTGAATTGTTTTGGATAGAAGAATAATAGTTTAGTTATTGTTGACTTCAAAAGGACATAATGTTTTGTCAATGTCAAAGACATAGTTGCATAACTTAATTTTAGGAAAAATATACTTTGTAAATCTAGAACACTAAAGTGTAATATTTGATAAACCAAAAGTTACTTATAAAACCACAAGGGAGATTAATGGTTTAATCCATATCAAAATTAAACTGTGCAATCTAAACCCTTCTCAAAACCGTGTAGCCTATGTAAAATGTATTATTATTATGCAATGGATGAGTTGAATGTAGCAGTTGGTTTTACTTGCTTTTCTTTGAAAAAAAATATACGTATGTATATAGTTTTGAATGCCACCGTGATAGCTTAGTGAGCGAGATTAAATTGTTTAGGATTGTGGAAGCTTAAGCAAAGTTATATATTTGTTTATAATAAAATAGACAATTTCTCTTTAAATAAAAATAGGTTTAAAATAAACTTTGATGGAGCTTCTAAATGGAATCCCAACCTTGTTGGTGTGGGAAGAGTGATAGAGGACAATAATAGTAATCTTATTATGGCCTTTGTGGACTGGATTGGTATTCAATCTTCCATTTTTGGAGAGTTTCATGCTGCCTTTGTTGGTGTGATACATTTAAAAAATCTTGGTATCCTTAATTCAATAATCGAAGGTGAGTTTTTGTTAGTGATTAATATGCTTAAAGGGGTCTATCAGCCTGGTTGGAAGGTGTCTAATCTTATTAATGAAACGATTTGGAACTCCTGCTCCTTTGATAATGTGATGTTTGAACACATGCTCAGAGATGGCAATGTGGTAGCCGATTTATTGGTGAATATGGGTGTTTCATCCAAGGAATTTTCTGTTTGGTAAGAGGATTTCCCTATGGAGATCATTAGTCACGTCAGAGATGAAGTTATTTAAATGCTATCACAGGTTTTTTGTGGGCTGCATTCATGGTGGACCATTTGATGCTTCCATAGATATTTGGTAGTGTGTTGCAGGTACATGGAATTTATGGTGTTATTTGTGTGTGACTGGCTCTACTCATATTTGTTGTACCTTCATCCTCTCGTTGGATATGTGGATCTCCTTATGGCATGTGCCTTTGGATATGGTGGTAATTATAATTGTACCTTCGCACTCATTGGTTACATGGTTCTCCTCATGGCATGTGGCTTTTGGAGTCATTGGAAATTTTTAAATTTTGAATCCTTACCCTTGAAGTGACATGGTGGACGTGGGATTGATCCCTTCGTTCTTAGGAGTAGAACTTCCTCAGTTCTCTTTGACCGTTTTGTTCATTCCTCTTATCTGCTCTTATCTCTTCAGTTATTTTATTGGTTCACCCTTGGGGTATTTATTTGTGTTCTTTGGCGGTGGTCCATGGGGCTTATCTCTTGTAAAAGGTTATGGGGTTCCTTTCAAAACCCTCTTTTTCTTAATAGTATCAAAAAATGATTTGACCTTAAAACTGATCTACATACCCTATGTGATTCTTCATTAGGATTTTCATACCATTGATTACATAATTAGATAATATTTTATATGAATGGAATTCTAAACCTTGTGTGATTTTTAAATATTTGAGAATCAAGTTACCTCTTAAATTATGCCATAATTAGGTTAGGGAGGGTAAGAGTTGAAGAAATAATATTATTATGAAAAAATCTTAATCATAATATTAGGGTATTTGTTGTCTTTTTAGATATCGTAATAATCACATTTTAATTCTATCTTTTAGATAATACTAAGGAAGGAAAACAACATCCAAATTATTCCTACTTTAACATAGTTGTAGCTATCGAAGTGCATGGTAAGTGATTTAATTTAGTAAACTTTGGTGATCAACTAATGAGGATTAAAGGAGAACTTTATCACCTTTAGATATTTAACCTATCTCATCATGGAAGGACGAAGGTTTCTTAGACACGCATCTCTAGAAGTTATAGGTAGGGTAATTGTTCACCTCGAGAATGGTTGTAGTTTAACTAAAATGGGTTGGATCAAATGATCTTGTTAAAACTTGTAATAAGCGATGGTATGGAATTCCTCCTCTAGATTATTGCTTGAGATTACAAGTGATAAGTCCTTGTGTCATTTGACTAGTAGGGAACTGGTAAGACCAAAAAAGCTAGCTCTGCCATGACGTTTGGTATGGGATAAACCATTGTGAGTCATAATGGATAATGAGATTATCATGACCCTCCCTTGGTAGAATTTTTATTTGATGATTTTGACTTTGCTGTGTTATTTTACTGATGGAATGACTAACTACCTTATAATTTGATAATTTAAGATATTTACTTCATGATGAGAAATGATGAGATCTATGAATGAAATGATGGATTTTTGCATGTGTTAGGGATGTATATTATTTTACGAAAAATGTGATGCATGGAATAATTGGCTATTTCCTGTTGGTTTATGCAAATATACTCTTTTGAAATAATATGATGTTGCTAAGGATGTTGTTTTATTGTAGGAACAAGTTCCTCTTATAGGAAGATAAATATTCTAATCACCAAGAATGGGATGCTATTAATAGAAGGAAAGATATAATATCCTTACCAATAAATAGCAAGGCAACAAAAGAGTGAGTGAGTGCTTTATAATTATTAAATTATATCATGAACTATATAGAAGGAAAACTATATTAGTGATTGAGATTTAATACTTCACATTAACTCCATTTTGGATATATAGTTTATGAAGGAATTCATTATAAGGGATAACATATTGTATGGAAGTAATTTAATCATTATTGTACTTAAATCAAACTTACCACCAAGATTTGAATGCATTATTTTGTTGAGCATCCAATAATTGTTGATGGATACATGAAATTTTCATACTATCATACTCGATAGTGGGAAAGAGGTAAGGACCTCCTCATTATTACTAAGGATGTAGGAATTGGAGCGATAATGGGGGGTGAAACAATACTCATTTTGGAAGAATAAAAATAAAAAAGATTTAAAAAAAGGAGACTTGGTTGGATAAGTGACTACATCCTATGGAGACAAAGGAAGAAAACCAGAAGTAAGAAAAACACCCAATAAGGCTTGGGTATTTCATATCAAGGATCTAAAGGTAAATTCTTTGAAAATGTAGATATATCTTATGATTTTAGAAATTTAAATATATGTATTTATGTTTATTCAAAATAATATTGATGTAGTATATGAGTTGCATCAACCATATGTTCTATAGCCTGGTAACATTCTCTTTAAAATAAAATGAGTTACCTTTATTGTTGGTTTGATACACTAGGTTGCTTGTGTAAAGCTTGAAGAGTCTATGAATGAGTAGTTAAAGGTGAAATCAACCCACAATGAGCTTTTATTGTATACATGTTAGTGTTTCATTGATAAAATATTAAATTGTTGTAGTTATTTTCTCAAGTTGAGTGATAGAGGAGATAAGTTATGGTGTAGGAAGATATGCTATAAGAAACCTCTAAATGGAAAACAATGGATCTGTTGAAAATGTTGGAAGTGTTTTCTAGAATCTGGTTGATACTCTATTTTACTTCTATTCAACCATTGTTTAAACAGAGTAAGATATGTTATTTTACCTTTTCTGTAGATTTTTACATATTAGTAGTGTAGTGGGACATCTATGATTAAATAGGAATCCTCCATTCAAGTTTTATTATGTTTCTTTCTGTTGGTGTGGACTATGAAGTAGCGTGTAAAAATCTAGATAATAGGTAGAGAAGTAATATCTTATCGACTATAACAATTATGAATCTTTGAATTTATTTTTGAAGAATGAACTACGGACTTTGTTTCCTCGGTTACATAAAATTATTGAAACTAGTTTTAGGTTGTATCCAATTTGAGTAAATTATGAAGCTTAAAAATAGTGGTAAGGAATGTTAGTAATGTTTGAGTTGAAATGTGGTAGTATTTAAACCATTTTAGACCATAGATATTGTGTAATGAAGTATTTAAATGCCTCTTGAGACCACCATTTTTATAGGAGAAGTTGTAGATTTTACTTCATTAAGAGAATAAAAGGAGGCAAGATTTCCAGCTAGCAAGTTGTGAGTAAAATAAGAAAATGTCTATGTGATGACGTGTAGGATTTTAACCTATGTTTTACAATAAGTCATAGATGGTGTATTCTCTTCTGTAAATTTGAATGTCATTCTATGTATTATTGTATGGACTAAACTGACAATGAACTTTTCTTTTTTGATCTCTTAACTAGTGGTTCACTGGTTGATACAGTTCTTTATTACTATTAGATCTCAAGAGAACTTGAGGTAATATGATTCAAACTCATCATATGACTTCAAATTTGAGGATATCTCAAAGAGGGTTGAGAATATTTTATTATTAATAAGATGAATTATGTATTGAGTGAATTTAAAGTGGATTTGATGTTGATTTACCAGCACTCCAATCTTAGAGTTATAATGTAATTATGGATGGAAATATTCATTCATAATAAGGATACAAAGGAAAACATGAAGTGTTTATTGAGAGATAAGGATAAATTGATTTTTCTTATCTCATTGTAAAGTAAAGAATCATTTTATGGAAATAAAGATGAGGACTTTGATGTTGGTTTTTTCCTTCGAGGTTTTTGCTAGGGTAAATGGATTGTTGTGGAATTTATTATAGAATATTTCGTTAAGAAGATGTCTTGTTTTATATAGTTTGAAATTTTTATGTTTGGTTAATTTATTATCGAATACTAGATTATTGCAATAAGAAATAAATCAAAATGAAAACTTTGTACGGATTTTATAGCTTTGTATTAGAAATCTGATTGATACTATGTGTTGTTTCTAAACTATAGTGTGGTAGAAGTTTGAATGAAACTTTGTGTTCATATCACTTTGTAAGTAAAAATGTGTTAAGTATATGAATTTAATAAGTCATTGAATGTGGCTTACTAAGGAAGAAGAGTTTAGATACTTTCTACATTCTTATATATAATGGTTCTTTAATAGTATCTTCAAAGCATGGTTACCTTTAATGGATTATAAGGGATATTTGAGATAAAATCCTTGTGTAAGGATTTTTTATTAAATGGATTATGTTTCGAATAAGAAGCTATTTTACTTTAGTTTTGGCAATTATTTTGATTAGTGGGTAAAATTGAAATGGCTATTTAAGATCTTCAATTGGTCACTGTTGGATCCTCAAAATCCAACTTGTTTTACCCCTATTTTTGAAATTTTGGTGTCTTGTGAGCCCTTTCAAAATCTACCCTGGTCAATATCCTTTCATTGATTTTCTGGTCCTTGGGTCTTTTTGAGTCCTGCCTCACCCTCCAAATGCATCTTTGAGGAAATTTGTGTCTCCAAGGTCTCGAATTGTTTTGGTTTTTCTAAGGGTCTTGCATCAAATTTTTGGCCTAAATAAATTTTAATTAATTATTTTTTAGACCTCCCAAGGTCTTAATTAATTAATTATTTTTTCCTCTTTTATATGTTTTATTTAGGTTTAATTAAATATTTAATTAAATGTAATTATGTTTAATTTAATTAATTAAACATTTAATTTAATTTAATTATATGTTTAATTAAATTAACTTCATTAATTAATTAGAAAAATGCAGGGGGGTCATCCAATCCCCCTACCTTCTATATATAATATATGCGCCAGATGGTCATTTGATCTTCCCCACACATATATTATATAATATATAATTATAAATAATGTCGGGGGAGTCTAATGATCTGCCCCATACATATATTATATAATATATAATTATAAATAGTGTTGGGGGAGTCTTTCGATATTCCTCGCACATACATATATAAAAAATAAAAAAATAAAAAAGGGACGGGAAGCCATGGTCCTTCCTCCCTAATAAATAATTATTAAATAAGCCCCCACAAATGTGGGTAGGCTTATATATAAGTAAAAAAAAAATTTCCCCCCACACATCCATGGGCTTATATTATATATATATATAATAAAAAATAAAGAAAATAAATAAATGTATAATAATAATAATAATATTTATTTGGTAGGTAAAAGGTGAGGGTTTTGAAAGGATCTGATAACCTTGTATATAGAGCTCCAAAAGGAGTCATCCAATCACCAAAACTTACAATATTCAATCTAGCACAAAGATAGGCTCAACAAGAAAGTTGTCAAAAGAAAAAATAATCAAGCTTAAATTCACGTACAATGGAAGCTCAACATTTTGAACACAAAATTAAAATCAAAATCAGCCTCATCCTACCTATCAGGGGACCAACCAACCAATCAATAGTGCCATCAAACCCTGACAAATAGGACTCAAGGTATCAATGATTCATCTTCGAGGCATAAAAACTTAGGGCCCTTGCACTTCCATAGAAACAAAAAATGTTCTTCCCTGAGAACACCACTGGGACTTGAGCACAGAAGAACGATTTGATATTTGGATCACCTACTCAATCAACTTAATAGAAACCTAATATCTGCAACATATTGACCAAGTGATAGTAAAACCCTTCATATCAGAATTTTGTGAAGACTAAAATCCCATAGATCCTGTTTGATTCTAACCATAGTCTAAACTCCAAAAGTCATACCAAACCTCCTTTTCAAAACAAAAATAGGAGTCATGGAGTAATGCTTTGGAAAGGGCCCAAAACCTTGGGATATATGGGCTCAAACCCCACAAACAACCAATGAGAAAAAACTCCCATGCTATGGGTTCTAATCCTACTAGTATGAAAAATAATAGAAGATTCCCCAATGAAGGATACCAACATCATAAAAGCAGTCAAACACTACCCCTGGACAAAAAAACTCTTGTCCACTACCCAACTAAAATAACAATAGCATTTTGGAAAAAGCTGGACCAAAGGACTCTAGTACTAACATCAGGTCACTATGAGGCAAAAAATATGTTTTACCACTACCTAGCTAGTTGCACAATAGTGGATTGGAAAAAACTAGAAGAGGAGAAAATGGTACCACCACAAAGTCCCCATCAAGCATGAGAAAAGTTTCACCACCAGCAACGATCATACCAATGGATACATAACTCTCTTACAAAGAATCCAAGAGATCCAAACATGGTCCTACCCCTATGAGCTACCCTTTCATTGTATCCTCTACCATTCCACTCTTCATCTAAAATCCATAAGGGTAAAATATTCCCAACCTAGAATGCAATCTGGATCTTACTATCTTCATCTACACTGGTTGGGCTCCTTCGAGACCCTATCTCCCTCCCAGAAAAAATTTAATACACTAAAATGTGATATCTAAGCCCTCTCTCCTCGAATGTGGTAGGCCAACTGGATATCTTTGGCTGGAAGTGTAGATATATCTTGAAGTCTAGGGTTGTCTTATGAACTAATTGTTGGAAGGGGAGCTTCCTAAAAAGCAACTCAGTGTTGTTCTGGTAATTGTGGATCTCCCGGAGGGCAACGATTAATAATAATAATAATATTATTATTATTATTATTATTAATATTTCTACTATTATTATTAAAAATTTTGAAATGAAAATTGTAATTGGCTAAGGTTAACCTTGTAAAAAATGATAAAAAAACAAAAAATAAAATAAAAATTGTAATGTGCCTCATTTTTTTGGTTGATTTTTAATGGCTAAAATTTAATTTCTTGAAGCCATTTTTTGGAAACTTAAAGAGTAATTATGTCGAGTAATTATGAAGGTATTTTTGATCAGTTGAGACCACTACCAGGCCATGAACAAGAACCATTAAATGCAAGCAATATGACAAATCAAATCTTGAGGTAGTTATAGTTTTTATGAGCCATTACCTGGTTTTAAAATAAAGAATAGTTGCAGTTATAAGCCATCATTGAAGTAGTTACAATTTTTATAATCATGTATCATCATCGAGCTTTGAATGAGAAACAACTTCCAGGCTATATGAGGGAGTTGTTGTAGTAGTAAAAGGATCATTCTTTTTAAACAGTAATTCTGCAAGAGGTATAATAGAGTGTCCATCCTTGTCAGTTATATTTTCCTTTGTGTGTCTTGTGTAGTCAACCTTTTTTCTTCCCATCATTGTGTATTCAACCCTTTTTCTTCCCATCATTGTGTAGTCAACCCTTTTTCTTCCCATCATTGTGTAAGTTTTTCTAAGGAGATTTTTCAGTTTACTAAGATCATTTCTATTTTTTGAGGTCAAAAGCCAAAAGGCTCTTTGTTGGATCATTTGAATGAAGAGTAGCAATTATTTATTACATAATTTGAATGAAAAATGTGTTTGTACTTATTTAGTGAGATCTGGTTATTTTTATTAGACTCCCATTGAAATCCTAATTCCTCCTTTCAGTAGTTATGTGTGTTTCTTTATGCATTATCCCATTTATATGCTATATTATTTGAATGTGTAATTGACATCCTCTTTCACTAACATGTTCAATAATATCTATTACATTATTTGAATGGATGTGATTGGCTTAGTTTTATCTTACCCCCTTTCTATATTCATCATATTTTATATCTAGATAAAATTTCCTAATGGATAAGTTATCAGTCTACAACTTGAAGCACTAGATGGGAGTTAGTTTCAAACTTGGTTAAATTTTATATTGTAATTTTATTTTATTTTTGTAAATCTGGATGAGCATGAGCACATAAGAAATAGTGTAAGCTCACCTCTGGGTTTCCTTACCTAACTCATTATGTCTAGTATCTTAGGATAATATTTTTCCAAGTTAAAGAGTTGGATCCACCAAAGTCCACAGTGTTGATTGTGAATCAGTAATTTTCTTGTGGCATGACAATCCAAAATTTTAAGGACACAAAAAATCATGCCAATAGTTTTTGGCATCATTTTTGGGGATGATTCTAGAACCTTTTATGTAGCAGTAGTCAACCAATAGTTTTTTGTTGCTTAGTATTATTTGGTATGTTTTATTTCTCAGTCTCTCTTAGAGTGATATTTGTGATATTTGAATGAGTATCAGTCTAAGCTATCTTGGTCCAGGTATTATTGAAGATCTTTCTCTTTATTTTCACATATGTGTTGATGAATCTGAATGAACTTAGAAATTTAAAAATCAATAAAGGAGAACCTAGATTTGTTATCTACAATAATAAGTGGTAAAGAAGTAGTTACTAGAGTAAAAAAACCTGAGGTATTCTTTAAATCCCATAGAAAAATTTTAATTTTAATTTTTATTTTTTCCTATTTCAAATCTTGGTTTAGATAAGTCTTCTCTTACGGTGAATCAATTACCTATATTAAATTATTCTATGGTCATTATGGAAGCTCCTAATGTAAATCAAAATATCAATGTTAATCAAAATGTTTACCAGTGGAGAACCAATAGATATAGATATTTTGTTTTACCTACAAATTTGAATCCTCTCCCTGGTAAAGCTCACAAGTACTTGCTTAAATTCCAAGGAAATAATGGTGTTACTAGTGAAGATCATATTAGATATTTTATGTATGCTATGGATAGTCTTGAAGTAGATGATGAAGATGTTATCCTTAGATTGTTCTTCCAAACTTTAGAGAAGGATTCTCAATAGTGGTTTTATAGCCTTGGAGCTGGTACTATCAATAATTTTAAATAGCTAGAGCACACTTTTATTAGGAAATATGGAGAGAAGAAGAATGAATAATCCTTTATTCATAATATGATAATACGTATCAGGGTAAGGACAATATTGTAGAAACTTCACAAGGTGATAATAGTCATCAGGGTGATAACAAGCCTCGTTTCAGGAATAATTTCAATGGAAATTGTAATAACAATGAAAATGAAGAACGAAACATGAATCATAATAGAACTGCAAAAAAAAGTAGAGAGATATCTAGTTTCTATTCTAAAATCCATACCATCTAACAATATAGCATCAAATAATCCAAATTCCTTTAATTTTGAATGCTTATTCTTCTGGAGAGAGGAAGAATGAATCATCCTTTATTCACAAGATGATAATAGGTATTAGGGTAAAGACAATATTGTAGAAACTTCAAAAGATGATAATAGTCATCAAGGTGATAACAAGCTTCCTTTCAGGAATAATTTCAATGGAAATTGTAATAATAATGAAAATGAAGAAGGAAACATGAATCATAATAGAACTGGAAAAAAAAAGTAGAGAGAGATCTATTTTCTATTCCAAATTCCATACCATCTAACAATATAGCATCAAGTAATCCAAATTGCTTTAATTTTGAATGCTTATTCTTCTCTCGTTCTAATAATTGGCCTTTGCTATTAATTTAATCCTTGCTTTCTCTTTGATGCTTTTATAGTCATCATGGATTTTAGGATAAATTTTATATAGTTAAGGTCATAAAATCTTATCAACCTCTCATATTTTCACCCTTATTTTATTCCTTTATAATTCTTAGAATTTTATTCCTTTAAATTCTATTGGCGCTCATTTCTTATTGCATTGGAGTATGTGATGTTTTACAATCCCAATTACAAAAATATGGTGGCTTAGCTTGTGAACTCTCCCCTCTACTTGAGAGGTGAGTTCATATTTTCTAATCAAATGGTAGTATTACCAATTGCGTACCAACTTTAGTTACCATAAAAATGTTTTTGGTATTCCTACCTATGACAAATATTTTCTTAGCTACCACTAGAAAGGCTATAAATTTAATTTGTTATTTTTTCAATCCAGTGGGTCAATCAAGCCTTGTGGCTTAGGGATATTTTTATTTTCTTGGATATTTTAATGCGTGTATTACATTGTGAACATATTTGAATTTTTTATAGCATTATCAACTTGATATATTACCTCTCATATCATTTATTACTCAATAATATTTCAGCTCAAAAAATTTCCCTTTCAACTATATTTTCTTTGTATAGTGAATTTTCACTATAGTTTTGCAACTTGTTGGGGACTTTTTCTTGTAGGAGGTAAAGAGTGTCAAAATAAAAGCCTTTTTTATTGTCCCTAGAGTCCATGGAGGAGAATTATAATATTTTTTGGATCAATGGGAGTAAATAAATTATTCTACTTAGGGAGAAACATTTCTCAAGGCTTGTGAAAAGCTACGAAGGGAATACTCCTTATAAAGACTTCTTTGACTAAGAAAGTTATTGAAGTAACTTAATAAATCAGCCCTCCATTTCATGCAAGATCATTTTAATGTAGCTGATATAACAAAAAAATAACTTACCATAGTTTATTAGTTGCTTTACTAACTATTGGATCTCTTGATTTGTGCCAAACTTTAGTAATCATTCATGTCAATTGCTTGTATTTTTTCCAAAAAATATTTTGTGAGTACCATATCATTTCCATATCTAGCCAATTGTTATACATCAATTAGCTTGTATTAGCTTTATTTACATACTATATATCTACACAAAATTTTGGAAAGGTTTCCCCTTATTAATTATTTTACATGTTGTCAATTCATTAAAATTGACAATGTTTAGACTAGAATGACCTGGACCTACTATGCTCTTTCTAGTTTATTCTCTAAAATATATAACTTGTTTGAGAAAAAATACATTGTTATATTAGATTTAATAATGAATGTGTTCCAAAGCCTTAATGGTCTATAACATTAAATCTCAACAAAAATAACTTATCTTTAGCTTATGATCATTCTACTAGCTCCTCCAACTACTTTGGATATTCTATCATATTGAATCCTTGATATTCATAAGATCCTAAGATTTTGTGTATTACTATATTAAAATGGACTGAGGAAAACTCATCTTCTATAAACAAACCCTTTATGAGTTGCATAGAATATTTTGGATCTTTTTATGGAATACTTGATTGGTTGAAGCTTAAAACTTACAATTGGTTAACATTGGACTACACTAAGTTCCCTATTCAAAGTGGATTATTACATTGAGGTTAAATATGGAAAACCCATCCTCCATTAGCTCCTCTAGGGTATCTTGATTTTTTCTATCTCCACATGGGGATGCTCCAAAGCCTCTTTAACCAAATTAAATTTTTGCTCATTATACCTGTCTATGTGGTAAGGGATGATATTGTAATTATATATTTTAATGCTCTTTTATTTACAAATAATTACCATGTGAAATAAATCTAGTGACAAATAACCCCATGGTTTATCTTGAATTGTATCTAGAAACATAATCCAAATAGTAGAGGAATATCAACTACTATCACCTCCAAAATTAATGTTATATCTAGAACCTTGTTCAACAACATTAGAATATCATTTACTACTCCCACTATCCATATGGGGGTCCCATAAAGTTGTGACATTTCAAATATATTCTAGGTATATTCTAATCCCATCTGATCACAAACATCCTTAGGCATGACTATTTTGGTAGCTCTAAAATCGACCATGTAATTATGTACTATCCAACCTTCCATGGATAAGGACACATTGGTCAAAAATACACCTAAGTATATGATTTGTGCCCTCAAGAACTCAACCAAGATTGGAAGATCTAGAAATGAGGATTCCTAAGTCATCCTTTGGAGTAGGTCAATTCCTATGTTTATATATAACTAATGAAAGGAGTTGTAGAATAAAGTAAGAAATGTGTAAAGTTAAAAGCTGGAATTAGAGTGGAATAGACTTAGTGATATCAAGAGATATAAAGCATGAGAGTCTCACACTTTGAACTAAATAAGACTACCTAATACACTAGCTATATTTCACTATTACAAAATATTTAACAAAATTAATCACTAAGTCTTATTAATCATTCTAAGAACTAATGAATGATAAATTCAAACAGTAGAATAATTGCAAAAATATAAACCATTCACTTATATTTAACAAAAATGCTTAATAACAAAATTTAGATACATACATGATTTGCAACAAAATTTGTAAGAGGCCAAACAATAATCTAGTATTTATTCAAAGGCACATAATGCAATCATCATACAATATGCAATTTGTAAATGCTAAAGATACTACCTCTTGAATAAGCTATATTCAAGTATATATAGTTTGACAATGCATTCAATTACCTTAGAATTATTAACTTCAAAATAAAAGGTAGGCCTATTAAGGTAGGTGTAGGAGGTGGATGTCACACACAGGTTAGATATGCTCAATTGCTTCAAACATGTTTTGTTGACATGTGTGGTGAGTATTTCTCTCATGAAGTTGGTTGTGTGTTGCATCATTGGATTATAACCATATGATGATAGTCCACTCCTTTTTTTGATGATTTACCAGTTAAGAAGGGATATGGGTATGATGGAGGAGACTTCAATGATTGATATCTTCTAATAGCAATGATACCTGGTATTTGATTGATACATGTGACCCTACTGATTAGGATTGGTCTAAAGCCTCTATACAAAATATAACAACACGAGGGTATATTGCTTAATACCAAATTAGTTAGCATGGATGAATTTCAATTTGTCTATCATTCCTTTATAAATAGGAGAGAAATACTATGAATAAAGAGAGAGAAGAGAAGATAGAGATACCTAAATATAGAAATCTCCTACAAAATTGAAAACTCCATGAGCATACTCTGCTATAGTCGAGTATTTTTTTAGGTCAAGATCAATATCTTTAGGTGAATTTTCATTGACATAAACAACATTAGGTAAATATTCTAGGCACTCAAGGATTTTCTCCCTTCCATTAATTTCTTCTTCACAAAGTTGTGTAGGTAATACTCTTGAATATTGATGAGCATGGTGGAACACATTATTGCTTCAATTGTTTGCATGGTAGTTAATAGAAAACCTCGTGCATTAAGTAGCCCTACAAATATTCTTATAGCCCATTGTTGATGTAGATTATAGCTAAATTATTATTTGAATTAACCACTGTTAGATCTATAACTACTTTTGTGAATCCTATTGCTCATGTGAAGATCAAACTTCTTTATCTCATTTTCTTTTAGCCTATTATAGCTCACTAGTAGGACATATGTATTAATGTTACTTTTTTTTTACTTTTATCAAATTTTTACAACAACATACGGTTATCAACTTGGCATGATGTCTATCTATTAAAACTCCATTGTTGAGAATCATATGTATTCAACTTATACATATCAATGCATTGCATGGTATGATCATGATGATCTTTGGCATCTGTTTGCATCAGCAAGGTATTAAGAGAATTATTTTTAGATGCTTCCACAATTTTATGAAATGACTATATTTTTTTGTGAAGGGGAAATTTGGCTAGCATTTACATTGGGTTATGGAGTCAAAAAAGTGGGAGAATATGGAAAGATATGACTTGAGAATTATGGGGAGGAAATACGAATTTAGAAAAGGGTAAAAATATAAGGTAGGATGATATGATGAAGGTGTTATTTGAATGTATGGATTATCAAACTCTCATATTATAATACAGCTTAGTTACCTTGCACTAAACAAGGTTCATGATTCATTACACTAAGGTATCAAAAAACAATGAGAAAAAATATAAAATTTCTCCTCCCTTCTTAGACATAGACTAACATGAAATTTTTTTAGGTCATGCTTAAAAATCATGGAGAGCTATGTATCTTATAAAATTATTCCAATATATGCACTCCCAATGCTTATCAAGCTCATTCTAATAATCCTCCCTTTGTCTTTGACTATTTCTTATTAATTAACCTCATAATCTATTTAGATGTCCTCTCTTCTTTCCCTTCTCCTCTTGTATTTAGAATTTGCTTCTTTTAAATAGTTTTAATGTTCCTCAAGCAACAAGTAATAGGAAAATAATGGGGATGATCGTAAGAGGGAGTCCATAACCATCATACCTTATCGTAGACTACAAATCGTACTAGAGATCAAGGGGATGAGGAAACAATGAAAGAGGTAACCTTCTTATGGATTTTATGTGAGTTTAATTTATTTTTATTGGTTGATACATATATTCCTTTCTTAGGAGAGTGCTCACCTCTTTTTTGAAACAGAGTATTTCCCATATAGCCATCTCACAGTCCATGTATGTCTTCAAAATATCACACATGCAAGTTGCATGACTCTCTTTTCAAAGTCCCATTTCTTGTGATAACTTCATTTATTTAGTTCTACATATTTACTATCAATTTTATTTAAATACTAGCTATCGTACAGAAAATTATGACATGCTATCTCACATAATTGGAATAAGTTTTGGCTTTTCATTGGAATCTATAGTGGCCTAACCATAGATACCATATTTAAGAATTATTATTCAATAAATATTGTTGGGCATATTGTTGGTATTAGTTTAGAACTGGTATTTCTATAATATTAAGGTACTTCCAATTTTGAGTTACCTGTAACAAAGCATCAAGAACTAATGAAACCAAATATAATTTTCCAAATATTTTTCTTTTATGGACCATATTGGTAATATGCATTTGCATGATTCCCAGAAGAACTATAACTACCCACTTGGGATCTAGCGTATCATATTTCTAGCTAGATTCATACTTTTAAATGATGATTTTTGACCTCTTTGCCATATCTTTTATATCTCGTGACATTGTAGATCTTGATATTGGGAAAAAATAGCTTCTAAGTATTGCTAATTTTCCAATTTTAACCAAATAAATCTCTCGGGATGAATCAAAACATATTCACAACAAATAATTTTTTCTTATCTCTTGGATGAAGTGAATATCTCCATGTGTATATTTTTGGGAGCTGGTTGTATTGGATCTATTTGTTACTCCTCATATATTTTGATATGATATGGTTTGATTTTTTCACTAATAATATTAATCATCTCTTTAATGGATGATATTGAAACATGATAATGATCCAATGCTAGGTGGCCCCCTAGCTACTCCAAAAGCTCCTTAGATAGGCATATTTCAAATTATAGTAGTAGATCAAAAACTACTACATATTGTACCACTACTTGGTCTAGGAACTTATGTAGTAATATTGGGACATTATTTATGATGCTAGTTGTCCAAACTTGGATACCTCTACAAATCAGAGTTTTAGAATTTAGCAATGTGTAATTTCATATCATATCTTTGTATACTGACTAGGGAATAATTATTATAGTTGGGACATTCTTTATGATGCTAATTGTCCAAACCTAGACACCTCTACAAACCAAAGTTCTAGAACTTAGCAATGTGTAATTTAATCCCATAGCTTTGTATACTGACTAGGGAATAATTATCATAGTGTAACACCCCTCCTTGGAAAATATCATTTTGTAAAGTAAGTTATCTATTGGTGTGTTTATATTATGACATAATTATATGTTATGATATATTTTGATAAGATGATTTTATTATTTTTAGTTTTGAATATGGTACTACTAATGTATTTGTGTGTACGGGACTAGATGCTCTCTTTGGTGGGACCATGGGGTTGAACCAGTAACAAAGAGAGATATTTAGAGAAATGATGATCATGAATTACTCATTGATAACTTAGGGTAAAATGGAAAAACTACCATTTGTTTAGATGCATTGCATTTTTTTGTTCTCCATTTTATTAGCATTGGAGGAGGAAGTTGTTGATGCAATGAGCCTCCTTAATAGGTTTGCAATAGTATTAGACTATATTAAAAGAGACCACTAAATTAGGGATAAAAAAATGATGTGAAACATGGTTGGTGTGAATCTATGTGTGTTCATGGTATGCATAATTTTGGATTAAGTTTTATCAAGTATTATATTGGTAACCTTAATACTTTAGAATATTTAAGTTGATAATATTATTACTTTTAAATTAATAAGCTAATAAAGCATTGAATTTAATATTGTAATATTAGAAAAATATTGATTAGCTGAGTGGCATTATGATTTGAAAAGAAAAGCAATTAAAGACCATAATAGAATTTATCTCAATAAAATATTGATCAAATTTAATATTGAGTTTGCTTATGGTTATATGGTAATTTAATTAATCTCCAAAGTTAATGTAAGCTTCTCATTTACTGTGGATGGGTGGTGATTTAATTGTCAATAAATAAAATTAATAGTAACACTTCTTGGAGATGGATGTTACCATCACCATTCTCAATATTGTTCAAAATATTTTTTATTTAAGATGAAAGGCATGAGAGGTTTTTGGGGGACTGTGGGAGGACTAGAAGGAACACATCTACTTTGGAGGGATAGCATGATGGTGAACATTGATTGAGTTAATATCAGGTAGCTCTTTGGTTGACTTGCTTGTTCAATCAATACCTTGATTTGTAGGTAAATTTTGTTTTGTTATGCAACTACTAGACTATTTTGTTTGAAGCCTATGCTCGTGTTTGAGAACCCTATTTATCTTTGTTATATCAAAGAAGATATCCCTTTTTTTTGGTCCATGTTAGACTATAGCACATGGGTATTTTGTGCTTCCCTTGATTCAAATATTTTTCAATCCAAGTCGATGCTTATCAAGGTGTTCAGTAGTGTTTATCTCATTTTTCTCACAGTCTTTGTTTTGTTTTATGTTTCATTTGATAGCTTGGTGTAAGCATTTCGATGACCAAATTATATAAAATAAATATGTGGTTTCTTCATGAGGCCATATACACCTATGCTTTGAGGATCTTTATGTTCCTATCTTGTGGATCATACTTGGTAATGCCTTCATTTGTAAGTTAGTGGTAAGTATAGTGTTTTTAGATGTAATCAAAACTCCTTTTTTAGCTATTTTTATTTTGTTTTCATCTGCCACTACTTTTTTAATACGGTTAGATATTATTATTGTTGTGGTTTAATTAAGTGCTTTGCTAAGGCAGAGTTGCATAAAAAAAACACATACAATCCGTTGAAAACCATAAATGCTAAAAGGAGCCAAATATTTCCATTACTTTCATGCTAAAAATAAGGATCCCAAAAGAAGAGCCCTTTTACAATTTCAAAAATTTCCACTTATGCCATATTTTCCCCTTTTTTCCCACCTAAAACTTGAAATTTCAAATTTCAAATTTGGGGCAACTTGCGGAGGTCATAACTTCACGCTCATTGACCCGATTGACTATTATAGCATATTTTCAAAAACAACATGAAAAAATCTAAGAAAAGTGCCCCTTGGGTACTTGTGTCAAGTCTAAAATCCTCAAATTTGACCTTTAAGACCTTTAAAAATCTCCTGCAAGAAAAACTATTTTTACTAGATTTACTACTTTTTACTAGTTTTTGCAAAATTAAACAATTACAATCTTTTTTGGGTGATGCAAGATCACTTTTACACCATTGGATGTTCCTGCATTAGACAACCAAGGTAAATTGGAAATTGACCTTCACTTCTTTTTTGTTGGAAGAAAACCAAGGCGTTAAACCTCAGCGTTCGACAACCAAGATGAATCTTCAATAGGCCTACCCTTCCACTTAACCAGATATTCTACATACTGCCTATTTCTTGTTCTTTTTCCTACACGGGTATCTAGGACCTCTTCTATCTCTTCTATCTCTAGAGTAGATATGAGAATACTCCACAATTTTACGACTAGTCTGCCATTATCATCACCTTCATGATATTCTGCCAAATCTTAAATGTTGAACATAGGTGGTATATTCAACCCACTTGGTAATTCTACCTCATAGGCATTCCCTAAATCTCGTTTCCCTATGACCCTGCATGGTCCAAACTTCTTAATTTTTAACCTGTTGTAGGTTTTAGCAGGAAATATTTCCTTTCTCAAGTGAACCATAACTTGATCTTCCACTTGGAACTCCTTAAGTCATCACTTTTGGTATGCTCTTGTATTGTACTGAGTTTTCATCTTGTTGATATGCTACTTAACTTCATCATGCAGGATCTTTAGGTGCTCTACAAAGTCCTCAGCCTCAACATTGCTCTTTTCCCCTTTGTCCATCTTTCTCAACTCGAAAGCATTCCTTGGGCTACTTCTATACACAATATGGAATGGGGATTTATTAGTACTCATATTGACAAAATTATTGTATGCAACTTCTACTTGTGGAAAAACCAAATTCCATCCATTGGTCTTATATCCTACCAAGCACCTCAGTATATTACCCAAAATTTTGTTCACCACCTCAGTTTGTCCGTCAGTCTATGGGTGGTATGGAGAACTGAATTTTAGGTTTGTCTTCAATTTCTTCCATAGGGTCCTCCAAAAATACCCAATAAACTTGGTATCCTTGTCGAAATGATACTCTTTGGTAGACCATGTAGGCGTACCACCTCTTTGAAAAACAACCCTACAACATAAACTGCATCATTAATTTTCTAGAAGGGAATAAAATGTGCCATATTTGAAAACTTGTCAACCACCACAAATATGGAGTCATTCCTCCTATGTGTCCTTGGTAAGCCAAGAAAAAAATCCATGTTGATGTCCTCCCATGGCCTATCTGGTATAGGTAATGACTGATATAATCCAGTGTTCTATCTCACACCCTTGGCCATCTGGCATACTCTACAACACTATACAAAATTCTTTACATCTTGTTGTAAATGTGGCTAATAGTAGATTTCACTAACAAGGGCAATGGTCTTATCTCGACCAAAGTGTCCAACCAACCCTCCACTATGCTTCTCCTTGACCATATTCTCTCTCATTTAACTCCTTGGAATGCATAATTGATTTCCTTTGAACAAAATCCCATCTTGGATTAGAAAATCCAACCACTTGGTCCTGTCTAAAGTAATAGGTGCTAAGCAAGCCCTCCAAGCCTCTGCAAAATCATGATCTTCAGGGTACAAACCCTTAAGTTTTTCAAAACCTATAACTTCCACCTTCATTTCTATCAACAAACACTACCTTCTACTTAAGGCATCTGTAAATCTATTTGAATTCCCACTCCTATGCTTCAACACAAAGGTATAACTATATAGAAACTCAACCCACTTTAAGTGCCTTTGATTTAGCTTCCCTTGGCTATTAATATACTGTAAGGCCTGATGATCAGTATATAGAACAAACTATTTTGGCAAAAAATAATGCCTCCACTTCTTTAGATCCTAAACTATAACATAAAACTCTTGATCATATAAATAATACTTCTTCCTAGCATCATTGAGTTTCTCACTAAAATAAGCAACAAGTTTACTTTCTTGACTCAACACAACTCCTATGGCACTACCACTAGCATCACAGTCTACCTGAAATACCTTATTGAAATTTGGAAGTGCTAAAATAGGTTGTTTTGTGACCTTCTTTTTTAACATATCAAAGCTCTTATCTAATCCTAAGGTCCACTTAAATTCTTTTTTATCCCCTCTCATTGTTTCTATTAGGGGTGCACAAATACTGCTGAAATTTCTACTAATTTTTTTGTAAAAAATTGCTAGACCATGAAATGATCTTACCTTAGTTATGCTCCTTGTATTAGGTCATTCAATGATAGCCCTCACCTTTTCTTGGTCTATTTTTAGACCTTTAGCTGAGATGACAAATCCCAGATACACTAACTCCTTCACAAAACCGCACTTCTTCAAATTAATCAGGAATTGCTCCTCCCTCAACTTCTCAAAAAATCTTCTAATATGCATCAAGTGCTCTTATAGGGTCTTGTTAAATATTAAAATGTCGTCCAAATAGACAATGGCAAATTTTCCTAAAAACTCCTTAAATACATCATTCATCAACTGCATGAATGTGCTTGGTGCATTGGTTAGCACAAATGGCATGACCAACCACTCATACAAACCCTCTCTAGTCTTCAATATTGTCTTCCACTCATCACCTTCTCTAACACGAATTTGATGGTACCCACTCTTCAGGTCAATCTTTGTGAAGTACTTGGCTCCACTCAAACAGTCCATAATGTCATTCATCCTTGGCAATGGGAACCTATATTTTATGGTGATCTTGTTAATAGCTCGGAATCATGTACACATTCTCCACTCTCCATCTTTCTTTGGTGCTAGTACTGCAGGTACTGCACATGGACTCAGGCTCTCCCAAATCATCTCATTTTTTAGCAACTCTTGTGACATGTATCATCACCATCATGAAACAGTCACATATTGGACATTAAAAATATTCCTTCCTCTATCCATTGCGGTCTATGCCAAATATTTTGCAGCCAAGTACAACCACAGTCTCACCTTCTTATGATCAGCACAGCACCTCAGCTGCTATCACCAATAACTCAGTGAAATGAAACATAAAAAATTATCCTCACAGCCTCGCAAACATTGAAATTAAACATTAAAAAAAGTTATGTCAGCTCATGTTTCTAAATCACCGCTTGTGCTCGTATGGTCTCAATGTCACTGAAACAGGAGGCCGTGCGGAAACATGGTGCCACCAATCCAGAGAACATGGTGCCATATATTTGTATGAATCAGTGGAGACAATGTTACAGGAGAAAGTAGCATTTATGAATTTCTTTTATCATCTACATTGGGAAGCAAACAGAGATCACATACCACTGCTTATTTAAAAAAAATGTAAAACAGACTCCACGCCTGTGGGCATCTTCTCATGGCTACGTTAGTGCCTCACCATGGCCTCGACAAGCACTCCAATGGCAGCATATGGATTATTGCATCCCCTCCTGCCATTTGTTCTTGGGTGCGAACAGAGTTAAAGCATGTGTAGAGCAGAAAACTATGAAGAAAACAAATCGTTGTGACTCCATATAATCAAGTCATGATCATTAAAAGCACCAATAAAACAATGTGCCATCATCGGTCATATCAAGTCATAGCATCATTTTAGGATCCGTAGTAGCCAATCAAAACATTTCATTTAAAAAAACACATTATTAAATAAATCACTGTGTGATCTACGTAGTGCTCCATAACGTCTGTCATTTGCTATCTTTCAATATTCGTTGTCGTCGAGGTCTGATTTAAACATTATTCCAGGCACGTCTCATGGGAGGATCACATAAATCTTTGCAACCCACGATCATTATATCGCCATTACAGCTGAAATATACGGTGCTCAAAACACATTTCTGCATTCCGTAATTACAACAATATTCAATCCAGCTCCATCATACTTCTACAGTTGACAGGTCACCAGATATCGGATGCAGCAAAGTTTTTTTTACAGTGAACCACTCCGCTATCTATGAGGACATGAAGGCACACTCCTTGACCACACAAAAAAATAGCATTTTAATAACATTTGAATATGTACTAGTAGTTTATATAGCATCGTAGTTGGACTATCACATAGCTGGACTGATAGTAGGTAGCCATTGTTTGAACCAGCCACTCACAATCTTCAGAACTATAGAAAACTGATTGCATTCATGGTCAAGTTCCCACACAAACCCCACCTCTAAAGCAGATAATTGTGGGTGTGTGAATGCATGTGCAGCAGATCTACAGCAGTCGATCATCATGGAGCCATAATAAAAAAAAATGGCCTCTTCTTAGCAACTTTAGGAGGACACAAAAAAAAATGGTATATCAACATGGGCTTAGCTCGGGCTTGCATTTCAATACATAACAACAACATACACAAGTTGTCGTAGACTCATTCGAGAACTGACATATCTTCATAAATCTCTATGCACTGATTAACTGTATCTGACGCCTTAAGCAGATTTTGATCATGCTTCCATTCACCAAGTGTAGGTAGAAATGACAAAAATGACAGCTCAGCAGACCTTCAAACGAATCCCAATATTGAAAAAAACATAGTCTTCAGTACCACTATGCCATATCCTCTGAGCAGCTACGCTATCACTTGAACTACACTGTGACATCACTTGTATGTCCAGTGCCTTTAAGAGATTGCAATCCCTATAAATCCACAAACTCATGAGTAAGGGGTTGAGCTACAATCACGGCTACAATCATATCTTGGAAAACCTGTACAGCATTTATCCTTGACGGTGTAGTGGCTCCCAACGGTTCGGATCTTCTAGCTCCCAACGAGTTGCATATTTGAAAGGAAAAACTCCAACTGTTGCAATACCAGAACATGAAAAACAACCATATTAATTAACAATTGACCTCCACTGTAAAACGCAAACTTCTTTAATGCTTCGTCAACCGACACTCCTCTCTCATTCCTCACACGCCAATTCCTTATCCTGTGGGAAATCAGTTCAGGCCACCATCGGATGAGTGAAAATGGTAACAGAAAAAATAGCTCCACCTCATAGAGATCATCATTGGAATTTGGATTCATCGAACTAAAATCATTGCGGCTCGATCGATCACCAAAGGAAAAATAACTATGCTCATCGGGACACTAATAACTTAAAAAACTTAGATCTTCTATTTTTTCACAGGGACCTTCTTAGCATAATTTTGCCACATCCGGTGGAATTTGTGGAGCTTGAACTGGCATTTTTAATCCTCTGCATCCACCATGACCAATATGATGTTACTATTCACCTTGGAGCGCACTACAAACTATAGAAACCTTTGCGTGCTCCTACTTCGATTCAGTGGAGCGCCACAGTCAAGGATTTGGGCCACTGTACATCAACAACAACAATGGCTTCACTGCACAGCTAGCACCTATGCATCATTCATCACATTCTTCTTATGCGTTCTCATCTTTGCCAAACACATTCATAATCATAGGGTCTTCAGATACAACACACTGCACCAAACATGGCAAGCAAAGCCGTCTATCTTCGCAAAACAATGTTGAGAATACCCAATCTCCTGAGCCATGGAGAAATAAAATGAGAGATAAATAGGGGAGGGAGGATTTCCATAAGGCAAATCCCCCCTCAAGGGTTTCATAGGAAGGATAGCGAACTTGCTCTGATAACAAACGTTAGGATGAAAACTAATAGGATATCTTATTGTACAAAATGATTACAATATATAGGCATAAGCCTATATGAAATACATGACAAATGTCAAGTAAAACTAACAAGTGTCAAAATGGAAATAAAGGTATAATGCACATTAATTCTAACAAATTATGGGATTCTCTTGTAATATTTTTGAATTTTTATTATGGTTTTAAAGGAGAAATTAATGCAATTATTTTCGAGACTCCTGTGAGTTAGGGGATCATTATAAAGAGAATTATTGTATTATCTTGGAATGTTTTTGAATTTTGATTATGATTTTGAAATATAATTTAATGTAATGGTTTTTGAGACTCTTGTGATTAAGGGAATCGTTATAAAGAGGAGTATGGGATTCTCTTATATTGTTTGAATATTTTATTTCAGTTTTGAATCAATGGATAATTGTTTGAGTTTGGTTTTGAAAGAAAAACTAATATGGATTCTTGAGACATGTGATAGTTAAGGAATCAATGGATTAATGCATATTGGTTTTCAAAGAGAAACTTATAAATTATTCTTGATACTTGTTATAGTTATGGGATCAATGGCCTAAGGCATGTCAATTTTGAAATAGAAAATATTATAATGATTCCTAAGATCTAAGTAGATTATGAAATCATTATAAAGATAACAATGGGTTTCTCTTGTATTTATCTTGAATGTTTGATGTTGGATTGAACAGAAAAATTATTATAATGATTCCTACAAATTTTACGGGTTAAGGGATCATTATAAAAATAAAAGAACATTTCTCTTCTTATAGCTTTCTTATGTTGTGTGCATGGTTGTTTGCATAGTAGAGCGAAGCATGTTTTTGGTTGCATTGTATGGAGAAGTTGTTCTGATCCATAAGTAAACCACATAAATTTTTGGGCAGTCTCTCCATCATGAAGAGGCTTGTTGGCTTATGGTTAGTTCAAGAATTGATTAGAATAGTTTCATAGATCTTTAAATGTTTAGAAGTTATGGAAATTAAAGGCTTTGTATTGATTGAGTGGATCAATAAGTTTTTTATATTTAATTATTGTATAAACTTACATATTATGTTGTTTAATGACAACTTGGTTTTTTGTACTTTATGTGATTTTGAGTAATCTCTTAGGATTGTTATTATTAAGTTCTTTTATCTCAAAAAATGCATATTATGTTAGGGATATATATTATATTGTCTATGCATTTATGTTTTTAGAAATTAATTGAATCAAGCTCTTGATTTATGCATAGTTGGCTTATGGTTAAGAGGAATCTTTGATACACATTTCAAATTTAATGGATTATGTAATACTTGTTATGCTAAGTGTATTTTTAAAACTTATGGTAAATATTGTAATGGTTATCTTGGGGTGGGTAGGATTTTCCTATCATAAAAAAAGAAAATCCAATCATAGAAGGAGTTGTGAGTATGTAATAACTATGTGAATATGAGTCCTACATTGAGTTAAGAGAATGCAATAACTAGAATCTCATGAATTGGAAAGAAGTTGTGTGTATACAATAGCCAGGGTTCTTGTGAGTAGTCATAACTTAATAGAGTAAGATCGAGTGTTTGGTAAAACCTATTCACAAGATAATAGTGGTGATTCCTTGATCATGTAGGATTTGAAGATCATTTTAGTTATCATTTAAGTGGTAATATTCTTAGTTAGCTTATGGAGGTATGGTAACTAAGCACCAAGGATCTACATTAAACAACATGTCTAGGATGAGCTAGAGTCATATTAGGGAATTGGTATCCTTAATTAAGTGTTCTGGACCTTAAAGGGTAATCCCTACACCATGGTCACATTGTACTATATTGAGAAGGGTGTAGGAAATATGGGTGGACAACTTATTGGTGTCCTTCTAAATATATATGTTTAGTAAGATGAACCCCAAAAAATATGGAATTTGGTCACTCTTGTTCACTAAGTGTCATCTAAAGTGACTTGGATCTCAAATGTGGTGAAGCCTTGCATGTTAAGATAAATAAAAGGAAGATTTATTCCTTATGAACCCTTGTGATGGTTTTTCATAAAAAAATGGGTTGGTAGATTTAAATTGTTATAGTTGGTATTAAAGCTCTAGGTTGTAGGGATTAAGGCTTCTCGTAAGTGTGGTTAGGGTAAGCTTTGACTTTATGTGCTACTTTGGGTAAGGAACCTTGTGTGAAGGCAAGTGTGACCTTGATCATTATCATATGAGTTATAATGCTCTTATCAAAGAGAATATCGTCTTGTGAAGTGGTAAGAATGGCCATGATCATTATAAAATGAGTGATAATGTTCTTATAAAAGAAAATAGTACCTTGTTAATATGTAAGTGAAAGCACGAGGATACGGAAGCAAATAGGCATACCAGGTGTGATGCAAACAAAAGCATGTGAAACGCTAAGTCCTACTAATGAAGAAGGACTAAAGTGCATGAAAAGGGGAAAACAAACGAACTGAAACAAGATATAAAGTAAATGTAAACTGTAGCCTTTTCTTTTATTGATTTTACTTTGATATCAGGTTAAAATACATATCCTTCCTTTTCAGGGACTAGGAGCATTAGATATAGTTTTGTTGCACCACGGATGGTACGCTCCCCTTTGGGATCTTTCGCGTGCCCACATTTGAAATGGGTGGGCCAAACGTCACCACCGCTTGCATGAATGCACCTGTAGTTCCTTGCTACCCCTCCGGTGTTGAGATCTTGCATTCAGAGAAATAGCAAACGATTAATAGCACCTATGGATGGAGGGAAACATGCAATCCCCAAGGCCTCTAGTTAATGCATGCATGAAATAATTAAAATGGTAATAAAAACATGTCAGAATAAGATGAAATTTGGACAGAAGCATGCAAACACCATCATGAACACACTACAAAAGGAACAGTCAAGAAATTTATTGTAGATTTCTAATCGCTCCGGGGTGGGACGATTAGGACTATCATAAAACATCAAAAAGAAACCTCCTAAATGTCCCATCCAGAGGCCTCCAAAACACCTACAAATTTTGGGTTAGGCAAAATGGGGCATTTTGAGATGACCCAAAAGGTCGGATTTTGTATATTCAGCCCCGGTCACCCTATATCCAAAAATTCTCCCTATATGTTGGTGTTGGCAAAAAATAATGAAAACACAGTCAAAACTCATCAAAATGGCATGAAATTTGAATGGCAGCATATATGAATGACATAAAATAAAATGCAAAATAAACAGTAATGAAATTTGCTATAAATTTCTAATCACTTTGGGATGGGGTGATTAGGACTGCAGCAGTGCGGGGGGCACCCGAGGGCAGCACACCCACCGTTTGGGGCTTGTTTCTAACACCAATCCACTTGGGATGGGTCCAAAACCTCCTAGGGGGTTGTGTCAAAAAATTGGGTGGGGTATTATGGCAAAATATTTGGGTCTTGGGTGTGGATTGCACTTCCAATTTTCACCCAATGACCTCCCTTCCAAAAGAGAGATCAAGGATGTAAGAAGCACAAGTGAGGGGTGAGGATGTAATTTGGTAGCACTTCATTGCTCCAAATGCTCCTGCTCTATTTTTTCGGGTGAGAAGACTCACAATTTTATAGAACTAAGGTATCTTGTGAATGAGCATGTAGAGGCGCCACTTGGCCATCATGCCTTGTCAGGGGATAGAATATTCCTCCTTGATCAAGGGCTCCATGACTGCCTCTTTGATATTAAAAATTCTCACTCGCACTCCCATGCATTGAAGGTGGAGTTGAGTGGTAGATCTGAGCTACCATTTGTCAAGGTTTGACCTTTTTCCCATCAAACCTGCTATTCACCCCACCCTGGAGTGAATACTACTAATCGTCCCGGGGTGGGACAAATACCAATTTGTAATCATCCCAGGGTGGAACGAATATGGAGCAAAGTGCCTGAAAGGTGCCAAATTGACCTTTGACCTTCCAAAACTATTGTGGGAGTGGTTAGGACCACTTTTTAACCTTTGGGGGCTGCCCTAGGGGCTATGTATGTCAATTCGATCAGTGCTTGTCGTTACATAATCATATTGGTGTTGTTTTGGTGTCTACAGATGCCCCTTTTTGGGATGTGCTATGTGTGGCGCAGTGCTGAGCAAAAATAGATAACCAAAGCACTAATGATTAGGGTTTCGTAGTAACGTAACCAAATTTTGATGCCCCAAGTATGGGAAGGGCACACATTCTTGAATCCTTATTTCTAACGAGCTAAGGAGCTTAACTCAAGTGTTAACCTTTTTCAATGAGTTGTTACTTGGTCTTGGACATTGTTCAGTCATGAATAGGAAAAGGGCACAACCTTTTGTCTGCTGGAACTTTGAGTTCATGATTCTATAATACCAAGTGTTTGATCAGCTTGTGATTATTGCTTGTTTGCTGCCCCAATCAAGAGCGTGATTGTCTTCGTCAATGATTCTTTGAATGCATGCCATTTCCTTGGTGTGTATTTGTTGATTGGTGACTAAGTGTGACTACCCCCTCAAGCGATGAATCGATGAGGGAATGACCGAAATGAGAAAAGCGATGAGTCGCTTGACTCAAAATGATTTTTGTAAGGGTGCCTTCAGTTGTTTGCCTTTGAATGCTTATGCAGTTTCCCAACAATCTAACATGTTTTTGGTGGGTTTTAACCCTTTTTGTGACACATTTTGGAGCTAAAATTGTCAAAAATTCCTCCTCCCATGGAGCGGTCCAGCTATGGTAGCCTTCTTAGGGAGTATAATAGTGAGTATTTGTGACCCCAATGATAGTTTTGGATGCCTATAAAGTCAGGCACAAAGGTGCATTTGCTCAGAAATTTTATTGTTACTTTTGGGTGGGTTTGGACCCTTGTTGTGACGCATTTTGGACCTAAAATTGTTAAAAATCCGTCCTCCCGTGGAGCGGTCCAGCTATGATAGACTTATTAGGGAGTATAATATTGATAATTTATGGCCATGACATCCATTTTGTATGCCAAGAACATCAGGTGCAAAGGCACCTTTGTTTTTCAATGTTATTATTGTTTTTGGGTGGGTTTGGACCATTTTTGTGACGTCTTTTGGGGATGAAATTCTTGAAAATCCTTCCTCCTATGGAGTGTTCCAGCTATGGTAGCATTATTAGGGAGTAGGATAGTGAGGATTTGTGACTCCACAATGGTTTTGGATGCCTATAATGTCAGGCACAAAGGCGCATTTGCTCGACAATTTTATTATTGTTTTTGGGTGGGTTTGGACCCTTTTTGTGATGCCTTTTGGGGATGAAATTATTGAAAATCCTTCCTCCCATGGAGCGGTCCGGCTATGGTAGCCTTCTTAGGGATTAGGATAGTGAGGATTTGTGACCCCAACAATAGTTTTGGATGCCTATAATTTTAGGTGCAAAGGCGCCTTTGCTCGACAATTTTATTGATGTTTTTGGTGCATTTTGGGTGTAGTTTTTGCTATTTTTGATTTTCTTGCTCTATAATCGTCCTAGGGTGGGATGAATACCAGTTTTGTAATGGTCCCAGGGTGGTATGAGTGCTAACTAGAGAACTCATCCTAGGGTGGAATGATTGCAGGCCTAAACACCTATATAAGGGCCAAAACTAAGTTTTGGGCTCATTTGCACTTTGTTTTTCTGGCGATTTGGAGCTGTGAGGACGAGGAGTTCAAGTCTATGTAGTGGAGCATTGTTGAGATTTCATGAATACCATGAGTGCATGGATCGGATCATCAAGTGGTGGAGCCGAGGCAAGACCGGTAGGTGCTCCTATGCTTTATTTTGTTGTTTTTATTTTACAGTTCAAAACCGTAATTTATTTTATATTTAATTTTTTAGTTTAAACTAAGATCAAAACCCTAGTTTAATTTTTTTATATTTGTATTTGGTGTCACGTTTTTTAAACTAAGATCAAACCCCTAATTTAAAAATTGTTTTTATTTTGTTTTTTTGTATTAAGTTTAAACTAAGGTTAAAAACCCTAGGTTAAAATTTTTGTTGTAATTTTTCTAGAGTTAAAAACCCTAGGTTTAAAATTTTGTTTTTTGTTTAAACTAGAGTTAAAAACCCTAGATTTAATTTTTTTTTTTTTTTTAACTAGAGTTAAAAACCCTAGGTTTAAAGTTTTTTTTTTTTTTTTTGTTTAAACTAGAGTTAAAAAACCCTAGATTTAAATTTTATTTTGATTTTGTTTTTTGCTCTTTAGTTTAAACTATAGTTAAAAAACCCCAGGTTAAAATGTTGTTGTGATTTTGTTTTTTTTTTTTTAGTTTAAACTAGAGTTAAAAACCCTAGGTTAAAATTTTGTTGTTATTTTGTTATTTTGTTTTTTAGTTTAAACTAGAGTTTAAAACCCTAGGTTAAAAAAAAATTGCATTTATTTTGTTTTTTGTTTAAACTAGAGTTAAAAAACCCTAGGTTAAAATTTTGTTTTATTTTGCGTTGTTTATTGATTTTTTTTTGAATGTTTGTACTATACATTTTGTTAATGTTGTTGTACAATTTATTAAATGTTTTTGTTGTATAGTTTGTATACATTGTTGTATATGTGTTTTAGTTCTGTACAGTTTTATTTGAATTTTAGAATGTTTTTGCTATACATTTTGTTAATGTTGCTTGTACAGTTTATTTTTGTTGTCATGTTTTTAATGTTTTTGTGTTGTTTTGTTTTTCATGTGGTGAAGAGTCGGTATCGTTAGTCGACGATATTTTTTGAAGTACACGAGGCATTGACTATGGCAGACTGGGAGTGGCTTGATGCCCTTAGGCTCAAGCAAGTGACTCGGTTAGAGCCTGTGGTGGGGGATCGGGCATTTTTGACTGCCCTGATCAATTTGTGGGATCCTCGCACCAACACATTTCATATCCCAATTGGGGATATGACAATGACTTTGGAGGACATTTATCATATTCTATAGATTTTGATAGACGGGTTGCCCATTCAGACTACTCCTTGTGATCAACAAACGATGATGCTGACACAGTACTTCGGGCATGCTACGAAGATGGGGGTGAATGAGGCGGTGGAGAGGGCAGAGGGGGACTGCCTGATTAGGGGGATTTTGGTGCGGTGGTGGCTAGAGAAGGGCTTGTTGGGAGTGAAGCATGCATTGCTCATGACTCTCATCTCCAACATGGTGCGAGGTTCCCTTGGAACCTGCTTGAGGTGGTTTTTATACTTGTGGAGTGTTCGACCTCAGCACCACTAATTATGAGGTGTGATCAGACCTTATTTGCACAACTTTATGATGAGTTGTACGAGGTCCACTACCAAAGGTGGAAGGGGATTGGATGCAACTACCTGTTGTAGTGTTGGGAGTGGTAGCACATAGTTGTGGAGTGACCGCAGGGATTTCCTTGGACCACCCGGGTAGAGATGGTGGACAAGGATATTGGGTATGCTGCTCTGTGGCAGAGGTTAGAGGAGAAGGGGTAGAGTCGACGATGGAAAGGTGTCGTAGGGCACTATGTCGATGCCTTCTCGCATATTGCTCCATGGGAGGTATTCTGGCATCCATATCAAGACTGTCTAGCCTGGCCTGAGGCTGGGGAATGGCTTCGGTGGGCACACAAGGGGAGGTGGTTGATCGGGCGACATGGGACCGAGTAGGAGTACTTCTTATACATCCAGGTGACTCAATAGTTTTGGGTTCACCAAGGATTTCCTGGTGAGCCTTTGATCTATCGATGTTAGGGAGACGAGAGGACTCTGGCCTAACCGATCATTGAGCCGTTGGGTGAGGAGTTGAATGCAGTGATTGATGTCCCCGACACGGACAATGTTGGGGTGACTATAGAGTACGACCAGTGGTGGACGATGCAACGATGACAGGGTTAGGGGCATCTAGGAGGCATGGATGCGGTAGTAGTAGGTGGTGAGGATGCGAAGGCATCGAGGGAGGGTTGGGGAGCTCTGCTCGATGATGCAAATATGTTGGAGGTTGAAAAATTGACTAGGGATGACCTAGGGGTTTTGGAGCAGTAGGATGTACAGGATGTTCTAGAGCAGTCGGTGCCAGAGTAGCCCACTGTCTTGGAGATGCCCATGCCTTAGGCAGTCCCAGGGGACATGGAGGCTAGGTATCTCATTGAGATAGCATGATTGGAGGATCTACTATAGAGATGATATGAGGAACATGGGGAGGTTCTACAGGAGAGGGATCTCCTACAAACTATGTTGGTAGAGTGGTATAATGCATTGGCTACATACTACTGACGGGATGGGGACATAGATGCTCCATGGGAGAGGGATCTCCTATAGACTCAATTGGCATAGCACGATGATGCATTGGCTGCATACCATTGGTGGGAGGTGGATTGGGTCTAGCACTAGTTGGATTTGGAGGCAGATATTATCCACCTTAGTGGGCAGTTACCTGAGCTCACTAGAGGTGGATATTTGCACTGAATGAGTGACAGTGAGACTAAGCAATCTACTTCCTCTTATCATAGGTGGGTGGGTGAGGGTAGCACTAGTAGGCATGATGTAAGGGCTGGCAGCAACCATCCTGAGAGGTCCCATAGGACTCACACCATTGGGGGTAGTTCCAGTCACACCGATCCTGCGTGATCATGGTAGCCGACTCCCTAGGCTTGGGGTTTTTGATTTTTTAATGTTTTTGTGAGGTCAGAGGATTGACTTATTGTAGCCTACGGGAATTTTTGCGATATATACATGACTTTATTTTTGGTTATACACTTGTGATTTATTATTTATTTTTATGCACATTTATTTATGTTGATGTATGCATGTGTTATTATGAATGCGATGTTTCTAATTATATGATGTATGCATATGGAATGGATGAAATGATTTGTTGATAACTTGGTAGTGGCACCATAGACTGTACATGATTTTCTAGATTTTTGTACTATGTGATGACTTTGCGTGTGTAATATTTTTTGTTTGTTTTGTATTTTCTGATGGTGATGCAAGAATGGACATGTACAACATTTGTTTTAGAATGTAGTTAAGGTTTTTTTGAGATTCAGATGTTTTAACTAACTAGCCAAGACTATACATTTATCTCACAAGACTTTTGAACAAGGTACGAATTAGACTTGAGTTTGCACAAGTTATTTCACATCCTTGTGTGTACGATTGAGTTTTTTTATGTGGTATTTTTTAGGATACTGCCAGTGCCAGGTAGGCTTTCCACCAAACCTATATTGAGGATCACCTAATTAGATCCACTAAATCCTTTGTTGTATTTAGTAAGATTAATCCACAAGACAATCTAAGGTACCATAAGCTAGCTCATCCACATGCAAACATTGGTCTACTCACACGAAAATTTAATGTGATAGACATATCATTGTGCATTTAGTATACCACCATTGCTAGGTAGGTTGTCCATCAAACCCATAATGAGGATCACCTAGATGGTTTTTCGAATGCTGAGAATTCCAAGGATTCAATCTCAAGCATCTTTTGGTTGCTCGACTAGTTGGGATACTTGCTCTCGTACATAATGATGAAAATCATTGTTTGTTTTGCTTATTTTTTTTCTTGTTGAGTAAAGGGTTTGAGTAGTGGTGATAACCATTGTTAATATTTTGATTTTTGATTTTGCATTTGGATTTCAAAGGTGAGCTCGTAGGTTGTTGGCTTGTGAATGGCATTGATCCTGTTTGGCTTTTGGGATGACTACCCATCCTGTTCAAGGACGTGTAGTATGAATCCTTACAACTTGGGGGACCAAAGGTGGTTGGGGATATTATTATGTAATGGCATTGATCCCTTAGCTTTGGGGATGACTACCCATACTATTCATGGATGTGTAGTACAAATCCTTACCACTTGGGGGACCAAAGGTGATTGGGGATATTATTATGTAATGGCATTGATCCCTTTGGCCTTAGGGATGACTACCCATCCTATTCAGGGATGTGTAGTACAAATTCTTAAGACCTTAGGGATTAAAGGTATTTTGAGATTTTTGTTAGTTTTGAAAACCACTATTTATTATGGGGAATTGGATGGGGAAGAGTGTGTCCTTTTGTCAATTCTTAGCTTTCTCAAACCATTCACATAGGGGGATGAGCAGGCTAACCTTTCACCTATGGTACCCTAGACTACTTTGTAGGTTTCTCTTGCATTCGCACGACTTGGGAATTTTTATGTGTTTTAACTTGTGTGGGGATGCTACGTAACGAGGTGTGATCCAAGTAGAAATGTACCTTTGTAAAATTTGTCTGACTTTGTACAACATTTGACCAAAAATCTAAAGACAACTAAATAACGAAAAACCCTAAAGACATTAGCATACAACTGACTATGATAAAAAATGTGGATGGCATTATTTTGGATGGATGTGTTTACAAAATGGACTGAATGTGGAAAATGATGGAATTGCCTAGCAATTATAGTCTATGGTGCTTATGACGTGTATGACCAACAAATATGTCATGTATGGATGCGATGCCTAATGCAATTTATTATATTTTTGTGTTTGGATTTTTAAGAGTATGCCTAATGCAATTTTTTTGTTATTTTTTATTATCGTTTGTTTTTTTTTTGTTTTTGAATATCTGTTTTTGACCAAGTGAATGTGGGAACCCTTGGAGCTTTTAGTTTGACCAAAGAGTTTATGGATACCTTTGGGTCGTTTTAGGTTGACCAAGCAATTGTGGGATCCTTGGAGATTTTGGGTTTGACCAAGCGATGATGGGAATCCTTGGAGCGTTTGGTTTGACCAAAAGAATTATGTGCACCTTTGGGGCATTTTGGGGTTTTGACCAAGCGATTGTGGGATCCTTGGAGCTTTTGGGTTTGACCAAGTGATGATGGGAATCCTTGGAGCATTTGGTTTGACCAAAGGGGTTATGTACACCTTTGGGGCATTTTGGTGTTTGACCAAGCGATTGTGGGAATCCTTGGAGCTTTTTGGTTTGACCAAAGGGATTATGGTTACCTTTGGGGCATTTTAGGTTGACCAAGTGATTGTGGGAATCTGTGGAGCTTTTTGGTTTGACCAAAGAGATTATGGTTACCTTTGGGGCATTTTAGGTTGACCAAGCGATTATGGGAATCCTTAGAGCGTTTTGGTTTGACCAAAGGGATTATGGTTACCTTTGGGGTGTTTTAGTTTGACCAAGTGATTATGGGAATCCTTGGAGCTTTTGGGGTGGGCCATGGCTCTTTCAAACATGGAATGGCCTCAAATGACTGATGTTCAAGGGTTTGAGTTCCTTGATTCCATCAAGAGAGGCGAGCTGGTATGTTCCAAGTCCTATTTTACTATCGATGACATAAGGACCTAACCAATTTGCCATGAACTTATCCCTTAAATGGGGTGGCAAGTTAGAATTTTGTTGGTTCTCTTTTAAGACCAAGTCACCAACTTGAAAGTCCCTCAGGTGAAATTTCATGTTGTATGCTTTCTTAAGTCGCTCTTGATAGTTATGTAAATGTTCGAGAGCATTGATGCATCGTTCATCAAGCAACGTAAGCTAGTCTAACCAGGACTGCCACGCAGTGTCATCATCAATGAACTCTTGCATTGCTATGCCCAGGGAAGATATTTCTAAATCAAGAGGCATGACTGCCTCAGAGCCATACACCAGTGAAAATGGAGTTTCCCCAATGGGCATCCGAATGCTAGTGCGATAAGCCCAAAGAGCAAGTGAGATTTGAATGTGCCAATCCTTATGACTATCTGTGACCGTATTTTTAAAGATGGCAACTAGCATTTTGTTTTAAGCCTCTGCTTGACCATTTGTCGACAGATAACAGGGTGTTGAAAAACTGTGCTAAATTTTGTACTTTTTTGTCAAAGCACGTACATCTTTGTTCTTAATTGACATCCCATTATCTGATATGATCTTGGATGGAATACCAAAATGACATATGATGCTATGTAAAATAAACTTCACAATGCGAGATCCAGTTGTAGAGGTAAGTGGAATTGCTTCCACCCACTTGGTAAAGTACTTTATGGCCGTTATGATAAATGTGTTATGGCCTAATGACACAGGGGAGATCTTTCCTATTATATCTAAGCCCCACTACAAAAATGGCCAAGTCGATTGGATCGACTGAAATGCCTAAGAAGGGACGTGTGTCAAATTAGCATGGTGTTGACATTTCACACACTTCCTTACATACGTGCAACAATATTGCTCTAAATATGGTCAATAATAGCCCATGCAGAGAATGCTCTTTGCAATGGCAATACCACTAAAGTGGCCACCACACGTACCATCATGCGCTTGGGTGATCGCCTAAGAGGACTCCTGGTGGTCCAAGCAACGGATGAGGATCCCATCATAGCTTCGAAGGTAAAAAAATTCTCCTAGCAAGATATGTTTTGCCACTTTTTGTTTGAATGATATTTTCTTGGCGTGTGTCAATCCAAGTGGGAGGTTACCTAGCTTGAGGTAGTCCCTTATGGGTGTGTACCAATCCTGCTAATCAGAAACATCCATGGTATGAACTACCAATCCCTCTTGCAGTTCATCCCTAGCAAAAGCTGAGTGGGAACAAACTTGTAAGAATAGCGTGGTGTTGCTATTAAGGGGAATAGGGGAGAACAAGGACCCCTAGTTGGCATGATTCAGGCCATTGTGGATTCGAGTGAACCTATCTTGAGATGGTTCAATCTGGATTAGGTGGATTCTTGGCATTATGTTAGAGCTTGCACACTCCATCATAGATTGCAATAGTGTTTTGACTTGAATGGTTGTCATCTCACCAGAAGGGTCTTGCAATATTTGTGACCCTAATGAGGCCATAGTGTTCGTAAAATGATTCGATGATCGAGGGAGTGCCTCGATGTTGTACCATTCAAGTTTTTCTAGGGATTTATCCACAAGGGCTTTGTAGGCCTGCAGAACTGGGCATTTACATTGGAATACCCCTTTTACTTGGTTGAAAATTAATAGTGAATCACCAAAGATTTTCAAGCATTTGATGTTCATGGTGATGGTTGTCTAAATACCTATGAGCAAGGCTTCGTATTTAGCATTGTTATTGGTGCACGAGAAATCAAGTTTAAATGATAGAGGCATTGGAGCCCCTTTTGGTGTGATGAATACAATTCCTGTGCCACCCCCTTGCTCATATTTAGAACCATCTAAGAATAAGGTTATGTCAGCCTGTGACTCAGGCTCATCATAATCTAGCAATTCTGAGACATGGAAGACCCCATCATCGAGTAGCTCTACGGTCAAAGGCTAATCGTCTTTGAGAGGAGCCTCTACTAGTTGATCAGCGATGACTTGAAATTTATGGACTTCTTTCCAATGAATTTGATGTCAAACTTCATCAACAACATGATCCATTTCACCGTGTGGCTACTATGATAAGTATGACTTATCATGTACCACAATGGATTCTCCTTAGACACAACATACATTGTATTGCTCAGCATGTAGTGGCATAGCTTTTTGGTAGCAAATACCACTACTAAGCATAGATTCTCGATGTATGCATAGTTAAGTTCATAACTGAATAGGGTACTGCTAAGATAGTAAGTAGCCTGCTCTTTATGTAGTTCATTTTTCTAGGCTAGAATGGCGCATAGTGCCACCTTAATAGCTGATATGTACAAATAGAATGACACTCCTGGTCTAGGTGGTGCCAATACTAGTGGCGAAGCCAAGTATTATTTAATGTCGTCAAAGGCAGACTAGAACTCGTCATCCCAATGAAATTCTACCCCCTTATGTAATAATTTATTCATGGTTTGACACTTGTCAGATAGCTGCACTATGAAGATCTTGATTGATGCAACCTTTCGCTACAGTCTTCTAAGTTGCTTGATGGTGGTTGGGGGAAGCATTTCAAGGATTGCCTTGACTTTGTTTGGATCTACCTCGATTATTCATTTTCATACTATGAAACCCAAGAGTTTTCTAGATGTGACGTCAAACACGCACTTCTTGGGGTTTAGTCTAACTCTGTGTTCAATGACGCAATCGAGGATCTTGCTTAAGTCATCGAGATGATCTGGGCGCAAAAGAGATTTCGCTAACAAATCATCCATATAGTCTTCCAAAGTTTTATGCATGTGATCATGGAAGATGTATGTCATAGCACATTGGTAGGTAGCACCAACATTTTTAAGGCCAAAGGGCATGACCTTATAACAAAATGTCCTCCAAGGTGTTGTGAATGTCATTTTGAGTTGATCCTTAGGATTGATATGAATCTGGTTGTATCCCGAGAAACCATCCATGATGGAAAGCATTTTGTGGTCTGATGTAGCGTCTACCAATGCGTCAATGCTAGGCAAGGGGAAATCGTCCTTGGGACTCGCTTTGTTTAGATCTCTAAAATCAGTGCATTTGTGAATCCTCCTGTTTGGCTTCTTTATGGATACCATGTTCGATAGCCATGGTGGGTAATCCATGCAGATGACAAACTATGCATCCAACAACTTTTGTAGCTCATCTTTGACCATTAAGGCTACTTTTGGGTGCATCTTACGTAGTTTTTTCTTGACTAGCTTGATTGTCGGATCAAGCATTAGATTATGCATGACTAGTTGCAGGTCTAGCCCTGACATATATTTATAGGACCATGCAAAAACCTCCTTCTTCTCTTTGATAAGTAAAATTTAATCGGCTTGCTCTTCGGGGGATAGACTTACTCCTAGCTTGATGATTTGTAGATTCATTGGATCAGAGTCGATGTCTACGTCAGTCATCTCTTCGACTGACATGTGGGACCCATACTCCAACTGGTGTGGAGTTTGGATTAGGTGGATATCATTTGTTGAATTTAGATCTACGTTTGAAATGTCGAGTTCCTCTTTAGCATGGAAGATATCCTGAGTTGGTCTTGGGGTGAAATGAAGCATATCACCGCAAGGCCAATACTCTGATGGATATGGTGGTGAGTTAGCATGATCCCAATCTATGGCATCTAGGTTTAGATACAATGGTCATGCTGGATCGACTAGATTGTGGATGGGGGCGATTAAGTCAATGGAGATCATGTTGATGAAGTGAATTTGGTCTCCATTACTGCGTGGGTGGTGACTCGGACATCCTTGGTGATTTTTGTGCTCTGGATCTGGCTATGTGGGTATTGGCACAAATGGATCGGCTCTATGTGCAAATAAAAGGATAGGGTCTACCCTTGGCACTGATGGCTCTATAAGGTCTCAAGGAGGAGGGTGCTCTCTGTATGCCTAAAGTGGTGGATGCAACACTTGGTCAAACTGTACCTAGTTTAAATGCCACCTATGCCTTGGCCCCATGTTTAGCTGTTCAAACATGTCATCAATGTCCATGGGGTATTGTTGCTATTGCATATGATTAATATATGCCATTTAAATCTCATATTCATAATCGCTATCAGATATCCATAGGCCTTTGTTGGCTCCAAAAAAAATTGTGGCATGTTCTGCTCGAGCAAGTTAATTTGGTCCCATCGGGGTTGTTTCGCTCTCTATGGGAGGACCTGATTCTCTTAAGGTGGCATTTGCTTGATTGAAGCATTGAAGGGGAACATTGTCATGAAGTTATCCTGATAGTCATCTATGGGCATCACTTGCGAGTGATTGCTATCATAATCAAAAGGGTCCCAAGGCGTTACCTCATACTTTGACTCATCTTCTGAATACCCTTCTTGACCTTGTCTATATCCCTATTGTAGGTGAGTCCTCGAACTTTCTCCTTTCTCGATCGAAGGGAAAGGGTTGTTGAGGTCAACAAGGTTGGTTGTTAGTAATGGGAGATAATCCCCCAATGTGTACGTTGTGCTAGGATTGGCATATGGATCTTGTGCCAACCCATCCTTTTTGTCTATCCCTAGGCATTGCATATTCTCTACCAAGATGTCAAGGGATAGAGGGTGATTGAAGCCTACTCCTGATTTGTCATATGGCATCTGATATCTTGGTTGACAAAGAATGCACACCCCTTGTTCATATCTACCCAATCCATATCCATGCCAATTACATTGGCCAAGGTATTTCAAAGCAAATTCTAGGTTGGACAGATAGTTGACGTTCTCAGCAAAGGGCTCTTTGTCCTCTTCCAATTGCAGTTAAGGTTCAATGTTGTTGTCGAGGCCCCCATATACAAAATTTGTCTAATTTTGTGGGTAGACCAAAGGGACAATAGTGTCGATGGGGAGGCAAGGTCTCCCCATGTCCTTCATGGACTCAAGCGTAGGTGTTGCTATGATGTTCCACACTAGGTACTCCCCCAGGCTCGTATTGGCCATATCAACGGTGATCATTGGTGGTTGAGGGGGAGAATATGAGAGTTATTCTTGAGTCCACTCCATGTCGAGTGAGCTAGGCATCTTGACTTCCATTTGGCTAGGCACCTCTTTGGTAGAGATGGTTGATACTGATGGCGGTGCCTCTTCTAGGGGTTTCTTCCCATTGTCCTTTAGTGTGGCCACCGTAGGTGGCATCGTTAGTGAAGGACAAGACGATGAAGATGGACCCAAATGGGGCTTTGAGGGACTTAACAGTGAGGATGTATGTGGAATCAGACCCTATTTGGACAGATTCAACTGAAAGTCCAAATGTGTCGATGGAAGGGTCAATTGTGGCATCATCTGCACTGCATTGCAATACTTGAAGGGCTCTAAGTCTGCCAAGACCACATGCACTTGGCCTTTGTATGTGTACTTTATGCATTGATGGGCTATCGAAGGGACACACTTCATGTCCCTGATCCAAGGCCATCCTAGTAAAATATTTTAGGCGATCTAAACTTCCAGGATGTGGCACAACGTAGGAATAGTCTTTTGTCCCACTTGGATGGGTAGGACTATTGTGCCAACCGTCGAGCATATCACGTCATTGAATGCTCAAAGAGTATAGGTGGAGGCCACAATGTGAGATGTTGGCAACTTGAGGTGCTTCAATGCTGCTATTGTGATTATATTGTTGGATGAGCCAGTGTCCACCAACACCCTCTTAAATGGAATCCCATTGACCCATGCAATGATGTGCAAGTCACTGATTTTAGTTCATCTTCTCTAAAGGTGATGACTGGTTATGTGCATTGTTTTACATGTCCCACAAATTTGTTGAAAGAGTTTTCTTTGTAGGGCTGTATCTCGATGGATTTTAATATCTCCATTAGAGCCTCTCTATGGGGTGGTGATTGTTGGATGAACTTGTACATGGAGAGCCTAGCCGACGTGGTTCTTAAACTTTGGGTAAGTTTAGTTCGAATCATGGCCACTAGTCTAGGCAGGGGAGGTTGTGTAGGGTGTTGTTGAGGTTATGACATTGATGGAACCTCTCTTGTAGTTGCCATGGGCAAAGCTGTGCTTGGGTACCTCTTATTCTGAGTCACTATGCTTATCATCCCTACATACCCCTGCATGGGTTAGTTCTATATCACCTCATTGACTTGAAGGGTTTTTTCCTATGCATCATGGGCAGGTAGGGGGTCTTTGAAGACCTCCATATGTTTTTTGTTTGGTGCCACGAGATTATCCACTGCTAGTGTCTTGTTGTCTAGTAGGTCTTGCACTAAGATTTTGAACTTCCAACATGCATAAAGGTCATATCCTTTATATCGATGAAATATACAGTACAAGTCTTCCCTATAGCCCTTGGGTTCTGGTGCGTTGGGGTCTACGAGTCGACTTTCTGGTAGGTTTATCAGGTTTTCCATGGACAAGCAGTCAAAAAAGGAGTCTTTAGACTCTGTGAAGGATGTGAATTATCACCTAGGGTGATGCTATTGATTTTGCTCTTGCCTATGATTTTCCTTTTCGTAGGTGTCAAGAGGAACTGCCTGATAATTATCCTTTGGGGGTTGTGTTGCTTGTGTAGGCTTAGGTATTTTTATAGCAACTTGATTGACCGTAATGGGTTTCGGTTGCATTGACCCAATTTTGTCATTCTTGGGCCACTCTCTCTTGCATGGCTTGGCAATCTTGCCATACTTTATCTTGATCTCCTCAATGATTCTGGATTACACCAAGGCTTCCTCAAGAGTGGCATATTGCTGCAGCTGCAATAGCAGAGATATCGACCTTAAACAACTCTTCAAGAACATTTGGGTTAGGTCAGCCATGGGAGGGAGGTAAGGTAGCTTTGAAAGCAATGTTCTCCACCAATTTCCATAGGCCACCATGGTCTCCTCCTCATACTATTTGAGGCTAGCTAGGTCACTTAACGATGCCTTATTCTTGGTATTAAAGGTGAAAATTTTGAGGAACGCATCCACTAGTTGGTCTAGGTTGTTGATGCTATCCTTTGGCAACTGGGTAAACCAATCCGAGGCAAGGCCTATGAATGTGGTTATAAATATTCACAGAAGCAAAGCATCATTTTCCTGAATGCCAAAGCATTTGCTTAGGAATAGTATCACGTACTCTTGGGCATCATCATCCCCTCTAAATATTGCCAATTGAGGTATTTTAAAGTGTTCAGGGTGTGGGGGTGCAGGCACTAAAGGATGCACAAGGTGACTGCGAAGCTGGCATAAAGTGGGCTTTTGGGGCCCAGAAGTTTTGGTCTCCATAGATTCTAAGCGGTCTAGTAGCACTTTGTATGCATCGAAATATTTGATCTCTTCCTCCTTGGTTTGTTCCTGTTATGAATTACGGGAAACTTGAGGCCTATGGAGGGGTAGCCGGATAGCACCCCCCCTACATTGGTAGGGCATTTCAACCCGCTCTTCTTCTTGCTTGAATTACTCATAGGATTCTTGAGGAGTTCTTGGGCGTGACCTATAAACATGGGTGGGTGCCCATGAAGGGTGCCCATCATTGGCTCTAGGTGTGGTCTCTCGCTCAGGTCTAGGAGGTTTTGGAGGCAACATTTGATAAGGTCGTAGAGACCTATCTCACACCAAGAGGTTGTGCCTTTCATACAACTTCGTCCTATGTGTGCGAGGGGTTGGGATCCTCTTAGGAATAATTTTCTAGAGCAACTCATCTGTCTGACGTCGAATGCACTCTTTGCTAAGGTGGTACAGGTGCTCTAAATGTTGTTGATATTGCTCAAGATGCATTATTTGCGCTCGGCAAATGACATTTTTGGCAAATGCCAAATTGATTTGTTCCACCATATTGAGTCTAGGAGGCCTAGATGCCTCCCCTACACATCTATCTTGGTCGTGGTGATCCAAGATCTCTATAGGTCACTTTCCTCTATCAAGGTTAGCGGCATTCACCCGAGGCTTTGGCCTCAGCAGGTGATCCTGATAAATAATAGGTGCGGAAGTGCATTGTTCCTGTGTTGTGTATTTCTCTTAAGAAATGTAGTGGTCTTCCTCATGATACCTTTTGTATATGTGAAAGGGGCAGGAAGAGTTGGCTTGCCTATCTGAAGAGCATTACACTCTGGACTTTGCCTATTGTTTCTAATACTAATAATGGGTAGAGGAGGGATGATGTAATCATGTGGCCCCTCCTTATGGACCCTATGTTGTTCTAGCACTTCATAATATGGTGGCCAATCATAACAAGTGTCTAAGGGAGCTCTCCCATCTATGTTGAGTGCCATGTGTATGGACTCCTCCTGAAAGGGTCTATGTTGCATGGGCATGCCCCTCGAAGGGGTGCCTCTATAATCCTATTCCATAATGGCATGATGTGGACTACTTTGTGGGTCAGGCCGCCAAGGTGGTATGACCAAGTCCTTGGGGCTATAGCGGAGGTGACTTGTGCCCCCTTGTACACTTTCTATAGCTTCTTCCAATGATTGGGCTTGGCTATAGGTGTATACCATGGTGGTGTATCTCTACAAGATATGTAGTTTTTTATCTTATTTACGATTTTCTATGCTACACTAAACATGAAGGGGCCAATCCAAGTAATGATTATCTCATTTATAGATTAAATGCATGCCTTAGATCTGGTTTAGTGTGTTTTGATTTTTGTTTTGAAATCCTTGTAAATAAAATTTTGTTGTATATGCAATATGAGGGCTCTTATATCTCCCAAAATGGTTTTCCCTTCAATATACCACTACCATGATGTTATACCGAACCTCTCAATATACCTGCCCTTATGTGAGGAAACTATTGGTACGTGAGAGCAGTACAGTACATGGAACATAGGCAGTATGAAAGGGAAATCACTCTATATTTGAAACCTACCATAGAAGACTTATCCTCATGCACTGGGAATCACCCCAGCTACACTTGGTCAGGTTTCATCAGGATTTACGTCTAGCAATAGTAGCGATCAGGGTTATGTATTCAAAATTCAAGCCAAGGTGGTGATGAAATCCATCATTGATCTTGATCAAGTGTTGGGGTTTTACGACCAATGCCTTTGATGTTTATATTATCTCAAGGTGCTTGTGGTTATTTTTACTTGTGTAAAGAAATGGAACATGCAGTAACATTTCCTATGCAATCAAAGAAACAGAAAAATCAAAGAAACAAAGATAGAAAATTATAGAGAGTGTTCAGACAACCTACCTCTTCTCTACCCACACCAGATGCCCCTGAGTTTCTGCTCAAAAACTACACAAAGAGCTAATATTATTAGGGTGGGATGAATAGTGAATATTTATTCATCACAGGGTGGGATGAATGCCTTATTCATCCCAGGGTGGCATGAATTCCATTCTGTATGAGCAACAGTCCAACACTTGAAGGATTAACACCTGAAAGCAAAAACACACAATTTTGATCAAAAATTTGATCCCAAAATCAAGGGACATGGTCCCACCATGATAACCATTGAAATCATGAGGATACGGAAGCAAATAGGCATACCGGGTGGAATGCAAAAAAAAGCATGTGAAATGCTAAGTCCTACTAATGAAGAAGGACTAAAGTGCATGAAAAGGGGAAAACAAACGAACTAAAACGAGATATAAAGCAAATATAAAGTGCAGCCCTTTATTTTATTGATTTTTCTTTAATATTAGGTTACAATACATCTCCTTACTTTCCAGGGACTAGGAGCATTAGATATAGTTTTGTTGCACCACAAATGATACGCTCCCCTTTGGGATCTTCCATGTGCGCACATTTGAAATGGGTGGGCCAAACGTCATCACCACTTGCATGAATGTGCCTATAGTTCCTTGCTACCCATCTGGTGTTGATATCCTACATTCAGAGAAACAACAAATGATTAATAGCACCTACGGATGGAGGGAAACGTGCAATCCCCAAGGCCTCCGGTTAATGCATGCATGAAATAATTAAAATGGTAATAAAAACATGTTAGAGTAAGAAGAAATTTGTATAGAATCATGCAAACACCATCATGAACACACTTCAAAAGGAACATTCGAGAAATATGTTGTATATTTCTAATCACTCTGTGGTGGGATGATTAGGACTATCATAAAATGTCAGAAAGAAACCTCCTAAATGTCCCATCCAGAGGCCTCCAAAACACCTAAAAAGTTGGGGTTAGGAAAAATGGGGAATTTTTAGATGACCCAGAAGGTCGGATTTTCCATATTTTTCCCCGGTCACCCTGTATCCAAAAATGCTCCCTATATGTTAGTGCAGGCGAAAAACAATGAAAACACAGTCAAAACTCATCAGAATGTCATGAAATTTGAATGGCAGCATAAATGAATGACATAAAATAAAATACAAAATGAATAGTAAGGAAATCTACTACATATTTCTAATCACTCCGAGTTGGTGCGATTAGGACTACAATAGTGCGAGGGGCACTCGAGGGTAGGACACTCGTAATTTGGGGCTTGGTTTCAACACCAATCCACTTGGGATGGGTCCAAAACCTCCTAGGGGGTTGTCTCAGAAAATTGGGTGGGGTATTATGGCCAAATATTCAGGTCTTGGGTCCAGATTTCTCTTCCAATGTTCACCCAATAACCTCCCTTCCAAAAGAGAGATCAAGGATGTAAGAAGCACAAGTGAAGGGTGAGGATGTAATTCGACAGCACTTCGTTGCTCCAAATGCTCCTGCTCTATTTTTTTTGGGGGTGAGAAGACTCGCCATTTTATAGACCTGAGGGTCTCTTGTGAATGAGCATGCAGAGGTGCCACTTGGCCATCATGCCTTGTCAGGGGAGAGAATATTCCTCCTTGATCAAGGGCTCCATGACACCTTGGAACCTTGCAAAGAGGTAAGTGTGGCCATAAAATGAGTGATAATGTTCTTATCAAATTGAATGGCACCTTGTGAGAAGGAAAGCATGGCCATGATAATTATTAAATGAGTAATAATATTTTTATCCAAATATCATGTTAGTTATCATTTAAGTGGCAATAATATTAGTTAGCTTGTGGAGGCATGGTAACTAAGCACCAAGGATCTACATTAAACAATATATATAGGAGGATATATAGTCATATTAGGGAATCGATATCCCCATTTAAATGATATGGACCTTAAAGGGTAATCCCTACATCATGATTACATGGTCCTATACTAATAAGGGTGTAGTAAATATAGGGGGACCATTTATTTGTGTCTTTATAAATGCATAGGTTTAGTAAGGTGAACCCAAAAAAATATGGGATTTGGTCACTCTTGTTCACTAAGTATCTTTTATAGTGACTTGGAAATAAAATGTAGTGAAGCCTTGCATGCTACAATAAATAAAAGGAAGGGTTCTTCCTTATGATCCCTTATGGTGGGTGTTTTTTTTTTTTAAATGGGCTAGTAGATTTGGGTTGTTATAGTTTGTATAAAAGCTCTAGGTTGTAGGTATTAAGGCTTATAGTAAGTGTTCTTAGGGTAAGCCATGACTTGATGTGCTAATTTTAGTAAGGTACCTTTTGTGAAGGCAAGTGTTACCTTGATCATTATAATATGAGTGATAATACTTCTATAAAAAAGAATGTCACATTGTGAAGATGCAAGCATGACCATGATTATTATAAAATGAGCGATAATATTCTTAGCAAAGAGAATAGCACCTTGTGAATATTTAAGCATGGCCATGAACATTATAAAAGGAGTGATAATATTCTTATCAAAGAGAATTATACCTCACAAAGAGATATGTGTGGCCATGATCATTATCGAATAAGTGGTAGTGTTTTTATTAGAGTGAATGGTACCTTGCAAAGAGGTAAACATGGCCATCATCATTATCAAATGAGTGATAATGTTCTTATCAAATTGAATGGTACCTTACAAGAAGGTAAGCATGGCCATGATAATTATCAAATGAGTAATAATATTTTTATCATAGTGGATAACCTTGATCATATCAAATGAGTGATAATATTATTATCAAATATATAACCATATAGGTAGGCAATAATGGGCATGATCATTATCAAAGTGAATGACACCTTGCGAAGAGGTAAGTATAGCCATGATCATTATCAAATTAGTGATAATATTCATATTGGATATGGAATATTGTAGGTAAACAAGTATTACCATAATATTTGTATGATAATCAATGGTGGGCCTCTTAGATATGGCATCTTATGGCTAGACAATTATGGTAATGACCCTATCAAGAAAATGATATTGGTCTAACTTAGTTCATGGGAGGTGAAACTAATGGATTATAAATACAATTTGGAAGAAATTATGACTTACCTACCTCCTTTTATAAATGGTAAATAACAATTGGTTGATATAAGGGTCTTCCAAGAAGGTAGGGTTAACTACCCAAGAGAAAACTATAGTATATTTCCAAAATAAGACAAGGGGAACAATGGGCCTCAACTAGAAAAAATAAAAAAATAAAAAAATAAAAATAAATTGGGAGAATAGCAAAATCTAGTAGGAATATTGGAAGGACAACATACTTCAATAAGTAAACCAAAGGAATAAATAGGTTCTAGTGAAAGGACATGAAAATATCTCTTTAATAGTTAAGTTATTTCAATATTAGATGGAGCAATAATGAGATAATGAAAATGGTATTGAAAATTCTTTTTCACTAATGAGTCGATGTTAGGACACATAGAGGACTATGTCTAGCCCAAGTGGGGAGGATGTAATACCTTTCCTTGGAAAATATAATTATGGATAGTAAGTTATATGTTGGTGTGTTTATATTATGGCATAGTTGTGTGTTATAATATCTTTTGATAAGATGATTTCATTCTTTTTAGCTTTAAAAATGGTATTTTTGATATATTTGTCAATGTCGAACTAGGTGCTCTCTTTGGTGGGATCATGGAGGTGAATCACTCACAAATATAAATATTTAGGGAAATTATGATAATGAGTTGCTCATAAATAGGTTAGGGTAACATGGAAAAACTACCCTTCATTTATATGCATTACTTTTTGTTTGTTCCATGTTCATGCCATTGGACTAGAAAGTCGCTTATGTAATAAGCCTCCTTAATAGATTGATGAAAGTATTAGACTATTTTAAAAGAAAACACCAACTTAGGGATCAAATAATGGAGTTTAACATGGTTAGCATAAATCTATGTGTGTTTGTGGTATGCATAGATTTTTATTAAGTTTTATCAAGTATTAAATTGGTAACCATGATATTTTCGAATCTTTAAGTTGATAATATTATTGATTTCAAATTATAAATATAATAAAATATTGGCTTTAATGATATAATATTAGAAAAACATTTATTATATGAGTGGAATTACGATTTAAAAATAAAAGTAATTAAATACCATAATAGAATTTATCTCAATAAAAGGTTTATCAGCTTTAATATTGAGTTTGCTTATGGTCAAATGGTAATTTTAATTAATATCCTAAGTTAAAGTAAGCCTATCCTTTACTGTGCATGGGTGATTCTTTAATTACCAATGAAAACAATCGATGGTAAAGATTCGTGGAGATGATTGTTACCATCAATATGCTCAAGATTGTTAATAACCCTTTTTTTTAAGAGGAAATAAATAGGAGGTTTTTGGGGGGTTTTCGAAGGACTTGAAGGAGCACATCTACTTTGGAAAGACAACACGATGGTGAAAGTTTGTTGAGCTAATATCAGGTAGCTCTCTGGTTGAGTTTCTTGTTCAATCGATACCTTAGTTTATTGGTAATTTTTTGATGTATTTTGTTCCTACTAGACTATTTTTTTTGAAGCTTTTGCTTGGGTTTAAGTAACCTATTTATCTTTGTTAAATTGTAGATGCTCTCATTTATTTTTTTGTCACTTTCCAATGCATGTTATATTGTAGCACTTAGGTATTTTTTACTTCTCTTGAGTCAAATATTTGTTTAAACCATGTCAGTGCTTATTGAGGTGTGCAATAGTGGTTGTCTCTTTTTCCTCATAGGCTTTGATTTATTTTATGTTTCTTGTGATAGCTTGGTGTAAGCATTTCAATGACCATCTTGTGTAATATTTACTATGGTTGCCTTATGATACCATATACACATATGCCTTAAGGATAATTATATTGCTACCTTGTGGAGCATACATGGTAATGCCTTCATTCACAAGTTAGTGGTGAGTATACTATCTTTTGGTTGTAATTGGGTCTCATTTTTTAGCTCATTTTGTTTCTATTTCAAGTCACCATTATTTTATGAATGTATTTGGATATTATTATTATTATTGTGGTTTAATTAAGTGCTTTGCTAAATTTTTATTAATGTTTATTGATGGATTTTGTTTTTGATAAATAATATATGTTATATTACTGGTAGGGTTTTAAAGGATCCCTTAACCTATTTACAAAAACAACCAAAATGGCAATGTCATGGTAATAGATACGCTTAGATACTATAGCAGAGTATGTACTAACATTAGTAGAATATGAGGATGCAACCTCAGACTGTAGCAGAGTATGTACTAACATAAGCAAAATATGAGGACGCAGCCTCAAACTTGGATTTCCACACATTATAGGAATAACTAAAAAAGGAGGACCTTGTTTGGACTTGAGGATATTACCAGAATAGATAACAACTTTAGACAAAAATGTGACAAGTTGCAAGCATACTACCACGCAGGAAAAGACATGAAAACAAAAACTAATAAATGTCGAACCAAACTAGGTAATCATAGGAACAACAAAATAAGGAATGAGGAAATTATTCCTCAGCTGAGGTCTTCTCCTCTTCCTTGGTATCATCCTTCTCAGTGTCCTCATGCTTGTCATCCTTGGGTTTGGTATTCACTGTGACATTTTCCACTTCAAAGCCTTCATCCACTTCTTGATTAGGTTGGCCACCGTAGAATAGCATCTAAAGTCCTTCTCTGATGTCCAATATGTAATTCATCATTACCATGGTGGAGGAGATGATGATGTCCTTCAGCTATTTGTTTTTGTCTCGTAGTTCTTCCTCATCATTTAAAATATCTATGACACTACCGCTAGTGTCCATGTTTTGGAGCCTGGAAAACTTTCTCACTGGTTCTTCGGCATTGTCAAAACTGATACTTTTCCTTACCCTTAATTTTAAAATATTTTACATAGCCTTTTTCTTTCTCTTAGCAAGGGGAAGTTTGGCCATGGGGGATTTAGTAGAGCTGGCCATGATAGGATTAGGCTTAGGGTTGTTGGCTAGGATATAGGTATAGATGACTTTGAACAAACCCTGATGTTGGGGGAGGTCATGGTTTTTCTTGTCCTTGCAGTTGGGAATGGCATGGTTCATGGAGTTAAGGAGGAACAAGGGAATGTTGAGGGTGTTTATTTCCTTGAAATGATTAACGAAATCTAGGTGATAAATTTTGAATGCTTTGTTAGGGTTGTCTACTGTAATAAACTCCATGATTAGTTTCATTACAGAATCCCATGGAGAATTGAAGTCACTTCTAAAAAGGTTGGGGCTCTTGGATTTTTTGAGGATTTTGTCATTCCCTTGAAATTCTGCTAATTCAACCTCCCAATTATGTTTGTGGTGGTGAATGGAATGACCTCCGGTTCTAGCCAGTAATAGTCGCTAAAATGTGGACATCTACAATGAAGTTTCTACAACATATAGAGACAACCTCATTATCCTAGGTCTCAAGGAAGGCAATGGTGATGTCGGGGTCATTTCCAGAGAACATAAGGAAGAAAGGCAAAAATTGTCTATCTTGGAGGACCTTTTTTGCAATATCATCATAGACGAGGTAATTGGGCTCGACGAAATCTCTAGACATGGTGGGGGAAGGGAAGTGGTTAGTAAGACACAGACAGGGATAGAAATATTGGGGGGCCACAAGCGGGTGAAGGGTAAAGTGACAAGGTTTAAAATGATATGGGGGGGGGAACGAGGTGAAACTTAGCCAAACCTAGCTTGGAAGGGGAAGAACAGGCCTAGATGCTAGTGAGAGGTGGATCATGACAAGTAGGTAAATCACACGAATGACAAGTAAACCGCCTCATGCATAGACATGAATCAAGGCAAAATGTGGGCTTAGAAAACTTACCACTGACAAGAAAAAACATCAAGAAAGTTGAAGGAGGACCAGTAAATAAAGGCACACATACCAATCTAGTAGAAGTGGGGTACTTTGAGGAGTGCAAATACAACCTGTCTTGACCGTTAGCCAAGGTATAGATCATATTGTTTTGCCACATCATGCCACTGAGAGTGTGGGAACTACCATCATAATGGGTATTTGTAGTGGATCGGTAGATGGAGATGTTAGCACCATAGGAGGTGTGGTCCTGGCTCTAGATTTTGTGCAAATTATTCAATCAAAATGTATATTTTGTCATCTTCCTGCTATCCATGTTGGAAATCGCAACTCAGGACCTACAAAGGTTGAAACAACAATACCAGAAGTTGAGAATTAAATTAGTGTGTATTCCAAATAAAGAGGCCTAAAGGGGGATTGCAAGGGGGATTGATGGATTTAGTTATAAAAGCATATTTGTGATTTTATTATTTGTTCTATGCTTTAATATTTCTTAGTTGTGGTAAACATAGTTAAAATTAAAGAAATATTTATGTTAGTTTAAGTTCTTTAATATTTATTAGTTGTGGTAAAGAAATTTAAATTTAAAGAAAGCTTTATGTTAGATTAAGTGATTTATTTATTTTTAGTTGTGGTAAATAAAGTTAAAGTTAAAGAAAGCTTTATGTTAGATTAAGTTCTTTAATATTTCTTAGTTGTGGTAAAGAAAGTTAAAGTTATAGAAAGTTGTATGTTAGCTTAAGTACTTTAATGTTCCTTAGTTATGGTAAAGGAAGTTAAATTTAAAGAAATATTTATGTTAGATTAAGTGCTTTAATATTTCTTAGTTGTGGTAAGGAAGATAAAGTTAAAGAATGCTTTATGTTAGATTAAATGCTTTAATATTGTTTAGTTGTGGTAAAAAAGTTAAAGTTAAAAAAAGGTTTATGTTAGAATAAGTAGCTTTAATATTTTTTTTGTTGTTGTATATAAAGTTAAGTTAAAACATGTTGGTTTTGAATAGAAACTATTATAATTATTCATGAGATCTATGTAGATTAAGGAATAAGTATAAAGAGAAGTATGGGATTCTCTTGTAATACTTTTGAATTTTGATTATGGTTTTGAAATAGCGATGACTGTAATGATTGCTAAGATCTATGTGGATTAAGGGATCATTATAAAGAGAAGTATGGGATTATATTGCAATGTTTTTGAATTTTTATTATGGTTTTGAGAGCTAAATTAATGTAATGAGTTTTGAGACTCTTGAGAGTTAGGGGATCACTATAAAGAGGAGTATGGGATTCTCTTGTATTTTTTGAATATTTTATTTTAGTTTTGAAAGAGAAACTAATACAATGATCTTTGTGGATTGAGAATAAATTGATTATTATTTGAGTTTGGTTTTGAAATATAAACTATTATTGATTTTTGATACTTGCGATAGTTAAGCAATCAATGGATTAATGCATATTTGTTTTGAAAGAGAAACTGCTAAATAATTTTTAAGACTTGTGATAGTTAAGGAATAAATGGACCAATGCATGTTGGTTTTGAAATAGAAACTATTATAATTATTATTGAGATCTATGTAGATTAAAGGATCATTATAAAGAGAAGTATAATATTATCTTGTATTGATGTTGAATGTTTGATGTTGAATTGAAAATAGAAATTATTATAATGATTCCTAATACTTTTATGGTTTAAGATATCATTATAAAAAATAAAGATGGATTCTCTTCTTATAGCTTGCTTTTTTATGTGTATGGTTGTTTGCATAGTAGAGCATGGCATGTTTTAAGTTGCATTACATGAATAATTTGTTCTGAACCCTAAGTATACGTCATAAATTTATGTGTGGTATATCCATCATGAATAGGCTTGGTAGCTTATGTTTAGTTCGAGTATCAATTGTAATAGCTTCATAGATCTTCAGATATTTAGAAGTTGTGGAAATTAAAGGCTTTGTATTAATTGAGTGTATCAATAAGATTTTATACTTAATTATTATACAAATTTAAATCTTATGTTCTTTAATGATAACTTAGGTTTTTATACTTTATGTTATTTTGAATAAACTCTTGGGATAGTTATTGTTGAGTTTTTTCAATTGCAAAAAATGCATATTATGTTAGTGATATAGATTATTGTTTCTATGCATTTTTGTTGGTAGAAAATAGTTGAATCAATCTATTGATTTATGCATAGTTGAATTAAAGTTAAGAGGAATATTTGTTACACATTTCAAATTTAATGGATTATGTACTACTTGTTGTTATGCTAAGTGCATTTTTTAAATTAATGGTAAATGTTGTAATGGTTATCTATCCTTTGGGTGGGTAGGATCTCCATATTGTAAACCATAAAATTTAATCATGGAAGGAGTTGCAAGAATGCAGTAACTAGGTGAATATGAGTCCTAGGAGTTGCAAGAATGTAATAAATATGATCTCATGACCTGTAAGGAGTTGTGTGTATACAATAGATATAGTACTTGTGAGTAGTTGCATGATTGATACGAACCTTGTTTTATTGGCCAAATCTAGCTCCAAGAACCATCATAGGCTATGGGATAGAGCATGTATTTCTCTTCAAAGAGGTATATCACTAACCATAGGTGAACTAGGTGAGGACTAGAAGGACCTATACTCCTTTACTAGGTATGGGCTTCATATCCATACTTTAGTGGATTTACATAATTGTATTTTCATTGTCGATTGTCTAGATACGAGTATACAGGTGAATTTTGTTTAAAAAAATAATATCATCCAACAAATGAGAAACACGTGACAAAATATCTCTATGCAACAAATGAATCAAAACACATAAAACTATTTTAGGGAACACACATAAATATTTAAAATAGATAAACACTTGTACTGTTGTATATTTCTATTCTTGTGTGTTGCATAATTAAAATTTGCAAAGGATATAATAATGTAGGCTTTAGTATGAAGTAGTTATGGTGTGCACCCACAACGAAGCCCATTCAAGGGCTAACGTTGTAGAGAGCAGGCAAGGAGACACAAATTTTCCCTAATTTAGCCTTGAGGATATTTTCATACCTCCTTGGTGGCATCCTATTTTCCCAAGTCCTAGAATATCAAGTCAAGAACCTCATCTAAAATGGACCCCTACTCGGGAAAACCCTATAGTTTTTGGTCCTAATAAGGTAATCTACTTCCCAAAAATAGACACTTCACATGCCTTCTTTTGAAGAACACAAGCTTATACTGAGAGGGGGGGTGAACAGTATAAGACTTCTTTTTAATTTATCTATCAAAATAGCTTTCAAACCATTAACATGCAGAATAAGATAGCAGTAATAACAGCAGTAAAACAGTGCATAAGAAGCAATCCACAATGAGACACAACAATTTACGTGGTTCACCCAAGGTGGGCTACTCCACGGATAAAACTTTTCCTCTAAAAGTTATATCAAAACCTCTGGGAATCCTTCCCGATTACAATGTTTATGAGCCTCAGCTCAAAGGAGACACCTTCCCCTAAATCTGCTTTGCTAGTGATCCTCTAGAAGACCTCTATCTCTTTTGCCCTTAGCAAGTGGAACTCTTTCCACAGAAGACACCTGTCTTCCCTGCTCTAGCTGGAGATCTCTGTCCTCAACTCTGTCACAACAAACTGGTCCTCTTTTTTGCACCAAAACACAGTCCTTCGGTCTGGCACAATTCTGTCCTCTTCCTCTATTCTTTTATGCACTTGATTGGAGAACAACTTTACACTGTCTGCACAACTACAGCAGCACAGTCTTCTTAAATTACAACCGCACTATCTTCTCAACTTCTGTGCAACCACAGTAATGCAATCTTCGCAAACACTGCAACATTCAAATGTACAACAACTTATGCGCTTATGTGTAACCACAACATCTCACTCTTTTCGCATAGTTTTCAACAGCACATTCTTCGTGCATACAACAGCATAGACTTCGACACTTATCAGATTCAACGAAATGCACTCTAATGCTACAGTCAAACTTCGCTCTCTGCTTTTTCGATGATCGAACCTCACTTGTCGCACTAACTCTGTGGATGCCTCACTTCGAATGCACACCATGATCGATACTCAAATTTCTCAAACAGTCCTCCTTTTATATTCACAATCTCAAGATGAAATCTTGTTCTATAGTTGGCTGTTCAACCTTCTAACACGTCGGCTGTAAAACTTTATACTTCGTCGGCCAAGGTTAACTTTTTGGCTTCAACCACCTCTGCTGTTCTATGGCTTTTCTCGTGCGACACTCAAACATGTCACGATATCGCTACGCCTTTGTCTGCCATACACCTTCTTTGGTTTGTTGTCACGAAATCATGACACTACAGCCTTTGCTGACGTCATCATGAATCTTGTCACGAAATCATGACGCTCTAGACTTCACTGCCTTCTTCTCCGTTGCTGTCATGAAATCATGACACTACAGCCTTTGCTGACATCATCATGAATCTTGTCATGAAATCATGACGCTCTAGACTTCACTGCCTTCTTCTCCGTTGTTGTCATGAAATCATGACACTACAGCCTTTGCTGACGTCATCATGAATCTTGTCACAAAATCGTGATGCTCTAGACTTCACTGCCTTCTTCTCCATTGCTGTCATGAAATCGTGACACCTTTGCCTCTTGCTGACGTCATCATGATTCTTGTCATGAAATCACGACGCTCTAGACTTCAAAGCCTTCTTCTCTGCTACTGTCACGAAATCGTGACACCTTTGCCTCTTGCTGACGTCATCATGCAACTCTGTCATGAAATCATGACACCTCTTGCTCCTTCATCCTTTTCTTGGTTTGCACTAGCAAAAATGAAACATGTCACGAAATCATGACGCTTTCACTGCCTTAAGCTCTTTCTTGTCAACTGCTCGTGAAACTGGAACATGTCATGAAATCGCGACGCTTTTGCCAAATGCAAGCTGCCAACTCAACCTGTCGTGAAATCGTGACACTTTCTGCATCCGTACAACTTCTTCAAAACTTGTCATGAAATCATGACGCTTTTGCCAACTGCAAGCTGCCAACTCAACCTGTCGTGAAATCGTGACACTTTTTGCATCCGTACAACTTCTTCGAAACTTGTCACGAAATCGTGATAGTTTTGCCCGTTCTGCCTCTACCTTCCTGCATGTCATGAAATCGTGACACTTTTGCCTGCTTTGCTTCTGCCTTCTTGCATGTCACGAAATCGTGACACTTTTGCCCGCTTTGCCTCTGCCTTCCTGCATGTCACGAAATCATGATAGTTTTGGCCAAACTTTCTCTCTCCTCAAACATGTCGCGAAATCGCGACAGTTTTTCCAGCAGCCTGCAAACTTTTTCTAACTTATCTTTTTCTGGATTTTTGGCAACTGGGCTACTTGATTTTCTTGGAGACTTACTGACCAGCTGAAACCTTCATCAAAACACATCCTTAGACATAGAAACAAATTGCTCCAAGAACTCCTTGACATCAAAAACAACATCTACCAATAGCTCCTTGACATCAATGACAACAACTAAACTTAGGCAAAGGCAATGTACTCAAGGTACCCAAAATTGCCAACAATCTCCCCCTTTGTCATTGATGGCAACCCTTAACTAAAACACATCTTTCAAGAGCCAAAACTGAAATCAATCTCTTCAAGTCGTGCTCCCCCTGACTTGAAGCTTTCCTCTTCTCTTGAAAACTCTCCCCCTTACTTAAATCTCTCCCCCTTTGTCATCAATGGCAAAGGGTCACCTTTGGGGCTTGAGACTAAGAATGAGCCTCTTAGCTTAGTCCCTCCCCCACCTCTTGATGAGGTGATTTAAAACAGGGTTGGGAGTGACACTCCCATTAAACACTCATCATCATTAGTGTCTAAGATTTCTTTGTCGGGCCTTCTCTTGAATTCTTTTCTTGTATTTATGTTCCTGTCACTGTTCTGATCCTCGGACCTATTAATACTACTGTTCCTATTTCTATTATCTTTTCTGTTCTTATCCATACCTTGATTCTTGGACTTGTTCATATCACTTTTCCTATTTTTGTTATCATTCCTATTTTTATCCATGCCTTGATCCTTGGACTTGTTCATGCTGCTATTTCTATTCCTGTATCTCAGAAGATCAGCTCTACACTGTCTAGCTAGGTGACCTTCATTGTTGCATTTATAGCAGGTAACAATATTAGTCATGGCTGTTCTTTGAATTCGCCTATTCTGACTAACCCAGTTCCTATTATTTGCCTTGCAAAAAATTGCCTTGTGCCCGAATTGTTGACAAGAGTAGCAATACCCTTGAAAGAAATTACGTCTCCTAAAACTGTCATTTACTCTCTTTATTTGAGTCATGCAATGTACAGCCATGTGACCAAATCTATGACACGCATAACATCTATCGTGAAATTTACTTTTATTCGACTTCATGGGTCCCAAAAACTTCTTCTTCTCAGTCTGAATATCATTTTCTGTTTCTGCGTATTCATCACTTACGGACTCATGATCTGAAGTACTTTCTTCAACAGGACTCTCTTTCTTTTGAAATCTCTTGCTAGATTCCCCAACCTGTTCCTTGTGAGGCTTAACAAAACCGAGACCTGATTTATCTGTTGGTTTTCTTTGTCCTTCGATGAGAAATTTAACCTTCTTGGAACTATCCTAAAATCTGTAGAGCTTATCCTTGTACTCTTTATTTTCTTCTTTCAAAGAAGCCATTTCTTGTTCTAACTCACTATACTCCAGAATTTTAGAATCTAACTCATTCTTGAGTTCTTGTGACTTAGCCATAGATACTTCAAGATTTTCTACAAGTTCATCTATCTCCATACAGCATTCATCTAACTTAATCTTGAGTCTATCATTCTTCTTTCTTTCCTTTTTCAAAACACTAAGAGCATTATTGAGTTCGCATTCAAGATCCTCTATTTGATGGTACTTTGAATCATCACAACCTTTTTCAGATTTCTTATCACTAGAGGTGCTACCTTTTTCAAAAACCATACATGCATCTTCATTGGGGTTTTCTGAAACATCCTCATACATACTAGCAGCCAGATCATTATTTCTGCAATCATCCTCAAGGTGCCCAAAATTTCCACATCTAAAACATTTCATGATAATGAAATTATGTTTCGGTTCTTCCCCTTTTTTCGAAATGAACAACATCTCATTTTCATCATCACTAGAAGAACTGTCACTTTCACTGCTAGAACACTTACTTGCTTTGTCTAAGTAGAAGCTCTTTTTATTCTTGTGAGAATGCCTCTTTCCATGATTGTTGTACTCATATTTGCTTTTCTGGTGATTGCTGTACTCATTTTTGCTCTTTCTGAAATACCTGTGCTTTTCAGAATCCTTGCTTTTAACATCCTGTATATCTTCATCACTTTCATCTTTAGAGACAGTACAGTCAGTAGCATAATGACCAAATTTCCCACAGTTAAAGCATCTTATATTTTTCTTGCTTTTGTGCTTTCTGGAAAACTTGCCTTTCCTGCTGTAATATGCCTCTTCCTCACTAGAAGACTCATCACTTTCTTGAATCTGTTTGCCCTTCGATTTCTTGATAGCTTTGAAAGTTGCCTCTTTCTTTACATCAACTTTTACTTGAGTTCTCGGCTCAAATGTTGCAAGAATACTATGGAGCTCATCCTTTTTCAATTTATCTAAATCTTTAGCTTCCTCAATAGCAGAAATATTTTCACTAAATCTATTAGGAAGGGATCTTAAAATCTTATCACACACATCATTTTCAGCAAGTTCAAGACCTAAGTCTTTCATAGAATTAACAACTTCATCCATCCGGAGCATGTAGTCACTAATATTTTCATCATCATTCATCTTGAGTTGTTCAAACATACCTTTAAAATGTCTCAACTTGGCCTTTCGAACATTCGCATCACCAGTATGAACAACCTGCAATTGTTTCCACATTTCACTAGTTGTCTTGCAGTGAATAACTTTAGTGAGATCTGCCTTTTGTAAACCCTTCAAGATTGCATTCATGGCTTTTGAATTGCTGTGATGTAGAAGCTCTGTCTTCTTTAGTGTAAGGACCATTTGCAGGAATGGTATACCCATCTTCAACAACTTCCCATACCTCATTACCGAGTGCCATTAGATAGACTTTCATTCTTGCACTCCACAGACCAAAATCTGATCCGTCAAGAATAGGTGCTGCATTGCCACTCGAGTAGTCCATTGTGTTCTTTGTAAACTTTTCCTTCAAGCTGTTAAACTTTTCGAAGGCACTGGCTCTGATACCAATTGAAGAACACAAGCTTATACTGAGAGGGGGGGTGAACAGTATAAGACTTCTTTTTAATTTATCTATCAAAACAGCTTTCAAACCATTAACATGCAGAATAAGATAGCAGTAATAACAGCAGTAAAACAATGCATAAGAAGCAATCCACAATGAGACACAGCAATTTACGTGGTTCACCCAAGGTGGGCTACTCCACGGATAAAACTTTTCCTCTAAAAGTTATATCAAAACCTCTGGGAATCCTTCCCGATTACAATGTTTATGAGCCTCAGCTCAAAGGAGACACCTTCCCCTAAATCTGCTTTGCTAGTGATCCTCTAGAAGACCTCTATCTCTTTTGCCCTTAGCAAGTGGAACTCTTTCCATAGAAGACACCTGTCTTCCCTGCTCTGGCTGGAGATCTCTGTCCTCAACTCTGTCACAGCAAACTGGTCCTCTTTTTTGCACCAAAACACAGTCCTTCGGTCTGGCACAATTCTGTCCTCTTCCTCTGTTCTTTTCTGCACTTGATTGGAGAACAACTTTACACTGTCTGCACAACTACAGCAGCACAGTCTTCTTAAATTACAACCGCACTATCTTCTCAACTTCTGCGCAACCACAGTAATGCAATCTTCGCAAACACTGCAGCATTCAAATGTACAACAACTTATGCGCTTATGTGTAACCACAATAGCTCACTCTTTTTGCATAGTTTTCAACAGCACATTCTTCGTGCATACAACAGCACAGACTTCGACACTTATCAGATTCAGCGAAATGCACTCTAATGCTGCAGTCAAACTTTGCTCTCTGCTTTTTCGATGATCGAACCTCACTTGTCGCACTAACTCTGTGGATGCCTCACTTCGAATGCACACCATGATCGATACTCAAATTGCTCAAACAGTCCTCCTTTTATATTCACAATCTCAAGATGAAATCTTGTTCTATAGTTGGCTGTTCAACCTTCTAACACGTCGGCTGTAAAACTTTATACTTCGTCGGCCAAGGTTAACTTCGTCGGCTTCAACTGCCTCTGTTGTTCTGTGGCTTTTCTCGTGTGACACTCAAACATGTCACGATATCGCTACGCCTTTGTCTACCGTACACCTTCTTTGGTTTGTTGTCACGAAATCGTGACACTGCAGCCTTTGCTGACGTCATCATGAATCTTGTCACGAAATCACGACGCTCTAGACTTCACTGCCTTCTTCTCCATTGCTGTCATGAAATCGTGACACTACAGCCTTTGCTGACGTCATCATGAATCTTGTCACGAAATCGCGATGCTCTAGACTTCACTGCCTTCTTCTCCGTTGCTGTCACAAAATCATGACACTACAGCCTTTGCTGACGTCATCATGAATCTTGTCACGAAATCATGATGCTCTAGACTTCACTGCCTTCTTCTCCGTTGCTGTCACGAAATCGCGACACCTTTGCCTCTTGCTGACGTCATCATGATTCTTGTCGTGAAATCATGACGCTCTGGACTTCAAAGCCTTCTTCTCCGCTACTGTCATGAAATCGCGACACCTTTGCCTCTTGCTGACGTCATCATGCAACTCTGTCACAAAATCGTGACACCTCTTGCTCCTTCATCCTTTTCTTGGTTTGCACTAGCGAAAATGAAACATGTCACGAAATCACGACGCTTTCGCTGCCTTAAGCTCTTTCTTGTCAACTGCTCGTGAAACTGGAACATGTCACGAAATCGCGACGCTTTTGCCAAATGCAAGCTACCAACTCAACCTGTCGTGAAATCGTGACACTTTCTGCATCCGTACAACTTCTTCGAAACTTGTCACGAAATCGTGACGCTTTTGCCAACTGCAAGCTGCCAACTCAACCTATCGCGAAATCGTGACACTTTCTGCATCCGTACAACTTCTTCGAAACTTGTCACGAAATCATGACAGTTTTTCCCGTTCTGCCTCTGCCTTCCTGCATGTCGTGAAATCGTGACACTTTTGCCTGCTTTGCTTCTGCCTTCCTGCATGTCGTGAAATCGTGACACTTTTGCCTGCTTTGCCTCTGCCTTCCTGCATGTCGCGAAATCGTGACAGTTTTGGCCAAACTTTCTCTCTCCTCAAACATGTCGCGAAATCACGACAGTTTTTCCAGCAGCCTGCAAACTTTTTCTAACTTATCTTTTTTTGGATTTTTGGCAACTGGGCTACTCTGATTTTCTTGGAGACTTACGGACCAGCTGAAACCTTCATCAAAACACATCCTTAGACATAAAAACAAATTGCTCCAAGAACTCCTTGACATCAAAAACAACATCTACCAATAGCTCCTTGACATCAATGACAACAACTAAACTTAGGCAAAGGCAATGTACTCAAGGTACCCAAAATTGCCAACATCTTTCTAGAATGATAATTATACATTGAGGCACAAATATATAGAGCAATACCACATATTCACATGAATTCTAGGTCTACCATACCCACATATGCATAAGATTAATAGGACACACAATGGGCAGGGCCAAGTGATTAAAATACACCTTTAAACTGCCCTAATAGGTTACATCGACCTAATTACCAAGATGAGTATGATACTCATAACTCGGGATGATAAATATTAGCCATTTCCTTCCTCATCAATGAAGGGAAGCATGAGGAAAATTTTTATTATCCTTAGGTCCATTATGCCATGCAAGCTTGATGTACCTCTATGCCATCTGAGTACAAAGAATGCTTGTCTAGGACTAAACCTCAAGTGAACACAACTTTCCTCGATCGATGGAAACTCGTAGTTGATATTTTAGACCATCCTAAATGAGATAGGCCCTAGGGTGATACTACTAGGTATCATAGGCCCTACACTATATAACATATAAAAAAAAGTGATCAAGAGATATGTTGAGTGCAAAGCATAATTCAATCAGATTTAGTAGGATACAAAATACTTGTACTCCCAACATCAATTAGAAAAGAAAATAAATGAGCAGCAAACCAATGAGATATTTTAAAAGATCTTACATGATAGGGTCCCTACCCTAAGTACTCATAAATAGGGGGTTCATCAGAGGTAACCTACTTTGAATCAAGATAAGCCTCCTAGGCATAACCAAATTTTGCCTCCTCTATATCCTAGGCCTAATTAGGACTTACCTACTAGGCCAAACATAGATCACCTTCCATAGACACTTACTCCTTGTAGGAAAATTCAAGAGATACCTTATAGGGCCTACACTGATCTTGAACCAGGACATGAATATCCTAGAGTGCCTTATGGAGGTAGGGTGGATGATATTTAACCACCATATAATAGGTTTCATATTCCTTGCCCTCCCTTGCAGGGTCAAAGCAAATAAGAGGAGATCAAATCCTCTAATGCGTATAAAGCATTGCTAGAATACATGGAATCTATAGAGAACAAGAAATTTTGCTCTAGGCCTCAGAATCCCACTTTACACTACCTTCATAGTCAACCATTTCACCCATAAGTACTTTCCCCTCGCTATCTAAAGCATTTCAAAATACCCAAGCTAGATAAATTTAAAGGAGATCAATATGCGTAGGAGCATGTCACCAAATTTTTGAACCAATGCTTCAGCATAAAGGATTATTATGCTTTACCTTTGAGGAAATTCCTACTTACCCTCTCTAGCCCAACCATAAAATTATACAATCAACTCCCAAATTACAATATCTACAACTTTAAACAATTTTTAGATGCACTCTTGGAACACTTCATCTTTAACACAAAGAAAAAGGTGATGTTGACTGGCCTCATAAGGTTGAATAAGTATGATGATGAGTCAAACATAGAGTATGGAAAAATGTGGTGAATGCTTCTTGTTAGGCTACCATACCTACTCCCCATGTTTGAGTTGAATCGCCTATTTTCTAAGAGTTATCCGAAGCCAATTTTCTTGTTGCTACAACTCCAACAGTATCCATCTCTTGAAGATGATCAAACTCAAGCTGGAACAATCAAAGACATTAAAATTCAAGAGGGGGAAATTACAAAACCCTACAATAAGGAATGGACTAATAAAACCAAGAACAATCCAGTAAAACCAAAGCCCACAATAGTCAACCAAGTTGCTATTAGTATTCTAGGGCCTGTGTAACCAACGCTACCTCAAAATCCTAAATATCAGGCCACACCTAGAAACTACAACAATAAAATCAAATAAATCAAGGGAAAAACCAGAAACATCATCCTAAATGATAATTTATACCCATTACTAAGTCCATGGATTCTCTATTTGAGTGCCTCTATGCAACCAAGGCAATTAATCTACCTAAAAGTTGACCTATAGATCTAAACACACCAAAGCCCCCAAGATATTGTGAAGACCTATACTACAAGTACCATAGGTAGAATAGGTATGATGTGCTTCAAGTTCAAACACCTAATACAGAACATGATTGATAGGAATGATCTTCAATTCGATAACCCTATTGTAATAAACAATCAACAAATGCGTGTTTTTAAAGGCCCATTGTACACTCATGAGGAGAAGACAAAGCTAACACAATAAGTGAATGAGGTTTGTTTCAATCCCCCTAAATAAGGTTTCATTGGAATGATCAGCATCATGACAGGGAATAAGCATTACCCAAGTCAAGTCACACCACCTTTGGATTCAAGTGATATTTCTTCAATATCACTATCTTCACGACATCTAGTGTAAAACCTTCCACCTCATATTGTGGTCACAATAAAGAGTAATATTTCTTAGGGATTGTGGAAAATATTAGCTTGGCTCTCTATATATGAGATTATTCAATAATCTCCACCTCATTTAGGATCTCTCGTAGAGATCCTCAATTTGATTTAACTATAACCCCAAGAGTCTAACTCCTTTACCAATTTTTTGGGGTATGTTCAACAATGCACAAAACTAGTAATCACCTTTCATGAGCATGAACTCAATCTAGTAATGAATGACATGGTGGATCCTCCCCTACACATCATTACATGTGTGAATGGAACACCTTACAAGAGAGTTATAATTGATATTGGTTCCTCCGTCACTATCATCACCACGACTACTATCAAACATCTAGGTATTTCAACATCCCATATTATTGCATCCACATATACCCTATGAGTATTTAACAATACTTTATGCTCAATGGTTGGTACTATATTATTACCTATTCAAGTGGGATAAAATACCATACCAATATTGTGTCACATATTGGAGGGTGAAATGGCCTACAATATCTTGATAGGTAGACCTTGGATTAGGAACATGAAGTGCATGCCTTACATGGCTCACCAATGTTTTAAGTACCCTTATGAACGATAAGTACATTTTTTCTTTGCAGATCTTGAGCCCTTCAAATTATACAATTTGGTGCAACAATTCCTTGATTCAACCCTACCACAAAATCATCTAGACTTCTAGATGAATACATATAGCCAAGGTCTAACTCCTTCACAACCACCTTCCATTAATACATCATCATATTCTTCCATACCATCCTTGATATCGACACTTCTAGATATGACTTCGTTATCATCAAATCCTCTACAAAGGAACATGGGGAAGAGGCCCATTGACAAGATTCATCCAACCATCTCTACCATTTCCATGGAAGAGATTCCTCATCCAAAATATGAGGAACCGCCTCAATAGGTAAACATTGGGTCATCCCAAGCCTCACTTTCATCTCATTCATCTTCACAAACACAAGTCACAGTCCATCTAGTAGCCATTGTCTTAGGAGAATACTTGGTACAAAATATCACAACTACTCCTATCATTAAGATAGTGTAAAACATGGGTCAACCTCATCTTCCCATAAGTTTCATCATACCTCTAGGCTTACCTCCAAATAAAATGAATTTAATTTATGTGGGTATTGACTTTGGCATAGATCCATATCAGTATTCATAAGAGGATGAAGAACATTTTCTTAGGACATTAATTACATGTCTAATCCTAACTTTACCATGAGATATCTCCACCTTTGCAATTTGCATGGCTATGGTTTGGGATTGTATGAATAAGGTACTCACATTCCTTATCATACAAAATATCAAATGTCGTGTGATAAGTCTGGTTTAGGATACAACAAGCCTGTACTTCTTGATGTCCTCATTGATAGTTTAGAGTGCTTGAGTCTATACTATAGGAATAATCTTGTGTATGATCACTACACCAATCCTAATAATATCCACTCTTTGGGGGACCATTTCCCCATAGCTATGATATATCAAGAGATATCTCATGACTTCACCTAATCCTATAAAGTAGGTGACATTTTACATACTCTTCCATATGATAGTGAGGAAGAAGATTAAGGTCCCCTATGAATGAACAGCTAATGATGAGTTAGATGATGGAGTAGCACCTACTAAATATTCTAGTTTATATGGGGAATACATGCAAATAATCTCTTTGGATGATGAATATGAGTTATATCTATGTGTTTTTCCATTACTGCATATCATCTAGCAATAACTTCTATCCTTAAAAGAGCAAGCTCACCCACTTTCGCATCAACTACCTTTGATCATTTTGCTTCTACCGCAACCACCTCCATAAGTCTTGTGAAAACCTATTGTTAGTAGATCACATCAACCACCCAGTAAAGATCATATGTCCATCAACATGATTTCCATAGATCTTTTTGTACCCCTGCATGATCCAAATAACCCATCAAATCTACTACACCTTGAATTGGAGGGAATCAACTTTGTTCAGGGAGATTATCCAACCTATTCTTGTAAGTATTGGCCTTGTGATGAAATGTTATAGCTATTTTATTTTTTCCCAAGGTCTACTCAAGATGTCTTTTATCTAATTTTGAGCCAAAATTTTCAATCAATGATATAAAACTAGTTGATGACATTCATTTGATCCCTACTCCACACCGGTTTGAAGAGCAATATCATATGGTCAGTTGAGTCAAAAATTGATAGTGGTATCAGCATAGATCCTAAAAATATTTTTGCTCATTGAGCAATCCAATTTCACAACTCTTCTCAAAGAGATGAAGAAATATTTTGTGTGGTCATACAAAGACATTCCATGGATAGATCCAAATATTGTAACACATAATATTATGCTTGAACCAAATGCAAAACCAATCAAGCATAAACTACACAAAATGCATCCAATAAAATTCTTAATGGTGAAATATGAGTTGCAAAAGCTATTAGATACCAATATCATTATATTAGTGGATTATCCACCATGACTTTCCAATATGATTTATTCTAAGAAACTTGACGGGAAGATTCATATTTGCATCGAATTTCATGATCTAAAAAAAGTGAAACCTAAGGATGAGTCCCCGTTGCCAAACATCAATGCCTTGGTAGATGCCAAAATAGGCCATGAGATGTTATCTCTGATGGATGGTTTCTCTAGATACAAAAAAAAATTGTATTAATCTATAGGACCAACTCTAAACAATGTTCACAACACCTTGGGGGATATTTTGTTATAAAGTCATACCTTTCGGTCTCAAAAATACTGGAACTACTTAACAATAGGCTATGGATTACATCTTCCATGACTACATGCATAAAATTTTGTATGATTACATGGATGACTTATTGGCTAAATATTTACTATTCTATGAGCACATTGATGTACTACGCAAAGTTCTTGATTGCATCATCGAACACAATGTTATACTAAATCCTAAGAAGTGCATATTTGAAATCATATCTTGAAAAATCTTGGGATTCATAGTCTCTAAACAAGGCATAGAATTCAATCCAAACAAACTTAAGGAAATCCCTGAGATGTCTACCCCTAATACCATCAAACAGTTTTGTAGTCTACATGGTAAGGTTGCATCTATCAAGTACTTCACAACACAGTTATCAGATAAGTGCTAACCGATGAACAAATTATTATACAAAGGAGTTGCATTCAACTGGGATGACGAGTGTCAAGTCATCTTTAAAGAAATTAAGCAATATCTATATTTGCCACTAGTATTGACTCCTCCCCAACTAGGAGTACCTTTCTATTTATACATTCTAGCTACTAAGCTTGCATTGGGCCTCATGTTGATCCAAAAGAACAAATTGCACAAAGAACAAGATCCTTACTATATTAGCCACACCCTAGTAAGTTACAAAATAAAATATGTTGAGAAGATATGCTTAGCAAAGTTTTTTACCACTAAAAAGCTTCACCATTACATTCTCAATCATACCATGTATGTAGTATCCAAAGATAATCCATTACAATATATGATGATTCGTACTTATCATAACAGTCGTACAGTGAAATGGATCATGTTGTTGATGGAATTTGACCTCGAATTAATTGAAAAAAATCAATAAAAGGTCAATTCATTATTTATCAACTTTTAGAGGCTCCTCTCCAAGATTATCAACCTCTAACATAGAGCTTCGTGATGATGGAGTCTTTTAAGTGTTAGAATATCTTGATCTTGAAGAGCCTGAATCACAAGATGAAATGAATCTATTTTTTGATGGCTATAAGTGTGAGCAAGGGGGTGGCATAGGAATTTTATTTTTCACACCTCAAGGGGCTCCAATATCCCTTTCATTCAAACTTTATTTTCTGTGCACCAAAAATAATGTCGAGCATGAAGCTCTTCTCATAGGCCTTCAAACAGAAATTGCCATGAAAAGCACTAAGCTCGATATTTTGGTGATTCCTTGCTCATAGTGAACCAATTCAAGGGAATATACTAATGCAAATGTCCAATATTGCAAGCCTACAAATCCCTTGTGGATAAAATTCTAATGAAATTCAAATAATATGACATCGAGGCAGTCCCTTGATCATATAACCATTTTGCAAACACAATGGTCTCCTTAGGGTCTTTAATCCTGTAGAACCCTGATGATGATATAATCATAATTTAAGTCAAAATGCTATCACAATATGTTATTGAGCATGAGAACATCCACTCCATGCCAGAATTCCACATGACTCAAATTAAACCTTCTCATGAACAATTCTCATAAATTCACAATCGCCTAGATAATGCTACTTGGGGGTCTTTATTCCTTCAAACTCCTTTTGATAATAGCACAATGATATATTTACAAGTTCTATCCCAATTAGCATTCACTAGGGATGAAATTAAAAAGGATCAAAAAATTCATGCAATTGAGTCTTCTTAAAATCAAGATTGGTCAACTTAGATAAAATATTACCTAAATCTTAGTAATATCTCTTCCGGACTTCCGCATGCTACCAAAAAAAATTTTAAACAAAAAGTGATAAAATATATTTTACTTGGAGATATTTTATATCATCAAGGCTATAAGGGTATCCTCCTCCATTACTTAGAACCTCAAGAATCAATTTGGGTTTTCACCTAAGTACACAATGGTATATGTGGTGGTAATTTCAGTGGCATGGCCATCACAAAGCACACTCTATGTATGGGATATTATTGGTCAAATTTAGAGCATATTATTGCACTTATGTTAAGAAGTACAAAAAGTGTCAACACCATGATAATATGACACATGTACCTTCTCAAGCCTTACAACTGATTCAATCAGTTTAGATTTTTTTACAATGGGGGTTTGATCTAGTTGGTAAGATCTCACCCCCTTCCTCAGGCCATCACACATTCATAATTACAACCATAGAGTATTTTACAAAATGGGTGGAAGAAATTCCTCTTACCACTATGACTGGACCCTGCATTATGAATTTCATGTTACATAAGATCAACTATCATATTGGTATTCCATCCAAAATCATTTTAGATAATGGGCTACCTATCAAGAATAAATATGTGTGAGCTTTAATAGCCAAGTATAACATCCAACACAACTTTTCTATGCCCTATTATTCGTAAGCCAACGGGTAATATGAGGCATCAAAAAAATAGTCATTACTATTTTAAATAAAATTGTTAAGGATAATCACAAATATTGGCATATGCAATTACCCATTGACCTATGGGCCTACCACACTAGTATTCAGACACCCACTAGGACTACTCCATTTCTACTAGTATATGGTTTTGAGGCAGTCATACCCTTCAATATGGAAATACCATCATTGTGCATATCTATGCAAGAGTTAATTGATGATGACACTGTGTGGCAGACTTACCTAGACCAACTAACATTTCTTTATGAAAAAGATGTTAATTCTCTGGAGCACCTATGCATTTATCAAGAGCAGCTTAAGATAGCCTATAATATGAAAGTCCATCCTAAAGACTTTTAGGTTGGCGACTTTTTCCTAAAATAGAACCAATACAATTCTAACTTGTTGCACCCTCTATGGGACAAGTTTGTAGCAAAAGTTTTAGGTCCATTCATTATCACTAGTCACATTTGACCTGGAACTTATCACCTAGCCTCTATTGAAGGAATTGAAGAACCTGAATCTTTGAATATCCTTCATTTGTAGCCTTTCCACACCCAAAGTGTCACACCCAAACAAAAGCCCCAAAGGTATACATAAAATATATGGTCACCTAAAAAGACTTAAAGGTATCCATAAACCCTTTGGTCACCCAAAAATCCCCAAAGGTATCCATAAACCCTTTGGTCACCCAAAAATCCCCAAAGGTATCCATAAATCCTTTGGTCACCCAAAATACCCAAAGATATCCATAAACCCTTTGGTCACCCAAAATCCCCAAAGGTACCCATAAAACTTTTGATCACCCAAAAGAACCAAAGATACCATAAACCCTTTGGTCATCCAAAATTCCCTAAAGGTACCATAAACCCTTTGGTCACCCAAAATACCCCAAAGGTACCCATAAATCCTTTCATCACCCGAAAATACCTAAAGGTACCCATAAACCCTTTGGTAACACAAAAGCCCCAAAGGTAACCATAAACCCTTTGGTCACCCAAAATCCCAAAAGGTACCCATAAACCTTTTGGTCACCCAAAAATCCCTAAAGGTATCCATAAACCCTTTGGTCACCCAAAAGCCCCAAAGGTACACATAAACCCTTTGGTCATCAAAAAATCCCCAAAGGTATCCATAAAATCTTTGGTCACCCAAAATTCCTCGATGGCATCCAGTAATCCCATTGGTCAAATGGATATATGTATAAAAATATAAAAACATCATTAAAATAACAAAAATACAAAAATATTGCATCATATTCCATATCACTACATTATACAATCACTTGAATTAGGTATACCCATCATTGCATTTTGCATTTTAGAGTTGTTCATACATGTCTAGCACCAAGTCTATATACTAGAAATCCTTTAGAGTCAACTTGGTCAAAATTCATCATTCACATCCATCTACATTAAAATTATCATTTCCATCCATATTCCCAACCTTTCATATTTATGTTTGTTTCCCTTCACTTAGTTATTTTTTATAGGGTGTATTTAGATTTTTTGGTCGCTCAACCATATCTAGTTTTCTTTTTAGATTTTTTAGAAAGCTATTCTTGATTTTTAGAAGATAGATTCTTGCTCTGATTATACCTTGTATACATCAAAATCCCAACACATTTTCACATTAAATCCTAGTTTTGCACAAGGAAATATGAAACCTACAAAGTGGTTTGGGTTACCTTAAGTGAATATTTTACCTTGTTCATCCCCCTATGCACATGGTTAAAAAATGCTAAGAATTGAAAAAAGGACAAGCTCCTCCCTATCCAAATACAAAATAAATAGTAGTGTTTACCACTACCAAAAATACCTAAAATAAACAGTGGTTTTCACCACTAACAAAAGCAAAAAAAAAAAAAATAGTGGTTATCACCACTCCCAAAATCCCTTGTTCACCAAACAAAAATGAGCAAATCCCTGTAGTAATTCAAAAATAAAAGAAAATAAGGGAGTACTAAATTTGAATTCATGGACTTCATATCATTTGATAAACTATGAGGTAATCCTAATTACAAGTTTGGTGGCATTAAGTGTGTCTGGCAATGGCGGTATCCTTATGCATGATGATACATCTCTCACATTAGTGTCATGCTTTTGTATAGAATAATGTTTACATGCATATGAGCTAGCATTTTGTATCCTATATTACCTAGTGATATAATCCAATTACATACAAAACTCAATATCATGATACTCATAGGGTGATCTTTAGTACAAATAGGATGCATCAATCCTATTTGGCACTAGGGTAACTGATGTAGGAGCATCCAACGGTGTGAGAGTGATCTTGCATCACACAAATTTGTATTTTATTCATTTTATTCTAAAGTTTATTTATGTTTTTAGAGGATGGAGAAGTAGACCCAATACCAAAAAAATCATCCCAATTTCTTGAGCGGTTTGTGAGATATGTAAATTTTAAGGTTTCCTACCCTATCAAAACTAGTGAAAATCCTAGTAGTAAAACCTGGAGGTCAATTTTAAAGGCCTTAGAGGGATTTTTAAGGGTTGAAATATGGTGGTATTATATGTAAACACAATATTGGGTAACAAAACCCTTCTATATATTTTTGAAAACATGTGCCAAAAGTTATTTTGAGCAACAAGAGATGAGTTATGACCTTGAGAAATCTGCCCCCGAAATTCAAATTTCAAATAGATTATTCTAAGTGGGAAAAGGGGAAACATGATATTTGGGGAGGAATTTCAAATTTGTATGGCATTGGTCCCTATAATCTCTACTTTCAAAATAGTAATACAAGAAAATCTTTGGCTCATTTTGCATTTTATTTGCTTTTTATGGATTGTATATATTTTGTTTAATGCAACTCTACTTCAAGTGGTATCAGAGTAGGGGTTCCTGAGTGTGTAAATAGATTGTTGAATGTGAGGTAGTTTACACTAGGATTTGTGGTTAGGTTTTGTGATAAACATGAGAAAAATGCCTCCACAAAGAAACCGTGGTGGTGGGAGAAATGCTATGGTGCTAGAAGAGGATTTTAGGGCTTTGTAGAGGTAAGTTCAAGCTCTACAAGAGGAGATGCATAAAGGTTTTGAGCCAAGGAGCGAAGATGGGAGTGAAGATGAATCTGAATAAGAAGAGGCCTAGTTAAATGAAAAATAAGAGGTAGTAGATCATGTGCAAGCCAGGTTATATAGAGATATATATTAGATTGGGAAGATACTAAAGATAGAGGTTTCAACGTATTTTGGAAATCTTAACCTATAAGAGTTGATCGACTAGATCAATGACATGGAAGAATAGTTTGAGTATTAGGAGGTTGAATATCCTAAGAAAATCAATTTTTCTAAGACCAATATGATGGGTCATGCTAGTATTTGGTGGAAGAGAGTGCAGTTGGATAAAAATAAAAGAGGGAGGGAAAGGATAACAAGGTGGGAACATATAGTGGAGAATTTGAAGAGGCATTTCATTCCAACTGATTATGAGTTAGATATGCTAAAGGAAATGTAGGGTTTGAGGTAGTCAAGCAATTCTATCAAAGAATAAAAATATGAGTTCTATAAGATTCTAATTAGAATAGGTCATTATGAGGCCAACAAGGAGAAGGTAGCTCATTACATAAATGGGTTGAGAGTATGTATTTAGGAGAAGATGAGTTTGGTTAGGATGACCATCATAGAAGATGCTTACTAGTTTGACTTGAAGGTAGAAGAGAAGCTAAATAGGAGATTTGAAAGCAAATAGAGAGGAAGAGGTCGTGGTGGAAGAACTAGTGGGAGAAAAATGGAGGATAAAATGAGGACCAAAAGAAGACTGGGGAAAAAATAAATAGCCAGGACCAGAAGGGGGAGAATTCTTACCACCCCCATGAGTAGAATAATGGCTACCAAAGAGGAAGAGGAAGGCCTAGACTAGGGCCTAAAAGAGGAGGATTTTGTGGAACTTGTTTCTAATGTTGTGAAGAAGAACATAGAGTATACGATTACCCACAACACCAAGGGGGAATGAATAAGAGACCTAAAGATAATTATTGAGCTATTATTGTAGATGAAGGTGTTGAATCTAAGAACTCTAAGGAAGAAAAAAGGGGAGAACTTCTGGTCACAAGGATAGCCTTGTTGAATGAGGAGAAATATCCAGATCAAAGGAAGAGTCTATTATGTACAAGGTGTAACTATGCAAGTAAGGTGTGTAATGTTATCATTGATAGTGGTAGCACTGATAACCTAGTTTTATAAGGGATGGTTACCAAGTTATAATTACAGATAAGGAGGTACTTGCATCCATATTGGATTGCATGGTTGTAGAGGGATCATAGGGATTTGGTCAGTGAGTAGTTTTTAGTAAAATTTAATATTGAAAGTTACCGTGATGAGGTCCTGTGTGACATCCTGCCTATGGATGCTTACCATTTTATATTGGTAAGTCCATGGAAGTTTTATCAATGTGCAATACATTATGGATATGCCAACACATACTTCCTAACAAAATATGAAGTGCACCACAAGTTGAAGCCCCTGAAGGAGGTGGATGAAAAGGTATGTAGAAGTACCATAATCTATTTAGTTGATTGTAGAAATTTTTTGGATGGTCTAAGGCATGAGAATATGTGCTATGCATTCCCTAGATTTAAGAAATAAAAATGCAAATATATCCCAAGATAAGTCTCAGGTCTGTTAGAAGAATTCCTAGATATTATATTAGATAATGTACCTAAGGGTTTGCCACTAGTGAGGAAATATTAGTCACCACATAAACTTGGTACCGGGAGCTAGTTTATCCAATAAGGCAACCCATATAATGAATCTTGTAGAAAGTGAGGAGCTAAATAGACAAGTCCAAGAGCTACTAAAAAAATACTAATTTAGGAGATCTTAAGTCCATGTGAAGTACCTACAGTACTAGCACCAAAGAAAGATAGGGAGTGGAGAATGTGTATAGAATCTCGAGCTATTAACAATATCACCATAAAATATAGATTTACATTACCAAGTATGGATGATATTACGGACTATTTGAGTGGAGCCAAGTACTTCACCAATATTGACCTAAAAATTGGGTACCATCAGATTCATATCAGAGAAGGAGATGAGTAGAAGACAACCTTCAAGACTAGAGAGGATTTGTATGAGTGGTTGGTTATGCCATTTGGGCTAACCAATGCACCAAGCACATTCATGCAGCTTATGGATGGGGTAATGAAGGATTTTATAGTAAAATTTATCATTGTCTATTTTGATGACATTTCAATTTTTAGCAAGGCTTTGCAGGAGCACCTTGCTACGTATTCGATGAGTTTTTGAGAAGCTAAGGGAGGAGCAATTGCTGATTTATTTTAAGAAGTGTAGTTTTGTGAAGAAGGACTATCATTGAATGGTCTACTCCAAGGAACATTACAGAAGTAAGATCATTCCATGGTCTAGCCAATTTTAAAAAAAAATATATAAGGAATTTTAGCAAGTATTTGTGCACCCCTAACAAAGACAATAAAAGGGGATAAGGAGTTTAAGTGGAATTCATGAGTAGGTAGGATTTTTGATATGTTAAAGAATAAATTTATAGAGTAATCTATTTTTGCAATTCCAGATTTTAATAAGGTATTTCAGGTAGATTGTGATGCTAGTGGTAGTGCTATAGGAGTTATATTGAATCAAGAAGGTAAGCCTATTGCCTACTTTAGTGAGAAGCTTAATGGGGCTATGAAAAAATATTATGTCTATGATAAAGAGTTTTATGCTATAGTTTAGGCTTTGAATAAGTGGAGACATTATTTTTTGACAAAAGAGTTTGTTTTATATACTGATCATTAGGCCTTATAGTATATTAATAGCCAAGGAAAATTATATCAGAGGTACTTAAAAAGGGTTGAGTTTTTGTATAGTTATACCTTTGTGTTAAAACACAGGATTGGGAAGTCAAACATGGTTGCATATACCTTAAGTAGAAGGTAAAACTTGTTGATAGAAATGAAGGTGGAGGTTGTAGGATTTGACAAACATAAGAGTTTGTAACCAAAAGATCCATATTTTGTAGAATCTTGGAGAGCTTGCTTGGCACTTGTTACTTTGGATAGAACTAAATGGTTGGATTTTATAATATAAGGTGGAATGTTGATCAAAGGAAACCAATTGTCCATCCCAAGGATTTCGATGAGAGAATATGGTCAAGAAGAAGCATAGTGGAGGGTTGGTTGGACACTTTGGTCAAGAAAATACCATTGTCCTCATTAGTGAGAATTACTATTGACCATAATTATAGTAACATGTGAAGATATTTGTACAAACTTGTAGAGTATGCTATACGACCAATGGTGTGAGGCAGAACACTAGATTATATCAACCATTACCTGTACCAAGGAAATAATGGGAAGACATCAACATGGATTTTGTTCTTGGTCTACCAAGGAAACAAAGGGAGAATGACTCCATATTTATGGTGGTTGACATGTTTTCAAATACGACACATTTTATTCCTTGCCAGAAAACTAATGATGGATTTCATGTTGCAGGGTTGTTTTTTAAAGAGGTGGTACGACTATATGGTCTACCAAAGAGTATCATTTCAAATAGGGATACCATGTTTTTTGGGTATTTTTGGAGGACCTTATGGAATAAATTGAAGATATATTTGAAATTTAGTTCTTCATACTACCATCAGATTGATGGATAAATAGAGGTGGTGAATATAAGTTTTGGTAACCTACTGATATGTTTAGTGGGAGATAAACCCAAGGGATGGGATTTCGTTTTACCATAGGCAAAATTTTCTTACAATAAATTTTTCAATAGGAGTAATAATAAATCCCAATTCCATATTGTATATGGGAGAAACCCAAGGAATTATTTTGAGTTGAGGAATATGAACAGAGGGGAAAAGAGCAGTGCTGAGACTGAGGACTTTGTATATCATCTGAAGAGCTTGCATGAATAAGTGAAGAAGTATATTACTAATATGAACACTCAGTATAATATAAGAGTAGACCATAAGTGGTTATTTAAGGAATTCCAAGTGGGAGATGAAGTTATGGTTCACCTAAGAACCTAAAGGTTCCCTGCTAAAACTTATAATAAGTTGAATATGAAGATGTTCAGACCATGCAAGATCATAAAGAAACAAGATTCAAGAAATACATATGAAGTAGAACTACCAAGTGGACTTAGCATATCACCTGTGTTCAAAATTTATAATTTGGAAGAATATCATGAAGGGGACAATGATGATGGACCAGTAACAGAAATTTGAGATATTCCAACATCTACTCTAGAGAAGGAAGAGATAGAAGAAATCCTAGATACTTGCATCGACAAAAGTACTATAAATGGGTAGTATGAAGAATATTTTGTTAAGTGGAAGGGTAATATTATTGAAGATTCATATTGGTTTTAAAATACAAAGGTTTACAACTTCTATTTTCCTCCAATACTAGAGAAGTGAAGGTCACTTCTCAATTTACCCTAGGTGTCTGATGTAGGAGCATCCATCGATGTAAGAGTGATCTTGCATAACCCAAATTTTTATTTGTTTCATTTTATTCTAAAGTTTGTTTAGTTGTTTATAGGATGGAGAAATAGACCCAATTATGAAAGAATCATCCCAATATCTTGAGCGGTTTGGGATATATGCAAATTTTAAGGTCTCCTACCCTATCACAACTAGTAAAAATCTTGCTAGTAAAACTTGGAGGTCAATTTTGAAGGTCTTAAAGGCCTTTTCAAGGGCTGAAATATAGCAGTATTATATGTAAACACAATACCTGGTTCTAAACCCCTTCAAGATATTTTCTAAAGCATGCACCAATAGTCATTTCAAGCAACGAGCGATGAGTTATGACCTTGGGAAGTTTTCCCCTGAAATTCAAATTTAAAATATATTTTTCTATTTGGGAAAAGGGGAAACATGGTATTTTGGGGGAATTTCAAATTTGTATGGCATTGATCTCTATAAGCTCTACTTTCAGAATAATAACACAAGAAAAGCTTTGGCTCATTTTGCATTTATTTTATTTATGTGGATTGTATGTGTTTTATTTAATACAACTTTGTTTTAGTAAATTTATATGTTATAATAACAATGGACTCACATGCACACATAGGGATATTGAATATCTTGGTCATACTAGAATATTTGTACCTTTTTAAAAAGTCTTGCATGGTTTGTATATAACTTTTGACTAGTTGACTAGAATGTTTGAGTCTCATAAAACCCTCAAGGACATCCTATAACATCTTACTATTCATTCCATTCCATATAATTTTATCATACTTTTGTCAGTTTATATTTTTACAAATCCATCACATAGTCTCATGACAACATTACAAATGAATCAATGAATTTTATATAGTCTATGGTGCTAACATAGTGTGTCAAATAGTATTCATATTTCATCATACATATCAATAAATCATCCATTTCATTATGCATACACACATATCCATATCATAAAAAACATCATATTACAATATATGCATCCATAAAAGCATCAATAAAGTAAACATAAGCATTGCATACATCCAATAAAGCAATAAGGAAACACATGATGATAATAAAATAACTCATATATATATATATATATATATATATATATATATATATATATATATATATATATATGTGTGTGTGTGTGGGGGGGGGGGGGGGAATAGAGCTACATCATGATCCAAAATATTTAAAAATAATAAAATCAACAAAAAAAATCAAATAAAGCAAAATGTTAAGTACACCTCGTACCTAGTTATTTACCCTATACACTTGGCGGTTGCAACGACATGTGCTCCATGAAATATGGCAAGATGAGTAAATTACCAGAAGCCTACTTAAACTAAATTATTCATCGTCAAACTAAAATATATTCACTTCAATCCCCAAGAAGGCCATTGTGGTTGGACTGCTCTATGGGAATGAGGTATTCATTTTATTTCTTCTATGAAATCTCCTCAAAAATAAAAAATTTAAAAATAATTGAAACACAAAAAAGCACCTCAAAAATAGTAGAGAAAACAAAAAAAATGGCTTATAAACAATCTTGCCCCTTCTTGGGGCAAAAAAAGAAAACATTTTAATTAAACAAATGCTTGGTACATGGAATCATGAAGGATCATATGCCTTGCATCTTCATGAATGAAAAATTTCCAAGATCAAGTAAGCCTAACATGAAAGGTTGTACTTGAATCAAGTTCCTTAACTCATCAAAATAAAGGATTCAAGTATGTATGCTCTTTCCATGATTGGATCATCTAAAGCTAGTTAGGTTATTGAATAACCTTAATCATTTAATATTTTAGTCATCTATTTTTCCTCTGTGTTGTGCTGCACACAACACATCACAAAAATGTGTATATGTAGACACTAAAATTACATTAATCTGATTAGATTGCCAAGACACATTTTAATCGACACCATATTGCCCCCTTGGGAAATACTTAGAGGTTAAATAGTGGTCATAACCACTTTTGGGATTTTCTACCCTAATTTTGGGAAGTTTTGGGCTACATAGGCATGGCGACTCAACCCCAAGATGACCACAATTCATGGTCGTCCCACCCAGGGATAGACACCAACAACCATCCCTGGGTGGGAAGACCATGGCCTTGTACCTATAAAAAATTAAAGGTGAGATAAATGGAACTTAGAATCTACCATTTACCTCACCCATTGAAGCATGTCAGTATGAGGGTGCATAACTCCCATGCCAAGTTATATATTGAAGGCCTAAATTAGAGATTTTTTCCCTCCAATGCATGGTAAGGTTTGGAAAAATGGTAGTACCTACCTTGCATGGCCAAGCATACCCATTTTACCATATGCTCACCTGAGCTATAAAGTGGATTCATTCCACCCAATTTGAAGGAGGCGTCTTTGCAATATTTTACCACAAAGTGTTTTTGATATTTATCCCCAAATCACTGTGTGTTTTCCATTGAGATCTCCATAAATAAAAGGAGGTTTTCAAGTGATTCCAATATATGCAATTTTTTTAAAACTAACCCATTTGAGTGAATTAGATCCCTTTTTTTTTTTTAAACACCCCTATGAGTAGTTTGGACCAAATAATAAAGGATTTGGTGGTAAAAACCACCAAATTTGGAGGTCATCCCCACTTGGGACAGTTAGTAGTATTAAATGGCACACCCAAGGATGACCATGAATTGGGGCACCATTTTTCTTTTATTTTTGCATAGATCAATTCTAGAGTAGATTTTATACCATATGTCAAGTTTTGGTACAATATTGATTTGTTTTGCACCTTTTATTGTGCATTTCTTGTTTTGTAGTCCTAATCGGCATGCCCAAGGATGACCATAAATTTGTGTATAAATTTCTTTTTGTTTTTATTTAGATCATTTATAGAGTATATTATATGCATGATCCTAATTTTTGGTAGCATTTGGAACAATTTTACATCGTCTATTACACATTTCCTCTTTCAAGCTCATTATCACATATATCTCTTTGATAGTATTTCAATCCGCACATTCTATTAACAAATATGATTTCTTTGTTTATAGATCTAGGTATCACATCATGAAAGGAAGGATTAGTAAGTAATAACATCGATAGAAAATTATGAAAACATCAAAACCTTACTCTTGAATTATTTGTGAGTGTGAGGAAGATGCTGGAGTGCACCTACATTTTTGAAGAATTTAATATTTTAGCATATTTATAATGAGTGTATCAATTTAGAGCCCTCAAGGGGATGTTTTATAATATATAATTGACAATTCAAATAATATAGATAGGACCTCCATTTCATTCACTTATTTATATTTCATGCTTACTTAAAATATCCCTTTTGTAGTGCTTAAATCAATAGAGCAATATATGCATTTCATTTCCCATTGTTAGGTGTGCCATTTGTTTACTCTACAATTTGGTGTGTTTTTAATTTTTTTTGGTAAATAGATATATTTTCATGTGTTTGAATATTTTTGATGTAATTATCAATTTATTTAAAGTATTTCACCTGTATACTCATAGCGCAATAATCGACAATGAAATTTTGGTCAAGTAAACCAACCAAATTATGGAGATGAAGCCCATACTCGATAAAGGACCACAGGTCATACCAGTCCTCACCCATATTGACCGTGGTTAGTTCTACACCCTCTAAAGAGGAATATGTGCTATTTTACAAGGTTAATATGGTTATTGGAGTTGTCTTTGGCCAAAAAATAGGGTTCGTATCATGCAAGCCAATGGTTGGACATGAAGGTCACTATCGTTGATCTCTATTAGTGGTTGGGGATGAAGTTACAACTCACTAATGTTAAAATATGACATGGTGTGTATGGTTCATTTTATAATTAAATAAATTAAAACAAAATAGCACTCAATGAACCTTCACTAAATGCAAAAAAATGTTTCACTTTCAGAAGTAGTGCATAAGTAATGGTTCTTACAAAATGCATATCCTATATGGAAACCTAACCATTAGGTAGGTCACAAGAAATCAAACCAGACAGATGCATGTTTAAGTTTTTATTTTCCTATTTTCCTTTATTTTTATTATTTTTAATCAAAAATGAAATATACTCTTCAAAAGATAGGGAAAAAACATAAAAAGACTAAATCTAACATTTTTTGAACAGTAATCATGCAAAGTGAAGGTTTAGATATTTATCTTGAAAGCCTAAGATGCTATTGTTTCTATAAATTTGAGTTGTAAACCCCCTATTTTGTGGCCATCCTAGGGTGCAATAGTTGCAAATTTTGGGGTCATCCTTGGGTGGGGCAGTTGATGTGTCCATCCCTGGGTGTTTCAATTAGAAAATAAAGGGTCATTTTAGATGAGAATGGCCAAATATTGCAACATTTCAAAGACAAAAACATGGTCAAAACTTACAAGAATGAAATAGGACAAGGGTCCCACTATGATCACCACTGTAGAGCAAAAAAATGGTGCACCTAGCAAATGGAAATGAAATGCATCTACTGTTCTATTTAAGCACTATAAAAGCAACACTAATGTAAGCATGGTGACAAATAAGTGAAAGAAATGGGGGTTTATATTTATATTAATTTATTTGCCAAATGCATTGTTAAAAAACATCCCCTTGAGGGATCTTAATTGATATAATTCATTACAATTTTCAAAGGATCTAATCCTTTCATAAACTCATGATGCGCTTTCAGTGTCTTCCTTGCACTCACAAATTGAAGAGCAGGCTTTTGCTACCGCCACATTAATCTATCCATATTCAAATTTGTAGCTTCTTCCTTGTGTGATCAAATACCTGGATCTACACACAAAGAATTCAAATTGGTCAATAGCATGTGTGGATTAACATGAAATCATAAAGATGCATGCAACATTGAATACAAAAAGTTCAATATATGGTGTAAAACTATATTAAATTATACCAAAACTTAATATAGTGTATATTATATAATTTAGAGACTATCCATGTTGAAATTAAGATGACATTGTATGTAGAATCTATGGTAGTCCCTGGGTGTTCCAATTTAAACTATCATAATGAAAAACCTAATTGACGGTCCAAAATTGCTCCAAAATGCACCAAATTCTAGTATGATGCATATAAACTAATTTATAAATTACCTATGTTGAATTTGAACCAAAACTATGTGCATATTCATGGTCATAACTAGGTGTTCCAATTGGTAATGTTAACCATCCTAGGTCGGGATAGCCACCAAACCTGGTGGTTCTTGCCACCAATTCCTCTGGGATCTAGTTGAAACTACTGCTAGGGGTGTTGTCATAAAATTTTGTGATTTTATTCACAAAAATAAATGGTTTTTAGAATAGATTTGTGTATTTGGTATCACTTGTAAACCTCCTTCGAAGGATGGAGATTTCAAGGACAAATACATGGGTAAAAGGGAGAGTGAATCTTGGTAGTACTTCACTGTGAATTATTGCAAAGACCTCTTTTTTAAAATTGGGTGGAATCACTCCAATTTATAGCCCAAGGGGACCACAAGGTCAAATGGACAAGTTGGGGCATGCATGGTAGGTGTTGCCACTTATCAAAATCCTTTCCATGCATTGGGTGGAAGAGACCTCCAATTTGGGCCTTCAATTTTTAGGTTGTGATGTCTTTGATAGGCCCTCAATCTATCATAAGTTATTAGACAAGGTAAATGGTATAATTTTATTACCATTTGTCCTACCCTTGATTTTTTGAGGGGTCTAGGCCATGGCTGTCCAACCTAGGGATAGTTGCTAGTGGCCATCCCTAGGTGGAAAAACCATGAACTGTGGCCATCCCTGGGTGGGAAAACCATGAACTGTGGCCATCCTGGGGTGGGATGGCCATGGCTACATGGCCCAAAACTTTCCAAAAGTGGGGTAAAACTTCACAAAAGTTGTTAGGACCACTATTTAACACATTAGAATTACCCAATTGGGACATATGGTGTTGATAAGAGTACGTCATTGTAGCATAATACAATTGACAAGATTTTAGTGTCTAAACTATCAATGTCTAGCATTCATAAAGGTAATATCATGAAAAATATTCACAGAAATATAGTTAAAACTACTATTTTTCTTTACTTTAGCCCTTGGATTCAATATATTATTGAAAAACATTATTTAGTTGGATTCCATAATTTAATATGGATACAATAGCAATTTTACTATGGATTTATCCCATCTAATCTGACTGCACTTTAGAAATCAACAATAGTTATACTTTCTTTCAAACATGTAAATTCAATATGATTGTCCTTATCCAATGTTAATTAAAAAATATTTATATTTATTTGTCATTTAGTATTTAGTAAAATCCTACATGAATTGGAACATTACATATATAAAATTAACCTTATTGATGGGGTGATCACAATAAAGTGCTTGCTTTCTACAACCTTAGATAAGACTCATTCTTATTACTTAAAATTTATTTAAAAGTGAAATGTCTTCCATATAACTCATAAGTCATGAATGTGTTCATATTGAAAACCCAATACAACCTAGATCAATATACCAATCTATGTTTTCCAATCCAAAACTTATAGAATATTTAATGAAATAAAAAAATATTTAAATATTAAGAATATATAAAGCTAAAAAATTGGATAATTAATTTTCACTTAACAAATTTTCACCCACAAAGATAATATTTCAATGAAATAACAAAAATATTTACTTCTACAAATATCAAACTTAAATCTTAATAAAATATATATCTATATCTATCTATATATATATATATATATATATATATATATATATATATATATATATATATATATATATTATTTGGTTAGTATGAGAAACCTCTACGACCAACACATAGGATTGAGAAGTCTCCTCCTAACCATGACCCCTCATAAAATAAAAAGTTATCCTTATCAATACGAAATTTAACACACAACCACCACACACCCACCCCCTCACACACTCCCCACATAGACATTTGAACCTTGGAAGAAGAGCAAAATTGGTTATATTGAGTTAAATAATTTTAACTCAACATAACCAATTTTTTGAGGTTTTTATTAGAAAATTTCAAAAATAAAAACTAAATTAATAATATTTTTATATATTTGGGCTATATTTTATAAAACTCTCTTGAAAAATCTAACTAAATATATGTATAATGATCTAATTATATATATATTACGATCAAATGGGTTGTTGGAAAGGGTGCACAAAAAGCTGGTGGGATGGAAAGGCACACTTCTATGTCAGGTAGGAAAGGTTTAACTAGTCAAATCTACCCTTCAAAGCCTATTGATGTATTTTATTTCCATTTTTAAAGTTCCAAGGAAAATAGCTCAAAAACTAAAACAATTCCAAAAAACATTTCTTTGGTTAGGGGCAAAGGATAAAAAAGATTTCATCTTGTCTCATGGGACCAGGTGTGCTCCAAGAAAACCTTAGGAGGCCTTGGGTTGAGGAAGGTAAAGCATATGAATAAAGCTTTTCTAGAAAAGTAGATTTTGAGATTAGTTTCCCAAGAAAATAATGGGTAGGCCCAATTTATTTTAGCTATATACTTGAACATGGTATTAATATTTAAGGAAGATCAAAACCCCCTTCATGGCTTGGAATTTTGGAACATCATAGTTAAAACTAAAAATTTCTTCAAAGGGGTTTCAAATGGAGATTAGGTAATGGAGATACCATTTAATTTATATATACCCTTGGATTGAGGATGTACCCCTCATGAATATCCTTTCCTTTTCTATCTTAAGGCCCAAATTTTTCTAGTGCTTTTGTCCCAAAGTGGTAGACTATATTGAAGAAGTCAAAGGTGTTAAGAAATAGAAATATTAGACAAAATGGGTGATAATCATATTTTATATAGCTTAGGGATGACATAAAACAATTGAGGCTAAATATAGGCTAAGGATAGCTATGAGCTAACAATAGCCCATAAATAAAGCTAAAAACTAACAATAATATGCTAACAAATAATATTCGCTGACAATGTGAATATCTAACCTAGGTAGATAAATAACTAATCTATCCTAACAACTATTACATATAACCAAATGAGGTAATAATATAGTTACTATAGAATAGTAACTCTAACATCACCCCTTATTACATTATTTGGATAATATATATAACTATCCCAATACAATGAAGAAGAAGAGAAATGAAAGAATATTGGTTTTTATTTTGGCTTAGGATCTAGCTCATGGCTCTGTCTCTAGCTCTAAGTGTACCTTTGGATTTTTACCTCTGGATATATTTCTTGATTTGCCTATGAATTTACCTCTAGATCATTACCTTTGGATTTAACTGTAGATCTACCTCTAGAACTTTTTCTCTGGATTTATCTTTAGGTATGTCTCTGGGTCATTGCCTCTAGGACTGTCACTCGTTCTATCGCTAGATTGGCCTATGGGTCTACCATATATTTAACCTTTTCGGTAGAAGCCATACAATATTTATTTTATCATGGTCCATTGTGTGAGATTTGTCCATCCACGATCTATATGAACCTTGTTGGCCATTTTTACTTTGTACCAAAAAATTGAAGAAGAGTTATTTATACATCCACATGAGTCACAAGGATGTAATTTCCAACACCTTGCTGCTATATTTCCTGTTATATAACAATGACTACAACAATACTTTGTAGGATTTGTAGGAGATTTAGGGTTTACAAATATGGTTTTACTGCTTCTTCCTTGTACAAAATAGCCAAGGTCTTCATTCTTTGGCATGATATTTAGCATTACTAGAGTTTTAATGCCTTGTTCATGTTTACCTGATATCTCACCATTGAATCCTATTTTTTATCAGTTTGGATCTAAATACTTTGGTGTGTTTTTCAAAACACCCAATTTTTTCATCTTCATCAATGATTTTAACAATAGGGCATTTGCCACTATTGATGAGATTATGGAGCTCATTTTTAGGAGGTTTAGTTTTTAAGGCATTGGTATCACAAGAAAAATTGGTTTTTATCATGTAACAACCCAAGTTCTGCCCACTTGGTTGTCCAAACACCCCAAGTCAACCCACTTGGTTGTCCAACATCAGAGGTTACAGTAAGAGAATTTTTTTCTTTTATTTCAATTTATTTTTGTTTTATTTTCTAGTATGAGCATGTTAGATCCATATTCATGAGTTCTATTCCATTGTAGTCGAAATATTCATGAGATCAATATTGGCCAAATACCATGTAGTTTCCATTTTAAACTTCACTCTCCACCTGAGATCCTAAGTTTAGGTAGGGGGTTCCTTTTCATCTAGGGCCCATATCACCTAGAGGTGTGGCACATACTTTCCCCATGTCTTGACATGATTAAAAGTACTTATGTCATGCAATATGTAGTGCATACATGCTCGAGATAGATAATAAACCATTTTCCCTAAAGCATTGTCTATGGTCTTACCAATACCTTGGTAACCACCCAGTGTTTTGTGTTGATTAACCAACATGATGACCCATACCATTATGTTGTCGGTATTACCTAGTCAAATAAAATTCACCACTTATCACTAGCGAGTATAACCTAGAAGATATTCCCATACAACCCTTCGTTACATTTTTTTGTAACCTTTTTCCATCATAAGTATAGTTAGAGCCTTGATTTATGATGATTTCCTACCCACAAACATCATTAGTAGTTATCTTACAAGATTTTCCTCCCCATAATCTTGAAATAAAATCAAGTTTATCCTACCCATAACCCTAGGTTACGAAATAAGATTACCCCTTCCGCAATCATATACTTTCTTAACTTAAGGTTTGTTTAAGCCTGATTTATTTGGAAGGGTTTATCTATGCAAATATTTACTATTGAGTATGGTTTCGTAGTTGCTTAAAAGTTGTACTAAGTTTTAAAATATTTCCAGTTTTCATTTGGCTACTTGAATGTTTTACATTGAGGAATATTAAAGATAAAAATATTATTAGAACATTACAATCCATACTAAATAATCCCATAATAATATGGAATAATTTTATTTAGGATTCTTTATAGTTAATTTTTCTTTTGGAGTAAGTCCTACACTAAGAATTATATCCACAAAACACTTTCTTTTATTACTCCATATAATTTATTAAAAAAATCAAAAACTAGAATTGTCTACTCCACAAAATAAAGTAAGAATGCAACTTCACATTAATTATGATTTTATTATATAATTCAAAATAATTCAATAGAATTTTAGTCTTTTGTTGCTTAATCTAAAGTAAACTACACAAGTTGTTCAATAAAGTAACCTCACTCCGCCTTACCCACACCGACACACAATTTTTTTTAAGTAAACTCATATTCACATTACCATTTTAAATTAGCTAAGTTATGAACATCATACCTTAATAAAAATTTCAATTATTTCACAATGGTATAGTATTAACAGATATTCTAAGTACCTAATTTAGATTTGGATTTTACGCTGCCTCTGTATTTTTTTCAGTCAAAGACCAATACAAAATTGTTTGCCTAACATTAAAATCTTATGAGTATTTCCATAATTTTCAATGAATTGTTTTCAAACATCAATTTAGTTTGAAGCTCTACACAAATATCATTCTTTCCTTTTTACTATTTTTCATGTTTTTGAAATCATTATATCACTATACGGGTGATAGTTTCCCGAACCATCATGAATACTTCCCACTACACATCTTATCTTATCAACATGCTACAAACCCTATAAACTACTTCGAATAGGTAAGTCCTTCAAATTATAGTCTTTTCCAATTCTCTATAACATAGTCAAATCAGCAAACCTTGTTACGTGCAATTACAGGTTCAAGTTTATTGCAAGAAAAGAGATTACAAAATTTTGTTTATATTGCTACTCTTCAACCGAAACCAAACACAACATACAATTGTTTAAAGCATAAAAGAAAACATTCTATAAATTGTTGTTTCCCTTAGCCGCTTGCCTGGTCTATGTATTCAAATAGTTGTTCATCAATTTACATAGAGTTTAAGAGCATGCAAATATATAAACCATGTATAATGAGAAATATTTAAAATAATAGATTTTTAACTCAAAATAAATCTTCATATCGACATAATACATCGTTCAAACGACTTATAAAGAAGAAACGTAAGACTCCTCCTTGAGTGCATGCCTATTCAACAATATTTCAGAAGATAACGACTGATCTATTTTTCCATTACATCAAAGGATGTACAAGCTATCATATAAATTCCTAGATTTTACATTTTTCTTAAACATTATATTAAGTACAATTTCAACATTGGATTTGGCATCACCCACATTTCAGGTTCAACATTTTACTGAGAAATCGGTTGAACAGATAATTTAAGCAATTCATTTCCTTTTGTTCCTTTTATCTTCTTCTATGCATTTTTCCAGTTCAAACTTACTGATTTACGCAGTCCGTTGTCCTTGCTTCCCAGAACCCTTCGCTCTTTGTCATATCTCCTTGCTGAAAAACACACCAGACCAGCTTACCTTCCATTCTTTCTCCACCTTCAATTTTAAGAAACATCCCCCTCTTCCCTGCTAGCCAACTCTCATTCGTTGGATATTATTTCCATGTAAAACTTGCCAAGTGTAAAACCACACCATCCACGTTCAACAACTTAGGCTAAGTAATAATTCCTTGAATTACCGATAATTTTCAAATGGTTTTCTTTTTGTTTTATAACACCGAGCAATAACTTCTTTTGCAAACATTTTAATATTTATTTCATTAAAATATTAATGGTTATGGTATTTGGAATTCCTTATTTAAAATAATTATTATTATTTATTGCCAATGCCCTTATATTATATTTTATACTTATAGCTATATATGTTATATATTATATTTTATTAGTTTATATATATATTTTTATAAATAAATTCCTCAAAAAAACACCGCATAAGTATAGGATTATTAATTGCCTTACTTTTTTTTTTTATATTCTCTTTTAGATTCCTAGCACAAAAATAGTCATACCATAACTCCATTTTTATCTCTGGCTCCCATGCATTTAAGCATCTTCATTGCCAACCAAACATCACAATTTCACAATTTGACAAGCATCAAACATTCCTACAAATGCAGCTACATGATATGCATCTATATGGACCACTAGCGAATGCATTGTGTACAGGGTTCTTTGCCCCTATCAACTAGTAAATACACCAACGGTTATCATTTCCCTTGACTTACCTTGCACCGGATAATCTTGTGGTCCATTAAGAAGACATCCTTATTTTACAATGTCCTTGCTAGTACAATATCTATTCTCTGCATCCAAAGATACATTAGCAGTATCTCATCCTTGCAGATAAATTAGGCATATAATAAAGTAGAGTTTTGGAGGGTTATTACATACTTCCTCCCTAAGATTAAACATAGTCCCTATGTTTACATTTCCCATTGATGCATTTAAAAAAAATAATATGATCATGAATAATAGAAAATCAATACAGTACATCAATGAATTTACATTTTTTCAAAACTGAATCATCAAGTATTATTAATATCAAACATACACAACATCAAATATATTTAGCATACTTCAAAAACCAAGATATGATAATATCATTGTTCGAAAAAAATAAAACCATGACATGGATATAACACTATTCAAATATGATGCAGGAGCATCCAAGGGAAAGCAAAATGCCGCGAGAAAAAAAAAATGTCACGATATCGCGACATGTCGCATTATCATGACCAAAAGCCGAGGGAAGGTGAAAGGGAGAAAAGTGTCACGATATCACATGTCACATTTTTGCGACCGAAAGACAAGAGGAGGCGCAAGAGATAAAAGTGTCGCGATATCGCGACATGTCACATTATCGTGACCAAAGGATGAGAGAAAGCACAAAGGAGGAAAAGTGTCACGATATCGCGACATGTCACATTTTTGTGACTCAGGAAGGAGAGAGAAGGTGGGGAGCAAAAATGTTGCGATTTAGCGACATGTCGTGAAATCGTGACCAGAAGACGAAAGAAGGCAAAAGGGAGGAAAAGTGTCATGATATCGTGACATGTCGCATTTTTGTGACCAAAGGCCGAGAGAAGGCTCAAGAGGGAAAAGGTGTCACGATACCGTGACATGTCACATTCACGACAAAAGAACGAAGCAAGGCGTAGGAGTGAAACATGTCATGATTTCATGACATGTCACGAAATCACGACCGAAGCAAGAGAAAGAAGGCATCCACAAAAAATGTTGAGATTTTACGACATGTCATGAAATTGTGACCAAAACAGGAGGGAGTGGGCGTCTAGAGAAAATGTCACGATTTCACAACATGTCACGAAATCATGACCGAAAGAGAATAGGAAGGGCCAGAAGAGAAAATGTCATGATTTCGTGACATGTCATGAAATTGCGACCCGAAGCAGAGAGCAAAAGCAAGGAAGGAAACTGTCACGATATTGTGACATGTCATGATTTCACAACCCGAAGCAGAGAGCGAAAGAAGAAGGCAAAGTTGTCACGATATCGTGACACATCGCAATTTCACGACCCAAAAAGGCAAGAAGAAAGTAGAGAGCAAGATGTCGCGATATCGCGACATGTCACGATTTTGCGATCGAGAAGGAAGAAAGAAGAGCCAAAAAGGAAGATGTCACGATATCATTACCTAAAGAAGAGGAAGACAACGAGAAAGAAAAATGTCATGATATCAGGACATGTCGTGACATCGTGACCTGAAGGAGGGGAAGACCGAGAGAAATAAAAATTTCAAGATATCGTGACATGTCGCGATATGGCGACCCGAAGGAAAGAAATTCTACAAGGAAGGAAAATGTCACGATATCACGACCCGAAGGAGAGAAGGGCAGTGAGGAGAAAAAATGTCATGATATCGCGACATGTCGCTATATCATGACATACTGCTGGTTCACTGTTCGAAAAATCCCACATTCCTAGATGGTGTTTTTGGAGGCGGTCAGGGCCTCATTAATGCATGTATTTCTTGCCTGGTAAGCTTGCTGAGCATGGCGACCATTTGAAGACTGCACCCAAAGGTCAGATGGCTCATCAATGCATGTTTCCATAGCTAACCCGATGATAATTTCCAGATAGAGAAATATGTAAAGGCTCAGTGAGGTAGGATGCATTCTGGCAGGTGGGTCATTAATGGCCTAGAGGGTTGGGACCTCGAAAGAGGCCCATACATGGTTATAGAAACAGGTGGTGCATGAAGGAAAGGGGGGCTCGAAACTAGAAACTATGCCTGTTGGCTAGTATTGTAAATTTTCTTTTGAAAGTTTAATGAAATGAAAGCTTGATTGATTCACTGTGATTCTGTGTCCCCATCAAGTGGTATCAGAGCAAGAGTTCCTGAGTGTGTGAGTAGATCGTCGAAAGTGAGGCAGCTTGCACCAAGATCTGTGGAAGGGTTATGAGAAGAGTGAAGAAAAAATTCCTCCATGAAGAAACCATGGTGGTGGAAGAAATATGGTGCCAGTAGAAGAATTCAGAGCTTTACAAAGGCAAGTTCAGGCCCTGCAAGAGGAGCTGCGTAGAGGACTTGAACCCAAAGGGGAAGAAGGAAGTGAAGATGAAGTTGATGAAGAAGAGGACTAGTTTGAGGAAGAAGAAGAGGCAGCAGATCCTGCACAAGCCAGGTTATACAGAGCCATCTCTTAGATTGGAAGGAGAACAAAGATGGAGGTTTCTACGTATTCTAAAAATCTTGATCCATAGGAGTTGATTGACTGGATCAATGATTTAGAAGAATACTTTGAGTATGAAGAAGTTGAATATCCTAATAGGGTCAGGTTTGCCAAGACCAAGTTGAAGGGTCATGCCAACATATGGTGGAAGGGAGTACAACTGGAAAGAAATATAAGAGGAAAGGAGAGAATAACCAGGTGGGATAGAATGCTAGATAAGTTGAAGAGGTAGTTCATCCCAGTTGACTATGAGATGGATCTGCTAAAGAAGATGCAAGGTTTGAAGCAAGAAAGCAAGTTTGTTAAAGAATACACAAAGGAGTTTTATAATATTGTAATCAAAACAGGCCATTCAGAGGCCAACAAGGAGAAGGTAGCCCATTATATTAATGGGTTACAAGAAAGTATTCAAGAGGAGTTAAGCTTGGTCAGGATGACCACCATAGAGGATGCTTACTAGTTTGCTCTAAAGTTTGAAGAGAAAATGAATAGAAGGTTTGAGGGTAAGCAAAGAGGAAGAGGTCATGGAGAAAGAACTGGTGGAAGGACCAGTAGAGAAAGAATAGATGGAGGACAAGATGAGAAGAAAGAAGAAGCTAGCAGCAGCCAAGATCAGAAAGAGGAGAACACCTACCAACCCCGTAATCAGAACAATGGTTACCCAAGAGGGAGAGGTAGATTTGGACGTGTATTTGGAAGAGGAGGATTTTTTGGAACCTATTTCCACTACAACGAAGAAGGACATCGAGCATACGAGTGTCCACAACATCGAGAAAGGATGAATAAGAGACTTGAGGGCCCTACTAGAGTTGTTATAGCAGATGAAGGTGCTGAATCAAAACATTCTAAGGAGGCAGAGAGAGGAGAAGTTATGGTCATAAGGAGGACCCTGTTGAGTGAGGAGAAAGAGTCAGACCAGAGGAGGATCCTATTTTACACAAGGTGTAGAAGTTCGGGTAAGGTCTATAATGTGATTATAGATAATGGTAGTACTGATAACTTGGTCTATGAAGAAATGGTTACTAAGTTACAGCTAGAGAGGAGGAGACACCCACATTCGTACCAGATTTTATGGTTGCAAAAGGACCATAGGACATTGGTCAATGAACAGTCCTTAGTCAAATTTAATATTGGGAATTACTGTGATGAGGTCCTGTGTGACATCCTACCTATGGATGCTTGCCATTTGTTGTTGGGAAGGCCATGGCAGTTTGATCGGTGTGCAGTGCATGATGGTCGTGCCAACACTTACTTAGTGACGAAGAATGGAGTGCACCATAAGTTGAAGCCCTTTAAGGAGGCGGGCGAAAAGGTATTTAGTAGCGGTAGAATATGTTTGCTGAAGGGGATGGATGAAAGGAGGTTGTTGACAACAATGAGATTGGAAGTTGTGGAGTTTGAAGAACTTAAAGGTTTGTACCGTACAGACCCAGATTTTGCTAAAGCATGGAGAGATTGTATAGCCCCAGTTAAAAAGAAGGTAACAAAAAAATACAGAAGTGAAGGTCACTTCTCAATCCACCCTAGTTGTCTGATGCAGGAGCATCCAAGGGAAAGCAAAATGCTGTGAGAAAACAAAAAAAATGTCGTGATATCGCAACATGTCGCATTATCGTGACCAAAAGCCGAGGGAAGGTGAAAGGGAGAAAAGTGTCACGATATCATGACATGTCGTATTTTCGTGACCAGAAGTGCAAGAGAGAAAAGTTTCGCGATATCATGACATGTCACATTATCATGACCAAAGGATGAGAGAAAGCGCAAAGAAGGAAAAGTGTCGCAATATCACGACATGTCGCATTTTCACGAATCAAGAAGGAGAGAGAAGGCATGGAGCAAAAATGTCATGATTTCGCGACATGTCACAAAATCATGACCAGAAGACAAAAGAAGGCACAAGGGAGGAAATGTTTCATGATATCATGACATGTTGCATTTTTGCGACCAAAGGCTGAGAGAAGGCTCAAGAGGGAAAGAAAGCAGAGAGCAAGATGTCGCGATATCGTGACATGTCATGATTTCGCGATCGAGAAGGAAGAAAGAAGAGCTGGAAAGGAAGATGTTGTGATATCATGACATGTCATGATATCGTGACCCAAAGAAGAGGAAGATAACGAGAAAGAAAGATTTCATGATATCATGACATCGTAACCTGAAGGAGGGGAAGGCCAAGAGAAATAAAAATTTTGTGATATCACATGTCATGATATCGCGATATCGTGACCTAAAGGAAATAAATGTTGCAAGGAAGGGAAACGTCATGATATCGTGACCCGAAGGAGAGAAGGGCAACGAGGGGGAAAAATGTCATGATATCATGACATGTCGCTATATCATAACATACTGCTGGTTCACTGTTTGAAGAATCTTGCATTCTTAGATGGTGTTTTTTGAGGTGGTCAGGGCATCATTAATGCATGATTTCTTTCCTGGTAAGCTTGCTGAGCATGGCAGCCATTCGAATACTGTGCCTAGAGGTCAAATGGCTCATCAATGCATGTTTTAGTGGCTAACCCAATGGCAGTTGCCATATAGGGAAAGATGTAAAGGCTCAGTGAGGCAGGATGCATTATGGAAGGTGGTTCATTAATGGCCTAGAGGGTCGAGACCTCGAAAGAGGCCTAGAAATGGTTATAGAAATAGGTGGTGCATGAAGGAAATGGGGGCTCAGAACTAGAAACTACACCTGTTGGTTAGTATTGTAAATTTTCTTTTGAAAGTTTAATAAAATGAAAGCTTGAGTGATTCACTGTGATTCTATGTCCCCATCAAAATACTATTCAAAAAAAATGGAAACTGTCTTTTCATGATGGCCACATCTTCCCATGTGGCACTATTTTTAGAAAATTGGTCCCATTGGACCTTGCACTATTCAATATTCTACTTTCTCAATTGCTTTGTTTGATAACCAAGGATCTTAATAGGTTGTACTTCAATGCATAGGGGATCATCCATCTACAAATGTTCAACATTCCAAACATGCGAGGGGTTAGGAACATATTTCTTTAGAAGGGACACATGGAATGTATCATGAATTTTTGACAAATTGGGTGGCAAGTATAATTTATAGACTACTGGATTTTTTGTCAACAATTTCAAAAGGTCCTACAAATTGTGGACTAAGCTTAGAGGATTTAATAGAACTTTTGGTAGGTTTAACTCTTAGGAATACTCTATCTCCCATAGTGAATTCCCTAGGTGTTCTCTTAAGATCCGCATAACTCTTTTGTCTATCTGAGGCTTCTTTGAGCCTTTGACAAATTTCATTGAGGTGGTCTTCCATTTCTCTGACCATATCCAGCCCGATCATCACCCGATCCTCCGGATTACCCCATGATAATGGCGTTCTGCACCTCCTCCCGTATAGAGCCTCAAATGGAGCCATACCTAGAGAAGTATGGTAACTATTATTGTAAGAAAATTCTACCAGAAAAAGGTAATCTTCCCACTTTGTTTGATGATCCATACAATACATGCGGAGCATATCCTCTAAGACTTGATTCACCCTTTCTATTTGTCCATCTATCTCAGGATGATAAGCAATACTAATGTTGAGCTTTGTTCCCCATACTTGATGCAATGTTTGCCAAAATTTAGATGTGAATCGGGAATCCCTATCCGATATAATTGTTTTAGGAAAACCATGTAGTCGTACCACTTCCTTAGAAAATTTTTAGGCTACAATGGGGGCTCCGTATTTAATATTTCTAGGCAAAAAATGTGCCACTTTGGTCAATTTATCCACTACCACCAAGATGGCATCATGCTGAAAGTGATTTTTAGGCAATCCAACAATAAAATCCATAGTCACAACCTACCACTTGTGTTGTGGAATGTCATGCAAAAATAAACGTCCAGCTGGATGTAAATGTTTTACCTTCACTTTTTGACATTCTAAACATCTAGCCATAAATTCAGTGATGTCCCTTTTCATTCCTGGCCAATAATATTCTTTTTTCAAATTCTCATACATATTTACATAACCTAGATGAGTGGAATAAGGAGCACTATGCGCCTCTTGCAGTATCATATTTCTCATATCCTGATCATTAGGCACTACCATCCTGTTCTTAAAAAGTAATGTATCTTTCTAGATTCTAAATTCTCTTGTTTTATCAAAATTTTGCTGAACCATGTCTCGATACTTCTGAGAATATTCATCTTGAATTTGCAATTCTCTAATTTGATCACTTATAGCAGATTGACAATGGGACATAACATTGATATGTCACCTTCTACTTAAAGCATCTGCTAATTTATTTTCTTTCCCCTTTATGTATTCTATACCAAAATCATATTATACTAGAAATTCTATCTAGCATCTTTGTCTAGCATTAAGCATTGGTTGAGTAAAGATATATTTCAAACTTTGATGATCTGTTCTAAGCTCAAAATATTTACCAAGTAGGTAGTGTCACCACATTTTTAGAGCATGTACCACTGCAACCAACTCTAAATCATGTGTGGTGTAATTAATTTCATGCTTCTTAAGTTTTCGTGACTCATAAGTGACAACACCATTCTCTTGCATAAGAACCCCACCTAATCCTTCCATGGAGGCATCAATACATACTATGAATGGTCGTGTGGGATCTACTATTCTAATAATAGGTGTTGTTGTTAACTTTTCTTTAAGAATCTTGAAAGCTTCTTCACACCATTCCATCCATTTAAAAGATTTTCCTTTATTTTGGAGATTGGTTATTGGATAAGCTATCTTAGAAAAATTCTAGATAAATCGACAATAATATCCAGCCATCCCCATAAAACTTTGCACTTCAGAAATATTGGTTGGAGCAGGCCAATCAATAATAGCCTCAATTTTCTTTGGATCCATAGACACCCCTTCAAAAAATATTACATGACCCAAATATTGAACCTGGGTTGCATAAAACTCACACTTGGATAGTTTTCCATATAATTGATTCTTTCTAAGTATTTCAAGAACAGTTCTCATATGAAGATCATGCTCTTCTTTTCTTTTGGAGTAGATCAGTATATCATCCAGGAATATCAACACAAACTAATCTAGTTGTTCATGAAACACACTATTCATCAAATTCATAAAAGTTATTGGTGCATTGGTCAATCCAAAAGGCAACACTGTAAAATCATAATGACCATATCTAGTTTGGAAAGAAGTTTTATGGGTATCTTCTTCCCGGATCCTCAATTGATGATAACCTGATCTAAGGTCAATTTTGGAGAAAATTGTAGCTCCTTTTAGTTGATCAAACAAATCATCTATCCTGGGTAAAAAGTACTTATTCTTAACAGTCATTTTATTGAATATTTTGTAGTCAATACATAACCTTAATGTTCCATCCTTCTTTTTCATGAACAAAACTGGTGCACCCCACGGTGAGACACTAGGTTTAATATGTCCTTTTTCCAAAAGTTCCTGAAGTTGAGTCTTAAGTTCTTGCAACTCTATTGTAGTCATCCTATATGGCACTCGAGCTATAGGGGTTGCTCCTGGTAAAATTTCTATAGTAAAATCAAACTCCCTTTGGGATGGAAGACCCAGTAAATCCTTAGGAAAGACATCTCGAAAATCATTCAATACTAGATAGGTTTGAAAAGACTTGCTCCAGACTCGTTTTCTTCATTTTTATTAAGTTTGACCACAAAGACTCTACTACCCTTTCTCAATGCTCTTTTAACTTGCATTGCTATCAAAATATGTGGTTCCACTGATTCACGTCCACAACAAATATGGATCCTTTGCTTGGTGTCATCAGTAAATTCCATCCATATTTCCTCAAAGTTTAACAATGTTTTATGTGCCTTGAGCCAGTCAACACCTAAAATTATATCAAAAGCATGTAATGGAGCTACATATAAATGCCATCAAGTTTGTCCTTGAGGTAGCATTATTTGAGGGTCAAATAGACATTGGTTAATAGTATAGGTTTTCCCAAACCCATACTCGACTTTCCACCCATTGGCCATAAATCCAAGTTTTTTCGATATGTCCCTCAAAATACTTGGTGAAATAAAACTATCAGTTGATCCAAAGTCAACTAAAATGCAAACATTTCTATTATAATTTTTTCCTTTCAACAGGAAAGGTGTTGCTTGACCATTAAGTTTGAAATTACCTGTTGCTGCATATATCTTATGAGTAGGTTCCACAGGTTCCTTCCTCTTATCAACTCACAATGGATATTTATCAGCATAATGAGGTTCTTGAAAAATCCAGCAACCAGTTCGTGGTGCCCTCTCTTTCTTATTTCCCTCATTATCTTCCTGAGTACCAGCTCTTGGTGCATTAGCTCTTTGATCATTCCTATCCCTGAAATTTCTTTGGCCACCCCGATAGTTTGGATTTACCCTATTTTCTTGGTACCTATTCTTATTTCTATCAAACCTGTTTTGATTCCCATTGCCACGATTCTTGGTCCAATTCTTGTCCCCTTTTGTTGGACCCACATTTTTCTTTTTCTGTGACTCTTCCTTTTTAGAGGATTATTGATAATAAGCTTTCTTGACCTTGAGGTTATCTTCTTCTTGTCGAGCCAAGTCACAGGCAACAATTAAGGTAGTAGGTTTCAACATAAGAATCAGGTGTCCAATTTTTGGATGTAATCCTAGGAGAAATTTTTGAATTTTGATCTCACTTCTCTGCTCATACTCAGGCATGTATTTGAGCAATTGCACAAATCACTAATAATATTCAATTACAGTCATATTCCCCTGAGTTAACCTTGAAAATTTTGTAGTCCTTTCAAGGTAAAATTACGGTGTTAAGAACCTATCTTTGAATGCTAATACAAATGTTTCCCAAAGAACATCAGCAACCTCCACATTATGAGTTTTCCTATAAGTATCCCACCAATCAGTGATAAATCCAATCAAACAAAAGACTACCCATGAGGTTTTTGATTTAGATGACAAGGTTCTAACCATAAAATATGCTTCCACACTATTTAACCATCTCTCAGCCTCTTCCCCATCACCTTTGCCATAAAATTTGGCTATATCAAGCCTTCACATATCCTTGTCCAACTCAGAACCTACTTGTTTCCTTCATGGGTCAATAGTTGTCTCATCCTCAACTATTACCGTTTCCTTTCCTTTAGATAAATTTTCAATTGTTTTCTATTGATGGAAAATAATTTCTTGTTGTTGAGCCAGCTGAGCTTTTTGTTGCTCCATGTGCTCTATCATTTGGGAATTTTTTGTGCCATGTGTTCAGCCATTTGAGCACTTTTTTGCTCCATTTGTTCTTTCTGTTGGCTCATTTGCTCCTGCAATAGTTGTACCATCCGGACCATTTTATCCTCTTTATTAACTGGTTCTTTTTCCTTCCTCTTTTCTTGAGGATGTTCTATGGTTTCCTCTGATACCCCGAGTCTCATAACTTTTTGAATGACTCTTCTAGGATTTTTGGTCAGCCCTTCCCACTGATCCACCATAGTTCTTTTTGAGGAACTAGACTTTTGTCCAGATGCCATTGCCTGTTCAGCAAAACAAAGAGCCTTGTCAAATTTTCGAGTTTAGGTGAACACATTAGTGACATAATTTAAGTTAGTCATAGGCTTTCTAATTTTTCTGTTGCCTATAGATTCGCAACCTTGGCTCTGATACCAAATGTAACAACCCAAGTTCTACCCACTTGGTTGTCCAAACACCCCAAGTCAACCCACTTGGTTGTCCAACATCAGAGGTTACAATAAGAGAAAAAAAATCTTTTATTTCGATTGTTTCCCTGGTGGAGGGCTTCTTAGTGGTTTTTTTTTTTTTCTTTATTTTGATTTATTTTTGTTTTATTTTCTAGTATGAGCATGTTAGATCCATCTTCATGAGTGCCATTCCACTGTAGTCGAAATACTCATGAGATCGAGATTGGCCAAATCTCATGTAGTTGCCCATTTTGAACTTCACTCTCCACCCGAGATCCTAAGTTTAGGTAGGGGGTTCCTTTTCCTCTAGGGCCCATATCACCTAGAGGTGTGGCACATACTTTCCCCATGTCTTGACATGATCCCAAGTACTTATGTCATGTAAGACGTAGTGCATACATGCTCGAGCTAGACGATCAACCATCTTCCCTAGAGCATTGTCTAGGGTCTTACCAATACCCTGGTAACCACCCAATGTTTTGTGTTGATTAACCAACATGATGTCCCATACCATTGTGTTGTCGGTATTACCTAGTCAAACATAATTCACCACTCATCACTAGCAAGGATAACCTAGAAGAGATGCCCATACAACCCTTCGTTACCTCTTGTTCTAACCTTTTTCCATCAAAAGTATAGTTAGAGCCCTGATTTATGATGATTGCCTACCCACAAACATCATTAGTAGTTATCTTACAAGATTGTCCTCCCCACAATCTTGAAACAAAATCAAGGTTGTCCTACCCACAACCTTGGGTTGCGAGATAAGATTACCCCTTCCACAATCTTAGAATTTCTTAACCTAAGGTTTGTCTAAGCCTGGTTTATTTGGAAGGGTTTATCTATGCAAAGGTTTACTACTGAGTACAGTTTCGTAATTGCTCAAAAGTTGTACTAAGTTTTAAAATATTACCATTTTCCATTTGGCTACTTGGATGTTTTACATTGAGGAAGATTAAAGATAGAAATATTATTAGAACATTGCAATCCAAACTAAAGAATCCCATAATCTACTGGAATAAATTTATTTAGGATTCCTTATAGTTAATTTTTCATTTGGAGTAAGTGCTACACTAAGAATTATATCCACAAATCACTTTCTTTTATTACTCCATAGAATTTATTAAAAAAAATCAAAAACTAGAATTGTCTACTCCACAAAATAAAGTAAGAATGCAACTTCACATTAATTATGATTTTATTATATAATTCAAAAGAATTCAACAGAATTTTAGTCTTTCGCTGCTTAATCTAAAGTAAAACTACACAAGTTGTTCAATAAAGTAACCTCACTCCGCCTTACCCACACCGACACATGGATTTGTTTAAGTAAACTCATATTCACATTATCATTTTAAATTAGCTACGTTATGAACATCATACCTTTATAACAATATCGATTCTTTCATAGAGTTATAGTATTAACAGAGCTTCTAAGTACCTAATTCAGATTTGGATTTTACACTGCCTCTATATTTTTTTTTAGTCAAAGACCAATACAACATTGTTTGCCTAACAATAAATTCCTATGAGTATTTCCACAATTTTCAATGCATTGTTTTCAAACATCAATTTGGTTTGAAGCCCTACACAAATGACACTCTTTCCTTTTTACTATTTTTCATGTTTTCGAAATCGTTATATCACCAGGCGGGTGATAGTTTCCCCAACCATCATGAATACTTCCCACTACACAACTTATCTTATCAACATGCTACAAACCCTATCAACTACTTTGGACAGGTAAGTCCTTCAAATTATAGTCTTTTCCAATTCTCTATAACATAGTCAAATCAGCAAACCTTGTTACGTGCAATTACAGGTTCAAGTTTATTGTAGGAAAAGAGATTACAAAATTTTATTTACAAGTATTGCTTGAAGTTTAGGTTATGCCGAAATAGCCCGATGTGAAGAAAATCAATCGGGTGCACCTAAGTTCTTCATAATGATTGAAGAGAAAGAGGTGAAAGGAGGCCCTGGATCTAGCTTGACTAATTAAGAAGGTTGCCTTCAACCCATTCGCCATGTATTCTCACACAAATAGAATCATTCCCTTAGTTCAAAAACCACAAGGTGAAATATTATTGAGTGATTATGTTTGTGATGCAGGAGCATCCAGTGGTAGCAGAGCAATATTGCATCAACAAAAAAAAAATTCAAGTGTTTGCTTTGATGTCGCGATATTGCGACAAAGAAAGGTGTCGTGATATCACATGTTGCATTTTCATGACTCAGGAAGCAAAGAGAAGGTGCAGCATAGAAATGTCACAATTTCGTGACATGTCACGAAATAAAGACCAAAGCAGGAGAGGGAAGGTGCCTCGAAGAAAATATCATGAAATCGTGACCAAAACTGTAGAGCAAAGGCATAAGAAGAAAAATGTCATGAAATCATGACATGTGATTTTGTGACATATCGCAAAATCATGACCGAAGTAGGAGAGGGAAGGTGCCTGAAGGAAATGTCACGATTTCATGACATGTGAAATCATGACCGAAACAAGAGAGAGAGGGCATTCGAAGAAAAATGTCACAAAATTGTGACATCACAAAATCATGGCCGAAGGAAAATAAGAAGGGCCAGATAAGAAAATGTCATGATTTCATGACATGTCATGAAATCACGTTCGAAAGAAAACAAGAAGGGCCAAAGATGAAAATGTCATGATTTCATGATCAAAAGAAAATAAGAAGGGCCAGAGACGAAAATGTCGTGATTTCATGACATGTTGTGAAATCGCAACCGAAGGAGCAGAAAGAAATCCAGAAAGAAAACTGTCATGATATCGTGACATGTCACGATTTCATGACCCAAGAAGCGAAGAGAAAGCAGAGAGCAAAGATGTCACGATATCATGACATGTTGCAATTTCGTGACCCGAAGAGGCGAGAAAGAAGTTAAAAGAAAAGATGTCACGATATCGCAACCCGAAGGAGAGAAAGACAACAAGGAAGAAAAATGTCACGATATCATGACATGTCATGATATCATGACCCAAAGGAAAGGAAGATAGCGAGGAAGAAAAATGTCACGATATGGTGACATGTCATGATATCGTGACATACTATTGGTTCTCAATTCAAAAATGTGCACGTTACCATATGGTGTTTCTCGAGGTGGTCAAGGCTGCATTTATGCATGATTTCTTGCACGATAAGCTTGCTGAGCATGGTGGCCATTCGAAGGCTACGCCCAAATGTTAGAGATGCTTAGACGGCTCATCAATGCATGTTTCCACAGCTAACCCAATGGTTGTTTCTAATTAGGGAAAAGGATGTGAAGGTTTAGTCGCAAGGGTGGAGGAAGGGCTGACTTTTTAGAGAGGAAGGATGTATTATTCTAGGTGGGGCATTAATGGCCTAGAGGGTCGGGACCTCAAAAGAAATGCAAACATTGTTATAGAAGTAGGTGGTGAATCAATGAGGGGGTCTTTGAGCAAGAAACCACACCCGTGGGCTAGCATTGTAATCATTTTTCAAAGTTTAATGAATGGCAGTTTGATTGATTTTTTGCGTCCCCATCAAGTGGTATCAGAGTGGGAGTTCCTGAGTGTGTGAGTAGATCACCAAAAGTGAGGCAGATTGCACTAGGATCTGTGGAAGAGTTGTGAAGAGAGAGTGAAGAAGAATACCTCCATGAAGAAACCGTGGTGGTGGAAGAAATATGGTGCTAGCTAAAGATTTCAAAGCTTTGCAGAGGCAAGTTCAGGCCCTGCAAAAGGAGATACGCAGAGGGCTTGAACCCAGAGGAGAAGAAGAAAATGAATATGAAGTGGAATAAGAGGACCAGTTTGAGGAAGAAGAAGAGGTAGTAGATCCTACACAAGCTAGGTTGTACAGGGCCATATCTCAGATTGGAAAGAGACAGAAGATGGAGGTTTCTACATATTCTAGAGGTCTTGATGTAGAGGAGTTGATCGACTGGATCAATAATTTGGAAGAATACTTTGAGTATAAAGAGGTTGAAGATCCTGATAGGGTAAAGTTTTCTAAGACCAAGCTGAAGGGTCATGCCAAAGATATGGTGGAAGGGAGTATAGTTGGAAAGAAATAGAAGAGAAAAGGAGAGAATAACCAAATGGGATAGAATGGTAGAGAAGTTGAAGAGGCAGTTCATCCCAGGTGACTATGACATGGATCTGCTAAATAAAATGCAAGGTTTGAAGCAATCAAGTAATTCTATTAAAGAATACACATAGGAGTTTTATAAAATTATAATCAGGATAGGCCATTCATAGGCCAACAAGGAGAATGTAGCCCATTATATTAATGGGTTGTGAGCCAATATTCAAGAGGATTTAAGTCTGGTTAGAATGACCACCATAGAGGATGCTTACAATTTTGCCCTCAGGGTTTAATAGAAGCTAAATAGAAGGTTTGAGAGCAAGCAAAGAGGACAAGGTCATGGTGGAAGAACTGGTGGAAGGACTAGTGGAGAAAACTATAAAGATCAGAAGAAGGCTGGTGAGACCAGTAATGCCCAAGAGCAGAATGAGGGAAGCACCTACCAACACCGTAATCATAACAATGGTTATCTAAGAGGGAGAGGTATATCTGGACATGGATTTGGAAGAGGAGGATTTCATGGAACCTGTTTCCACTGTGGTGAAGAAGGACATCGAGCATTTGAGTGTCCACAACATCGAGAAAAGACGAATAAGATACCTGAGGGTCCTTCCAGAGCTACTGTAGCAGATGAAGGTACTAAATAAGAACATTATGAGGAGGCAAAGAGAGGAGAAGTGATGGTCACAAGGAGGACCCTATTGAATGAGGGGAAACGATCAGACCATAGGAGGAACCTATTATACACAAGGTGTAGAAGTTCGGGTAAGGTCTATAACATTATTATAGATAATGGTAGTACTGATAACTTGGTCTCAAAAGAAATGGATGCTAAGTTATAGTTGAAAAGGAGGAGACACCCGCATCCATATCAGATTGTGTGGTTACAAAAGGACCATAGGGCTTTGGTCAGTGAGCAATACTCAATGAAATTCAATATTGAGAATTACTGTGATGAGGTTCTGTGTGACATCCTGCCTATGGATGCTTGCCATTTGTTGTTGGGAAGGCCATGGTAGTTTGATTAGTGTGTAGTGCATGATGGTCATGTAAACATCTACTCAGTGATGAAGAATGGAGTACGCCATAAGCTGAAGCCCTTGAATGAGGTAGAAGAAAAGGTATGCAACAACGCTAGAATCTGTTTAGTTGAAGGAGGAAGATTTTTGGATAGTTTAAAGCATGAGCATATGTGCTATGCATTAGTTCCTAGAGTTAGGAAGGAATAATGCAAGGATACCCCTGTAGAAGTCTTAGGACTGTTAGAAGAATTTCCAAACATAATATCTGATAATGTGCCTGAGGGTTTACCACCAGTGAGGAAGATCAGTCACCACATAGATTTGGTACCAGGATCTAGTTTACCCAATAAGGCACCAGATAGAATGACTCCTACAGAAACTGAAGAGTTGAACAGACAAGTCCAAGAGCTACTGGAAAAGGGACTGATTCGAGAGAGCTTGAGTCCATGTGCAGTACTTGCAGTACTCACACCAAATAATGATGGAGAGTGGAGAATGTGTATTGACTCTTGAGCCATTGACAAGATCACCATAAAGTACATATTTCTATTGCCAAGGATGGATGACATTATGGACTGTTTGAGTGGAGCCAAGTACTTCACCAAGATTGATCTGAAGAGTGGTTATCATAAGATTCATGTCATAGAAGGAGATGAGTGGAAGACAGTCTTCAAGACTAGAGAAGGTTTGTATGAATGGTTGGTCATGCCATTTGGGCTAACCAATGCACCAAGAACATTCATGCGACTGATGAATGAGGTATTAAAATAATTTCTAGGAAAATTTTTCATTGTCTATTTGAATGATATTTTAATATTTAGCAGAACCTTGGTAGAGCATCTGATGCATATCAAAAGGGTTTTTGAGAAGCTGCAGGAAGAGCAGTTGTTAATTAATCTGAAGAAATGTAACTTTGTGAAGGAGTTAGTGTACCTGGGATTTGTCATCTCAGCCGAAGGTCTAAAAATGGACCTAGAAAAAGTGAGAGCTATCATTGAATGGCCTACTCCAAAAAGCATAACTGAGGTAAGATCATTTCATGGTCTAGGAAGTTTTTACAAGAAATTCATTAGGAATTTCAGCAGTATTCCCCTTACAAAAACAATGAGAGGGGATAAGAAAGAATTTAAGTGGACCTTAGGATCAGATAAGAGCTTTGATATGTTAAAGAAGAAGGTAACAGAGCAACCTATTTTGGAACTTCCAAATTTTAATAAGGTATTTCAGGTAGACTGTGATGCTAGTGGTAGTGCCATAGGAGCTGTTATGAGTCAAGAACGTAAACCTGTTGCTTAATTTAGTGAGAAACTCAATGATGCTAGAAAGAAGTTTTTAGTTTATGATCAAGAGTTTTATGCTATAGTTCAGGATCTAAAGAAGTGGTGACACTAATTGTTGCCAAAAGAGTTTGTTCTATATACTGATCATCAGGCCTTACAGTATATTAATAGCCAAGGGAAGCTAAATCAGAGGCACCTAAAGTGGGTCAAGTTTCTACAGAGTTACACCTTTGTGTTGAAGCACAGGAGTGGAAGGTCAAACAGAGTTGTAGATGCCTTAAGTAGAAGGCAGTGTTTGTTGATAGAAATGAAGGTTGAAGTAGTAGGGTTTGATGAACTAAAGGGTTTATACCCTGAAGATCCTAATTTTGCAGAAGCCTGGAAGGCTTGCTTGGCACCTGTTACTTTGGATCGGACCAAGTGGTTGGATTTTCTGATCCAAGATGGAATGTTGTTGTAGACACCAAAACAGCACCAATCCGATTATGTGACTGCAAACACTGATCGCTTTGACAAACACAGCCCCCAGGGCAGCCCTCAGAGGTCAAACAGTGGTCCTAACCACTTTCATAGCAATTTTGTAAGGTCAAGAAGCAATTTGGCACATTTAGGCACTTTGTCCAGTATTCGTCTCACCCAGGGACGAATACTAACTGGGATTCGTCTCACCCAGGGACGAATTCTGAAATCATCTCTCGTTAGGACGAATTCCAGGTTTAACGGGCAAAAAGAAAAATGCCGCCAAGTGGCAGCCAAGGACAGTCAATTATTGCCTCCTGCCATGCATGCGCGTGTAGGTGGGTAGGTTGGCAGTTGATGGACTCGTCACAAGGGCAGTCATGGAAGCCCAAGTCAGGGAGGAGTCTCCTCCCTCTTGGGAAGGCATGGCCGCCACATGGCATCCCTGCATGCCCCTCCAAAGAGACCCCATGGGTCTATAAAATGGTGGACTTTCCCACCCAAAAGAGGATAGATTGGAGGCGATTTCAAGCAACGAAGTGTTGTCCAATTGAACACCCATTTGCATCCTTTTGATTCACCTTCTCACATCCATTAATCTCTTTCGCAAGGGAGGTTATTGGGTGGCTTTTGGAAGCGTGGATCTAACCCAAATCCAACATTTGACCACCTTACACCACCAATTTTCCGACACCCCAATCCTAAGAGGTTTTGGGCCCATCCCTAGTGGATTGGCGCCGAAATCAAGTGCCAACGGTGGGAGGCCCACTTGGGCACCCCCGCATTTTCTAAGTTTTATTCTAAAGCATTCTAGATTATTTGTTCATGTTGCATTTTATGTTATTCTGTTTAATTAACTCATAGCTTCAATTCCATAACATTTTGATCAGATTTTACCATGCTTTTTGTCGCTTTGTTGTCTCACTAACTTGCAGGTAGCGATATCGAATTCTCGAGGATAGAGGCCAAATTGGGAGAATCCGACCATCTGGGTCGTCCCAAAATGGCCCCAATTACATAACCCCTCTGTTTGTAGGTGTTTTGGAGGTCTCGAGAATCGACATTGGAGCAGGATCACTTCGGCTTTTCTAACACAGTAGAATTCGTCCCACCCAGGGACGAATAGCAGTCGAAATTCGTCCTGCCCAGGGACGAATTCCAGTTGAAAGCAGATTGGCCGACTGTTTCAATGGCAGTGGCCCTCTGGTAATGTCCTCTGTCCTCTGTCAAGTTTTTAGGTCATTTAGGTTTACTTTATTCACTGTTTTAGACAACTGTTCATATGCATCTTTTAGCAATTTCAAAGCATGAATTTTCCTTTTTGTCACAGGTGCTACTAACGCCTTGTTTGTTTCTTTGATTGCAGGAGGAGCAACAAGAAGTGAGGATTCATCGGTATAAGCGGCGACAACATTTGGCCCGCCCATTTCAAACGTGGGCATGCGGAAGAGGGATCAATGATCAAGATTGTAACCGAATCCATTTAACGCTCCTAGCCCCTAAAAAGGGAGGAGGCAATTTTGTAACCGTGGTTAACAAGTTTAATAAAAGGGTTGTGACTTCTCTCTAAATTCTTGTAACTGGTTTCGATCCATTTGCCTCTTTCGTTTAATGCATTTCGTATTCTAGGACTTAAGCGTTATTTTGATTTGAATGCATCGAAGTAGTTTTTCTTTCTAAAAAGCTTCCGGAATCTCATGCTTTCAGTGGCGATCACGGTGGGACCCTGTCCCCTGGTTTTGAGATCAAATAACTGATCCTTTTTGTGTTTTTGTGCTTGACAGGTACAAGTTTTTAAAGCAGACTGTTATTCGTCTCTGACTGCGACGAATACCTGACTGTAATTCGTCTGACCCTGAGACGAATTTTAAATTCATCTCTGGCAGGGACGAATTCTGTTCTGTAATTCGTCTCACAGAGGGACGAATTCCTGCCTATGAATTTTTAGAACAGAAGATCAAAAACAGCAAGTCCGGGTAGAAAAGAGGTAAAGTTCCAAACTGTCTTTGTCATTTTTTTGATTTTTTGCTTTCATTTCCTGTCAATTCTTGCGTGCTTAAAGAAAATAGTGGTTGATTGCATGTTTCATTTTTCTAAGTAAAATAAACCCCACACACATCACGTGGCACATTTTAAACCAAGGAGCTGGTCGTAAGACCCCAGCCCTTGAGCAAGACCAACGGTGGGTTCATCACCACCTTGGCTTAGCTTTGCATCCATTTCCCCGATTGTCACTGTTGTTAGGCGTAAATCCTGATGAAAGCTGACCGAGTGTCACTGGGGTGATTCCCATGCGCGCGAGGATAAGTCTTCTATGGTAGGTGTCATTAACAGGACAATCCCCCTTTCGTACCGCCTATGTTCCACGTACCATCTGCTCTCACGTACCTATAGTTTCCCTCTCGTAAGGGCGGGTATATAGAGAGGTTGGTATATCGGTCCGACAATGGTATATTGAAGGGGCGACCATTTATGGGAGTCATATGAGCCAACATTATGCATTTAAACGTTCTTCAAAACTTGCAAAAACAAAACAAAACATCAAAATGCACTAAACCAGTTTAGGACACACTATTAATCCTTAAAAGAGATAATCACTGTTTGTGTATGTGTGTGTTCATTTCTGCTTAGTGTAACAAAAAAAAAAATCATAAACAAAAGATAAAAATCTATGCATTTTGTCACTCGCTCCAAAAGCTCCAAGGATTCCCGCAATCGCTTGGTCATCCCCAAAAGGCCCCAAAGGTGTCCATGAACCCTTTGGTCAACCCAAGAGCACCCCAAAGGTGCCCATAAGTGATGCAGGAGCATCCAACAAAATATGGGAAATCTTATATTTTTCCCTAAATTTTAGTGCATCTTGTCGGGGCCATAACTTCTCAACCGTAGCTCCGATTGACACGAAATTTTACAGGGAGTTAGTTGGGATAATTTTAAACAAATATAATTCTTAGAATTGTATTTGCCTAGAAACCAGTTTTTGGGGCCAAATTCCATCATCTAGGGCCCCGAAATTAGGTTTTAAAATTGCTCACCTAATTTTTTACGCTTTTTGAGCTGTTCGGAGGTCAATATCTCCTAATGTATTTAGAGTTAGGACTTGAAACTTCATTTTTGTCTTATCTATTGTAAGAGGGATGCACACACCAATTTTGGGCCCCATCTGACTCATTTTCAATTTTAGGGTTTTTAGAGAGACATCATCATGGTGCTCACCCGTAGCCAAGCCCAATCACGGGCGGATGCTGTGGGGAATATCCAAGGAGGCACAAGTCACCTCCGGTATAGCCCCAAGGATTTGGTCATACCACCTTGGCGGCCTGACACACAAGGCAGACCCCTCCACACCTTAACGGATAGGGACTATAGGGGCACCCCTTCTAGGAGCACTCCTATTCAGCATAGCACTCAGCACACACCCTTCCATGAGGGGTACATCCATAGGAGAGCTCCCTTAGATGCTCGCTATGAGCGGTCACCGCGCGATGAAGCGCTAAGTCAACATAGGGTTCGACGGGAGGAACCACATGATTACACTATCCCTCCTTCACCCCCTCTAGTTGTCAGGACTACAAAGACAAATCCAGAGCACAAGGCTCCTCAAGCGGGGTGAGCCAACTCCACCCGTCCCTTTTTCACTTATGAAAGAGAGCATGAGGAAAACCCTTACCTTCCTCAAGAACAATATACATTGCAAGAGCAATATGCCTCCGCAACTGCTATCTATCAAGACCACTCACTGAGGCCAAAGCCTCGAGGGAATGCCGCTACCCCCAATAGAGGGAGGCTGCCTATAGAGATCTTGGATCACTATGACCGAGATAGATATGTAGGAGAGGCATCTAGGCCTTCTAGACATGAGGCGGTAGGACCAACTATCTTAGAATCTATCAAGCATTTCACACATCGGATGCAATTCACGCAACTTGAGCTAGAGCGACTACGTTTAGAGGAATGGTATACTATATTAACCAAGAACACATTCAACACTATAAGGATGAGTTGTTCCAACACACTATGCAGGAGAAGACTCCAACCCCTCACACGCATAAGACAAAACATTTTGAGGGGCACAACCCATGGGGGCGAGACAAGGTCATCGCGACCTCATCAAATGCTACCCCCAACACCTCCTAGACAGGAGCGGGAGGCTACTCTCCCGATTCTTGAAGCACCACCCTCGATGCCTCCTAGACATGAGCGGGAGGCCACTCCTATAACCAATGATGGGTGCCTTCCTCAGACATCCACCCAGGTTTATGAGCCACCCTTAGAAATTCATCAAGAAGCCTCTAAGGAATCAGAGAGAGAAGAAGAGCAGGATGAACTGCCCTACCAAGGCATGGGGGTGCTATCTGGCCACCCCTCCATAGGCCCCAAGTTCCTCAACAAGAACCAACCAAAGAGGAGGAGCTCAAATCTCCCGATACATGCAAAGCGCTAGAGCACTTAGAGTCGGTAGAGACCAAGATTTTGGAGCTCCCAAGGCCCAACTTACATGAGGCTCCTTTCGAAGAGGATCAACCTTTAACCGTAGGGCTACCTGATGATGCAGTCCTCCATGTCTCAGAATCTCTAGATTCTGATGAGCTATACTCACTGGTCGAAGGTGAGGATAAAATAGAGATAGCCCACAACAATCACATGCGACAACATCGACATCCCATAAATATCGATGAAGCATTTCAACAGATAAACATAATACTAGGGCATGAGTGGCACGTTAACCCACCACAGTGGGACCAAGCATTACATCCGCCACTTTGGGCATACAAAGATCAACTTTCGCCTAGAGACCCCATAGCAACATCAATGTCGAGGGTAGACCCTGTCCTCATATCCGTGCATAGGGCTGATCCATTCATGCCAATCCCTCTAGAGCCAGATCCGGAGTGCAAAGACCATCAAGCTGGGGGTACCTCTATCCCCTGAAGAGCCATAGTCCAAACCAAAAAGCTCCAAGGATTATCGTAATCACTTGGTCAACCCAAAAAGCTCCAAGGATTATCGCAATCACTTGGTCACCCCAAAAGCTCCAAGGATTATCGCAATCACTTGGTCACCCCAAAAGCTCCAAGGATTATCGCAATCACTTGGTCACCCCAAAAGCTCCAAGGATTATCGCAATCGCTTGGTCACCCCAAAAGCTCCAAGGATTATCGCAATCACTTGGTCACCCCAAAAGCTCCAAGGATTATTGCAATCACTTGGTCAACCCAAAAGCTCCAAGGATTATCGCAATCACTTGGTCATCCCAAAAGCTCCAAGGATTATCGTAATCACTTGGTCACCCCAAAAGCTCCAAGGATTATCGCAATCGCTTGGTCACCCCAAATGCTCCAAGGATTATCGTAATCGCTTGGTCATCCCAAAAGCTCCAAGGATTATCGCAATCACTTGGTCACCCCAAAAGCTCCAAGGATTATCGCAATCGCTTGGTCAATCCCAAAAATCTCCAAGGATTATCGTAATCGCTTGGTCAACCCAAAAAGCTCCAAGGATTATTGCAATCGCTTGGTCAATCCCAAAAATGCTCCAAGGATTATCGCAATCGCTTGGTCAATCCCAAAAAGCTCCAAGGATTCTTGCAATCGCTTGGTCAATCCCAAAATGCTCCAAGGATTTCCACAATCGCTTGGTCAAAAATCAAGAAAATTCAAAAACAACAAAAATCATCAAAAACAACAAAAATTTGCATCTCATTTCTAGGCATACTCAAATTCATCAATAGAGAGCTCTTCTCGCACTTCATCTTCATATTCACAAAAATCAATCCATCAAAAATACAAAAATATATAGCTGCATTAAAGCATTGCATCCATACATTGCATATTTGTGGTCGTACAGGTCAAAGGCACCATAGGTTGTAATTGCTCTGCTAGTCCATCTTGTTCCACACTGTTCCATTTTACAAAAACAACAAAAACACCATGCATTGCTTTTACCACACTAGAGTCAGTGGTCTTTTAATGTATCAAGAGTTTTCGTGATTCAGTCATCATTTTGCTCTTTAGCCATGTAATGTATCAAGTCAAACAGATTTTACGAAGGTAGAGTTACACTTGAAATACACCTTGTTACGTAACATCCCAACACAAATTAAAACACATAAAAAATTCCCAAGTTGTGTGAACGAAAGATGAAACCTGCATAGTAATCCAGGTCACCATAAGCGAAACGGTTATCTTGCTCATCCCCCCGTGCGAATGGTTCCAGAATGCTGAGAATTGACAAAAGGACAAGCTCTTTCCTATCCATTCACCTCCATATACAATGGTTTTCACCACTACCAAATCCCAATCATAGTTGGTTCCCAAAGTTGTAAGGATTTGTACTACACGTCCCTACCAAGGATGGGTAGTCATCCCCAAGACCTAAAAGGATCAACACCATTCACAAACAAAATTCCAACAAATCATCATCCTAACACTTTCCATTCACCTTTGGTCTCCAAGTTGTAAGGATTCGTACTATCCGCCCCTAACCAGGATGGGTAGTCATCCCCAAGGCCTAAAAGATCAATGCCCTTACTCCATAATCTCCATCACCCCCTTGGTTCCCAACGTCGTAAGGATTCGTACTACACGTCCCTACAAAGGATGCATAGTCATCCCCAAGGCCACAAGGATCAAGGCCATTCACAAGCCCAAACTCACAATACTCAAAATACAAAATCAAATAACAGTGGTTATCACCACTATTCAAAATCCTTGCTCAAAAAGAATTAATAGAAAATAAACAATGATTTTCATCACTATATAGACGAGCAACTTTCTAAATCATTCAGCCAACAAATATCCTGAACTTGAATCCCTGGAATTCTCAGCATTCGAAAACCATCTAGGTGATCCTCATTACAGGTTTGGTTGATAGCCTATCTGGCAATGGTGGTATCCTACCCGCATGACGATATGTCTGTCACATTCGCTTTGCATGTGTGCAGACCAATGTTTGCATAAGGATGAGCTAGCTTATGGTATCCTGGATAACACCGCAGATTAATCTAACTAAATACAACAAAGGAGTTAGTGGAGCTAATTAGGTGATCCTCAGACAGAGTTCGGTTGAAAGCCCATCCTGCACCGGTGGTATCCCGACAAATACCACATAAATGAACTCAATTGCACACACAGGGATGTGAAATAGCTTGGTCAAAAACAAGTCCGATTCATACCTTGTTCAAAAGTCTTGTAAGATAAAGTACAATCATGGCTAGTGAGTTAAAACCGTCTGAGTCTCAGAAAACCTTAGCTACATTTCTAAACCAACTGCGCTACTTTTCATCCTTACAATACCATCAAAAAATACAAAAAAAGAGAAAAACCACATGTATACATACAAAGTCATGCATCACAACAATCGCCTAAAAACAAAATAACAGAGTTCTAAATAGTCTATGGTGCCATAGCCAAACATCACAAATCCCATTCATCCATTTCATCTCTGCATATCACATATAAATCAAAAACATTTGCATTCATCATAGCATATGCATCCATCAAAATAAATCAACATGCATACATCCATATTCATCAACCATCATGCATAAGATCAAAGAAAATCAAAACAACAAAACAACAAAAAAATGCAACACAAACAAAAAAGCAATAAACATTGCTAGACACAAGTGCTCTTGCACTTAACCTCTTGGCATAGAAAAATTGATGTCGGGGTTTACATTGTCACTATCCTACTCTCTAAGAAGGCTACCATAGCCGGACCGCTCCATGGGAAGACGGATTGTCGACAATTTCACCCCCAAATGGCATCACAAATGGGTCAAAGCCCACTAAAAAACAACAAGAAAATCAAAACAACAAAAACAACAAATAAATGCAACACAAAAACAAAAAGCAATAAGCATTGTTGGACACAAGTGCTCTTGCACTTAACCTCTTGGCATAGAAAATCGATGTCGGGGCTCAAATTGTCACTCTCCTACTCCCTAAGAAGGCTACCTTAGCCGGACCGCTCCATGGGAAGACGGATTTTCGACAATTTCACCCCATTATGGCATCACCAAAAGGGTTAACACCCACCAAAAATAGGTCCAAATGTTGGAAAAATTGCACATGCTTAACGATAAACCATCTAAAGGCACCCTTGCACAAGTCATCTTGGGTCAAGCGACTCGTCGCTTTTCTCACGAAGGTCATTCCCTCATCGATTCGTCGCTTGAGGGGGTAGTCACACTTAGTCACCAATCAACAAGCACACACCCAATTAAGGAAAACGACATGCATTCAAAGAATCATTGACAAAGACAATTACGCTCCTGCTTGGGGCAATAAACAAGCAACAATCAAATTGATCAAACACTTGGCATTCGTGAATCATGAACACAAGGTTCCCCTATGGACAAAAGGTTGCGCCCTTTGCCTAATCATGACTGATCAATGTCCAAGCTCAAGTCACACCTCACCAAAATAGGTTAATACTTGAAATCAAATTCCTTAGCTCGTCAGAAGCAAGGATTCAAGAATGCATGCCCTTTCCATGCTTGGGGCATCAAAAGTTGATTAGGTTACCAAGAAACCCTAATCATTAGTGCTTTGGCTATCTATTTTTGCTCGACGTTGTGCCATGCACAACGCATCCCAAAAAGGGGCATCTGTAGACACCAAAACAGCACCAATCCGATTATGTGACTGCAAACACTGATCGCTTTGACAAACACAGCCCCCAGGGCAGCCCTCAGAGGTCAAACAGTGGTCCTAACCACTTTCATAGCAATTTTGTAAGGTCAAGAAGCAATTTGGCACATTTAGGCACTTTGTCCAAGTATTCGTCTCACCCAGGGACGAATACTAACCGGGATTCGTCTCACCCAGGGACGAATTCTGAAATCGTCTCTCGGTCGGGACGAATTCCAGGTTTAACGGGCAAAAAGAAAAATGTTGCCAAGTGGCAGCCAAGGACAGATCAATTATTGCCTCCTGCCATGCATGCGCGTGTAGGTGGGTAGGTGGGTAGGTTGCCAGTTAGTGGACTGTCACAAGGGCAGTCATGGAAGCCCAAGTCGGGGAGGAGTCTCCTCCCTCTTGGGAAGGCATGGCCGCCACATGGCATCCCTGCATGCCCCTCCAAAGAGACCCCATGGGTCTATAAAATGGTGGACTTTCCCACCCAAAAGAGGACAGATTGGAGGCGATTTCAAGCAACGAAGTGCTGTCCAATTGAACACCCATTTGCATCCTTTTGATTCACCTTCTCACATCCATTAATCTCTTTCGCAAGGGAGGTTATTGGGTGGCTTTTGGAAGCGTGGATCCAACCCAAATCCAACATTTGACCACCTTACACCACCAATTTGCCGACACCCCAATCCTAAGAGGTTTTGGGCCCATCCCTAGTGGATTGGCGCCGAAATCAAGTGCCAACGGTGGGAGGCCCACTTGGGCACCCCCGCATTTTCTAAGTTTTATTCTAAAGCATTCTAGATTATTTGTTCATGTTGCATTTTACGTTATTCTGTTTAGTTAACTCATAGCTTCAATTCCATAACATTTTGATCATATTTTATCATGCTTTTTGTCGCTTTGTTGTCCCACTAACTTGCAGGTGGCGACATCGAATTCCCGAGGATAGAGGCCAAATTGGGAGAATCCGACCATCTGGGTCGTCCCAAAATGGCCCCAATTACATAACCCCTCTGTTTGCAGGTGTTTTGGAGGTCTCGAGAATCGACATTGGAGCAGGATCACTTCGGCTTTTCTAACACAGTAGAATTCGTCCCACCCAGGGACGAATAGCAGTCGAAATTCGTCCTGCCCAGGGACGAATTCCAGTTGAAAGCAGATTGGCCGACTGTTTCAATTGCAAGTGGCCCTCTGGTAATGTCCTCTATCCTCTGTCAAGTTTTTAGGTCATTTAGGTTTGCTTTGTTCACTCGTTTTAGACAACTGTTCATATGCATCTTTTAGCAATTTCAAAGCATGAATTTTCCTTTTTGTCACAGGTGCTACTAACGCCTTGTTTGTTTCTTTGATTGCAGGAGGAGCAACAAGAAGTGAGGATTCATCGGCATAAGCGGCGGCAACACTTTGGCCCGCCCATTTCAAACGTGGGCATGCGGAAGAGGGATCAATGATCAAGATTGTAACCGAATCCATTTAACGCTCCTAGCCCCTAAAAAGGGAGGAGGCGATTTTGTAACCGTGGTTAACAAGTTTAATAAAAGGGCTGTGACTTCTCTCTAAATCCTTGTAACTCGTTTCGATCTATTTGCCTCTTTCGTTTAATGCATTTCGTATTCTAGGACTTAGGCGTTATTTTGATTTGAATGCATCGAAGTAGTTTTTCTTTCTAAAAAGCTTCCAGAATCTCATGCTTTCAGTTGTTTAGAGGAGGTTAATTATGCATTCCATGGAGTTCAATGAGGGAGAATCTGATAAAGGAGAAGTATAGTGGGGGACTAGGTAGAGTTCAAAAAATATTACATGATCCAAATACTGAACATGGGTTGCATAAAACACACACTTGGATAGTTTTCCATATAATTGATTCCTTCTAAGTATTTCAAGAACAATTCTCATATGAATATCATGCTCTTCTTTTATTTTGGAGTAGATCAGTATATCATCTAGGAATATCAACACAAACTAATCTAGTTGTTCATGAAACACACCATTCATCAAATTCATAAAAGCTACTGGTGCATTGGTCAATCCAAAAGACAACACTGTAAAATCATAATGACCATATCTAGTTTGGAAAGAAGTTTTATGGGTATCTTCTTCCCAGATCATCAATTGATGATAACCTGATCTAAGGTCAATTTTGGAGAAAATTGTATCTCCATTTAGTTGATCAAAAAAATAATATATCCTAGGTAAAGAGTAATTATTCTTAACAATCATCTTATTTAGCATTATATAGTCCATACATAACCTTAATTTTTCATCCTTATTTTTCATGAACAAAATTGGTGCACCCCATGGTGAGACACTAGGTTAATATGTCATTTTTCCAAAAGTTCCTGAAGTTGAGTCTTAAATTTTTACAACTATATTGTAGTCATCCTATATGGTGCTCGAGCTATAGGGGGTTGCTCCTGGTAAAATTTCTATAGTAAAATCAAAATCTCTTTGGGATGGAAGTCCTGGTAAATCCTTAGGAAAGACATCTTGAAAATCATTTTATTCATTTTTATTAAGTTTGACCACAAATACTCTACTACCCTTTCTCAATACTATTTTAACTTGCATTTTTGTCAAAATATGTGGTTCCATTGATTAACGCCCACAAAAAATATGGATCCTTTGCTTGGTGTCATCAGTAAATTCCGTCCATATTTCCTCAAAGTTTAACAATGTTTTATGTGCCTTGATATATTCAACACCTAAAATATCAAAAACATGAAATGGAGCCACATATAAATGCCATCAATTTTATCCTTGAGGTAGCATTATTTGAGGATCAAATAGACATTGGTTAATAGTATAGGTTTTCCCAAACCCATACTCAACTTTCCACCCATTGGCTATAAATCCAAGTTTTTCTGATATATCCATAAAAATACTTGGTGAAATAAAAATATCAGTTGATCCAAAGTCAACTAAAATGTAAATATTTATGTTATAGTATTTTCCTTTCAACATAAAATGTGTTTGTTGACCATTAAGTTTGAAGTTACTTGTTGATGCATATATCTTATGAGTAGGTGCCATAGGTTCTTTCATCTTATCAATTCACAATGGACATTTATTAGCATAATGAGGCGCTTGAAAAATCTAGCAACTAGTTTGTGGTGCCCTCTCTTTATTTTTTCCCTCATTATCTTCCTGAGTACCAGCTCTTGGTGCATTAGCTCTTTGATCATTCCTATCCCTAAAATTTCTTTGGCCACCCTGATAGTTTGGATTTACCCCATTTTCATAGTACCTATTCTTATTTCTATCAAACTTGTTTCGATTCCCATTGCCATGATTCTTGTTCCAATTCTTGTCCCCTTTTTTTTTAAAATAAAGGGGTAAAAATTTATTGATAAAAAGTTTGGATTACAAAGTATAGCTGATCCCCCCCCACCCAGGACTCAAATAAGCAACAAGACAGGCTAAATCACCATATAAGGTAAACTCCCAAAGAAAACCAAAAAAAAAAAACCACATTAAGTCTGAACATCCTTATGGATCAACTCCTGTAGGTGTTGAGAATCCCCAAACGGGAGACTCTCCTAGTTATCAATACTATGAGTATCCAATAGCTTAGAAGCCATTTTGGATAGGTAATCAACAACCCCATTCCATTCCATTGGAATGTGCATAAAGGATATAAATTCAAACTCTTCCCTCATTCTAAGAATCTAAATGGCCACGGGGGCCAACTGCCAATTAACATCCTCCACTCTTTTGCTGTTTAAAAGATTAACCAAAATTTGGGTCAGAATCGCAAAGAATCTTGTGCCAGCCAAGAGAAAACCACCTTTGCAAGGCCTCAAGTATCTCCAGAGCTTCCATAAGATTGTTGGAGTGAACACCTTTATAAATGGAAAAGAAAAAACTAACCACGCCAGCAAAATCTCTTTGAACACCACCAATTCCAGCATGTCCAAGATTGCCCCTGGATGACCCATCAATATTAATTTTTAAAACTCCTCTAGGGGGCAGTCTCCATCTACCCTCTCTCCTAACCTTATTGCTAAGATGAGGAATCCTACTAGGGCTAGAAGAATTCATACCAACCCCAAACAAACTAAGGGCCTGTCATACCTTCCCCTCCCTAGAGTCCAAATGGGGGTCCACATCACATTTACTATGGATAGTTTCTTGAACCATACATAGGATCCTTTGCCAGATCTATTGAACAACCAAATGACTTCCCTCAAAAATGTGACGGTTTTGTTCAAGCCAAATCTGCCAGATGATGCAGGAAGGGCCCAAATTCCAAGCCACTTGGAGGAAGGGGGCCTTGGCTGGAGGTCTACCAAGACTACTCCAAAACTCCACCAGGGAGAGCACATGAAAACAAGGATGGTTCCAGGCACTCCACCAACGAAGCCAAATGTCTCTGGCAAGGGAGCATTGGAAAAATAAATGAGAAGAGTCATCCTCATTCTTATCACAAAGGACACATAAAGAGGGACCCTGAAATCCCCTCTTCCTCAAGTTATCCCAAGTGAGGCATTTATTGTGAGCTACCAGCTAGATAAAAAAGTTACATTTCGGCCAAGAAAATCTATTCCACACCTTTTTCCACCATGTGACAGGGAGACTTCCAAACTTTTGCTTATCAAGAACTTGATAACCATAGGCTACAGAGTAGGTTACCTTGGGATTAGGGTTCCAAGCCAGAATGTCTTTATCCCTAAATGAAGAATAGTACCTCCCTACAAGAATAAGAGCAAGCACATCTCTATCCTCTGCCAATCCCCCTTAGGGCCATTCTTGTAGATATTTCCATCCGTACATCTCCATATTTCCAAAATACTGGATTTTTTAAAGTCCTCCACATGAGACCAACCCGCTTCCAAGAAAAAAATTCTTAAGGAATGTAACCTGGGATATTGAGTCAAGATAGGAGGTAGGCCATCCCAAGAATCCTCCCAAAAAAGAACATTTGATCCCTGATTGCAAATCCAGAACAAACCCTGCTTAATTAAATTAGCCCCTCTTTTCAGAGTATCCCAAATAACAGAACCTTTCCCAACCAAACTGGATCTAGGGATATCTGCCTTAGAAATACCTCTCAAGTATTTATAAGATAATATTTTAGCCCAAATCTGATCTTGAGAGGTACACCATCTCCAATAAAGTTTCACGACCAAAGCCTGCCCAGAAAGAGTTGCCTGTCACAACCCAAGGCCTCCCTCTTGAACTAGCCTACAAATGGAATCCCATCTAACCAAACTCCATTTAGATTGATCAAGTTTGCTAGACCACAAAAATTGTCTTGACAAAGCATCCATGTCCTTGATGAAACGAGAAGGAGCTATTTGCACAAAACATATATAAATGGGTAAAGCTTGAATAAAATATTTTAAAAGCAATACTCTACCTACAGAGGATAGCCATCTGATAGTCCAATGATTTACCTTCCTTCTAAACTTATCAAGTATATACTACCAAGAAGATCTAGGTAGAGGATGAGATGAAATCGAGATCCCAAGATAAATGAAGGGGGGAGTCCTGACCTAGAATCTTAGAATGCAAGCAATATTGGATTGAATAAGAGGGGGGGTATTGAAGAAGAAAATAAATGACTTGTCCTCATTAATCACCTATCCAGAAGCACCAAGATATATTTCAAGAGACTGTCTAATGTTTCCAGCTTCCTTGATAGTTGCAAATCCCAACAAAGCAGTATCATCAACAAATTAAAGGTGGGAAAGAGGTGGCAAACTGTTATCCCACTTCCACCCCTGAATGAGACCATGCTTGACCTAAGACTTGAGTAATCTACCCAACCCTTCTGCCATAATGATAAACAAATAAGGATATAGAGGATCTCCTTGCCTCAATCCCCTTGAGGCCTCAAACAGATCCGATGTCTCGTTATTAACAAGAACAGAGAATTATGAAGAAGAAATACAGCTCATCACCCATCTAATCCATTTCTCCTCAAAGCCAAAAGCAACAAGAAATTTTTGAAGAAAGGACCATCTAAATCTGTCATAGGATTTTGCCATATCCAACTTAATGAACATAGTTTTCTCCTTAGAAGTTTCCATTGAGTGAATAGCTTCTGTAGCAATAACAACCCCATCCATGATTTGTTGGCCAGCAAAAAACCCACCTTGCTCCTCAGAGATGATTTTGCTCAACCATATCTTCAGCCTCTCAACAATAATTTTTGTGATGATCTTATATACAACATTACAGAGATTAATAGGCCTGAACATATCCAAGGAATTTGCTCCCTCTTTCTTGGGAATAAGCACCATAAAGGTAGCATTTAGGGCCCTTAGCATCTGTTTGTCCACCTCCAAAAGGTCAAATTTGATTAAATCCCAAAACTCTTGATAAAACTCAATCGAGAATCCATCTGGACCTGGGGCTTTTCCCTTTTTCATATTGAATACAACACTTTTCAACTTCTCAAGGGAAATTGGACCCATCAAGTGCTCATTTATATCTCTAGAAACAATCGAGGGAATACAGTTTAGAATATGTTTTTCTTCCTCATCATCTAAGAGGGCATCCTCCTTGAAGAGAGAGGAAAAATACCTCTTAGTCTCTTCTGAAATATCCCTAAAAGAAGAAAGCAGGGCACCTTGAGAATTAACAAGAGAGGTAATTAGGTTACCATTACGACAAACCTTAACAGAGTTATAAAAGAAGGCTGTGTTCCTATCCCCTTCCTAAATCCAATCCACTCAAGCTTTTTGTTTCCAAAAAAATTCTTCCCTCAGTTCCCATTAAGCAAGGTCTTTTACAGCCTCAGATTCCTCAACAAGAAGCTCCTTTGTGAGTCCCTGATCTCTAATATTCCTTGAGGCTTCTTCCACCCTCCTAAAAGTTGCCAGCTTAGCCAAGGAAAGGTTCCCAAAATTTGGTCTATTCCATCTCTTCAATTTATGCTTAACAAATTGAAGCCGCTTCATAAAGGAGTACATAGCGATGCCATGAGGAGGTTTTCCATTAGTCCACTGGCCTCGCATGAAATCATGAAGCTTAGAATATTGCAGCCACATAATTTGAAACTTAAATTAGGGATTCTTTTTTAGCCCTAACTCCAGAGCAAAGAGTTTGATAGGCCAATGATCATATCCTGTACCCTCCAGAATCACAGAACTAGCACTTCTATTATTGCCAATCCAAAAACTAGAGATCAAAAACCTATCCAGTCTCTCTGAAATGGAATATTCCCCACATCTTCTATTATGCCAGGTAAATATCCCATTATTCGACTTGATGTCAACCAAGTTCAAGGCCCAGATATGAGCATTGAAGACAGAAGAAAAAGGCTCAAGATGATCAATCCCACCATGTTTTTCCTCTAGACAAGTGATAGAATTGAAGTCTCTAGCCAAAATCCATGGGTACAGGGGAGCCAGACTTCTCACAAAGCCAATGTGCTCCCATAAATTCACTTTACCATTGTAATCAATAGGAGCATACACGTTTGTAAGTAGGATGGTCTCACCAGATTCATTATCATGCCCGATCATCGAAATAGACCACCTACTAGAAATCTAGGTAAGAGGAGAGATCTTAACTAGATCCCATAAATAACCAAGGCCACTAGCATATCCACATGCACCAATACACTGACATTGCCCATTTCTCCACAACTTGGGAGCAATATTGAACAAACTATCAATAGCTAATTTAGTCTCCTGAATAAAAACCACATTCGAAGAATGAACACGAATCAAATCACGAACAATTTTTTGTCTAGGGATGTTGTTCAACCCCCTTACATTCCATGAAAGAATTATCATTTTTGGGGGTTATAAAAATGGGAGTCCAATGTTCTCACCAAACCTGACTCTACCAAAGTCTCCCCCATTAACTTAATTTTATCCTGGTCTTTCTTCCGACCCACCTTCATATTCTTATCTGAAGCATTTTTTTAATTATTTTATGCTACAATCCTAGCACCGTAGGAGTTTTACAGTCCATGGATGACTGCATCAGTGCCTGGGTAGGAGAGGGCATATCTAAATTTGTGCCATTTTCTAAGATAACTTCACTTCCAGGGCTAGGGCCAACCATATCACCTATACTCGGAACCAAAGCCCTTTGTTCTTCATTTAAACCCCCTATATCTAGTTCCCTTGGTTCCACCTCATGAAGAGACAACTGATTTGGTCTTGTTATATCTATAACAGGTAACGATGTTTCAGGTATCTTCACGCACTGATCAATATTCTCTAGAATTTAAAAATGGTTGAGCTGAGCATCTTGCTGGTTATCCTTAATGTCTATTTTTGCCTTTCTTCCTTTGTTTCAAGGTTTTATCGTAAAAAAGCCTTCCTTATCTTGATCCCCCTCCTTTATCGAGGCTTTTCCTTTATCCATATTTTGTATAGCTCGAGAGGGCCCAGGATTTGAAGCCACAGGCAGGACAAACTTAGGGCATTTTATTTGTAAGTGGCCATATTCATGGCAAATCCGACAACGAAATGGAAGAGCTTCATAGTCAAGTTTTTGAACCCATGTGGTTGATCCGAATTGTATTTCAATAGAATCTAGAATAGGATTGTTTAAATCAATTTCAACATAGATACGGGCAATAGAGATTAACTTTTTATCCAACGTCTGTCGTGATGGCCCAACTGGCTTCCCAAGTAGAAGGACAATCATATGCAAGATATCATTTCTCCAAAATTCCAATGGGAGCCATGGAAGCCGAACCCACACCGGAACCCATGACGGTCGCTCCTCTGATGGGTTGAAACCCACATGCTAGGGTTTAAGAAAGAGTCCCACTTGGTTACAAAAATAGGGACCTCCTTCAAATACTTTGATACGATCTGCAAGACAAGAAAAAACCACCATAAAATAGTTGTTTGCACTCAACATCACCTCCACATCACCTTCAGGGTTCCAAGTCTTCCTAACCCAAGCCTCCGCAAAGGGAAGAGAAATTTGGATGCCCATAAATTTACCAATAAGCGCATGTTTGGTTAAATACTCCACATATTCTGCCACCGATTCTAGTTGAACCACTAGAACCGGCCTGGCTTCACATCGTTCCAAACATCCATTATTCTTTAACAAGTGATTCCTGGCATGTAATGGGAAATCTTGTTCCTTCCAATCATTTTTAAAAGAAATACCAGCCCTAGAATACACGCTCTATGATGGACTTGATGCCATCACTACATTCCTCCAGTTGTTCATACCTCCTCCAAAAACTGTTGCCATCCTCGTAGAGCCCATCAGATAGGTCTCAAAAAAATTCTAGCAAATCTTCTTTCCTCATCAAACCCTAGCAGAGCCTCTTTTCGATCAAATTTTCTTCGACCCTTGTCCCCTTTTGTTAGACCTATATTTTTCTTTTTTTTGTACTCTTCCTTTTTAGAGGATTATTGATAATAGGATTTCTTGACCTTGAGGTTATCTTCCTCTTGTCGAGCCAAGTCACAGACAATAATTACGATAGCAGGTTTCAACATAAGAATCAGGTGTCCAATTTTCGGATATTATCCTAGGATAAATTTTTTAATTTTGATATCATTTTATTGCTCATACTCAGGCATGTATTTGAGCAATTGCATAAATCACTTATAATATTCAATTACAGTCATATTCCTTTGAGTTAACCTTGAAAATTCCGTAGTCCTTTCAAGGTAAAATTATGGTGTTAAGAACCTATTTTTGAATTCTAATACAAATGTTTCCCAAATAAGATTAGTAGCCTCCACATTATTGGTTTTCCTACAAGTATCCCACAAATCAGTGATAAATCATATCAAAAAAAATACTGCCCATGAGGTTTTTGATTTAGATGACAAGGTTTTGATCGTAAAATATGCTTCCACACTATATAACCTTCTCTCATCCTCTTATCCATCACCTTTACCATAAAATTTGGCTATATCAAAGCTTCACATGTCATTGTCCAACTTAGAATCTACTTGTTACCTTCATGGGTCAATAGTTGTCTCATCCTCAACTATTACCGTTTCCTTTCCTTTAGATAAATTTTCAATTATTTTCTGTTTATGGAAAATAATTTCTTGTTGTTGAGCCAATTGAGCATTTTACCTCTCCATGTGCTATATCATTTGGGATTTTTTTTGTGCCATGTGTTCAACCATTTGAGCATTTTGTTGCTCCATTTGTTCTTTATGTTGGCTCATTTGCTCCTACAATAGTTGTACCATCCGGACCATTTTATCCTCTTTATTAACTGGTTCTTTTTCCTCCCTTTTTTCTTGAGGATGTTCTGCGGTTTCCTTTGATACCCTGAGTCTCATAACGTTTTGAATGAATCTTCTAGGGTTTTTGGTCAGACCTTTGCATTGATACACCACATTTTTTTTTGAGGAACTAGAATTTTATCCAAATGACATTGTCTGTTCAGCAAAACAAATAGCCTTGTCAAATATTCAAGTTTAGGTGAACACATTAGTGACATAATTTAAGTTAGTCATAGGCTTTCTAATTTTTCTATTGCCTATATATTTGCAACTTTGGCTCTGATACCAAATGTAACAACCCAATTTCTACCCACTTGGTTGTCCAAACACCCCAAGTCTACCCACTTGGTTGTCCAACATCATAGGTTACAATAAGAGAAAAAATTTCTTTTATTTCAATTCAGGGTTATGCATAGTGGTGAATATTCACCAATTGGGCAAATATTAGGATTTTCAAAATTGGAAATTGGTGAATTCACCATAATATATATCTAAACATAGTAATATTTCTACTCATTGGAAATATCTTTTCAAACATGGTCTAATGGGGGTGTTCTTATGAAGTTGTAAGATGATTTAGTAGGTCAAAAGTGGCTACAAATATGACCTTACATTTTAAGGCTTCAAATACCCCAAATTTTGGTATGTAGATTCTCAATTTTATTTACTTAGGATTCTTCATGATTCACCTTGATATTGATTAGGATTCGCCATTTTTTTACAAGTACATTTTGAGTCCAACCCCTTATGTATAACCCCATTTCGATTTATTTTTGTTTTATTTTATAGTATGAGCATGTTAGATCCATATTCATGAGTGCCATTCCACTGTATTTGAAATACTCATGAGATCAATATTGGCCAAATATCATGTAGTTTTCCATTTTGAACTTCACTCTCCACCTGAGATCATAAGTTTAGGTAGGGGTTTCCTTTTCCTCTTGGTCCCATATCACCTAGAGGTGTGGAACATACTTTCCCCATGTCTTGAGGTGATCAAAAGTACTTATGTCATGCAATACACAATGCATACATGCTCGAGCTAGAAAATCAACCATTTTCCATACAACATTGTCTAAGGTCTTACCAATATGTTGGTAACCACCCAATGTTTTGTGTTTATTAAACAACATGATGTTACATGCCATTGTGTTGTTGGTATTACCTAGTCAAATATAATTTACCACTAATCACTAGCAAGTATAACCTAGAAGAGATTCCCATACAACCCTTCATTACCTTCTGTGCTAACGTTTTTGCATCAGAAGTATAATTAGAGCCTTGATTTATGATGATTGCCTACCCACAAACATCATTAGTAGTTATCTTACAAGATTGTCCTCCCCACAATATTGAAACAAAATCAATATTATCCTACCCATAACCTTAGGTTGCAAGATAATATTACCCCTTCCACAATATTATAATTTCTTAACCTAAGGTTTGTTTAAGCCTAGTTTATTTGGGAGGGTTTATCTATGCAAAGGTTTACTACTAAGTATGGTTTTATAGTTTCTCAAAAGTTGTACTAAGTTTTAAAATATTACCATTTCCATTTGGCTACTTGGATGTTTTACATTGAGGAAGATTAAGATAGAAATATTATTAGAACATTGCAATCCAAACTAAAGAATCCCATAATATTCTGGAATAAATTTATTTAGGATTCCTTATAGTTAATTTTATATTTGGAGTAAGTGCTACACTAACAATTATATCCACAAATAACTTTATTTTATTGCTCCATAGAATTTATTAAAAAAAGTTAATAACTAGAATTGTGTACTCCACAAAATAAACTAAGAATGCAACTTCACATTAATTATGATTTTATTATATAATTCAAAAGAATTCAACAAAATTTTAGTCTTTCGCTACTTAATCTAAAGTAAACTACACAAGTTGTTTAATAAAGTAACCTCACTCCGCCTTACCCACATCAACACATGGATTTGTTTAAGTAAACTCATATTCATATTATCATTTTAAATTAGCTACATTATGAACATCATGCCTTTATAAAAATATCAATTCCTTCATAGTGTTATAGTATTAACAGATCTTAGAAGTACCTAATTCGGATTTGGATTTTACACTGCCTTTATATTTTTTTAAGTAAAAAAAAAATACAACATTGTTTGCCTAACAATAAATTTCTATGAGTATTTCCACATTTTTTAATGCATTGTTTTCAAACATAAATTTGGTTTGAAGCCCTACACAAATGGCACTCTTTCCTTTTTACTATTTTTCATGTTTTCAAAATCGTTCTATCACTAGGTGAGTGATAGTTTCCCCAACCATCATGAATACTTCCCACTACATAGCTTATCTTATCAACATGCTACAAACCCTATCAACTACTTTGGACAGGTAATTCCTTCAAATTATAGTTTTTTCTAATTCTCTATAACATAGTCAAATTAGAAAACCTTGTTACGTGCAATTATAGGTTCAAGTTTATTGTAGGAAAAGTGATTACAAAATTTTATTTACAAGTATTGCTTGAAGTTTAGGTTATGCCAAAATAGCCCGATGTGAAGAAAATCAATCAGGTGCACCTAAGTTCTTCATAATGGTTGAAGAGAAAGAGGTGAAAGGAGGCCCTGGCTCTAGCTTGGCTTATTAATAAGGTTGCCTTCAAACCATTCGCCATGTATTTTCACACAAATAGAATCATTACCTTAGTTCAAAAACCACAAGGTGAAATATTATCGAGTGATTATGTCTGTGAGACTATAACTAAAGATCTCACCAAGATAGATCTAATTACAAATATGGAAAATATACAGGTTGATATGAGATCGATATATTTGCATGGAAAATACTACAAGGAGAAACATTTTGAGAATGAAATAAAATTATCGAGATCAAAAATGCCCTAGCTAAGAGTAGAGCGCAAGAAGAAAGAACTACCACAAAAAATGAACAGTTGTGTTGATAGGTCAGAGTGTATTTTTAGGAAAGATATGCAAATAATATAGAGATGAATTCACTCTGACAATAGTTAGAGGCTATCTAGAATAAACTAGTCGAGAAGGCTACACAGGATGCATTATTTTATTCAAAGAATATTAAAGAAGTGCACCTTCACTCAACCCAAAACTATGAGAAGTTGGTTGAACAAGCAGTTTAGGTATTGCACTATTTATGGATGGCTAGCATATAGATTTAGCTAGGACAAAAATTGATTGTTAACATAGAGGAAAGGCTAGAGCCATATATGGATATGGCAGTAAATATTCAAGATCTAGCCAATTATAGCATTAGCAAAATGGATCACGCTTGGTCCACTGCCAAAGTCACTCTTCGTAGTTGTTTTTCAGAGAATGGACCTGGTGAGAGAGGGATGGAAAATTATTAATATCATAGAGCGAGAGCATAATATTTCCATGACTCATTTTGATACTCTTATTGAGTTGGGATTCATAGACTTCACTGATGAATGGTGTGAACATCTCCCTAAGGAACAAATGACTATAGCTTGGAGAAAGTTTGTAACCTAGGCTTTGTCCATGAATCCTTGAGTATGTCTAGCCTATTCACCACCCATGCTTGGGAAGAATTTGTTACAGTTTATGAGGTTACCTCTGAGAACCTCAAAGAGGAGTCTGAGTGGGAAACAACGGAGCATGCGATGGTAGAGAAAGAAACAGAAGAGGCATAGCGATATGAAGTCCTCAAAGTTGTGGCTAAATATAAATCCAATGACAAAACCAAAGAGGAGGCACATTGAAAGGCATATACAATAAAAGCACCAGCCAAGGAAACTAGAAAAAAGATTCCATAACAGCCCTTGGGATTGCTTGTATCCATGCAAGCTGGATACCCCATGAGTCACCAAAAATATTGGCAGTTTTACACTTTGCCATATTGGGATTTTTATTTTATTTTAATGGAGCATTTTGATTGTAATACAGTGACATACATTACTCCTAATATAATATTTTATTCTGAATTTATATGTTGTAGTTATTTTATTTATTTTTATTTTTTGTACATACACTCTTTCAGCTTGGAGGTGATGAATGTTTAAGGAGAGAATTTGAAAACTGCATTAGAAATTCAAGTTTACGCCATTCAAAAGCTCATTGTAAATTGAAGAGGCGTTCACTAAAAATAGGAAATATTAAAAAATATTGAAGGGAATGAAACCACCCAACGATGAGACATGAAAGAGCACATTCACCCCAAGTATGGGGTGAAATCTCCGTTCATCCCATTTTGAGGTGAACATATTTACAAAAGTTTGAAAAAATGTTTGCTTGCCATTATAAAGAAAATAATTTTTGTTAAGGATCATGTTCACCCCAAGGATGGGGAGAAAGCTCCATTTGCCCCACTTGGGGGTGAACGTAATGTAAAGCATGATGGAAGAATGAAATTGAATTGTGCATGCCCAATAAAATTGTCAACATCGTGTTCGCCCAAGTTGAACCATCCCATGGGCAAATGTCCTCCTAGGAATATAATTGTGTGAACACGCTAGAGAATGGATATTGAGTGAATGTGTCAAGATGGTTGAGGCAATTTTTAATAGTCAACATCATGTTCACACCAAAAGGAGAGAGATTGTATTTGGCACCCCATTTGGAGGTGACCGTAATTTTTAAAGGCAAGAAAAATGGTTGTTAAGTATTTTTCACCAGGATAAAAGGGATTATTGTCACCATGGTAAAGGTAGGAAGGTAGTCAATGAAAAGTGTATTCACCATTAATATTTAGATTTTCAAATGCACCCAAAGCATATCATTGGTAACATTAAATAATGGATGTAGGGAGTAACTCAAATTGTGGATCTCAAGCAAAGAAGAAAGTTGTATTAGAAATACATGAGTATTTTCATGATTGCGTAAGTAAGAGCGCATTTTCAACATAGCAGATTTCTCTTAATTTTTTGTGCATTGAATCTAGAAGTGAATATTTCATGAAAATATGTCCTTGTAAACCGGATCGTTGTTTCAAGACAACAAGATTTGAATATTTTTGAGTTGAAATTTCCTCACTATGGTCCCAGATCTGCGATCATTTTGTCTCTATGTGCATTTAATGAAAGAGGCGAAATCCTCTATAAATACTACTAAATTTTCATTTTAAAAGGAGATTAGACACTTTGCGAGAAAACTCTCTAGGTTTTTTCCATCATTATAAAATACACTAGGCTTCTGAATTTACAAGTGATCTTGTGTGCAATTTCCTTTTGTATTCATGCATTTCTATTTTACATTAATGTTCCTTATTTGCTGTTAGATTTGAATTCTACGTCTGAATTTAAATGTTGCTAATAAGAGAGTGAGTGTTGGAGTATTACTTTGAATGTTTTTCCTACAAGTTTATAAGTAAATTCTACTACCATTCTTTTGTTATATGCTATTTCATGCTTGGGTGAATTTCGAGTTGTTAGTCTACCCTGAATCCTACACCTTTAGACTGTGGCCATATTTCCTATTTATTTTTACAATTTATAATTTATTTCCTGTAACTCTAGTATTCAACTAGTGTAGGATTTAGATTGTGAGCCAACCCTCTCTAGATATTGGCATAAAAGATATTTCTTTCCTCCAGTAATTTAATTTTGGCCATGTCTAGGGTGCACAAACATAGTTTTTTTGATTAGGTAGATATTTTAAAAACAAATTCCTATGATTGTGTATTAATGATGAGAAGTTGTAACAAATTCTAAAGTGTGTGGTTAGTCTCCTTTACAATAACTACTTATAATTGTAGTTACTAGACAAATTTTTGTAAACCTTAAAATCAACTCTTTAGTAAATCATATAGTTCAATTTAATTAATATGCAAGTCTATATATGCATAAAAGTATAATTTGCATGTCGAAAACTAACCCCATTCTTAGGTACCATAGCTGATGCATCCCCTATTGAAGTGAAATCCTAAGCATATCTTAGTATAATAGAGAAAACTTGAATCTACTATTCTATAATTCAGTGTGCATGTATGAGAGAAAGATATTATTATTTGGTAGCACTAAATAATATGAGTGTTTAATTTCTACCTATTATTCTATGTCCTAGGGAGAGGCCCTTAGTTATATGGAAAAAGAGGTATGTTTTTAGGAAGCTAGAACTTAATTTCAATCCTTATACGTAAAGGGTTAACTTTATGCCTCTATGGGTTTATCTCTTTACCCAAATTACTATATTTGGCATGAAGATGTGTTGAAGGGTGTGGCCAAGGCCATTGGGGATATCCTTCTTATCTATTTTGTAACTAGAGCTAAATTAAGATAGATATATTCCTTCTTCTATCAAGCTTATCTCATTCCTGGGTACTTGCAACCAACCCATTATTTATGATAATAGGTTGACTCGATGCTCTGTGGAAAACTAGGTCACTAGGTGAACTAATGTCCCCTTAAGGTAGAGTCTAAGAAGGAAAATAAATCTTTAATAATAAAATAGATCCAAAAGGAGAAATCGAGTTGAGTTCCCTTGAATGATTTTGTTGGTAATTCATCAAATGTGGTGGAAGGAGAAGTTTAGACTCAGATGTATGAGGTTCAAAAGCTAAAGGCTCTAGCGAAGGAGATTTTATAACCCTCAAAATTGACCCTAGCCAACATGGTAGCACTTGATAGGGCATACAAGGAGAAGAACTTAGCCTTGAAGCTTGGTGTTACTGAGGTATGTTAGTCAGATATAACTTTCAAAACCACTCTTTCTAAGGCTCTTCTTCATAATTAATTTCATGGGCTTTGTATTGATTTTTCTCTAGAGGAGCCTATGATTTAGTTGGTGATACTTGAGGTAGGGTCTCTAATTAGTTCCAAAAATATATATTTGGATGAAGGTTCTTTATATCCTAAAAAAAATATATAAAGGAAGGTCAATGTGGATGTGGGTGTTGAGAAGAAGTTATAAAATCCCCCTAAAATTTCTGCGAGGAAGAGGGGAATGGATTTTGAGATCATGAATGAATCTCAAGCTTTGCTCAAACTTGAAAAGGTGAAGGTTGTAGGAGTAATACAACTAAACCTAGAATATTTTTTCCAAAGAAACCATGGGGTGTCTAGGGAAAATAAACCTCATTCCAAATCCTATAAATGAAGTTCCTCTCTTGGAATGTTAAGGGCTTTAATGGGCTTTCTAAACAAATAGTGGTCACTTCCTTGTGTAAAGATATTTTGCTTGATATTTTTTTCTTGTAAGAAACCAAGTTTTATGGTCAGGATATACAAGCTATTAGAAGAAGTATTTGGAAAGAAGACCATTTTTTGCAAGCCTAGCATATGCTTTCTTTGGGAGACTCATTTATATCTATGATGTCAAAAATTTTGAGGGCTCTGTAATTTCTTCTTTGGATAGGATTATTAATATTATATTTTACAATAGAGAAATTAATAAAATGTGGATTAGGACTAATGTGTATGCACCAAAATTTGAGTTCCATGAGAAGGATTTTTAGTCAAGAAACCTAATGCCTTGTAGAGGATTTTAATTCCCCTCTTTTTTTTTTAGATAAAAAAGGAGGGAACTCCCCAATATCCAAAAGTATGGAAGAGCTTGTAAATTTTATGAATGGTAATGAGTTACTGGATGTTGATTTGAAGGATTCAATATATACCTGGAGCAATAAAAGAGTACGTAACCAGATCATCCAAATTATTTTGAATAGAGTTCTTATCTCCAAAAAGTGCCTTCCACTATTTGGGAATCTATCTCTTTGTTCTTTGCCCAAAATTAGCTCTAGTCATAACCCCTTATGTTTTTAAGTGGATCGGGAAGAAGCTAGATTCCCTAGGCCATTTATGTTTGAGGTATTGTGGTGCCTTCATCATCAGTTGGAAGATGAAATAAAAAATTGTGACAAAGCTTAGAGTTGTTAAAATTAGTCTTAAAGAATGGAATAAAAGAGTTTTGAGAATATTTTGCAAAATAAGAAATACCTAAAATATCAATTAAAAGCTATTGAATTTGAGATAGAACTTGTAAATCAATCATAAGAGATCAGATCCAGAGAAAAGGAGGTTTTGGTCGAATTTCAAAACATTATTGCCAAGGATGAAATTTTGTGGAAATAAAAGTCTAGGCACTTTGGCTAAAGAAAGGAGATGAAAATTCTAAGTTTTTTACATCACAACCTTCAAGAACGAAGACACCAATATAATTAGACATATTTATAAATCTAATGGATGCAGTGCTACTGATATTAAGGACATAAGAGTTGAGGTTGTGGATTTTTTAGAAATTTCATCGAGGTGGAAGAGGTTTGTAATGAGGAAGCCAAAATAAGCTACTTGGTAGTGTTTCTAGTGTTGTCATGGCTAATATGAACCAAAAAATTATCTCTTATTTTAGTAATGAGGAATTCAAAGTTATTAGCTCTATGATGGAAGACAAGAAGGCTCTAGGTCCTAATGGTTTTACCCCTCTTTTCCTAGAAGTATTGATATATTGTAGGAAAGGATATTGTCGATGGCCTTCAAGAGGGCCAAACCCAATCATATCTCATTTAGAGTGAATTTTAATATTTAAATATAATCCCTAGGACTATTGGTGGAAAGGACTTGGGTTCCTTTAGATCCATCAGCTTATGTAACACTATTTATAAAATTTTGACAAAGTTCCTTGTTAATAGATTAAAACCTTTACTTTTAAGTATTGATTAATTCAACCCAAAGTGGATTTATGCTAGGGATAAAGGACTTTGATAATATCATATTTATCCATGAAATTCTTCATTCAGTTCATAAAATTGGTACAACTGGTCTCCTCCTCAAATTAGTCATGAAAAAGGATTTTGAAAAGGTTTCATGGGAATTTTTGTTAAAGGTTTTGGAAAATTTTAGTTTTTTCAAAATTTGGAAAAAAATTATCCATGTTTGTATTTATTTTACCAAGTTTTTGGTCTTAATAAATGTATTCCTAGCATGTTAGTTTTCTAGTTTGAGAGAAATATGCCAAGGGGACCCCTTGTCCCCTTACCTTTATATCTTAGTGGTAGAAGATCTAGGTAGCACTATCAAGTTAGAACCCTTTGTGAAATGTATCAAGTTCTCTTTGTTAGTGGATCCTATTTCTCATCACCAATTTGTAAATGTTTTTTTGCTCTCTCTCCTTTATTTAGTTCCACAAGTAAACATGCTAAAATCATGGAGGTATTTAAAATTGTAGTTGAGCAAAATTTAAATTATATAAAAAAGAAAAATCTTCTTTTGAATACCCCTTAGTGAGGCATAAGATAATTTATCACATCACCCAGGTGTTGTAGGTGAGTTGGAGAGGAGAGGGCAATCCTCCAAGGGAGGTCCCAGGTTCAAATCTCCACCCTACCAAAAATCTAAATTGGGTATCCAAAATCTAATTGATAATGTTGGTGTAGGCAGGATCGGGTGCAACTCTCGGGTGACTTTGACGGTGTAGAACCCCCTATTTGTGGTCTCTCAGACAAAGGTGGCTTCGTAAGGGTTTTTTTGCTTAAAAAATAAAATAAAAAGATAATTGATCACATCTTGGGTTTTCAGGTGGTTGCCCTCCCCTCCCTTTACCTTGGAATTATTTAGTTTAAATATAGGATCCAAGACTTGCTTTGGGAACATATGGTGGAAATACTATAGAGGAAGCTAGTTGGCTGGAAAGAATCCCTTATTAGTTCAGCTAAAAAGGCTACCTTGGTAAATTCTACTCTTTAAAGCAGTCCAAACTTATTCTTATCTATGTTCAAATTTTCTAACAAGATTTTATTGAAGATTGAATATATTCAAAATTCATTTCATTGGTTCAAGTCCTATGGGAAGAAAAATTTTTGCTTGGTTGGGAGTAAGTATGTAGACCTAAAAAAGATGTTGGCTTAGGTATCTATAACATCATGCATATGAATGAGGCTCTAGTTGCAAAACATATATGGAAAATGGTAAATCAAAATGAAACTAGTTGGATCAATGTTGTGTTGGGCAAATACTTGAAACAAGATATTTTTACTTGTTGATCCTCTATTAACCTCTAGTTTAGCCTTTTGGTCGAGTTTGAAAATATCAAGAGTGCTAGTTTTCAAAGGTTGTAGGTGGAGGTTGGATGATGCACTCAAGATTGATTTTTGGAAATTTATTGAGCTCATGGACCAACCGCTTGTGTAGATTCCAAATCTAGCATATTTTTAGCCTACGACCAAATTGGTATTTAGTTCTAAGGTGGCTAACTTTATCGAGGTGGTCCATGGGTTAAATGTTTGGAAATTGTTACAACAGTCTATTCTCAACAATGTTGAACTTGAATCTTGGATTCTAATTTCTAATAAGTTGAAATTTTAAGTTATTTAATAGAGAAATAAGGAGGATGATATCTTGTAGATATTAAAAAAAACTAAATCCTTTTTAGTCAAGTCTACCTACAATCTACTATATTTCAAGACTCTTTTGTGGGTACCATATTTTAAAGTATGACTTAAGTGTCTAACATCGAAGGCGGTTATCATTTTTTGTTAAAATCTCACAATAATATTTTGACAATTGAAAATATAAAAAGAAGAGGTTGGTCAATGTCAAATAGATGTTTCCTTTATGGTACTAATAAGGAAAAAATAAGCCACCTAATATTTCAATGCTCATTCTCTATGGATGTTCTTAACTTTATTTTTAATATGATTTGGGTGGTGCCATGTTCTATTATTGATGTTTACACTCAATGCTCATCTCATTTTTACTCTGCACGGCTAAAATTCTTTTGGAACTTCTATTTACTACATCTTTCCTAGAAGGTGTAGAAGGAGAGGAATAGTAGAATTTTTAAAACATTTAAAATAGATCATACCTCTATTTATGCTAGATATTTGGCTTCTACCTTGGATAATATATCCTCTTTAGCTTTGGAGGAGGTTTATATCAAAATGAAAATTTACTTTCAATGGACCAATAGTGTTGTTGGTCTTCCTAGTTCTAATCCTAGGGCTCTTGTAGGAGGAAACCTCCTTCTCTAGCCTAGGTTAAACTAAAATTTGATGGAGCTTTAAAGGGAAATGCTCATACTGGTGGGGTGTTTAGGGATGATAGAGGTGGGCTTCTACTAGTGTATACTAAATTCTTAGATATCCATATTTGCCATGTTTCATAGACCAAAGCCCTTTACCAAGGTCTCCTACATGTGGGGAAGATGAGGTACCAAAAATTTTATATTGAAGGTGACGTGCTTAATAATATAAACTTGGTGAAATGATATTCAATCCCTGGTTGGAATATTGAGGTTATTATTATAGAATATAGGCATATTATTTGGGCTAGAGAGGATATGGAGATAAAACATATCTTTAGAGAAGGAAACTACCATGCTAACTATATGGAAAACCTGGGTATAAGTATCAATGGTCTATCTATTTGGAGAGATAATTTTCCTAAAGGTCTTCTTAATTACATTTAGTGATCCATGCTTCTTGATGCTCTATAAGCTTTTACTGTTTATGAAGAAATGTTTTGCGCATAGCCATATGGGAGTTTTGGTTGGATTTGGGGACCTCTCATATTATTTTAAATTTATTTCTTGTATCAAGTAGTAGCTAGTTCACTTGGTGATGGATGGCCAGTTCTAGTGCTTTATAGCTATTCTTGTCCTTGTATTATTGGTCTTAGGCCATGGTTTGTAAAGCTTCTCCTATTATAAAAGTTTTTAGGGACCATTTCAAAATCCCTTCTATATCTAAAAAAAAAAAAATTATAATTAAAATAAAGAAAAGAAACCCTAGTTTATTTCCAAGCTCATAATTTTCTAGGTAAAATAACATCCTTAAATCTACATCTTTGGTGGTTACATTTATGAAAAGTGCTCGAAGTCATATTTCAATGTAATTTCAATTTTAAAACCAAAATCATATTGAATTAGTGGATCCCTACTTGATCATGTAGGTAATATCATGTCTCCTTCACTATAAGTTAAAGTAACACTCTCATACCTAATAAAAAGGTTTACATGTCAAAGGAATGTCTTTACACAATTTAAAATAATTTTCTTAAGAAAAAGGTAGTGTATATCTGTAAATGCTCTAAGAAGAATATTTTTAATTCATAAAAGATTATAATATTTATGTTTTAACATAATAAACCTTGTGTTAATAATCATTTCTATTCCATAAGAAGTTTACTAACTTTTAGTCACTTTTACAAGAAAAACAATTTAATTTAGTCATACTTTAATATTTTTACCATATACCTTGTATCAAGTTTATATATAGTAAATAATCCACTTTAGACCACTCAATATTTAATAATGAGATCTTTCAATATTACATATAAAATCAAATGACTTAGGGGTATGATCTTATGATAACACTAACATGTAATCACCACATAAGGATGGTAGATATTTCCCGTACATAAGGTTTTGTGTTCTTAATAGGATATCTATGAGAATATTTTTATTTTATAGTACATAAAAGATAATTTGGAAGATAAATTCCAATATAAATAATGGGTTGTTTGAGTTTTTGGTGATGGCATTTGGTGTAAGGAAAGGACTAGCCTAATTTAAGCACATATTGAGTGCAATTCTTATACTGTTCACAAGTTTAACTTCCATAATTTATGTAGATGAAATTATCATATATAGGAAGTTATGGGGAATAAGCACTTTAAAAATATAAAAGAAGTCTCTAACACATTACACATTCAAATTTTAGAATATAATATGTAAATTTGCAATTATATAAACACAAATATCAAATATATGTAGCTTATGACATGATATTTGTTTAATTTAGGCAATGTTTTACATCAACTAGGGATACCCTATTCTTACAAACCTAATTGCACATACAATATTTTCAAGTAAGGCTAATTTATATAATAGAATTATGTCGACTATTTCATATCTATTGCAATATCAATCATATCCTTCATGATAAAGCATCATTTAGGTGGGAATCTACTAAACAATAGGTTTTCAAAGAACTAGATAAGTATCTCTATATAATATTAATGCTAGTCATATGAAACATCACTAATTATTTTATGATTTAAACATGTATATATAGTTATACAATTATTACCATTCTAGTTCAAAATGGATTCATTTTCTTCTATTAACTATTATATATTATTTAACAATTGTAAAAAAATATTCATGGAGTCTCTTTAATGCATTCCGTAATCCAAATAGGAAATATAATGTATCATTAATATGGATGGTAGGTTTTTAAAACTAATTAAAATGATTTCATTCCATAATTTATCAATGCACCTCAGTCATCATGAATATTTTATAGTCATAAATGGGTGCATTTTGATATACTATAATCCATTGTATTTGATGAAAACTTAGGGGTTGTTCACTTCTTCTAGATATGATCTACTCCATATTCACGTGGATAACTCAAATATTTCTAATATATAGATAAATGGTGGTTATCAAAATCATAGTGTACTTAATTTAGATGTGCAACAATGGCAATACTATCCCTACATTTAAATTTTATGAAATCATTTGTATGATTTCACTATTTCTAATCCCTTCCAATCTTATCTTGGATACTATCAAAAAATTCCTTGTATGTTTTCTTTCCAATTTTATATCAATACTTATATACTAACTTAGACTATGCACATAGACAAGGTTTAGTAACTCAAGAAACACATTCAAAATATTATTTTTCAAGTCTACAATGTGATAAAAAAATTAGCAATATAATTGTAACAAGGGTCATCACTACAATCATGCCCTAGGTAGATTTCAAGGTAGATATTGGTTCTAGTTCTATTTCTATATAAAATAATATTTTATTCCTATAATAGAAGATAAAAGATTCATATTATGGTTTTTATAAAATATAATATATAGTTTGTTATAATGTTTTCATTCTATATTTTCACCCCATTAGGGAATGCATTATTATTTTTTGGTAAGTTAGGTACTATTCATTGCATGCGGGTTTTATAAGGATGACCCAAAACCTCTGTACATAAGCAGTAGAACTGCCCATAAAATGTGGCTACCACCAGATGACCTAGGAGGTTTACCCCAAACAACCAGTGTCACAAGCATAGAAGCCTTAATAAAAAATCAATCCAAGGCTCCACATCGGGCAGCCAGATAAAAAACCCAAAAACATGCTCCACGTAGGGCAACCATGCTTCAAAAACCATAATATGGCTCCACACAAGGCAACCTATCACTAAATAGAAATAAACTAAGGCTCCACGTAGGGCAACCATAGACCAAACATCTAAGATAGGACAACTAAGGATCCTTGACCTCCTCTTCAACCTTCTTGTCTTCATCCTCTATTTTATCGCCCGCTTCTGAATTAAGTTCATCCCCCTTGGAGTCCTCCTGCCCCTGAAACTATTCACTCTATCCCAGGTCTCCAAGATGGCCACCATGATTTCCCGGTCATCGCCTAAATTTTTTTAAGAAATGGCATAAAACCCCTTTCTGTGAACATGACCTCCACCACTGGTTCCATCACCACACTGGTAGGCTCCACTATCATGCTGCTTGGCTCCACTACGACTGTCTTCTCCATAATAGTGAATCTGACACACAACAAAAATGACAAGCCCACAACGTAAAAGAAAAAATAGGGATGAAGGGACTTGATAGAAAAGGGGAGCCAAAATTCATCCACAATGGGTGCCTTGTGATTTTTTTCATGGGTAATTAAAATTCCCAAGCACCAGGCATTCATTATCAGGTGGAAAAGCATGACATTGTCATAATTGTGCGATAATAAAAGATCACACTCCACATTTTCATTGGAAATCATTATCAAGCACATTTTGAAAATTTTCAGCCTCCACAATCAAGTCTACTATGTGAGGAAAGCCACTTGTCCACACGGTTAAACCATCAGCTGACACCCCTTCATTAGCCAAGCTATCAGCTGCTTTGTTGGACTCCCTGAAGGTATGTTGAATCAAAGTTTCCTAGTGATTTTTTATGAGGATCCTCGCTTCCTCAATCTCATCTTGGATCCTCCATGGTACTTTCTTGTTGTGCTTCAAGTAATTAATAGTAATGAGAGAGTCCCCTTCAATGATTAAATTGCCAAGATAATTTTTTGCCAACACCAGACTCCTCCAAACTGCTTTGGCTTCAGCTCTGTTGTTAGTTAGTTCCCCCAAGGATTCAACAAAAGCAAAAAGGACTTCACCTCTATGATCCCTGAGGATTCCTCCAGCCCCTACTCTACCTGGGTTATCTTTAGCAGCTCCATAAAAATTCAGCTTAATCCATCCCTCAGGAGGTGGGCTCCATCTTGCTAGTGGTCTATTTCTAGTCTGAGAATGACCACTCTCTTCCAAGACCAAAGTTAAGGAAGCACCCAATTGTTGTTCAAATTCTGAAGGCTTTCGAGGAGATGGAGGAATAAGGATGGCATTCTCCTTTGCAAAACTTAGGATTTTGTTTACAATCACCTCATTTGGTAGCTTAATGTTGGAAAACACCCGATGGTTCCTCTCAAGCCAAATCTACCACAAAAAATGATGGAGACAGATTTTCCAGAGGAAGCAAAGACGTTTGTTGACAAAAGGATTTGGCCATTGGATAAAAAGGTCCAATATGGATTCTGGAATAACCCAGGATATATGAAAATTTTGGAATAGGCTATGAAGAATAGAAGAAGAAATTGGACATGATAGAAAAAGGTGATGCACAGACTCCCAACCATTTTGACACAAATAACATCTATTAGGAACCAAGAGCCCTCGCTTAAGCATGTTGTCAATAGTCATAATTTTATTTTGAATTACCAACCAGGAAAAGACAAAAATTTTAGGCACAAGATGTTTAGGCCATACCTCTTGGTGCGGGAATGGAGGATCATCAATTTCTAGAAGCAGATTGTAAGCTGATTTGATAGAAAATTCTCCATCATCTGTATTTTCCCAAATTATCTTATCCTTTATGTTGCCATATGGGATAACTTCTCTTCTCAGTAAGGAATTCAACACTTCTACTACATTTTGAAGGATATTACACCTTATCAGACTCCATGATTTCCTGTTGTTCTCATTAATTATAAAATCCACCACCTTTGTTCTGATAGACCCATCTAAGATATTCTTGAGGGGGAACAATGTAGGGTCCTCAATAAGTGGTCATCCTCCCAACCACTTGTGTTCCCAAAAATAAATACTCCTGCCATCACCGAGTTTCCATCGTGTTCCTTTCCTAATGATCTCTCTGGTATTTAGGATAGATTTCCACAAGGCTGATCCTCTAGGATATCCCTAAAAATTCAGGAAATTCACCCCTTGCAAGTATTTTATTTTTACTATTCCAATCCACTCAGCATTAGCATTGGTTATCAACCTCCAAACCTGCTTGGCCATGAGCGCCATGTTCAGAATATGAATGCGCCTAAGGCCAATTCCCCCAACTTCCTTAGGTTTGCACACCTTATCCCAAGCCACAAGGTGAATTCATTGTTTGTTTTCAGAACCTGACCAAAGGAATATTTTTTGAAGTTGTTTGATCTTATGGTAAAATTTCAAAGGGGCTTTGAAAATGGACATGAAATACACTGGAATGCTCTGAAGACAAGACATAGTCAAAACTACTTTTCCTGCCTGAGATAGTAGGTTGCCTTTCCACCCCGCTAGCTTTCTGTCAATTCTTTCTAGCACATTATTCCACATAGAGTCAATTGCCCTTCCAGTGAACAATGGGATTCCAAGATAAGAAGACGGTAGAGAGGACATAGAACATTGAAGAATCCTAGAAATTTTAACTTACCTTTGAACAGGGGTGTTAAAGAAATACAATTTGCTTTTATGAAAATTTACCTTCTGTCCTACCGCCTCCTCATAGAGCAGTAAAATATGTTTGATGACTTTGGCTTCTAAAATAGAAGCCATAGTCATAAGTAAAGTGTCATCCACAAACTGTTGATGGGTGATAGGGGGAGTCAAGGATGTAGCTCTTATTCCTGATATGAGGCCTAACCGACCCATCGCCTTGATAGTCCTTCCTAGAGCCTCAACCACAATGATGAACAACAATGGAGAAATAGGATCTCCTTGCCTTAAGCCTTGTTTTCTTTGGAAGTAACCTGTAGTGGCTCCATTTACTATAACTGAGAACCAAGGTTTAACAATACAACTTTCAATGAGTCTTACCCACTCTGGATGAAAACCAAATTTTAACAAAATGGCTATCACAAATTTCCAATTGATACGATCATAGGCCTTATTCATGTCAAGCTTTAGAGCAAAGGCTGGTCTCTTGGTTTGACTAACCGAATGCAAGGCCTCATGAATAGTAATAACCCCATCAAGAATAGATCTACCCTGAACCGAGCTTCCTTGACACAAATCTATGAAGGACGGAAGGACCTCTTTCATTATTTTTGCAATGGCTTTGGTGAGGATTTTATACACCACATTACATAGACTGACTGGTCTAAAATCAGTCATAGCTTTGGCTGTCGGGCCCTTAGGAATGAGGGCAATGAAGGTAGAATTGAAATTTCTAGGAATATGTTTGGAAGCCTGAAATTCCTTAATAGCTGAACACACATATTTACCCACAATCTCCCAGAAATACTGGAAAAAGCAAGGAGAAAAACCATCAGGTCCCGGGGCTTTATCAGGTTCCATCGAGAATAAAGCTTCTTTAATTTCATCATCTAAAAATGGAGCCACCAACTTGGAATTAACAACATCAGAGATGGAATGAGGAATGTGATAAAGCATGGATTCCTTGGCTATTTATGAACAGGAGTGTTCTTCCCCAAGAAGGTTATTAAAATACTTCACCACTTCTGTCCTGATTTCTTGAATGTCTGTGGTAGACGAGCCATCCTCTTTGACCAATTCCTTAATTTTGTTATGACTTCTATTTCTTAATGTTGACACATGAAAAAACTTTGTGTTAGCATCTCCTTCCTTCAACCACAAAGCCCTCGACTTTTGCCTCCAAAATGATTCTTCACAAGCTAAAATATTATGATATTCAGCCAGAGCTATTTTCTCTTCCATACGAGTTTGATCATCAGCCTGCCCATCCTGAAATTTCTTTTCAATGCCAGCAAGTCTCTCAAAAATTGCTTTTTTATTTTCAAAAATGTTTCCAAAAATTTCTTTGTTCCATAATTTTAGGTTTTCTTTGATTGTTCTCAGTTTTTGAGCTAACTTAAAAGAAGGTCTACCTTGCCTTTCCTGCTGCCACCATTGAGAAATTATTTCTCTAAGATCAGGGTGATTGACCCACATCGCCTCAAACCGAAAGGGATTTTTGAAAGAAGGTGTATTTTCTATCTCCAAAAGAATTGGGCAATGATCGGATCCTATTTTAGGAAGTGAAAGTAAGTTAGCATCTCCAAAATATTGGGTTGCTTCCTGAGATAATAAGAACCTATCCAATTTCTCTTGAATCAGTTGATTCCCAAGCCTCCTGTTAGACCAAGTATATTTTGCATTTTTGAGTTTCACATCCAGAAGATTGTTGTTATTAATGAAATCACTAAACTCTTCCATGCTTCTTAAGGGTAACCCTGTTCCCCTTTTTTTGTCAGAAGGATAGAGTGGGGTATTGAAATCACCAGCAACTATCCACGAAATATTATCAAAAGCCTCCTTAAAGTTACTTAGGGTTTCCCATAGTATAGCTCTTCCAGGAGGAGAGGTAGGGGCATAAACATTTGATAATATCCAAGAAACATCACTATCCCTATCATTAAATAGAATGTTGATCACATTATCATTTGATTGTAGTATTTTTCCATCAAGCTTCCCAGGATCCCATATACATAAAATACCTCCTGAAGCTCCTCTTGCTTGGTGAAAGGCTACTTGCCCTTTTTTCCAAATTCTCATAGCAACTTTTTTAGACATCATTTCGTCAAGCTTAGTTTCTTGTATTATGAGAATAGTAGGTCTGGATTCTCTTCTTAACGATTTGACTAAATGTTGTTTAGTTAAACCGTTAAGACCCCTCACATTCCATAAAAGGATCTTCATTTGCAACTTTTAGGAATTTTTCCTCTCCCCCTTACTTGAGGCTGGGGAGGTCTAGTACTTCTGATGTCCTCTCTTGGGATATTGGTAATTTTAGGAAAAAGGGTTTTTTGGATCCCATTGGCTATTTCATCTGCAACATCTTCCTTCCATTGTTCTACCACTGATTTCCTCCCTTTATTCTTATCACTACCACAATCCATAGGGGATTTCATCGAACTTCTTGTGAATTTAGGGCTAAACTTGTTCTGGATTATTTTTTGAATAGTTGGACTTGAATTTCTAGCAAGCTTTGAAGGGCTAGGCATAGACATACTCCAAGTTGGACTTTTATCTTGATTATCCTCCTGATCCTCAGAGATTCTATTTTCCATTTCATCGATCCGGTCATGAATACCAAACATAGGCTCTGTAGGAATATTGGACGACCCAGATCTAGAAGGGGAGTCAAGGTCTTCCGGTAGTTTGGAGTCCAGGTCACCAATCTTACCCATAATATCCTCTTGAATTAAAGCATCCTATGACAAAATATGAAATTTATTTGTATTCGTGAAAGGAGAACATACCTTTTCCTGCTCCTCTTGCAATGATACAACTTGCTTGCCTTTATCTTGCCCATTGTCTCTGGCTTTGTAGATTTGATTACGATTTGACGGACCTCGTATTGTGTCAATATTTCGATTGGATGGTTTTTTGAGACTAGGGCATTGATTCCTAAAATGCCCTTGCATTTTGCACTCACTGCAAAATGCCGGTTTGTTTTTGTATTCTATGAGTTGCTTCTTCAAAAATGAACCATGCTCTAATTCCACAAAGGATGGAAGTTATGTTTCTAGGTTTGCATGGACACAGATTCTAGCATAGGTCATCCTTGATCATGCCAATGTTGCATGATCTATAGCCACTAACTCTCCAATAGTTTTTGCTATACCTTTTAGAAAATATTCGTGCCAAAAATGAAATGGGAGATTAGGAAATCTAACCCAAATGGGAGCAGAGTTTATACTCTGGGTATTAGGGTCAAAATATTCTGACCAACGCCTAAGGAACAAACTTTTTCTCCCTAAAAACCATGGACCCCCTGTCAAAATATGACTCGCATCCTCAATGTTGCTAAGACGAATTGCAAAAAAACCCCGAGATAGCGCAACGATCTCCATGTTGCCTACCATTTTCCACTTATTGACAACCCATCTACATATGGTTTCAATATATGGTCTCCCTCCTATAAATTTTCCCACCAATGTAGATGTTTCCAAGGATAAAAATTCTGCCATGATGTGTTCTGGAACAACCACTTTTCATCCTTCAGGAATAAGGGGGGAAGACAATCAAACGCACTTTTCCTTTTTCCCTTGAGTACCTCAACAAAGGATTTAGAATGAGGGGCCTCAACCTCATTGTGGGCCTCCTATTGGTTTACCTTTTTGGGTTATTTATTTGGGGTTTCACTTCCGAATATTCCTTCCACATTCAATAGAAACCTTTTCAATTTATATGTTCTACCTTTGATTAAACTAGTGTTTACACTATATAATCTACACTATGATGCATGATATGAATATTTATAATATTATATAATAAATTTAAGTACCAAATCAATGTAAATCACAACTCCTTATAATAATATAGCATCTAATAATTTAGAATTCATGCTTATTCGTATGCACTTAACTAAGTTAAGCACTATTTCTTTCAACTAAAGTTAAACACAATGGGTAACCTTGTTATCCAATAAGAATGACTAATTTGAATGGATTATGAATCATTTTATCCCTTGTGATCACTTACACTTAATACTAATAGATATTAATATCTATATATATATATATATATATACAAGCTTCCATAAGTTGGTGATATTATCAAACAAAAATTTAAATATTTGAATAAGCAGTGTTAGATCATTTTTTTTAATACTAAATGTTGCATGGGGAGCAACACAAAATAAAAAATAAACATTTGTTGTTGACTATAGTACAAAATATATCACAATAATTAAACCATTAAGTCCTATGCTTGCACCTAGAAAAGAACAAGAAGCCAACTCCTAGTGTCAAACACATAATTATAACAATGGTACAAATATATCTAGGGGTTAAAAACTAAAAGAAACCACACAAATGATTACATGTTGTAACTAGACATACCTCTTATGTATACATAAGAAGATGTTTAAAGAAATATCAAAAAGTTGAAGGGCTCAAAATTAATGTGATCCTATGACTATATTATAAATTTTATTTATAGTTTAGATTTTAGTATAGTTTGACATATTCTTCTATATCTCTTTATTATTATAGGTATCCCATAATCCTAGAAGTTTTTAGATTCAAAATTCTAGGAACTTGTAATCAAACTAAAAGTAAGAATTTTTTTATTTATGTTGATTATATCAATATATGATTTTAATATAAAATTCCATATGTTATAAATTTGTATGCCTCATTATTAATTAACATGGTATTCAATACATACTCATTAACACTAATTTGGTAGGTGCAACATTTTCAAATGATAATATTTTCATGTACAATAAATCTAATAAAAAGTATATCATTAATCAAATCAATAGATTAACATAATATCCTTATAATATCATATTATATATTCATAAATTTTATAAAATATCACCAATTATACATAATAACAAGGATAATTGTTTTAAGCGAAAAACCCTTGCAAAGCCACCTTGGTCTGAGAGACCATGATCAAGAGGTTGTACACCATCAAAGTCACTTGGGAGTCGCACCTGACCCTACCCGCATCAATATTATCAATTGATTTTTGGGTAACCAATTCAAATTTTTGGTAGGGTGGATATTCAAACCTGGACCTCCCTTGGAGGATTGCCCTCTCCTCTCCAACTCACCTACAACACCTAGGTATAATAACAAGGATATTAATGATAATGTTTTCTTACATTATCTTTTAAATGTGCTTATAAATATTGGTAAAAGTACATACAATGGGCCATAAAATGGTTACAACCATGATAGGATCTTTTCTTATGAATTAATATACATACTTCCAAATCTTATCATAAAAATAACTCTTTTTATTAATTATACAAATACAACTTGCACTACATGTGACTATGTAAATAAAAACATGATTAAGAACTATGAAATATATGTATTTAGTATACTTATTAATAATAACTATTCTCAATAAACATTGGTATATTATGCACACAAGTATATCTCCCTACCCAATATTATACGCCACTTAAAGAACTTTCTAAAACATAACACCATACAAGTAAGTACAAGGTACAAATTATTGACTATCCTTAACGAGACATTCTTGTATAAGCATACAAGCAATCAATATATAAATATGTTAATTATTTATTTATGTATTTAATTATTAATTTAAGTAATCCCTACCCACATGTTGTAGGTGAGTTGGAGAGGGTAGGACAATCCTCCAAGGGAGGTCCCTGGTTCAAATATCCACCCTACCAAATGCACATCGGGTACCCAAAATATAATTTATAATGCTGGTGAGGTCAAGTCCGATCATAAATCCCAGGTAATTTTGACTATGTAGAATCCTTTGGTCATGGTTTCTTAGACCAAGATAGCCCCGCAAGGGATTTTTCACTAATAAAAAAAACATAAGTAAGCCCTATATATTGTGGTTAACCTTGCTATGGTCAAACCCATCCTATACTTTATAATTAACCTAAATACCACTTATTTTGGTTGAGGTTAGCATCAATATGTACTTGTGTTTATATGGTATTCATATAAAAACTCCCCAACCACTCTATTTATGGTATCAAAGTGTTTTGATTTATGTATGGATAAGATAGTGATTATTTGATGCTCAAGAACACCTATAATCTACCTTGTTTTTGTTATTACTTATTCTTTTAATATAAAGTTTGAGTGGATGGATTGATTCTAATCATTACTATAAATTTATGAAAATTATAAAATAAAATACGAGTAGGTATGTATAAAGCCTTATTTCTTGATCAAAAATGAATATTTATTTGAAGTCTCTTTCTTTATTTTAACTTATAATATGAATTACTTCTAAAATATATATAAACACCTTTTCCAATTTTTCCATTTCTCCAAATAATTTACACCTATTCTAAATTATGTTTAATTATTATTATATTATTTTAAGGATTCAGGATGGCAGTGAAGCGGAGCTGTGAGGCAAATAGTTCGAGCAAGAAACCAAATTTTCAAATTTTTGGAATCAACAGTAAGGATGGCAGTAAGGTTGGCAGAAAGGAGGGAAGCAATAATGGTGGTATAGAGAAGGACACAACAAATACATAGGATGGATAGTCAGATAGTGCCAAAGCCTATAAGAAAACACAAGTTCTTTGGGAGGAAGAACCTCCTAACATTGGGCCTCCCTCCTAGTGCCAAAGGGACCCGCCCTCGATCCTTTCAAGGAAATTTTCTTTGCAGGTGTTGTTCATAAAGGAGGAGGAATTGGAGGTCACAATTCCTCCTTAGAAACCCTTATTCCCGATGGTAAGGATATCAAAATCCCTGACTACATAGTGTTCAACTATATCTGAATTGAAAATTTTTCATTGCTAGGAAAATTTGTTGGAGGAAGTCTAGATATGGAAACCATCTGAAGATGGGCCTTTTCCAAATGGAAAACACTAGGAATCATGGAGATTGTATTCTTATCCAAAGTATTCTTTAAAATTAGATTTACCAACCATGAGGATATCAGTTGCATCCTCACTAGGGGTCCTTGGTTCCTTAGTTGTAAAAGCCTATTTCTTCATAGATGAGCGGTGGATTTTAATCCTGAAACCCATGATATCAATTATACACCCATATGGGTTTCCATACCTGATCTTCCATTCTACCTATGGCATGAGGAAATTCTCCAAGGGATTGCAAGAGTTATAGGCGACCTAGTTTCTATCGATCTTGTCACTTTAGCCCGTAAACGAATGATTTATGCTAGAATTTGTGTAAACATAAATCTATATTTTGAGCTACCCACTTATGTTAACCTAAAATACAATTCTTATTGCCAAAAAAAACCTTTGGAATATGAAAATAAACCTACATTTTTTTTTAGAATTCCAAACCCAAGGTCATATTAGGAATCAATGCCCCAACCTCAAATTTTAGGCTTCCAAGGAAAAGGACTAGGTGCTGAAAGACGTTGATACTTTCCATAAAAGAGCACAAATGGCTCAAAAAAAATGAAACAAAAATATACCCAATAAATATTTATTAAAACAACCTAGAAAAGTGAAAAACCAAAATAAAAAAGGGAAAGGATTGTATCAACAAATAATATCTTTAGGAACTCGGAGTGCCCCATATTCGTTCAAAGGAAAGAAAATCACCTCCTCACCTATAGGTCTAGACCATTAAAAAGTAAGTTCTCTCTTTTCCTTCTCAAATAGTTTTAGCATCCTCGATGAAACTAATATTGTATAGGAGGAGGACGAGGATCCTCATCAGGGTCTTATACCTAATCCTTTTCCTGATGAAATCCATAATCAAGTTGTCTTTACTTCCAAATCAAGACCTTCCACCCCTCCTAAATATCTGAATTTCGATCTAATTTTTTTGACTCCCCTTCTAAATCATGACCATATCATAGTCCTCTTGGTAAACCTAAGAGTCTCCATATTGGAAGCCCTATTAAGTGAGACCCCTTCAAGAAATTTTAGAGTCAAAAATTCCTATTCCTACCCAAAATCTAGGTATTTCTAGACCCTCAAGCCCTATCCTTGAATAAATTATCCCTTATAGATTTAGCCCCAAGAAAAATAGAAGCTCTACAAAGTCCCCCATTGATTGTGGTAGCGAAAGAAAAATAGGAAGGGCTTCAGCTAATGAGCAATGGAAGAGAGGAATTGAGGATGACATTGCCAATGGCAATCTGAAGACTCACTTTCCTACTGTTTTCTATCAATCTAGAGAGGAGAGAAAAATTTCCATATCCCCCTAACCACAAGGTAGTGGAGGCAGAAAGACGTCCAAACCTCTAATTGAAAATCCTCTCATGGAATGTGAGAGGTCTAAATGGGTTAGCTAAGCAAAGACTTGTTAAGTCAATGAGAAGAGACTTAAAGCCCTTAATATTCATCATGCAAGAAACCAAAAGTGATTCAAATAAGTCTCGAACCACAACAAACAAAATTTGGAAAAAGGTAGATGTAGTATTCAATTATGTTAAAGGATCCTTAGGGGGTCTCATGTGTTTGTGGGATACATAAAAAGTTGAAGGTAGATTAATCCACTCTAGTGATAGGATTTTAAGTGTGCTATTCCATTATAAAAGAAAAAAAATATCTTGGATCCTCACCAATATTTATACCCCAAATACCCTATCAGGAAGAGTATAGTTGTGGGATTCCCTGAGCAGGATAAACGATTATTTTAAAAATATTTCATGGATTGTAGTCAGGGATTTCTCAGTGTTGGCAACAAGAAGTTCAAGGATGGTCATCCTTAAAACTTACCCAAAAAATCAGAATCCTTATAGAAGATGTAAAAATATGGAATAAATAAGTCTTTGGCAACTTTTTCACCAACAAGCAATCTCTCAAAGATAGACTTGAAAGTATAGAGAAAAAAATTAAAAATAGACATGTTGATGGATAGATAAGGACAAAGAAAAATTTAATCCTTTCTAAATACCACAATGTCCTTGCTTGTGAAGAATCATTTTGGCACCAAAAATCAAGAGTCTTATGCCTCAAAGAGGGATATTCAAACACAAATTTTTTTCATGTATCTACTCTAAGGAATAGATGCAATAATAGAATCAAAGAACTAGTTAAAAGTTATTGCTCTTCCACTATAAATATTAAGGAAATCAGAGATTAGGCAACTTCATATTTTAGGTCTCTCCTTGAAGATGATAATTCCTGCTCTGTCTTTTCTCAAGCCTTCATGCTCCATCATATACCCCATTCCATCCTTGAGAATTTCAATTCCAACTTAATAGCACCTTTCCAAGACGAGTAAAATAAAACAACCCTTTTCTCCATACATCCTAACAAAGCTCTAGGTTAGGATGGCTTTCCTCCCCATTTTTTACAAACCTTTTGATAAATAGAAGGTCTTGATGTGTGTGTGGGTATCAAATATTTATAATCCTCCAAAATAATTTTGTGAAGCTTCAAATCCACTTTCATTTCCCTTATTCCTAAAATCCTACTGCAAAATCTTTGTTCAACTTCAAACCCATTAGTCTTTGCAATATTACCTATAATATCTTAACCAAAATAATTGATAATAGAATGAAAATCATCATGCCAAATCTCATTGATCCCTTCCAAGAAATTTTTGTCCAAGGTAGATCTATTCTTGATGGTGTCATATCTATTTATGAAGCTTTACACTTTGTCTCTCAAACCAAAAAATCTGCCTTTGTTCTTAAGCTTGATATGAATAAGGCCTACGATAGATTCAACTGGGATTTTATTTTAGCCATCCATCTCAAGTTCAGATTTCATTCTAAATAAATTGAATTAATCAAAGCCTATATTTATTTACCTTGGTTTTAAGTCCTCATCAATGAATCCATAGTTGGTTACATTAAAAGCAGTAGAGGGCTAAGGCAGGGGATCTCATTTCCCCTCTATTATTCATCATTTTTATAGAATCCCTAGGAAATACTATCAAAGCAACTTGCATAATAGATCTCATTTCAAGAATTAGAGCTTCATCCTAGACTAATCCTATTCTGCATCAATAATTTGTGGATGACACTATCCCATCCACTAATGCTTCCACGTTTGAGGTGCAGGTTATCAAATAAATTCTCCATGTTTATGAGGAAGTTGATGGACAAAAAATAAACTTCAACAAGAGCAATTTGTATTTCCTTAATACCCCTATTTAGAAATAGAATAATATTTTTAGAATCCTTGAATACCATGTGGCAGTCCTCCCTACCACTTACCTGGGTGTTGCACTTTTCATTGACCAACCATTTGCTTTTATGTGAAATAATGTCATTGAGATGATCCAAAAGAAATTAACTGGTTGTAAGGGAAACCTATTATTCCAAGAAGCCAAAAGTAAACTTATGTTAGCCTCCCTTAAAAGTATTCCTGTGTACTTCCTCCTCTATTTTTAAAGTCCCTATTGTAGTGTATCATATAATTGAATAAATTCAAAAATCAATTTGTGGTCAGGGACTGAAAACAAGCAACAATTGCATCTTGTCACCCAGGATAAAGTGTGTAGACCTATGGACAAAGGAGGAATTGGGATCAGAATAATTCACTCCCTAAACATAGCTCTAATGGCTAAACAAACATGGCATCTAGTCACTAATATCGAAAATGAGTGGACATCCATAGTCCAAAGGAAATATCTACAAGAAGAAAATTTCCTCAGTGCTACTGCCCCCACAAGAGGATGCACTTTCTAGAAATATATTATTAACACAAATATACTTTTGAAGAAAGGCCTAAGATAAAGACTTGGGGATGGGAGAAAAATAGACTTCTGGAATGACAAGTGGATCATAGGAAAATAACTCATTGAATATTCTCTTATATCCAAATTAAAAGCCTATACAAACCTCGTGATAGAACACAAAGTCTTATATTTCTTAAGGCTTAAAAATAATAGAGACAGATGATAAATTATCAGATGTAAATCTCATCCTACTATGTCAATCAGCATGAATTTCGTCCTACACTCCATCAACATCCTCTATGCAAATTCCAAAGATATCCTTATTTGGAATCCCTTAGAGAGTGGAGAATTTACAATCAAGTCTTCTTATCAACTTCTTTTTGAGACTGAGGATATTTTATTTCCCTGTAATCTAGTGTGGATTAAATTACTCATTGCTAATGTATCTTTCTTCGCCTGGATCACCATTCAAAAAATTATCCTTACTATTTATAATTTGCTTAAAAAAGGTTTTACCATTCCTAATAGGTGGCCTTTATGCTTATCTACGTGGGAGTCCCCCCCTCACATCTTCCTCCACACCCCCTATTCCTCATCTATCCTCGACTCCATCTTCCATATATTCCATATCATGTGGACCAAACCTTTCTCTATCGTCAATATTTTACTCCAATGGCCTAATCCCTTCCATAACCCTCACCTCATGTTCCTTTGAAACACTTTTCTTCACCATTTCCTTTGGCAAATATGGATTGAAAGAAACCATATAATCATTTCTCAGTGTTCTATTATCCCAAAGCTAATTTTTAGTAAAATCCTAGCCTATGCCAAGGAAAATGCTACCCTCATTCCCCCATCCCCTCACCTTGCTTCCATATTTAATATTTCCTTAGGAAGATCCTGACACCTTTTCTTGGAGGATTTTCAACCCTCAATTAACCCTATAAATTTTTCTAAGTGGATTCCTCCACTGATAGGATTGTTCAAAATTGAATTTTGATAGGGTTACTAAAGGAAACCCCAAAACGTAGGAGCGGGAGGTATCCTCAAAAATTATCATGTAAAAGTCATCCTTACCTTTTCTAAAGGATTGGAAGTTTAGACCAATCATATTGCTGAGGCTAAGAGCATGTGGAGAGGTCTTTCCCTTGCCAAAAACTTTCCCAACAAGTTAATCATCGAAGGAGACTCCCTGAATATTATTAGTTATCTAAAAAATAATAGCAATCCTTCCTAGAAGGTTATATATTACATTGAGGATACTAGGAGTTTGATCCTTGATATGCATTAAGTCATTTTTCAACACGCTTTCAAAGAGGCCAATGGTGCTATGAATAGTTTGGATAACCTTGGAGTTCATGTGACTAACATTCTCACATGGACATATGATAGTCCTAATTAAATTCACACCATCATGGATCAGGAAAAACCTTAGGTTGATAATTCTAATGGTCATTCTCATTAGGATTAGCTTGTTTAGTATCCTCATCCTACATCACCTACATAATATTGGTGTCACCTCTAGTGGGATTTCCACATGGACTGAAAATATTCCCCAAGAATTCGAAAGGAGTGTGGACCAATAATTTTACCCTATGATTGATCTTAATTTTTTCGTGTAGACTGATTTCCACTATAATAAGGTCATCCTTGATTAGACTGGTTTTTTGTAAATGCACACTAATTTTTATTTCAATTTGTGGCAAGTTTCTTTACTCATGTGCAGTGACTTAGGTGGTGCTCCAACTTCCATCAGTGACTTGATTCATGAAGATATTTACTCCAATAAACTCAATTGCTTCTTTTCTCAGCACTACACCAATATTGGACCAACAAATAATCAAGTCCAAGATAGTTCGAACTAAGATTTCACAGTCTCCAAAGGCCAAATTCCCAATGGTAATCTAGGGCAAATGTGGCTAATACTCATGGTATGGAAAAATGGTCTTACTTCAAAGATCATGTACTAGATTCTGGATCATATCCTCTTGAGGGTTATTGGTGGCAACGACGATGATTTTTATCATTCCAAAAATAGATTATGTAGTTCAATGCCCAATTAGTACGAAGGACAAAGGATTATCATCACCAAATTTCTAAATCCTATTGGGGAGTTTCCCTTTATAAGTAATCATTACCAAAAAAGTAATGAGAATTTAAAAGCCTCAGTTCCAACTTCAAAGTGCCTTGTAGATATCAATAATGGCAATTCTTGGAAAGTGGGTCATGTTTTCCAGGTTTTTTCCTATAAATCTAACACAGACATCCTGTTTGTCCCCATTACCTACGAAACCAATTTTCCTCCTTTTCTATTTGTTCTCCCTCCTTGTTGGTGCAAAGTGTTACCCACCCTGTTTTCTTTCCCCATCCTCAATCGTCTTCCTAACATGAGTTTCATTTAGCCCAAAAAAATTGAATGTGATATCCTTGCCTTTGCCGAGAGAATCTTGACTAAAAGGAATATTTTTCCCTTCCTCCATTTGTTTGCTGGTGATGAAATTGACATAACCATGGTCTTCTTGAAGATTTGGGAGAACACCTACTTCACGGTCTAATGGGAGATCTTCTACATTGATGTTAATCTCTTATCAACCATCATAGGTCATCCAACGAAGGGGTGCTCAATCCATCAAGAGAAAAACAATTGGAAGATCGAGCTAAAAGAGTTCAAAGACAATGAAAGAATCTTCAAAGGGGTAAAACAAGGGATCTTTAGGAGGGATCTCCTCACACATTGGAATGACATGATGAAATCCGTAATGGAATTCATCACAATCGACAATCCTGAGAAAGTTCTCTGTAGTTTCCATTTATCCTTTGTCAACCATTTTCGTGATGTGAATCCTATCAACATTCCCCAATTCCTCATTAACTCCATGAATTACTCCATCACCTCCTATAGGAAAAATAAAGGAATTGACCTTCCCTCCCACCAAGGACTGTTCAAAGTCATTTACACCCACATCCTAGCCCATAGTCCCTAGGCCCACCTGAACAAACCCAACCTAGCTATGAAATTTGTTGGGGCTCCTACCCGCTTGTCCCTTGCAGAAAGAAATAGAAAAACTATTGAAGTTGTTCACGATTTAAAGGCTAGGAAAAGCTTCAAATTTGATAATACTAAAGGCCCTCTCAGAAAATCGGCCCACCTTCAAAATCAATCTATGAAAGGTAGTCAAAATGTGATAAATATCAAGGTAGATGATGAGGATGCAGAAGATGAAGTCAGGAAACTGAAGGAGTTCATCATATCCACAATGACAAGCATGATGAATGTTATGGTCAACTCCATAATTGACCTTAGGGAGGCTCTCCATACACATTTTTTTTATATGCAAACTGGGCAGGAGACCGAGGCCTGTTCTGAAGCTGAGGATATGGTTGTTGTCAAGGAAGAGCTAAAGAATCTAGCGAAGGATGAGGTCAAGGATAAGGATGAGGAAGCCACCGAGGACTTACTTCCTCAATCCTATATGTTCTTTTTCTGTGGCTACCTTACGTGGAGTTTGTTTGTTTTGTTTATGGTTTGTTCTGCGAGGGCAATGTCGCTTTCTTTTAATTTCTTGCTTTTGTCTGAGGTTGCGTCTTCTGCTTTTATTTTTGTTGTTTTGGACTCGGGGTTGCGTCCCCTGTTGGTCTTTTGTTCTCTTCTATTCTACTTGCATCAATCACTTTCGTTTTTGTACTAAAGTTTTAAGATCCTTAAAACCCATTTCGTAATAAAATCCTTTAATTTACCAAAAAAAAAAAAAATACTAATTTAAAGAATTTACACCTATTATAGATTATGTTCTATTATTATTAGAACATTTTTGAACTATTTGTGTGAATTCAAACCACTTATAGCAAAAGTAGTATTGTAAGGCTAAAAACGGATAACATTTTCATAACAAGTCAATTGCTACCACATTCGATCAATCATTTGGTATTTGCCATGATTTTTTTCTCGGTCGTAGTTTATGATAAGAGAAATCCCAAAGCCATAGCTGGAATGATGATAAAACTTCACATGAAATGGACCTCTTAAATCTTCGTTTTGACATATTTATTATCATCGCCTGTGCATAAGATTCGGAAATTAGTGCGAAGCAGCTACCCTTTATGCCAAGACAGACTTTAAAACAGATGTTCCCAGAAGACATAAATGAGTGAAGTAAATATCCATTTATAACTGCGAATCTTATTATAAAACAGGCAATCCACTGTTTGCCACAGAAATTCCTGAACAAGTGTTATAATCTTACGACCATAAATAGACATGTGGGCTGCGAGTGTATTGAATTTGAACAGAGAGATAAATTTGTATGACGTCGGTCGTTTCGTCTTAATTTACCTCTCACGCGATCTGAATAGAGCTACAGTTTTTTTCTGGCGAGGTTCTAACTTACAAGAAACCTCTATATATGAGCATGATCAGAATATTTCACCTCTTGTACCGCTGAAGCAATCTTGTAGGCAACCGTATGTATCCATGATCAATTTTCATCCTAATATGTTCTTATTTTTGTTCTCCATTTTTACTTGTACGAAAGTTAAGATTCGTAGCATGTATAAGTCATGAACTACTGTCCATGTTGATATATTTAGCTCCTCAATGCATTCAAAAGAATCAGTATCGATAATGTTATAATTATACTTATTAGTAGCTCCATTGCGTGTCTTTCTGCAAGTTTTTGAGTTCAATATACGGGAGTATGGTTGAACTAAACTCGAAATTATCGTAGTCATGTTTTACTTTGCAAACGTGTGTTTTAATATCTATGTAACGTGACAAACGTGCATGTTTTTTCCCTTTGTCACTCTGGGCTAGATATTGCTGTGAATAAAGTATAATGAATAAGAGATGCACGCCTTTGTGATTCATATGTCGAAATCATGGTCTATGTCATATATTTTACTATGAAAAATGGCCGTTGTTATCATTTCACGGAACTATATTCGATCATCTTATTAGATTTCATGACTAGATTTGGGAAGAAGAACCAGACCGTTAATTCTTTTCATTTTGGAAGAAGCAGACCGTTAATTCTTTTATATTTTTGTAATAATTAAAAGAAAGGTTTTGAAAGGCTTCACAACCCAAAATCTATCTTATATAATTTTTATTTAAATGAATTTTAAACATTTTCAAATTTGTTAATTTTTTTTCTATCAAACATTTATGATTTAAATATTAGATATCTCCAATATATAAAAATAAATAAAATGTTATTTAACAAAATATTAATATTTAGATGAAATAGTATCTATCTGTCATTTTCATTTCATTGTGTATCACATGGACACTAAAAAAAATTAAGTTCTTTCATCTAGTTACACTTGAAACATTTAAATTAACTATTATTTATTTAACTTTTATGGGTTTTTATCATAAAACAATTGAAAGGATATTAATAAATAATTATTAAGACATCAAAATATTTATTTTCAAAATTTTAATATATTGTTTTTACAATCAAATTTTTCATGACCACATTTATATTTTAATATAATATTTTTACAATTAAATTCTAGACAAACAATGTAAATATGCATATAAAAAATAGAAGACATATTTGTCATCTAGGTTAGGATATTTACATGAAAATCTATTACTAAAGTTAAGCTACTTGCAATATATCCTTTTTTAAGATCTTAGAAACAATACACCGCTTCTTCTATTACTATTGCAAAAAATATTATTGATATATCGTCATGATTTACCATTAAAGAATTATATTTAATTGTTATAAAATATTTTATGTGGTCCTTATAATAAAGGAACACTTTAAGGTTCATGGAAAAACAACATTAAAAATATTTTATGTTGAATTGTTTTTATCCAAATTGCATTATTTTAAATTGGTTTTATCCAGATTGCAATTTTCCATGCATATAAAAAAATTAAAATTTTATCTAGACTTATTTTTATCCTAACATGTTGGTGAATACATATATTTTTAAAATATGAGCCTCTAACCATTCAAGGATATGTAGCTGAAATATAAATATTTATGTGAGCTCTATATTCACTTCTTATTTTTTTCATTTTTTATAATTTAAATAAAATATTTTCTATCATGTAACTATGATTTATATGGCTTGGAGTCTATTGGATTTACCTCAACCAATCTAATTACTACTTCAACCAGTAATAAAGTGATAGGTTGAAGTATCTTTAAGTTAAATATTACCTCATAGAGGTAGAGAAAGGGATGTGCCTATTTTGGATGGAAGAGGAGGCCCGAGACATATAATAAATATAGATTTATTGGAATCTGTCCAATGATTGAAAATTTGAATGGAACCGATGGAAATTTTTTAACAAAGAAAAATAGAGGTAGGACTGAGTGATTCATAAAAAAAGGAAGAGAAACAAGAACAAGAGGGAAGTGAATAATTTGAAAAAGGGGTAATCAGATTTATTACTAAAATGAAAATTAAGACTAGGATGGATTTAACCAATTATGCTTGTCTACTTGAAAGTGATAGATAGGTTGATAATAACTAAGTATTTTTTGATGGGCTATTCCAGTTCAATTCCATGGATGATTAGGTGTCTTTTTAAATTCATCATTATCTCATGGACTAGGGATTGTAGTGATTTCCTATGCAACAAAAAATATTATTTTCATCTAGATTTATAAGACTCAATTGACCAAATAGCATAGATGAAGAATTATTTTAATTTTGAGCAAGACTCCAAGAGGGTTAAGGATTTTCTTACTAAATTAAAGGGTCATACATCACTATGGTGGGACCAAGTATAACTAAACATAGTTCATATAGTAAGAGATAATATTAGATCATGGGATCAAATGGTGAGCAAGTTGAAGCACAAATATTTATCGTTTCATTATTCTGTAATATATTTAAGAAGTTACACAATAACCATTGGAAGGAGTTGGGTGTGAAAGAATACACAAAGAAATTCTACTAATTCATAATCTAAGCTAGTCATTCTAATGATACTAACACTAATATTTTGATATATATTAATGGACTATGACTAATAAATCAAGATATAGTTAGTGTTGGAATATGTAATGCAACATTGTGTAAATTATTCTTAGACTAAAATATAAAGTCTAAAGAATAATATTTTAATTAGAAAATAATTCTATTTTATGTAAAAATATTACCACCCAATTAATAAATAAAATAAGGGTACTAGGAATATTTAATTTGTGGGAAAAAGTTATTTCCCCTTTTCTAACAAATATTAAAAAGTAACCAATCACTTTTTAATATTTGATAGATGCCACTTGTCACACATCTCAAGATAATATTGTGATAATATTAGGGTAATTTTAAGGTTGTAGTAGAAAAAATTTCTCTTTAAATAGGGGTGTTGTCTACTACATCTTGTCATATCATGTTGATGCATATTGTTGCATAACATTGAAGCATTCTTGTATTGTTGAATCATTGAGCAATATAGTGAGTTTCATAGTGGATGTTTCCATTATTCATTTGAAGTAAGGTTTTACCATTTAATATTGGTGTTGTTGGTTTTCCTCTTTTGTGTATGATTGATCTTGTAGAACATTCTTCGATCTTGGGGATACTTTGCTTGAAGGTTTGCCTAACATTTTACCTATTCATGGTTTGTATGAAACATGCATCTTTGGCAAGATGAGCAAACAAAAGTTTGCAAAGGACAAGTCAACAAGGGCCACACAAATTCTTCAAATCATTCATACAGATATTATAGGTCTATTACGTGTTATATCACTTGGTGGTGCATCCTATATTCTCACCTTTATATATGATTATTCAAGAATAATATTTGGGTATCTACTTAAGAATAAATTAGATTGTTTTGAGATATTCAAGGAGTTTAAAGCCATGGTAGAAAATAAAAAGGGAGTAAAGATCAAAATTATTAGAAGTGGCAATGGAGGGGAGTACAATAGCAATGATTTCAATGAGTTTTGTTGTTCTCATGGGATAAAAAGGTAGTTTACTTTTCCATACACTCCTCAACAAAATGGTGTTGCAGAGAGTAAAAATAGGACAATAATGGAGATGGTAATATGCATGCTTGGTGACCACTTACCTCAATTTATTTGAAGTGAAGTAGCCAGTATAACAATCTACATTCTTAACAGGTGTCCTTCAAAATCAATTGAGGGGAAGACTCCTTATGAGGTTTGCAATGGTAAGAAGCCAAATTTTTCACACTTAAGAGTGTTTGGATGCGATGCATTTTCATATATTTCTTCAAAAAAGAGGAAGAAATTGGATAAAAAGTCTCAAAAATACATCTTTTCTTGCTATGATGCAGAACATAGGGGCTACAGGTTATACTCACCTTCTTCATGCATTGTATTTGTTTCAAGAGATGTCAAATTAAATGAAGACCTTATTGAGTTAGAAAAGGGTGGGCCTTGTGTCAAAAGGACCAAGTAGTTGGATCATTCTAGGGGTCCCAAAGAGCATAATTTAGTTATCTAAAGGATAACTAGAAGTATGACCCTTAACATTGTCTTCTAGCTAAGATATAGATTGATCATGAGCCTACTTCTTACCAAGAAGCTTCACAACACTCTTGTTGGATTGATGTCATGATGGTTGAGATGGATTCTCTTCTAAAAAATAAAACTTGGGATCTAGTGCCTTATCCTAATAAGAGAAATGTTATTGGGAAGAAGAGGGTCTATAGAATCAAGTACAATTATAATGAAGAGATAGAAAAGTATAAGGTTAGATTGGTTGCTAAGGATTATACTCAAACATATGGTATTGAATATGATGAAACATTTGCACCAGTTGCCAAAATTCCCATCATTCGACTTCTCACTGTTATTGCTGCTGCTCAAGGTTGGCAAATTTTTTAGCTTGATGTGAAAAGTGCATTTCTAAATGGTGATTTGTATGTGGATATATACATGAGTCAACCACAATGATTTATTGTACAAGGTAAGGAAACACTTGTGTGTAAACTAAATAAAACCTTGTAGAGTCTGAAGCAAGCACCTAGAGCATGGTACATGAAGATTTCAGGTTACTTCTTGTCTCTTGGTTTTGATAAATGCTATTTAGATACAGATCTCTATGTACTTAGGAAGGATAACTTGGTCATTTTAATTGATCTATTTGTTGATGACCTTGTTATGACTGGAAATGAGAATGAGGCCATTTTTGAATTCATATCCAAATTAAAGTCATAGTATGAAAATGACTGACCTTGGTCTTCTACACTACTATCTTGGCATGCAAGTTTATCAGCATGAGGATTGTACCTTTTTGAGTCAATCCAAGTATATTGAAGATCTTCTTAAGAGGTTTGATTTGGAGGATGGCAATCCTACTTCCATTCCTATTTCTATAGGGGTTAAGTTGGAAGTAAGTACAGAATCTCAGTTGGCTAATGCTACATTCTATAGGCAGCTCATTGGTAGTATTCTTTATGTTACCATCACAAGGCAAAATATTATTATTTTAGTTGGTATGATGGCTAGGTTCATGCAAAAACCTTATATTGAGCACTTAAAATATACCAAGAAGATTCTGAAATACATTTCAGGTACTAGAGAATTGAGACTCAAGCATTCTAGGCTTCCTTCCTTTGCTCTTTCCAGCTATGCTAATTCTAATTTTTGAGGGGAAAGTCTACCACAACATATGTTTTTAGTATTGGGTCTACAACTATCTCTTGGTCTTCCAAGAAGCAAGATACAATTGCTTTTTCTATAATGGAAGCAAATTATAAGGCTACGACAATAGCTCCACAGGAAGCAGTTTGGCTTCGTACCCTCATGAAGGAAATTGGATTTGAGCAATTTAGTCCTTCACATTTGCTCCTTCACGTTTGCTATCTGATAATCAATCAATTATTGTCTTGGCTAAAAATCTTGTAATGCATCAAAGGACAAATAATGTTGAAATCCAAGCCCACTTTATCAGAGAGAAGGTATTGGATGGGACTATTTAGTTGGAGTATTGCCCATCATATTCTAATTTTTCTGATTTGTTCACCAAAAATCTTCCCAAGGAGTAGTTTTGTAAGCTGAGGGACTCACTTGGTTTGGTGAAGTTTTCCTCAAGGGGAATGAAGTGTAGTTACACTTGTGTGATGACAAATTCATTCTTATGAGGTGTTTTGTGCTATATATATGAGTTGATCTTTGGTGGTATAATTGTTTTTTGCATCTCTTTTGAACATAGTACTTTCTTGTTTACCTTGTGCAACTTTTGTACATGTTACTTTGTAGATGTCATTATGCAATTATGGTATATGATGCAATTGATTTGTGCAACTCTTTTACATGGTACTTTCTTGTTGCCTTGTGCAACTTTGTACATGTTTTTATGTAGTTGGCATTATGCAATTGGTTTATCATGGTACTTTCTTGTTAGAATTTATGCTACTTTTATACATGATATTTTATGGTTGGCTTTATGCAACCGATGTGCACACTTTATTATTTTCATATACCTTATGCAAATTTTGTACATGGTACTTTAGAGTTTGCATTATCATGGTACTCCTTGTTTGCTTTATGCAACTTTGTACATGATATTTTTTGATCAACTATATAGCACATGATTGTAAGTATGGCTTGGTATCTTTTTGTGACGACTTATAGTTCACTATTTTTTAGATCAGTTTTGTTATCATATTTGGATATTCATATATGCTATGGTGAATATATTTATGATGATGTATCTAATTGATCTTATGTTGAGCTACTTGTAGCTTGTAGGTACTTTTGTTTAGGGTTTTGCAGGATTACTTAAGATACCCTTGTGATGTTTTCTTCTTGTCATTTGCAAACACTTATGGTTGATGGATGGATTTTTAAGATACATGTATCTGAAGCTACTTCGTTGGAGGTTTACAGTCTTATTATAGCCCATTTTGTATTGGTGCCTTATTTTAGATCATTCTTGGTCATAGAAGCTCATTGTAACTATATTACTCATTTGATTCTTATCCCCATTTTTACCTTCTAGGGTTTGAATGTATCTTTGTTTCATAATTCCTTTTCCCAATATTGCATTAAGGGGGAGTGTTGGAATATGTAATGCAACATTATGTAAATTATTCTTAGACTAAAGTATAAAGTCTAAAGAACGATATTTGAATTAGAAAATAATTCTATTTTATGTAACAATATTCCCACCCAATTAATAATTAAAATAAGGGTGTTAAGAATATTTAATTTGTGGGAAAAAGTTATTTTTCCTTTTCTAGCAAATATCAAAAAGTAACCAATCACTTTTTAATATTTTATAGATGCCACTTGTCACACATCTCAAGATAATATTGTGATACAATTTGTCACACATCTCAAGATAAGATTGTGATAAGATTTGTCACACATATCAAGATAATATTATGATAATATTAAGGTAATTTTAGGATTGTAGTAGAAAATATTCTCTTTAAATAGGGGTGTTATCTACTACATCTTGTCATATCATGTTGATGCATATTGTTGCATAACATTGAATCATTCTTGTATTGTTGAATCATTGAGTACTATAGTGAGCTTCATAGTGGATGTTTCCCTTCTTCATTTGAAGTAGGGTTTTACAAATTAATATTGGTGTTGTGTATTTTTCTCTTTTGTGTATGATTGATCTTGTGGAGCATTCTTTGATCTTGGGGAGACTTTGCTTGTCTCACAGTTAGTATGCTTAAATTTAGATAGATGGGGGAGTCATATAAATATACATTAAAGGTTAAATACAATATGGCTAGAAAACAACAACAATATTATAGCAGAGATAGAGGTTATCACAAGCAATTAATTGGACATGAACAAAGATTAAATAAACAATAAGGATAATGGTGTGAGTACTTCATAGAGAGGATGGTTTCAACCTTCGAGAGGAGAATTATTTGAACCATGAGGATGTGGTAAAGGTTTCAATGGGACTAACTACAACTATGGAACACATGGGCATGAGGCATATGATTACCTTGAAGCTACTAAGAAAATAGAAGTGATGATAATAGACCTAATGTTTCTCATTCTAAACAAATAAAAGATGATATGACTACATCTATAGAACTAGAAAATAGAGAGAATTTAATATTAAAGAGAGTACTTTTAAGACTAGAAAAATATGAAGTATAACCATGAAATACAATGAGCATATTCAAAACTAAATTTAGATAATGGTAGCACCAACAACCTACTGTCTATAGATATGGTTGAGATATTGGTGCTTAAAACTATGGCATATCCCAAACCATACAAGATTTTATGGCTACAAAAGGTTTATCATGTCATGGTGTTTGATTAATGCAAGATCAATTTTAATATATTGGCAACTACTATGATGAGGTATGGTATAATGTTATTTTGATGGATGCGTACCATTTTTTAGGAGGACCTTGGAAATATAATAGGAGAGTGATAGATGAGGGGAGAAATAATACAATTACAATATCTAAAGATGAAAAAAATATGAGCTACTACCTATGAAAGAAGAAGCAAAAAGGAAATGAAATAGAGTAATGCTATTATATTGTAAGCATAATTTGAAAAAAATTAAAAAGTCTAAGTAATGTTATGTTATATTTTCTCAATGAAAACTTAAGGAGGATGATATTTAAATAGAGGTTGCATATATAATAAAATATTATGTAGAAATTTTATCTAAGGGATTACTTGTAAGGTTACCACCTATGAGGAAAATATTTTAACAAATATATCTTATTCGAGGAGCTAGTCTACCCAATATAGCACTGCATTGAATAAATTTAAAAATGAATGTAGAATTAAAAACATAGGTATAGAATTTATTAAATAAGAGACTAATAAATGAAGTTTTTATTCTATGTATAGTTCCAATATTTTTGACACAAGGGGAAGGTGAATGGTGAATGTGCAATTATTCAATAACTATCAATAATTTAATATTTGGCATAGGTTTTCTATACCTATAATGGATGATTTATTAGACTAATTGGTGCTATATGTTTTTCCAATATGTATTTAAAAAAGGATATCATAATATTAGGATAAAAGAGAGTGAAGTGTGTAAAACTACTTTTAATACTATTGATGGATTATATGAATGGTTAGTTATGCCATTTTGCCTAACCAATTCGTCTTCTACCTTTATGAGACTGATGAATTAAGTTCTAAAATATTTAATGGGATTTTTTTGTGGTCTATATTTATGATGTATCCATATTTAATAAAGCTATGTGTAAAAATTACAATCCCTATTACTCAGCAAAACACATAAATTTTAAAGAAAAATTTGTACAATTTTTCACATCCTAGAAAAATTACATAGTAAGTGAATTCCAGTTTTTGTTACACTCACAACACACATGCTTAAAAACTAAAGTTTTCCATAGTTGCAATTACACCTAGGAAAATGCACATCTATAATTACAAACTCTATTGGAAATATATATAGTTATAGTTACAAAATCAGATATAATATGTATAGCTATAATTACAAAACAATTTGGTAATATGCATTGCTAGAGTTACAATCTTGGCTAAAAATATATATAGCTACAATGACAAGCTTAGATTAGAATCTCCACAACTAAAATTATAATCTCATATAGGAATATGCACAACTATAGTTACAAGCTTAGCTAGGAATTTGCATAGCTATAATTACAAACATGGTTGAGGATCTACATATGTATGGATTTTACTTAGAATCATATTCAAAAAAAAAATTTCCTTAATGTGAAGAGGTCTCACAAGACTATCCATAATTTTTAAGAATCAAGTTTTGGCAACTCCTTTTTTCAATGCATAAATAAGCTATCCTTGAGCTCTATAGTACTTAAAATTTATTATTTTATTTTTTACCATAGTCCTAATAAATAATAATTCAAATAAAAGTGTTTATAAATAATATTACGGATGGGATTATTTTCCAACTGAATTATGCCCATATTATCACAAAACATAGTTATAGGATGATACTACTTCTCATAGATCTCCTCCATAACCTATTGCATTTACTTTATTTTCTCCATTGCCCTTATACAAAACTATTCCATGAGCAATTGGAGTGTGAATTAGTTTATATTTATCCATACATAACTCCTTCAACATATCATTAACATTCATTGTTCGGAAAATAAAAATTACATCTTAATATTGATGAACCTCCATTCTAAGGAAGAAATTCTCAACCCCAAATCTTTCATTTCAAACTCATTCATCATGGAATTTATGATTTTATATTTCATTTTTGACTTGCTAACCATATAAATCAAATCATATATATGAAAATATATAAGAAAAATATTATTATATTATTTCTTATAGTAGATATTAGGATCACTATTGCTATTTTTAAAACCACTTTGATATAATCATATATTTTTCTAGGCATACCATGCCCTTGGTTCTTGCTTGAGACCATACAAAGCCCTTCTCAACCTATATACATAGTATTCTTTCCCACTAACCTCAAAATAATTTAGTTGTTGTACATACACTTATTTTTATAAGTACTCATTTAAGAATGAGCTTATCACATCCAAAAAATTCATACTCTATATCCTTTAGTATTATAAAGAAATAAGTATTTTGATTAAGTATTTCCTTTCTATAGGTGCAAATATTTCTTCATAATCAATTCCATACTTTTGTGGGAATCCTTTAGCAGAAATTCTATCCTTATGTCATTCAATATTTCCATCACTATTATACTTGATCATGTAGATCCACTTAGAACACACATCTTTCTTACCATTTCAAACTTTTACAATATCTCAAGTATCATTCATTTGAATGAATTTTATATATTCTTGAGTTACTTGTATACATATATCATTAATACAAGAATATTCCAAACACTAAGGTTCAAACATATCTTAATACATCAAATTAAAATAAACCAACTCATCTTTACATCATCTAAATATATATTTGTAGTCTTTTTAATATTAAAATAACTTGACCAACTTCTTTAGCTTTATCTATTGTAAGTATTATTTCAAAATAACTATGAAGCATTTGAATTTATGGGTAAGATTTAAAAGTCCCTTCCCCTTCATAGTATTTATAAGATCAATAATGGGTAATGAATTACTTTAAAAAACTGATATACTATCCTTAGTACCATTTGAAGAACTACTTGAAGGACTACTTGGAGGAGTTAATGGAGGAGTGCCTAAACTACCAGGTTGTTCACCACCAAAACTACCAATTTTCAACATTAATGGTATTATAATATTCACCTATTTTATGGCCATATAATTCCTCTTTGTCAAAAATCACATCTCTAGGAACCACCAATATAATAGTCTAAGGATTTTAGAGCCTATAAGATTTGTTATTTTCATAATATCCAATGAAAATATAAGGCTCTCTCTCTGGATCAAATCTATCCCTTTTCTCATTAGCAACATGAGTATATGCTGCATGAATAAAAAATTTAGAATTATTTGAAATTACCACATTATCATTTCTATAATTTATAATTTTTCTTTCATTTGTAGCTTTTACTCTATATTATTTTTCTAAATATCCATACATTTTGAATTAGTAGCACTGGAAATTATTTTTATGAAGTCTTCCTCTTTCTCTTTTTCTAATAGCAGTCCACCAGTACTTCCTTTTATTCCTTTAGAATTTTTTATTTTTCCTTCTACCTTCCTCGTATCCTCATCCTTTGTTACTTGTACTAGCACCATCACTCTTTGAGACTCTTACCTTTGATGCAAAATCCTTCTCTTAACCTTCACCAAAGGCATATATTATTCTTTACTTATATAAGATAAGATAAACAACATGGTGACCTAACTCTAATATTATCAATTTTTTTTTTTTCAATAATGATGCCAACATGGTTATATATTAGTTTTAAAATCCCTAGCATTTTATTCATAAAATATTATATCCCCATTGTTTCTTCAAGAGTGATCATTTTATTAACCACATATTTCACTCAAACACAACATTCACTTACACTTTTAGATTATTCTATTTCTATATTCTTAAACTCTTTTTGTAATATTTTTAACTTGACCACTTTTAATTGGTAACTACTTTGGTAAGCCTCTTGTAGAGCCTTCCAAGCATCATCAACTAAATATACATATATAATACCTTGAAATGAGCTCTTATTTAGAGTTGAATGAATGTGTTAAAGTTCAAAAGGGTTCTTCTTGGCCTTATTTTTTTTTATCTATCATTATGTGGAATAATAGATAAATTTATTACCTTATCATGAACAACCTCAACAATATTATAAAGATATTTTATAATCGACAATCTCCTCATATTAATGCTTCTATAGTCATAATATTATCCACTAAATTCTAGAATAGAAATGGAGTTATTGTTGGCCATGATTAATGATTATAAATATTAGGAATAGAAAATGACTCCAACCCAAGACTAGTAATGGCTCTAATACCAAATGTGAAAATTACAACACCTTTTACTCAATAAAACATACAAAATTTACTTATATTTTTTGTACATATAAAAAAATTACATTGTAAGAGAATTCTACACAAACAAAATGATTTTTCCCTATAGTTAGATGTACACCTAAAAATGTATAGTTACAATTATAAATGTAGCTTAGAATAAGTATAATTGTAGTTATAAAGTTAGCTAAAATATGTATAGTTGTACTTATAAAAACAACTAGAAATATGTATAGCTATAATTACAAGATCAACTAGGAATCTACATAGCTACAGTTACAATATAAATTAAATATTTGCATAACTACAATTACAAGCTTAGCTAGAAATCTATACAATTATAATTAGAATCTTAGTTGAGAATATGCATATCTAGAGTTACAAGCTAACTTATAAATTTATACAATTATACTTACAAGATAGGTTTTAGAAAATTTGGAATCAGAGAAGCTATTGATAAAACTAAATAAATGCTCATTTTTAATAGAATAATTGATATATTTCCACTTTTTGATATCTAAATAAGGGTAAAATTGGATCCTTAAAAAGTAACTACAACTTCTAAATGACCATTGAAAAGTGCTACATAGACAAGATGTTTTCATGTATTGGTTAGTTTTATGGAAAACTCATAAGATATTTTAGTGAAATTTGGGTACCATTGACTTATTGTATGAAGAAGGGTATATTCATATGGATAGTAAAATCAAAGGGAATATTTAGACTTTTGAAGAAGAATGTGATTGAATAATATATATTGGTACTACCTAATTTTAAGAAGATGTTTTGAGTGGATTGTGATGCTAGTGGAAAGACCATTGAAGCTATGTTGAGTCAACATTCACACAAGTGTAGGCTTTACTTATTGGCTAGTGATTTTATTCTCTATAATTATCATGAAGCATCAAAGTATGTGAATAGCCAAGTAAAGTAGAAACAAATAAAAATAAGGTAGGTTGCATATGTATAAAATTACTCTTTTGTTTTAAATCATAGGTCTAAATAGTCAAATAAAATAGCTAATGTGCTAATACAAAGGATATTATTGTTGAAGACTATGGAGGTTGATGTAATTGGACTTGATTACTTAAAATATTTATAGACGGATGATCTTGATTTTTCTAAGATCTAGAAGGAATGTCAAGATACTAAGGTAATTCCAAAAAGAATTTTATTTTAAAATTAGCAATTATGTACACCCCAAGGCTCTATGGGGGATAATATCTAATGAAAATGCATGGAAGTGATCTTCGTGGTCATTTTGGAATGGAAAATTTTATTTTATAATTAAAAGATAAATGTTATTGGCCTAGTTGAAAATATAATGAAAAGAAATTAGTTGATAAATATAAAATTTGTCAATTAGCAAAGGGTACTAGTATGAACATAGGGTTGTATAAACCATTACCTATTCCAAATGGACAATGAGAAGATATTAGTATGGATTTTGTATTAGGATTACCAAGAACATAGAAGGGAAATGATAGTATCTTTGTAGTAGTGGAGAGGTACTCCAAAATGGATCACTTTATACCATGTAAGAAAATGAATAACAAACCAAATATTACTAGACTATTTTCCGATGATGTGTTAAAAAAAAATCAAAAAATAAATTTTCAAATGATAAATATAAATCATAATGAAAATAAATTCAACTTTTACTAATATGATTGCTCTTACTTCAAAAGCAGTAAATAATATGGAAAATATTCTTTGGTTGTCATTTTAGGCCTAATATTTTAAATAGATTAATTAGGACTTTATTATTTTATAAAAAGTAAACACAATTTAAAATAATATTGAAGAATAAATATTTCTCTTAAGAAAGCAAACAATAAAAATATACATAATAGTAGAAACAATAATAGTCATTTTAGAAAATATGCATAAAAAGAGTAAGATTATGAATATGAGAGGAAGAAAAGCTATCGATCATCATGTGTCTTATGAAATGTTTGTTCTATAGTACTCAAAGGAGAGCAATGCATTTTTACTTTTTCTGAGTTTTCATTATTTCTTTTCTAATATAGTAGTATTGAAATGTGTGAAAAACACAATATAATGTTATGAATTATATTCCTTGAACCATGTTTAAATAGTCCACCCATTCAATGAGCTTCATTGAAAAATAAAATTGGCCATTTGCTTTCACCAAGTACCTCTAAATCAGTTTTAAAATAAATTATTTAATAAATACATTTATAGGGCACAAAATTTAATCTCAAAACATATGGAGAAAAACATATGTAGCTTGTCAAATGCTTCAATATCAATACCTCATTTTTTATTTCGAATGAGTTGAAAATGATTACAATTCAATATGCGGTTGAACCTAACGAATATTTCTGTTGTACGTCCTTCGGTGTTCTGAGCTAAGTATTTCTTCAATACTGTTGGTGATTCAGATGGTCTTTTTGCAGTCTATTCTTCGGGCCATCTATTCTTCGGTGACCCTTGCTTCCTTGAATGTCCCATTAAATGAGCTTCTTTGAAAAATAAAATTGGTCATTTGCTTTCACCAAGTACCTCTAAATCAGTTTTAAAATAAATTATTTAATAAATACATTTATAGGGCACAAAATTTAATATCAAAATATATGGAGAAAAACTTATGTAGCTTGTCAAATGCTTCAATATCAATACATCATTTTTTATTTCGAATGAGTTGAAAATGATTACAATTCAATATGCGGTTGAACCTAACGAATATTTCTTTTGTACGTCCTTCGGTGTTCTGAGCTAAGTATTTCTTCAATACTGTTGGTGATTCAGATGGTGTTTTTGCAGTCTATTCTTCGGGCCATCTATTCTTCGGTGACCCTTGCTTCCTTGAATGTCCCTTTTCTTTTGTTAATTCTAGATGAGAAGCACTCGTCATCCAAAACTGAGAAGTGGTCAATCAGCATATGGATCTGATAAGTGCAAATTAGCTCTGTAAGAGAATGTCCTTTTGGTTTTTTGCTTTGTTCGGTTAATAGTCCTTTGTGTCGTTTGTGTCTGCTTGACTCTCTCTTTTTTGTTTCCTAAGAGTCGAGTCTTTGGTTCGTCTTATTTGGTGTTTTATTTTGATGTGTTTCTGAGTTTGATGTATGCTGTCGTTTTGTTTGTATGTGTCTGTATTTTCATGTTTTATCTCAATTTTTTTTTAATAAATTTAAAATTTTTTAAAATCCCTTTGTTTGCCTAATAAAAAATAATTTAATAATCTAAAAACTTTGTAAACTACTTAAATTATTTATAAAATAATTTTCATATTACAAATTACATTTTTATTGATTTTAAATACTAAAAGGTATTTAAACCTTTATGTTAAAGTTCAAACACAAAGCATGAAACTCATTAGTACATAAGAATGTTTTAGTCTTTGCATACATCATTAATATATAGTAATTAAAAATATTTGTTAAAATAATAAGTTATTACTATTATTTTAGACATGCATTCCATTGTAATATTTATATTATGTTCTCATGTGGTTGTGTTTAATCCCACCAGGATTAGAGTCAAAATATTATTTCGCCTATTTCGTCTCTTTCAAATATACATGGGTAGTTTAATGAAGTCATTGAAGAGGAAAAATAGGTTCAAATTAGACATTTTGGATCGACCATGATACTTAATTTAATAATTTCATTGAAGAGGAGAAATATGTTGAAATTAGATATTTTGGGTCGACCATAATACTGAAAGTTTTAAGCTGCTCTGGACAGCGCACACGGGCTAGAACAACTTGTTGTGGTCCATGGAAAATAACATGCAAGTTTCGACGGGCTGGAGCACGGTGTTCTAGCCCACTAAATTAAATTTTATCGTACACTTTTTCAGGCAAAACGTGGGCGGGTGAGAGCACGCGCTATTTTCCACTGGGAATTACACAACAAACACAGTGAGCTAGAGCAGGGATGTTCTATCCTGCCTCAAATGCCTTCATGGAGGAAATTGTGGGCCGTAAAAAACCTAAAGTTATGCTCTATGTCACTCTTTCTTAATGTGGGTACACATATCAATGCTATTGTTGCATGGGCTAGAACATGCTTGTTCTACGCCGTTGGAAATTACAAAGCTTACTTAGTGGGATGGAGCATTTTCTCAAATGTAAGATTTTATAAAGGATCTTCAGCGAAATGGAGCACGAACAATAAATTATATAAAATGAACTATAATCTAACTTTACTAAGTTGGTTAATCAGTCACACAAAATATTTGTTTAGTAACCCCCCAAAAAAACAGGAATTGCTTAACAACAAAAGTACATCCACATACATTAATTTGGAAATACATCCATATGCATGTATAACTGAACCATTTTGCAGGTTATATCCACAGAGAAGTTTCTTAAAGGCTACGACTTCAACTCATAGCTTCACTTTTTGTTGTGGCACTCTGATCTTGGCTTCTCTGTTCTCTTCTTCTTTGCTCTCTATGCTGCTCTCTCTATTGCACTCTATCTATTTTTAAAGATGACATTGACTTATATAGCCGAATATTGGAGGGAAAGGCTTACCAGTCTTCTGACATTCATTTAATTTAAAACTAGGGTTTCCATCCAATCCTCAAACAATTGCAACTGCCAATAATAACTGCACACACCATAAAATATGGTGATCAGATTTGGAATATAATGTCTATCATAGATCTATCAGATGTAAAATCTAGTTTAATTTCTAACATTTTCCCTTAAATGATATTTCACAAAGACTTTGACACCTAGCATTTCCCTCAGCCTTTTAAAATATTCCTCCTTCAAAGGTTTTGTGAAGATATCCACAACTTGGTTTTTGGACCTGCAAAAAAATAACATAACTTCATTAAATTTTACCAGCTCTCTGATAAAGTGGTAGCAGATATCGATGTGTTTGCTCCTACCATGAAATAATAGATCCTTGATTTATCATACCTCTAATTTGATCCTCCTTGTGATTTCCATTATCATCTCTCCCTCCTTGATGGAAGTTACAGATGGTATCTTCTTCATTGGATTTTGACCTTTCTCCTCACTTGTTACCTCTTCCATGCTTACCTCTATAGCTCTGTTCTCTTTCTCCATGAGAACTAAAGGCACATTGATGGAATTATTCTCTTTTGTTATTTTATCAAAATGAGACTTACATATTAAACACTTGCTCTAATAAGGACCGAGATGACTGGCTCAGCCTCTGCTTATGTGTTTGCATATAACTCATGATCTCATCTATAGAGAGGGTTGTCAAATATCTTGATTCTTCAATTGCTATTACAACTAAGTTGAACCTTATTGATAGGCACCTCATTATTTTCTTAACTATTATCTGGTTCTCAATGTTCTCACCATTCAGCCTCATCTAGTTGATGATATTCATTGTATGGCTAAAATTTTTTCTCATGGACTCTGACTCGCTCATCTGTATATTCTTGAATTATCTTCTCAATATTTACAACCTAACCAACTTCACTTTGTTGGTGCCTTGGAAAGAGCTGACTAGAATTTTCCATCCTTCTTTTTATTTGGTTGCTACTATAATTCTTCATAAAATGGTCTCCTCAATTGTCTGCATTATATAAAATAATGCCTTCTATACTTCTTCAAATTCTTCTTCAACAGGTCTGTCTCTTCTTGGGAGAGTGCTCAATGCTGCTACATATTTTGTTTCTTCATAACCATTCTATACCAAATCCCATCTTAAGACGCAAATAGGATATTCATATGGATGCTACAATAATCATAGTTCTTGTCATTAAACCATGGGATCTACAACTACAAAGAGTTATTATTGAAATTTATTGCATCTTATCTTCCACAGGTGATGGTATTAGCTATGATACTAATTTGAAACTTTTAAGCCACTCTGGACAACACATGCAGGCTGGAACAACTTGTTATGACCCACAAAAAATAACATGCAAGTCTTAGAGGGTTAGAGCATGGTGTTATGGCCTGCTAACTTAAATTTTCTTGTATGATTTTCCAGGAAAAATATGAGCAGGCAGGAGCACGTGCTATATGCCACTAAAAATTATACAATAAACATAGCAGGCTAGAGCAGGGATGTTTTATCCTGTTAGTCTCAAATACCTTCACTACTTCTAAGTCAAAAAGTGAGCGGGCTATAGCATGGAGCAAATCGCGGGTCATGATAAACCTAACATTATTCTTTACATCGGTCTTTCTTATTGCAGGTAGACATACCAATACTATTATTGCACAGGCTAGAACATGCTTGTTCTACGTTGCTAAAAATTAGAAATTTTATTATGCGAGATGAAGCATGTTCTCAACCACGAGATTTTATAAAGGATCTCCAGTAGGATGGAACATGAATAACAAATTATATAAAATGAACTATAACCTAACTTTGCTAAGCTGGTGAATGAGTCACGTAGAATATTTTATCAATGATAAAAATACAAAAAAGGTTTTATTTATGCTTTACAATGGAAATACATCCACATAGATTAATTTAAAAAAATCTACATACATCTGTAACTTAAATGGTTTATATATTATATCCATAGAGGAGTTTCTCGAATGCTACAACTTCAACTCCTGGCTTCACTTTTTGTTGTGTTGTCTCTTGGATTCTCTACTATGTTCTCTTATGCTTTGTTGTCTATGCTACTCTCTATTGCACTCTATCTATTTTTAAATATGACATCGACTTATATAGCCGAATATTGGAGGTAAAGCTTACTGGCCTTCTGACATGCATTTAATTTAAAGCTAGGGTTTCCATCCAATCAACTTTTATTGTGCCTTAGAATTTAATAATTGACTTTTTTTTCATTACTTAAATCACTTTCTTAGCACCTAGGTATTGTAGGTGAGTTGGAGAGGAGAGAAGTTTCTCAAAGGCTATGACTTCAAATCCTAGCTTCACTTTTTGTTGTGCTGCTCTGCTCTTGGCTTCTCTACTCTGTTCCCTTCTGCTCTATTGTCTATGCTACTCTCTCTATTGCACTCTATCTATTTTTAAAGATGACATCAACTTCTATAACCGAATATTGGAGGGAAATGATTACCAGCCTTCTAACATGCATTTAATTTAAAACTAAGGTTTCCATACAATCATCAAACAATTGCAACTGCGGATAATAACTGTGCACACTATAAAATATGGTGATCAAATTTAAAATATAGGATCTCTCAGATATCTATCAGATGTAAAATCTGGTTTAATTTATAATAAATATTACATTTTTCTATTTGTATAATGCAATGATTAAATTTTATTTAGCTTTTTGTACAAAGTGGACTTGATTATTAATGTTGATAAAACTATAATTATGGTTTTGAAATTTAAAAAATTAATAATATTTCATATTATTTTTAACGATCTTGCCATCAACTAACTTTAATCGTATAATTATGTAGGCATTTAAATTAACCATAAAATATAAAAATGGAGAGTAAATATAGACATTAAAATATTAATATTGCATAGTAGGTGTAAAATTACTACGTATTTGAATGGAAAAAACTAAGTTACATTTTTCATAGCATTTCATACTTGTTATTTTATATAGTTGTGAGATATGATGCTGTAGCACATCATGGGACTATTGTAATAGAACTGAGCAAATGCTAAAGATTTAATTATAAAGCACTTGAATATTAATAAGAAAAAAAGTATCCTGTCCTCCTTATCAAGTAAATACTACTAGCCATTGATATTAAAAGTGCATTTAAGTATTGTTTACAACAAAAATATGAAGTAATTAGAACTTGAGAAGACAAAGTGTATGCCAAATAATTTTTTGGTCTAACACAAAGATGGTTAACCATAGGATGGAAAAATATTAGAATTTGATAGATTTCAAGTATATTGATGCATAATCGTACTTAAAAAAAAAATAATTTAGTTTATCATATTTATTGAAAAGGAATTAATAATATTTTAAACGATAACATTATTAAAAAGAGCTATATTAAAGCACTATCAACCATTGACTTAGTCATTTTATCTATCCTAAATTAACAAGGATAATCTTAAAAACAATTTATCAATTACTTAAATAACATTAATTTCAACATACATACATGCCATTTTCTACATAAAATTCATCTTATAACTAACTAAACAAATCTAAAATTATGTCTAGATTCCATAATTTTTTTTTTTTTTTGGTTATTGTGAGAAACCTCTATGACCAACGCGCATAGTACTGAGAGCTATACTTGTCAATAGAGAACAGGGTTGAGAGATATACTTATAAATAGATAATAGGGTTAAAAGTTATACTTATCAATAGAGAATTTAACACAAAGCCACCACACACCCACCACAGACCTATTTTCTAGAATAAACGCCCATAAAAGTTTCATTTTCAATATAAATATTTCAATTGAATGCAAATTGTTTTTATAAATATTTTTTCAAAATATTAGGTTAGAAATATGACTTTTGGCATAAATAATTTATTTTATATTAATGAATTTTATTGAAAAATATTTATTTATATTTAAATTGTATTATAATATATATATATATATATATATGGTACTATTAAGAGAAAAGAGGGTTTTGAAAGGGATCTCACAATTTTTTACATAGCATGTAACAACAAAAATAGAAAGAAATAAAACAGACACAACAAAACAAACCCAGAGAAGAAGAAGCCCATGCCACCCCAGGGAAAATCAGGCGAATGGACCAATGAGAGAACCGAGATATTTCTACTTCATTGAATCAAATTCATTAATAATATTACCAGACATATGGATGGCCTCCTTGATGTCCAAAACCCACTTATAACTGGCGAGAAATAAGAGACTCTGAATAGGTAGATGAAAAACTTAAGGACACCTTGCAAACAATGGCTCCACAACCATATGAAAAATTCAATTTAAACCAAACCGTAGGTGGGGGGGTCCAAAGAACTATACTTATAGGGTCAGGAGCATGTGGAGGATGATACGCATGCCCAAAACTAGGACTTTGCTCGATCAAAACTTTGCTAGGAATGAAAGCCTCCGAAAGCTCCAACTTAAAATAGGTAGACAAGACATTCTCCATGGTCTTCCCTAAAATATGAGCACTCAAACAATAAGAATAAAAATATTTATCCTTAAGAACCCAACATTCCTTGCCTTCCAAACTCCCCACAAAATATGAGGTCACAAAAATTTCTAGAAACACTTAAGTTTAGGCAATGAGAAGGGGGGAACCCACTATAAAATACATTCCAATACTGAATTAGGAAAAACTAAAATAACACCCAACCTCCCTAGGAATAACAAAAAAATCTTCTTAAAGACTTCATAGTTAAGAAGTAGGTGCAAAGTTGATTCCCAGACGTATTTACATATGTAGCAACTGTTTACCAAACACCAACCCCTTTTGTGGAGATTCTCAATAGTAAGAATCTTGTTCTATGTAACCAACCAAAAAAACATGTTAATCCTTGGAGTTAAGTGCTTTAGCTAGATAGAGTTATGAGGTAAAAAACCATCCCCATCCTCAATCCTCCAAGGGAGGTCCCAGGTTCGAATCTCCACCCTACCAAAAAGCTAAATTGGGTACCCAAAATCCAATTGATAATGTTGGTGAGGGCAAGGCTGAGTGTGACTCCCGAGTGACTTTGATGGTGTAGAACCCTCTGTTCGTGGTTTCTCAGACCAAGGTGGCCCCACAAGGGGTTTTTCTCTTAAAAAAACAAAAAAAATTATAATCATTTGAATATTTATTAATACCGATTTTGAAAGGGTTCAAAGACCTTATAAATTATAGATATAAAGTGGTTCAAGGAGTTAATCTCCATAACAGAGGATAATATCAGGAGGACCATCTGAAAGGTAATAAAAAACAACATGGGGAAAATCCACGTGATGTGAAACGAGTGATAATAAATGCAAGTAAAAAAAACAAGGTCCTCCCCAAAAAGGGCCATGGATAACACGGACTTTGAGCGAAAAATATTGTCTAGGGATGAGATCAACACTTGTAGAAAATTAAAATTAAAAACTTGAATCTCTCTCAAAAAATCTAGAAATCGCTGTATTAAAAGCGGGAATAAATTGAAATTTTTAAATAAAAAATAGGTTCCCACCTAGGGAGGGCCCCAGAAGGTGGTCCTAGAAGCAACATCACACAACCTAGAGAATGGATTAGCAAGTCGAGATATCTCCATAGGCCACAAGATCCGTTGCACATGAGGTTAAACTACAAGAACACCATATGTAACCCGTGGAAGCAAAGAAACCCACAAACCCCAAGTGTTAATATAGATTTAAAAAAATAAATCAAAAGGTACTTTAAGATTGTCATAGTTGCAAAAAATAAACATAGGTCCCCTCATGAGCATGAAATGTGCAGCAGATAATCATGGGAAACAACACAGATAAGGCAAATGAACCACCAACCACACGCAATAGGGTAAGAATATCCCGAAAGTCTAGATCTAATGGATCCACGAGGTGATCATATGATGTGGATTTATTCACAAGGAAAACTCACACCCAAACAAACAGAGAAGATTGTACTCGAAAGAACTGCTTAATGCTTTCATTAAAGGACTATTTATAATCAATTATACATTTTTCGGATAAGCATAACAACTGTTCAAAAATCTTATCCGACGCATAAAATAGAAAGTATGCCAGGAACGAAACAATTACAGTTAGATTACGCGTCATTCGTTGAAATGATGGACATAATAATGAATGGACTGATTCTTACCCTGACGAAGGTGAAGCCAATGGTTGAGGAGATCATCATCATAGTTAGATAGATAAAAAGTGGCTTTCAAAGCCACAACCAAAGCATCCCAAGTTGAGATGGGGTTCTGAGTTCCTTGGCGTTCGGTAATGAGAACCTTAGCCATGCCAGAGAGTTTGAGCTTGGCAAATGAAACTTTTTCATTGTCTGAGGTTTGAGTGAATTCAAACCAATTCTCCATATCTAATATCTAGGTATTGAGGACATCCGGATCCCTAGAGCCTTCGTAGATCTTGACTTCACATTTAGGAGGAGTATGAGAGGGGGAGGAAGAATGTGATTGGATATCTCTAACAATGTCGGCCAAAGAAATAACTAAGACAGTAACCTCACCTAATTTTTCTGCTACATTGGAAGCCATGGGTTTGGGTGAAGCCAATGAAAACTATGATAACAAGCATTTTTTTTTTTAATCTTGTTTACAATAAAAGCTAAACAACTGTAAAAAAAAATTGAAAATTTGACCAACTACCTTTTTTTTAATATAATAAAAACTTAAAAAGCAAGTTTTTTTTTTTATAAGCTTGTTTACAATAAAAGCTAAACAGCTGTAAAAAAAAAGTTGAAAATTAGACCAACTTCTTTTTTTACTTTTTTAATATAATAAAAACTTAAAAAACTATTTTTTTTAAATATATATATATATATATATATATATATATATATATATATATATATATATATTTAATCCAATCGCATCGCATGAAATGGCTATTATATTGGCCAAACAAGCCAATTTACAACATGCAAAATGTAAAACTTTTTATACCTCCCTCCTTGAAGGTGCGCGGCCAGCTCCAAGATGATAGCGAGAGCACGTGAGGATAGGCGCCGCAAAAAGCACGTCAACAATGCCTCGGTAGAAGGCCTTCTCAAACTCTGTCGGCAGCAGTGTCACCGTCTCAGACTCGATTGACAGTAGCGTCAAGGCAGTAGAGGAAGGGTATCTAATGGAAGTCGTGGCCGATCAGGCGGCGTCTGCGATGTTATCTAGTGGCCAACTAGAAGGCACAACAACAATTTCATGGGCGTGCTAGGGAGCGCAGAAACCATGATATCGTGGTACATGGGCACATCAAGAGCCGAGGGAAAATAGGGAAAATAGGACGAGTGATCGCAGTTACTAAGAGATGCACTGCAAAAGGCTTGTTAACACAACAAGCAGTGTAATTGTTGGATATGGAAAATAAATAAATAAATAAATTGAAAAAATATTGAATTAAAGAGAGTGGAAGGCAAAACCCAAAACCCAAAGACCTCCGATTAGATATGGCTCTGAATACCAATTGATGTGGATTTATCCACAAGGAAAACTCACACCCAAACAAACGGAGAAGATTGTACTCGAAAGAACTGCTTAATGCTTTCATTAAAGGACTATTTATAATCAATTATATATTTTTCGGATAAGCATAATAGCTGTTCAAAAATCTTATCCGACGCATAAAATAGAAAGTATGCCAGGAAGGAAACAATTATAGTTAGATTACGCATCATCCTTATCATCATAGTTATAGACAATAGGTACAGGTCCCCTCCAAAACCATGAAAGATGTAGCTGATGAACCTAGGCAACCAAACAAATAGGAAAAACGAGATCCACCAACCCTGTACACGAACAACTTCAAAGAATCTATTCTAAAAAAACTATTGGATCAACTTAACAACGGGCAATAAGCACAAGGTCTCCCTAAGGCCATGAAAGATGCACTGAGATTCCACTAAGTAAAATATATCTAATAAATAAAAGCCCTCAAACAAAGAGTTCAAATAGTAATCATTTGAATATTATTAATAATGATAATACAGAATAAAATAATATTTTTTATTTTTCACATTAGAGTGAAATAATGTTTATCAATATTAATTATGGTTTTTAGAAGCTAACAATAAAAAAAATGTTATGATAAACAAGGATATCCAAGTTCAAACAACATGGTAGGTATGGTAGTGTGCCCGTGTGATCAACAAAATAAAATATTCCTGCAAACCTTGTTTTAAATAAATATTTGATATTTTGTTGAATTATAAATATTATTTATCAAACAATTGCATTAAATATGAATCCTAAATTTAATTTAAAATTAAAATAAATTATTTAAATACAAAGTGAAATGTATATAGAAAAAAATGAATACAAATTTAATAAAATATCCAATTTGTATGATATGAATAATATTCTTCTTTTAAAAGAAAAAGCTGGTTTAATTCTTCGTCATATTTGATAGCTTTTAAAGATAATTCAATATAATAAATATGAGTAAAATTCACATTGATTGAAATCTTGATGCAGGGCAGAGCAAAGATCAATACTAATACTGAAGGCTCGGGCTTTCTAAAATGGCATTGAGATCATCTTCCTCTGTAATGCTCGTATTAATTCAAATTCAAGCCCTTTGTTTAGCCTTGTTAATAATTTCAGCAAAAGGAACTGCATACAATGAAGAAACTATTGCAAATGCTCAGTCACCATCATCTTCAGGGGATGATAAAGTAAGTGGAGCCTCCTTAGCCTCAATTGATGAATCAAATCCAAGAGCATTCTTTTGTTGTGTAGTTTCTGCTGGTCATGCTGCAAATGTCGTGATCATCCAGAAAAGTGTGGATGAGATGCAACTCCTACTCATGCAGACTCATATGTTGAGTGTTAGACTAAAATCACGGCTATTTATATGTGATGTTGGAGGTATGTCCTAGATTATATGTTTAAGTCGGTAGTAATTGTTCCACCTATGCGTACTCTGAAAGGATTGGGAAAAAATATATCAATATATAAAAATAAAATAAATTTTCCATATTTTAAACTTAATTATTAATTTTAAAAAAATATATTATTATTATTTGAAGATTAGTCTATGTATATTTAGGCAATTTTATTTGTTTATTCTTCAATAACTAAAGTAAGGATCGCAGGCATTGGATTAATGACAGACATTCTTAGATGGAAAAACCGCTTCCACTAAAATTTGAAACTTCAAATTTTTTACTCATATTTAAAAACCAAATATTTAAAGGCCTTCAAGTCCTTTTCGCCTAACCAAACAAGGAATTTCAAGAATCCAGCTAGCATCCACCAACCACCTAGGTCCCTTTTATTTTTTTAGAAAGAAGAAATACAAAAACCTAAATTTTTAATTTTAATAAGTCCACTCAATTTTAAATCCAAAGTTTGATAGACCTTCCAGCCTACCCAAACAGGGAATTCTTGAGGCCAAGTGACATCCATAATCAACCAAGGTTCTACTCATTTTTTTAAAATATGAAAAAAACTTTCCAACTAAACAACAAAACTGCATCCATCAACCAGAGAAATCATTTCAAAAAAACGTAATTTTAGATGAACCATTATCTTCCCTAAAACTAAATGGATCTAGATACTTTGAAATACCAAATCTATCTGGTTGGACATCAAGAAAACAAAAAATTCATCTCCAAGCCAGAAAATTACCCATAACTCAAAATCAACAAGAATCTTGCTCTTTCTTGAAATTTTTTTGCCTAAGTTCTAAGTCAGAAAATCAAATAGAAAACACTTCTGATGAAAACTTAAGGACCAACCAAAAAAATGCTTTCTAAAAATAAAAATCTGAGAAAATATTTCATCTAGGCTAGAAAAATATATAGGGTTCTTGCAAAGAAGAAGACCCAACAATCTTGGGCACAAGTGGAACCACCCTTAACACAACAAAATCTAGATCTTCTAGCCCAACAAATCCAACACCAGTACTAGAATCCAAGGAATAAAAATTCCAAACTTGAATTCAAAAATTTGAAACTTTATCCCTCTGCACACTAAGGCCATGAAAGGGATTGCTTAAGGAGAAAATGTTGGACCCACAAACATCATATCCATAAACTCAGGCAAAAAAAGACCTTAGATCCAACTTTGGCTTTTAGCATATGAGTCTTTTTACCTCTTCGCACAAAATCCATGAAGAAGATAGCCTACAAGAACCACATAGAAATCATGATAGCATCCATGTTCTCAGGCAATATAGTTCTAGGACCAATAGATATACAATAATCCTCTAAAAATCAATTTACATCAGCAAAACGATTTTTAAATTTTTTTATTTAGAATAAGTAAGTTCTACTAGGATAGACTTACTTGAGTTACTACTCTTCAATGACTCGGGTGAACTCTCAATTTAGACTAGTTCAGATTTGATGAGTTGTTGTAATCCAACAAATCTCAATGATGATAAATTTTGCTATTTATACAAAGTTGATTCATGGAATAAATCAACTAAAACATTTCATTTTATAACATAGAATCAGAGCATTTCATTTCATTTTTTCTAACAGAAGGTGAGGAGGAAGCTAAAGATGCAGAACCTATAACTCCAAGTTTGAGGAGATCATATCGAGTGAGAATACTCCAAGAAAGGTATATTCCTTCAAATCGTTTTTCTACATTTAATATATTAGTTACTATTTAAGAATCCAACATTGTAAAGGAAATACTTTAGTCAAGTGAGAATAAGTCTTGGAAAAGAGCTATGAAGGAAGAAATTGAGTCCCTGAAGAAAAATAAGATATGGAACTTAGTAAAATTACCCTTGGAAGAAAACCAATTGATTGTAAGTGGGTAATCAAGAATAAGTACAATATAGAAGGAAAGTTGGAGAAGTACAAGGTTCACCTGGTAGTAAAATAATTTTCTCATGTTGAGTGAATTAACTTTGGTTATATGCTTTCTCTAGTGGTTAAACTAAGTTTAATTAAATTTATTTTGGCTATTTATGTTTCTTTTGATGTTGAAATAGAATAGGTCTATGTAAAGACATCATTTCTACATAGTGAACTCAATGAAGACATATATATATCACAACCAGAATGCTTTAGGGTAAAAGGTAAGGAGGACTTGGTATGCAAGTTAAAAAATATCTTTACGACCTGAAGCAATCTCCAAGAATGTGGAACCAAAAATTTGATAGATTTATTTTGATATTTTGGCTTGGAATAAACAAAGCATATGTGTGTGTGTATTTTAAACAAGAAGGTAAAAATTTTATTATCATTGTTTTGTATGTGGAAAAAAAAACTAGTTTTTTTCAAAACTAAAGGGGGGTAATTTTTATTAAGGCCTTGATTACTGGATGCACTAGAGTTATAATGAAGTCAGCTTTATATTTTTAGGGGGAAACCTTGTACGATATATCTTCATTGATATTTTCAAATTCAATATTTGAAGGTTGCTTTGCTGCCAATAAATTTTATCAAAACTCCTAAGTTATGCATTATGTGCTACAATAGCACTCAGATGGGTGACCAATTGGAAAATTTCGGAGCTGCACCATTTGAAGTGTGATTATATTTTTGCATTTTTAAGCATCAATTTATATCCTACTATAGGATTATTTATAGTTATTGGAAAGAGTGTTTCAAGGGGGATCTATTGGGAAAATTATTTTTATAGTTTTGAGATAATTTACTTAGTTGTTTTTTGGCTCAAATTTGAGATTGTAAATCAGAGTACATTTTCGGTTGCATCTGACACTCTTGAATAAAATTTTTGGCAAACTAGTGAGGGGCTCAACTATAGGTCTTAAGGGGGGACATTAGGCAAAATTATTCATTCAATTTGGCAATTTTAAAGGTATTTTTTACCTTTAAAGGAATTGATCGTGTATCCTTTTTTGAAGTGCACTCTTGGTTGAACCTGACGCTCCCAGCATTGGTGCCCTTATTTTGATGTATATCTTCAAATTTTAGACCTCTATCATCCCAATGTGTTCATATAGGTGGAAACCACTACTCATGCTTATGGAGTCAATTTCGCAATCCTTGCAATTTTTGTGGTTATTTTTCCACACTATCTTCACACTCTCCTTTTGTGAGACACATTGGTTTCACATGATGTTCTTTAGTGACCTTTTTTGCATGGTTTACAAGCACTAGTCTGGGAGTATGATTTATTTTCTGTGGCAAGTGAAAGCACGAGATTCCGGTCAAAGGAAACACCAAGTGCAATTGCATTCAAAATTAAGCACGCTTAAGTCCTAGAAATGTAAATTGCATGAAACGGAAAAGAGACACATTGGAAGAGACGCAATCAGATAAAGAAAACACAGCCCTTTCATTAATTTCCTTCGATCTCTGTTACAATAATGCCTCCTCCCTTTTCAGGGGCTAGGAGCGCAAATAGGGTTTGATTACAATCGCTGAATGATTCCTCCTTCCGCGTGCCCACGATTGCAATGGGCGGGCCAAGATGATGCCGCCGCTGATGTCGATGAGTTCTTCGCCTCAGCTGCTTCTCCTGCGAACAAAGAAATGATCAAGACGTTAGTAGCACCTGCCGCAAATGAAAAGCATTCTCTCTCTAAAACTAACAAAATATGCATACGAATATTTGCCTGAAACAATGAAAACAGTGAATCCAAATTGCTTCAAAACCCGACAGAAGGTAAGAAAAGTTACCAGAAGGCCACTGCCACTGAGGCAACTGGCCAATCCACCTTAAACTGGAATTCGTCCCTGGGCAGAACGAATTCTGACTGTAATTCGTCCCCGGGTGGGACGAATTCTTCCGAGTAGGAGAAACCGACTCGTCGCTGCTCCAATGTCGGATCCCGGGACCTGCAAAACTCCCGCAAACAGGGGGTTAGGTAATTGGGGCCATTTTGGGACGACCCAGATGGTCGGATTTTCCCAATTTGGCCTCCACCCTCGGGAATTTGACCTTGACACCTGCAAGTTAGCGAAACGACAAAGCAATACAAAACACCCTAAACTCCGACCAAAAGCTACAAAATTGCAATTATAGACTAATCGGACCTAGTAACACAGAATGCAATCTAAAAAATAATCTAAAGTGCTCAAAAACTAAAATTAGGACTTGGGAGGTGCGGGGGTGCCCAAGTGGGCCTCCCACCGTTGGCCCTCGATTTTGGAGCCAATCCACCAAGGATGGGCCCAAAACCTTTTAGGATTGGGGGGTCGGCGAATTGGTAGGTTCGGATGTCCATGCGTCGGATTTGAGTAAGGTTCGAGCTTCCAAAGGCCACCCAACAACCTCCCTTGCAAAAGAGATTGATGGATGTAGGAAGGTGAACAAAGGGGGATGCAAGTGAGTCTTCAATTCGGCAGCACTTCGTTGCTTGAACACTCCTTCAACCTGTCTATTTTGGGTGAGAAAAGTCCCACCTTTTATAGACCCAAGGGGTCTCTTTTGGGAGGGAAGCACAAAAGCCAAGTGTTGGCCATAGGCGCCATGTGGCAGTCTTGTCTTCCCATGAGGGAGGGGAGTCCTCCATTGACTTGAACTTTGATAAATGCTTTTTGTAACAGTCCTCTAACGGCCCCTCTGTCCACTTACACATGCGTGCAAGGTAGGAGCCCTTAACTGACTGTTCTAGGCTGCCACTTGGCACCATTTGCCTTTTTGCCCGTTAGCTTAGAATTCGTCCCACCCAGGGACGGATTCAGAATTCGTCCTGGGGTGGGACGGATTCTATTTTGAATTCGTCCCCGGGTGAGACGAGTACTGGGCAAAGTGTCCAAGTGTGCCAAATTGCTTCTTGACCTTACAAAATTGCTATGAAAGTGGTTAAGACCACTGTTTAACCTCTGAGGGCTGCCCTGGGGGCTGTGTTTGCCAAAGCGATCAGTGTTTGCAGTCACATAATCGGATTGGTGCTGTTTTGGTGTCTACAGATGCCCCTTTTTGGGAAGCGCTGCGGGTGACGCAGTGCTGAGCAAAAATAGATAACCAAAGCACTAATGATTAGGGTTTCTTGGTAACCTAACCAACTTTTGATGCCCCAAGTATGGAAAGGGCATGCATTCTTGAATCCTTGCTTCTGACGAGCTAAGGAATTTGATTTCAAGTATTAACCTGTTTTGGTGAGGTGTGACTTGAACTTAGACATTGATCACTCATGAACAAGTGAAGGGCGTTTTTATCCTCATGGGGAACCTTGTGTTCATGATTCACGAAATGCCAAGTGTTTGATTGATTTGATTGTTGCTTGTTTATCGCCCCTAGCAGGAGCGTGATTGTCTTTGTCAATGATTCTTTGAATGCATGTCGTTTTCCTTAATTGGGTGTGTGATTGTTGGTTGGTGACTAAGTGTGACTACCCCCTCAAGCGACGAATCGATGAGGGAATGACCTTCGTGAGAGAAGCGACGAGTCGCTTGACCCAAGATGACTTGTGCAAGGTTGCCTTTAGAGGGTTTACCGTTAAGCGTGTGCAATTTTTCCAACATATGGACCTATTTTTGGTGGGTGTTAACCCTTTTGGTGATGTCATAATGAGGTGAAATCGTCGAAAACCTATTTCCCGTGGAGCGGTCCGGCTATGATAGCCTTCTTGGGGAATTAGGAGAGCGATAATTTGGACCTCGACATCGATTTTCTTTGCCTAGAGGCTAAGTGCGAGAGCACTTGTGCCCGGCAATGTTTTTGTTGTGTTTTTGTTGAATTTTGTACTGTTTTTGTTGTTTTTGTGACACCATTTGGTGATTGAATTGTCGGCAATCCGTCCTCCCGTGGAGCGGTCCGGCTATGGTAGCCTTCTTCGGGAGTAGGATAGTGACAATTAAAACCCCGACATCAATTTTGCTATGCCAAGAGTTTAAGTGCAAGAGCACTTTTGTCTGGCAATGTTTATTGCTTGTTTTGTGTTGCATTTTTTGTTGTTTTTTGTGACACCATTTGGTGATTGAATTGTCGGCAATCCGTCCTCCCGTGGAGCGGTCCGGCTATGGTAGCCTTCTTCGGGAGTAGGATAGTGACAATGCAAACCCCGACATCAATTTTGCTATGCCAAGAGGTTAAGTGCAAGAGTACTTGTGTCTGGCAATGTTTATTGCTTGTTTTGTGTTGCATTTTTTGTTGTTTTGTTGTTTTTTGTGACACCATTTTGGGATTAAATTGTCAAAATCTGTCTTCCCGTGGAGCGGTCCGGCTATGGTAGCCTTCTTAGGGAGTAGGATAGTGATAATTTGTGACCCCGATGTCGATTTTGTATGCCCATGTTGTCACTTGCATTTGCAATCCTGTCAGGCGCTTTATTGTCTCGTTTTTAGTGCATTTTTAGTCATTTTTCTTGATTTTTTTGTGTCTGGCCTGAATTCGTCCCTGGGTGGGACGAATTCCAGCTGGAGAATTCGTCCCTGGGTGGGACGAGCGCTGATCAGAGCGCTCGTCCCAGTCAAGGATGAATTCCAATGCAAAAGGCCTATTTAAGGGCCAAAACTTGATTTTGGGCTCATTTGTGTCATTTTTTTCTTGCGATTTTGGAGCTCTGGAGGAGGAGGTAATTCGCGAAGCGAAGCGCTCGCTGGAATTCTCTCTCGCCATCATGAGTGCACAAACTGGTTCGAGCGGCGGAGCCGAGGCGAGACTTGTAAGTGACCCTAGGGTTTATTTTGCTTTAACTTAATGCATTGTTTTTGTGTTGCGCTTTTCAAAACTTTAAGATTTTTTGTGATGTTTTTGTTTAACAACTAAGGTTAGAAACCCTAGAATTGAAAATTTTATCTTTTTCATTTATTTATTTATTATTTTTTTTTTTGCTTGAAGGTTGTTAGGAGCCGGTACCGTGTACCCGCCGCCTTTACTGAGGCGCGATTGGCCTTGGACCGATGATGATCGGGAATGGCTTGATGCCCTTGGGCTCAAGCGGTGGCTCGACTGGAGCCCGTGGTTTCGGATCAGGCCTATCTGATGGCCCTGATCAAGCTTTGGGATCCGCGGACCAATACTTTCCATCTCCCGACAGGGGAGATGACCGTGACTCTTGAGGACGTCTATCGGTTGCTTCGGATTCCGATAGATGGTTCGCCTATTAGGACATCTCCGTTTGATCAGCGGACTGCTATACTCACGAGATGTTTTGGGCATGGGGGGGAGCTGGGTGTAGCAGACCCAATGGAGACAACCGAGGCGGATTGCCAGGCTGGCGGGATTTTGGTTGGCTGGTGGAAGGAGAGGGGGTGTTAGGAGTGAGGCACGCATTCCCGATGGGCCTCATTTCTAACATTCTTCTCCCCGATTCGTCAGGCGCGAGGTTCCCGTGGAACCCGCTGGATTTGGTGTGGCAGTTGGCGGAGTGCCCGATAGAGGCACCGTTGATCCTGAGATGGGGACAGACTTTGTTGGCGTAGCTTTACGGGGAGCTGTATGGGGTCCGCCGTCGACAACGAAAGGGTGTCGGCTGCAGCTTTTTGTTGCGAGTCGGGGTTGGCAGCACATAGCTGTTGAGAGGCCTACCGGGTTACCGTGGACGACTCGGGCGGCGATGGAGGATGAGGAGATTGGTTATGCAGCTTTGTGGCGACGGTCTGCGGAGCAGGGGCAGAGTCGGCGATGGGCAGGTGCAGTTGAGCACTACATTGATGCCTTTTCACGGCTCACTCCAGGGGAGGTGTTTTGGCGTCCCTATCGGGACTGTCCAGCCTGGCCTGAGGTTGGAGAGTGGCTCCGACGGGTACGGAGGGAGCGATGGTTGACTGGGCGGCACGGGACGGAGCATGAGTTCTTTCCGTACCGCCGGGTTACACGACAGTTTGGGGTGCGCCAGGGGTTGCCTGGTGAGCCCGTTGGCTATCGCCGTCGGGGAGATGAGAGGGATCTGGAGCCACCGGTCCTCGTGCCATTGGGCGAGGAGTCGGATGCGGTTATTGAGGTGTTGGATGTGGATGACGTAGGTACTACCACTGAGTATGACTCGTGGTGGGTATTGCGGCGCTCGGAGAGGAGAGGGTCCACCGGGAGGCACGGAGGCGGCAGTGGAGGATGCTGAGGCGTAGGGGGTGATTGGGGAGGGCCGTTGGATGATGCAGACATGGTGGATGCGGGAGATGAGGATGTGGACTTGGGTGTTCCGGAGCAGCCGGACATGCAGGATGTGGAGGAGCACTTGGAGCCTGAGCAGGCTACTGTCCCCGTGAGTCCTATGCGTCCGACAGATACGGAGGGGGTGGGGTCGGATGTAGGCGATGAGGTTGCACGGCTTACAGAGCTGCTACGGATGCGGGATCTAGAGAGGGATCTTCTACGGGCTCGCCTGGCGTAGCGGGATAGAGTTTTGGCGCAGCGCGATGATGCATTGTCTATCTATCATCGACGGGAGGCGGAGTGGTGTCTGTACCGGATAGACTTGGAGAGGGAGGTCATCCGCCTTGGCGGGCGGCTCCCTGAGCCTTCGATCAGCAGATCTTCTCGACGGACGAGGGATAGTCTGACTGAGCAGTCAGCATCATCTCGCCGCAGGCGGTTAGATGAGGGGGGTGGTAGTAGGCATGATGCGGGGGCTAGCAGTAGCCGCCCCGCAGGGTCCCGTAGGACCCACACCACGGGGGGTAGTTCCCGTCGCACCGATCCTGCGTGATCATGGTGGCCGACGCCTTAGGTTGGGTTTTGGATATGATTGCGGGTTTGAGGACCGGTTTTGTAGCCTGCGGGCATCTTTTTTTGACGATATATATATATATATACCGATTTTATTTTTGGATTTGTACATGTGATGATGTGATTGATTTTTGTTATGCATGTTTATTTATTTTGATGAATGCAGATGTTATGATGAATTGAATTGTTTTAGATGTCTATGTGATATGCAAATTGAAATGGATGAATGATATTTTTATTTATCTGGTTTTTCTTTGCTGTTTTTGTATTTTCTGATGGTATCATAAGGATGATAAGTAGCGCAGATGGTTTTGGGATGAATGTAAGATTTTCTGAGATTCAGACAGTTTTAACTCACTATCCATGACTGTACTTTATCTTACAGGACTTTTGAACAAGGTATGAATCGGACCTGTTTTTGACCGAGTTATTTAACATCCCTGTGTGTGCAATTGAGTTCATTTAGTGGTATTTGTTAGGATACCGCCAATGCTAGATGGGCTTTCAACCGAACCTGTACTGAGGATCACCTAATTAGCTCCACGAATTCCTTTGTTGTATGTACTAAGATTAATCTGCGTTGTAATCCAGGATGCCATAAGCTAGCTCATCCACATGCAAACATTGATCCGTACGCAAGTTAATGTGACAGATATATCGTCATGCGGGAGGTTTACTTCTATTACCGAATTGGTATTGAAGCTTGCCTTATGACCTACAGAATCGTTGAGAGTTCCAGGGATTCAAGGTCAACTCCCTTCTTTTTTTCAATTGTATTGGGATACTTGCTCTTTTGTAGTGATAAGATCACTGTTTATTTTGATTGATTTTTCTTTTGAGCAAGGGATTGGGGATATGGAGTGACGAAAATCACTGTTGTTTGTGCCTTTTGATGTGTGCACTATAGTTTGTCAAATTTTTGAGTTTTGACATTTTGCAAATTTTTGTGTTTTGCAACTATTGAGAACTTTAGGGATTCTTAGGGAATTGGGTAGGGAGGAAGCTTGTCCTTTTGCCAACTCTCAGCATTCTAGGGGTCATTCGCACAGGGGGATGAGCAAGATAACCGTTTCGCTTGTGGTGACCTAGATTATTTTGCAGGTTTCATCTTTCGTTCACACAATTTTGGGAATTTTAATGTTTGATTTGTGTTGGGATGTTACGTAACAAGGTGTATTTCAAGTATGACTCTACCTTTGTAAAATCCGTTCGACTTGGTACACTACATGGCTAAAGAGGAAAATGATGACTGAATCACTGAAACTCTTAGTACATTCCTAGACCACTGACCGTAGTGTGGTAAAATTTATGCATGGTGTTTTTGTTGATTTTGATGAATTTGAGTATGCCTAGAATTGAGATGCAAATCTTTGTTGTTTTTGATGATTTTTGTTGTTTTGTTTTTGTTGAATTTATTGATTTGTTTGACCAAGAGATTGCGATAATCCTTGGAGCTTTTTGGGTTGACCAAGAGATTGCGATAATCCTTGGAGCTTTTTGGTGACCAAGAGATTGCGATAATCCTTGGAGCTTTTTAGGTGACCAAGAGATTGCGATAATCCTTGGAGCTTTTGGTGACCAAGAGATTGCGATAATCCTTGGAGCTTTTTGGTGACCAAGAGATTGCGATAATCCTTGGAGCTTTTTGGGTTGACCAAGAGATTGCGATAATCCTTGGAGCTTTTTGGGTGACCAAGAGATTGCGATAATCCTTGGAGCTTTTTGGGTTGACCAAGAGATTGCGATAATCCTTGGAGCTTTTTGGGTGACCAAGAGATTGCGATAATCCTTGGAGCTTTTTGGGTTGACCAAGAGATTGCGATAATCCTTGGAGCTTTTTGGGTTGACCAAGAGATTGCGATAATCCTTGGAGCTTTTTGTTTGTTTGTTTTTGTTGAATTTTTTTTTTTTTTTTGGTACATGGCTTTCTTAGATATGAAATGGTCGCAAATGACTGATATTCAAGGGTTCTGTTTCCTTGATACCGTCAAGAGAAGCTAGCTCTGTACGTTCCTCGGTCCTATTTTGCTATCAATGACATAAGGACCTAACCAATTTGCCATGAATTTGTCCCTCATATGGGACGGCAAATTAGAGTTTTGTTGGTTTTCCTTCGGAACCGCATCACCAACCCGAAAGTCTCTTAGGTGAACTTTCATGTTGTAAGCTCTCTTAAGCCGCTCTTGATAGATACGTAAGTGCTCGAGAGCATTAACGCGTCTTTCATCAAGCAACGTAAGCTGGTCTAACCGGGCCTGCCGTGCAGTGTCATCATCGATGAATTCCTGCATTGATATGCGGAGGGAAGGAATTTCCAACTCGAGAGGCATTACTGCCTCTGAGCCATACACTAGTGAAAACGGAGTTGCCCCAGTGGGCGTCCGAATGCTAGTGCGATAGGCCCAAAGGGCAAGTGGGATTTGTATGTGCCAATCCTTATGACTGTCTACGACGGTCTTTTTAAGGATGGCGACTAGCGTTTTGTTTGACGCCTCTGCTTGCCCATTTGCTTGCGGATAATAGGGTGTTGAAAAGCCGTGCTGAATTTTGTACTTTGTGGTTAAAGCACGCACGTCTTTGTTCTTGAATGATGGCCCATTATCCGAGATTATTTTGGATGGAATACCAAAACGACATATGATGTAATGCAAAATGAACTCCGCAATGCGGGGTCCTCGTCGTAGAGGTTAACGGAATTGCTTCCACCCATTTGGTAAAGTATTCTGTGGCCGTTATGATAAACGTGTGACGGCCCTGACGATGCAGGGGAGATCTTTCCGATTAGATCGAGGCCCCACTACGAAAATGGCCAAGCAGACTGGACTGTCTGTAGGGCCTGGGAAGGTGCGTGCATCAAATTGGCATGATGTTGACATTTTACACACCTCTTGACATACGCGCAGCAATCTCGCTCTAAAGATGGCCAATAATAGCCCATGCGAAGAATGCGCTTTGCAATGGCCATACCACTGAAGTGGCCGCCACATGTACCGTCATGCGCTTGGGTGACTGCCCAAGTGGACTCTTGCTGGTCCAAGCAACGAAGAAGAATTCCGTCGTAGCTGCGACGATACAAAATGTCTCCTATCAAGACATATTTTGCCGCTTTCTGTTTGAATGTTCGTTTTGCGGCTTGCGTCAATCCAAAGGGTAGATTACCTAACTTGAGGTAATCTCTTATGGGTAAATACCAGTCCTGTTGATCAGATACCTCGACAGTTTGAACAACCAATCCCTTTTGGAGTTCTTCCCTAACAAATGCTGATTGGGATAGAACTTGTAAAAATAGCGTTGTGTTGCTATTAATGGGAGTGGGGGAGAACAAAGACCCCCAGCTTGGCGTGTTTCAAATAGTCTCAGATTCGAAAGAACTTATCCGAAGATGGTTCGATCTCGGATCATGTGGATTCCCGGCGTCAAGTCTGAGCTTGCGCGCTCCATCGCGGGTTGCGATAAGGTTTTGACCTGAATGGTTGTTACATCACCGGAAAGGTCTTGCGGGATTAGTGACCCCAAGGAGGCCATTGTGTCCGCAAAACGATTCGATGATCGAGGGAGTGCCTCGATGTCATACCACTCAAGTTTTGCCAGGAATTTATCCACGAGGGCTTTATAGGCCTTCAAAACTGGGCATTTGCATTGGTATACCCCTTTGACTTGATTGACGATTAACAGCGAATCGCCAAAGATGTTCAGTCTTTTGATGTTCATGGCGATTGCTGTCTGAAGACCTAGGAGCAAGGCTTCATATTCTGCATTGTTGTTGGTGCACTGGAAGTTTAATTTAAATGACAGGGGCATTGGAGCGCCCTGCGGTGTGAAGAATACAATTCCCGCGCCACCACCTTGCTCGCATTTAGAACCATCAAAAAATAAGGTTATGTCGGCCTCGAGACTCGAGCTCTTCGAATCTGGCGATTCTGAGACATGGAAGACCTCATCATCGGGTAGTTCTATGACCAGAGGCTGATCGTCTTCAAGAGGAGCCTCTGCTAGTTGATCGGCTATGACTTGTCCTTTTATAGATTTTTGCCCAATAAACTCAATGTCAAATTCCGTCAACAACATGATCCATTTCGCCGTGCGGCTACTATGATAAGTACGACTCATCATGTATCGCAATGGATTCTCCTTAGACACAACATACGTCGTGTTGCTCAAGCATGTAGTGGCGTAGCCTTTTGGTAGCAAACACCACCGCCAAGCGGAGTTTTTCAACGTATGCATAGTTAAGTTCGTAATCGACCGTGGTGCGGCTAAGATAGTAAGTAGCCTCGTTCTTTGTGAAGTTCATTCTTCCGGGCTAGCATTGCGCCCGATGCCACCTCGCTAGCCGAGATGTATAAGTAGAACGGCACACCTGGTCTAGGCGGTGCCAATACCGGCGGCGAAGCCAAGTATTGTTTGATTTCGTCAAAGGTCGATCGGCACTCGTCATCCCAATGAAATGTGACCCCCTTGTGCAATAGTTTGTTCATTGGTCGGCATTTGTCGGATAATTGCGCTATGAAGCGTTTAATCGACGCGACCTTTCCTTGCAGACTTCCGAGCCGCTTGATAGTGGTTGGGGGAGCCATTTCAAGGATTGCCTTGACTTTGTTTGGGTCCACTTCGATGCCTCGTTTTGAGACTATAAAACCCAAGAGTTTTCCGGATGTGACGCCGAACACGCACTTCTTGGGATTCAGTCTGACCTTATGCTCTATGAGGCGATCGAGAATCTTGCTTAAGTCACCGAGATGATCTGAGCGCAAGATAGACTTGGCTAACAAATCATCCATGTAATCTTCCAAAGTTTTGTGCATGTAATCGTGGAAGATATACGTCATAGCACGTTGGTATGTAGCGCCAGCATTTTTAAGGCCAAAAGGCATGACCTTATAGCAAAATGTCCCCCAAGGCGTTGTGAATGCCGTTTTGAGTTGGTCTTCGGGATTGATACGAATTTGATTGTATCCCGAGAAACCGTCCATTAGGGAGAGCATTTCGTGACCCGTCGTAGCGTCTACCAATGCGTCGATGCTTGGCAAGGGGAAATCATCCTTAGGACTCGCTTTGTTTAGGTCTCGAAAGTCGGTGCATATGCGAATCCTCCCGTCGGGCTTCTTGACGGGAACCATGTTGGACAACCATGGCGGATAATCCACGCAGATGACAAATTGTGCATCCAACAACTTTTGCAATTCGTCTTTGACCATCAAGGCCACTGTTGGGTGCATCTTTCTTAGTTTTTGCTTTACAGGCTTGATTTTCGGATCAAGCGTTAAATTGTGCATGACTAGTCGCGGGTCTAGTCCCGGCATATCTTTGTATGACCATGCAAAAACTTCCTTCTTCTCTTTGAGAAGGGCAATGTAATCGGCTTGCTCTTCGGGGGAAAGGCTTACCCCAGCCTTGAGAATCCTTGGATTCATTGGATCCGTGCCGATGTCTACGTCGGCCGTCTCTTCGACCGACATGTGAGATCCGTCCTCCAACCGATGTGGAGTTGGGATTAAATGGATATCATCACCTGAGTTAAGATCCGCGTTTGGGACCTCGGGTCCCTCTTCAGCTTGAAAAATATCTTGAGTTGTCCTTGGGGTAAAATGAAGCATTTCACCGAAAGGCCAATACTCTGATGGTGACAATGGTGAATTGACGCGATCCCAGTCGATGGCATCCATGTTTAGATGCAATGACCGTGATGGATCGGTTGGATTGCGGATGGGTGTGGTCAAATCAATGGAGATCATGTGGATGGAATGAATTTGGTCTCCACAACCACGGGTGTGACGACTTGATTCTTTCAGATGTTCCCTATACTCTGGATCTGGCTCTACGGGAACATGCACGAATGGATCCTCTCTAGGTGCAAATTCGTCTCTATGTGCGAAAAGGAAGGCGGGGTCTTCCCTTGGTACCGTTGTCCTGATGGGATCTTGAGGTGGACGATGCTCATCTTGAATTTGGAGCCATAGGCCTAACACTTGGTCCCACCTCGTTGGGTCTACGTGCCATTCATGTCCCAACCGTATACCCATTTGTCCCATTAGATCTTCATGGGTTAGAGCACGGTGATGTCGTCGCGCATGTCTGAGATAGTCCATCTCGCTCTCGTCTTCTGAATCGCTTTCATAGATCCAAAATTGTTCATCCTCTTCAGCATCTCGTTGCTTGCGACATTGAGGACTCTTCCTGTTCCAGTGAATTAATCTGGTCCCATTGCGGTTGTTCCACTCTTAGTGGAGGGACCCGATTCTTTTGAGACTGTGTTATTTCGTCTGGAACCTCTAAGGGGAACAGTTTCAGAAAAATGTCTGGAAGCCGTTGTTGTTCTCTTTGATGACTGCTCTCTGAACTTTCACCTCTCTCTAGCAAAGGAGAGGGATTATTGCTATTTCCAGGGGTGTTTGTAGACCATGGGAGATAATCCCCCAATGTGTATTCTGTGTTTGGATTGGCGTACGGGTCTTGTGCCAATCCCCCTCTATTGCCTATTTCTAGGCCTTGCATGTTTTCAACCAAGATGTCTAATGGCAGGGGATGGTTGAACCCTACCCCCGACTTGTCATATGGCATCTGATACCTTGGTTGGCAAAGGATCCGCATCCCTTGCTCATATCTGCCTAACCCATACCCATGCAAATTGCATTGTTCGAGATATTTTAGGGCAAATTCTGGGTTCGACAGATAATTGATGTTTTCGACAAAAGGTTCTTCATCTCGTTTCCTTTTGTTCGCATGGTTCATAACCATGATCAAGGCCCCCATACACAAAATTCGTTTGGTTCGGTGGGTAGCCTAGAGGGACGATTGTTCCAATGGGAAGGCGAGGTCTTCCCATGTCTTGTACTGACTCCAGTGTGGGGGTTGCCACAACATTTTGCACTATGTACTCTCCCAGTGCCTCGTACCGGCCATCTCAACAGTTGATTGTTGATGATTGGGTAGGAGGAAACGGTAGTCCTTCCCGAGTCCATTCCATGTTTGGTTGTTCGAGAATCTTGGTTTCCGTTGCGTTGGGCGCTTCCTCTGTTGATATTGCTGAGATCGTGGGCAACCCCTCTTCTAGAGGCTTAACCTCCTCCATGATTTGCTTTCCCTTGTCCTTCTGTTGGGCCACGATAGGTGGCGTTGATGATGAAGGAGCCAATGATGACGTCTCACCTGGCTGGGATTTTGCCTTATTTGCCACCAGTGGTGCCTGCGGTATCGAACCCTGTTTAGATGGATTCAATTGAAAATCCAAATGCGTTGATGGTAGGGTCGATTGAGGTATGAATTGTACCGCATTGCAATACTTGAAGGGCTCTAAGTCCATTGGGACTACATGTATTTGCCCTTCATAGGCATACTTCAAGCACCGGTGTGCGATCGAGGGGACACACTTCATGTCCCCCGATCCAAGGCCGCCCTAGCAAGTATGTTATAAGCCATTTCGCCTTCCAAAGACATGGCACAGGTGTGGGTATTGACTTTTGTCCTACCCGTATAGGCGTAACGACCGTGCCGATCGTCGAGCATATTGCATCGTTAAAATCTCGCAGTGTGTACATGGAAGCGATGATGTGAGAGGCTAGTAGTTTTAAATGCTTTAACGCTGCAGTGGTTATGATGTTACTGGACGAGCCAGTATCTATCAACACTCTCTTGTACGGGATCCCGTTGACCCGCGCGATAACGTGCAGGGGTGGATCCGGCATGTCATTCGATATTGTTTTGACCTCATTTTCTTTGAATGTGATGACAGGCTCCGTACATTGTTTCACATGTCCCACGAAGGCGTTGAAAGAATTAGCTTCGTGGGGTTGTACTTCAATGGCTTTTAAGATGTCCATAAGAGCTTCTCTATGTGGAGCCGATTGTTGAATAAGCTCGTAGATGGACAGCCTAGCTGACGTGGTCCGCAAACTCTTCGTGAGTTTGGTTCGTATCGTGACCTCAGGTCTAGGTGGAGGTAACTGCGTTGGGCGTTGTTGAGGCTGCGATGTCGACGGAACTTCCCTCGCAGGTACCTCGGGGGCAACTGCTGGGTATTTTCTGTTCCTTGTTACAATGCTAATCATTCCCACAAATCCTTGCGCGGGAAGATCTTGTCGCACCTCGTTAATTTGGAGCGGTTTTGTCTGCGCCTCGTGGGCATGCAAGGGGTCCTTGAATACCCCCATTTGTTGGTTGTTAGGTGCGATGGGGTTGTCCACGACCAATGTTCGGTTTTCGATCAAATCCTGGACTAGTTCTTTGAATTTCCAGCACCCATTTAGGTCATGTCCTCCGCGTCTATGAAATCTGCAATACAATTCCTCCCTATACCCCCTAGGCTTGGGAACGTTAGGGTCAAAAATTTGGATTTCTAGCAGAGTAACTAAATTTGCCGCTGACAAGCGGTCAAATAAGGAGTCCCTAGACTCCGCATACGGGGTGAATTGTCGCCTAGGGCGACGCTGCTGATACTGTTCTTGTCTCCTGTTATCTCTTTCGTAAGCAGGAGGCACTGCCTGGTAGTTAGCCTTTTGAGGCTGCGTTTCTTGCACAGGCGCTGGGACATTTATCGCAACTTGGTTGATTGCAGCGTGTTGTGGTTGCGTTGTCCCGCTTTTAGTGGTTTTATTCCACTCTTTCTTCTTAGGCTTGGCAATTGCGCCTTCGCCTATCTTAATCTCTTCTATGACTCGGCTTGCGCCAAAGCTTCTTCTAAGCCGTCGTATTGTCGCAGCAACAATAGACCATAGATTGATTTTAAACAACTTTTCGTGAACATTTGCGTGAGGTCCGACATGGGAGGACGGTAGGGTAACTTAGAAAGCAAAGCTCTCCATCGGTTCCCGTACGCTGCCATTGTTTCCTCCTCAAATTGTTTAAGGCTAGCAAGATCACTAAGTGATGCCTTCTTCCTTGTGTTGAAGGCGAAACGTTCAAGAAACGCATCTACTAGCTGATCTAAGCTGCTTATGCTGTGTTTGGGCAGCTATGTGAACCAATCCGAGGCAGGGCCTACGAATGTGGTTATGAATGTTCTAAGCAATAATGCGTCATTATCTTGAATGCCGAAGCATTGGCTTAGAAACCGTGTAACATGTTCCCGTGCGTCCTCTTCACCTTTAAAAACTGCCAATTGAGGCAACTTGAAGTGTTCGGGGTAAAGAGGTGTAGGCACTGAGGGATGCACCGGATTATTGCGGAGTAGACGTAATGTGGGTTTTTGATGCCCAGCAGCTTTTGTCTCCACCGACTCTAAACGCTCCAATAGCGCTTGGTATGCATCGGAAGATTTTATTTCTTCCTCTCTTGTTCGCTCTTGTTGCAAGTTACGGTAGAACTCGGAGGCCTATGGAGGGGTGGCCGAATGGCATCCTCCCTGCCTTGATGGGGAGTTTCGATATACTCCTCTTCTGGTTCATACTCCTCGTAAAATTCTTGAGGAGTCTCAGGGCGAAACCTATGACCCTGATCAAGTTCTTGCTGAAGGTACCCATCATTGTTTCGGGGAGTTGCCTCCCTCTCGAATCTATGGGGTCTTGGAGGCAGAGCTTGACGAGGTCGTGGAGACCTGTCTTGCGCCAACGGATTACGCCTCTCATACCGTTCAGCTCTTTGGATGCGAGGGGTTGGCCCCCTCTCAGGTATTTCATAGCGTAACTCATCCGCTTCGCGTTGCATGCGTTCTTTATCCAAGCGGTATTGATACTCTATCTCTTGCTGACTTTGTTTAAGCCGCATGATTTGGGCTTGACGGGTGGTATATCTGGCGACAACCGGATCAATTTGTTCTACCCTATTTTGTTCAGAAGGTTCAAATGTTCCTCCTATGGGTTTACCTCGGTTTTGATGCTCTAAAATCTCAAGGGGTCGCTTCCTCTCGTCGAGGTAGGCGGTATGTGCTCGAGGTTCTGGCCTCAAGGGGTGATCATGATATCCCGCTGGTGCAGAAATGCAAGGTTCCCGCATTGTTTGTTGCTCTCGAGGAATGCGATGGTTTTCCTCATACTCCATTTCACGGGTGTAAATGGGATGGGCGGAGTTAGGTCGCCCTATGTAAGGAGCCCCGCGCTCCGGATTTGGTCTCTCTCGTTCCGATGATAGGTAAAGAAGGGACGCCATATCCACGTTGCCCCTCCAAATGGACAAGTGTGCCTCGTTTAGCGCTTCATTGCACGGTGGCCACTCATGCCTAGCTTCAAGAGGTGATTCTCTATTTATGTCAAGGTCTACATGTAAGGCATCTTCCCGAAAGGGGCTGCTTTGAATAGGCATACCCCACCGAGGATTTCGAATTGGATTCTTTTGTAGGTTTGACCTATAAGGCGGTATGACCAAATCCTCAGGACTGAAGTGAAGGCAACTTGCGCCTGCTTTTTGTGTACCTTCCGGAGCTTCTGCCCTTGATTGGGCTTGACTGCGGGTGTACACCATTGCGGTGCTTCTATGCTATCTAAATAAGTTTTTATCTCGTTTTTATGATTTTCTTTTTTTTTTTTGTCTACACTAAGCAGAATTAAACACACACATTCACAAAACCGTGATTATCTCTTTTAAGGATTCTTGGTGTGTCCTAAACTGGTTTAGTGCATTTTGATGTTTTGTTTTGTTTTTGTAGGTTTTGTAGAACGTTTAAATGCATCATGTAGGCTCTTATAACTCCAAAAAGGTCGCCCCTTCAATATACCAACCAGACCGATATACCAACCTCTCTATATACCCGCCCTTACGAGAGGGAGACTATAGGTACGTGAGAGCAGAAGGTACGTGGTACATAGGCGGTACGGAAGGGGGATTGTCCAATTAATGGCACCTACCATAGAAAACTTATCCTCGCGCGCATGGGAATCACCCCAGCCTACGCTCGGTCCGTCTTCGTCAGGATTTACGCCTAACAACACTTGACAATCGGGAAATGGATGCAAATCAAGCCAAGGTGGTGATTAAATCCACCAATGGTCTTGATCAAGGGCTCGGGTCTTACGACCAGCTCCTTGGTTTAAAATTGTTTCGTGATGTGTGTGGGATTCGTTTTATCCAACAAAATGAAACTAGCATACATGACTTTTCCTAATGCAATGCAGGATTAAATGAAAACAATTAACGAAACAGAAATAGAAACAGAAAAATATAACAGAGATCATGAAAATCCCTACCTCTTCTCTGCCTGCTCCTGTTGTCTCTGAATTTCTGCTCTAAAAATCCATAGACAGGAATTCGTCCCTCTGGGAGACGAATTGCAGAACAGAATTCGTCCCTCCCAGAGATGAATTTGAATTCGTCTCAGGGTCAGACGAATTGCAGAAAAGGATTCGTCCCTGTCAGAGACGAATAGCAGTCTGCAACAAAAAAAGATGTACCTGTCAAGCACAAACACAAAAATTTGATCAGTTTCTGTGATTTCAAAAACCAGGGAACAGTGTCCCACCGTGATCGCCACTGAAAGCACGAGATTCCGGTCAAAGGAAACACCAAGTGCAATTGCATTCAAAATTAAGCACGCTTAAGTCCTAGAAATGTAAATTGCATGAAACGGAAAAGAGACACATTGGAAGAGACGCAATCAGATAAAGAAAACATAGCCCTTTCATTAATTTCCTTCGATCTCCGTTACAATAATGCCTCCTCCCTTTTCAGGGGCTAGGAGCGCAAATAGGGTTTGATTACAATCGCTGAATGATTCCTCCTTCCGCGTGCCCACGATTGCAATGGGCGGGCCAAGATGATGCCGCCGCTGATGTCGATGAGTTCTTCGCCTCTGCTGCTTCTCCCGCGAACAAAGAAATGATCAAGACGTTAGTAGCACCCGCCGCAAATGAAAAGCATTCTCTCTCTAAAACTAACGAAATATGCATACGAATATTTGCCTGAAACAATGAAAACAATGAATCCAAATTGCTTCCAAAACCTGACGTAAGGTAAGAAAAGTTACCAGAAGGCCACTGCCACTGAGGCAACTGGCCAATCCACCTTAAACTGGAATTCGTCCCTGGGCAGGACGAATTCTGACTGTAATTCGTCCCTGGGTGGGACGAATTCTTCTGAGTAGGAGAAACCGACCTGTCGCCGCTCCAATGTCGGATCCCGGGACCCGCAAAACTCCCCGCAAATAGGGGGTTAGGTAATTGGGGCCATTTTGGGACGACCCAGATGGTCGGATTTTCCCAATTTGGCCTCCACCCTCGGGAATTTGACCTTGACACCTGCAAGTTAGCGAAACGACAAAGCAATACAAAACACCCTAAAATCTGACCAAAAGCTACAAAATTGCAATTATAGACTAATCAGACCTAGTAACATAGAATGCAATCTAAAAAATAATCTAAAGTGCTCAAAAACTAAAATTAGGACTTGGGAGGTGCGGGGGTGCCCAAGTGGGCCTCCCACCGTTGGCCCTCGATTTTGGAGCCAATCCACCAAGGATGGGCCCAAAACCTTTTAGGATTGGGGGGTCGGCGAATTGGTAGGTTCAGATGTCCATGCGTCGGATTTGAGTAAGGTTCGAGCTTCCAAAGGCCACCCAACAACCTCCCTTGCAAAAGAGATTGGTGGATGTAGGAAGGTGAACAAAGGGGGATGCAAGTGAGTCTTCAATTCGGCAGCACTTCGTTGCTTGAACACTCCTTCAACCTGTCTGTTTTGGGTGAGAAAAGTCCCACCTTTTATAGACCCAAGGGGTCTCTTTTGGGAGGGAAGCACAAAAGCCAAGTGTTGGCCATAGGCGCCATGTGGCAGTCTTGTCTTCCCATGAGGGAGGGGAGTCCTCCATTGACTTGAACTTTGATAAATGCTTTTTGTAATAGTCCTCTAACGGCCCCTTTGTCCACTTACACATGCATGCAAGGTAGGAGCCCTTAACCGACTGTTCGGGCTGCCACTTGGCACCATTTGCCTTTTTGCCCGTTGCTTAGAATTCGTCCCACCCAGGGACGGATTCAGAATTCGTCCCGGGGTGGGACGGATTCTATTTTGAATTCATCCCGGGTGAGACGAGTATCTGGGCAAAGTGTCCAAGTGTGCCAAATTGCTTCTTGACCTTACAAAATTGCTATGAAAGTGGTTAAGACCACTGTTTAACCTCTGAGGGCTGCCCTGGGGGCTGTGTTTGCCAAAGCGATCAGTGTTTGCAGTCACATAATCGGATTGGTGCTGTTTTGGTGTCTACGACAAATCTCTATTTTTTTGAGACATCTGATGGGTCCTTTGCAGGCTTCTTAATGGAAGTTGTCCTAGGGGGGTTGAAGAGGACATCTTCCTTCCTCTTCATCCTCCATGCACATCTTCCTTCCTCTTTTCTGGCAAGTGGTTTTCTCCCTTGTGGTTTTTTCATCATTCACCTATTTTGTTGTTTGTCCATATACTTTGGACCTAGTTACTGGCCCATTATGTTCATATAGGTGGAAACCACATACTCATGCTTGTGGAGTCAATTTGGACTACCCTTGTGATTTTTGTGGTTCCTTCTGCATTTTATCTTCACACTCCTATTTTTTGAGACACTTCTTGTTTTTCATCATCCTTCAACAAAGGATTTTTTGACCACATATTGTACATGAGTACCTTATCAAGTCTTGTTTTCAGAACTCATCCTTGTAGATATGCCACTTGTTTTGTTGTTTGTCCACATGTTTTGGAAATTATTTCAGACCATTGTGCTCATATAGGTGCAAACCACATACTCATGATTCTGGAATAATTTTGGACTATCATTGTCATTTTTGTGGTTCTTTCTCCATCATATATTCTCACTCTTTTTTTTGTGAGATGCTTTGATTTTACATGAGTTCTCTTTGGTGATATTTCTTCTTTTTTGATCACATATTATACATGAGTACCTCATAAGGCCTTGTTATCAAGACTCATTTGTTATATTCACCCCTAGTATCACTTAAGGGGGGATGTTATAATAAGTAATTATTTTCTTAAGTTCTACTAGGATATACTTACTTTAGTTACCACTCTTCCATGAGTCAGGTGAACTTTCAGTTTAGACTAGTTTAGATTTGATGAGTTCTTGTAATCCAATGACTCTTAATGATGATCAACTTTGCTATTTGTATAATGTTTATCCATGCAATAAATCAATCAAAGCATTTCATTTTTTGAAATATCTTTCCTAGCCCCAAAGTTGTAGTAGGGAAATCCTATAAAAATATTTCAATATCCACAAAAATAAGATCTATATTCTTAGGAAAGGTAGATGTACAATAATCTCAGATCTTACGAACACCTAAACTTAGAAATTGATAAGCACACCTAACAAAATTTCAATCAAAAACAAAAATCCCATCCAGATCAAAAGAACATTTTCATGGGGGTGTGTGTGCATGTGTTAATGAGCTTGTGTACAAAAATATTTGGTACAAGTAATTTTCCCGATGCAAGTAATTTTTTAAAAATATTTGGTATTCTATATAATTATGATGCACATAATTTTAAATAATCCAAATATATTTTCAAAGTTTAGAAATTATTTTCTAAACTTGTAGGTCAGATACACTTCTACTAATGATAGATTCACTACAATTCTTATGATGGTTTATAAAAATATCATTTTTTAATTTTTTTTTATTTCATTAGTTTACATGTTTTTGATCCACCTTTATTCTTGAAGAAATTCAAATGGAATGGTTTCTTACATTACAATGTACTTGGAGATAATATTTATTCCCATGTGTACACTTTCCACAATATGGATGCTTCACTTGAACACATTTACTTTTCCGATTAAAAGTTATTGCCTTATTTGCCCATTTAGATGCCACTATTATATTCATTATTATTATTACTATTATTTATATTATTACTAATGTTATAATACCACTTTGAATGCCCAACTTTTAACTATGAATCATAGTGATTATAATTATCCATAGACCATTTCTTAAGTGATTATATATGAAGAGATATTGTGATAAGTGGAAAGTACTTTTATTGCATATGGTTGTCTAATGTAAACTAATTTTAATTACATTGTATATAATATCCACTACTTATTTTCTAAAAATAAAATCAAATGGAATAATACTTTTACGTTGTTGGTACTATATTACTTTATATATATTGGAGTAAATCCAAAAATACTTCTTAAAATGGAAACTTTATACTATGAGTAGGTGTTTATTGCTATGGATTTATTTGAATTTAAATTGTTCAAACATTTAAAAAATAAATTAAATATTTTATGTCACTCTAAATATTTTTAAATATAGTATTCAGAGATAATTAGATCATATAATATAATTAACTTTAATTTTTGTTTGATTAGGTAAAGAAGGGGTTTTAATGATCCTTTAACATGAGGGTTTTGAGAGGGATGCACAACCCGATATGAGGGTTTTTAGAGGATCATACAAGCATTACAACAAGCTCCAAAAGGGTTACCCAACAACAAGCTCCAAAAGTAGAAATACAATTTACACCCAAAAGGGTAACACACCAACAAGGAGCAAAGAATAGAAAAGTAGCCACCAACCCTCCTACATAAAGTATAATAATAAATTCCTAGAGGATATGAACTGAATGCCTCAGATGGAAAACAACACCACACTCGTCTAATGGGAGTAAACTAAAACTAGGAGTAGATCACTCCACCTAGTGAAGGATTTGAGGCTCACACTCGTAACAATTTGAAAAAGATAGTAAAAAAACTATGAGCCACCTAAACCGAAGTAAAACTCACAAAGTAATAACAACCACTATCAGGTACAAGAAAAATGAGATAACAATATTCTGAATTGCAACTGAGAGGGAGAAGGGTAATATCCCAAAAAAATAAGCCTTAGAACTCTAGGATCAAATACACTACCACTGTTATAATTAGAGAAAGAGATCTCTATAGAACGTCGAAGGTAGGAAACCCACCAAAGACATAGGACCAAAAGCCAAAACCCATCACACCATAACAACCCACTTTTACCACAACTGGTTTGGGTCGATAATTTGGCCCTATCTCCTCAAAATAGCCAGATACAATAAGAAAATGCTAAACCTGAAAGAAAGTGGCATAAACCAGCCATAGACCCACTATTGGTAGAGAATCCCAGTAACACAACCATCCAAACACCATCAAACTAGAGTAGCCAATCCATCAGAACCAAATCCAACCAAGGGAATACCATCATATTTTTATAGCCAAACACCATACCAAGCTCACCCAAATAGATTTGGGTTGGTATATGGCCCTTTCCTCTCCTTGGAAAGCCAAAAAAACATGAAACTATCAAACCCAAAATAAATATTGCACAATCCAACCAAGTCCCCAAAACTAGTAAATAACCCAAGAAACACACACCCACCAACTAGAGTGAGAGCTAGCCAAGAGGTCAACAATTATAATTTTCTACTGCATTATAATGATCTAGGATCACCCCTATAGGTTTGGTTCAGCATTCGGCCCTATGTCCTATATAAGTTTGATAATGCCAAACCCATAAGAGAGCAGAACATACTAGCAATACCATCAGCAAGCAAAAAACTCTGGTCACGAACCACAACAAAGAAACTAAGCATGACTAGCAACCAGATATAAAATGGGAGAAATAAGGCCTCCCACTTAAAGGGTTGCACAGATTCGAAGTCAGAGCGAAAGTGAAATCCTCATAGAGGAAGCGCTCATAGAGAAAACTCTCATGGGCCCTCTCTACCACGGTGAGGATCAGACCCTCTCTAGCATGGTGAGTCTCAGGCCCTCTCTACCATGGTGAGGCTTAGGCATACAATTAACTTCATTTAATTGATAATTAATCGAATATGTTTTGAGTATAGAAGGTTATTGTTTTGACTTAAAGAAATAACTCAAATCATATTAGCCATGTTCCAAATTTCTATTATAACATTAATATATATATATATATATATATTAAATTTATATATCCAGTTAAAAAGTATATAATTGATAGGATTTATTAATCCTATGAATACTTTCTCATAAAATACATCTATAGCCTTATATTAGTATTGTTTCAACTATAAAAAATAAAATTTCAATGAAATTCCATTTGTAGATATTACTTATTAAATTAGTGGAACGCATAATAAGTATGAATGACAAAATACAATCACACTTCAAATAAATTTGTAAGTATGAGAAGCCATCATTTAACATCGAAATATAAAGATAAAAAGTGTAGTATATAATAAAATTATATTACAAATGTGTGCTCTTTTACAATACAAAACAATGTTATTTATATTTTCAAAGATGGTATTAATCTAAGAGGGCTTTTACAATAATAATGGTGTGAATGATTCTATATCACAATATTTTGTGATCAGGAGATTATCATGGGGGTGCATATATGTGTGTGTAAGATCTTCCAAGGGCTGCTATAAATGATTGATATACCTGTACACAACCAATAATAATGAGTTAATAAACAAGATGGGCCCACCTAAGTTGGATCTTAGTTCATGGAAGATAAAAACCATAATAAAATAAAATATAATTGTTGTTATTAGAAATAAAATGCAATAAAATACTAAAAAATGCTTGTTGTAGCACTACAATATCATTAGATGTGTTGTAGATGTTATTTTGTGATAAAAGTGAGATCGTCTCTAGGGAGGCAGTAAATAGTGATCATGACCATCTTAAAGGAGGTGATCTCAAGACAGTAATTGTAAGCTAAAAAACTATTAAACCTGAGAGCTCAAAAAGGGTGATAATGGAGTTATGGGGGTCTTGGGATATGGTTAAGACTACAATTAATGATCAAATAGGCTTAGGTAAGTGGGGAGTAGAGATTTTGGTAGCATGTACTAAGCAAAAAATGGGTTCTCTTCCCTTGGTCATGGCTAAGGGTATTTTTAGGTATTTTATGTTTGGGTGAGTGGGATGCTACATAGGCTCCACTTGGTCTCCACATGGGTAAGGTAGGTGAGAAAAGGATATATAGAATAGTGAGGTGGAAGGGATATGGATGGGGCTATTAAATTGTTTTGAGAGGGGGGAAGTCTAGGGGAGAGGAAACTAATAATTTTTTTTTCTAAAGCAGATGGGAGAATGTGGAAACATTTTTAAATTACTAAAATGGTGAGGTGTAAGGACTTGGGAGTTGGCTCATTAAATGGATTTGAAAAATATATCCTAGGGGATGAGAAACTAATATAAAATTAATTTCCTAAGGTTCATGGGAGAATGGAAAATAATTTAAAATTGTCAAAATAATGATGTGGCTTGTCCTTGGACCAAGTGGATTTAATGCAACTTTTTGACTTTTATTATTTTAAAATTTAAAATTTTTATTTGTGGCATGTAAGGAAAGTGCATGTGAGGTGTCATAATTATTTAGGGGATTTATAGAGATTTGAGGGGTATATTTTCTAGGCATCTAGAAATTTTTCATTAAATGCATTGCCTAGAACATTGTTTAATCATGATTAATTAGCAAAAGGAGGCTTTAATGGAGAGTATAGTCAATATTAATTATCATTGTAATTTATTTATTTATTTATGTCATTTTCTATGTGGGAGGGGTAGTATATAGGGGTTATGATGGTGGATTAAATTATATTTAATTATCCTAATCTAAGTTTAATTAATTATTAATGGTGTAGGGAAATGGGTAGGAAATTAATAATTTATTTTATTTACATTTTTATTATTTTAAACATTTTTGTAGATATGGGGAATGTTTACAAAATTTAATTTATTGTTTGTTTTTAACACTTGTGAAGTGTTGCCAAGGTTTTATTAGGTATTCTTAGGGAATTTAAATTATTTGTGATTTTAGGTATTTTATTTTTAATTTATTATATTAGAGAAATTGTTAATTTTTGATGTCTATAAATACCCCAATTTGCAATGTGTTTTTTGTAAATATAACATAGTGCAAAAACCTGTGTCAAAATTTTGTTGTTTGATTGTCCAATGAAGTGGTTATCCTCGTGAGAGTATACTTGGCGACCCCCTCAAGTGGATATTCCGTATGAGATAATGAGGCCAAGGACAAGCCACTTGATAAAATTGGAATGGGAATGAGGAAGTGAAAAACAAAGGCAAGTAGGAAAATAAAAGAGAAAAGGGTAGGGAGGGAGGGTGCGGGTCGAAAGGTTTTATGATGAGGGAATTTGTTTTTGAAAAGAATTGGTTGTGGGTGGAAAGAAAGGGAGTGGGATATGGACTCTTAGAGAGAGGAAAGAAATATACAGAGATATACATTGCGGGAAAATAATATGTGACCATGGATAAAAGTACAAACATGAAGATGAGTAGACTCCATGTAAATTGCATAAAAGTAAAAAGTAAAAAAAATGTGTAGTCTAAGGAGGCATCCTAAAAGGTAGACAATCCAAGGGAGTGAGTGTGAAATATGTGCTCAAGGAGGTAGTTTGAAAAATGGTGTCTAAGGAGGAAAGTGTAAAGCAATATAATGGGGATGTAAAAGTTAGGTCTAAAAAAGTAACATGATGCATCAAGAAAAGTGATAAAGAAGAAAAGAGATGTGCAGGTGAGACTATCTTGGTTGAGACTGTCGTGGGAGTGCAAAAATGCCTTAGATGGGTATGAAACCACCAAGGGTGAGCATGTGTGACCTTTTATACTAATCACATGATCACCTTAGAATGTTATGGTGTGAGGGTTATAAAAATAAAATTATGACTACGAGGATCATTTGTCCAGTCATGAAATATGAAAGAAATATAAAGGAGAGGAAAGAGATGGTATTAACAAGTAAAACATGTGCAAGGGAATGTATGAGGGTGGCAATAGATGGGGTTGTGGCAATTGTAGGTAGGAGACAACCAGTAAGGATTTTAAATATTGATGTGAAATATATTTTGTTATTTTTTTAAGGGAGAATTGGGGTTTTAAATAAAATGGAGGGGAGGGCAAAATTGAATTTTATGTAATTATGTAATTTATTAATTAGTTAATTAAATAATAAACTAATTTATTAATGGAGGAACGAGAATGGAAGAGGATTCTAGAGGAATGTGGGAAATAGGTATGTAAAAATTAGTTAAATAATTAATTATTTTAATTAATTACTTAATTAATGGGCGGTGATAGAGTAGAATGCTCTAATAGTGCAATTAGATTAGTGGTAGAAGGAGCGAGATAAAATGATAGCTGAGTGGGATGGATTTCGATGCTAGGTGGGGAGGTTGGAGGTAGGACAAATGTAGGATATGGTAGATCAAGAACACTTTATGAGAGAGTGCTCAGAGCTTAGGGATCGAGTGTAGTAGTTGGAAGCTAACTTACAATAGGTGAGGAGGGCTCAGAGTAAGGGAGGATAGCTAGTATTAACAGTATTTTAGGAGGCATGAGAATGGATTTAGAGGCTAGAGGTGTAGTTATTGAGGTATAATATTACACTACCAGAGAACTCCTCATGATCATGATTTCAAAGTAGGAGTAGGAGTATGATATCAGGAGCACCATCTATTAGTGGATGAGTGCTCCGCTTTCATAATGATATAGGGTCACAGTCCAGTGGAGGAGATAGGAGTGACTAAGAGAGACAATGACCCTATATAGGTTAATGCGAATATAGAGATGAAGGGTCATCAATGAGTAGTAGTGGAGCTATATGAGTGTCTATGGGTTGCATTATATTTTTGATATCTATTTTTATCATTTATGGATTGCCTACAGGTATGCAATATGATGTATTATTTTTATGGATATATATATACATATGATTTTATGCCTCATTGTGTTTATATGTGTGCATATATGTATGGATTTTGTGTGGATGATTAGTAGATAAATAATGCATGAGATGATGATATGATGGATTAATGTGAATGGCAAAAATGAAACACATGTAACAGTAAAATAATAATGAACATAGGAAATTATATGATGGATAATTATGATAATATATAACAAGTAATGCTGATCATGGGAATGATGGAAAAATTTCACCTCATTAATAAAAAATCTCTCTTGAAATACACAAGAGTATATAATTTCCATGGAAGAAAAGAGGGTAAAATAAATGAAATAAAATAGCGAAAGAAAAGAAGAGAAAATAATATCCATGGGATATTTAACAAGACTCAAACACCCTAGTGCTTCACTCAAGTGGTGAAGTGTCCATTCAAGGCCATTAAAATTAGAGGTCCCTTGAAACATATCAAAGTATCCTAGAACCATTGTGTGTGCAGTGGGTTCATTAATCATATTTGGAATAAGTTCAGACTTAACGAATCATAGCCCTAATAAGAAAAAAAGTAAGTTCATCATGCAAGCATACTCCACTACCATTTAGGCATATATAGCCCCAGTGGAGATAGCACATAGTCCATCGATGTTGCTCCACTACCAACCAGGCATCTATCTATAGCCTTGGTGGAGTCATCTAATATGCCCAAGAACTTAGGCTATATTATTATTTTTTTTTGCATTTTTTAATTTTTAATTTTTTTGTGTAAACCCTTAGGTTTTGGATTGCTAAAATGGGCACACTGAGCTAATATAGGCATTAGCACTAATCATGATGTCATCCTCACCTAGTAAAAAATGATATTACTTATTTGTGTAGTGTGTGGGCTCTAGGTTTTCTTGATAGGTCATGAAGGGAGGCTCCAATCATCATGGCTATGAATATGATGCACACTTGAGGAGGATACTAGGTATGGTTGAGTGATGGAAAGATTCATGGGATACAAAGAAAGGGATGCAAGAAGAAAGAGGATTGTGAAAGACACATACATACCCTTGTATAGGAAAGGAAAGATGAATTGTTAATGAGATAAGCGTCTTCCATGATAAATAAAAAGTGATAGTGTAGATGAATAAATGAAGATAATATGGTCACAGTGGTTGTAATATATATGACAAGATTAAAAAAAAAGGTGACAATAGGAAGCCTAAGAATACTTGCAAGTGTGTGTATAAAATAAAAAACCCAAGGGAGGAAGCTATGTTAAGAGTGTGTGTAAAATAATCCCAAGGGGGGTAAGCTAAAATAAGAAGCCTAAGGAGGATTCTATGTGGATTTGAAAGGAAATACAAAAGGGAACAAGTTGTGCTAAAAGGAATAATCCCAAGGTGGTTTGTGAAATATGAATATGAACGAAAAATCCCAAGGGGGCAATTTACGCTAAGAAAGCCTAAGTAGTCTTCCATGTGAGTGTGAAAGGAAATGGCCAAGGGGTTGTGGTACCCAGTTAAAGGTCATGCTGGGTGAGGAATAAGGTAAAAGGATTGAGATGCGATCAGTGTAAGAGATAAAAGTAGGCATATACTTTTTGATAGAAAGAAGAAAAGATATGTACAAGGATTTTAGTGGATATATATCTATATATATATATAGTATGTAAAAAGGCTTATAGGTAAAGAAGTAGATGTAAAATAATGTATGATTCTCCCCCAGACCAGGGGGAAGGTAGGAAGAAGATGTATTAGAGGATGACCTCCCATATTAAAAATGTGTGGTGAATGGGGAATTAGTCCCGGAGCTAGTGGAGGAGTAATGAAACATAAGGGTGAAATTGAGGAGCGTCTATATAAATAATATGGTCAATAATGGATGTATAGGGATGAAGTAGCACTTGGGTGATATGGTTGAGGTGTACAAGGTGGATGAGGTTTATTGAAAGGGAGTGTATTGGAAATTGGATCATGAGCAAGGTGATAAGTATAAGGACAAGAACATGGGGGATATGGAACCATTTTAGGGGTATGAGATAACGTATAGGGTGTTGGAAGGAGATGCAAAGAGGATGTTAGAAGAAGGGGCAATAGATAAGGTATTTGAAGAAGGAATGGGGGAGAGAGCAATGGAAGAAGGGGGTAAAGAAGGCTTTGGAAGAATAGAGGGTAAAGAAAGAATTAGAAGAAGTTGGAGAATATATTAGGAGGATTGGTGTGAGGAGTTGCACATGGTGTTTTTGTGACAATGTACAAATGATCTAGTTGGAGGGGTTTGATGAGTTGTTGTAGAAGGTGATTATCTCAAAGAATAGTCCATATCATGAGATAAAGGATAATGGAGAGGTGTGGATGGGATGTGAAAAAAAGTAGGAGGAATTTCCTTAAGACAAATTTGAGGGATTTTGAGTGGTTGAGGTATTTTATTGTCATCAAGGATGTTAGGGGAAAGGGATGGATGAGAGTAACTTGAGAGTAGTCAATTGTCTAAGGTTGATGGGATTGAGGATTAGAAGTGATGGAAATTTGTTCCAACTTAGTTGGAGGAGGGTATGAAGGTGGATGGGGGTCATAGGAGATGGAAATTTGTTCAGATTTTGCTTCATCATCCTCATCAAGATCTATAGTGAAAGATTTAAAATTAACAAAAGTGCCAAGTATCTCAGACACAAAATTATTATGGGTAGGTATAGGACCCAAAGGAATAATGGAATCAATGGTGAGAGGGAGGTCGTGTGTCTAACCAAAATCATGGGCTAAGTCAGATTGGGGAGAGGGTAAAAAAGAGTCGATAGGACTATGGGAGGATGTTAACATGGGATGGTTTGTAATGTGAGGTAATGGTAAAGGTGAGGTATAATATTGATCTATCTCCTCCTAATTATCCTAATTAATGGAAATGGATTTCGTTAATGAGTCAATAGAATGTGTGGGTAAAAGGATGCGATGGAGGAAAAGGGATATAATACAACCATGAAAACATAGAAAACCTAGATAGGAAGTGTCCACATGTGCACTTTATTAAAAAATGGAAAGAGGGAAACAAAAGGTGTGTAGCCTAAGGAGGCTAATGAAAAGTGCATAGCCCAAGGGACCATGTGTAAAGTGTGTTAAAAGGGTTCCCAAGGAGGCAATGTGATGAAGGAAATACCTAAGGGGACAATGTGAAAAAGTAAACACCCCAAGAGAAAAGAAAAGTGTAAAATAGTAAAATATGGGATGGAAGCCAAGCATGAAAGGTATCATGGTGCATCAAGTCAAAGTGCAATAGGGGTGGTTGGATGGGGTGTTGAATGATTTCAATGTAGTAGGCGACCAACTTGATCTGCCCATGACTACTCAATTGTTGGGTAATTGATAGGGAAATTCTATAGGGGCGAGGATGCCTTGCTCATGTTATGCTAAGCCAAAACCATTCCAATGGTATTTTTTAAAATAGTGTAAGACAAAATATGGCTTGGATATGCAGTTGATATCAGCACAAAAACGACCTTGGAAGGAAATGGAGGAGGATGACAATGTAGGTGTATCGAGTCTCTCATAAACACAATTGGTGTGGTTAGGTGGTGAGCCTAAGGGTACAATAGCACCTATGGTGAAAGGCTCATCTTGTGGTCTACCGGAATATATGATAGACTTTACACGGGGTATGTTTTTAATGCTTTCATTGTGTATAGTTCATTAATAGACATGTATTGCATAGATAAATAAATCCAAATGTTATTATTGCCTAAACATGGCTAGATTTTCATGGATTTACCATAGGCACAAATAAATTTTCAGTTTTTATAGGTTCAAACTACATTAAATTATTTTAGATGATTCAAAAAAATATTATTATTCAAAAAATTGACTATATTGAACTCCATTCATGATATTGATTGGGTCTTTAAATAAATTGTAAAGTAGCTTCAATATATATTGAACGTATCTATTTAGACACATCAAAATGCATACATTATTCTCTTATGCTTAGCTTTGAAAAGCTTATGATATGAACCTTGAGTTTGAGATGTCATAGTCTTTAATATATATATATATATATATATATATATATATATATATATATATATACCTATATTAATTATATATTCAATACAAAATATTGAGCAAAAACAACTTAATCTCTCAAACATGGTCATTAATATAAATAAAACAAAATATATAAATTGTTAAATTTATAATTATTAAATATTTATTTTTAGATTATACATATATGAATTAACTCCAAATATAAATAAAAATAATATTCTATCGAAAATCTAATTTATTATATGTTTTATACTACTATCTAAATATTAATTGTTTGATTAAACAACATTCATATGTTATATTAGAATAATTGAGTAATACGCCATAGCATCGCAAAATGACCTACCATATATAAAAATTATAATATTATTAAAAATTAATTTACCGTTTAATGTTACGTTTAAGTTATATAATTAAAATTTTATTTTCCAAAAGCTTTGAAAAAGAACTTTGAAAATAATAATCAATGTGGCATTTGTCATTTTATTTCTCTTGCTAGAGCTATACACAATCCGTTTAATTTATATAATTAAAATTTTATTTTCCAATTAAATGGAGTGTCAAACTTATTATGATTTGTACTTCAAAGTAAAAGCTTTGGAAAAGAACTTTGATATTATTTGAAACAATATTGAAAGTTTGTATACTTTGTCTTATAGACCAGATAAATATAAGTAACGTACTAATCTAGGATTTAGGATATTATTTTTGCACTTACCTAGTACTGAAAGTTTGATGTTTTTTTCTTTTTTTCAAAGGAATACTCAGAACATTGAAATGGATAGTGTTTGAATAATTAGTGTGGAGTTCATGGCTCAAAACTTTAAGCGCCACACTTGTGATAAACGCAACATCGGCAGCATTTGCGATTTAATTGAAAAGAGAATGCACAACATGCAAATGATAATCCCCTACTTGATTCTGTAGTACCGATGACTGAAGGTGACGGAGAAACACTATTATTTTCTCCATTTTGTGTACTTGCCTTTGCTGAAATCACCAACAAGACCAAAAGGAGGGCCTCCATTTGAATTATTACGAGCATCCAAGAAGAAGATAACCTGAAAGTCATTGTCACAGCTACTTTGATTGCTCTGCTATTAATATTTACTATTCGCTTGAAAAAAACGATTTCAGTCATAAATTCTTCATTAAATGCCTAGATTGAAAAATTCAACCACCTTTTTATGATCAGATTTATAATTTTATTTATTACATCTATATGTGGACCAACTAGTCTTCTCTTTGTGAATGGTGTGCATAAGCAAATTCATGGTAACAAGGATAAAGAAAATCCACTTGAAGAAGTTATATCCATGGGAGCCTATTATATTATTAGATTTATAGAGTTATAGATAATTGAGATAGATGTTGTCTTAATTTTGCTTTTCATTATGATGATAGATTACAATTTAGAACTAGATGCACTTCATATAGAAAATAATATTTAATTTATTTTAATTCCATAATAATTGAAGAGCATTATAATAGAAATGGATGATTATTCTTATACACATAATGTAGTAACACAATTATAGGTAACCTGCAAATTAGAATAAAATTCCTGGTTATATGTAGAATCAAATTATCGTATATTATTTAAGGTCATTGAGTTCAACGAAGACAATGTACCTATTTTAAATTAGGATAGTGTTAATTGCATAATTACTTACACATGTTTCAGTCATCAAAGAATGAGTGATGATTCATATAACTAGCATCAACATTATATAGAGATAATTTAGTTTTTCAAAAACCTATTATTTACTAGATTCTTACCTAAATGGTTCTCTATCATGAAGGATTTAATTGAGATTGCAATAAATATGCACTAACAAAGGATAATGTTATTGTAGATTTTATGAATTTTTTTAATGTCCAATTATGTGTGTAGGCATAGGGTATTTCTAGTTGATACAAAACATTGTCTGACATAAATGAATATAATACCATATTCTAAATGTATTTGATTTTTCGTTTACTATAATTGTAAATTGACATATTATATTCAAACATTTGATGGTTTAATCTATCAAATAATTCTTATCTATTTTAAAAGTTCTTAGTTCGCATACAATTCTATAAATAAGAATTCAATCTACATAAATTATTGAAGTTAAACTAAATTATTGAAGTTAAACTTGTGAATGGTAGAATAATATCACTCATTAGATACATAAATTGGGCTAGTCCATTCGTTACACCTAAATACATGATCAAAAACTCAAATAACCCATCATTGATGTTGGAATTTATCTTAATTATTATTTATGTAGTGTAAGATATGCCTATTCCTCGTAGATATACGATTACATGCTAGAGTTGTTAGAAAAAATTGAGGTATGTTAAATTTTGATTTTATATATAATATTGAACAATATCATTCTTTAAAATTGAGTGATCTATGGTTGGTAAAGAATTTAATGTATAATTAAAGTAGAATTTTCATCTTATAAAACTTATTAGAAGCTATTAAACTTAACATGACACATGAATGATTTTCAGAATGACGTTTCTTAAGTTAGACTAGGAGCATCATAATCTTCTATGGATTAGAAATATATTTCTTATATCACTTACAAAGATGGCTCACATTTTGCTAAGAAAATCATTTTAAAATGTATAAAGGAATGTCTTTGACATGCAAACGTTATTAATGGATATTTGAGTAGTACTTTAACTTATTCTCAAAGAGATATAGTATTTCCTACCTGATAAATATACATATATATGCTTGGTTTCAAAATTGAAATTGTATTTAAATGTGACTTCAAACACATTTCATAAAGGTAACCATCAAAAGTGTAGACCTGAGGATGTGCTTTCACTTAAAAAATTAAGTTCTTTGAAATAAGTTCGTTTTTTTTTTTTTTAAATACACATTTAATAAGGATATTGAATGAATTTTCATCCACCGAATAATAAACATAGAATAGACACTCATATTATTTATTGCTGTTAAACAACATTTGTGAAAAGTCATGCAGTCTCTTTCTGGCGTAAATGGACACCGCACACGTAGATTCTTCATTCAATGCTTTTGATCCCACTTCAATATGGGATCCTTAAACTATGGTTCCTAAGAATAGGGTTACCTTTAGACATGCCTCTTATACTTTTATCCATATTGAGACTTGCATATTAATGAAAGTGAGCAATATGATTTATTCAGGAATTATCTTTAATATTTGCATAAAGTTGGTTAGTAGCTACATTTCCATATAATCGTTGTAGTGAAGACCAACCACATACATGAGAATATGATACAACTTGTCATCACTAATGCACAATCATGAGACCTAAATAAAAAAGATAGTGTCCTGATGGATATTCATTGTCATTCAATGGACAGACAAAATCACATCATTAGCACAAGTACTAAAGAGAAGTACTCATATTCATTGTCATTCAATTGACAGAAACTAGTACACGCAAGCTTTACCAATTTTGTTTAGTTCTCAATTATTCCCACTCCAGGTGAAGCACTAACGGAATCATGCCAATACTGATATAATTTCAATATCTTACCCACAATAAAGAGATCTTGTTAACAATTTATGAACATATAGTTATTGTAGCTAGACATCATTCATGGGCACAAATTAATTTTAAAAACATTAGAATGTCAATGTTAGTATGCAGATTGAGTAAACTTTTGCTTAAAAATAGGTTGGAGAAAAGATGATTGGTGATCAAATATACGTTGAAATACAACTATGATAATGCAGAGATTGTTCTGATAAATATATTTACCGAGCACAAAACATCCACAGACGCTATCAATGAAGCTATTTAATCAGTGTAGTTATGAATAACATTATCAATGATCATTCTTTAGATGATACGTTGTCGCGATTGCATTGAGAAGCGAAAACATACCTTTCAAATTCCTTCTTGTTTTGCAGTGCTCTCCAGAGCTCAACTGTAAGTTCTGAATATAGGAAAATGTACAGCTCAACTGTAAGTGCTGAATATAGGAAAACGTACAGTAATGTTATTCGGTAATGTGATGCACATGTGGTTGCAACTTTGTCGCATTCTTAAAATAAAAGCTAAATGCATGAACATGGAAGTTACTTTATAATTAAAATGGGCCAAAACTCTGAACATAAGAAAATTGGACAGCAGAAACAAGGTATCTTAAATTGGAAATCTTACTAAAATTTTTAAGTCTAATGTTTGTTGTTCCTAGTTTCAAGGTATCTTAAATTGGAAGGTATCTTAAATTGGAAATCGAGTGGATCATAAGCAATTAACAAGTTATTAACCAAAAAAAAATGATTTCCATTACCTCTATTCTTTAAAATTTCTATCACTAGCCTAGCATTTGTGAAGATATTGAGACAGTGCTTCTAATATCATGCCAAACATTCACCGAAATACAATTAAAACTACTATTTTTTTCCATTAATTTAGCCGTCGAATTCAATATATTATTGAGCAACAATATACTATTAAAAAATATTGTCTAGTTATATTTTTCAATTTAATATGGATGCTCTAGCAATTTTATTATGGATTTATCCACCATCTATTCCCACTATACTTCAGAAATCAACAATATATCTATTTTTTTGGCTGATAAAGTATGGAATTGAAATTCCTCCTTTGTTCCTCTATCCAACCTCAAAATTGATTCAATGAGGACAATTATAAATTCAAGGTACACCTGTAAAGCATAATTTTTTTGTATAATCAAGGAGGGGATATTGATTCCAAGTTTCCACTTCTCATTACTACCTTAAGATTAGGGTTTTATTCTAAATATGGACAAGCAAGCTAGCTGGGGTGGGAAGGGTGAGCAAGTTGGTGGGTCATGGTTAGGGTGGTAATGATGAGCAAGATGAAGGGGGTGGTTAGGCTAGGGATTTGGATGATGGTCTAAAAGTTAGTTTGGTCAATAAGTTGGACTCTTCTAGCATGCTTGGTCTAGAGATGGTATCCATTACCTTCATTGTTTTTCTCAAGGTAAGAAATATCACTCGGTTCATAGGCTATATTTAGCTAAATGGTGGTACAATACTTCTTACCTTCATTGTTTTTCTCAAGGTAAGAAATATCTTGTTTCAAAAAACTCCATCAATGGAAGATTATATTCTAGGATCCTCCAAGATGACTCAAGTAGATGATCAAGGTCAAGGTTTACCTTTTGAGGGCATGGTTGGTTCTCTTACCACTACTGGAGACCATGGGTTATCACATGGAATTATGAGATTTGGAGGTCCACCTTTAGCGTCCAAACCTTCTAATCCAAGAGGGACATATTAAGCCGTAGTTGCATCAAGTGGTTTGGTACTTTTGGAGTTAGAAGTTTTATTTGACTTATCTCTAGAGCATAATAAGCCTCTCATCCTTGAATTTCTAGTGAAAATTTCTATGAATCAAGAATCTTGAAATCTATTGGTTAGATTTTTGGTGGTAAGGCTAGATTTGGATGTAGTGTGAAGATAAACTAGTGTTGAATCAAGACCCTTGGATCAGCTAGAGGTCATGGGCCTTTTTAAGATCTTATTCTTGTTCAAGATAAACTATGAGGAAGACTCAAGGTATATTCTAAGTAGTAGCCCTTGGTTTTTTGGGAAGAGAGATCTTTTCCTTCATGGATATAATCCATATTTCAACCCAACTATTTAGAATATTAACCCTAATCACCTTTATATTAGGTTCCCAAATTTATCGATCCAATATTGGCATGATGATGTTGCATGGGGGATATAAAAAGTAGTGGGAGACCTGGTTTCAATTGACCTAATTATGAGATCTATGTCCAAAATGATTTTTTTGCATATGTGCATGAGTACATACTTGCAATCATATTTACCATTGTCCATCGATCTTATATTGAATTTGGGCTCTTGGAATTAACCCAACATAGTTACCATTGTCTAATCTTATCTTGAGTTTGGGATCTCAGAATCTACCCATCCTCTATGAAATTTAGCTGGTTTTGTACAACAACTATTAAAAATCATGACATATCCCTAAGAATTTCTCTAAAAATAATTCAAAAAAATAATATTGGACTAAGATTATTTCCAATAGAAAGAAGCTCTTTTTGGAGAAAGGATCTAAGCGTTCAGATTAAGGAGATAAGGTTGTTGGATATTTGGTCCTATCTCCTCTTTCTGGTGATGTAGTTTCTTTAAAATGATAAGAATCTATTCCAGGTCCTATGAACTTGGTTTTGGAATTCCTTTCCAAGGAAGGTGGGGGCTTGTATCATCCTCTAGTTAGTTCTTCTCTTTCATTGCCCTTGTTGAAGGTATAGAATCCTTTTGATTAAATGGGATGAAATTTTGATTTTTAGATTGATTCAATAATAATAGTAAAATTTAGTCTAAATATTCCTCTTATAGAGCTGGTGATATCTAGAAAAGGTGTTGTAAAGTTGGAGAAGGATTCTCAAAACCAAAATCTCATAGCCATAATAAAAATGTGGTTGAGGTAGAGATGGAGCCAAAGCTTAGGAAGTCATTTAATAGGGACAACAAGAAGAAGGAGATAAAGTCAAAAATAATGAATGAAACTCAACTTCTATTAGGCTTAAAAGAAGGAAAAGGAGATACTAAAGATCAATTTAAGACACCTACTTTGGATCTCTCTCCATCTATCATATTGGGGAGGAAGAAAACCATTTGCCAAAAATCATAAATGAAACTCTTGTCCTCAAATATTAAGGTTCTGAATGACCTTAAAAAGTAGCGTGTGGTGGCATCATTGATAAAAGAGTTTTTGATTGATATTTTTTACTTCAAGAAACAAAGTTAGAGGAGTGGAGGATCAATTCAGTATAAATAACTATTTGGAGAAGTGCATATTTTTTTTTGAACTTGAGTCAAGGGGCTTTGGGAGGCTTTTGTATCTCTAGGATGAGAAGAAACAGGTAAGCTCAATGTTATCACCCTCAAACAGAGTTATCAAAATCCTTTTTTTTCTGCAAAGATTTCACTAATAGAGATAATCTTGCAATGAAATAATAAAATTATTTATTTCTAAAAATATCAACATAACCAAATTTGAGAGGTTGTTATTAGACAAATGCAAAAAAAAAAACTAAATTAATAATATTTTTATTAATTTTTCTCCTTATCATTTTGAATGAGCTATAATTTATAAATATTTCTTCTAGATATATATATATATATATATATATATATATATATATATATATATATTCTACATTCATCTAAAATTAAACGTCATACTACACAATGTAAATATGACTCATGAAGTTCAATGAAAATATATAATTTATAAAAATAAAAATAAAAATAACATCTGCATGAAATGAAAATATAAGAGCACTAGTATATACATAGTAAAAGAATTATTTTTTTAAACTAGAAACACCCTACTAACCTGAAATATATTGAAAACAACATAATTTTAAGTTTAAAATTAAACACATCTATCAAGAAGAATAGAAATGTAGTATGTTTATAATTCTATAATTATGTAAATTATTGATTAAGAACATATACTATGTTAATTACTTATTATAACACTTAAAAATTATTATACTTTTTTATGATAATTTATAATATAAAATAAACTATTAAGAACTAGCTTATAATATACAAAACCTTATACCATAATTTTTATATTATGGTTAAAGCCTATGATAATGAGATCTATTGTTTTCTCAAATAACATAACTATATAATAGTATGATTTGTAATCCTCCTTGAGACTAAAAAACAAACAAGTTCAAGGATGCTCCAAAACTAGCATGAGCGATATGGAAGATGAGGGACCTACCATCATGGTCCTCAAATATTTCATCTTGAAATCTCACACCAGCATCATCCACCAGATGTAGGAGACCTATGACACTCTGACTCAGGTGTTTTTCAATGAGGGGTACATGTCGAAAGTAGAAGCCAAGGATGATGATGAGGAATATGAGGAGGAGAAAGAAGAGGAGCTCGAGGAAGACATTGAAGACGAGGCCTGAGGATCCTTGGGTCCTGGGGGTTTCACTTTTGTCTCACATTTTGTACAGAGGAAGTATTCCTCCTATGGCTAATGTATTTTTGTAAATGATTGAGTTACCTTTCTTGGTTGGTCCTGTCAGGTTTTTGGGTCATGTTTGCTTCACCCGCCCGATAAGGGTTGTTAGGAAATTTAGCAGCAGGAGAGGGCAGAATGTCCTTAGCATAAACAAGATCCGTAGCTTCAGCATAAGGCTAACTTTTGTAACAAGTTTTGGGTTAACTTGCAAAACCTGGTAATAAATGAAGAAATTTACTTACCAAAAAAAAAATAGTATGATTTGTGATATCCATGTAGTGTTTCTTGCCAAAACATAATTTGTTCAATGATGTATATAATTGATATGCATGTAAAGATGAATTCATTTCAAATATTATTATTATAAAATAAATAAATCTACTATTACAAATTTAAATGAGCAAGATTTTTTTTTTGTGTGTGGAAAACATCCCAAAATGGATGCCACTTTCGAGTAAGACCCAAGGAGGTAGGGGTATCCATTCCATAAAAAACACCCAGGACTCGGACCTGGCCTACCACATTTGACATACTCAAAGAGCAAACAAACACACAAAACCAATTTAAAAATAAGTAAATAACAACAAAAATAATAAAATAAAATAAAAAACATGCTCCTTGAGTGTGTTAGAAACAAAAGCACAACCAAACACACACAATAAGATAAAATAATCCACAACACAAACCACATATAAAAACACAAGAACCACATAACAAAACACAAAAAAGACAAAATCAACAGAACACTACAAAGACATAACCCAAAAAAACATGAAAAATAAACACAACCAAAACCTAAAAAATAAAATAAATAAAATAAAAAACACGAAAAACATTAAACAAAAACAAAAAACATAGAAAACAATCACACATAAAAACACAAAATAACACAAACAAAGAGAAACCCAAGAACAAGAACGAAAAAACACAAGAACAATAGCAAAAATAGTAAAAAAAAAACACAAGAACAACAAAAAACAACACAAAGAACACAAAAACAAAACAAAACAAAAGAACCCACCCACCATAAAAAACTAAAAAAAAAAAACAAAGAAGAAAAGAGAAAAAAAATCAACAAAACAAAGACCTATCTAGACCAGAAGACTATTAAGGAAAGAATCAACAGAGGAAACAAAATAAAGAATAGAATGAGCTAGGGAACTAAAAAAACTGAATGAACCAAAGAGAAGTAAAAAAAACAAGAAGAAACTAGGTACCTTCAGAACTGGAGCCATCCAAAGAAATGATAGAAAGAAGAGCTTCCCTAATTTGAGAAGCCCACCATCTAGGAGGGTGGCCATAACAAGTATGATCACCTTTGTCCAAATCCCAATTAGCTAAAGCATAAGCATTCTTGTTTTTATCTCTGACCACATGATTGTAATAAACTTTCAAAAATCCCATCTGGATTAACTAAAGCTTCTCAATAATTATTTTTATTCTCCAATCCACCTTATGATTCTTAGAATGAGTCTTCAAGAGATTAATCATAAGTTGAGAGTCAGACTCAACTAACAACTTTTCCCATCCAACCTTAGTAGCATCCTAAAGGCATCTGAAGATACCATACCCCTTAGCAAGGTTATTGGAAATAATACCCAAATTCATAGCAAAAGTAAAAACTAGGGAGCCATCTGAAAGTCTATCAATTCCTCCGAAAACAATCTTTTTCATGGGACCAAGAGAGGGATCTCATATGAAGGATGCGTTGAATATCTTGTATTTTCCTTTCTGGGATTTGAATAGGCAAGTCCTTAATATGGATCCAATATCTACCAACCTTTGAATTACCAGTATGGTATCGACAGTAATTAGCCACCTTTATCCAATTAGCTTGGTGAAGATCCTCCATCCAAGGCCTCCAATCGAGAAACTGAGTTATCAAAGGCTTGTGACCATCCCAAGAATCTGTCCAAAAATTTGCATGTTGACCATTATGAATGATCCAAAATAATTTTTTCTTTATCAAATCCTCACTAGTCTTAAGAACTGCTAAAATGTGAGAACCTTTGGTAGGAAGTTGATAGCGAACAAGGTCTTCAGGAATTTTGTTCTCAGTATATTTAGCATGAAGATTATTGACCCAAAGAGCATTGGGGTTATGCAACATCCTCCAATATAATTTTGTAGCTAAATATTTGTTGTTTTTAATTGGAGACCAGAATCCTAACCCCCCTTCACTCTTAGGAAGACATAAAGTATCACATTTCACCAAGGCCCATTTTCTTTTCTCCTTAGTACCACTCCAAAGGAAACAATGACTGATTTGATCCAATTCTTGAAGAACAACCTTTGGGATATTCAAAACGAAAGAAACATAAATAGGAATAGCTTGAAGGACTGATTTTACCAAGGTGATTCTACCCCCAGAAGAAAGCCACTTGTTGGTCCACTTTCCAATTTTCTTCTTGACTTTGTCCAACAACCAATTCCAATATTTATTTTTCTGCCTTTGAATATTTATGGGAATACCTAAATAAGTGATTGGAAGAGAGATTTTCTTATATCTTAATTTATCCAAGACCATGAATTCCTGTCTAGCAAAGTAGTGAAAGAAAATAACTTTAGATTTGTCTTCAGTGATCAACTTCCCAGTAGCCTTAGAAAAATAGCTAATGATTTGCTTAATATTAGAAGATTCCTTAATTGTAGCTTTACCTAAAAGAGTAGAGTAATACAAAAATTGAATATGAGAGATAGGTCTAGCTCCATGAGCAATGGTAACTCCCTCAAGGGTTTTGATTTCCCTCTTTTTGGTTATAGTCCTACCCAAGCATTCAGCAAGAATGATGAATAAATAAGGGGATAGCGGGTCACCTTGCCTAATACCTCTGGAAGCTGGGAAAGACAGAGAAGGTCTGCCATTAATAAGAACTAAGTAGGAAACTGAAGAGATACATCCCATAATCCAATCCATCCAATCCTTATAGAAACCAAATTGCCTCAAAATTTTGATAAGGAAGTTCCAACCTACTTTGTCATAAGCTTTGGATAAGTCTAATTTAATGAACATAGAAAGAGAATTTTGCATATCCATGGAATGGATGGCTTCCTGAGCAAGAACTATCTCATCTACTATTTGATGTCCTTCCACATATCCCCCTTGATCTAGGGAAATAATCTTTGCAAAAGAGGCTTCAAACTTTCTACCATGATTTTAGTAATGATTTTGAGAAGAACATTACATAAAGCAATAGGTCTAAAAGCTGAGATATGATCAACCTCTTGAGCTTTTGGAACAAGAGTAATATATTTTTTATTGATAACCTTCAAAATTTCTTTGGCTTTCCTGGATTCTTCCACCACCTCTAATAAATCAACATGAAGTATATCCCATAACTCTTGGTAGAACTCAATAGGAAAACCATCAGGACCTGGGGTTTTCCCTTTTTACATTTTAAAAATTACTTGTTGAAGCTCATTGATAGTAACAGGAGCAGTCAAAATAGAGTTCTCAGAAGTGATAAGAAAAGGGATTGCTTGAAGAATATTTTATTGTGAAGCTGAGTCAAGAGGAGTAGAAACAAAAATATTGGAAAAGTAATCAACAAAAATAGAGTTCATGCCATCCCAAGTATAAATAACATATGATTTTAAGGAAGAAATAAAGTTGTGAGATCTTCGAGTTAGAAGAGATTTGTGGAAGAAATTTGTGTTTCGATCTCCTTCTTTGAGCCATTGAATTCTAGATTTTTGCTTCCATAAGATTTGTTCTCTTTTTTCCCATTCCTCCAACTGAGTTGTGATTTTAATTTCATCTACACTTCTCTTCTCTGTGAGGCCATCTAAACAGATTTTCTTATTCAAATTTTTAAGATGAGAAATAACTTCATGTTTTTTTTATGAACATCGCCAAACTCTTTCCAGTTCCAAGTCTTGATTTTGGATTTAATGTATTGCAGTATTTTGGAAAAATAGAACATCTTAGTCCCATGCCTAGGTTTACCTTCCTTCCAACATTGTTGCACATGAGGTCTGAATTAAATGTCTCTAAGCCACATTAATTGAAAACAAAAAGGAGAGAAACTCACATTGGTTTTCCACATTTCTACCATGACTGGCCAATGATCCGAACCAGCATTATTAAGAGTATTCACTTTAGGAATGTGACCATGGATTAAGAAATTTTTAGAGAGCAAAAACCTATCCAATATCTTGATTATACAAGCTAAGCCTTGCCTTCTGTTAGACCAAGTCATAAGACCATTATCTGGTTGGATATCCACAATACGGAGGTTTACAATATATTCGCTCATGAGGTCAGTGTTTTTGTCCAAATTTCTATTTCCCCCATTTTTCTCATCCATAGAGAGGATGGTATTGAAATCTCCTCTGATCAAGATCCAAGCTTTAGTAAAATGAGAGATAATATGAGTAATATCCTCCCATTATCTTCTTTTTTCCTCCAAAGAAGTCAAGGCATAAATAGTAATGCAGAGCATAATCTGGTTGGAATGTCTGCTTTGAATATCCCATAAAAAAATTTAATTTATTCTTTGTAATAATTATTAAAATGTGTGATTATGGATCAAACATTTAAAGCATAAAATTCAAAATTCAAAATGTATAACAAAATTAATGTACAATATAAAATTAATATGATTATAGATAGTATAGTTTTATAGATATTTTCTTATTGTAAAAGGTTCATGGACCCTTTCAAAGCCCCTTCTATATCTAATCAAAAAATAAAAATTCTTAAAATGTATCTTTTAGATGTAATTTTGAAAGAATGACAACATTTAACTATAGAAAATAAATAAATAAACCTATTTAATTTATTAGGCGGAAGTTTATGAATGATGTTTTACTAAATTATTTTGTAGATATATAAGATAATTTATATAGCAAAATTCCACTTTATGTAAAAATATTGAAAATACAAATATAGAAGTATTGATATAGTAATTAATAACCTATATTCAAATTTGCTATAGTTCATTAATAGACATGTATAACATGGATAAATAAATTGAAATGATAGTATTTCCTAAACATGGCTAGATTTTCATGTATTTGCCATAGACACAAAGCAATTTTTTATTTTTATAAGTTCACACTACGTTAAATTATTTTAGATGATTCAAAAAATTATTATTATTCATAAAATTGATTATATTCAACTTCATTCACGATTGGGTATTTCAATAAATTGTAAAGTAGCTTTAATATATATTGAACGAATCTATTATACACATCAAAATGCATACACTATTATCTTATGCTTAGCTTTGAAAAGCTTATGATATGAATCTTGAGTTTGTGATGTTATAGTATTTAATAGATATATACATTATAGATACCTATATTAGTTATATACTCAATACAAATTATTGAGCAAAAATAACTTAATCTCTCAAACATGGCCATTCATATAAATAAAACAAAATATATAAATTTTTAAATTTATAATTATTTAATATTTAATATTTATTTTTAGATTATACATGTATGAATTAACTCCAAATATAGATAAAAATAATAATCTATCCAAAATCTTAATTTATTATATGTTTTATACTACTATTTAAATATTAATTGTTTGATTAAACAACATTCATATGTTATATTAGCATAATTGAAAAATACGACATAGTATCACAACATGCCCTACCATATATATACATTATAATAATTTTAAAAATTAATTTTCCACTCAATTACCTTTAAGTTATATAATTAAAATTATATTTCCGAAGTAAAAGGAGTGTCAAACTTACGATTATTTGTCCTTTAAAGTAAGCACCACAGTTGTGATAAATGCAACATCGGCAGCATTTGCGAATAAATTAAAAAGAGAATGCACAACATGCACATGATAATCCCCTACTTGATTCTATAGTATCGGTGACTGAAGGTGATCGAGAAACACTATTATTTTATACATTTTGTGTACTTGCTTTTGGTGAAATCACCAACAAGAGAAAAAGGAGGGCCTGCATTTGAATTATTACGAGCATCAAGGAAGAAGATGACTTGAAAGCCATGTCATAGCTACTTTCATTGCACTACTACTAATCTTTACTACTCCTTGCAAATTTTCGTGACAGGTATAAATTCTTCATTAAATACCTAGATTGAAAAGTTCAACCACCTTTTATATGATCAGATTTATAATTTTATTTATTATATCTTTCTGGATCAACTAGTCTTCTCTTTGTGAATGGTGTGCATAAGCAAATTCATGGTAACAAGGATAAATAAAATCCACTTGAAGAAGTTATGTCCATGGGAGCCTATTATATTATTAGATTTATAGAGTTACAGATAATTGAGATAGTATTGTCTTAATTTTGCTCTTCATTATGGTGATAGATTATAATGTAGAACTAGATGCACTTCATATAGAATACACTATCTAATTTATTTTGATTCCAAAATAGTTTAAGAGGATTATAATAGAAATGGATGATTATTCTATTAGTAGGCAACCTCCACATTAAAATACAATTCCTTGTTATATGTAGAATTAAATTATAGTATACTATTTAAGGTCATTGAGTTCATAGAAGACAATATAAATATTTTAAATTAGGATGGTGTTAATTGCATAATTACTTACATATGTTTCAATCATCAAAGAATGAGTGATGTTTGATATGACTAGCATCAACATTATATAGAGATAATTTAGTTTTTTAAAAAACTTATTATTTACTACATTCTTACCTAAATGGTTCTCTATCATGAAGAATTTAATTGAGATTACAATAAATATGCAATAACAAAAGGATAATGTTATTGTAGATTAAACAAAAAAATTTAATGTCCAATTAGGTGTGTAAGAATAGGGTATTTCTAGTTGATACAAAACAATTGTTTGACATAAATGAATATAATACCATATTCTAAATGTATTTGATATTTGGTTTACTATAGTTGTAAATTGACATATTATATTCAAATATTTGATGGTTTAATCTATCAATGAATTCTTATCTATTTTAAAAGTGCTTAGTTCACATACCATTCTATAAATAAGAATTCAATCCACATAAATTATCAAAGTTAAACTTGTGAATGATATAATAATATCACTCATTAGATGCAAAAATTGGGCTAGTCCATTCGTTACACCTAAATCCATGACCAACAATGCAAATAACCCATCACTGATGTTGGAATTTATCTTTGAAATTATCATTTATATAGTGTAAGAGATGCCTATTCCTCAAAGATGTCTCATTAATAATAAGATATCCTTTCTACAGGTATCATTTACCATCCTTATATAGTGATTACATACTAGAGTTGTTATAATAAAATGAGGTATGTTAAATTTTCCTTTTAATCATTTGATTTTATATGTAATATTGAATTGTATCATTTTTTAAAATTGAGTGGTCTATAATTGGTAAAGAATTTAATGTATGGTTAGAGTTCATATGCTAGAAGTGATTAGAAGTTACTAAACTTACCATGATACATAAATGATTCTATGGATTATAAATATACTTTTTATATCACTTACAAAGATGGGCCACCTTTTCCTAAAATAAAATCATTTAAAGGAATGTCTTTGACATACAAACCTTATTTATGGAAATTTTTATAGTCGAAGAGATAATACAAAATAAGTTCTTGTTAGAGTAAATCACTATATAAAATATAGAAAAGCAATTATAGTGTTTCAAACTTTAACAGTAGAATTAAAAAAAAAATAAGACAAACACACACAGAAGAAGAGACAATGATTTTAATGTGGTTCACCCAATGTGGGTTACATCCATCAAGAATTTTCAGTATTTCCTTTCTCAATCCAAGCAATAGAGGGTTACAACCTATAGCCAACATCTGCTGTAATTTCCTCTCTATTTTTCCAAGGAATCAACATAGTAATTTTCATTGTCATAGTCATCTTTGTTTTTCCTCACAACTATATATAAGAAAAAAACAAAAAAAACAAACTGCTTTTCTTAATACATTCCAAGATTAACATTGAGTTCCCAACATCTAATTTTGGGATAAAAACAAAAAAACTTTCCCTGGCTGTCTTGTTGTAAATCCGAAAACTTCCTTTGGTAGACTAACAGACTGTAAATCTAGAAACTTTCCCTACCCATCCTACAGTAAATCCAAAAACTTTCTCTGTTTAGCCTCCTCATAATTAGGCTCCATTCCTAACAATCTCCCACTTGGAGACTAATTCCATTGCACCATACTACAACCAAGGACTGAAAAATTCTCATCATGGCCTCTTATTCCTTAAGGCCAACCGAAGTTGAGCAAAAGCTCAAATTTTCTGTCGACACCACTTTTGTAAGCATGTCAGCAGGATTTTGTGATGTGTGAACCTTTCCTAATTTCAAATATCCATCTTCCACTACTGATCTAATGAAATGATACCTGAGTTTGATGTGTTTAGTTTTTGAATGGAATGTCGAATTCTTTGCAAGGTGTATAGCACTCTAGCTATCACTCCACAACCTATTATCCTCTTGCTTCTTCCCTAGTTCTTCCATTAGTATTTGCAACCAAACCATCTCTTTGCTTGCTTCTATAGCAGCAACATATTTAACTTCAGTGGTTGAAAGGGCAACTACGTGTTGGAGTTTAAAAATCCAACTAACCGCTCCTCCTCCTATAGTAAAGATGTAGCTAGTAGTGCTCTTTCCACCATCAAGACCACCTGCCATATCAGAATCTACAAAACCTTTCAAGCATATATTAGAGCGTAAAAATTCAAAGAATAATTTGAAGTTCCTCTCAAGTACCTGAGTATCCATTTTATTGCTTGTCAATGTCCTTTTCTCGGATTACTCATAAATCTACTCACTACTCCCACTGCGTGGAAAATATCTGGTCTTGTAAAAACCATTGCATACATAAAGCTTCCAACCACTGATGCATAGGGAACCTTAGCCATATGCTCTTGTTCCTTTTGTGTCTTGGGACACAAATATTTGGTGAGTTTGAAATGCTTTGCCAATGGAGTAGCAACAAACTTTGCATTGTTCATGTTGAATCTCTTAAGAACTTTTTCAATGTATTTTGCTTGTGATAATTTTAGAGTGTGACTCTCCTTGTCTCTTGTTATTCTCATACCAAGGATTTGTTTGGCTTCTCCCAAATCCTTCATGGCAAAGGATTTAGCCAACTTCTTCTTGAGCATGTTTATATCTTGCATATTTGTTCCTACAACTAACATGTCATCCACATACAATAGCAAAATAACATAGTTACCATTTTCAGTTTGCTTAAAATATACACAGTGATCACTTTGACATCTTTCAAACCTTTTATTAGCCATGAACTTATCAAATTTTAAATGCCACTGTCTAGGAGCTTGTTTTAACCCATACAGGCTCTTTTTTAGTTTACATACCCAATCCTCTTTACCTTTCACCTGAAAGCCTTCTGGTTGGTGCATATAAATTTCCTCCTCCAAATCACCATGAAGAAATGATGTCTTCACATCTAATTGCTCCATAAACAAATTTTCTATAGCTACAAGACTCAAAATAGCTCTAATAGAAGTCATTTTTACAACTGGAGAAAAAATATTATCAAAATCAATACCTTTTTTTTGAGCGAATCCCTTGACCACTAGTCTTGCTTTGCATATCTTATGCCCTTCATTCTCCTCTTTAATCTTGTACACACATTTATTGTTCAATGCTCTTTTACCTTTGGGTAGCTCAACCAAATCCCAAGTTTGGTTGTGGAATAAAGAGTCCATTTCTTCATTCATTGCAAGCTCCCACTTATTCTTGGTATCCATCTGTAATGCTTCCTGAAAACATTCTGGCTCACCAGCATTAGTATACAAAACATAATCAGAGAAATGTTGAGGAATTTTACTTATCTTGGTAGATCGTCTAACAACACTTTCTGGAAATTGAGATGCTTGTTGTTGTTGCTGTACATTTTGATCTTCTACCACTTTTCATCAAGGTCTATGTATTCAGCAATTTACTCTTTCTGTTTCTTTCCCTACAATTGATCTTTATACAAGTTTTTTTCATTAAATATGACATCCCTACTTCTAATGACTTTTCGGTTATCACAATCCCATAATCTGTAACCCAAGCCATCAATATCGTAACCAATAAAATAGCACTTTTGGGCCTTAACATCTAACTTATTTCTATTCTCTTTGTCTATGTAGACACCAAAACAGCACCAATCCGATTATGTGACTGCAAACACTGATCGCTTTGACAAACACAGCCCCCAGGGCAGCCCTCAGAGGTCAAACAGTGGTCCTAACCACTTTCATAGCAATTTTGTAAGGTCAAGAAGCAATTTGGCACATTTAGACACTTTGCTCACTATTCGTCTCACCCAGGGACGAATACTAACTGGAATTCGTCTCACCCAGGGACGAATTCTGAAATCGTCTCACCCAGGGACGAATTCCAAGTTTAACGGGCAAAAAGAAGAATGGTGCCAAGTGGCAGCCCAAGACAGTCAGTTGATGACTCCTGCCTCGCACACGTGTGTGGGTGGATAGATAGGCCGTTAGAGGACTGTCACAAGGGCGCTTATGAGAGCCCAAGTCAATGGAGGACTCCCCTCCCTCATGGGAAGACATGACTGCCACATGGCACCTATGACCAACACATGGCATTTGTGCTTCCCTCTCAAAAGAGACCCCATGGGTCTATAAAAGGTGGGACTTTTCTCACCCAAAAGGACAGATTGAAGGAGATTTCAAGCAACGAAGTGCTGCCGAGTTGAACACCCACTTGCATCCCCTTTGATTCACCTTCTCACATCCACCAATCTCTTTTGCAAGGGAGGTTGTTGGGTGGCTTTTGGAAGCTTGAATCTGACCCAAATCCAACATATGGACACCTGAATCAACCAATTTGCAGACATCCCAATCCTAAGAGGTTTTGGGCCCATCCCTAGTGGATTGGCGCCAAGATCAAGTGCCAACGGTGGGAGGCCCACTTGGGCACCCCCGCACTTTCTAAGTTTTATTCCAAAAGCATTCTAGATTATTGTTTCAGGTTGCATCTCATGTTATTCTATTTGGTTAACTCATAGCTTCAATTTCATAACATTCTGATCAGATTTTATCATGCTTTGTGTCGCTTTGTTGTTTCACTAACTTGCAGGTGGCGATATCGAATTCCCGAGGATAGAGGCCAAATTGGGAGAATCCGACCATCTGGGTCATCCCAAAATGGCCCCAATTACATAACCCCCCTATTTGTAGGCGTTTTGTAGGTCTCGAGATTCGACATTGGAGCAGCAGCAGGTCGGCTTTTCCAACACAGAAGAATTCGTCCCACCCAGGGACGAATAGCAGTCAGAATTCGTCCTGCCCAGGGACGAATTCCAGTTGAAGGCAGATTGGCCGACTGTCTCAATGGCAGTGGCCCTCTGGTGATGTCTTCTGTCCTCTGTCAGATTTTTAGGTCATTTAGAGTCATTTTGTCTATCGATTTGGCTAATTATTTACATGCATCTTTTGGCGATTTTAGAGAACAAACACTTACTATTTGCAACAGGTGCTACTGACATCTTCGTTGTTTCTTTGTTCGCAGGAGGAGCAGCAGAGGTCAAAGACTCATCGACATCAGCGACGGCATCATCTTGGCCCGTCCATTTCAAGTGTGGGCACGCGGAAAGAGGAACCTTAAGTCTCGATTGTAGTCAAATTCTTTTAACGCTCCTAGCCCCTGAAAAGGGAGGAGGCGTATTTGTAACAGAGATCAAGAAAGTTTAATGAAAGGGCTGTGTTTTCTCCATTTTCTTGTGTCTCTTCCAATGCGTTTCTTTCATTTCATGCAATTTACATTTCTAGGACTTAAGCGTATTTGATTTTGAATGCATCGCAATTAGTGTTTCCTTCGCCCGAAATCTCGTGCTTTCAGTGGCGATCACGGTGGGACCCTGTTCCCTGGTTTTTAAGATCACAAAAACTGATCAAATTTTTGTGTTTTGTGTTTGACAGGTACCTTTTTGGTTTCTGACTGTTATTCGTCCTTGGCTGTGGCGATTGCTTTACTGAAATTCGTCTGACCCTGAGACGAATTCAAATTCGTCTCTGGGAGGGACGAATTCTGTTCTGTAATTCGTCTCACCGAGGGACGAATTTCTCGCAACTTTTCAGAGCAGAAATTCAGAAGCAACCGGTCCAGGCAGAGAAGAGGTAGGGATTTTCATAATCTCTGTTAAATTTTCTGTTTCTGTTTCTGTTTCTTTAATTGTTTTCATTTAATCCTGCATTGCATTAGGAAAAGTCATTTATGCTTGTTTCATTTTCGTTAAATAAAATGAATCCCACACACTTCACGCAATAATTTTAAACCAAGGAGCTGGTCGTAAGACCCCAGCCCTTGAGCAAGACCAACGGTGGGTTCATCACCACCTTGGCTTAGCTTTGCATCCATTTCCCGATTGTCAACTAGTTGTTAGGCGTAAATCCCGACGAAAGCCGACCGAGTGTCGCCGGGGTGATTCCCATGCGCGCGAGGATAAGTCTTCTATGGTAGGTGCCATTAACAGGACAATCCCCCTTCCGTACCGCCTACGTACCACGTACCTTCTCGCTCTCACGTACCTATAGTCTCCCTCTCGTAAGGGCGGGTATATAGAGAGGTTGGTATATCGGCCTGGTTGGTATATTGAAGGGGCTACCATTTTGGGAGTTATATGAGCCGTCATAATGCATTTAAACGTTCTTCAAAACCTACAAAAACAAAACAAAACATCAAAATGCACTAAACCAGCTTTAGGGCACACTCTTAATCTTTAAAAGAGATAATCACGGTTTGCGCATGTGTGTGTTTATTTCTGCTTAGTGTAGACAAAAAGAAAAATCATCATAAACGAGATAAAAATCTACTTAGATAGTATAGAAGCAACGCAATGGTGTACACCCGTAGCCAAGCCCAATCAAGGGTAGAAGCTCCGAAAGGTACACAAGAAGCAGGCACAAGTCGCCTTCGCTTCAGTCCTGAGGACTTGGTCATACCGCCTTATCGGTCTGGCCTACAAAAGAATCCGATTCAGAATCCTCGATGGGGTATGCCCATTCAAAGCAGCCCCTTTCGGGAAGACGCCCTACATGTAGACCTTGATGTAAATAGAGAATCACCTTCTGAGGTTAGACATGAGTGGCCACAGCGTGATGGAGCGCTAGAGAGGCACACTATCCATTTGGAGGGACAACGTGGATATGGCGTCCCTTCTTTACCTCCCATCAGGACGGAAAGACAAAATCCGGAGCGCAGGGCTCCTTACACAGGGCGAGCTAACTCCGCCCGCCCCGTCCAAACCCGTGAAAGAGAGTACGAGGAAAGCCATCGCATTCCTCGAGGACAACAAATAGCGTGGGAACCTTGCGTTTCCGCACTTGCTAGGTATCATGATCATACATCAAGGCCAGAGCCTCGAGTACATGTCGCCCACCTCGACAGAGGGAAGCAACCCATTGAAACTTTAGATCAGCAAACTCGAGGCAGACACATAGGAGAAACATTCGAACCTCCCGAGCAAAATAGGGTAGACCAAATTGACCCGATAGTTGCTAGACAAGCCACCCGTCAAGCCCAAATCACGCGGCTTAAACAAAGTCATCAGGAGATAGAGTACCGACACCGCTTGGATAGAGAGCGCATGCAACGCGAAGCGGATGAGTTACGCTATGAACTACCTGAGAGGGAGCCAACCCCTCGCATCCAAAGGGCCGAACAATATGAGAGGCACAATTCATTGGTGCAGGACAGGTCTCCACGACCTCGTCAAGCTTTGCCTCCGAGATCTTACAGACCCGAGAGGGAGGCCACTCCCCGAAACAATGATGGGTACCTTCAGCGAGGACTCGATCAAGGTCATAGGTCTCGCCCAGAGACTCCTCAAGAACTTTATGAGGAGTACGAACCAGAAATAGAATATGCTGAAACTCCCCATCAAGGCAGGAGGATTGCCATTCGGCCACCCCTCCATAGGCCCCCAGTTTACCATAACTTACAACGGGAGCGAACAAGAGAGGAAGAAATAAAATCTTCCGATGCATACCAAGCGCTATTAGAGCGTTTGGAGTCTGTGGAGACAAAAGCAGCTGGGCATCAAAAACCCACATTACGTCAACTCCGCAGTAATCCGGTGCATCCCTCAGTGCCTACACCTCTTTACCCCGAGCACTTCAAGTTGCCTCAATTGGCAATCTTTAAAGGTGAAGAGGACGCACAAGAACACGTTACAAGATTTCTAAGCCAATGCTTCGGCATCCAAGATAATGACGCATTGTTGCTTAGAACGTTCATAACCACATTCGCAGGCCCCGCCTCGGATTGGTTCACACAACTACCTAAACACAACATAAGCAACTTAGATCAATTAGTAGATGCGTTTCTTGAACGCTTTGCCTTCAACACAAGGAAGAAGGCATCACTGAGTGATCTGGCGAGCCTCATGCAATTTGAGGAAGAAACAATGGCAGCATATGGGAATCGATGGAGAGCTTTGCTTTCTAAGTTACCCTACCGTCCCCCTATGTCTGATCTCACACAGATGTTCGCAAAAAGTTGCTTAAAATCAATCTCTCGGTCTATTGTTGCTGCGACAATACGACAGCTTAGAAGAAGCTTTGGCGCAAGCCACAGTTATAGAAGAGATTAAAATAGGCGAAGGCGCAATCGCCAAGCCTAAAAAGAAAGAGTGGAATAAAACCACCAAAATCGGGACAACGCAACCACAACATGCTGCGGTTAACCAAGTTGCGATAAATGTTCCCGCGCCTGTGCAAGAAATGCAGCCCCAAAAGGCTAATTACTAGGCAGTGCCTCCTGCTTATGAAAGAGATAATAGAAGACAGGAGCAGAATCAGCAGCGTCGCCCTAGGCGACAATTCACCCCTTACACGGAGTCCAGGGACTCCCTATTTGACCGCTTGTCAGCGGCAAATTTAGTCACTCTGCCAGAAATTCAAAATATAGACCCTAATGCTCCTAAGCCTAGGGGATACAGAGAGGAATTGTATTGTAGATTCCATAGGCGCAGAGGACACGACTTAAATGGATGCTGGAAGTTCAAAGAACTAATCCAAGATTTGATCGACAATAGAACATTGGCCGTGGAAAACCCTATAGCGCCAAACAACCAACAAATGGGGGTATTCAAGGACCCTTTGCCTCGCCCACGAGGCACAGGCAAAACCACTCCGGATTAACGAGGTGCGACAGAATCTTCCCATGCAAGGATTTGTGGGAATGATTAGCATAGTGACAAGGAACAGAAGGTACCCAAGCAGCTTGCCCCCGAGGTAGCTACGAGGGAAGTTCCGACAACATCGCAGCCTCAACAACGCCCAACGCAGTTGCCTCCGCCTAGACCCGAAATCACGATACGGACCAAACTCACGCAGAGTTTGCGGACCACATCGGCTAGGCTGTCCATTTACGAGCTTATTCAACAATCAGCACCCCATAGGGAAGCTCTTATGGACATTTTAAAAGCCATCGAATTACAACCTCACGAAGCAAATTCTTTCAACAACTTCGTGGGACATGTGAAACAATGTACGGAGCCGGTCATCACATTCAGAGAAGACGAGGTAAAAATGATATCGAATGACATGGCAGATCCACCCCTGCACGTTATCGCACGGGTCAACGGGATTCCGTACAAGAGAGTGTTGGTAGATACTGGCTCGTCCAAAAAAAACATTACACACCGCAGCCTTAAAACATAAAATTGAAGTCGCCAACCTCTCACATCACAGCCTCCACGTACACACCGCGAGCTTTCAACGATGCAATATGCTCGACAATCGGCACAGCTTGTTCTCGCCTATCCGGTAGGACAAAAATCAATACCTACACCGTGCCATGTGTTAGAAGGCGAGATGGCTTATAATATACCGCTAGGGCGGCCTTGGATCGGGGACATGAAGTGTGTCCCTTCGATCGCCCACCACTGCTTAAAGTATGCTTATGAAGGAGAAATACATGTAGTCCCAATGGACTTAGAGCCCTTCAAGTATTGCAATGCGGTACAATTCATGCCTCAATCGACCCTCCCTTCAACACATTTGGATTTCCAGCTAAATCCATCTAAACAGTGGTCCAATACCGCAGGCACCACCGGTGACCAACAAGGCAAAATCCCAGCCAGTTGAGACTTCATCACCTGCTCCTTCATCATCAACGCCACCTATCATGGCCCAACAGAAGGACAAGGGAAAACAGATCATGGAAGAGGTTAAACCCTTAGAAGAAAGGTTGCCCACAATCTCAACGATATCAACGGAGGAAACACCAAGCACAACAGAAACTAAGACTCCTGAACCACCAAACATGGAATGGACTCAGGAAGGACTACCGTTTCCTCCCACCCAATCATCAACAATCACTGTTGAAATGGCCAATACGGGCCTCGGGGGAATATTTAGTGCAAAATGTTGTGGCGACGCCAGACATTGGAGTCAAGTACAAGACATGGGAAGACCTCGCCTTCCCATAGGGACAGTTGTTCCTCTAGGCTACCCTCCAAACCAGACGAATTTCGTGTATGGGGGCCTTGATCATGGTCTTGAACCATGCCAACAAAAGGAAGCAGACGAAGAGCCTTTTGTTGAAAACATCAACTATCTGTCAAACCCAAACTTTGCCCTAAAATATCTCGGCCAATGCAATTGGCATGGATACGGGCTAGGCAGATATGAGCAAGGGATGCGGGTCCTTTGCCAACCAAGATATCATATGCCATATGACAAGTCAGGAGTAGGGTTCAACCACCCCCTGCCCTTAGACATCTTGGTTGAAAATATGCAAGGCCTAGAAATAGGCAACAAGGGGGGATTGGCACAAGATCCGTATGCCAATCCAAATACAGAATACACATTGGGAGACTACCTCCCATGGTCAACAAACACCCCTGGAAATAGCAGTAATCCCTCTCCTTTGCTAGAGAGAGGCGAAAGTTCATGGATTAATCCTCAAAGAGAACATCAACGACTTTCGGACATCTTTCTAAAGTTGTTCCCCTTAGAGGTTCCAGATGAAACAATACAGTGTCAAGGGAATCAGGTCCCTCCACCAAGAGTGGAACAACCACAATGGGACCAGATTAACTTACTGGAACAAGGAGGGTCCTCAACGTCGCAAGCAACAGTTGCTGAAGAGAATGAACATTTTTGGGTCTCCGAAAGTGATTCAGAAGATGAGACTGAGATGGACTATCTCATACATGCGCGACGACATCACCGCCCTTTAACTCATGAAGATCTAATGGGACAGATGGGCATACGGTTAGGGCATGAATGGTGGGTAGACCCCGCAAGGTGGGACCAAGTATTGGATCCATGGCTCCAAATTCAAGATGAGCATCGTCCACCTCGAGATCCCATCATGACATCACTACCGAGGAAAGACCCCGCCATCCTTTTCGCAAATAGGGACGAATTCGCACCTAGGGAAGATCCATTCGTGCCCGCTCCCGTAGAGCCGCATCCAGAGTATAGGGAGCATCTAAAAGAATCGAGCTATCACACCCACGGTTCTGGAGACCAAATTCATTCCATCCACATGATCTCCATTGATTTGACCGCACCCATCCGCAATCCGGCCGATCCATCACAATCATTGCACCTAGACATAGATGCCATCGACTGGGATCACGTCAATTCACCTTTATCACCATCAGAGTACTGGCCTTTCGGTGAAATGCTTCATTCCACCCCAAGGACAACTCAGGATATTTTTCAGGCTGAAGAGGGACCCGAGGTTCCAAACGCAGATCTAAACTCACCTAATGATATCCATTTGATCCCAACTCCACATCACTTGGAGGACGGATCCCACATGTCAGTTGAGGAAACGACTGACGTAGACATCGGCTTAGACCCAACGAATCCACAGATTATCAAGCTGGGGGTAAGTCTTTCCCCCGAAGAGCAAGCCGAATACATCGCCCTTCTCAAAGCGAAGAAGGAAGTTTTTGCATGGTCATACAGAGACATGCCGGGACTAGACCCGCAGCTAGTCACGCATAATTTAACGCTTGATCCGACAATCAAGCCCGTAAAGCAAAAACTACGAAAGATGCACCCAACAAGTGGCCTTGATGGTCAAAGACGAATTACAAAAGCCGTTGGATGCACAGCTTTGTCATCTCGCATGGATTATCCGCCATGGCGGTCCAACATGGTTCCCGTCAAGAAGCCCGACGGGAGGATTCGCATATGCACCGATTTTTGAGACCTAAACAAAGCGAGTCCTAAGGATGATTTCCCCTTGCCAAGCATCGACGCGCTAGTAGACGCTACAGCAGGTCATGAAATGCTCTCCCTAATGGATGGCTTCTCAGGATACAACCAAATTCGTATCAATCCTGAAGACCAACTTAAAACGGCGTTCACAACGCCTTGGGGGACATTTTGTTATAAGGTCATGCCTTTTGGCCTTAAAAATGCTTGGCGCTACCTACCAACGTGCCATGACATATATCTTCCATGATTACATGCACAAAACTATGGAAGATTACATGGATGATTTGTTAGCCAAGTCTCTTTTGCGCTCAGATCATCTCGGTGACTTAAGCAAGATCCTCGATCGCCTCATAGAGCATAAGGTCGATTGAATCCCAAGAAGTGCGTATTTGGCGTCACATCTGGAAAACTCTTGGGTTTTATAGTCTCAAAATGAGGCATCGAAGTGGACCCAAAGAAAGTCAAGGCAATCCTTGAAATGGCTCCCCCAACTACCATCAAGCAGCTCAAAAGTCTGCAAGGAAAGGTCACGTCGATTAAACGCTTCATAGCGCAATTATCTGACAAATGCCGACCCATGAACAAATTATTGCACAAGGGAGTTACATTTCACTAGGATGATGAGTGCTAGTCAGCCTTTGACGAAATCAAACAATACTTGGCTTCACCGCCGGTATTGGCACCACCTAGACCAGGAGTGCCGTTCTACTTATACATCTCAGCTATCGAGGTGGCACCGGGCGCCATGCTAGCCCAAAAGAATGAACTTCACAAAGAATAGAGCTACTTACTATCTTAGCCGCACCCTGGTCGGGCTACGTAACTTAACTATGCATACGTTGAGAAACTCGCTTGGCAAGTGGTGTTTGCTACCAAGAAGCTACGCCACTACATGCCGAGCAACACTACGTATGTTGTGTCTAAGGAGAATCCATTGCGATACATGATGAGTCGTACTTATCATAGTAGTCGCACGGCGAAATGGATCATGTTGTTGACGGAATTTGACATTGAGTTCATTGGGCAAAAATCTATCAAAGGACAAGTCATAGCCGATCAACTAGCAGAGGCTCCTCTTGAAGACGATCAGCCTCTCGGTCATAGAACTACCCGATGATGGGGTCTTCCATGTCTCGGAATCGCCAGATTCCGATGAGCCCGAGTCACAGGCCGACATAACCCTATTCTTCGATGGTTCTAAATGCGAGCAAGGTGGTGGCACGGGAATTGTATTCTTCACACCGCAGGGCGCTCCAATGCCCCCGTCATTTAAATTAAACTTCCAAAGGCACCAACAATAATGCAGAATATGAAGCCTTGCTCCTAGGTCTTCGGACAAGCAATCGCCATGAACATCAAACGATTGAATATCTTTGGTGATTCAGCTGTTAATAGTCAATCAAGTCAAAGGGGTATATCAATGCAAATGCCTTGCTCTGAAGGCCTATAAAGCCCTCGTGGACAAATTCCCGGCAAAACTTGAATGGTACGACATCGAGGCACTCCCTCGATCATCGAATCATTTTGCGGACACAATGGCCTCCTTGGGGTCACTAATCCCGCAAGACCTTTCTGGTGATATGACAACTATTCAAGTCAAAACCTTATCGCAATCCGTGATAGAGCGTGCAAGCTCAGACTTGACGCCAGGAATCCACATGATCCAGATTGAACCATCCTCGGATAAGTTCTTTCGAATCCGAGATCGTCTGAAACGTGCCAACTGGGGGTCCTTGTTTTCCCCCACTCCCACTAATAGCAACACAACGCTATTCTTACAAGTTCTATCCCATTCAACATTTGTTAGGGAAGAACTTCGAAAGGGATTGGTTGTTCATACTGTCGAGGTTTCCGATCAACAGGACTGGTATTTACCCATAAGAGACTACCTCAAGTTAGGTAATCTTCCCTTTGGATTGACGCACGCCGCAAAACGAACATTCAAGCAGAAAGCGGCTAAGTATGTCTTGATAGGAGACATTTTGTATCGTCGCAGCTATGACGGAATTCTTCTTCGTTGTTTGGACCAGCAAGAGTCCACTTGGGCAGTCGCCCAAGCGCACGACGGTACATGTGGTGGCCACTTTAGTGGTATGGCCATCGCAAAGCGCATTCTCCGCATGGGCTATTATTGGCCATCTTTAGAGCGAGATTGTTGCGAATATGTCAAGAAGTGCGTGAAATGTCAACATCATGCCAATTTGATGCACGTACCTTCCCAGTGCCCTACAGATACCTAGTCTGCTTGGCCATTTTCGCAGTGGGGCCTCGATCTAATCGGAAAGATCTCCCCTGCATCGTCAGGCCGTCACACGTTTATCATAACGGCCACATAGTATTTTACCAAATGGGTGGAAGCAATTCCGTTAACCTCAACGAAAGGACCCCGCATTGTGGAGTTCATCTTGCATAACATCATATGTCATTTTGGTATTCCATCCAAAATAATATCGGATAATGGGCCATCATTCAAGAACAAAGACGTGCGTGCTTTGACCACAAAGTACAAAATTCAGCACAGCTTTTCAACGCCCTATTATCCGCAAGCAAACGGGCAAGCAGAGGCATCAAACAAAACACTAGTGGCCATCCTTAAAAAGACAGTCGCAGACAGTCATAAGGATTGGCACATACAAATCCCACTTGCCCTTTGGGCTTACCGCACTAGCGTTCGGACGCCAACCCGGGCAACTCCATTTTCGCTCGTGTATGGCTCAGAGGCAGTAATGCCTCTCGAGTTGGAAATTCCTTCCCTTCGCATATCAATGCAGGAGTTCATCGATGATGACACTGCGCGGCAGGCCCGGTTAGACCAACTTACGTTGCTTGACGAACGACGCGTGAATGCTCTCGAGCACTTACGTATCTATCAAGAGCGGCTTAAGAAAGCTTACAACATGAAAGTTCACCTAAGGGACTTTCGGGTTGGTGATTTGGTTTTGAAGGAAAACCAACAGAACTCTAATTTGCCGTCCCACCTAAGGGACAAGTTCACGGCAAATTGGTTAGGTCCATATGTCATTGATAGCAAAATAGGACCCGGGACGTACCGGCTAGCTTCTCTTGACGGTATCAAGGAAACAAAACCCTTGAATATCAGTCATTTGCGACCATTTTATATCTAAGAGAGCCATATCCCAAAAATGCTCCAAGGATCCATAAAATCACTTGGTCAAAAACACAAAAGCTCCAAGGATTATCGCAATCACTTGGTCAAACCAAAAAGCTCCAAGGATTATCGCAATCACTTGGTCAAACCAAAAAGCTCCAAGGATTATCGCAATCACTTGGTCAAAACCAAAAAGCTCCAAGGATTATCGCAATCACTTGGTCAAAACCAAAAAGCTCCAAGGATTATCGCAATCACTTGGTCAACCCAAAAAGCTCCAAGGATTATCGCAATCACTTGGTCAACCCAAAAAGCTCCAAGGATTATCGCAATCACTTGGTCAAACACCAAAAAGCTCCAAGGATTATCGCAATCACTTGGTCAAAACCAAAAAAGCTCCAAGGATTATCGCAATCACTTGGTCACCCAAAAAGCTCCAAGGATTATCGCAATCACTTGGTCACCCAAAAAGCTCCAAGGATTATCGCAATCACTTGGTCACCTAAAAAGCTCCAAGGATTATCGCAATCACTTGGTCACCAAAATGCTCCAAGGATGTCCACAATCACTTGGTCAAAAATAAAAAATAATCAAAAACAACAAAAATTTGCATCTCATATCTAGGCATACTCAAATTCATCAATCGAGAGCTCTTCTCGCACCTCATATTCATATTCACAAAAATAAATCCATCAAAAATACAAAAATATGTAGCTGCATTAAGCATTGCATCCATACATTGCATATTTGTGGTTGTATAGGTCAAAGGCACCATAGGCTGTAATTGCTCTGATAGACCATCTTATTCCACACTATTCCATTTTACAAAAACAACAAAAACACCATGCATTGCTTTTACCACACTAGAGTCAGTGGTCTTTTAATGTATCAAGAGTTTTCATGATTCAATCATCATTTTGCTCTTTAGCCATGTAATGTATCAAGTCAAACAGATTTTACGAAGGTAGAGTCACACTTGAAATACACCTTGTTACGTAACATCCCAACACAAATTAAAACACATAAAACAATTCCTAAGTTGTGTGAACGAAAGATGAAACCTGCACAAGTAATCCAAGTCACCAAAAGCGAAACGGTTATCTTGCTCATCCCCCGTGCGAATGACCCCAAGAATGCCGAGAGTTGGCAAAAGGACAAGCATCCTCCCTACCCAATTCCCTAAGAATCCCTAGTTCTCAATAGTTGCAAAACATCAAAAATTTGCAAAACGTCAAAAATCAAATATTTGACATCATACCAAGGCACACATCAAACGGCACAAACGATAGTGATTTTCATCACTCCATATCCCCAATCCCTTGCTCAAAAGAAAAACAAATCAAAATAAACAGTGATCTTATCACTACAAACGAGCAAGTATCCCAATACAATTGAAGAAAAGAAGGGAGTGGAACTTGAATCCCCGGAACTCTCAAGGATTCTAAAAGGTCATGAGGCAAGCCTCAATACCGATTTGGTTGATAGCCTATCGATAACCGGCGGTAAACCTCTCGCATGACGATATATCTCGTCACATTAACTTGCGTACGGATCAATGTTTGCATGTGGATGAGCTAGCTTATGGCATCCTGGATAACACCGCAGATTAATCTAACTAAATACAACAAAGGAGTTAGTGGAGCTAATTAGGTGATCCTCAAGACAGGTTCGGTTGAAAGCCCATCCGGCACTCGGCGGTATCCCGATAAATACCACAAAAATGAACTCAATTGCACACACAGGGATGTGAAATAGCTTGGTCAAAAACAAGTCCGATTCATACCTTGTTCAAAAGTCTTGTAAGATAAAGTACAATCGTGGCTAGTGAGTTAAAATGTCCGAGTCTCGAAAAACCTTAGCTACATTTATAAACCAACTGCGCTACTTTTCATCCTTACAATACCATCAAAAAATACAAAAAGAGAAAACCACATGTATACATACAAGAGCCATACATCATAGCAATCGCCTAAAAACGAATTAAAGAGCGTCTTAAATAGCCTATGGTGCCGTAACCAATCACCACAAATATCATTCATCAATTTCACTTTGCATATCAAAAAGAAATCAAAAACATTTGCATTCATCATAACATAAGCATTCATCAAAATAAATAAACATGCATACATCCATAGTCATTAGCCATCATGCATAACAAAAATCAAATCATCACATGTAAAAAAACCACAATAAAACCGGTATATATATATATATCGTCAAAAAAATGCCCGCAGGCTACAAAACTGGTCCTCAATCCCCGCAATCATATCCAAAAACCCAACCTAAAGCGTCGACCACCATAATCACGCAGGATCGGTGCGACGGGAACTACCCCCCGTGGTGTGGGTCCTATGGGACCCTGCAGGGTGGCTACTGCCAGCCCCCGCATCATGCCTGCTACCGCCTCCCTCATCTAATCGTCGACGACGAGATGATGCTGACTGCTCAGTCGCACTATCCCTCGTCCGCCATGAAGATCCACTGACCGAGGGCTCGTGTAGCCGCCCACCAAGGCGGATGACCTCCCTCTCCAAGTCTATCCGGTGCCGACACCACTCTGCCTCTCGCCGATGATAGTATGACACCGCATCGTCGCGCTGTGCCATAACCCTATCCTGCTTTGCCAGCTGAGCCCGCAGGAGATCCCTCTCCCGTAGCGCGTCCCCCAACTCCCGCCTCGCATCCCCCAACTCCAGATCCCGTATCCGCAGTAGCTCTATCGATGCGCATTTTCAGCGCGTATCTCAAACTCCACCTCCTCTCGTGTCCGCTCGACGAACAGGACCCTCCGGAACAGCAGCCCGCTCCGGCTCCCACTGCTCCTCCACATCCCGCATGTCCGACTGATCCGGAGCGCCCAAGTCTACATCCTCATCCCCCACATCCAACATGTCCGCATCATCCAACGGACCTCCCCAATCATCCCCTGCTACCTCAGCACCCTCCACCGCCGCCTCCGCGCCTCCCAGTGGCCCCTCTCCTCTCCATCGCCGTAGTACCCACCACGAGTCATACTCAGTGGTAGTCCCGACGTCATCTACGTTCGGGACGTCAATAACCACATCCGACTCCTCGCCCAATGGCGCGGTGGACCGGTGGATCTAAATCCCTCTCATCTCCCCACCGCCGATAGACCACGGGCTCACCAGGCAACCCCTGGCGCACCCCAAACTGTCGTGTAACCCGGCTGTATGAAAAGAACTCATGCTCCGTCCCGTGCCTCCCAGTCAACCACCGCTCCCTAGCGTACCCGACGGAGCCACTCTCCAGCCTCTCGGCTAGGCCGGGACAGTCCCGATAAGGGCGCCAAAACACCTCCCCCGAGAGTGAGCCGAGAAAAGGCATCGGTATAGTGCTCTACAGACACTCGCCCATCGCCGACTCTCCCCCGCTCCGCAGCACCGCCGCCACAAAACCGCATAGCCTATCTCCGTGTCATCCATCGCCGCCCGAGTCATCCACGGTAACCCGGTCGGCCTCTCCACCGCTATGTGCCGCCAACCCCAAGGACCGCAGCAGATAACCGCAATCGACGCCCTTCCGCTCGCCGACAGCGCACCCCATACAGCTCCCCGTAGAGCTGTGCCAACAATGTCTGTCCCCACCTCAAAATCAGCGGTGCCCCTATCGGGCACTCTACCAACTGCCATACCAAATCCAGCAGGTTCCACGGGAACCTCGCGCCGGACGAATCGGTAGAAGCATGTTAGAAATGAGGCCCATCAAGAATGCGTGCCTCACTCCTAACACCCCCTCTCCCTGCCACCAACCAACCAAAATCCCGCCAGTCTGGCAGTCCACCTCAGCTGTCTCCACTGGGTTCGTTACACCCAGCCGCCCCCCATGCCCAAAGCATCTCGTAAGTACAGTAGTTCGCTGATCACGCGGCGATGACCTAATGGGCAATCCATCTATCGAAATCCGAAGCAACCGATAGACATCCTCCAAAGTCACAGTCATCTCCCTTGTCGGAAGATGGAACGTGTTGGTCCGAGGATCCCAAAGTTTGATCGAGGCCGTCGATAGGCCTGATCCGGGACCACAGGCTCCAGGCCGAGACACCCGCTTGAGCCCAAGGGCATCAAGCCATTCCCAATCACCATCGCCGGTGCACCCCGCGCCTCAAGAAAGGCGGTAGGTACATGGTACCGGCTCCGAACCTGCAAAAGAAAACAATTCAACAAAAAAAAAATTAAAAATCATGGAAAAGAACTGTACAGCATAAAAAGAAAATTCAAGTAGTTGTCTTCAATCAGGTTTCAGGATTTAAGTTTTAAAACACATTTTGAAAAACAGCATCACAAAAACAATTAAATAAAACAAGTGCAAATTTAAACAAAAATAAGCTCTAGAAGACACTTACAGGTTTCGCTTTGGCTCCGCCGCTCGAACCAGTTTGTGCACTCATGATGGCAGAGAGAATTCCAGCAGCGCTTCGCTTCGCAGAATTACCTCCTCCTCCCAGAGCTCCAAAATCGCAAGAAAAAAATGACACAAATGAGCCCAAATGCAAGTTTTGGCCCTTAAATAGGCCTTTTGAGCTGGAATTCATCCTTGACTGGGACGAGCGCTCAGGTTAGCGCTCGTCCCACCCAGGGACGAATTCTACAGCTGGAATTCGTCCCACCCAGGGACGAATTCAAACCAAGACTTCAAAAACATCAAAAAATGATCAAAAATGCACTAAAAACAGATAATAAATTTGCCCGATAAGAGTGCTACCGCACCTGACATCCATGGCATACAAAATAGACATTGGAGTCACAAATTATCACTATCCTACTCCCTAAGAAGGCTACCATAGCCGGACCGCTCCACGGGAAGACGGATTTTCGATAATTTAATCCCCAAATGGTGTCACAAAAAAACAACAAAAACAACAAAAAAAATGCAACATAAAAACAAAGCAATAAGCATTGCCGGACACAAGTGCTCTCGCACTTAACCTCTTGGCATAGAAAATCGATGTCGGGGTTCAAATTGTCACTCTCCTACTTCCCCAAGAAGGCTATCATAGCCGGACCGCTCCACGGGAAGATGGGTTGTCGACGATTTCACCCCATTATGGCATCACAAAAAGGGTTAACACCCACCAAAAATAGGTCCAGATGTTGGAAAAATTGCACATGCTTAACGATAAACCATCTAAAGGCACCCTTGCACAAGTCATCTTGGGTCAAGCGACTCGTCGCTTTTCTCATGAAGGTCATTCCCTCATCGATTCGTCGCTTGAGGGGGTAGTCACACTTAGTCACCAATCAACAATCACACACCCAATTAAGGAAAACGACATGCATTCAAAGAATCATTGACAAAGACAATCACGCCCCTGCTTGGGGCAGTAAACAAGCAACAATCAAATCAATCAAACACTTGGCATTTCGTGAATCATGAACACAAGGTTCCCCTGAGGATAAAAGGTTGCGCCCTTTGCCTAATCATGACTGATCAATGTCCAAGTTCAAGTCACACCTCACCAAAATAGGTTAACACTTGAAATCAAACTCCTTAGCTCGTCAAAAGCAAGGATTCAAGAATGCATGCCCTTTCCATGCTTGGGGCATCAAAAGTTGGTTAGGTTACCAAGAAACCCTAATCATTAGTGCTTTGGTTATCTATTTTTGCTCGACGCTACGCTATGCACAACGCATCCCAAAAAGGGGCATCTGTAGACACCAAAACAAGCACCAATCCGATTATGTGACTGCAAACACTGATCGCTTTGACAAACACAGCTCCCAGGGCAGCCCTCAGAGGTCAAACAATGGTCCTAACCACTTTCATAGCAATTTTGTAAGGTCAGGAAGCAATTTGGCACATTTAGACACTTTGCTCGCATTCGTCTCACCCAGGGACGAATACTAATCGGATTTGCTCACCCTATTCGTCTCACCCAGGGACGAATTCTGAAATCGTCTCACCCAGGGACGAATTCCAAGTTTAACGGGCAAAAAGAAGAATGGTGCCAAGTGGCAGCCCAGGACAGCCGCTTGATGACTCCCGCCTCGCACACGTGTGTGGGTGGATAGATAGGCCGTTAGAGGACCGTCACAAGGGCAGTTATGAGAGCCCAAGTCAATGGAGGACTCCCCTCCCTCATGGGAAGACATGATCGCCACATGGCACCTATGACCAACACATGGCATTTGTGCTTCCCTCTCAAAAGAGACCCCATGGGTCTATAAAAGGTGGGACTTTTCTCACCCAAAAGGACAGATTGAAGGAGATTTCAAGCAACGAAGTGCCCGAGTTGAACACCCACTTGCATCCCCTTTGATTCACCTTCTCACATCCACCAATCTCTTTTGCAAGGGAGGTTGTTGGGTGGCTTTTGGAAGCTTGAATCTGACACAAATCCAACATATGGACACCCGAATCAACCAATTTGCAGACATCCCAATCCTAAGAGGTTTTGGGCCCATCCCTAGTGGATTGGCGCCAAGATCAAGTGCCAACGGTGGGAGGCCCACTTGGGCACCCCCGCACTTTCTAAGTTTTATTTCAAAAGCATTCTAGATTATTGTTTCAGGGTGCATCTCATGTTATTCTGTTTGGTTAACTCATAGCTTCAATTTCATAACATTCTGATCAGATTTTATCATGCTTTGTGTCGCTTTGTTGTTTCACTAACTTGCAGGTGGCGATATCGAATTCCCGAGGATAGAGGCCAAATTGGGAGAATCCGACCATCTGGGTCATCCCAAAATGGCCCCAATTACATAACCCCCCTGTTTGTATGCGTTTTGTAGGTCTCGAGATTCGACATTGGAGCAAGCAAGCAGTCGGCTTTTCCAACACAAGGAATCCGTCCCACCCAGGGACGAATAGCGCTCGAATTCGTCCCGCCCGTGGACGAATTCCAGTTGAAGGCAGATTGGCCAACCTGTCTCAATGGCAAGTGGCCCTCTCGGTGATGTCTTCTGTCCTCTCGTCAGATTTTCAGGTCATTTAGAGTCATTTTGTCTATCGATTTGGCTAATTATTTACATACATCTTTTGGCGATTTTAGAGAACAAACACTTACTATTTGCAACAGGTGCTACTGACATCTTCGTTGTTTCTTTGTTCGCAGGAGGAGCAACAGAGGTCAAAGACTCATCGACATCAGCGGCGGCATCATCTTGGCCCGTCCATTTCAAGTGTGGGCACGCGGAAAGAGGAACCTTAAGTCTCGATTGTAGTCAAATTCTTTTAACGCTCCTAGCCCCCGAAAAGGGAGGAGGCGTATTTGTAACATAGATCAAGAAAGTTTAATGAAAGGGCTGTGTTTTCTCCATTTGCTTGTGTCTCTTCCAATGCGTTTCTTTCGTTTCATGCAATTTACATTTCTAGGACTTAAGCGTATTTGATTTTGAATGCATCGCAATTAGTGTTTCCTTCGCCCGAAATCTCGTGCTTTCAGCCTATATGCATAAAAGCCTCACATCCAAATACCTTAAGGAAATAATAATTTACTGGTTTACCTATCCAAAGCTCTTTCGAAATTCCTCCATCCAAGGCACTAGACGGTCCTCTATTAATTAGATATACTACAGTATCAACAGCATGAGCCCATAAAAATAATGGTAAGCCTGCATGTATTCTCATGCTCCTAGCACGCTCCATGATGGTTCTATTCATTCTTTCTACAACCCCATTTTCTTGAGGTGTTCTTGGAACTACCTTGATTCTTCTAATTCCATTTTTAAAATGAAACACATCAAATTATCTACTGCAATATTCTCCACCATTATCTGACTTTACACACTTTAACCTTTTTCCAATTTCATTTTCAACTAATGCTTTCCAATTCTTAAAGGTATTAAAACATCACTTTTATTCTTAATGCTATATATCCATGTTTTCCTTGTTGCATCATCAATAAAAAGTACATAGTAAGAGGAACCTCCAAGAGAAGTTACCTGAGCTGGGCCCCAAACATTTGAGTGCACAAGCTCCAATTTCTCTTTCTTCCTTTCCTTGCCATCCTTGAGAAATCTAACTCTCTTTGCTTTACCATAAACACAATCCTCACAGAATTCCAAATCAATCTCTTTTAACTTAGGCAATAACTTTTTTGAATGTAAAATTTCCATACCTTTTCCACTCATATGGCCAAGTCTTTGGTGCCACAAAGATGCACTCTCACCTGTAGAAACTAAATTCATGGAGTAGTGAGAAAAATTAGTAAGTAAATAAAGAGTACCCACCAATTTACCTCTAGCTACTATCAATGAACCTTTAGTAACTTTCCAAGCATTTTCTCCGAATGCAACCGTGTATCCTTCACCATCAAGCTTACTTGCCAATATAAGATTTCTCTTTAAATCTAGAATGTGTCTCACCTCTTTAAGAGCCCATTGACATCCATTTGGGGATTTAATCAAAATCTTTCCAATATCCATGATTTTACATGGTTGGTCATTTCCCAACAGAACCTGTCCATAATCTCCAAAAACATAATCTATGAAGTATTCCTTATGTGAGGTAGCATGGAATGAAGCACCACTATCAATTACCCAATAATCACTATTTCTATCAAGAGATAAGATTAAAGCATCTTGTAGAATTTTTCCAGTAATATTGGCTTCTGAAGTGTTACCATTATTATCATTACCTTCATTTCCATCACCCTTTCTTTGTCAACAGTCCTTCTTGAGATGACCCTTTTTGCCATAGTGCCAACACTATAGCTTTCCTTTTCCACGTGATTTGGATCTGCCTTTGGATTTGCCACGATGTGAACTCTTGCCTCATTCTCTTCATCTTCCTCTATTCTCAACAGTTAAGGCGGTGCTAGATGATTATCCTATGGTTTTTCTTCCCATGTCCTCACTGAGTATCACACCAACCACATAATCAAATTCTAATTTCTTTGAACTCGAAGCAGAGTTACTTACTGCGATTACCAAACTGTTTCAACTTTTTAGAAGAGGGCATAAGATTAATAAGGTCCTAATCTCATCATCAAAATCCAATCCTACTGAATGCAATTGATTAGTGACAGTATTAAATTCATTTAAATGATCATGCACAGATCCTCCTTCACTCATTTTCATTTTAAATAATATTTTCATTAATAATACCTTATTTGATGCTGATGGTTTCTCATACATCTTGGCCAACTTATCCATGACTCCCTTGGTAGTCTTTTCATCAGAGATGTTGAAGGCTATGGTGGTTCCCAAGCACAGCCTCACAATACCCAATGCCTTTCTATCAAGGAGACTCCACTCCTCATCAGACATAGATGAAGGTCTCTCTGTTTCCCCCTCAAGAGGTAAGTAAAGATCCTTCTGGTACAAGTAATCCTCCATTTGCATCTTCCATAATTTAAAATTCTGGCCATTGAATTTTTGAACTCTAAACCTCCCTTCTTCCGCCATTGCTCCCACTTGATCCAAAAATTCTCCTTCTATCAAGTGCACCCAACAAAACAACCGCTCTGATACCACTTGTTAGAGTAAATCACTATATAAAATATAGAAAAGCAATTATAGTGTTTCAAACTTTAACAGTAGAATTAAAGAAAAATAAGACAAACACACACAGAAGAAGAGACAATGATTTTAACATGGTTCACCCAATGTGGGTTACATCCACCGAGAATTTTCAGTCCTTCCTTTCTCAATCCAAGCAATAGAGGGTTACAACCTACAACCAACATCTGCTGTAATTTCCTCTCTATTTTTCCAAGGAATCAACATAGTAATTTTCATTGTCATAGTCATCTCTATTTTTCCTCACAATTATATATAAGAAAAAAACAGAAAAAACAAACTGTTTTTCTTAATACATTTCAAGATTAACATTGAATTCCCAGCATCTAATTTTGGGAAAAAAACAAAAAAAACTTTTCCTGGCTGTCCTGTTGTAAATCCGGAAACTTTCTCTGGTAGACTAACAGACTATAATCTGGAAACTTTCCCTGCCCGTCCTGCAGTAAATCCAGAAACTTTCTCTGTTTAGCCTTTCATAATTAGGCTCCATTCCTAACAGTTATGATATTACATCTTTTGAAAGACTTAGATACATTGTTGGTTACTGATTTTTAGTCAATTTGTTGTAGCGGAATTCATTTTTCCACGCATATTTTAGTTTGGTGGTTATTATTATTTTTATTTGTTACCTAGTTTTTACTATACAGTCCGTCATTCTAAAACAATACCCTCATTTAAAAACAAAACCAGTAGCAATCTGTTTCTTTATCAATTTGTGACTTATTGTGACTTGCCTAAAATTCGAGTGGTAACATACATTATTAAGCTAACATTTTAAAATGGATAATTTACTTATAAATTCAAGTTTAAGTTTTAATATTATGATTTTGGATCGTTAATCGGAAGGTTTTGAGAAAATCGTCACTAAAATATTAGTCGTGAAAAGGCACAGTATCCCTCTCTATTAAAAACAAATATTTAATAATAATTTTTAAAATTTATAATAATAAAGAAATCTTCTCAGGAGTAAAAATAAGCATCATCTACAATGCTGATTGCGCAAGTCAACTCTCTATAAACATCGAGGCTTACTTTCCCATATTTTAATGAATCTAAATGTGCATTAACAAAGAAGCTGGCACTAATCTTAACATATGCCCCTACAAAGCTAACCTAACTGTCGGGGAATGTGACCCAGAAATTTGAATACTTTAGAGTGACGGTAAACAATGGATGACAATATATATATTGGAAGGCAATTTTCTATTAATTGTTATCTTAACTTAGGTTTTTTTTGAGTGAGTATTTTAAGTCTTAATATATTCTCTTATATTTTTGGTGTTTACTATTTAAAAATATATGCCCCTACAAAGCTTACCTAACTGTCGGGGAATGTGACCCAGAAATTTGAATACTTGAGAGTGACGGTAAACAATGGATGACAATATATATATATTGGAAGTCAATTTTCTATTAATTGTTATCTGAACTTAGGTTTTTTTTTTGAGTGAGTATTTTAAGTCTTAATATATTCTCTTATATTTTTGGTGTTTACTATTTAAAAATACATTACTAAAATTAAATTTTTCGCTTTGCTAGAATCTTTAACACTAATGTTTGCTGATCCTCGTTTCAAGGTTTCTTAAAGTGGAAATCGAGTGGATCATAAGCAATTAACAAGTTATTAACCAAAAAAGTATTTCCATTATCTCTATTCTTTAAAATGTCTATCACTAGCCCAACATTCAGGAAGGTATTGCCACACTGCTTCTAATATCATGCCAAACATTCTTAGTTTGGTAAATACGTTAGAATCTTCTAGCATGCTTGGTCTAGAATTGGTATTCATTGCTGCTTGACATCAGGTGCTTAAGGTCAAGGTTTGCCTTCTAAGGGTATGGTTGGTTCTCTTGCCATTAGTGGGGACCATGGGTTGTGGCTTGGAATCATGAGACTTGGGGCCCACCTTTAGGGTTCAAAACTTCTACTTCAAGAGGGTCATCTTAATTCGTAGTTGCTTTGGTACTTTTGAAGTTAGAAGTTTTATTTGACATATATGTAGAGCATAATAAACCTCTCATCCTTGAAGGTCTATTAAAAATTTCTATGAATCAAAAAGCTTAAAATTTAGTGGTTAGTTTTTTGAGGGTAAGGCTAGATTTGGATGTAGTGTGAAGGTGATTTATTGGTGAATCAAGACCCTTGGATTAGCTGGAGTCATGAGCCTTTATAAGATCTTCTTGTTCAAGCTAAACTATGAGGAAGACTCAAGAAATATTCTAGGTAGTAGCCCTTGGTTTTTTGGGTAGAGATATATTTTCCTTCATGGATAGAATCCATATTTAAACCCAACTCTTCAAAATATTAACTATAATCACCTTTAGGTTAGGCTCCCTAGTTTACCTATCCAATATTGGCATGATGATGTTGCATGGGGGATAGAAAAAGTAGTGGGAGACCTGGTTTCAATTAACCTAGTTATGAGATCTATGTCCAAAATTATTTTTGTGCATATGCGTATGAGTACATACTTGGAAGCACATTAGTCATTGTCCATAGATCGTATCTTTAATTTGGACTCTTGGAATCAACCCAACATATTTACCATCATCTAATATTATCTTTAGTTTGGGATCTCAGACTCAACCCATCTGTATGAAAATTAGCTGGTTTTCTACAATAACTATAAAAAATTCATGGTATATCCCTAAGAATTGCTCTACAAAGAATTCAAAAAAAGAATCTTGGACTAATATTATTTCCAATAGCAAGACCCTTTTGGAGAAGGGGGCTAGACCCTTAGCTCAAGGAGAGAAGGTTGTTGGATCTTTGGTCCTAGGTCCTCTTTCTGGTGGTGACACAATTGCTTTAAAATGAGAGGAATCTATTATAGGTCATATGAACTTGATTTTATAATACCTATCCAAGAAAGGTAGGGGTTTATGTCATCACCTCGTTAGTTATTCCTCTTAATTGACCTTGTTGAAGGTGTACAATCCTTTTGATTGATTGGATTGAAAAGCTAATTTTTAGATTGATTCAAGAATGATAGTATCTTCCAATCTAGATATTCTTGTTGCAGATGGCTAGAAAAGGTGTTATAAAGTTCGAGAAGGATTATTGAAACCAAAATATAATAGGCATAAGAAAAATATGGCTGAGGTGGGGATGGATTCAAAGCTTAGGAAATCATTTGATAGGTACATCAAGAAGAATGTGATAGAGTAAAAAATAATGGATGGAACTCAACTTCTATTAGGCTTGAAATAAGGAAAAAGAGCTGGTGAAGACCAATTGAAGACACGTACTTTGGATCTCTCTCTACCCATCATATTGGGGAGAAATAAAACTATTTGCCAAATCTCATAAATGAAACTCTTGTCCTCAAATATTAGCGGTTTGAATGGCCTTACAAAATAGTGAGTGGTGGCATCATTGATAAAAGAGTTATTTCTTGATATTTTTACTTTAGAAACAAAGTTGGAGGAGGGGAGGATCAATTAAAGAACTATTTGGAGAAGTACATATTTTTTGGTCAATATGAGTCAAGGGGTTTTGGGAGGCTTTTGTATCTCTAGGATGGGAAGAAACTGGTAAGCTCAGTGTTATCACCCTCAAACAAATTTATTAAAATTCTTTTTAGCTGGAAGGATTTCACTAATAAAGATAATCTTGCAATGAAATAATAAAATTATTTATTTTTAAAAATATCAAACTTAAATCCTAAAAGAATATTTTAACTCAACATAACCAAATTTTAGAGGTTAATATTAGACAAATCCACAAAGAAAAACTAAATTAATAATATTTTTATTAATTTCAATTTTCCCCTTATCATTTTGAATGGACTATAACTCATAAATATTTCTTCTTTATATATAAATATATAATCTACCTTCATGTAAAATGAAACTTCATACTACACAATCTAAATATGATTATTAAGTTCAATAAAAATATATAATATATAAAAATAAAAATAAAAATAACATCTGCATGAAATGAAAATATAAGAGCACTAACATATACATAGTAAATGAATTGCTTTTTGAAATTAGAAACATCCTAGTAACCTGAAATATATTGAAAAAACCTTAATTTTAAGTTTAAAATTAAACACATCTATCAAGAAGAATAGAAATTTAGTCTTTTTACAAATTTATAATTATTTTAGTTATTTTTTAAGAACATATACTATGTTAATTATTTATTATAACACTTAAAACTTTATTATATTTTTTTATGATAATTTATAATATAAAATAAACTATTAAGAACTAGCTTATAATATAGAAAAATATGAGACCATAATTTTTATATTATGGCTCAAGCCTATAATAATGAGATATATCATTTTCTCAAATAACATAATAATACAATAGTGTGATATGTGATATTCATGTAGTGTTGCTTACTAAAACATAATTTTTTCAATGATGTATTTAATTGATATGCATGTAAAGATGAATTCATTTCAATATTATTATTTTAAAATAAATAAATCTACTTATACAAATAGAAATGAGCTATATTATATCCCATAAATGTTTCTTCTTTAAAATAAATAAATTTAATTTATTCTTTGAAATAATTCTTAAAATATGTGAATATGGATCAAACATTTAAAGCTTAAATTCAAAATTAAAAATGTATAACAAAATTAACGTATAATGTAAACTTATTTATTGTGATTATAGAGAGTAATTTTTTGTAGGATTTTCCTATTGTAAAAGATTCATGGACCCTTTGAAAACCCATTCTATATCTAATCAAAAAATATATCCTTAAGAAGTGTCTTTTAGATGTAATCTTGAGATAATGACAACATTTAACTATAGAAAATAAAGAAATAAACCTATTTAATTTATTAGGTGGAAGTTTATGAATGATGTTTTACTAAAATTTCTTGTAGATATATAAGGTGGTTAATATAGCAAAAATCCACTTTATGTAAAAATATTGAAAATACAAATATAGAAGTATTGATATAGTAATTAATAACCTATATTCAAATTTGCTATAGTTCATTATTGTTTGGTAATATTAAGAAAGAGGTTTTGAAAGGAATCCTACAAACTTATACAACAATATCCAAATGGAGAGAAATTTTCTATAGTTCATTAATAGATATGTATTGCATAGATAAATAAATTCAAATGATATTATTGCCTAAACATGGCTAGATTTTTATGTATTTACCATAGGTACAAATAATTTTTTTATAAGTTCAAACTACATTAAATTATTTTAGATGATTCAAAAATTGATATTATTCAAAAAATTAATTATAATGAACTCCAATCATGATATTGATTAGGTCTTTGAATAAACTGTAAAGTAGTTTCAATATAGTATCTATTTAGACACATCAAAATGCATACACTGTTCTCTTACGCTTAGCTTTGAAAATATTATGATATGAACCTTGAGTTTGAGATGTCATAGTCTTTAATAAATATATACATTAGAGATACCTATATTAGTTATATATTCAATACAAAATATTAAGCAAAAACAACTTAATCTCTCAAACATGACCATTAATATAAATAAAACAAAATATATAAATTTTTAAATTTATAATTATTAAATATATTTTTTTTTTAATTATAGATGTGTGAATTAACTCCAAATATAAATAAAAATAATATTCTATCCAAAATCTAATTTATTATATGTTTTATACTACTATCTAAATATTAATTGTTTGAGTAAACAACATTCATATGTTATATTAGCATAATTGAGTAATACGCCATTGTATCACAAAATGACCTACCATATATAAATTATAATAACATTAAAAATTAATTTACTATTCAATGTTAAGTTTAAGTTTTATATTTAAAATTTTATTTTCAGAAACTTTGAAAAAGAACTTTAAAAATAATAATCAATTGATTTTGATGTGGCATTTGTCATTTTATTTCTCTTTAAAGTACACGCTCAAGCTATACACAATAAGTTGCAAATAAGCTTTATTGTATTTGTTACGTTTAATTCTAATAATTAAAATTTTATTTTCCCATTAAATGGAGTGTCAAACTTATGATGATTTGTCCTTCAATGTAAAAGCTTTGGAAAAGAACTTTGATATTATTTATACTAATATTGAAAGTTTGTATACTTTGTCTTATAGACCAGATAAACATAAGTAACATACTAATCTAGGATTCACATATTACTTTTACACTTACTTAGTACTGAAAGTTTAATGTTTTTTTTTCAAAGGTATACTCAGAACATTGAAATGGATAGTGTTTGAATAATTAGTGTGGAGTTTATGGGAAAAAAAAACTTTAAGCCCCACACTTGTGATAAATGCAACATCGGCAGCATTTGCGATTAAATTGAAAAGAGAATGCGCAACATGAACATGATAATCCCCTACTTGATTCTGTAGTATCGGTGATTGAAGGTGACAGAGAAACACTATTATTTTTTCCATTTTGTATTCTTGCCTTTGCTGAAATCAGCACCAAGACCAAAAGGAGGGCCTCCATTTGAATTATTTGGAGCATCTAAGAAGAAGATGACCTGAAAGCCATTGTCGCAGCTACTTTGATTGCACTACTATTAATCTTTACTATTCCCTGCAAAAAAAAGATTTCGGTCATAAATTCTTCATTAAATGTCTAGATTGAAAAATTCAACCGCCTTTTTATGGTCAGATTTATAATTTTATTTATTACATTTCTATGCGGACAACTAGTCTTGTCTGTGTGAATGGTGTGCATAAGCAAATTCATGATAATAAGGATAAATAAAATCCACTTGAAGAAGTTATGTCCACGGAGCCTATTATGTTATTAGATTTATAGAGTTATAGATAATTGAGATAGATATTGTCTTAATTTTACATTTTATTATGATGATAGTTTACAATGTAAAATTAGATGCACTTCATATAAAATATACTATTCAATTTATTTTAATTCTATAATAGTTGAAGAGGATTATAATAGAAATGGATGATTATTCTTATATACATAATGTAGTAACACAATTAATAGGCAACCTGCACATTAGAATATAATTTACACCATAGGATAATTCTAATCTCACATAAATGAATATAACACCATATTTTAAATGTATTTGATATTTGGTTTACTATAGTTGTAAGTTGGTTGCTCTTCCCCTTAGGGGTGGTTGGTTGTTTATTTGTTGGGTTGTGTTGGTTTTCTCTCCCTTTGGAAGTTGTTGTTTTAGGTTGTGGGTCCCTTTCAAAACCCTCTTTCCTCTTAATATTACCAAAAAAAAAAAATCTTATCTATTTTAAAAATGCTTAGTTCACATACCATTCTATAGATAAGAATTCAATCTACATAATTATTATGTAGAAGTTAAACTTGTGAATGGTATAATAATATAACTCATTATATGTGTAAATTGGGCTAGTCCATTGGTTACACCTAAATCCATGACCAACAACTAAAATAACCCATCACTTATGTTGGAATTTATCTTTGAAATTATCATTTATGTAGTGTAAGAGATGCCTATTCCTCATAGATATTTCATTGAGAATAAGATATCCTCTCTACAAGAATCATATACCATCCTTATATAGTGATTACATGCTAGAGTTGTTAGAAGAAAATGAGGTATGTTAAGTTTTTCCTTGAATCATTTGATTTTATATGTAATATTGAACAATATCATTCTTTATAATTGAGTGGTCTATGGTTGGTAAAGAATTTAATGTATAGTTAGCATAGAATGTTCATCTTTTAGAAGTGATTAGAAGTTACTAAACTTAACATGGCACAAGAATGATTCTCAGAATTAGGTTTCTTAGGTTAGACTAGGAGCATTATAATCTTGTATAGATTAGAAATATACTTCTTATACCACTTACAAAGATGGGTCACCTTTTCCTGAGATTTTAAAATGTGTAAAAGAATGTCTTTTGACATCCAAAATTTATTAATGGAGATTTGAGTAGTACTTTAACTTATAGTCGAAGAGATATAGTATTTCCTAGGTGAAACCATGTAATATTTATGCCAGACAAGACCAGCTAGAACTGGTGGGCTACACAGATAGCGACTGGGCTAGCAGCACCGACAATAGAAAGAGCACCTCTGGGTATGATTTCAATCTCATATCAGGGGCAGTCTCATGGGCGTCCAAGAAGAAACCAATTGTTGTGTTGTCCAATACAAAAGTAGAGTATATCATTGCCATGTCAGTCGCATGCCAGACAGTTTGGATGTGAAGAGTTCTGGTGAACTAAACCATCCTCCGGCAGGTGCAACAACATTATTTTATGACAATAATTTTGCCATAGCATGTATAGTGACTTCAAACACATTTCATAAACGTAACCGTCAAAAGTATAGATCTGAGGATGTGCTTTCACTTAAAAATTAAGTTCTTGAAACTAAGTTATTTTTATGTTTTTTTAACATACATTTAATAAGGATATTGAATGAATTCTCATCCACCGAATAATAAGCATAGAATAGACACTCATATTATTTATTGTTGTTAAACAACATTTGTGCTAAGTCATGCAGTCTCTTTCTGTCATACATGGACACCGCACACGTAGATTCTTCATTCCTCTCTCATACTAAGTGATGGTTTTGATTTCACTTCAATATGGGATCCTTACACTATGGTGCTTAAGAATAGGGTTACCTTTAGACATGCCTCTTATACTTTTATCCATATTGAGACTTTAATATTAATGAAATTGAGCATACGATTTACTCAAGAATTATCTTTAACATTTGCATAAAGTTGGTTAGTAGCTACATTTCCATATAATTGTTGTAATGAAGATCAACCACATACATGAGAATCTGATACAACTTGTCATCAGTAATGATGGGACCTAAATAAACTAGATAGTGTCCTGATGGATATGCATTGTCATTCAATGGACAGACATAATTACATCATTAGCACAAGTACTAAAGAGACGTACTCATTCATTGTCATTCAATGGACAAAAACTAGTACACACAAGCTTTATCGATTTTGTTTAGTTCTCAATTATTCCCACTCCAGGTGAAGCAATAACTGAATCATGCCAATACTGATATAATTTCAATATCCTACCCACAATAAAGAGATCTTGTTAACATCACTGAATTTATCAACATATAGTTATTGTTGGTAGACATCATTCATGGGCATAAATCAATTTTAAGAACATTAGAATGTCAATGTTAGTATGCAGATTGAGTAAAATTTTGCTTTAAAATAGGTGGGAGAATACTGAGCACAAAACATCCACAGACGCTATTAATGAAGCTGTTTAATCAGAGTAATTATGAATAACATCATCAATGATCATTCTTTAGATGATACGTTGTCTTGATTGCATTGAGAAGCGAAAACATACCTTTCAAATTCCTTTTTGTTTTGCAGTGCTCTCCAGAGCTCTACTGTAAGTGCTGAATATAGGAAAATGTACGGTAATATTATTCAGTAATGTGATGCACATGTGGTTGCAACTTTGTCGCATTCTTAAAATAAAAGATAAATGTATAAGCATGGAAGTTACTTTATAATTAAAATGGGCCAAAACTCTGAACTTAAGAAAATTGGACAGCAGAAACAAGGTTGCGTTAGGATGAATTTGCTGATAAATACATACCTTTTTTTAGAAGTAATTTTAGCTTTGTTGTTTTTGTGTTTTTGTTGTTTTGTTTTTTATGTTTTTTGTTATTGTTCTTGTGTTTTTTTCGTTTTTTTCTTGGGTTTCTTTTTGTTTGTGTTATTTCATATTTTTATGTCAGTGTTTTCTATGTTTTTTGTTTTTGTTTATTGTCTGTTGTTGTTGGTTGTTTTTTATTTTTAATTTTTTTTATTTTTTAGGTTTTGGTTGTATTTATTTTTCATGTTTTTTTGGGTTATGTCTTTGTAGTGTTCTATTGTTTTTGTCTTGTTTGTGTTTTGTTATGTGGTTCTTGTGTTTTTCTATGTGGTTTGTGTTGTGGTTTTTTTTATCTTATTGTGCGTGTTTGGTTGTGCTTTTGTTTTTGACACACTCAAAGAGCATGTCTTTTATTTTATTTTATTTTTTTTGTTGTTATTTACTTATTTTTAAATTGGTTTTGTGTGTTTGTTTGCTCCTTGAGTATGTCAAAGGTGGTAGGCCAGGTCCAAGTCCTGGGCGTTTTTGGCGGAATGGATACCCCTGCCTCCTTGGATCTTACCCGAAAGTAGCATCCCTTTTGAGATGTTTTCCACAAATAAAAAAAAATAAAAAAATTCAGCTTTAGAATAACACAGTAAACATTTTGTTCATGTTGATAAGTAGAGCTTTACATGAAGAAACTCATCCGGCCAATCCAATATAAGAAGGCATAAAGGTCTTTCTGTATTCATATTGCCATATTTTCCCCGATTTGAGAATATTATGTGTTACAGAGTTTTAGCTAATTTTTGGAACTATCCATCTTTATTTAGGTTGGGTATTATTCTTTAGCTGGTCGTTGTAAAAGTTATTTAATGCTTTTTCATGATAATACAAAATAAGTTCTGATGACTTAGATTTTATTTTTTTATTTTTAAACATGGTGGATTTGGTAGCCGCCAAAAATTTAGGTAGGCTGTCTAGCTTTTATGGTTGCCACAATATTCTGCGCTATCCGCCTCGAAAGCCATCATACAGATCTTCGTGCAGTCCGCCCCTATAACCACCATGTCACAATCATTTTAAACCTTTTACGCCGTTGAAAGCACATGAAAAGGACAAGCGTTCAGTCCGACGAGGCCCAAGATTTGAACCTTGGACCTCCGCCCCCATTATAGGGTTTGGATGAACCAATTGGTCTATACCTCGGACCTGACTTAAAAACATTGTTCGTTAATGATTTTTAGCCAATTTCTTGTAGCGGAGTTCATTTTTCCACTTGTTGGTTAACAATTTTTAGCCAATTTCTTGTAACGGAGTTCATTTTTTCACTCATATTTTAGTTTGGTGGTTGTTATTTATCTTAATTGTTAGCTAGTTGTTACTATAAAGTACACCATTCTAAAACAATACCCTCATTTTTAAATAAAACTAGTGGCAATTTGTTTCTTTATCAATTTGTGACTTATTATGAAATTCGATTGGTAACGTACATTATTAAGGTAACAATTTAAAATGGATAATTATATTTGTTTTAATATTATGACTTTGGATCGTTAATCAGAAGGTTTTGAGAAAATCATTACTAGAATATTAGTCGTGAAAAGGCCAGAGACACTAGTAAGCACTAACTGAAGTTTCAATTTAATTTTTTCAAGCCATCAAGGAGCGTAGAACAAAGGTTCCGAAGTTGGGCTACGCGGGAGAGAAGTCCCAAAGCCAGGCGATGCGACAGAGGTCCCGAAGTTGGGTGGAAGCAGCCGGTCAATGCCCGACTACGCAGGTCAAGGAGCGTGCAGTCCAACTGTGTTGCGTAGTCGGGTGGCTCCCACGAACTTAGCCAAATTTTTGGCTGTCTTGTCCTGCTACGTAAAAAAAAAACTTGTGCAATCGAACTGCACTATGCAAGTAGGTAGGGGATAAATGACTTATCCATAAAGAGACTAAGTTGTCGTCCAATAGCGCATGCAATTTACAGTTCTGTCGGGATTCGCAGCGCTGTGAGATGGGAGTGAGCAGCAAAGTGACTAAGGCAAATATTGCCCAAAATTTATACCTTTTAGATTTCAATCACTGTTGTAAGAGAACCATAAGACGTTGGGAGTCGTAGTATTTAGATACAAACGAATATTGTTCTTTTAATATGTTAATAATATGTGTATATATGGAGAGGATAAAAACAAGGACAAATTACAAATGAACCTAAATTGTAGAGAACGTTTAAGACCATAGATAAACAGTTGGATTTAATAAACCCTTGAAACTAATTGAACACTAACAAACATATATTAATCAAGCACGCAAATACATTGAACTTGATCAAAGGATTTTCAATCTTCTACAGGTAAAATTTTCGGATAACAAATAAAATAAAGACTACTGATACTATTGCTCAAAGTTCAACCTAATGATCTTCCTTGTCCACTAAACTTCTTTCATCAATGGCTCTGCAAAATGACTGTTGTCTTCTCCTCTTGCACTCTGATACCCGTCTCTCCAAAAAATACCCCTCACAAAATGCACCCCAAGCTAGGTTTTATATAAACGTGTAGAAGAGGCCAATAACCAACCACACATGAATGAGATCAATTCTGATTGGAAAGATGTCAGAGGTCATATGCGACATCACATCAGAGAATCTGGCGATATGCCCAAATTCACTATTTTTGGTGAGTGAATATTGGCAGCACCCAATTTTGGAGCGTAGTTGGATGGAGATGTGAAATCAAGGTTAATATTTCTAACACCCTCCTTTAAACCTAATTACATGAGCGCTTTGACTCCTAGCTACTCTCACAATCTACTGAAGTCTTCCTCCTTCAAAGTCTTCATAAAAATATTTGCCAAATAATCCTTGGATCTGCAAAACTATATATAAATTTCCTTGAACTTCACCAGCTCTCTGATGAAGTGATAGCGAATGTCAATGTGCTTCGTCCGGTCATGGAACATTGGATATTTTGACAGTGCTATGGGAAAATTATTGTCATAAAATAATGTTGTTGCACCTGTCGGAGGATGGTTTAGTTCACCTAGAACTCTTCACATCCAAACTGTCTAGCATGCGACTGACATGGCGATGATATACTCTACTTTTGTATTGGACAACACAATGATTGGTTTCTTCTTGGACGCCCATGAGACTGCCCCTGATATGAGATTGAAATCATACCCAGAGGTGCTCTTTCTATTGTCGATGCTACTAGCCCAGTCACTATCTGTGTAGCCCACTAGTTCTAGCTGGTCTTGTCTAGCATAAATATTACATGGTTTCACTTCTCATTGGCATAGCACAAAACCCACTTGTCGACTTGCCAATGCATGTCCTTTAGAGTCTCCATAAAATAACTGATCATACTGAATTTGAAAATCAAATCTGGCCGAGTTGCAGTCAGATACATCAGACTGCCAACTAGTCACTTGAACAAGGTTGGATCAATGTTCCTCCCAGAATCTAACTTACTAAGTTTCAAACCTGTAGCAACAGGTGTGATGACAGGTTTGCTATCCTCCATATTGAACCTCTTCAGGTCATCCTTTGCGTACTTGCCCTAAGAAATGAAGATGCCATCTATCGATTGAGCAACTTCGATGCCTAACAAATATTTCATTAGCCCTAAGTCTGTTATCTTGAACTCCTTCTTTATGGTTTTTCTAAATAGTGAAAATAGTGCCTTGTTGTTGCTAGTGTAAATCAAATCGTCCACATACAAACAAATGATAATGAGATCTCCTACTTCATTTGTCTTCATGTATAGGGTGTGCTCATATGGGCATTTGACAAATCCATTCTCCTAAAAATAGCTATCAATCTAGTTGTACCAAGCCCGGGGTGCCTGCTTCAAATTATATAGGGCCTTCTTTAGTTTTAGGACTTTGCCCTCCTGGACTTCAATATCGAAACCTGGTGGCTGGTCTATGTAGACCTCTTCCTCCAAAACTTCATTGAGGAAAGCTGACTTGATGTTCATCTGTGATGGGGGGACCAAAAATCGCAACGTTCTCAACTCGAATTTTTCTTCATTAAAATCTGGAAAAACACTCCCAGCTACAACATAGCCCGCAGGCTTACATTAACCAGTAGCTACGGCTTGGTTTTCTCACTCCTATCCTCTACCCCGATCTCTGATCCACCACCCCCATTCTATTACAATACTTGAGTTTTTATCGAGGTTTCGACCCTCTAGGCCATTAATGACCCACCTATAGGAAGGTATTAATCCAAAACCTACAAAATCGGCTTCCCCTATCGAGTCTTTAATTTTCCATTCATAATTGGCCACCTGCCCCGATTCGCCATGAAAGCACGCATTAATGAGACCCTTGACCTGCAACTATCGCTTTGTCAAAATGCTGACTATTGCCTCTTTTTCCATGTGCATGGCCATCCGCATGTTTATTTCTCATTTGTCTTCTTCTGGCCACGATATCGCAACAGGTCACGATATCGCGACATGTCACGATATTGCGACCAACCTGCCTTCGAGCCCCTTGGTTTGGTTTGTGTAATGATATTGTGACATCGCGATATCGCATCGTGATATTGCAACGTCACAATATCGCGACAGCTCTCACCTTCACCTTGGTTTTCCTTTTGTTGTTGTGATATCACGACATCGTAATATCATGATAGCTCTCGCCTTCGCCTTGGTTTTCCTTCTGTTGTCACGATATCATGATGTCACAATATCGAGATGTCATGATATCATGACAACAGAAGGAAAACCAAGGCGAAGGGAGAGCTATCACGATATTGCAATGTTGCGATATATCATGACGTCATGATATTGCGACATCACAATATCACGACGACTCTTGCCTTCACCTTGGTTTTCCTTCCGTTGTCATGATATCGTGACGTCGTGATATCATGACAAAAACCTCCTCCTTACCTTAGTTTTTTTTGGTGTCATGATATCACGTTGCGATATCGCGACAAAACTTCTGACTTGCCTTGATTTCCTTTAGATGCCACGATTTCACGACAAAACTTTTACCTTGGTAAAGAAAAGAAATAAAACAAAATACATAACACTTAGAAAATTTTTGGTTGATGTGAGGTTGCTCTGTTGCCGCCGGTTGCTCCTACATCAATCTTGTAAACACTCTAACCCTACTGGGCTACTAGAGTCAGGATCATTCTCACTATGTCAAGTCAAGATATAGGTGCATATACCTCATGGTAATAAATTTTTGACTTTTTCTTGTAGCCCTTCACCACCAATCTGGCATTATGCTTGTCCACTTCTCCTTGGGCATTGAACTTCGTATTAAACACCCACTTGACCCCAATGGTATTATTTCCTACTAGAAGATCTAACAACTGCCATGTATAATTTTTCTCAATGACTTCAATCTCCTCATCCATAACTTTCACCCACTTCTGATTTTGACTTGCATATTTGAACTCCACTGGATTGACCTTAGTAAATAATGTAAAAATAGAATATTCCTCATCTTGATGAGTTTGAGTTGCCTCATAAATATCTTGTAAGCTCCTTGTCTTCATTGGTGTCAAAAAGTTCTGGATTCTACTTCCAAGTGGAGGCGATAAATATGGTGAGGTTGTGCTACTACTGGCACCACTACTGCTTCTGGAGACTATAGGTGGCAATATGCTACCCTCCTCCAAGTCAACAGACTCCACTACTGCTGGCTCAGGCTGATCAAACTTGTACTTCCATTTCTAGGCTTCATCTTCCAAAAACTTCACATCACGGTTGAGGATGAGCTTCTTCGTCACAGGGTTGTATAGTCGATATGCATTTTCTTGTTCACTATACCCTATGAAGATGCATTTCTCCACTCTATAATCCAATTTCTGTCACTTCTCTTCTGGAACATGTGCATATGCAATGCACCCAAACATACATAAATGAGACACACATGGTTTCAGACTACTCCAGGCCTCCTAAGGGATTTTGTACTTAACACTTTTGGTGGGACATCTATTTAGTAGGTAGACTGCACAAGTTACAACCTCTACCCAGAATTCATATGACAATCCCTTCAACTTCATCATGCTACGTGCCATCTTCATGATGGTTCAGTTCTTCCTATCAGCTACTTTGTTATGTTACGATGTGTATCTAGTAGTGAGTTGCATTCAAATTCTATGATGCTTACAGAAGTTGTGGAATTCATTGGAGATGTATTTGCCTCCACCATCTGTTATAAGATTCTTGATCTGATATCCACTCTTTTTCTCCACTAGAGCCTTGAACTCCTTGAATATGGCAAATGCTTATGACTTTAGATTGATGGCATGGATCCAAGTCTTTCAGCTGAAGTCATCAATGAAGGTCAAGAAATATGTGTTGCTGACAAACATGTTGGTCTGCATTGGACCATAGATGTTTGAGTGTACCAGCTCCAATGGTTGTAATGCTCTCCAAGATTGACTAGAAGGGATCAAATCCCTGTGTTGTTTACCAACTAAGAAGCCCTCACAAATCTAATTTTGCTACTCACTAAGGGGTAAGCCTTTCACCATATACTTCTTATGCAACATATTCAGGCCACTGAAACACAAGTGACCAAACTTTAAATGCCACATCTAGGTAGCATTCTTTAGAATTACACTCAAAAATATTAGAGACTCATTCTAAATCTATAGTGGAAACATTATGTTCTTCATCATAGACACGGTTGCAATCTGCCCATGCAACTTATCTCTAATGGTGCATACTTTGTATTTTAATTGGATCATATACCCCTTCTGCACGAGCTACCCAACACTCAGCAGGTTGTGCTTTAGATCGGGCACATAATAGACATCACAGATCTTCTTCCATTCACCATGACTAGTGTAGATGAGGATTTTTCCTTTCCCCATCATGGGAACCTTGTTATTTTTCCCCATATTAACCTTTAACTATACCATTTTATCGAGTTGTGAGTACATCTCCTTGTTCCCCGTCATGTGGTTGTTGCACCCGCTATCGAGATACTAGACATTATTTTGGCTCTCTTCCTCAATATTACAAGTCAGCAACACCTTTCCTCATACCACATTTCTCACTTCATCCATATAATGGGCCTGCTACTGATTCTTCTTGGACATCCACTTTCTACAATATGATATTTAATGGTCGAATTTATTGCAATAGTAGCACTGGACCTTTGACATGTCCCTTTTCTAACTATATCTGGCTTGCTAGTTCTTTGCACTGCCTGTTCCTCCTTGTTGATGGGAGTTGTAGTTTGTCTTGCCCCCACTAGGGTTTGACCATACTCCTGAATTGTTTCCTTTTGCACGTATTCCTCTGCCTCTTCCTCCTTGAGAACTAGAGGTGCCTTTGTGGGAGTCTTGTCTATTTCTATCTTAGAATGAGGCCTGAGCCTTGAATGCTTGCTCTAGAGAGTTCTGAGACAAATGGCTCAGCCTCTGCTCATGTTTCTACAATGAACCCAAGAGCTCATCTATCGAGAGGGTTGTTAGATCCCTCGACTCTTCAATTGCTATCACAACTGAGTCAAACTTTGTAGAAATACTTCTAAGACTCTTCTCCATGATTCTCTAGATATACATAATTTCTCTATTCAACTGTATCTAATTGATGAAGTGCATCATTCAGGTGAATAAGTCACTATGGACTTGAACTCACTCAACTGCATGTTCTCAAACTCTCTTCTGAGCATCTGCAGCTTCATCAACTTCACCTTGTTGGTGCCGATGTACGAGTTGACCAGAATATCCTAGGCCTATTTTGCCTTGGTGGTTGATGCAATCCAAAGGAATATGGTCTCCTTGACCACTTGCATAATATATAAGAGGGCCTTCTAGTCCTTCTTCGTGTTCTCCTTCAACAGGTCCTTTTTTGCTTGGGAGAGGGTGGCCAATGCTGCTGCATCTTCCAGTTTTGGATAGACATTATCGACTAACTCCCATAGATCTTGAGATCTAAACATGATATTCATATGAATGCTCCAATAATCATAGTTCTTATAATTGAAGCATGGGATCTGTAACTATAGTGAATGGTTTATGCCAAAAGCCATTCCTCTTCGATCTTCATATCAAGGGTACTACGAATCAAATACCAATTTGATGTTTGAATTTATTTTTTTCAAGTTTTTGGGGAGCACTAAACAAAGGTTCCGAAGTTAGACTATGCAGACGAGAAGTCCCAAATTTGGGTGGCACAAGAGATAGGTCCCAAATTTGGGTGAAATCAATCTGTCAATGCCCGACTATGTAGGTCAAGGAGTGCGCAGTCCAACTATGCTACGTAGTCAGGCGACTCCCAAAGACTTAGCCAAATTTTTGGCTATCCCATCTAGCTGCACAAAATAAAACTTGTGTAGTCAGACTACACTGTGAAAGCGGGCGAGGGATAAATGACTTATCCATAAAGAGAATAAGTTATCGTCCAATAGCACATGCAAGCTGCAGTGCTTTTGGTATTCGCAACACTATCAGATGGGAGTGAGCAGCAAAGTGACCAAGGCAAAGATTGCCCAAAATTGGAACCTTTTAGATTTCTATCATTGTCGTAAGAGAACCATAAGACACCAAGAGTCATAGCAGTTATATGCAGATGGATATTTTTCCTTTAATAGGTTAACAATGTGTGTATATATGGAGAGGATAAAAAAAGGACAAAATACAAATAAACCTAAATTGCAGAGAAGATTTAAGACCACAAATAAGCACTTGGATTTAATAAACCCTTGAAACTAACTGAACACTGACAAACATATATTAATTAAGCATGTAAATACATCGAACCTCAACAGATGATTTTCAATATTTTGAAGGTAAAAATGTAGGATAATAGATAAAATAAAGACTATCGAGACTACTGCTCAGAGTTCAACCTAATGAGGTTCCTTGTTCACTGAACTACTTTCATCAACAACTCTACAAAATGACTGATGTCTTCTCCTCTTGCACTCTAATGCCCATATCTACAAAAAATCCCCCATTACCAAATGCACCCCAAGCTAGGTTTTATATAGACATGTAGAAAAGGCCAATCATGAACCATTCATGAATGCAATCAATTCTTATTGGAAAAATGTCAGAGGGCACATGTGACGTCACATTGGACAATCTGGTGATATGCCCAACTTCACTATTTTTGGCAAGTGAAGTCCGATAGTGCCCAAGTTCAGAGCATAGTTGGACAGAGACATGAAATTGGGGTTAATATTTCTAACACTAACAGTACCCCTATCCTCAGTTACCATGTACATGAATCATTTCACATTAAAAACAAATATTTTATATTATTCTTAAAATTTATAATAATAAATAAATCTTATCAGGGGTAAAAATAAGCATCGTCTATAATGTTGATTACACAAGTCAACTCTTTGTAAATATCGATTCTTAGTTGCCCATATTTTAATGAAATAACAAAGAAGCTGGCACTAGTCTTAACATATGCCCCTACAAAGCTAACCTAACTATAGGGGAACGTGACCCAGAAATTTGAATACTTGAGAGTGATAGTAAATAATGGATGACATTATCTATTAGAAGTCAATTCTCTATTATTTTTTATCTTCACTTAGGTATTTTTTGTTGGAGTTTCTGTAAGTCTTAATATATTCTATTAATTTTTAGAGTTTAATTTTTAAAAATACACTACTGAAATTAAATTCTTTGCTTTGCTAGAATCTTTGACACTAATTTTTATTGTTCCTCGTTTCAAGTTATCTTAAATTGGAAATCGAGTGGATCATAAGCACTTAACAAGTTATTAACCAAAAAAATGATTTCCATTACCTCTATTCTTTAAAATCTCTATCACTAGCCTAAAATTTGTGAAGGTATTGAGACAATGCTTCTAATATCATGCCAAAAATTCACAAAAATACAATTAAAACTACTATTTTTTTCCATTAATTTAGCTGTCAAATTCAATATATTATTGAACAATAATATACTATTGAAAAATATTTTTTAGTTATATTTTTCAAGTTAATATGGATACCATAGCAATTTTACTATGTATTTATCCATAATCTATTCCCACTATACTTTAGAAATCAATAGTAGATCTATTTTTTTGGTTGACAAAGTATGAAATGGAAATTCCTCCTTTGTTCCTCCATCCAACCTCAAAACTGATTCAATGAGGACAATCATGAATTCAAGGTGCACATATCAAGTAGGATTTTTTGTGTAATCAATGAGGGGATATTGATTCAATATTTCCACTTCTCATGACCACCCCAAGATTAGGATTTTATTCTAAGGATGGATAAGCAAGCTAGTTGGGGCAGGAAAGGTGAGCAAGCTGGTGGGTCATGGTCAGGGTGGTAATGGTGAGTAAGATGAAGGGGGTGGTTAGGCTAGAGATTTGGATGATGGTATAAAAGTTAGTTTCGTCAATAATTTGGACTCTCCTAGCATACTTGGTCTAGAGTTGGTATTCATTACCTTCGTTATTTTTCTCAAGGTAAGAAATATCACTCGGTTCATTGACTATATTTAGCTGAATGGTGGTACAATACTTCTTACCTTTATTATTTTTCTCAATGCAAGCAATATCTTGATTCAAAAAACTCTTTCAATGAAATATTATATTCTAGGATCCTCCAATATGACTCAAGTAGATGCTCGAGGTCAAGGTTTACCTTTTGAGGGTATAGTTGGTTCTCTTACCACTATTGGGAACCATGGGTTCTCACTTGGAATCATGAGATCTGGGGGCCTACATTAAGTCGTTGTTGTATCAAGTGGTTTGGTACTTTTGGAGTTAGAATTTTTATTTGACTTAACACTAGAGCATAATAAGCCTCTCATCCTTGAATGTCTAGTGAAATTTTCTTTGAATCAAGAAGCTTGAAATCTAGTGGTTAGGATTTTGGGGATAAGGCTAGATTTGGATGTAGTGTGAAGGTAAATTATTATTTAATCAAGACCCTTGGATTAGCTAGAGGTCATGGGCCTTTTGAAGATCTTCTTCATGTTCAAGCTAAACTATGAGGAAGACTCAAGGCATATTCTAGGTAGTAGCCCTTTGTTTTTTGGGAAGAGAGATCTCTTCCTTCATGGATAGAATCCATATTTCAACCTAGCTCTTCAGAATATTAACTCTACTCATCTTTAGGTTGGGCTCCCAAGTTTATCGATCCAATATTGGGATACCTAGTTTCAATTTACCTAATTATGAGATTTATGTCCAAAATGTTTTTTGTGCATATGTGCATGAGTACATACTTGGAAGCACATTTACCATTTTCCATTTGATATTATCTTGAATTTGGGCTCTTGGAATCAACCCAACACATTTACCATAGTCTAATATTATCATGATTTTGGGATCTTAGAATCTACCCATCGTCTATGAAAATTAGTTGTTTTTCTACAACAACTATAAAAAATCATGGCATATCCCTAAGAATTTCTCTACAAAGAATTCAAAAAAACAATATTGGACTAATATTATTTCCAATAGCAAGAAGCCACTTTTGGAGAAGGGGCCAAACACTTAGCTTAAGGAGATAAGGTTGTTGGATCTTTGGTCCTAGCTCCTTTTTCTAGTGATGTAGTTGCTTTAAATGATAGGAATCTATTCCAGGTCCTATGAAATTGGTTTTGGAATACCTTTCTAAGGAAGGTGAGGGCTTGTGTCATCCCCTGGGTAGTTCTTCCCCTTCATTGACCTTGTTGAATTTTTACAATCCTTTTGATTGATTGGGATGAAAATCTGATTTTTAGAATGATTCAAGAAGGATAGTAACATCAAATCTAAAGATTCCTCTTGTAGAGTTGGTGATATCCAAAAAAAGTGTTCTAAAGTTGGAGAAGGATTCTCATAACCAAAATCTCATAGCCATAAGAAAAATGTGGTTGAGCTAGGGATGGAACTAAAGCTTAGGAAGTCATTTAATAGGGACATCAAGAAGAAGGAGATAGATTCAAAAATAATGGATGGAACTCAACTTCTATTGGCTTAAAAGAAGGAAAAGGAGCTAGTGAAGATCAATTGAAGACACCTACTTTGGATGTCTCTCCATCCATCAGATTGGGTTGGAAGAAAACCGTTTTCCAAATCCCGTAAATGAAACTCTTGTTCTCAAATATTAGGGGTCTGAATGGCCTTAAAAAGTAGTGAGTGGTGGAATCATTGATAAAAGAGTTTTTTCTTGATATTTTTTTCCTTTAAGAAACAAATTTAGAGGAGGGGAGGATCAATTCAGTCCAAATAACTATTTGTAGAAGTGCATATATTTTTGTTAACTTGAGTCAAAGGGTTTTGGGAGGCTTTTGTATCTCTAGGATGAAAAGAAATAGATAATTTGAATGTTATCACCCTCAAACAAGGATTTCACTAATAAAGATAATATTGCAATGAAATAATAAAATTATTTATTTCTAAAAATATCAAACTTAAATACTAAAAAATATTTTAACTCAATATAACAAAATTTTAGAGGTTGTTATTAGACAAATATTTTTATTAAATTTAACCTTTCCCCTTATAATTTTGAATGGGATTTAATTTATAAGTATTTCATATATATATATATATATATATATATATATATATATATATATATATATATATATATATTCTACCTTCCTGTAAAATGAAACTTAACATATACATAGTAAAAGAATTATTTTTTGAAATTAGAAACTGTAGACACCAAAACAACACCAATCCGATTATGTGACTACAAACACTGATCGCATTGACACACACAGCTTTCAGGGCAGCCCTCAGAGGTCAAACAGTGGTCCTAGCCACTTACACAATAGTTTAGAAGGTCAAAAAGTAAACAAAGCAAAGTTGGTCATTTTAAAGCCTTAAGCAAGAGCAAGCCTTAATCAAAAGCAAGCCTTAAGCAAAAACAAGCCTTAAGCAAGAGCAAGCCTTAATTAAAAGTGAGCCTTAATCAAAAGAAGGCCTTGGCCGAAGTGTCACGATATCGCGACGTCGCGATATCGTGACACTTCGATGCCCAAGGCAAAGCCTTGGCCGAAGTGTCGCGATATCACGACGTCGCGATATCGCGACACTTCGACGCCCAAGGCAGAGCCTTGGCCGAAGTGTCGCGATATCGCGACGTCACGATATCGCGACACTTCGGCGCCCAAGGCAGAGCCTTGGCCGAAGTGTCGCGATATCGCGACACTTCGGTGCCCAAGGCAGAGCCTTGGCTGAAGTGTCGCGATATCGTGACGTCGCGATATCATGACACTTCGATGCCCAAGGCAAAGCCTTGGCCGAAGTGTCACGATATCACGATGTCACGATATCACGATATCGCGACACTTCGGTGCCCAAGGCAAAGCCTTGGCCAAAGTGTCGCGATATCACGACGTCGCGATATCGCGACACTTCGATGCCCAAAGGTAGACATTAAAGCATTCAAAGGCAGACATTAAACCATTCAAAGGCGACATTAAAATGATTTAAAGCAGACGTTAGACAAGTGGCAGCCGAGGACAGTCAGTTATTGTTGCCTGTTGTGCATGCGCGCGTAGGTGGGCAGATTGGCAGTTAGCGGACTGTCACAAGGGCAGTCATGTAAGCCCAAGTCAAGGAGGAGTCTCCTCCCTTTTGGGAAGGCATGGCCACCATGTGGCATCCCTGCGTGCCCCTCCAAAGAGACCCCATGGGTCTATAAAATGGTGGACTTTCCCACCCAGAAAGGGAAGCTGGTAGACATTTCCAAGCAACGAAGTGCTGCCAAAACCAAACACCCGATTGCATCCTTTTAGATTCATTTCTTCTACACCCGTAATCTCTTTCACAGGAGAGGTTATTGGTGGCTTCTAGAAGGTGAATCCGAACCTTAAAACCCGACATTGGACCACAGTGAACCATCAATTCGCCGACAACTCATTCTCTGAGATTTTGGGCCCTTCCTTAGTGGATTGGCATCGAAATCAAATTCCCACGATGGGCGGCCCGCTCGGGCACCCCGCATGCTCTTAGTTTCATTTTAGATTATTCTGTTATCACGTATTTTTTTACATCATGCTCATGCTGTTTAAATAGTTTACGTTTTATGTTCGAATATATCTTGCTACGTTCGAATATATCTTGCAGTTAACAGTGTTTGAATATATATTTTAGAAGATTTTATCGAATATATTTGCATTACGTACTAACGTTCAGAGGCCACTTATCAAATATTATCATGTTTTTGTCGATTTTTGGTTCTTCATTAACCTGTAGGTAACGATGGATCGTTTTATTGGCAGTAGCCTTCTGGTAAAGTTTTTGGTTCGTCAAAGTTGCAGGTTGTTAGAGTTATTTTATTTATGATTTAATTAGTCTTTTGCATGCATTTCTCATTGATTTCGAGAGTCAAACGTTCTATCCTTGTGTTGCAGGTGCTACTAACGCTCTCTTTGTTTCTTTGATTGCAGGGAGAAGCAGCAAGCAAGGATTCATCGAGCATAAGCGGCGGCAACACTTTGGCCCGCCCGTTTCAAATGTGGGCATGCGAAAGAAGATCACTATTCACTTTTTGTAATGGAAACATGCTAACTCTCCTAGCCCTTAAAAAGGGAGGAGACGTATTGTAACCGAGTTGGAATCACATTAATAAAAAGGGTTGTGCTCCTACTTTTGATTTGATTATATCCATGTTATTTCATGCATCAAGCTAGTTAGTTTACATTGCAGCAATTAGTGTCTCTTTTATTTCTGGAATCTCATGCTTTCAGTGGCGATCACGGTGGGACCCTGTCCCCTATTTTTTTTTTAGATTCAGAAACTGATTGAAATTTATGTTTTTTTGCTTAAAGGTACCGGGCCGAATCAGAAACAGCCGATTTGGGCGGAAAAGACAGCCGATTTGAGCAAAAAAAAGGAGGTAAGGTTCCAAAGCTGTACCTGCATTTTTTATTATTATTATTATTTTCTGTTTCTATTTTTTTCTGTCAACTTTTACTTGCTTAGGGAAAGTTGTTTATGCTTGTTTCATTTTTATTAAATAAAATGAACCCCACACACATCACGTGGTAAATTAAACCAAGGAGCTGGTCGTAAGACCCCAACCCTTGAGCAAGACCAACGGTGGGTTCATCACCACCTTGGCTTAGCTTTGCATCCATTTCCCCGATTGTCACTGTTGTTAGGCGTAAATCCTGACGAAAGCTGACCGAGTGTTTCTGGGGTGATTCCCATGCGCGCGAGGATAAGTCTTCTATGGTAGGTGTCATTAACAGGACAATCCCCCCTTCCGTACCGCCTATGTTCCACGTACCATCTGCTCTCACGTACCTATAGTTTCCCTCTCGTAAGGGCGGGTATATAGAGAGGTTGGTATATCGGTCCGACAATGGTATATTGAAGGGGCGACCATTTATGGGAGTCATATGAGCCAACATTATGCATTTAAACGTTCTTCAAAACTTGCAAAAACAAAACAAAACATCAAAATGCACTAAACCAGTTTAGGACACACTATTAATCCTTAAAAGAGATAATCACGATTTGTGTATGTGTGTGTTCATTTCTGCTTAGTGTAAACAAAAAGAAAAATCATCATAAACGAGATAAAAATCTGCTTAGCTAGTAGAAGAGCACCACAATGGTGCTCACCCGCAACCAAGCCCAATCACGGGCGGATGCTATGGGGAATATCCAAGGAGGCACAAGTCACCTCCGGTATAGCCCCAAGGATTTGGTCATACCACCTTGGCGGCCTGACACACAAGGCAGTCCCCTCCGTGCCTTAACGGATAAGGACTATAGGGGCACCTCTTCGAGGAGCACTCCTGTTCAGCATAGCACTCAACACACACCCTTCCATGAGGGGTACAGTCATAGGAGAGCTCCCTTAGATGCTCGCTATGAGCGGTCACCGTGCGATGAAGTGCTAGGTCAACATAGGGTTCAACGGGAGGAACCACATCATTACACTATCCCTCCTTCACCCCCTCTAGTTGTCAGGACTACAAAGACAAATCCGGAGCACAAGGCTCTTCAGGCGGGGTGAGCCAAATCCACCCGTCCCTCTTTCACTTATGACAAAGAGGGCAAGAGGAAAACCCTTACCTTCCTTGAGAACAATATACATCATGGAAGCAAGACACCTCCGCAAAAGCTAGCTATCAGGATCACCTACCGAGGCCGAGCCTCGGATAAATGCCACTACCTCCAAGAGAGGGAGGCGGCCTATAGAGATCTTGGATCACTACGACCGAGATAGATATCTAGGAGAGGCATCTAGGCCTTCTAGACATGAGGCAGTAAGACCAACTATCTTAGAATCTATCAAGCATTTCGCACATCGGATGCAACTCACGCAACTTGAGCTAGAACGACAACAGTTAGAGCAATGGTATCTTCTAAATAAAGAGCACCTTCAACACCAGAAGGATGAGTTGTTCCAACACACTATGCAGGAGAGGACTCCAACCCCTCACACACATAAGACAAAACATTATGAGAGGCACAACCCCTGGGTGCGAGACAAGTCTCCATGACCTCATCAAGCACCACCCCCGATGCCTCCTAGACATGAGCGGGAGGCTACTCCTATAACCAATGATGGGCGCCTTCCTCAGGAACCCACTCAGGTTTATGGGCCACCCTTAGAAATTCATCAAGAAGCCTCTAAGGAATCAGAGCAAGAAGAAGAGCGGGATGAACTGCCCTACCAAGGCATGGGGGGTGCTATCTGGCCACCCCTCCATAAGCCCCAAGTTCCTCAACAAGAACCAACCAAAGAGGAGGAGCTCAAATCTCCCGATACATGCAAAGCGCTAGAGCACTTAGAGTCGGTAGAGACCAAGATTTTGGAGCTCCCAAGGCCCAACTTACATGAGGCTCCTTTCGAAGAGGATCAACCTTTAACCGTAGGGCTACCTGATGATGCGAGTCCTCCATGTCTCAGAATCTCTAGATTCTGATGAGCTGTACTCACTGGTCGAAGGTGAGGATAAAACAGAGATAGCCCACAGCAATCACATGCGACAGCATCGACATCCCATAAATATCGATGAAGCATGTCAACAGATAAACATAATACTAGGGCATGAGTGGCACGTTAACCCACCGCAGTGGGACCAAGCGTTACATCCGCCACTTTGGGCATACAGAGATCAATTTCTGCCCAGAGACCCCATAGCAACATCAATGCCGAGGGTAGACCCTGTCCTCCTATCCGTGCATAGGGACGATCCATTCGTGCCCATCCCTCCAGAGCCAGATCCGAAGTGCAAAGACCATCAAGCTGGGGGTACCTCTATCCCCTGAAGAGCCATAATCCAAACCAAAAAGCTCCAAGGATTATCACAATCGCTTGGTCAATCCCAAAATCTCCAAGGATTATCGCAATCGCTTGGTCAATCCCAAAATGCTCCAAGGATTATCGCAATCGCTTGGTCAATCCCAAAATGCTCCAAGGATTATCGCAATCACTTGGTCATCCCAAAATGCTCCAAGGATTATCGTAATCACTTGGTCAATCCCAAAATGCTCCAAGGATTATCGCAATCACTTGGTCAATCCCAAAATGCTCCAAGGATTATCGCAATCACTTGGTCAATCCCAAAAATGCTCCAAGGATTCTATAATCACTTGGTCAATCCCAAAAATGCTCCAAGGATTCTATAATCACTTGGTCAATCCCAAAAATGCTCCAAGGATTCTATAATCGCTTGGTCAAATCCCAAAATGCTCCAAGGATTATCAATCACTTGGTCAATCCAAAAATGCTCCAAGGATTCTATAATCACTTGGTCAAATCCCAAAAATGCTCCAAGGATTCTATAATCGCTTGGTCAATCCCAAAAATGCTCCAAGGATTCTATAATCGCTTGGTCAAATCCCAAAAATGCTCCAAGGATTCTATAATCGCTTGGTCAATCCCAAAAATGCTCCAAGGATTCTATAATCGCTTGGTCAATCCCAAAAATGCTCCAAGGATTCTATAATCGCTTGGTCAATCCCAAAATGCTCCAAGGATTCTATAATCGCTTGGTCAATCCCAAAATGCTCCAAGGATTTCCATAATCGCTTGGTCAAAAATCAAGAAAATTCAAAAACAACAAAAATCATCAAAAACAACAAAAAATTTTTGCATCTCATTTCTAGGCATACTCAAATTCATCAATAGAGAGCTCTTCTCGCACCTCATCTTCATATTCACAAAAATCAATCCATCAAAAATACAAAAATACATAGCTGCATTAAAGCATTGCATCCATACATTGCATATTTGTGGTCGTACAGGTCAAAGGCACCATAGGCTGTAATTGCTCTGCTAGTCCATCTTGTTCCACACTTGTTCCATTTTACAAAAACAACAAAAACACCATGCATTGCTTTTTACCACACTAGAGTCGGTGGTCTTTTAATGTATCAAGAGTTTTCGTGATTCAGTCATCATTTTGCTCTTTAGCTACGTAATGTACCGAGTCAGACAGATTTTACGAAGGTAGAGTTACACTTGAAATACGCCTTGTTACGTAACATCCCAACACAAATTAAAACACATAAAAATTCCCAAGTTGTGTGAACGAAAGATGAAACCTGTGCAGTAATCCAGGTCACCATAAGTGAAACGGTTATCTTGCTCATCCCCCTGTGCGAATGGTTCCAGAATGCTGAGAATTGACAAAAGGACGAGCTCTTTCCCATCCATTCACCTCCATAAAATAGTGGTTTTTACCACTACCAAATCCCAATCATAGTTGGTTCCCAAAGTTGTAAGGATTTGTACTACACGTCCCTGCCAAGGATGGGTAGTCATCCCCAAGACCTAAAGGGATCAACGCCATTCACAAACAAAATTCCAACAAATCATCATCCTAACACTTTCCATTCACCTTTGGTCTCCAAGTTGTAAGGATTCATACTATCCGCCCCTAACCAGGATGGGTAGTCATCCCCAAGGCCTAAAAGATCAATGCCCTTACTCCATAATCTCCATCACCCCCTTGGTTCCCAACGTCGTAAGGATTCGTACTACACGTCCCTGCAAAGGATGCGTAGTCATCCCCAAGGCCACAAGGATCAAGGCCACTCACCAGCCCAAACTCACAATACTCAAAATACAAAATCAAATAACAGTGGTTATCACTACTATTCAAAATCCTTGCTCAAAAAGAATTAATAGAAAATAAACAATGATTTTCATCACTATATAGACGAGCAACTTTCTAAATCATTCAGCCAACAAATATCCCGAACTTGAATCCCTGGAATTCTCAGCATTCGAAAACCATCTAGGTGATCCTCATTACAGGTTTGGTTGATAGCCTATCTGGCAATGGTGGTATCCTACCCGCATGACGATATGTCTGTCACATTCGCTTTGCGTGTGTGCAGACCAATGTTTGCATAAGGATGAGCTAGCTTATGGTATCCTGGATAACACCATAGATTAATCTAACTAAATACAACAAAGGAGTTAGTGGAGCTAATTAGGTGATCCTCAGTACAGGTTCGGTTGAAAGCCCATCTGGCACTGGCGGTATCCTGACAAATACCACATAAATGAACTCAATTGCACACACAGGGATGTGAAATAGCTTGGTCAAAAACAAGTCCGATTCATACCTTGTTCAAAAGTCTTGTAAGATAAAGTACAATCATGGCTAGTAAGTTAAAACCGTCTGAGTCTCAGAAAACCTTAGCTACATTTCTAAACCAACTGCGCTACTTTTCATCCTTACAATACCATCAAAAAATACAAAAAAAAAAAAAAACCACATGTATACATACAAAGTCATGCATCACAACAATCGCCTAAAAGACAAAATAATAGAGTTCTAAACAGTCTATGGTGCCATAGCCAAACATCACAAATTCTATCCATCCATTTCATTTCTGCATATCACATATAAATCAAAAACATTTGCATTCATCACAACATATGCATCCATCAAAATAAATCAACATACAACAATCGCATTTATCATACCATATGCATACATCAATATAAAGTAGCATGCATCCATCAACATCAATCATTGTGCATAACATAAAATCATGACATATACACAAAGCAAGAAAATCAAAACAACAAAAACATCACAAAAATGCAACACAAAAACATAGCAATAAGCATTGCCGGACACAAGTGCTCTTGCACTTAACCTCTTGGCATAGAAAAATCGATGTCGGGGCTCAAATTGTCACTCTCCTACTTCCCCAAGAAGGCTACCATAGCCGGACCGCTCCACGGGAAGACGGGTTTTTGACGATTTCACCCCATTATGGCATCACCAAAAGGGTTAACACCCACCAAAAATAGGTCCAAATGTCGGGAAATTGCACATGCTTAACGGTAAAACATCTAAAGGCACCCTTGCACAAGTCATCTTGGGTCAAGCGACTCGTCGCTTTTCTCATGAAGGTCATTCCCTCATCGATTCGTCGCTTGAGGGGGTAGTCACACTTAGTCACCAATCAACAAGCACACACCCAATCAAAGCAATGACATGCATTCAAAGAATCATTGACAAAGACAATCACGCTCCTGCTTGGGGCAGTAAACAAGCAACAATCAAATTGATCAAACACTTGGCATTCCCGAAGCATGAACACAAGGTTCCCCCTGTGGACAAAAGGTTACGCCCTTTGCCTAATCATGACTGATCAATGTCCAAGCTCAAGTCACACCTCACCAAAATAGGTTAACACTTGAAATCAAATTCCTTAGCTCGTCAGAAGCAAGGATTCAAGAATGCATGCCCTTTCCATACTTGGGGCATCAAAAGTTGGTTAGGTTACCAAGAAACCCTAATCATTAGTGCTTTGGTTATCTATTTTTGCTCAACACTGCGTCACCCGCAGCGCTTCCCAAAAAGGGGCATCTGTAGACACCAAAACAGCACCAATCCGATTATGTGACTACAAACACTGATCGCATTGACACACACAGCTTTCAGGGCAGCCCTCAAAGGTCAAACAATGGTCCTAGCCACTTACACAACAGTTTAGAAGGTCGAAAAGTGAACAAAGCAAAGTTGGTCATTTTAAAGCCTTAAGCAAGAACAAGCCTTAATCCAAAGAAAGCCTTAAGCAAGAACAAGCCTTAATCCAAAGAAAGCCTTAAGCAAGAACAAGCCTTAATCCAAAGTGAGCCTTAATCAAAAGAATGCCTTGGCCGAAGTGTCGCGATATCGCGACGTCGCGATATCACGACACTTCGATGCCCAAGGCAAAGCCTTGGCCGAAGTGTCACGATATCGCGACACTTCGGCGCCCAAGGAAGAGCCTTGGCCGAAGTTTCATGATATCGCGACATAGGGAGCGGAGGTCGCGATATCGCGACACTTCGACGCCCAAGGAGCCTTGGCCGAAGTGTCGCGATATCGCGACGTCGCGATATCGCGACACTTCGGAACTCAAAGGCAGACATTAAAACATTCAAAGGTAGACATTAAACCATTCAAATGCGACATTAAAATGACTTAAAGCGACCATCAGACAGGTGGTAGCCGAGGACAGTCAGTTATTGCCGCTTGCTGTGCATGCGCGCGTAGGTGGGCAGATTGGCAGTTAGCGGACTGTCACAAGGGCAGTCATGTAAGCCCAAGTCAAGGAGGAGTCTCCTCCCTTTTGGGAAGGCATGGCCGCCACGTGGCATCCCTGCGTGCCCCTCCAAAGAGACCCCATGGGTCTATAAAATGGCGGACTTTCCCGCCCAGAAAGGGAAGTTGGTAGACATTTTCGAAGCGACGAAGTGCTGCCAAAATCAAACACCCGATTGCATCCTTTTAGATTCATTCTTCTACACCCATAATCTCTTTCGCAAGAGAGGTTATTGGTGGCTGCTAGAAGGTGAATCTGGACCTTAAAACCCGACATTGGATCATAGTAATCCATCAATTCGCCGACAACTCATTCTCTAAGATTTTGGGCCCTTCCTTAGTGGATTGGCACCGAAATCAAATTCCCACGGTGGGCGGCCCGCTCGGGCGCCCCGCACGCTCTTAGTTTCATTTTAGATTATTCTGTTATCATGTATTTTTTTACATCACGCTCATGTTGTTTAAATATTTTACGTTTTATGTTCGAATATATCTTGCTACATTCGAATATATCTTGCAGTTAACAGTGTTCGAATATATATTTTAGAAGACATTTTATCGAATATATATCTTGCATTACGCTCTACGTTCGGAGCCGCTTATCGAATATTATCATGTCTTTGCCGATCTTTGCTATCTTCACTAACTTTGTAGGTAATGATGGATTGTTTTATTGGCAGCGACTTTCCGGTGAAGTTTCGAGTTTTTGTCAAGTTGGGTTGTAGGTTATGTTGTTCGATTTAATCAATCTTTTGCACGCATTTCTCATTGATTTCGAGAGTCAAACGTTCTGTCCTTGTGTTGCAGGTGCTACTAACGTCTCATTGTTTCTTTGATCGCAGAAGAAGCAGCAAGCAAGGATTCATCAGCATAAGCGACGGCAACACTTTGGCCCGCCCGTTTCAAATGTGGGCATGCGGAAGAAGATCACTATGCACTTTTTGTAATGGAAACATGCTAACTCTCCTAGCCCTTAAAAAGGGAGGAGACGTATTGTAACCGAGTTGGAATCACATTAATAAAAAGGGTTGTGCTCCTGCTTTTGATTTGATTATATCCATGTTATTTCATGCATCAAGCTAGTTAGTTTACATTGCAGCAATTAGTGTCTCTTTTATTTTCGGAATCTCATGCTTTCAAAACACATCCTACTAACCTGAAACATATTTAAAACAATGTAATTTTAAGTTTAAAATGAAACACATCTATCAAGAATAATAGAAATGTAGTATGTTTATAATTCTATAATTATCTTAATTATTTATTAACAATATATACTGTGTTAATTACTTATTATAACACTTAAAAAATTATTATACTTTTTTATGATAATTTATAATATAAAATAAACTCTTAAGAATTAGAATATAATATACAAAAAATTGATACTATAATTTTTATATTATGGCTCAAGCCTATGATAATTAGATCTATTTTTTTCTCAAATAACATAACAATATAATAGTGTGATTTGTGTATCCATGTAGTGTTGCTTGCCAAAACATAATTTGTTCAATGATGTATTTAATTGATATGCATGTAAATATGAATTCATTTCAAATATTATTATTTTAAAATAAATAAATCTGCTATTACAAATTTAAATGAGATAGATTATATGCCATAAATAAATTTAATTTATTCTTTGAAATAATTATTAAAATATGTGATTATGGATCAAACATTTGAATCATAAAATTCAACATTGAAAAAGTACAAATAAATTAATGTACAATGTAAACTTATTGTGATTATAGGTAGTAAATTTTTATAGGAATTTTCCTATTGTAAAAGGTTCATGGACCCTTTCAAAGACCCTTCTATATCTAATAAAAAAAAGTCCTTAAAAAGTGTCTTATAGATGCAATCCTAAGAGAATGACAACATTTAACTAGAAAATAAATAAATAAAACTATTTAATTTATTAGGTGGAAGTTTATGAATGATGTTTTACTAAAAAATTTTGTAGATATATAAGATAGTTTATATAGTAAAAATCCACTTTATGTAAAACTTTTAAAAATACAAATATAAAAGTATTGATATAGTAATTAATAACCTATATTCAAATTTTATATAGTTCATTAATAGATATGTATTGCATAGATAAATAAATCCAAACTATATTATTGACTAAACATGGCTATATTTTCGTGTATTTTCCATAAGCACAAAGAAATTTTTTATTTTTATAAGTTTGTAAGATCCAGGAATTTCATACACTAAATTTTTTTGTTTAACTCAATCATACATTGCTTGATTTCCCATGTGAATGTTAGTTTTGGCATACATATAAAATGCACTTCAAGATTATTCACTCCTACAGCTAGTGTCTTAAGTGCTCGAAATTGGCCAGGTCCCATGGGTCGCCTTATTGGATTCGGCTCATCACTCGAGACTTTTAGGAATCTGGCGGAGGGTTATCCGTTCAGGGCCCATATCACCTAAACGGGGTACGCTATGCCCCTTGTCCAAGGTTGTAAGGTTCACAACTTATTAAGAGATCTCAGCTCAATGCCTTGGAACCAGCGTTTGTATGTCGGTGCTAGCCATTGACCATCTACGAAGGTTTGGCTAGAGTCCACCTTCGCAAGGCTGAGGGACTAGATAAACATAACCCTTCCCGAACTGACGACAATAAGTTTCCTAAGCATCGTTGTTTTTTTTTTTTTTGGGGTTTTCCTCGAGTGGATTGATGAATATCACCACCACTAATTGACTGACCACCTAGAGTGATGCCCCATCCCATCACTCGTTACACTCTGCAGCTCGGACACTCTGTCCCCTTTAGAGTTGGAGTACGATAGTGCAGTCCCCACTAAGTCACCGCGTGACTGAGTGGCATGGGTAGAGAAAGTCTCCTTGACTTTCTCTAAAGCTAATACCCACTTAAGACACCGCGTGCCTTAATGGTATGTGTGCTTGACTTTCTCTTGTCAAGTAAAGTTGATTTCCACTTAAGACACCGCGTGCCTTAATGGTATGAGTACTTGACTTTCTCATGTCAAGTAAGGTTGATTTCCACCTAAGACACCGCGTGCCTTAATGGTATGAGTGGAGACAACCTCCCTCGATTTTCTTCAAGCTAGTTTAGAATTTAAGTCTAAGTTTGAAGGTACCTAAGATCATTATCTAATGGCTTTTTGATGCTTAATTCAAGATACTGACACATAGACGTAAGAGGGTTTTAATACTTCTATTATCTTGAAGGATTTCAAACACTTATATTTTAAATATCGGTTAAACCCCCTCCCTAAGTCTTCTTTTATCTTCTATAAAAGAGTCCCTTCAAATAAAACATGGATTCCTAATCACAAATCTATCTTTATACTCTCTATAAAAATACAGGTCATATACAATTAAATTATAGCGTAAATCTCATATCAAAGAAAACAAGATATTCTATCTCTTCAAAAATAACATATCACAACTCACAACCTGCATCTATAACCCAGATAATATTTTGAAAATTCTTAAGTACGACAAGTATTATATCTACACGTAATTCATAAATATCTCCTCTGACAATCATCTTTCAAGGTTGTTTAGTATATCTTCAATTTCCACTTTTCTTAAGCAAATACTTATAGAATAAGTACCTTATTGCATAACCCAAGAGTATAATTGTTGTCATACTCATATACACTTCACAAATCAACCAAGAAGTTTGGCTTCCAATAAACAAGCATAGTATGTTCAACTAATATATCAACACCCTATAGTTTTTAACATAGTCCAAGTTTTAGTTTTAATAGACTTCAGTTTCTTCACCAATTACCTAAGAGATTTGATTAGTAATCATGGGAAATCCTTAATATTAATAGCATTTATCCGTAAAACCCTAAGCTACATCAATTACCTTATAGTAAAGTAATGAAATCCTAACTTTATTTCTTCTATTTACCATAACAAAAGTATTTGAAAACCCTAATAAATTTTTTTTTGTTTTTATTAAACCCATGATTCTATCGGCAAGTACCAACATATTAATGACATTGAAAAACTAACACTTTCAAAGGCGATTAAATAAAACACTCGTCAACTTGTGAAACCAAGTCATAATATAAATTTTTCTTTATACATAAGGTTTCAGTTTATATTCATTCAACCAAACATCAAATTTCAAGCATAGTCTTTTATATCAAAACGGGTGAGCTACAACAAAGTTGCCAATACTTCAATTGAAAACTATAATAATACAAAGCCATGCACCCTTAATATCAATTCAACTATGATCTTTCTTTTCCAACACAGATGAACTACAACAATGTACCATTTTATCTCATATATCATTTCAGACTATAGTTATTCTTTTACAAGCGCAGGTGGGCTACGACAAATTAGAAGCAATGCATCATGATTAAATTTAAATATTACAACATGGTAAAAGCATTGCATCAACTCGTGATATAGTCTTTTCTTTTACAAGGCTGAGAAAAGATCTTACCTTTAATCTCATGCGTCTACGACAAATAAACATATTAAACTGTATAATTTCACAACATAACTACATAAATACCGAAAATAACCAATCACGATTAGGCAAAGTATTCCAAGCGATTCTCTATTAATCAACTATACATGATGCAAATGAGAAAACACGAATTTAGGGTTCCTCTATATAATAGTCTTATCTCATAGCTTTCTGGTGTTACTTTTCTCAATTTAAATAATGTATTTTCCCTTCTATTTATTTGATTTATTATAACATAATCATGATGGTATTTACTTTATCAAGAAATAAAGTATAACATAGAACTTTTATTTCAACTCCTACAAAGTAAATATATAAACATTTTTAACACATAACTTTCCAATTCTCATAAAATACAGTAACACTTATCAATTTGAGACTTTCAAACTTCCAACGTAAAAATGTAATCAGATTCATAGCTTGCACCAGAACCCAAAAATTATTTAAAAATAGAAATATAAGAATTTACTCTATACTTAGCACACTTTTCAATACAATATATGGCATTTGATAAAAAAAAACAATCCTTTTCCAGAACGCAGCATACAAAATTTAGGAATATTCTATTTGTTCTTCCAATGCATTTGCTTTAAACACAATTTCTAGGTCTTCATAAAGTTTGATTACACTCAACGATTTAGACTATCCTTTATATATTAGAACAGATAGAAGAACACAACACTACAATTGTTTAACTGTTCAAATTCCAATCTTCTTCGAATTAAAAGAAAGAACTATACAAGCATACATAACACCGGATGTCGTAGAAACTTCACGGTACAACATCAAATGGTTTTCTAAACCCTCCATGGTCTTTGTTAGGGTTTTCACGCTCGGCCACCATTCTGAAAAAGTCGTTCACTTTCGTGAAAGAACATAAGCGCCTCAACGCCCACCCTCACCAACCGACGAGAACAAAATGCAAAGTATGGCTCAGACTTGGCCCTCATCTATATGACACACATACTCAAGTCTCATGCAAGCATAACGACACCATACAACTAACCAAATTCAAAATTATTTTCCAAGTATCATTATGTTTTCAACAGGCAATCGTGCAATGCGGCAACAGTCCACAACTAAACATATTTCTCCATAATCAATCAATACTCTGAAGACATGAAGTAAATTTTACAACATACAGCCAGCAGGACGATATTAAAACAATTTTCATCTTTTTCAATCAATACTCTGAAGACATGAAGAAATTTTCAGCCGACATGACAATTTTAAAAACAATTTTCTTCACTGTCAATCAATACTTTGAAGACATGAAGTAATTTTCCAGCCAGCATGACGATTTTATAACAAACACAACCAATAACTTATAATTTTCATTCATCGGACTATTACTTTTGGTTCCTCTGATTTATCCGAGAGTATACACATTTTTTTAAAAAAATGTTACCTTCTATAAACACTTTAACTTAACTAACACTGCTACAGAACATTAGTATAAGAATCCCGATTACTCTTATGTTCTGTAATATGTTTTCTTTTAAAGAAATATTATGGGAAAATAGAGTTAGATTCTTTCCATTCAACAGAATTGCCCAACACTTCCCAGTAATAATATTAAAGTAGCCAAAACAACAAATTACATGTCTAGGTAACCACGTGAATAGAGCCATTCACCAATCAATCCATTATTTTAAAACAACATAATTTCCAGTAAACCCTTTCCCTTATTAACGCAGAAAAATCTGACCTTTTTACTCGGAGACTCAATCCTCCTCACGCTGCAATTCCTTCTTCCGGCGTATCCCGTCCTTGGCTTCCTCTCAAACGAACATGAAGTTTTTCCCCAAATTTTTCCATACCACCTTGGGCCATCCCATTTTCTTTTATAAGCAAGTGAGCTTTATGGGAAAGAGACACATCACCGTCTTTGCCAGACAAGACGCGTTTTCTTCCTCCACGTATGGCTTCCTTAGATTTTTTTTAAAATATTTAAATATCTTTATTTAAATTAAGTTCCGCCAATTCAGATACATCATACTTGCCAACTAGCCACTTGAACAAAGTTGGATCAATGTTCCTCCCAGAATCCAACTTACTAAGTTTCAAACCTATGGCAATAGGTGTGATGGTAGGTTTGTTGTCCTCCATCTTGAACCACTTCAGGACATCCTTCACGTACTTTCACTGAGAAATGAAGATGCCATCTATCTATTGAGAAACTTCGATGCCTAAGAAATATTTCATCAGGCCTAAGTCCGTTATCTCAAACTCCTTCTTCATGGTTGTTCTGAATTGGGTAAACAGTGTTGTGTTGTTGCTAACGTAAATCAAATCATCCACATACAAATAGACGATAATGAGCTCTCCTACTTCATTTATCTTCATGTACAGGGTGTGCTCATATGGGTATTTGACAAGCTCATTCTCCTAAAAATAGCTATCAATCTAGTTGTACCAAGCCTGTGGTGCCTGCTTCAAATAATATAGGGCCTTCTTTAGTTTTAGGACTTTGCCCTCCTGGCCTTCAATATCGTAACCTTGTGGTTGGTATATGTAGACCTCTTCCTCCAGAACTTCACTAAGGAAAGTTTACTTGATGTCCATTTTGTAAACACTCTAGACCTACTAGGCTACCAGTGCCAAGATCATCCTCACTGTATCAAGTCAAGCTACAGGTACATATACCTCATGGTAATAAATGCCTCACTTTTGCTTGTAGCCCTTCACCACCAATATGGCCTTATGCCTATCCACTTCTCCTTGGTCATTGAAATTTGTATTATACATGCACTTGAGCCCAATGGTCTTATTTCCTGTTGGAATATTTGACAACTACCATGTATCATTTTTCTCAATGGCTTCAATCTCCTCATCCATCACTTTCACCCACTTTTGATTTTGACTTGCATTTTTGAACTCCACTGGATCTACCTCAGTAAATAATGCAAAAATAGAATATTCCTCATCTATATGAGTTCGAGTTACCTCTTAAATACCTTGCAAACTCCTTTTCTTCGCTGGTATCACCAAGTTCTAGATTCTACTTGCAAGTGGAGGCGATAGAGATGGTGATTTTGTGCTACTACTGGCACTGCTACTATTGTTGGAGGCTACAGGTGGTAATACGCTGCCCTCCTCCAAGTCAACTGGCTCCACTATTGCTGGCTCAGGCTGATCAGACTTGGACTTCGAGTTCTAGGCTTCATATTCCAAAAACTTCATATCACGGCTGATGATGATCTTCTTCGTCACTGGGTTGTATATCCGATATGTCTTTGTTTTTTCATTGTACCCTATGAAGATGCATTTTTGCACTCTATCATCTATTTTCTATCACTTATCTTTTGGAACATGTGCATATGCAATGCATCCAAACACACACAAATGAGCCACACATGGATTCAAACCACTCTAGGCCACCTAAGGGATTTTCTCCTTCATGCTTTTGGTGGGACATCTATTCAACAGGTAGAATACACACGTTATAGCCTCTATCCAGAATTCATGCAGTAATCCCTTCACCTTCATCATGCTACGTGCCATCTCCATGATGGTTTGGTTCTTCCTATCAGATACTCCATTCTGCTACAGTGTGTATCTGGTAGTGAGTTGCTTCTAAATTCCATGCTGCTTACAGAAGTTGTGGAATTCATTGGAGATGTATTCACCTCCACCAACAATTCTAATAGTCTTTATCTGATATCCACTATGTTTCTCCACTAGAGCCTTGAAATCCTTGAATTTAGTAAATGCTTCTGACTTTAGCTTGACAACATAGATCTAGGTCTTTCGAATGAATTCATCAATGAAGGTCAGTAGATACTTCTTGCCGATAAACGTGTTGGTCTGAATTGGACTACAGATGTCTGAGTGCACCAGCTCCAATGGTTGTGATGCTCTCCAAGACTGACTGGAAGGGATTGAATCCCTTTATTGAAGTAGCCCTTGCAAATATGTTTTTACTGCTCAATAAGGGGTAAGCCTTTCACCATCTACTTCATATGCAACAGATTCAGGCCACTAAGACACAAGTGACCAAACCTTAAATGCCACATCTAGGTAGTATCCTTCATAATTGTACTCAACAACATTAAATACTCATTCTGAATATGTAGTGGAAACATTGTGTTCTTTGTCATAGACACGGTAGCAATCTGCCCATGTGACTTATCTCTAATGGTGCATACTCTATCTTTGAATTGGACCATATGTCGCTTCTTCACAAGTTGTCCAACACTCAACAGGTTGTGCTTTAGACCAGACACATAATAGACATCACAAATCTGCTTCCATTCATCGTGCTTGGTGTGGATGAGGATTTTTCCTTTCCCCATAATGGGAACCTTGTTGTTGTTCCCCATATTAACCTTTGACTCGATTGTTTCATCGAGTTGTGAGAACATCTCCTTGTTCCCTGTCATGTGGTTGTTGCACCCGCTATCGAAATACCAAACATTATTTTGGCTCTCTTCCTTAATATTGCAATTCAAAAACATGTTTCCTCTTGTCATATTTTTGGCTTCATCCGTATAATGGGCTTGCTACTGATTTTCCTTGGCCATACAATTTCTACACTATGAGATGTAAATGTTGAATTTATTGCAATAGTAGCACTGGACCTTTGACATGTCCCTTTTCTGACTAGATCTGGCTTGCTGGTTCTTTGCACTACCTCTTCCTCCTTGCTTATGGGAGTTGTAGTTTGTCTCTCCCTCACTAGGGTTTGAACATACTCCTGACTTGTTTCCTTTCCCACGTCTTCCTCTGCCTTGTCCTCCTTGAGAACTAGAGGTGCCTTGGTGGGAGTCTTGTCTGTTGCTATCTCGAAATAAGGCCTGAGCCTTGAATGCTTACTCTAGAGAGGTATGAGACAAATGGCTCAACCTCTTCTCATGTGTCTACAATGAAACCATGAGCTCATCTATCGAGAGGTTTGTCAGATCCCTCGATCCTTTAATTGCTATCATAACTAAGTCAAACTTGGTAGACTAACTTCTAAGAATATTCTCCATTATTCTCTAGCTATGGAAAATTTCTCTGTTCAACTACATCTAGTTGATGATGTCCATAATTTAGGTGAAGAATTCACTCATGGACTCAGACTCACTCAACTATAGTTTCTCAAACTCTCTCCTGAGCATCTGTAGCTTCATCAAATTCACCTTGTTGGTGACTTGGTACGAGCTGGCTAGAATCTCCTAGGTCTGTTTCACCTTGGTGGTCGATGCAATCCATAGGAATATGGTCTCCTCAACTGCTTGCATAATGTATAAGAGGGCCTTATGGTCATTCTTTGTCTTCTCCTTCAACAGGTCCTTGTCTGCTTCGGACAGGGTGGCCAATGTTGTTGCATCTTCTAGTTTTGGGTAGCCATTCTCGACTAACTCCCATAGCTCTTGATATCTAAACATGATATTCATCTGAATGCTCCAATAATCATAGTTTTTTTCATTAAAGTGTAGGATATTCAACTACAGTGAATGATTTCTACCAAAATCCATTTTGCTTCGGTCTCTGCATCAAGGGTACTACGAATCTAATACCAATTTGATGTTTCAATTTAATTTTTTCAAGCTGCTAGGGAGCGCAGAACAAAGTTTCTAAAGTTGGACTGCGTGAGAGATAAGTCTTGAATTCGAGCAGCATGGGAGATAGATATTTAAGTTGGGTGAAATAAATTGGTCAATGCTCGACTATGCAAGTCAAGGATCATGCAGTCCGACTGCGCTGCGCAAGTTGGCCGACTCCCAAGGACTTCGCCAAATTTTTGGCTATCCCATACAATTGTGCAAAATAAAACCTATGCAATCAGACTCACTATGCAAGTGGACAAGGGATAAATGAATTATCCATAAAGAGGCTAAGTTGTCATCCAATAGTGCATGCAAGCTACAGTGCTTTCAGGCTTTGCAACTCTGTCGAATGGGAGTGAGCAGCAAAGTGACCAAGGCAAATATTGCCCAAAATTTGCACCTTTCAAATTTCAATCACTGTCGTATGAGAACCATAATACAGTGAGAGTCATAGTAGTTAGATGTAGATGGATAATTTTCCTTTAATATGTTAACAATATGTGTATATTTGGAGAGGATAAAAACAAGGACAAAATACAAATGAACCTAAATTGCAGAGAAGATTTAAGACCACAGATATGTAGTTGGATTTAATAAACCCTTGAAACTAACTGGACGCTGAGAAACATATATTAATCAAGCACACAAATACATCAAACCTCAATAGATGATTTTCAATCTTCTGTAGGTAAAACTGTAGGATAACAGATAAAATAAAGACTACTGATACTGCTGCTCAGAGTTCAACCTAATGAGGTTCCTTGTTCACTGAACTGCTTTCGTTAATGGCTCTACAAAATGACTGATGTCTTCTCCTCTTGCACTTTGATTCCTATCTCTACAAAAAATCCCCCTCACCAAATACACCCCAAGCAAGGGTTTATATATACGTGTAGAAGAGGCCAATCACCAACCACGCACGAGTGTGATCAATTATTATTGGACAAATGTCAGAGGGCACATGTGATGTCACATAAGACAATCTGGTGATATTCCCAACTTTGCTATTTCTTGTGAGCTCTGATAGTGCCCAAGTTCGAAGTGCAGTTGGGCGGAGACGTGAAATCGGGGTTAATATTTCTAACACTAACAGTACCCCTCTCCTCGATTACCATGTACATGAATCATGTCACATTAAAAAAAAATATTTTATATTATTCTTAAAATTTATAATAATAAATAAATCTTATCAGGGGTAAAAATAAGCATCGTGTACAATGTTGATTGCACAAGTCAACTCTCTATAAACATCAATGCCTAGTTGCTCATATTTTAACAAAATAAAAAATAATATGGCACTAGTATTAACATATGCCCCTACAAATCTAACCTAACTATCATGGAACGTGACCCAGAAATTTGAATACTTAAGAGTGATGGTAAATAATGGATGATAGTATCTATTGGAAGTCAATTCTCTATTAATTTTTATCTTCACTTAGGTATTTTTTGTTGGAGTGTCTTCAAGTCTTAATATATTCTATTAATTTTTGGTGTTTACTTTTTAAAAATACATTATTGAAATTAAATTCTTCGCTTTGCTAGAATATTTGACACTAATGTTTGTTGTTCCTCATTTCAAGTTATCTTAAATTTTAAATCGAGTGGATCATAAGGAATCAACAAGTTATTAACCAAAAAAATTATTTCCATTACCTCTATTCTTTAAAATGTCTCTCACTAGCCTAACATTCGTGAAGGTATTGAGATAATGCTTCGAATATCATGCCAAACATTCACCAAAATACAACTAAAACTACTATTTTTTTCCATTAATTTAGCTGTCGAATTCAATATATTATTGAACAATAATATACTATTGAAAAATATTGTTTAGTTATATTTTTCAATTTAATATGGATACCATAGCAATTTTACTATGTATTTATTCACAATCTATTACCACTATACTTTAGAAATCAAGAGTAGATCTATTTTTTTGGTTGACAAAGTATGAAATGGAAATTCCTCCTTTGTTCCTCCATCCAACCTCAAAACTGATTCAATGAGGACAATCATGAATTCAAGGTGCACATATCAAGTAGGATTTTTTGTGTAATCAATGAGGGGATATTGATTCCATATTTCCACTTCTCATGACCACCCCAAGATTACGGTTTTATTCTAAGGATGGATAAGCAACCTAGTTGGGGCAGGAAGGGTGAGCAAGTTGGAGGGTCATTTTTAGGGTGGTAATGGTGAGCAACATGAATGGGGTGGTTAGGCTAGGGATTTTTATGATGGTCTAAAAGTTAATTTAGTCAGTAATTTTGACTCTTCTACCATGCTTGGTCTAGAGTTGGTATTCATTACCTTCATTGTTTTTCTCAAGGTAAGCAATATCACTCAGTTCATTGACTATCTTTAGCTAAAAGGTGGTACAATACTTCTTACCTTTATTATTTTTCTCAAGGCAAGCAATATCATATGCTAATGCTCAGCTTAAGACTTGAAATTTTTTACTTTAAGAAACAAAATTAGAGGAGGGGAGGATCAATTCAGTCCAAAGAACTATTTGGAGAAGTGCATATATTTTTGTCAACTTGAGTAAAAGGGTTTTGGGAGGCTTTTGTATCTCTAGGATGAAAAGAAATAGATAAGCTGAATGTTATCACCATCAAACATATTTATTAGCCTTTTTTGCTACAAGGATTTCACTAATAAAGATAATCTTGCAATGAAATAATAAAATTATTTATTTCTGAAAATATCAAACTTAAATCCTAAAAAAACATTTTAACTCAATATAACCAAATTTTAGAGGTTGTTATTAGACAAAAAAATTTATTAATTTGAATTTTCCCCTTATAATTTTGAATGGGCTCTAATTTATAAATATTTCTTTTATATATATATATATATATATATATATATATATATAATCCACCTTCATGTGAAATGAAACTTCATACTACACAATGTAGTATAATTCATGAAGTTCAATGAAAATATATAATTTATAAAAAGAAAAGTAAAATTAAAAATAACATCGGCATGAAATGAAAATATAAGAGCACTAACATATACATAGTAAAATAATTACTTTTTGAAATTAGAAACATCCTACTAACCTGAAATATATTGAAAACAACGTAATTTTAAGTTTGAAATTAAACACATCTATCAAGAAGAATATAAATTTAGTATGTTTATAATTCTATAATTATCTTAATTATTTATTAAGAATATATATTGTGTTAATTAATTATTATAGCACTTAAAAAAAATTTATACTTTTTTATGATAATTTATAATATAAAATAAACTATTACGAATTAGATTATAATATACAAAAAATTGAGACTATAATTTTTATATTATGGCTCAAGCCTATGATAATTCTATTTTTTTCTCAAATAACCTAACAATATAATAGTGTGATTTGTGATATCCATGTAGTGTTGCTTGCCAAAACATAATTTGTTCAATGATGTATTTAATTGATATGCATGTAAAGATGAATTTATTTCAAATATTATTATTTTAAAATAAATAAATCTGCTATTACAAATTTAAATGAGCTAGATTATATGCCATAAATAAATTTAATTTATTCTTTGAAATAATTATTAAAATATGTGATAATGGATCAAACATTTGAAGCATAAAATTCAAAATTGAAAAAGTATAAAGAAATTAATATACAATGTAAACTTATTGTGATTATAGATAGTAAATTTTTATAGGACTTTTCCTATTTTAAAATGTTCATGGACCCTTTCAAAGACCCTTCTATATCTAATAAAAAATAATCCTTAAAAAGTGTCTTTTAGATGCAATCTTGAGAGAATGACAATAGTTAACTAGAAAATAAAAAAATAAACCTATTTAATTTATTAGGTGGAAGTTTATGAATGATGTTTTACTAATTTTTTTTGTAGATATATAAGTTATTTTATATAGCAAAAATCCACTTTATGTAAAATTATTAAAAATACAAATATAAAAGTATTGATATAGTAATTAATAACCTATATTCAAATTTTCTATAGTTCATTAATAGATATGTATTGCATAGATAAATAAATACAAATTATATTATTGCTTAAACATGGCTAGATTTTCATGTATTTTCCACAGGCACAAATAATTTTTTTATTTTTATAAGTTTTTAAGATCCAAGAATTTCTTACACTAAAATTTTTTGTTTAACTCAATCATACATTGCTTGATTTCCCATGTGTATGTTAGTTTTGGCATACATATAAAATGCAAATCAAGAATATTCACTCCTGCAGCTAGTGTCTTAAGTGCTCGAAACTGGCCAAGTCCCACGGGTCACCTTATTGGATTCGGCTCATCACTAGAGACTTTTAGAAATCTGGCGGAGGGTTATTCGTTCAGGGCCCATATCACCTGAACAGGGTATGCTATGCCCCTTGTCCAAGGTTGTAAGGTTCATAACTTATTAGTAGATCTCAACTCAATGCCTTGGAACCAGTGTTTTTATGTTGATTCTAGCCATTGACCATCTACGAAGGTTTGGCTAGAGTCCGCCTTTGCAATGCTAAGGGACTAGATAAATATAACCCTTCCCGATTGACGACAATGTTGCGCATAACCATTTGTCACTGGAAAGCCATTAGCATAAGTAGCATCCTAGTCATGCATTATATAGGTGTAGATACCAAAATAGTACCAATCCGATTATGTGACTGTAAACATTGATCGCATTGACACACACAACCCCCAGGACAGTCCCCAGAGGTTAAACAGTGGTCCTAACCACTCACATAACAGTTTTGGAAGGTCAGAGGTCAATTTGGCACCTTTCAAGCACTCTGTTCTCTACTATTTCCACCCAAGGATGATTACAAACAGGTATTCGTCCATCATTAGAGGCAGTTAAATGGGCAGTCATGGAGCCCCTACTTAGGGAGTAATCTTTTCTCCCATGGGAAGGCATGATTTCCAAGTGGCACCTTTGCATGCTCATCCAAAGAGACCGTCAGGTCTATAAAATGGTGAGTCTTCTCATCCCAAAAAGAGACAGATAAGGAGCATTTTGAGCAATGAAGTGTTGTCATTTTACATCCTCACACCTTTTTGATTTGTGCCTTTCACATCCTTGATCTCTTTTGGAATGGAGGTCATTGGGTGATTATTGGAATCGTAAATCTTGAACAAAGACCTAACATTTGGCCATAACATCCTACCAAATTTGCCAAAAACACTCCAAAAGAGGTTTTGGACCCATCCTAAGTGGATTTGTGCCAAAACCGGGCCCCAAACGACGGGCGTCATGCCCCTAGGCACCCCCACACTACTGCAATCCTAATCGCCCCATCCTAGAGTGATTAGAAATCTGTAGTAGATTTCCTTTCTGTTATTTTTGCATCTGATTATATGATGCTTAGATAGGTTGTCATTCAAATTTAACATCATTTTGAGTTTTTTTGATGATTTTTTTTTCGTTTCCCGCTTTTGCTAACATGCAAGTAGCATCATCAAATTCTTGGTGATAGAGGCCGAATTGGAAAATTATGACCTTCTGGGTCTTTCCAAAAAACCCCATTTTACCTAACCCCCAACTTTTCATGTGACTTGGAGCTTCCCAGATGTGACATTTGGGACTATGCTTTTTGATGTTTTGTTGCATGTCTAATCGTCCCACCCCAGGGAGATTAGAAATCCATGGTGAATTTTTTGATTGTTCCATTTGCAGTGCCCTCCTGGTAATTTATTCATGCTTCTATTAAATTTTCATTTTGATGTTATTCAGTTATCGTTTTATCCATTTTTTGCATGCACTAATCATAGGTTTGGGGATTGCATGTTTTATTTTATCTACAGGTGCTACTGACTTTTTTCTATTTACTTGAACATAGGATATTGACATTAGAGGAGCATCAAGGATTCAAGACTCATCAACGCAAGCGGCGACAATGTTTGGTCTGCCCATTCTACATGTAGGCACACGGAAGAAGGAATATCATTTGTTGATGTGACAAGAACATATTTAACGCTCCTAGCTCTTGAAAAGGGAGGAGACAGATTGTAACTGGGTTCTAAAGCATATTATTAAAAAGGGTTATACTCCATATTCACTTGTATACATTTTTTCAATGTGTTTATGTTTCTCTCCTTTCATGCATTTTAGTTCGTAGGATTTAGCATTAAGTTTAGTTTCGTTTGCATCGCACCTTGGCATTTCATTTTTGTTTTTGTATCTTCATGCTTTCAGTGGTGATCATGGTGGGACCTCGTCCTCTATTTTTGATATCAAAAGTCTGATCAGAAATTGCTTGTTTTTTCTTGTAGGTACCAAGTTTTCAAATGTTGGACTGTTGTTTGTTCCAGTCTGTGATGAATACAGAGCTGGAATTCGTCTTACCTAGAGACAAATGAGCATTTTTACCACCCTATGATGAATACAGTTATGTTATTCATCCCACCCAATGATGAATAACTCTCTATGCATTTTTAGGGCAAAAATTTAGATCCATCCAATTTGGGCAGAGAAGAGGTAGGGGTCCTAAACACCTTCTGTCATTTTTTGCTTTCTATTTTTTATTTTCTGGTTATTTTCGTGCTTAGGGAAAGTTTTACTGCATCTTTGCTTTCTTTTATGCAAAATAAAAATAATCTCACACATCACATGGCAATTTAAACACCAAGAAGCTGGTCGTAAAACCCCTGCCCTTGATCAAGACCAACGGTGGATTTCATCACCACCTTGGCTTGAATTTTTTTTGCATCCATAACCCCGATCACTACTATTGCTAGACATAAATCCTAACAAAATCTTACCGAGTGTATCTAGGGTGATTCCCAGCGCATGAGGATAAGTCTTTTATGGTAGGTGTCAAAAACAGGGCGATCCCCCTTCCATACCGCCTATGTTCCACATACCATTCTACTCTCACGTACCAATAGTTTCCCTCATGTAAGGGTGGGTATATAGAGAGGTTTGGTATAATGGCCTGGCAATGGTATATCGAAGGGGTGACCATTTTTGGGAGTCATAAGAGCCATCATATTGCATTTGCTACAAAAAATTCTTTACAAAACTGTCAAAACAAAAATCAAAACATACTAAACCAAGTTTAGGGCACACTTTTAATCTTTAAATAAGATAATCATCATTTTTTGTGTGTGTGATATTTTCTATTTATTGTAGCATAAAAATCAAAATCATAAAAAGAAATAAAAATCTATGCATCTTCTAGAGATACACCACCATGGTGTACACCTGTAGCCAAGCCCAATCAAGGGTGGAAGCTATGGAGAGTGTACAAGGGGGCACAAGTCGCCTCCACTACATCCCTAAGGACTTGGTCATTCCACCTTGGCAGCCTGACCCACAAGATAGTCCACATTGTGCCTTGACAGAATGGGACTATAGAGGCACCCCTTTGAGGAGCACGCCCATCCAACATAGACCCTTTCAGGAGGAGTCCCTACACGTGGCACTCAATATAAATAGGAAGGCTCCCTTAGATGCTTGGTATGAGTTGCCACCATGCAATGAAGTGCTAGAATAGCATAGGGTCCATGAGGAGAGGCCATATGATTACGTCATCCCTCCTTTACCCCCCATCATTGTTAGGAATAATAAGCCAAATCCAAAGCACAAGGCTCTTCTAGCAGGGCAAGCCAACTCCACTCGCACCTTTCACATTTATGAAAGGGAAAATTAGGAAGACCACTACATCCCTTAAGAGAAATATACAGCTCGGGAGCAATGCACCTCCGCACTTGCTATTTATCAGGGTCACCCACTAAGGCCAGAACCTCAGGTGAATGCTTCTAACCTCGACAGAGGGAAGTGACCTATAGAAATCTTGGATCACCATGATCAAGATAGATGTGTAGGAGAGGCATCTAGGCCTCCTAGAATCAATATGGTAGAGTATATCGACCTAGAATTTTCCATACATACCACCCACCAAGCATAGATCACGCAACTTGAGCAAGACCAACAACAACTAGAGCATCTATATTGCCTTAGCAAAGAGCACATTCGACACCAAATAGATGAGCTGCTCTGCAACACTATGCCTGATAGGGTTCCAACCCCTCAAACATAGAGGGCAAAAAGGTATGAGAGGCATAACCCCTTAGTGCAAGATAGGCCTCCAAGACCTTACCAAGTGATGCCTCTGAGACCCCCTAGACCTAAGTGGGAGACCACTCCCAGGAACAATGATGGGTATCCTCCGTGGGCGCCCACTCATGTTCATGGGTATTGCTCGAGAACTCCTCAAGAAGCTTATGATGGGTATGAGCAAGAAGAAGAGCGGGTGAAAATGCCCTACCAAGGCATAGGGGGAGTTATTCGACCACCTCTCTATAGGCTTCAAGTTCCCTATAACCCACAACAGGAACAAACTAAGGAGGAAGAGATTAAATCCTCTAATACGTATAAAGCGCTGCTAGAGTGCTTGGATTCTATGGAGACCAGGACTTCTGGCTCCCAAAAGTCCACTTTACGCCAACTCCGTAGTCATCCTGTGCATCCGTCAGTGCCGACACCCCCTTACCCTAAACACTTTAAACTGACTCGGTTGGCAATCTTTAGAGGGGAGTAATATGCCCAAGAGCATGTGACTAGATTCTTAAGCTAATGCTTTGGCATTCACTAAAATGATGCTTTTCTACTAAGAACATTCATCACCACATTCGTAAGCCCTGCCTCAGATTGGTTCACTCAATTGCCAAAGCATATCATTAGTAATTTAGATCAGCTAGTGGATGTGTTCCTTGAACACTTCACCTTCAACACCAATAAGAAGGCATCACTAAGTGACCTAGCTAGCCTTAGGCAGTATGAGAAAGAAACCATGGCAGCCTATGGGAACTATTGGAGGACGTTGCTTTCAAAGCTGCCCTACCTCCCTCCTATGTTCGACCTCACCCAAATGTTCTCAAATAGCTATTTGAGATCGATCTCCATGATATTGCAACAGTAGCAATATGCCACTTTAGAGAAAGCTCTGGCGCAAGCCAGAATCATTGAGGAGATTAATATTTAGGATGGCGAGATAGCCAAGCCAAAGAAGAAAGAATGGCCTAAGAATACCAAAATAGGGACCTGTTAGTCAAAAAGTGACTAACTACAAAAAAAACATCTGATGCTCCTTTTTTCATATTTTCCAAGAAGACCGAAGTGGCCCATATGGTAAAGATCAAAGAAAATGCAAAACACCGCAAGGAGGAAAAAGTGTCGCGATATCGTGACATGTTGCATTTTCATGGTCTAAAGCAAAGAGAAAGAGCGAGGAGGAAAAAGTGTCGTGATATCATGACATGTTGCATTTTTGCGATTCAAAGCAAAGAGAAAAAGTGTCGCGATATCACGACATGTTGCATTGTCGCGGCCAAAAGGGCAAAAGTGTCACGATATCATGACAAGTTGCATTATCGCATCCAAAAGGGAAAAAGTGTTGCGATATCACAACATGTTGCTTTGTCACGGCCAAAAGGTAAAAACTATCGCGATATCATGACATGTTGCTTTGTCACAGCCAAAAGAAAAAAGTGTCGTGATATCGCGACATGTTGCATTATCGCGGCCAAAAGAGAAAAACTATCATGATATCATGATATGTTGCTTTATCACGGCCAAAAGGGAAAAAGTGTCACGATATCGCAACATGTTGCTTTGTCATGGCCAAAAGCGAAAAAGTATCGCGATATTGCGACATGTATTTTCACGGCTAAGGGCAACAAAAGGGAGCAAGGAGGCAAAAGTGTCGCGATATCACGACATGTTGTATTTTCATGGCTAAGAGCAACAAAAGAGAGCAAAGAGGTAGAAGTGTCACGATTTCACGACATGTCGCATTTTCGCGGTGCAAGAAGAAGAATCAAGCTAAAGACATAGAAATGTCATGATTTCAAGACATTTCTCATTTTTGCGGCGGGAGGTAGCTAAAGAGAAAAGTAAGAGACGAATGTCACGATTTCACGACATGTCTCATTTTCGTGATAGGAGGCAGAAAAAGAGCAAAGTAAGAGATGAATGTCGCGATTTCGTGACATGTCTCATTTTTATGGTTGGAAGCGGTAGAAAAGCAAAGCAAGGAAAGAATGTCACGATTTCATGACATGTCTCATTTTTATGGCTGGAAGCGGTAGAAGAGCTAAAGACATAGAAATGTCTCGATTTTGTGACATGTCTCATTTTTGCAACGGGAGGCAACAAAAGAGAAAAGTAAGAACGAATGTCACGATTTCACGACATGTCTCATTTTCATGGCTGTAAGTGGCAGAAGAGCAAAGCAAGAGACAAATGTCATGATTTCGGGACATGTCTCATTTTCACGGTTGGAAACGATAGAAAAGTAAAGAAAGGAAAGAATGTCGTGATTTTGTGACATATATCATTTTCGTGGCTGGAAGTGGTAGAAGAGAAAAACAAGAGATGAATGTCGTGATTTCATGACGTCTCATTTTAATGGCTGGAAGTGGTAGAAGAACAAAACAAGGAAAGAATGTCACGATTTCATGACATGTCTTGTTTTCATGGCTGGAGGTAGTAAAAGAGCAAATCAAAGAAAGAATGTCACGATTTCACGACACACCAACTGTAAAGGAATAAAATGAATTTTTGGTAATCAAAGGCATGCACTAACACCAAGAAGTGATTTCTGACATGATTATAAAAAATATAGGATAGAGCAGGCTTGCTAGATGATTGAAAATGTGATAGGCTCGTCTAGAATCTAATCTGTAGAGAAGATATCTAATTCATAGAAGACTTGTTGTGTATTATTAGAAACTATAGATGATTGCTTGTAAAATAAGTAAGATGTACTTAGAAAAAGATACTCTTTTAGGGTATATATAGGGGTGAGTGACTCCATAAAAATGGTCAGCTCTTGGACGTTTACAAGATTGAATACATGTACTTCAAATACAAGTAATAAAATCACATCTCCCATTGGCTTCTAGTTCATATCGTGCAAGTGTATGTATTAATGTTCTTTATTTCTGCTTACAATATTGAATTGTAAATTGAGTCTGCTCTTATATTTGAACTTTCGTAATACATAAATCATATTGCTGGAATAAGAATCTAATAAATACACATGTTAAACGAAATATTAGAAATCATATCTGGAATTATATAATTTTTAAATGGAAATGTGTTTAAATGCTTTGGATAGAAGTAAGTAAATGTGTTTTTGTTGTTGTCTAATCTGCACCATATAAAATTTCTAGCTTAGGCTTTATTTCCCTTATCTCTTTTTCCCCTTTTCTCTAAATTACTTAAAGGAACCAGCCTTCTCTGGAGACTAGATAGATGATCTCAAGCAAGATCTATCTATTTAATGTTGGCAAAGTCTAAGGCACAACACTATTAACCGAAGGTAGATTTTGTTCCAACAGTTTTTGGCATGCCCGGTGGGACCAGCAATCCCACAGTATTGTATAAGTTTTGGTGTTTTACCTTAAGAACCTTTTTTAAAAAATCTCAAGAAAAACCACCTGGAGAATCCATTGCAATTTATACCATAAAAGAAAGACCTTGTCTAAAAACCTTCTAGTTATATAGCCATATGATAACCAGATCCTGAGCTAGAAACTTTGAAGAACCTGTCGAGTTCTTTGAACTACATCTCGAAAGCCTAAAATCACACCCTGTGTTAGCCACATGATCAAATCCGCCCATCACCTTTAGCACCTCTTTAACACCAATTGTAGGAGCATCTGCAAGCAATCCCATAGTGGTTGTAACTCCTTTAGCAATCATGGTAGCCACCCCTACCCCAGCCCATCTTGTGTGGAATCAAACTGGCCCTTTGAACTTGGGAACACACCACCAAATTCCATAAGCTACACTAAAAGCATTACTGACCTTTGACGGAATAGGAAAAATAGCAGATGAGCACTATTTAGATGTATCAGTGCTAGCATTTTTTTACAACATCACTCAAGAAGATGTAACGGTCAGATTTTTGATTATATCTTTGAAAATAAAGATGCTCTATTGGTACAGAGCGCTTCCTGTTGGATCCATTACTTCTTGGGTAGTACTTTTCGACTGTCTGGTCGATGAATTTAATATACATGCAGATACTTTCACTTTGCTAAATCAATTCATTATCATTGATAGGCATCCAAAAGAAGAAATCCAATATTTCAACATCAGATTTACTAAAACTCGTGATAGAGTACTGCAAGGCCTAAATCCCATGAAAGAATAAGCTATATGCTATTATTTAAGGGCTTTTGATTCATATCTCAGTATGATAATAAGGCAATCCTGTGTAACCACTTTTCTTGGGATCTATGTAGAGGCAGAAAAGGGCGAAGCTAATCTCATCGCTACAAAAATATATCCATCAAAAAGTCTATTGCCAATTTTACCAGAGCTTTCCCAAGCATCAATTTCTAAACTACCTGTACTCCCATCAACGTGGGCCCTCCTAGCTATAGCCGCACCTCCTAAATTACTTGCATTACCACCTACATCCCTTACATCATCTCCCCCCAGTGATCAATACATGACCATAATTGATACAATGAAGACATTGTCAAATGAAATGGCATCCATGAAAAAGAGAGAGGCTGAAAGGAATTTTTTGCCAAGGAGGTTCCCTTAGGTAATGAGAGATGCAGCACAATAAAACAATAGGGGACAAGAGAGACCGAGCATGGTATATACAAATGATATAGTGGAGGCCGAGGAGCCTCCCACTAATTCTAACTTTTGGTGTACTACATGTGACGATCCACATGGGGAAAGTTCATGTATGATACACCAGCATTATGTACAAAGTATAGCAATTGAAAAGAGTAAAAACAAAATGAAAGGCCATGTAAATATAATTAGAGAGGATGACCACAACTTCATGATGCCTACAGTAGAACAGGTTTCAGTTTTGACAAGATCATCTAAGAAACCACTACAAGTAGACCCTAAAGAGCTTTAGCCATTGAATGTTTCCCCTGCTCCCAAGGAAGTTCCCAAAGAAACTCCTAATGGAAGTCTCCCTCAGGAAAAAAAATATCATTTTCTAGACAAAATTCAAGGGCAATAAACACACAAAGAATTTATTCTCGAGGGGAAAATGAAACCCAAGAACAGACTAGGGAAAGGTTGAGATTCCCCTTGCTAACAAAAAGGCAAAGAACTAAATCTACCCAGGGATACAAAAATAAATATGAAAGTTTTGCCAAAGAAAGAGAAAGAATAGTTGATTCACCTACATTCAGTATAGTAGAGGAAATGAAAAATAATCCTTCTAAGGCAATTATGCATGATGCTCTTCAAATCCTAGATCAAATCGATCTCCTACAAGAATCCCTAAGAATAATGAAAAATGGAGGTGGGACTACATCATCTTCAAAAATAGTTCTAACGAACTTGACATCTGCCACTAGTAAGAATAGGCCACCACCCTTTTATTTGTCCCTTCAAATGGAAGGATGGGTTGTCCACAATAGCATGATAGATTCAGGTGCTGCTACCACTGTGATACCCAAAGCAATATGTGATATTATGGGAATAGAGTACACTAGGAGCAGCGTAGGCGTCCTACAGTTAGATGGCACTCCAATAAAAACTATAGGAGTGATAAAGGATATTCCCATACGGCTACATAAAATGCCTCAGATGACAATCATACAAGAGGTAGTAGTCGTAGACTTGGAGCCCTATTTTGGTATGTGTCTATCCAGAGAGTTCACAGTAAAGATAGGAGGATACTTATCCTTATATTATTCTCATTTGGAGATACCTTTCAAAGGTAGAAGGGTCAAGATTTTTAACGAGAAACCATCTACGTTTCATGTAGTAAATATTGGTAAAAATGATCGTGTAAATATGATGACTGAAGAAACAATAGAAGAAGATCTAATGGAAGAGACATTAGAAGAGATCCAAGCTGAGGACGATTTTTCTCTACAGAATTTTAATGCCATGATAGAAACAGAAATAAGAAACTATTCTATTGAGAAACCAAAAATAAAATTGTTACCCTCCCTAGAAAAGGATAGTTATGTGAATCAATTGTGGAAGCTTTTCTTTGATGGGCTAGGTACAAGAATGGAGTTGGTGCCAGAATAGTTTTTATTTCTCCCACCGAAGAGGAAAAAGTTTTCTCTTACAGGTTGACTTGGAGTTGCTCCAATAACACAACAGAATATGAGGCCCTATGCTTAGGGTTAAGAAAGGCTGAGAAATTGGGAATCAAATAGTTACTCATCTATGGAGATTCAAAACTTATTATGAATCAAGTCACCAAAAAAGGTATATGTAAACAATATTATTTGAAGGCTTACAGGAACAAAGTGTGGGATATTTTAGAGGCCTTTGAGGCCCTAAATATAATGTTTATCCCTAGAGAATAGAATACCCATGCAGATTTGTTAGCTTCAATAGGAGCTAATTTTTTGTCCTGTAAGTAATGTTATTCAGAAGTCTAAAACTATTAGACTTATATATAGGCCTTCAGTGCCTAATAAAAATATTTTTTGGCAAGTTTTTGAAAATGATGAACAGATACTTGATTACTTAAATCATGAAATGAATTTCTCAGCCAATCGAGATCTACAAGATGAGGAGGAAGAGGATATTATTCAGTTAAAAAACAATCATATTCCTAAGTGTCTCATCACCCTTGAAAGCCTGTTTGATAACAATGATAGAGCAGTTGGTCAGAAAATCAAGGTTGATAAATGAGGATACAAATATGTAGATTTGAAGCCAAGAAAAATGACTAAGGTTGGAATCAGTTGTATAGAAGAGGAAGTGAACCAGATCAGAGAATTGTGTAAAAAATTCCCTGACATCATAGCTTGGGTGTATAGTGATCTAAAAGTGTACAATAAATATATTAAAAGTGTACAATAAATATGTTATTCAACATACCATAGAATCAGAAGAATGAGCTAAGCATTTTAGGCAAAAGCAAAGACCAGTGAATTCAAAGATAGAATCTTTGATGAAACAAGAACTACTAAAACTCCTTCAAGCTAAAATAGGATACCCTATAAAACACTCCACCTGGTTGGCAAACTTGGTACCAGTTAGGAAGAAAAATGGAGATATCAGATTGTGTGTAGATTTCAAAAATATGAATAGAGCATCACTCAAAGATCATTACCTGATACTACAGATTGACCAAATGCTACACACAGTTGTAGGAGTTATGCAACTCTTACATTTAGAAGAACAAAGAAAGCAATCATACAATCACAATCAGAAGCATATGGCAGATATTGAAGGATGGTTCAACAAAAATACAACTACAAAAAAATTGAGAGTGGGAGACTTGGTTTTGAAATGGAATGTAAAGAAAGCTAAGCCAGGTAACCATGATAAATTCGATGCTTTCTAGGATGGACCATTTGAAATTGTTTTAGAGAAACAGTTCAATGCTTTCGATTTGAAAGATCAATATGGATTGGTTCTTCCCATCACAGTGAATGCATTTCACTTAAAGTTATATGTCTATTGAGAAAGCAGAAAAGGAATTATATGTACAGTATAATATAAGTATATTCAGACAATATTTGTAAATATTACCGTTTTTCGGCCTTAACAAAAAAAATTTCAATCGCAGCCAATCAAAAGTCGACATTTTTTTTTTAATAGAGATACTAAGGTATAAAGGGAGTTTTGACGAGGTAATGTTCATGTTTAATCTAAGTGCATTTTCCTGTGTTCTTTGTCTTTCTCTGAATGATTCTTTTTACAACTGTGTTGTTGACTCTATTTCCCAATGGATAAAGGCCTAGTTCAAAATTTTTGCAAGCAAAAAATCCCCCGGAAGGCACCAAGAATGTTAGTCAAAAAGTGACTAACTACAAAAAAAACATCTGATGCTCCTTTTTGCATATTTTCCAAGAAGACCAAAGTGGCCCATATGCTAAAGATCAAAGAAAATGCAAAACACCGCAATGAGGAAAAAGTGTCGCGATATCGTGACATGTTGCATTTTTGCGGTTTAAAGCAAAGAGAAAGAGCGAGGAGGAAAAAGTGTTGCGATATCGCGACATGTTGCATTTTTACGGTTCAAAGCAAAGAGAAAAATAAAAGATAAAAAGTGTCGCGATATCGTGACATGTTGCATTTTTGTGGCCAAAAGGGAAAAAGTGTTGCGATATCGCGACATGTTGCATTTTCGTGGCCCAAAGGGAAAAAGTGTTGCGATATCGTGACATGTTGCTTTGTCACGGCCAAAAGGGAAAAAGTTTCACAATATCGTGACATGTTGCTTTGTCACGGCCAAAAGAGAAAAAGTGTCGCGATATCGCAACATGTTGCATTGTCGCAGCCAAAAGAGAAAAACTGTCGCGATATCGTGACATGTTGCTTTGTCATGGCCAAAAGGGAAAAAGTGTCGCGATATCATGACATGTTGCTTTGTTGCAGCCAAAAGGGAAAAAGTGTCGCGATATCATGACATGTTGTATTTTCATGGCTAAGAGCAACAAAAGGGAGCAAGGAGGCAAAAGTGTCGCGATATCATGACATGTTGTATTTTCACGGCTAAGAGCAACAAAAGAGATCAAAGAGGTAGAAGTGTCACGATCTCATGATATGTCACATTTTTGTGATGCAAGAAGAAGAATCAAGCTGAAGACATAGAAATGTCACAATTTCGTGACATGTCTCATTTTCGCAGTGGGAGGCAACTAAAGAGAAAAGTAAAAGACGAATGTCACAATTTCGTGACATGTCTCATTTTCATGGTGGGAGGTAGCAAAAGAGAAAAGTAAGAGACGAATGTCACGATTTCGCGACATGTCTCATTTTTGCGGCTGGAAGTGACAAAAAAGCAAAGCAAGGAAAGAATGTCATGATTTCATGACATGTCTCATTTTTGTGGTTGGAAGCGGCAAAAGAGCTAAAGACAGAAATGTCATGATTTCTTGACATGTCTCATTTTCGTGGCGGGAGGTAGCAAAAGAGCAAAGTAAGAGACGAATGTCGTGATTTTGTGACATGTCTCATTTTTGTGGTTGGAAGTAACAGAAGAGCAAAGCAAGAGACCAATGTCATGATTTCGTGGTATGTCTCATTTTTGCGGTTGGAAGTGGCAGAAAAGCAAAGCAAGGAAAGAATGTCGCGATTTCGTGACATGTCTCATTTTCATGGCTGGAAGCAACAAAAAAGCAAAGCAAGAGATGAATGTCATGATTTCATGACATGTCTCATTTTTGTGACTGGAAGCAGAAGAAGAAAAAACATGGAAAGAATGTCGTGATTTCGTGACATGTCTAGTTTTCATGGCTGGAGGTGGCAAAAGATCAAATCAAGGAAAGAATGTCATAATTTCGTGACACGCCAGCTGTAAATTAATAAAATGAATTTTTGGCAATAAAAGGCATGCACTAACACCAAGAAGTTATTTCTAACATGATTATCAGAAATCTAGGATAGAGCAGGCTTGCCAGATGATTGAAAATGTGACAGGCTCGTCTAGAATCTAATCTGTAGAGAAGATATCTAATTCATAGAAGACTTTTTGTGTATTATTAGAAACTACAAATGATTGCTTGTAAAATAAGTAAGATGTACTTAGAAAAAGATACTCTTTTAGGGTATATATAGGGGTGAGTGACTCCAAAAAAAGGGTCGGGTCTTGGACGTTTACAAGACTGAATACATGTACTTCGAATACAAGCAATAAAATCACATATCCCATTGGCTTCTGGTTCATATCGTGCAAGTGTATGTATTAATGTTCTTTATTTTTGCTTAGAATATTGAATTGTAAATCGAGTCTCTTCTTACATCTAAACTTTCGCAATACATAAATCATATTGCTGGAATAAGAATCTAATATATACTCATGTTAAAAGAAATATTAGAAATCATATATGGAATTATATAATTTTTGCATGGAAATGTGTTTAAATGCTTTGGATAGAAGTAAGTAAATATGTCTTTGTTGTTGTCTAATCTGCACCATATAAAATTTATCTATTAGGCTATATTTCCCTTATCTCTTGTTCCCCTTTTCTCTAAAAAACTCAAATGAACCATCCTTCTCTGGAGACTAGACAGATGATCTCAAGAAAGATCTATCTATTCAATGTTGGCAAAGTCTAAGGTGTAACACTATTAACTGGAGGCAGATTTTGTTCCAACAAGACCACGCAACAGAAACCCACTGCGGTCAATCAAGTCGCTATAAACATCCCTAAGCCTACACAAGAAACACAGCCCCAAAAGGCTAACTATCAGGCGGTGCCTCTTAACAGTTATGACAGAGAAAATCAGAGGCAAGAACAAAATCATCAGCATCGCCCTAGGCGATAGTTCACACCTTACACAGAGTCCAAAAATTCCTTGTTTTACTGTTTGTCAGTGGCAAACTTGATCAACCTTCCTAAGAGTCAACCCATAGACCCCAATGCACCAAAACCTAAGGGCTACATGGAAGACTTGTACTACAAGTTCCACAGATGGAAGGGACATGACCTTAATGCATGTTGGAAGTTTAAAGGCTTGGTGCAAGACCTAATAGATAACAAGACATTAACGGTGGATAATCCCATGGCACCAAGCAACCAACAAATGGAGGTCTTTAAGGACCCCTTTCCTACCAATGATGTACAAGCAAAGACCCTACAAGTCAATGAGGTAACACATAACTGCCCCATGCAGGGGTATGTTTGGATGATAAGTATAGTGACTCGAAACAAGAGGTACCTGAGCACAACTGCCCCCGTGGCAACTACAGGAGAGGTGCCAACAATGTCATAACCACAACAACACCTTACGCAACCCACTCTGCCTATACTAGTGGCCATGATTCGAACCAAACTCACCCAGATTTTGAGGACCACATCGGCTAGGCTCTCCATATATGAGCTCATACAACAATCATCGCCCTATCAATACTAAAAGCCATCGATTTGTAGCCCCACAAAGCAAAATCCTTCAAAAACTTCATGGGACATGTCAAATGATGCACTAAGCCAGTCATCACCTTTCAAGAGAATGAATTGAAATCAATGGCTGGTGATATGGCGGATCCACCCCTGCATGTCACTGCATGGGTCAACGAGATTTCGTATAAGAGGGTGTTGGTGGACACTAGCTCGTCTAGTAATATCATTACAATAGCGTCCTTGAAGCACCTAAAGTTGCCCGCATCTCACATAGTGGCCTTCACCTATACAATGCGAGCATTCAATGATGCCATATGCTCGACAGTTGGCACAATTGTCCTACCCATCCAAGTGGGACAAAAGACTATACCTACATTGTACCACATCTTGGAGGGTGAGATGGCCTATAACATCTTGTTGGGTCAGCCATGGATTAGGTAAATGAAGTTTGTCCCTTTGATAGCTCATCAGTGCTTAAAGTATACATTTGAAAGTGCATGTAGTCCTGGTAGACTTGGAGCCCTTCAAGTATTGTAATTCAATGCAGCTAATGTCGCAATCAACCCTTCCATCAACGCATTTGAATTTTTAGTTGAATCCATCTAAATAGGGTCTAATTTCGCAAGAATCCCCATTGGCAAGTCCATAAAATCCCCAATCGGGTCATCTTCATCATCTGATCCTTCACCAATGACACCACCTACTATTTCCACACAAAAGGACAAAGGGAAAAAACCCCTGGAAGAGGTACCTCCATCAGTCTCAACCATATCTACTGAGGAGATGCCTAGTAGAGTAGAAGTCGAGGATTCTAGTTCACCTGACATGGAGTGGACTCAGGAAGAACTTTCGTTCCCTCCCCATAAACCACCAACAATCACTATTGAGATGGCCAATATGGGCCTGGGGGAGTACCTGGTGCGAAACATTGTAGCAACACCCACACTTGAGTCCATGCAGGACATGGGGAGACCTCACCTCCCCATAGGCATTATTGTTCCTCTAGGCTACCCGCAAAACCAAAAAAACTTTGTATATGGGGGCCTTGATAATGGCATTGAACCTTACATGCAAGAGGACGAAGATGAAGAGCCTTTTATTGAAGACGTCAACTATTTATCCAACCCAAATTTCACTTTGAGATATCTTGGCCAATGCAATTGGCATGGATATGGGTTACGCAGATATGAGCAAGGAGTGCGCGTTCTCTGCCAACCAAGGTATCATATGCCATACGACAAATTAGGGGTAGGGTTCAACCACCCTCTACCCTTGGACATCTTGGTAGAGAACATGCAAGTCCTAGGGATAGGCAACAAGGGTGGGTTGGCATTAGATCCATATGCCAATCCTAACACAACGTATACATTGGGGGATTTTCTACCATCATTGAAAACCGACCTTTTTGGCCTCAACAACCCCTTCCGTTTAATTGAGAAAGGATAAAGTTTGAAAAATCACCTACAAGAGGGGTATAGACAAGGTCAAGAAGGATATTCTAAAGATGAGTCATAATATGAGGTAGCACCATGGGACCCCTTTGAATCGGATAGCAATCACTCACAAGTGACCCCGATGGATGATTATCAAGAAAGGATCTTGGCAATGTTCTCTTTGGATTCTCCAATCGAGCAAGTGCCACCTCAATAAAATTAGGTCACCCCATAGAGAATGGAACAAACTGATGGGGCCAGATCAATTTTCTTGAGCAATACGAGCCTCTAATGTCGTAAACCATTTTTGGAACCAACGAAGGCCTTTGGATCTCTGACAGTGATTATAAAGATGAAACTGAGATGGCATATATCAATCACATGTGGCAGATGTAGCAAAAATACCCCCTAGATATTGATGACATATTTGAAAAACTAAACATAAGGCCAGGGCATGAGTAGCACCTAAACCTAGCACAGTGGGACCAAGTTTTGAATCTACCACTTTGGGCATATAGAGAACACCTATCGCCCAGAGACCCTATAGAGATATCAGTGCTGAGGGCAGACCTTGTCCTCCTCCCTGCACATATGGATGATCCATTCATGCCAATACCTCTAGATCCATATCCGAAGCACATAAATCATTCATGATGTCCGAGTAACCAAACCCGCAATAATGGAGACCAAAATCATTTCATCAACATGATCTCCATTGACTTAATCGCCCCCATCCACAATTTGGCTGATCCAACATAGTCATTGTATCTAAACATAGACACCATAGACTGGGATCATGTTAATTCACCACCATCCCCACCAGAGTACTGGCATTTTGATGAGATACTTCATTTCACCCTAAGGCCAACTTAGGATATCTTCCATGCTAAATAGGAACCCGAGGTTCCCAACGCAAATCTAAACTCAGCAAATAATATCCACTTGATCCCAACTTTGCACCAGTTGGAGGACAGATCCCACATGTCGATCGAGGAGACGACTGACGTAGACATCGGCTCTGATCCAATGAATCCATAGATTATCAAGCTGGGGGTAATTTTATCCCTCGAAGAGCAAGCCGACTATATTGCCCTTCTCAAATAGAAGAAGGAGGTTTTTGCATGGTCCTACAAAGACATGTTAGGGCTAGTTCCATAGGTAGTCATGCATAACCTAACGCTTGATTCGACAATCAAGCCATTTAAGCAAAAACTACGTAAGATGAACCCAATAGTGGCCCTAATGGTCAAATATGAATTACAAAAGCTATTGAATGCACAGTTTGTCATCTATGTGGATTACCCACCATGGTTGTCCAACATGGTACCCATAAAAAATCCTGACGGGAGGATTCACATATGCACTAATTTTTTAGGTCTAAACAAATCAAGTCCTAAAGATTATTTTACCTTTCCTAGAATCGATGCATTGGTAGACGCTACAAAAGGCCACAAAATGCTATCCCTCATGGATGGTTTCCCGGGATACAATCAAATTTGTATCAATCTCAAGGACCAACTAAAAATGGCATTCACAATGCCTTGGGGGACATTTTGTTAAAAGGTTGTGCCCTTTGGCCTAAAAAATGCTAGTGCCACCTACCAACGTGCCATGACATACATCTTCCATGATCACATGCATAAAACTTTGGAATATTACATGGATGATTTTTTTGCCAAATCTCTTTTGCGCCTAGATCACCTCAATGACTTAAGCAAGATCCTCGATCGCCTCACAGAACATAAAATCAGACTGAACCCCAAGAAGTGTGTATTTGGCATCACATATGGAAATCTCTTGGGTTTCATAGTCTCAAAATGAGGCATCGATGTGGACCCAAAAAAAGTCAATGAAATCCTTGAAATGCTTCCCCCAACTACCATTAAGCAGCTCAAAAGCCTACAGGGAAAGGTCGTGTCAATAAAGTGCTTCATAGCACAACTATCTAACAAGTGCCAACCCATGAATAAATTATTGCACAAGGGGGTAGCATTTCACTAGGATGACGAGTGCTAGTTAGCCTTCGATGATATTAAACAATACTTGGCTTCGTTGCTAGTATTGGCACCACCTAGACCAGGAGTGTCATTCTACTTATACATCTCAGCTACTGAGGTGGCACTGGGTGCCATGCTAGCCTAGAAAAATGAACTACACAAAGAATAGGCTACTTACTATCTTAGCCGCACCTTGGTCAGTTATGAACTTAACTATGCATACGTTGAGAAGCTCTCCTTGGCAGTGGTGTTTGCTACCAAAAAGCTACACCATTACATGTTGAGAAACATGATGTATGTTGTGTCTAAGGAGAATCCATTGTGGTACATGATGAGTCATACTTATCATAGTAGTCACACGACGAAATGGATCATGTTGTTGGCAGAGTTTGACATCGAGTTCATTGAACAAAAATCCATCAAATTTCAAGTCATCATCGATCAACTAGCAGAGGCTCCTCTCAAATATGATCAGCCTCTGACCATAGAGCTACCCGATGATGGGCTCTTCCATGTCTTAGAATTTACATATTCTGATGAGCCTGAGTCACATGCCGACATAACCCTATTTTTTGATGGTTCTAAATGTGAGCAAGGGAGTGGCACGAGAATTATATTCTTCATACCACAAGGGGCTCCAATACCTCTATCATTTAAATTAGATTTTCCATGCACCAAAAACAATGCCAAATACAAAGCCTTGCTCATAGGTCTTCAGACAACAATCACCATGAACATCAAATGATTAAACATCTTTGGTGATTTTTTGCTAATTTTCAACCAATTCAAAGGGGTATTCCAATGTAAATGCCTAATTTTATAGGCCTACAAAGCCCTTGTGGACAAATTCTTGGCAAAGCTTGAATGGTACGACATCAAGGCACTCCCTCGATCATCAAATCATTTTACGAACACTATGGCCTCCTTGGGGTCACTAATCCCGTAAGACATTTCTAGTGATATGACAACCATTGAAGTCAAAACACTATCACAATCTGTGATGGAGCGTGCAAGCTCTGAATTAATGCCAGGAATCCACCTGATCCATATTGAACCGTCCCTAGAAAATTTCTCTCGAATCCATGATTGTCTGAATCATACCAACTAGGGGTCCTTGTTCTCCCCTACTCCCCTTAATAGCATCACAACGTTATTCTTACAAGTTCTTTCCCGCTCAGCTTTGGCTAGGGATGACCTTCAAGAGGGATTGACTATTCATGCTATCGAGGTTTCTAATCAGAAGGATTGGTACATGCCCATATGATATTAGCTCAAGTTAGGTAACCTCCCACTTGGATTGATGCACGCCACAAAATGATCATTCAAGCAAAAAGTGGTAAAACATGTCTTGCTAGGAGATATTTTGTACCGTCGTAGCTACGAAGGAATCCTACTTCGTTGCTTGGACCAACAGGAGTCCACTTGGGAGATCACCTAAGTGCACGATGGTACATGTGGTGGCCACTTCAATGGTATGGCCATTGCAAAGTGCATTCTATGCATGGGCTATTATTGGCAATCTTTAGAGCAAGATTATTGTGCATATGTAAGGAAGTGCATGAAGTGTCAACACCATGCCAATTTGACACATGTACCTTCTTAGGCATTGTATTTGGTCTAATTGGCTTGGCCATTTTTGAAGTGGGGCTTAGATCTAATAAAAAATATCTCCCCTATGTCGTCAGGTCATCACACGTTCATCATAACGACCATAGAGTACTTCACCAAGTGGGTGGAAGCAATTCCGCTTACCTCTACGACTAGACCTCACGTTGTGGAGTTCAATTTACATAACATCATATGTCATTTTGGTATTCCATCCAAGATCATCTCATTTCCATGCATACTTGCATCTCATTTCCATGCATACTCAAAATCATCACAAAAATAAAGACCTCTTTTGCATCTCATCTTCATACTCACAAAAAAAATCAATCCATCAAAAATACAAAAATAATAGTTGCATTAAGCATCTCATCCATAAATTGCATATTTGTTGGTCATACAGGTCAAAGGCACCATAGACTATAATTACTCGACAAATCCATCATTGTCCACATGCCTCCATTCTATAAATAGTCCATCAAAAATAAATGTCATTCACAACTTTTTTGCCATATCATAGTCGGTTGCATTCTAATGTATCAAGAGTTTTTCGTCATTCAGTCATCATTAGCTTTCTAGCCAAATATTGTACAAATTCAGGCAAATTTTACAAAGGTAGAGTTCTAGTTGGATCACACCTTGTTACGTAGCATCCCAACACAAGCTAAAACACACATAACAATTCCCAAGTTGTGTGAATGAAATATGAAACCTGCAAAGCAAACCAAGATACCATCTAGTGAAAAGGTTATCTTGCTCATACCCTTGTGCAAATGACCCCAAGAATGCTGAGAGTTGGCAAAAGGACAAACATCTTCCCTACCCAATTCCCCAAGAATCCCAAGTTCTCAAAAAGTTGCAAAAACATCAAAAATTTGCAAAAGTTAAAACTCCAAAAAATTTTGACATCACAACCAAAGTGCATACATCAAAAGGCACATCCAATAGTGATTCTCATCACTCAATATTCAAATCCCTTGATCAAAAGAACAAAACAAAAATAAATAGTGATTTTTATCACTATATAAGAGCAAGTATCCCAATACAATTGAAGAAAAGAAGGGAATCAAACTTGAATCCCTGGAACTCTTAGCATTCATAAGGTCATGAGGTGCACCTCAGTCCTAGTTTTGTGGATAACCTATCGGTCACTGGTGGCAAACCTCCCGCATGACGATATATCTGTCACATTAACTTGTGTGCAGATCAATGTTTGCATGTGGATGAGCTAGCTTATGGTATCCGAGATAGTTAGTGGAGCTAATTAGGTGATCCTAAGTATAGGTTTGGTTGATAGACTATCTAGCACTAGCGGTATCCTAACAAAAACCACATAAAAAAACTCAATTGCATACACAGGGATGTGAAATAACTTGGTCAAAGACAAGTCCAATTCATACCTTGTTCAAAAGTCTTGTAAGATAAAAGTACAGTCTTGGCTAGTTAGTTAAAACATCCGAGTCTCAGAAAACCTTAAATACATTATAAACCAACTGTGATATCTTTCATCCTTGCATCACCATCAAAAAATACAAAAAAAATAAAAATAACATGTATACCTAAAAAGTCATTTACCACAACAATCGCCTAGCACAAAAAGCCATAAGCAGTCTATGGTGCTACCACCAACAATCACAATTTCAATTCATCCATTCCATTTGCATATCATATAAATTAAAAACATTAGCATTCATTGCAACATATCCATACATAATGTAAATTAATATGCATCCATCAAACATTAATCATTGTGCATAAAATCAAATCACAACACATGTATAAACAAAAAAAAACATCTGTATATATATATCATCAAAAAAATACCCACAAGCTATAATAAAACGGTCCTCTAACCTTGCAAAAAGGCAAAATATCAAAAACCCCCAAGCCTAGGGCATCGACCACCATGATCATGCAGGATCGGTGCGACGGGAACTACCCCCCATGGTGTGGGTCCTATGGGACCCCTCAGGGTGGCTACAGATAGCCCCCGCATCACACCTACTAGCACCTCCATCATCTAGTTGCCTACATTGAGAGGATGTTGGTTGCTCAGTATCACTCCCTCTCATGTGGTGCAACGATCTGCCTCCACTAACTATAGGGATTCACCCACCAAGGTGGATAATCTCTACCTCCAACTCAAATTGATGACAAACCAAGTCCATCTCCCACTGAAGAACTATCACCAAGTTCTCATTGTGCTACACCAATGCCTTCTCCCTCTCTACCAGATATGTATGCAGGAGATCCATCTCCCATGCAACATTTGTATCCCCATCCCATCGAAAGTATGCTACAAATTTGTTCTCTCTCTCTGCCAGCTGTGTCTGTAGGAGATCCATCTCATGCAGTGCATCCTCAAGCTCCTCATACCATCTCTAGAGTAACCCCTCTAATCATGCTATCTCAAAATGCAACCCTGCCTCCATATCCTTTGAGAATGCCTGAGGCATTGACATCTTCGAAATGGCAGCCTGCTTTGGCTCCCACTGCTCCAGGACATCTTGCATATCCGACTACTCTGGAACCCAAAAATAATCCCCCCAAAGCTATCTACCTCTACCATGTCTGCATCCTCTAGCAGAACCCCCTAGCCCTCTATTTATGTTTATGCATCCTCACCACCTATTTTTTTCACCTCTACACCCCCTAGAGGCCCCTCACCTCGCCACCATTGCAAATTCTACCATTGGTCGTACTCTATGGTATCCCCAATGTCATCCACATTAGGGACATCAATCACTGTATCTAAATCCTCACCCAGTGGTGCAATGACCGGCCAGACCAAAGTCCTCTCATCCCCCCGGCACTAATAGATCATGGGCTCACTAGGCAACCCCTAGTGCACCCCAAAATATCATGTCACCTGACCACACAGGAAGAACTCCTGCTTAATCCCATGCCACCCCATTAGCCACCTCCCCCTATGAACCCGTCGGAGCCACTCTCTAGCATTAGGCCAGGCTAGACAGTCTTGGTATGGGTGCCAGAGCATCTCCCCTGGAGCAAGCTGAGCGAAGGCATCGGCATAATTCCCTATGACACCTACCCACCACAGACTCTATCCCTACTCCTCAGACTGCCACCACAGTGCCCCATACCCGATCTCTTAGTCTACCATCTCTGCCTGAGTCATCCATGGCAACCCCACCGACATCTCCACATCTATGTGCTACGAAGCCCATCACTGCAACAGGTAACTACATCCAATGCCCTTCTGCCTTCGATAGTGTACCTCGTATAGCTCATCGTAGAGCTATGCCAATAGTGTATGACCCCATCTCATCATCAAGGGCTCTATGGTAGGACACTCCACCAAATTGAAGACCACCTCTAGCAGGTTCCATGGGAACTTCGTGCCCGAAGAGTCGACCACTAGCATGTTGGAAATTAGGCCCATCAGTAATGCATGCCTCACTCCAAACATGCCCCTCTCTAGCCACCATTGTACTAAAATACCACCAATATGGCAGTCACCCTTTGCCATCTCAACTGGGTTGTCTACACCCAACCCCTACACATGCCCGAAGCATCGCGTCAGTATAGTTGTTTGCTGATCACATGACATCATCCTGATCAGTAGCCCGTCTATAAAAATTTGTAGAATTCGATAGACGTCCTCTAGAGTCATTGTCATCTCCCCTATTGGGCGATGGAAGGTATTGGTGTGGGGATCCCATAGGTTGATCAGTGCAGTCAGGTATGCCTGATCCCCCACCAAAGGCTCTACTCGAGTCACCTGCTTGAGTCCAAGGGCATCAAGCCAGTCCCGATCAGCCAAAGTCAGCGCCTCTCATGCTTCAGAGAAAACCGTAGGCACACGGTATCGGCTCTTCACAACCTGCAAAAGAAAACAAAACAAAAATTTTAAAAACCTGATAAACTGTACAACAATAACATGAATATATAGCAATGCATAAAACAATGTACAACTAAAAATAGACAAATAACAATAAACAAAATTCAACAAAAAAAATTCAGCAACATTTGTCAGTCTTAGAGTTTTTAACTCTATGTTTAAACTGATAAATAAAAACGTGAAAAATAAAAAACAAACAGTTTGTCAGTACCTAGGGTTTTTTTAACTCTATGTTTAAACTAATAACTAAAAAAAAAAAAATTAAAAAAAAAAATACAATTTATCAGTCCTAGAGTTTTTAACTCTATGTTTAAACTGATAACTAAAAAAAATAAATCAAAAAACAGTTTGTTAGTGCATAGGGTTTTTAACTCTACGTTTAAACTGATAACTAAAAACAAAAAAATTCAAAAAATAGTTTGTCAGTACCTAGGGTTTTTAACTCTACGTTTAAACTGATAACTAAAAAATAAAAAATTCAAAAAAATAGTTTGTCAGTACCTAGGGTTTCTAACTCTACGTTTAAAATGATAAATAAAACCAAAACAAACAAAATCAAAATAATAGTTTTTTTTAACCTCAGGTTTATAACTAAAATTTACAAATGAAAAATCAGAATAAAAACAATTTTCTAAAGCTAGGGTTTTGCTCTCAGTTTACCCTAGGATTTTAGTTTAAAAATAAAAAGTTAGATTAAAATAATTTTTCTAAGCTAGGGTTTTTGTTCAGTAATACCTAGGGTTTCAGTTTAACCTAGGGATATAGTTTTAGTTTTTGTCAATTCATTTTCACCTCGGGATTTACCTAAGTTTAAACCGAAAAACAAATTCAAACTAAATTGTGATTTTTAAACTATAACATAAAAAAAAGCAAATAAAAAAGAGGAGCACTTACCGTTATCGCTTCAGCTCCACCGCTCAATCCGGTTCATGAACTCATGGTGTCAGGAAAAATTTGGCAGTGCTTCGTTTTGCAAAATCGACCTCCTCCTCCTCAGAGCTCCAAATCGGCAAAAAAATAGAATGCAAATGAGCCCAAACCCTAGTTTTGGCCCTTAAATAGGCTTTTAGGCCTGTAATCATTCCTCCCTAGTATGAGTGCTCTAGTTAGTGCTCGTCACAACTTGGGATGATTACTAAACTGGTATTTTCCCCACCGAAGGACGATTATAGTGCAAAAATTTCAAAAACAACAAAAACTGCACAAAATGCACCAAAAAAAAGCAATAAAATTGTCCAGTAAGAGTGCTTCTTCACTTGACATTCCAAGCATGCAAAATAGATGTCGGGGTCACAAATCCTCACTATCCTATTCCCTAAGAAGGCTACCATAGCTAGACCACTCCACGGGAGGACGGATTGACGAGAATTTCATCCCCAAACAACGTCCTAAAAAGGGTCCAAACCCACCTAAAAATAAAAATAACATGGTCAAGCAAGGAGCCTTTGCGCCTCTACTTCTTGGCATGAAAAATAGATGTTGGGGTCACAAATCCTCACTCTCCTATTCCCTACCATATCCGGACCACTCCACGGGAGGACATATTGACAAGAATTTCATCCCCAAATGACATCACCAAAAGGGTCCAAACCCACCCAAAGATAGCAATAACATTGCTGAGCAAGGTGCCTTTGTGCCTCTACTTCTTGGCATGCAAAACAAACGTCGGGGTCACAAATCCTCACTATCCCCCTCCCTAAGAAGGCTACCATAGCCGGACCGCTCCACGGGAGGACGGATTGTCAAGAATTTCATCTCCAAACGACATCACCAAAAGGGTTAAACACCCATCAAAAATAGGTCTAAGTATCAAGAAACTGCACACACATTCAAATATAAACAACTGAAAGGCATCCTTACCTAAGTCATCTTGGGTCAAGTGACTCATCACTTTTCTCATGTAGGTCATTCCCTCATCGATTCATCGCTTGATGGGGTAGTCACACTTAGTCACCAATCAACAAATACACACCCAACTAAGGAAATGTCATGCACTCAAAGAATCATTGACAAAGACAATCACGCTCCTGCTTGGGACAGTAAACAAGCAACAATCACAAGCTGATCAAACACTTGGCATTCATGAATAATGAACTCAAGGTCCCCATAGACAAAAGGTTGTGCCCTTTTCTTATTCATGACTGATCAATGTCCAATATCAAGTAACACCTCACCAAAAAAGGTTAACACTTGAATTGAGTTTCTTAGCTCATCAAAAGCAAGGATTCAAGAATGCATGCCCTTTCCATACTTGGGGTATCAAAATTTGGTTAGGTTACTAAGGAACCCTAATCATTAGTTCTTTTGTTATCTATTTTTTCTCAACACTACGCCATGCACAACACATCCCAAAAAGGGGCATCTGTAGACACCAAAACAACACCAATCCGATTATGTGACTGCAAACACTGATCGCATTGACACACACAACCCCCATGATAGCCCCTAGAGGTTAAACAGTGGTCCTAACCACTCACACAATAGTTTTGGAAGGTTAGAGGTCAATTTCGCACCTTTCAAGCACTCTACTCTCTATTCGTTCCTCCCAGGGACGATTACAAACTGGTATTTGTTCCACCCAGGGACGATTAGCAGTATTCGCTCCAAGGTGGGGCGAATAGCAGGTTTGACTAGAAAAAAGTCAAATATTGACAAATGGCAGCTTAGATCTGCTACTTAACTCTTCCTTCATTGCATGGGAGTGTGAGTGAGCATTTTTGAGCATTAGAGGCAATTACAGGGGCATTCATGGAGCCCTTAATCATGGAGGAATATTTTCCCCCTGGGAAGCCATGATTTCCAAGTGGCGCCTCCGCATGCTCATCCAAAGAGACCGTTAGGTGTATAAAATGGTGAGTCTTCTCATCCCAAGAATAGACAGATAAGGAGCATTTTGAGCAATGAAGTGCTGCCATCTTACATCCTAACACCTTTTTCATTTTTTCCTTTCACATCCTTGATCTCTTTTGGAAGGGAGGTCATTGGATGATTATTGGAAGTGCAAATCCAGAACCAAGACCCGACATTTGGTCATAAAATCCTACCAAATTTTATAACAACACCCCACAAGAGGTTTTGGACCCATACCAAGTGGATTGGTGCCAAAACTAGGTCCCAAACGACGGGCGTCCAGCCCTTGGGCGCCCCCCACACTACTGCAATCCTAATCGCCCCACCCCGGAGTGATTATAAATTTATAGAAAATTTCCTTTTTGTTATTTTTGCATCTAATTCTATGCTGCTTAGATAGGTTGTCATTAAAATTTCACATCATTTTGAGCTGTTTTGATCATGTTTTTGTCGTTTCTCGCGTTTACCAACATGCAGGTAGCATCATCAAATTTCCAGTGATAGAGGACAAATTGGAAAATTCTGACCTTCTGGGTCTTTCCAAAATACCCCATTTTACCTAACCCCCAACTTTGTAGGTGACTTGGAGCTTCTCGGATGTGACATTTGGGACTATGCTTTTTGATGTTTTGTTGTAGGTCTAATCGTCCCACCCCAAGGCGATTAGAAATTCATGGTAAATTTTCTTACTGATCCATTTGCAGTACCCTCCTAGTAATTTCCTCATGCTTCTGTTAAATTTTTAGATCATTCTGATGTTATTCAGTTATTGTTTTATCCATTTTTCGCATGCACTAATCGTAGGCTTGGGGATTGCATGTTTCATTTTATCTATAGTGCTACTGACTATTTTCTATTTCCTTTAATGTACGATCTTGACATTAGAGGAGCAGTAAGGAGTCAAGACTCATCAATGTAAGTGGTAGTGACGTTTGGTCCACCCATTCTACATGTGGGCACGCAGAAGAAGAAATACCATCTATTGATGTGACAAGAATATATTTAATGCTCCTAGCCCCTAAAAAGGGAGGAGACGGATTGTAACTGGGTTCTAAAGCATATTAATAAAAATGGTTGTACTCCATATTCACTTTTATACCCCGTTTCAATGCGTTTATGTTTCTCTCCTTTCATGCATTTTAGTTTGTAGGATTTAGCGTTAAGTTTAGTTTCATTTGCATCACACCTTGGCATTTCCTTTTTGTTTTCGTATCCTCGTGCTTTCAATAGGCATTTCCCTAGTTTTAGTGGATTGATGAATATCACCACCACTAACTGACTAACCACCTAGAGTGATGCCCCATCCCATAACTCGTTACACTCCATAGCTCGGACACTTTTTCTCTTTTAGAGATGGAGTACGATAGTGCAATTCCCAATAAGTCACCGCATGACTGAGTGGCATGGGTAGATAAAGTCTCTTTTACATTCTCTAAAGCTAATACCCACTTAAGACATCGTGTGCCTTAATGGTATGTGTGCTTGACTTTCTCTTGTCAAGTAAAGTTAATTTCCACTTAAGACACCGCATGCCTTAATGGTATGAGTACTTGAATTTATCATGTCAAGTAAGGTTGATTTCCAACTAATACACTGTGTGCGTGTGCCTTAATGGTATGAGTGGAGACAACCTGCCCCAATTTTCTTCAAGATATTTTAGAATTTAAGTCTAAGTTTGAAGGTACCTAAGATCATTATCTAATGGTTTTTAGATGCTTAATTCAAGATACTGACACATATATGTAAGAGGGTTTAATACTTCTATTATCTTGAAGGATTTCAAACACTTATATTTTAAATATCAATTAAATCCCTTCCCTAATTCTTATTTTATCTTCTATAAAAGAGTCCCTTCAAATAAATCATGGATTCCTAATCACAAATCTATCTTTACACTCCCTATAAAATTATAGGTCTTATACAATTAAATTATAGCGCAAATCTCATATCAAAGAAAACAAGATATTCTATCTCTTTAAAAATAAGATATCACAACTCACAACCTGCATCTATAACCAAGATAATATTTTGAAAATGCTTAAGTATGACAAGTATTATATCTACACATAATTCATAAATATCTCCTCTGACAAACATTTTTCAAGTTGTTTAGTATATCTTCAATTTCAACTTTTCTTAAGCAAATACTTATAGAATAAGTACCTTATTGCATAACCCAAGAGTATAATTGTTGTTATACTCATATACACTTCATAAATCAACCAAGAATTTTGGCTTCCAATAAACAAGCATAGTATGTTCAACTAATATATCATCACCCTATAGTTTTTAACATAGTTCAAGTTTTAGTTTTAATAGACTTCAGATTCTAAACCAATTACCTAAGATATTTGATTAGTAATCATGGGTAATCCTTAATATTAATAGCATTTATCTGTTAAAACCTAAGCTACATGAATTACCTTATAGTAAAGTAACGAAATCCTAACTTTATTTCTTTTGTTTACCATAACAAAAGTATTTGAAAACCCCAATTATTTTTTTTGTTTTATTAAACCCATGATTCTATCGGCATGTACAAACATATTAATGACATTGAAAAACTAAAAATTTCAAATGAGATTAAATAAAACACTCGTCAACTTGTGAAACCAAGTCATAATATAATTTTTTCTTTATACATAAGGTTTCAATTTATATTCATTTAGCCAAACATCAAATTTCAAGCATAGTCTTTTATATCAAAACGGGTGAGTTACAACAAATTTTCCAATACTTAAATTGAAAACTATAATAATACAAAGCCATGCACCCTTAATATCAATTCAACTATAATATTTCTTTTCCAACACAGATGAACTACAACAATGTACCATTTTATCTCATATATCATTTCAAACTATAGTCATTCTTTTACAAGCACAGGTGGGCTACGACAAATTAGAATCAATGCATCATGATTAAATTTAAATATTACAACATGATAAAACCATTGCATCAATTTGTGACATAGTCTTTTCTTTTACAAGGCTAAGAAAAGATCTTACCTTTAATCTCTTGCATCTACGACAAATAAACATATTAAACTGTATAATTTCACAACATAACTACATAAATACCGAAAATAACCAATCACAATTAGGCAAAGTATTCCAAGCGATTCTCTATTAATAAACTATACATGATGCAAATGAGAAAATACGAATTTAGGGTCCCTTTATAACAAACACAACCAATAACTTATAATTTTCATTCATTGGACTATTACTTTTGGTTCCTCTGATTTATCCGAGAGTATACATATTTTTTTTTTAAATGTTACCTTCTATAAACACTTTAACTTAACTAACACTGCTACAGAACATTAGTATAAGAATCCCGATTACTCTTATGTTCTGTAATATGTTTTCTTTTAAAGAAATATTATGGGAAAACAGAGTTAGATTCTTTCCATTCAACAAAATTTCCCAACACTTCCCAGTAATAATATTAAAGTAGCCAAAACAACAAATTACATGTCTAGGTAACCACGTGAATAGAGCCATTCACCAATCAATCCATTATTTTAAAACAACATAATTTCCAGTAAACCCTTTCCCTTATTAAGGCAAAAAAATCTGACCTTTTTACTTGGAGACTCAATCCTCCTCACGCTGCAATTCCTTCTTTCGACGTATCCCGTCCTTGGCTTCCTCTTCAAACGAAGATGAAGTTTTTCCCCAAATTTTTCCATACCACCTTGGGCCATCCCATTTTATTTTATAAGAAAGTGAGCTTTATGGAAAAGAGACACATCACCATATTTGCCAGACAAGACGCGTTTTCTTCCTCCACGTATGGCTTCCTTAGAATTTTTTTAAAATATTTAAATATCTTTATTTAAATTAAGTTCCGCCAAGTCTTTCGTATTAACCAATTAAAGCTTGAGCTTATAGTTTCTTAAGTCTTGTCTTAGACTTATCACCACATTACGTAAAGCCTATGAGTTTAATCTCTTTATTATAGAATTGAGACTTACTATAACATTTAACATTCTATTATATGTATTTTTAATTTAATTATTATATGTATTTTATTATTTGTTTTTACACATATCATTATTTTTATTACTTAAATAATTAGTCCCCATGTTTATGGTTTAATAATTAATTCTCTTTCTTTTGATTTGCTTCAAAGCTGGTATGCCTATGTATTGGTATTAACTTTTTATATATATTTAAAATTATCATTTTAATGTCAGCAGTTAAATAGCAACAAACCAACGAATGCACACACACACAGTCAACATGACAGGCAGAATGCAAATGCAGTGCAACCCTATGGTGGGCTTCCATGTACCCACGGACCAAGTGTGCTCGGGGCACAACATCATAACCACTTACCCGACAATCCCGTTCCACTGCTCGGTTGATGGGGTGGGTGCTTTCTTTGCCATCTGCCTTGAGACCTGCACCTGCACCACAAACACTGGTCGCAGAATCACATTCTTCAAGAAAAATTAATCATTATTGGTGGGGATGTGACATACTTCCCCCCTTAGAATTAACACAGTCCCTGTGTTAGCTATCAACAAAATACAATCATATAAATTAAATATATATATATACAAATTATCACAATGTTCCTATTTTCATTTCTCTTCAGCATAAATGGTACAACAACCAAATCAACATGCATAATGGTATCGTAAAAGAAATAGTCCACAACATTATCATGTTTCAAACAAAACATCAGACATGTATATGCAACAAGTTTTTCAATACATCATTATAAAAATTTCCAACTTTTCAATAGTTTGCTTTCAGTTTTCAATTCTCAAACAAGCAGGGAAACTGATTTTTCATGCTAGAAATATCTTCCCAGGTGGCATTCCTTTCGGAATACTGATCCCATTGTACTCTGTATTGGTCCATACTAAGCTGCTTGGACCTAAATCCCAAAAATTTTGACTGGTCGTCCCTTAATGAGTTGCAGGTCTAGAAAATCTAGGGCTCAATTAGGTGGTTCTAATGAAACTTTTATCACCAATGGTAAATTCTTGGGGTGTTTGCTTTAAATTCAGCATAGCTCTTTGGCTTCACAAGCCATTAGCGGATTGAATTCTCATCATCATGACCGATCTCTTACTGGTCATTGAAATTTTCCCAAGATAATGGTGCCACGCACCTAAGTCCCTTTACAGGACCTCAAAAGGGGCCATGCCCAATGCAATATATTTCATTTAGTAAGTGATAATATTTGACTTACTTTGGTAGTGCATATCTGCCAATACCAGATTGTCCTTCTCAATCTGTCCATCTATCTCAAGATGATAGGTTGTGCTAAACCCTGTGTCCTATTTTCGATGCAGGGTCTGCTAGTATTCATAGAGAAATTTAGAATCTCTATTCGAGATGATTCCTCAAGAATATTTTTGTGTTTTTCTATCTTACTTTCCTGCAACTATAATATGTGCATTTCATTGGAAACAAATCTTGGGAAGACCAACTTTGCATTTAATTTCAAATTAGACTTAACCTTATAATCAGGGTATGTCGTGGTATACTCACAACTACCTTTCTTCTTCTAAATATAATGCATTAGACAGAGCAATCTAACAGTAAGAGCATATAGTTGCTATGATCACTTTTACTCACAAAACCAAAATATCTTCATTATACTTGTAACATTGTATACAAATTACTATTCTCCTGAGTTTAGTAGGAAAATTATTAAAAGGGGCTTTCATGCCCTTTCGGTGTCCTGATAACTTTATTTCCCTTAGATCTTCCTGAAAGGGCATTCATATGTATGGTGTGGTTCTCCACATGTGCAGCATCTTAGCTTTGGTGCCCGAGGGTTTACACTCGAGGTTTCACTTTCAGGTTTTATGATGTTCCTTTCCTTGTCTTGTTCGATAAAAGCTTCCATTGTCCTTTGTTGTTGTTCTATTTGCTCTGTTAATATCTTAATTACTAACACCAGTTGCTCCATATATCCTTGGAATGATTTAATTATTGATACGAGCTCATCCATTTCTCCTGAAAACATATCAGTTTGTAAGTTAATGAAATCTTGAGTTCTAAAGCTTTCATCATATCCTGAAGAATAGATCATGATGCACGGAATTATTCTCTTTACTCCTTCCTCTTCAGGTTCTTATCAAATCTTGTTTGACATACTTGAGAATTCATGAACATAACTTACCTCATTCCTAATTTGCCATATCATTTCAAGTGGGAGTCCTATCAGGGTAATGATCCTATTGGGCTTTAGGTTGGTTAACTCTTTTTTTTTTTAAATAGGTAAAATATAACTTAGCAATTTTTTTTTTAATATACATTCAAAAAGATAGGACATGAAACATGTTTCTTTCAAAAATAGTATCATTTGTCCTAATACTGCTTACATCACTTATCTTCCTAGTATGTTTAACAAAAATCTCATTATAACTCGCTCCTACTTATAGTAGAACTATCTTGAGATTTGTTTCTTCATTCTTATCTCCAATTTTGACCTGTTTATCTTGGTGCAGATCTTCAGCTAACATTTGCAGTTGAGTGTCAGGTGCTTGCTCATAATTTGCTCTTAATGGGCAATTTCTGGCATAGTGTGCTCCTTCACAGGTGAAGCAACCTATTTTCTTTCTATTTACTCTTAATGGGCACCTTCTAGCATAGTGGGCTTCACCGCAGGTGAAGCATCCCAACACTGGTGCTCTAGTTTCCCTTTCCTTTACTTGTATACATTTTTCCTTGGTGCACTTGTGGCCCTTTTTTGTAGTTTTCTCCTTTCTAGAGGATTTCATCTTTATCCTTCGCTTGGTTCTCTTATTTCATTTCCTTATGAAGAGTTCCATGATTTCTTTCTGAATTCCCATTCTATCCACAAGCAGTTTCATTAGTGAAGATATCTGGTCCATATGATATTGAAATACTTCCAGCTTTGATGCAAGATCCTCCATCTGTTTGTATCAAAGGAAATGATATTAATTTTTCTTGAGAAAACTTGTCAAAAATATAAAAGAGCTATGCCATATTTAATCATGAGACCTAGGGTTTCGCAACCTAGGCTATGATACCTCTGCAATATCCTCTTGCAGATTCAGGTTAGTCCTCCTCGAGGTACTTGCCATAGCTAACAGTACAATATTGGCCAGGGTTTCGCAAACCTAGGCTCTGATACCAACTGTAAGATCCAAGAATTTCATACACTAAATTTTTTTGTTTAACTCAATCATACATTGCTTGATTTCCCATGTGAATGTTAGTTTTGGCATACATATAAAATGCACTTCAAGATTATTCACTCTTGTAGCTAGTGTCTTAAGTGCTCGGAACTGTCCAGGTCCCACGGGTTGCCTTATTGGATTTGGCTCATCACTCGAGACTTTTAGGAATCTAGCAGAGGATTATCCGTTCAAGGCCTATATCACCTGAAAGGGGTATGCTATGCCCCTTTTCCAAGGTTGTAAGGTTTGTAACTTATTAATGGGTACGCTATGCCCTTTTTCTATGGTCTAAAATCTAGTTTGGTCAACAAGTTGGACTCTCCTTGCATGCTTGGTCTATATTTGGTATCCATTGTTGCTCAAGATCAAGTGCTTGAGGTCAAGGTTTTCCTTCTGAGGGAATAGTTGGTTCTCTTGCCACTACTGGGGACCATGGGTTGTCGCTTGGAATCATGAGATCTTGGGGACCACCTTTAGGATCCAAATATTCTACTCCAAGAGGGCCATCTTAAGTCGTAGTTGCATCATGGGGTTTGATACTTTTGGAGTTAGAAGTTTTATTTGACTTATATCTAGAGCATAATAAGCCTCTAATCCTTGAAGGTCTAGTAAAAATTTCTATGAATCAAGAATCTTGAAATATAGTGCTTAGGTTTTTGGGGGTAAGGCTAGATTTGGATGTAGTGTGAAGGTGAATTATTTGTGAATCAAGACCCTTGGATCAGCTAGAGGTCATGGGCCTTTCGAATATCTTATTCCTATTCAAGATAAACTACGAGGAAGAATCAAGGAATATTCTAGGTAGTAGCCATTGGTTTTTTGGGAAGAAATATTTTTCTTCATGGATAGAATCCATATTTCAACCCAACTCTTCAGAATATTAACTCTAATCACCTTTAGGTTAGGCTCCCAAGTTTACCAATTCAATATTGGCTTGATGATGTTGCATGTGGGATACAAAAACTAGTGGGAAACCATATTTCAATTGACCTAGTTATGATATCTATATACAAAATAATTTTTGTGCATATGTGCATGAGTACAAACTTGGAAGCACATTTGTCATTGTCCATCGATTGTATATTTAATTTGGACTCTTGGAATAAACCCAACATATTTACCATCATCTAATCTTATCTTGAGTTTGGGATTTCAGACTCAACCTATCCTCTATGAAAATTAGATGGTTTTCTACAACAACTATAAAAAATCATGGTATATCCCTAATAATTGCTCTACAAAGAATTCAAAAAAAAGAATCTTGGACTAAGATTATTTCCAATAGCAAGACTCCCTTTTTGGATAAGGGGGATAAGCCCTCAGCTCAAGGAGAGAAGGTTTTTGGGCCGTAGCTCCTATTTCTGGTGATGTAGTTACTTTAAAATTAGAGAAATATATTCCAGGTCCTATGAAATTGGTTTTAGAATAACTTTCCAAGGAAGGTGTGGGTTTGTATCATCCCCTAGTTAGTTCTTCCCCGTCATTGACCTTGTTGAAGGTGTAGAAACCTTTTGATTGATTGGATAAATTTTTTTATTTTTATATTGATTCAAGAACGACAATATCTTCCAATCTATAGGTTACTCTTGCAGAGTTGTTGATGTCTAGAAAAGGTGTTCTAAAGTTGGAGAAGGATGATTGAAACCAAAATCTCATAGGCATAAGAAAAATATGGTTGAGTTAGGTATGGAGTCAAAGATTATAAAATAATTTAATAGGGACATCAAGAAGAATGTGATAGAGTCAAAAATAATGGATGGAACACTACTTCTATTAGGCTTCAAATAAGGAATTGGAGTAGGTGAAGATCAATTCAAGACACCTACTTTGGATCTCTCTCCACCCATCATATTAGGGAGAAAGAAAATCATAGTGTCTCACAAGAAAGGGTGAGAAGATAGGATGGAAAAAGAAGCACCACTATCACAAGGGTAGTCCAAAATGACTCCTCAAGCATAAATATGTGATGTCCACCTATTTGAACACAATGGGTTGTTTAAAAAGGTCCAAAACTTAAGGATAAATAGAAAAACAAGGGAATATGAAATGTTGGGAGTGTCGGGTTCAACCGAGAATTCACTATAGAGAGATTCTACAAGGTTTGTTTTTATCTTCGTCATATTTTAATTAATGATTTGAAGAAAAATAGAAACAATTTAAAAATTTGGGTTTCCATGTATGGTAGTTATGAGGAGTGAGAGGATCAATTGTATTCATTGAATTAATTTTGACACAAAATAAAAGTTGAAGTTTTAACCAATATTTCCCCCCTTAGAACTTCAATATTTGGATTAATGCAATTGATTAGAAATAATTTTATGAAGCTTTTCAATATATTAATCCTCAAAATACCCACCCTAACAAGAGGGAAACTATAAGTATTGAGGTTTGTTATATTGTTGCTTTTGAAATGCCAAATCCTCTTTATGTTCTTCTGAATACCTGCCCTTACTTGAGGGAAAATTTAAGTATAGAGAAGAATTTTTCAAGGTTTGTAGGCTTGAAATGTAGTGATATCAACCAGATTTATAATTTGGATAATCTCAATACTCGCCCTTACGAGAGGGAAACTATAAGTAAGAGAGATATCCTTTTTGTAAAATGGTTGATAGAGAAAAATATATGCCAAGCCTTTATACCAATTGCCTCCAAAACCCACCCTTACGTGAGGGAAACTATAAGTGTTAGAGGTAATGATACATGGAACGTAGGCAAATATATTTTGAGGGAAAACTTTTAAGTTTTGAAAATATTTTCTCTATGAAAAGAGATATATTTAGAAAAGTGAAAGGATAAAGAAGATTAACACCTTTCTAAAAAAATAATTTAAATATTATTTTTGTTTTATTTTATATGAGTAAGAATAATATATGTTTAAAAAAATTTAATAAACAAATATGTATTTGAAGAGGTTAAATAGTGAGTATCTTCTTTATGAAATATATAATGGAATATTTCAACAATAACACCTTTTAAATATATGCTACTTAAAAGGAACTAAATGAACTTAGAAGAAGATAGACAAAAAATATACAACCCCCCTTAAATAAAATTAATAAACAAATATGTGTTTGAAGAGGTTAAATAGTGAGTATTTATGAAATATATAATGGAATATTTCAAAAATAACACCTTTTAAATATATTCTACTTAAAAGGAACTAAATGAACTTAGAAGAAGATAGACAAAAAATTATACAACCCCCCTTAAGAAACACAAATGTGCAATAAATTGCACTAACCCCCCCAAATAATATTTTATTATATTGGTTACAATATTGACTCACAAATTTTGAAGAGAGCTTTATTTTGAAAAAAAAAGGCTCTTTCCTTTTAGAATATGGGCTAAAACAACGCCAGGCACACAAAGTGTAAACCCTGTATTGAATATAAAGGAAGAGCTCAATAATATTTTCAAAAAAAATAAATCACCCTCGAGCATGAATTCAAACACAATTTAAAAAAAAATAAATATTGCAACACATATATTTTCAACAAGCTTAATAAAAGGATGCTCTTCCTTGAAATACCTACAGAAAAAATGTAAATAGGGAAGGCATAATAAAAAACAATATATTTTTAACTAGCAAAAAATATATAAATATGAAAAAACTCAAATTGGAGAGCTCCAAAGTTGCAGAGATGATAAAAAAATATCAATGAGCATAGGAGAGTTTTTGAATTGTTTACTTAAATGGATTTTCAATTTTAAGAAGGATATATCATTAAAAAATTATATTTTTTGAGACATATTTTTGCCTATGTAAAGAAGAAAAAAGGTGACTATGAATATCTTTTTGATTTTTACTAGGCAAGATATATAGACAAATATTTATGAAAAAATATTTTTAATGAAGTTAAATTTTAAAAGATATCTATCTTTTTCACTTAAATTGTTTTGTTGCAGTAAATAAATGTGAAAAAAAAATTAATATAGAGATGTATAATATAAAGCCTTGCTTAGAGAAATACTTTAAAGAAGAAGGAAAATATTTTATTTAAGGTGTTAAGCAAGAAAAAATTATACGAAAATTAATTGTTAAAAAATACTATAAAGAAAAGATATAAATTTTCTTTAATGACTTAAGCAAAGTAAATTATACCAAAATTAAATGTTAATTTTAAAAAACTTTGCTTATAGAAATACTAAAAAGAAAAAATATAAATTTTTGATAATGATAAGCAAAGAACTTTTTCCCAAATTTAAAGGTAAAATGAAATGTATTATATTAATTGCTCTATTTATTGAGCCAATGAGAGGGCCAACACTCCTTTCGGATGGCTAAAATTATGTACAAAAAATGAAAATGAATAGAGTACAAGTAAAATAGCCAAACCATTTTAGAGAGAAACATCAAATAGAGGAGAGCTTTCTTGAAATCGGTAACACCTAGGATGGCGTCGCTCAACAATTCAAATGTTAGGTGACACAGCAGAGTTTATATTCCTTTAATGATGTACCCTTTTAGGATGACACCTATAGTAAAGGATAAGGGTTGAATAATAAAAAAATTTAATGTCACCAGTACATGTGATTGAAGAGGATGCAATTTAGAGGTGAATACAGAGTGAAGGTGCATGCGAATTTGAGGACAGATGTGAAGGTGTGAAGGACTTCTTCGAGATAAGATTACAATGCCATAGATAGTGAAAATGATGAGGAGGAACTGAGGACGACACACAATAGAAGGTACACACCAGATGTTGTTGAAATGAGGGTGCCACATGATAGAAGGCACCACAGACCAGAAAGCATAAATGAACTCTGAACGAAGAGTAGGCAACATCATCGTAAACTTGCAAATAAAAAATGCTTTGCAGAGAAAATAGTAGATAGCAATGGGCCAAAAACACACTAGAAGGTGCCACAGACCATAAAGTGCAAATGACCTCCGAGTGAAGAGTAGGCAATGTCGTAGACCTGCAGATCAAAAAATCTTGCAGAGAAAATAATAGATAGCAATGGGCCAAAACAAATTACTAAAGTTTTTAGCTAAATGAATATGTTTCCAATATTTAGTGAGACGTTTATAAAGGAAAATATTTGTTGTTCTCTCGGATCATCGAAGAGCACTTAATCGAGAAGAAGATCGAGAAAAAAAATTGTGAGATCTTGGAAACTATTATAATAAAAGAATAAGTTTTTATGAGGTAAATATCGAGCGCACCAAAGCCAAACAAGATCGCGTTGTTATAGAAAATATAGAAATATTGTAAAATAAATAGACCAAGAGTCTTTATATCTGACGTAAAGGGAGAGTTCCATTTAGAATACCAAATGAAGAATAACTGATTTTAAATTTAATTTTTTTTAGAATTTCCCACTAAAAAAGGGCTATGTTTCTCTTCTCCACGATAGTTGTAGTGAATGCTTGGGAAAGCCGAATGGACTGCGAAAGATGGAGGAAAATAAAAAAACATAGGCAATAGGGGAAAACAAATTGTCCTTTTAAAATATGCTTTAGATTTATATTTCTCTTATATAGATTATGCAGGGATGGTTGTGGAGCGATCAAACTGCACTTTAAGCAGGAGAAAAGGAATGTAAATATATATGCATATGATGAGAGCATTAAATTTAAAAAAAAATCACCTATAACAAGACGCAAAAAAAAATTAAAAAACAATCTACACTCGTTTAGAAGGAGATTATAAGAAGCATAATTGAGAGACATAAAAATTTTCAGAAGATATTCGAGTTGCTTATAAAAAGCAACAAATACAATGAAGGATTTTTTTTGAAAAAACTGATTTCATGGTAAAAAAAATATTAGATAAACTGAGAAAAGTATTACCATAAGCAAATTATCTCGAACAAATTGCATCTAAGATCAAAATACTCTTTTCTTTAAAGAAAGAAAATAGAAAGACATTAAGAACCAGTTCATAAAAACCTCCTTCAAGAGAGAATGCTAGTAGAATCTATCTTGCTCTAGTACCATGTTAGAATTTCCAAAAGTAGAACTACAAAGCATTACAATATTTTGAAGAAGCAAAGAAGAACTAATTAATTTATTCCAAGGATCAACTTTGTATAAATAGTAAAGTTGATCATTGAGAGTCGTTGGATTACAACAACTCATCAAACCTGATGAAGACACCACTGAGAGTTCTCTTGACACATGGAGGAGTGGAAACTCAAGCGTGTCTATCCTAGTAGAACTTAAGAGAATATTTACTTATTCTAACAGGATAGACACACTTGAGTTTCCACTCCTCCATGTGTCAGGTGAACTCTCAATGGTGTCTTCATCAGGTTTGATGAGTTGTTGTAATCCAGCGAATCTCAATGATCAACTTTACTATTTATACAAAGTTGATATTTGGAATAAATCAATATTTTCTACTCTTTATTCATAATTTGTGTAATGCTATGCATGTCTATTTTGGAAAATTTTAACATGGTACCAGAGCAGGATAGATCTTGTTAGAATTCCTTCTTGGAGGTTCTAGGAGCTGGTTCTTTGATTCTTATGTTGGCTTCTCCAATTTTTTTTCCTTGGATTTAAGCCCTCAATAAGTTCTTCTTATATATAGTTTTTTGCTATATATATATATGGGTTATTCTTTCTCATGTTAAAAAATAGAAAAGTTTGATTGACTGTTGAAGTAAATCTTCTGTCCAGATTATACCCATTCTAATATATATTAATTTTTTTCTCCAAAAAGGAACACCTTATTCAAGTTTATTAAAAAAAAAAACTTGATTAAAAGGAATTTATTTTCCTTTCTTTAAGGTCATTCCTTTTTGTAGGAGAAGGATTTTGTCTTGGTTGTTGCCCTCATGTTGCTCTCAGAAAAGCGTTTTCATGTTCTCGAATCAAGAAACCCATATTTTTTGGATGGCATCGATATGTGACGCCAACAATTTTCATATCTCCTTTCATAGAGATATGAAATTTTAGCTTTCCATATATAACACTTGGTGCACCTTAGAGTCTAGTTTAACTTTAAGTTATTACCTACACGTTGCTCTCGAAGAAGGGTTTCAACGCTCGTAATCAGGGCACCCATATTTTTTGGGCACCATTGATTATGACGCCAATGATTTACTTATCTCCTTTCATGGAGATATAAAATCGTAGCTCTCTGTCTATAACACTTGGTGCACCTTAGAGAATATTTCAAAATTTATGATTTTTAAAATTTATATTTTTAGTTTTTTCATCACATTAGTTGCATTTACTTCATATTTAATCGACGTATCTTGCTCTTCACTATAGTTACTTTTGCATATTAGTGATCTCCATAGGAGACACTCTTAAACCGAGATACCTTTCAATCACCAATAATCAGTGGATTTATTCTCAGTTCATGATTTGCAATAGCTCTCCTTCATCCTATTTAAGTTATCTTCGTTCTTTTTTTTATTCACATTGTTTTATTTCTCTTGAGCTTAATTACTCTGATGAATATTTGTGAAAAGAAAGTTTTTCAAATTGCTCAGGACATTGCATCTGAATGCTAAAGAAGTAACTAATGGATTTTGAATATATTTCTTCTTCTTTTTTTTCCTATCCTACCCTTTTTTTGTAGGTTTTTAGCCTCTCTACCGAGGTGGTATGAGGTGGTATCAAGTTTGATATAAGTCATTTCATTTTTTCGTTGCTCTTTCCCTTGTTCACCTTTGTTATTTTTTCTGTAGGTTTCAAGGTCCTTTCTCCAACTAAAGTTGCATATTTGAGATATTCATCCATTATTTCGGAGTCACCAATAGAATGAGCACTCAACCTACCTTGGATGGTCTGGTTGAAGTGTGATTTCACCAATGAAATCTACCTCTTTGAAAGTTGCATCTCTGAGATCTGCATCAGTAAAGGTATCCCCTGAAAGGACTTATTGAAGGCATCATATTGTGTCAACAAAGGCTTCCTCTACTCAACTTTCATCTTCGTGCAAACAACAAAAAATTCTTCTCAAAAGTGCATCAAAGTGTAATGGTTTTATTTTAATTTCATTCGTTCTATAAAATCTTTGTACAAGTTTTTCTTCAATTTCAAAGGAAAAAATCCATTTATTTTCCTTCCCTAAATTTTTATTTTAGCTTTAAATTATCACTCATTTTTTCATTTCGCCTCCTTCGAGGGAAAATAGTGAAATGATTCCTTTGTAAGCTAGTAAATAAAAATATATATATTTGGGGTGGGGTTTCATGTGCTTTTTTGTGTACCTTCCAGTTTTTATTAGGGGGGTGTTGTATGTGTTTTTAAAATTCTTCCTTCTTCACATCTCTCTAATCAAATCCAAAGTAAAATTTTAAATTAAAAAAAAATATTGCTTATAGTTAATCATACAATATTTTTTTTGCTAAAATCATTTGCTTCTAATCAAAGATTTCAATTCATAGCTTACTTATTATTATTAGTTTGAATCATTCTTTTAGTTTTGTGATCAAATTAATCCTAATAATATTTCTTAGTAAGACAATCACTATATGAAATGTTTTATTGATTACAAATTTTCTTACAAAGATTTCTTATTCAATTTTTTTTTAGATTTTAATAATATATTTACGTCTTTCTCAAAATTTGAAATCTAATCTAAAATATTTTTTGAAGATTTCAAGAGACAAGTATTTTATCTCCTCTCACCCATATTGGTAATCTAATATAAATTATAACGTAAGGGTGGATTATTAATATTACCACTATAGGTATGGAAGATATAGCCTATGTTCCAAGTATCTTATCTAAACAATACTTATAGTTTCCCTCTCGTCAGGGTGGGTATTTGAGATAGATAGATATATTGTCCTGGTATATATTTTTTCTTTAAAACAATATTAAACTTCAAATATCCTCAATACTTATAGTTTACCTCTCGTTAGGATGGGTATTTTTGAGTTATTTGATGTATATTAAAAAGCTTTGGTATATTTGTTCTCATTAGCCTTAAACTCATATCAATTTTCCTCAAATTACTTATAGTCTCCCTCTCATTAGGGTGGGTAATTTTTGGTCATTTGGTTATTAGTTCAGGCTTCTGTAACTAATATCCATTGCATTCTCTATATTAGAGTTAAAGGAGGGAACTTTGTGTTAACTTCAATTCAAAATAAATTCAATGAATACAATTGATCCTCTCACTCCTCATAACTACCATACATGGAAGCCCAAAATTTTAAATCTCATTTCTCAAAAAGGGCTCACTCACCTTTTAGAAGAAAAACAACCTGAGTTTGAAAAATAATATGAAATATTTGTTCACAAAGGGAAAATGTATGGAACTATGGAAATTATAAGCTCTAATATAAGTGAAAGTTTGTGGTTTCACATTACAGATTGCAAAACTCTTTATGAAAGATGGGAGAAACTGAAGGCCTTGTTTGGGAAAGTATATCAAATTAGATCAATGCAACTAGAAGCAGAATTAACAACTCTATCTCCTAAGTACTTTAGCAATATTGTTGACTTCCTCACCAAATTCAAAGAGGTCATCACTCAATACAACAACAGTGGGAATACTAATTCTGAATAAGAATGCATTTATCTAATCCTTTCTAAACTAAATGGTGTATTTCAAATATTTGCTACCACATTGCTATCTACCAAAGATGCTCTTGGTGCAACCTTTAAAATACCCTCTTTAAAAGAGTTTTGTGATAGACTGAATAGGGAAGAAACAAAAATTCCAAGATATGAAAACTCTTCTTCTTCCTCTTCCTTAAAAGCCTTAGTAGCCTCCATATCTTCTAAATAAAAATTAAAAAATAAGGAAAATAATCCCACAAATTGTACTCACTACAAAAAGAATGGTCACTCTATAAACAAAAGTTGGAAAATATTACAACAAATAGAGGTAGTTATGAAGGATCAAAAGATAGAAAATAAAAAGCAAATAGAGAAAGCCCTAAATGTTCAAGGGAAAACCTCCAATTCTTCCTCTAATTATTGGGTCCTAGATTCTGGAGCTACTCATCACATGACTACTTCATATGAGTCATTCTCTTATATCTCCTCAAGTTCTACATGTAGCATAGAAGTGGGTGACTCTTCCTTTATGATGCAGGAGCATCCGATGGCAGCAGAGCAATCTTGCATCAACAAAAAAAATTTAAGTGTTTGCCTTGATGTCGCGATATCACGATAGAGAAAAGTGTCGCGATATCGCGACATGTCACATTTTCGTGACTCAGGAAGGAGAGAGAAGGCATGAAGCAAAAATGTCATGATTTCGTGACATGTCACGAAATCACGACCGAAACAGGAGAGAGAGGGTGCCCGAAGAAAATGTCACGATTTCGCGACATGTCACGAAATCGCGACCAAAATAGGAGAGAGAAGGCATCCACAGAAAATGTCACGATTTCACGACATGTCACGAAATCGTGACCGAAATAGGAGAGAGAGGGCGTCCAAAGAAAAATGTCATGATTTCATGACATGTCATGAAATCATGACCGAAAGAAGACAAGAAAGGCCAGAGAAGAAAATGTCATGATTTCATGACATGTCATGAAATCGCGACCGAAGGAGCAGAAAGAAAGCAAGGAAGGAAACTGTCATGATATCGTGACATGTCACGATTTCATGACCCGAAGCAGAGAGCGAAAGTGAAAGGCAAAGATGTCACGATATCGTGACATGTCACGATTTCATGACCCGAGATAGAGAGAGAAAGCAGAGAGCAAAGATGTCGCGATATCATGACATGTCACGATTTCATGACCCAAGAGGCGAAGAGAAAGCAGAGAGCAAAGATGTCACGATATCGCGACATGTCATGATTTTGTGACCCAAAGAGGCGAGAAGGAAGCAGAAAGGAAAGATGTCATGATATCGTGACATGTCACGATTTCATGACCAAAAGGAAGAAAGAAGAGAGGAAAGGAAAGATGTCACGATATCGTGACATGTCGCGATATCGCGACCGAAGAAGAGAAAGGAAACGAGGAAGAAAAATGTCACGATATCGCGACATGTTGCGATATCACGACCCGAAGGAGAGAAAGGCAACGAGGAAGAAAAATGTCATATACATGTCACGATATCGTGACATACTACTGGTTCACGATTTGAAAAGGCCCGCGTTCCCAGATGGTGTTTCTCGAGGCGGTCAAGGCCTCATTTATGCATGATTTCTTGCTCGATAAGCTTGCTGAGCATGGCGGCCACTCGAAGGCTACGCCTAGAGGTTAGAGACATTCAGACGACTCATCAATGCATGTTTCTATGGCTAACCCGGTGGCAGTTGCCAGTTAGGGAAAAGATGTGAAGGTTCAGTCACAAAGGCAGAGGAAGGGCCGACTTTTTAGATAGGAAGGATGTATTCTTCCAGGTGGGTCATTAATGGCCTAGAGGGTCGAGACCTCGAAAGAAACCCAGACATTGTTATAGAAGCAGGTGGTGAATCAGAGGAGAGGGGTGGCTCTAAGCAAGAAACTATGCCTGCAGGCTAGTATTGTAATTTCTTTTGAAGTTTAATGAATGAGAGTTTGAGCGATTCTCTATGTCCCCATCAAGTGGTATCAGAGCAGGAGTTCTTGAGTGTGTGAGCAGATCACCGAAAGTGAGGCAGCTTGCACCAGGATCTATGGAAGGGTTGTGAGAAGAGAGTGAAGAAGAATGCCTCCATGAAGAAACCATGGTGGTGGAAGAAATATGGTGCCAGCAGAAGATTTCAGAGCTTTGCAGAGGCAAGTTCAGGCCCTACAAGAGGAGCTGCGCAGAGGGCTTGAACCCAGAGGAGAAGAAGGAAGTGAAGATGAAGTTGATGAAGAAGAGGACCAGTTTGAGGAAGAAGAAGAGGTTGTAGATCCTGCACAAGCCAGGTTATACAGAGCCATATCTCAGATTGGAAAGAGACCAAAGATGGAGGTTTCTACGTATTCTGGAAATCTTGATCTAGAGGAGTTGATTGACTGGATCAATGATTTGGAAGAATACTTTGAGTATGAGGAGGTTGAAGATCCTGATAGGGTCAGATTTTCTAAGACCAAGCTGAAGGGTCATGCCAGCATATGGTGGAAGGGAGTACAGCTGGAAAGAAATAGAAGAGGAAAGGAGAGAATAACCAGATGGGATAGAATGGTAGATAAGTTGAAGAGGCAGTTCATCCCAGGTGACTATGAGTTGGATCTGCTAAAGAAAATGCAAGGTTTGAGGCAATCAAGTAAGTCTGTTAAAGAATACACAGAGGAGTTTTATAAGATCTCCATCAGAACTAGCCATTCAGAGGCTAACAAGGAGAAGGTAGCCCGTTATATTAATGGGTTACGAGAACCAAGTATTCAAGAGGAGTTGAGTCTGGTTAGGGTGAGCACCATTGAGGATGCTTACCAGTTTGCCCTCAAGGTTGAAGAGAAGTTGAATAGAAGGTTTGAGAGTAAGCAAAGAGGAAGAGGTCATGGTGGAAGAACTGGTGGAAGGACCAGTGGAGAAAAATATAAGGATCAAAAGAAGGCTGGTGAAACCAGTAATACCCAAGAGCAGAAAGAGGGGAACACCTACCAACCCCGTAATCAGAACAATGGTTACCCAAGAGGGAGAGGTAGATCTGGACGTGGATTTGGAAGGGGAGGATTTCGTGGAACCTGTTTCCACTATGGCGAAGAAGGACATCGAGCATACGAGTGTCCACAACACCGAGAAAGGATGAATAAGAGACCTGAGGGTCCTGCCAGAGCTGCTGTAGCAGATGAAGGTGCTGAATCAGAACATTCTAAGGAGGCAGAGAGAGGAGAAGTTATGGTCACAAGGAGGACCCTGTTGAATGAGGAGAAAGGATCAGACCAGAGGAGGAGCTTGTTTCGCACAAGGTGCAGAAGTTTGGGTAAGGTCTGTAATATTATTATAGATAATGGTAGTACTGATAACTTGGTCTCAAAAGAAATGGTTACTAAGTTATAGTTAAAAAGGAGGAGACACCCGCATCCATATCGGATTGCGTGGTTACAGAAGGACCATAGGGCTTTGGTCAGTGAGCAATGCTCGATGAAATTTAATATTGGGAATTACTGTGATGAGGTCCTATGTGACATCCTGCCTATGGATGCTTGCCATTTGTTGTTGGGAAGGCCATGGCAGTTTGATCGGTGTGCAGTGCATGATGGTCGTGCCAACACTTACTCAGTGACGAAGAATGGAGTGCGCCATAAGTTGAAGCCCTTGAAGGAGGCGGGCGAAAAGGTATGTAGCAGTGCTAGAATCTGTTTAGTTGAAGGGGGAAGATTTTTGGATAGTTTAAAGCATGAGCATATGTGCTATGCATTAGTTCCTAGAGTTAGGAAGGAAGAATGCAAGGATACCCCTGTAGAAGTCTTAGGACTGTTAGAAGAATTTCCAGACATTATATCTGATAATGTGCCTGAGGGTTTACCACCAGTGAGGAAGATCAGTCACCATATTGATTTGGTACCAGGATCTAGTTTACCCAATAAGGCAGCACATAGAATGACTCCTACAAAAACTGAAGAGCTGAACAGGCAAGTCCAAGAGTTGCTGGAGAAGGGACTGATTCGGGAGAGCTTGAGTCCATGTGCAGTACCTGCAGTACTAGCACCAAAGAAATATGGAGAGTGGAGAATGTGTACCGACTCTCGAGCCATTAACAAGATCACCATAAAGTATAGATTTCCATTGCCAAGGATGGATGACATTATGGACTATTTGAGTGGAGCCAAGTACTTCACCAAGATTGATCTGAAGAGTGGTTATCATCAGATTCGTGTCAGAGAAGGAGATGAGTGGAAGACAACCTTCAAGACCAGAGAGGGTTTGTATGAATGGTTGGTCATGCCATTTGGGCTAACCAATGCACCAAGCACATTCATGCGGTCGATGAATGAGGTATTGAAAGAATTTTTAGGCAAATTTGTCATTGTCTATTTGGATGATATTTTAATATTTAGCAGAACCCTGGAAGAGCATCTGATGCATATCAAAAGGGTTTTTGAGAAGTTGTAGGAGGAGCAGTTGTTAATTAATCTGAAGAAGTGTAATTTTGTGAAGGAGTTAGTGTACCTAGGATTTGTCATCTCAGTCGAAGGTCTAAAAATGGACCCAAAAAAAGTGAGAGCCATCATTGAATGGCCTACCCCGAGAAGCACGACTGAGGTAAGATCATTTCATGGTCTAGCAAGTTTTTACAGGAAATTCATTAGGAATTTCAGCAGTATTTGTGCACCCCTTACAGAAACAATGAGAGGGGATAAGAAAGAATTTAAGTGGACCTTAGGAGCAGATAAGAGCTTTGATATGTTGAAGAAGAAGGTTACAGAGCAACCTATTTTGGCACTTCCAGATTTTAATAAGGTATTTCAGGTAGATTGTGATGCTAGTGGTAGTGCCATAGGAGCTGTTTTGAGTCAAGAAGGTAAACCTGTTGCTTACTTTAGTGAGAAACTCAATGATGCTAGGAAGAAGTATTCAGTTTATGATCAAGAGTTTTATGCTATAGTTCAGGCTCTAAAGAAGTGGCGACATTACTTGTTGCCAAAAGAGTTTGTTCTATATACTGATCATCAGGCCTTACAGTATATTAATAGCCAAGGGAAGCTAAATCAGAGGCACCTGAAGTGGGTTGAGTTTCTACAGAGTTATACCTTTGTGTTGAAGCACAGGAGCGGAAGGTCAAACAGAGTTGCAGATGCCTTAAGTAGAAGGCAGTGTTTGTTGACAAAAATGAAGGTGGAAGTGGTAGGATTTGATGAACTGAAGGGTTTGTACCCTGAAGATCCTGATTTTGCAGAAGCCTGGAAGGCTTGCTTGGCACCTGTTACTTTGGATAGGACCAAGTGGTTGGATTTTCTGATCCAAGATGGAATGTTGTTTAGAGGAAGTCAATTATGCATTCCAAGGAGTTCAATGAGGGAAAATATGGTCAAGGAGAAACACAGTGGAGGGTTGGTTGGACATTTTGGTCGGGATAAGACCATTGCCCTGGTTAGTGAGAATTACTATTGGCCGCAACTGCAGCAAGATGTGAAGAGGTTTGTGCAAAGCTATAGAGTATGCCAGATGGCGAAAGGTGTGAGCCAGAACACTGGATTATATCAGCCATTACCTATACCAGAGAGACCATGGGAGGACGTCAGCATGGATTTCATTCTTGGTCTACCAAGGACACAGCGAGGAAATGACTCCATATTTGTGGTGGTTGATAGGTTTTCAAAGATGGCACATTTTATCCCCTGCCAGAAAACTAGTGACGCAGTTCACGTTGCAGGTTTATTTTTCAAAGAGGTGGTACGACTTCATGGTCTACCAAGGAGTATCATTTCTGACAGAGATACCAAGTTTGTGGGGTATTTCTGGAGGACCTTGTGGAAGAAATTGAAGATAAATTTGAAATTCAGTTCTACATACCACCCACAGACTGATGGCCAAACGGAGGTGGTGAATAGAAGTCTGGGAAATCTATTGAGATGCTTGATAGGAGATAAGCCCATGGGATGGGATTTGGTTTTGCCACAGGCAGAATTTGCATACAACAATTCTATCAATAGGAGTACTAACAAATCTCCATTCCAGATAGTATATGGGAGCAGTCCAAGGAATGCTTCTGAGTTGAGGAAGATGGATACAGGGGAAAAGTGCAGTGCCGAGGCTGAGGACTTTGCAGAGCATCTGAAGAGCGTGCATGAAGAAGTGAAGAAGCACCTTACTAACATGAATAACCAATATAAGACAAGGGCAGACCAGAAGCGATGGTTCAAGGAATTCGCAGTGGGAGATGAAGTCATGGTCCATCTGAGAAAAGAAAGATTTCCTGCTAAAACCTATAACAAGCTGAAGATGAAGAAGTTTGGACCATGCCGAATTATAGGAAAATGGGATTCAGGCAATGCATATGAAGTGGAATTGCCAAGTGGCCTTAACATATCACCTATTTTTAACATTGTAGATTTGGTAGAATATCATGAAGGAGGCAGTAGCGAGACACCAAGTATAGAGTTGTGGAGTATTCCAACATCTACTCCAAAGAAATATGAGATCGAGGAAATACTAGACACTCGAGCAGGCAAAAGTACCAGGAACAGGCAGTATTCTGAATATCTGGTCAAGTGGAAGGGCAGGCCTATCGAAGATGCAACTTGGTTGTCAAAAATAGAGGTCGACCACCTGGGTCTTCCTCCAACAGTATATAAGTGAAGGACACTTCTCAATCCACCCTGGGTGTCTGATGCAGGAGCATCCGATGGCAGTAGAGCAATCTTGCATCAACAAAAAATTTTTAAGTGTTTGCCTTGATGTCACGATATCGTGACAGAGAAAAGTGTCACGATATCGCGACATGTCACGTTTTCATGACTCAGGAAGGAGAGAGAAGGCACGGAGCAAAAATGTCATGATTTCATGACATGTCACAAAATCATGACCGAAATAGGAGAGAGAGGGTGCCCGAAGAAAATGTCATGATTTCATGACATGTCGCGAAATCGCGACCAAAATAGGAGAGAGAGGGCATCCGTAAAAAATGTCACGATTTCGTGACATGTCGTGAAATCATGACCAAAATAGGAGAGAGAGGGCATCCAAAGAAAAATGTCGTGAAATCATGACATGTCACGAAATCGCGATCGAAAGAAGATAGGAAAGGCCAGAGAAGAAAATGTCACGATTTCATGACATGTCATGAAATCGTGATCGAAGGAGCAGAAAGAGAGTAAGGAAGGAAAATGTCATGATATCGTGACATGTCACAATTTCGTGACCCAAAGTAGAGAGCAAAAGTAGAAGGCAAATATGTTGTGATATCGTGACATGTCACGATTTCGTGACCCGAGATAAAGAGAGAAAGCAGAGAGCAAATATGTCACGATATCGTGACATGTCACGATTTCGCGACCCAAAAAGGCGAAGAGAAGGCAGAGAGCAAAGATGTCACGATATCGCGACATGTCACGATTTCATGACCCGAAGAGGCAAGAAGGAAGCAGAAAGGAAAGATGTCATGATATCGTGACATGTCACGATTTTGCGACCGAAAGGAAGAAAGAAGAGCCGAAAGGAAAGATGTCGTGATATCACGACCCGAAGAAGAGAAAGGCAACGAGGAAGAAAAATGTCGTGATATCATGACATGTCACGATATCACGACCCGAAGGAGAGAAAGGCAGCGAGGAAGAAAAATGTTGCGATATCGTGACATGTCGCGATATCGCGACATACTGCTGGTTCACGATTCGAAAAGGCCCGCGTTCCTAGACGGTGTTTCCCGAGGCGGTCAAGGCCTCATTTATGCATGATTTCTTGCCCGGTAAGCTTGCTGAGCATGGCGGCCACTCGAAGGCTATGCCCAGAGGTCAGAGACGTTCAGACGGCTCATCAATGCATGTTTCCGTGGCTAACCCGGTGGCAGTTGCCAGTTAGGGAAAAGATGTGAAGGTTCAGTCACAAAGGCAGAGGAAGGGCCGACTTTTCAGATAGGAAGGATGTATTCTTCCAGGTGGGTCATTAATGGCCTAGAGGGTCGGGACCTCGAAAGAAACCCAGACATTGTTATAGAAGCAGGTGGTGAATCAGGGCTGAGGGGGGCTCTGAGCAAGAAACTACGCCTGCGGGCTAGTATTGTAATTTCTTTTGAAGTTTAATGAATGAGAGTTTGAGCGATTCTCTGTGTCCCCATCACTTTATCCCATTCAAATAAAAATGGGACATAACCATTGATGGTGGCTCTATAAATAATGTTCTCTATGTTCCAAACATTGCCACAAATATCCTCTTCGTGTATCAGATTTGCACTTCTAGAAAGGGAAAAATAGTTCTCTTCTCTCCAACAGGAGTTGAGATAAGAGACTTTCTAGATCCCCATTATCGCATAGCCACAGGAGTTATTGATCACAACACTCACCTATTTCACTTCAAAGGATTCAAAAATCTACAAGGGGCCTCCTGTTTTGTGGCTCATGGAGATCTTGAAAGTAAAATTTGGCATGAAAAGTTTGGTCATATTAGTTACAACTACCTAAAGGAATTGAGTACCCATGATATGGTAGCAGGTTTATCCCAAGTCTCTTATATTGCTGGAGTTTGTCTTGGATGTGCCCCTAGAAAGCAACATCAATATCCTTTCCTCCCAAGTAGTTCTCTAAAAGCCTCATCCTCTCTAGAATTAATCCATAGTGACTTGATGTCTTTTCCAGAATCTTATTTCAAAGGAGTAAAGTATGATCTAACCTTTATTGATGAATTTTCTAGAACTTGGGCCTACTTCTTGAAATATAAAAATGATGTTATATCCCACTTTCAAGTCTTCAAAGCCTTAGTTGAAAATTAGGCCTCTTACAAAATCAAGTAAATTTGCATAGATAATCGGGGGAACTATAGTAATGATTTCTCCATATTTCTATCAAATAATGACATCATTCATCAGAATTCTATCTCCCACAATCCTCAGCAAAATGGCATTGTAGACAGGAAAAATCAAACATTAAAGGAAATGGAAAATTGTATGCTCCATTCAAGAGATCTTCCAAAAGTTTTTTGGGCAGAAGCTATTAACTGTGCCAATTATATTTAAAACTGCACACCTCATAAAGCTCTTGATCATTTAAATCCTAAAGAAGCATGGACTGGTTCAAAACTAGATATTTTTATCTTCAATATTTTTGGGTGTACTTCTTGGGCGCACATCCCAAAGAAGAAAAGGAAGGCTCTAGATAATAAAAATAGAAATCTCATCTTTGTTGGTTATTGTGAAGTAAATGAAATCATACAGGTTCCTTGATCCCTCAACTCATGAGGTATTTTTTCATAGGAATGTAAAATTTGATGAAACATTCCCTCATATTGATCCTCAAATCTCCTCTTCCTCCATTGAGCCTTATCCTATAATAGAACCTCAATATTATGAAGAACCAACTCTAGAGGTTAACTTAGAGATTGATAATCAAGATGGGGAACCTGTAACTCTAACTCAATGTCTTTCCACTCCTTCTACTCCTTCCTCTATGCCAAAATTGGCCCACACCATTGTTAAAGAAGCTACTCCTTAAATCAAAAATCTTCCATCATCCATATCAACAAACTCCCTAGGCACTGGTCATGTCTGTCATTCTATTTTCTCTGATCCTCAGTCCTTCAAAGAAGAAACTGGTATTAAAAAATGGGATGATTCCATGGAAAATTATTTCACTTCCTTAATCAAAAATAAAACTTGGGATTTAGTTCCCTTGCTTAAAGGAAATAAATTAGTTATTTGTAAATGGATTTACAAAAAAAAGTATGGTCCTAATAGAGAAATTGACAAACACAAATCTCACCTAGTAGCCAAAGGTTTCTCTCAAACTAAAGGATTTGATTATGGTGAAACCTTTTCTCCAGTTGCTAAAATGGATTTTGTAATATTGGTTCTTGCTTTTGCTGCTTCCCAAAAGTAGCCTATCTTTCAAATGGATGTAAAAAGTGCTTTCTTACATGGGGATTTAAAGGAAGAGTTATGCACCTTGCCGGAGCCATAACTTGTGAACCATACACCCGTTTGCCTTGAAATTTAACAGGTGGTTTTACATGCATGTTCTACATCAGGATGATCTTTGATCAACTTGACACTTCAAAAATCATGTTTTTAGGACCTAACTTCGATATTTAGTTCCCCAAAAATAGCTTTTATAATAGGTTCTTGGGTTTTTTGGGTTTTTTTGGTTGTTAGAAGTTTATTATATTTTTTTATACCTTAAGTTGAGCCTAATATTTTAAATTAAGGTTCATTATTGTAAGAGGGATGTGTGCACTAAATGTGGGCACAATTTGAATCATTTCTATTTTTAGCAGTTTTTAGGAAAAAGATCTATTTTTAGCAGTTTTTAGAAAAAAAGATATTTTTAGGGTTTCTTTGGTTTTCGGTTGCTATATGATGGATTGTAATATTTTGTAGAAGGGGTGTGAATTTAGGAATGAGAAGAATATCAATTGGCAGTTTTTTTTCCATTATTGCATTTGTGTTATGTGATTGGAGTCCATTTTGTTGATCTCTTGTAGCTGAGTTTACACCACTTGGTATCATAATAGGTGTGATATTGCTAGTGAATGTAAGATGCCACCTAGAAGATATGACCAGATTCCACCTAGGATATCGAGGATCTAAATGCAAAAATAGCATGGCTGAATGGTGTGATTAATCGCATGGGAGAGAGACGTCCCAGGGCAAGGGCAGATCAAGGATCTGATGATGAAAATATACCTGAGGAACGTGGATCTAAGGTCCACACATAAGTAGAACTAGAGGGCCTAGAGGAATAAGGGCACAATTTTGAAAATCAACTTATATGAGCTCTAGATGGGCTTAAGAGGAATTGATATGAAATCAAGATCGAGGTTCTTGAGCATGCTGGTTGGTTGAAACTAGAGGAGTTGATTGATTGGATCAATAGCCTAGAAAAATATTTTGAATGGAGTAACCCTGCTAAAGAGAAGAATGTTAAGCTCACATGCACAAAGTTTAAGGGACATGCATTTATTTGGTGGGATCATTTACAAACTACACAACAAAGGAATGGAAAGGAAAAGATCAAGGATTGGATAAAGATGAAGAAGAAGTTACAGGAAAAATTTATATGTGTAGACTACTCCCAAAACCTATTTCATAGATTTTAGAATCTCCTATAGAAGGATAAAAGCATTGAGGACTATACTAATTAATTCTACAAGCTATCCATTCAAGTGGAACATAATGAGATGGAGGACCAAAATGCTGCCAGGTATGTAAATGGCCTAAGTTTTGTTGTTCAATATGAGATGAGCATGCATCGCACTCTTATAGTGGAGGATGCATATCAAATGGCCCTCAATACGGAGGAGAAATTTAAAAGAATTAATAGTGAAAGCACGAGATTTCGGGCGAAGGAAACACTAATTATGCAATGTAAGACGAAATGTAACGCTTTAACCTTATGCACCAAAATGAAGGAAAGAGACAATTTGGAAAGGAGAGAAAAGATGTAAAGAAATCACAGCCCTCTTTATTCAAATATCTTATCCTCAATTACATAGACGTATCCTCCCTTTTTAGGGGCTAGGAGCGTTAAATTTGTCATTGTTATAATGTGTGATTCAGTCTTCCTCCTTCCGCGTGTCCACGATTGCAATGGGCGGGCCAAGATGATGTCGTCGCTGATGTCGATGAGTTCCTAACCTCCGCTGCTTCTCCTGTGAACAAAGAAACAACCAATATGTCAGTAGCATCTGCCGCAAATGAAAAATGTTTGCTCTCTAAGACTAAAAAAATATGCATGTAAACATTTGCCTGAAACAGTAATTACAGTGAGTCCAAATGGCTTCAAAACTTGACAGAAGATAGGAAAAGTTACCAGAAGGCCACTGCCACTGAGACAACTGGCCAATCTACCTTTAACTGGAATTTGTCCCTGGGAAGGATGAATTCTGACTGCAATTCATCCCTGGGTGGGATGAATTCTTCTGTGTTGAAGAAACCGACCTGCCGCTGCTCCAATGTCGGATCTCGAGACCTACAAAACGCCTACAAACAGGGGGGTTATGTAATTGGGGCCATTTTGGGACGATATAGATGGTCGGATTATCCCAATTTGGCCTCCACCCTCGGGAATTTGACCTCGACACCTACAAGTCAGCGAAACAACAAAGCAACACAAAACATACTAGACTCTGACCAAAAGTTACAAAATTTCAGCTATGGGTTAATCAAACCTAATAACACAAAATGCAATCTAAAAAATAATCTAAAATGCTCTAAAACTTAAAATAGGACTTGGGAGGTGCGGGGGTGCCCAAGTGGGCCTCCCACCGTTGGCACTTGATTTTGGAGCCAATCCACCAGGGATGGGCCCAAAACCTCTTAGGATTGGGGGGTCGATGAATTGGTTGGTTCAGGTGTCCATGTGTTGGATTTGGGTCAGGTTCGAGCTTCCAAAGGCCACCCAACAACCTCCCTTGCAAAAGAGATTGGTGGATGTGGGAAGGTGAACCAAAAGGGATGCAAGTGGGTCTTCAACTTGGCAGCACTTCGTTGCTTGAAAACTCCTTCAACCTGTATATTTTGGGTGAGAAAAGTCCCACCTTTTATAGACCCATGGGGTCTCTTTTGGGAGGGAAGCACAAATGCCATGTGTTGGTCATAGGTGCCATGTGGCGCTCTTGTCTTCCCATGAGGGAGGGGAGTCCTCCATTGACTTGAGCTTTGATAAATGCCTTTTGTGACAGCTCTTCTAACAGCCCTCTCTGTCCACCTACACACGCGTGCAAGGCAGGAGTCCTTAACTGACTGTTCTGGGCTGCCACTTGGCACCATTTGTATTTTTTCCCGTTAAGCTTAGAATTCGTCCCACCCAGGGACGGATTCAGAATTCGTCCTATGGTGGGACGAATTCTATTTTTAATTCATCCCTGGGTGAGATGAATACTGGGCAAAGTGTCTAAGTGTGCCAAATTGCTTCTTGACCTTACAAAATTGCTATGAAAGTGGTTAAGACCACTGTTTAACCTCTGAGGGCTGCCCTGGGAGCTATGTTTGTCAAAGCGATCAGTGTTTGCAGTAACATAATCGGGTTGGTGCTGTTTTGGTGTCTACAAATAGAAGAGGTAATAAGGGATTCACACCCTCTTTAGGTCAGGGTCTAAGTGAATCTAATTTTCTTAATAGAGAATCCTCAATACCTGTTAAACAAGAAGAATATGGGCAGAATATGAGAGGAAGAGGATACCAATGAGGTAGAGGTTATGGTGGTGGATGAAATGGTAATAATATGAGGATGTCATATACATGTTATGGATCTGGTGAGGAGGGGCACAAAGCATTTGAGTGTCCCCCACGTGATGTCCAAGAAAGGGATCAAGGAGGACAAGGAAGGATCAATCTGGTTGAGATGGAAGAGCAGGATGAGGATGAAGTTGTTGCTTACATGGGGGAAGCACTTATGATAAGGAGGATGTTGATTTCTCCTAAGAAAGATATGGTGCAGAGCAAAGCAAAGGGGCAGACCATAGATGGTGAAGATTCTTGGCTGCCACTGAACATATTTTGAACAAGGTGTACATTAGGAGGAAAGGTATGTAACATTATCATTGATGGTGGTAGCTATGAGAATATGATGTCAAATATCATGGTTGATAAAATGCACCTGAAATGTTAAAATATACTTATCCATATCGCATATCATGGGTTACTAAGAGGAATGAGGTAATAGTATATCATAGGTGTTTAATTAAATTTTCAATTGGGAGCACATACAAGGATGAAGTGTGGTGTGATGTGATCTCGATGGATGCATGTCACATTATATTAGGAATACCTTGGCAGTACGATAGGGATACTAACCATAATGGGAGAAAGAATACTTACACATTATATAAGGATGGTGTAAAGGTAGTTCTTGTACATCTTAAGGAGGATGGGTTGAGTGAGAGCTTGTTGATGATGAAGAAGTTTCTTGAAGAGATCAAGGATGCTAAATTTTGTTATGCCTTAACAACTAGGAAGTTAGAAGTAGAGGAAGTGGTTATACCTACAACAGTAGCTAAGTTGCTAAATGAATATAAAGATATCACACCAGAGGAGTTACCATATGGGCTACCACCAAAAAGGGATATCCAACATCACATGGATTTGATTCCAATATCAGCACTCCCAAATCAGGTAGCTTATTGGTTGAACCCGAAACAGAATGTAGAGTTCAATAGGCAAGTGATAGAGTTCATAAAGAAGGTATTATTTAGGGAGAGTATGAGTCCATGTGTAACTCCAACATTGCTGACCCCGATGAAATATGGTGATTGGCGAATGTGTGTAGATAATAGATCCATTAATAATATTACAATAAAGTATCAATATCCTATGCTAAGAGTGGATGACATGATTGATGGATTGGCTAGAGCTAAATACTTCAGTAAAATTGATCTGCATAATGCCTACTACTAGATAAGAATTCGAGAAGGGGATGAATGGATGACAACTTTTAAGACAAAATATGGATTGTACAAGTGGATGGTGATGCCATTTGGGTTGTATAATGCATCCAATACATTTATGTGGTTGATGAATAAAGTACTATGGTAAAATAATGTGTTAGATGTGCTCAGGAAGGAGAAAATGTATGTCAACCTAAAGAAATGTATATTTCTTCAAGATAGTTTAGTGTTTTTGGGATTTGTAATCTCAAGAGATGGCATGAGGATGGATGATGAGAAAGTGAAGGTGATTCTGGAATGGCCTCTTCCATGATCTATAATATAAGTAAGGAGCTTTCATGGACTAGCTACCTTTTACAAGAAGTTCATCAGGAACTTTAGTAGTATAGTTGCCCCTATAACTGAGTGCACAAAGGGGAAAGAGTTTGTATGGACTACGACAACAACAAAGAGTTTTGAACTCTTGAAGAAGAAGGTGTCAGAAGCCCCTGTTCTAGTGTTACCATATTTTATTAAGGTGTTTGAGGTTGATTGTGATGCCTCATTTGTTGGAATTGGTGGTGTCTTAAGTCAAGAGGGCCGACATGTAGCATTTTTTAGTGAGAAGTTGAATGATGCAAGGAAGAATTATTCTACATATGATGTGGAATTTTATGCAATTGTGCAAGCATTGCAATATTGGAGACACTACTTAATATCAAATGAGTTTGTGTTGTTTACTGATCATGAAGCATTGAGGTATGTCAATTCTCAGAAGAAGTTAAATAGCAGGCATGCCAAATGGATTTCATTTTCACAACAGTATACATTTTTCCAGAAACAAAAGTTAGGAAAATAGAATAAGGTTGTGGATGCATTGAGTAGGAGAGTCTTTTTGTTGAACACTATGGAGAATGAAGTGGTAGGATTTGAGGGGATTAAAGACCTGTATGAATTTGATGCAAAATTTGGGAATATTGTGCAATAGTGCATAAGTGCAGTAGGGGGCAAGTCCCATACTATTTTTGAAGAGTTTTTTTTACAAAATGGTTACTTTTTAAAGGGTAATCGATTATGCATTCCCAATGAATCTATGAGAGAACATCTTGAGGGAATTACATAGTGTGGGTTTGGCTAATGATTTTGGAGTAGCCAAAACTACCACTCTTGTAGAGGAGAAGTACTATTTGCCAAAAATGAAGAGAGACATAATCAATTTTATCTCTAGATGTAGAGTATGTCAAATGGCTAAGGGTCATGCACAAAATACAGGGTTGTATACACCACTACCAGTTCCTACAAGAAAATGGACCGATCTGAGTATGGATTTCATGTTGGGGTTGCCCAAGACACAGAGGGGTAAGGATTCAGTTTTTGTTGTGGTAGAAAGATTTTCAAAAATGGTGCATTTAATTGCTTGTCAAAAAACTAATGTTGCAACTAGGACTACATTCTTATTCTTTGATGAGATTGTGCGGTTGCATGGTGTTTCAAAGACTATTACTTATGATCGGGATACTAAGTTCTTGAGTCACTTTTGGAGGACGTTGTGGAAAAATTTGAATACTAGGTTGCAATTCAGTAGTGCTTACCACCCACAGACTGATGGGCAAACAAAGGTAGTGAACAGAATCTTGGGAAACCTCTTACGATGCATAGTTGGAGAAAAACCAAAACAATAGGATTTAGCCTTGTCACAAGATGAATTTGCATACAATAGTTCAATGAATAGATCAACAGGTAAATCTCCTTTTCAAAATATTTATGGTAAAAATCCTAGAGGTGTAGTAGATTTGGTTGAGTTACCAATTGGGGAACAATTTAGTGATGATACAGAAGCATTTGCTGAGCATATCTAGAAAGTGCAAGAGTTAGTGAGGAAAAAATTGTAGAGTAGTAATGCTCACTGCAAAGAGTCTGCTGATGCACACGAAAGGGTGAAAGTGTTTTACAAGGGTGATATGGTCATGGTTCATCTTAGGAAAAAAATATTTCCTAAGGGTACATATAACAAACTGAAACTTAAGAAAATTGGGCCATTTAGGTTTTTGAAGAAGATCAATGATAATGCCTATAAAGTGAAGCTGCTTGATGAATTTGATATTTCAACCATTTTTAATGTTTCTAATTTATTTTAGTATCCTAGTACTACCGAGGATAGTGAATTATAGGAGACAGTAAATTGGGAACAATAGATGCCTAAGAAGAAAAAAGATAGAGTTGCACAGGTGCTCGATAAGAAGGTGGTCACCACCAGACATAAGAGCTACAAAAAATTCTTCGTTCAATGGGAAGGATTACCATAATCATATAAAACTTGGTTTTTAGATTCATAGCTAAATAAAATTGATAACTAGAAGCCACAGGATTTCAATTCAGCTAAACTTGCAGGAGCTGAGTTCTTTTTTACCAGAGGCGAATGATGCACCTTGTCGGAGACATAACTTGTGAACCGTACACCTATTTGCCTTGAAATTTAACAATTGGTTCCATGTATGTATTCTACATTAGTATGATCTCTAATCCTCTTGACCTTCCAAAAATCATGTTTTCAGGACCTAACTCTGACATATAGTGCCCCAAAATTAGCTTTTAGAATAGGTTCCCAGGAGTTTTGGTTTTTTTTTGTTGTTAAAAGTTTATTATATTTTGTTATACCTTAAGTTGAGACATAATATTTTAAATTAAGTTTTATTATTTTAATAGGTATGTGTGCACAAAATTTGGGTGCAATTCGACTCATTTCTATTTTTAGCAGTTTTTAGAAAAAATATATATTTTTAGCAGTTTTTAGAAAAAAATACATTTTTGGGGTTTCTTTAGGGTTTATTTGATTTTTTATTGCTATATAATGGATTTTAATCTTTTATAGAAGGGGTGTGAATTCAAGAATTATAATAATATCAATTGGCAGTTTTCTTCCATTTATTGCATTTGTGTTATGTGATTGGAGTCCATTTTGTTGGTCTTTTGTAGATGAGTTTACACCAAAGAGATATACATGGAATAACCTTCTTGTTTCACTCAAGAATCCTCTCTTTATTGTAGGCTAAACAAGTATCTCTATGGTTTCAAACAAGCTCCTAGAGTTTGGTATGAAAATATGGACTCCTTCCTTCTTTTCGCAGGTTTTTCTCATTATGAGTCTGATAACACAATATACATTTGGAGAGATGAAGGAAAATTAACCATTCATGTTTTATATTTTGATGATATTATAATCATTGGTAGTACCTTCGATCACATTCAAACTATAAAAGACTTCCTCTCTAAAAAATTTGATATGGCTAATCTAGGTTTAGCTCATTACTTCGTTGAGATCTAAATAAATAAATAAAACATAGGTATTTCATTATGTCAACAAAATACACTCTATATCTTCTTTAGAAGTTTAAAATGTCAAACTGCAAATATTCTCCTAAACATTTTTAATTTGGCATAAATCTAAGTACTTCCTACTCATCCCCTCTATGTGATGCAACTCTATACTCTTAGCTTGTAGGGAGTCTGTTATACCTTACTCATACTCATCCATATATCTCATATATTTTTGGCCTTATATATAGATTCTCCCATCAAACTCACTTCATTCATTGGCAAGCAACAAAAATAATCTTTCACTACTTGCAAGCAACTACATAATTTGGGCTCTTATATAAGGGAAAATCCATGGATATCATTGGCTACACAGATTTAGATTGGGCAGGTTCAGTAGAAGACAACTATTCAACTTTTGGTTGTATTTTGTCTTGGTTCACCAATAGCCTGGTTATGCAAAAAAGAACAAGCAATAGTTGTTAGAATAAGAGAATATTATCTTAAGTTCCACTAGGATAAACACTTGAGTTTGTACTCCTCCATGTGTTAGGAGAACTCTCAGTGGTGTCTTCATCAGGTCTGATGAGTTACTATAATCCAATGACTCTCAATGATCAACTCTGCTATTTATACAGAGTTGATCCTTGGAATAAATCAATAAGTTCTATTTTGCTTCTTAAATCTCTTGTAATTATTTGCACATCTATTTGGGAAATTCTAACATGGTACCAAAGTAGGATAGATTTTGCTAGCATTCTCTCTTGAAGGAAGTCTTACGAACTGGTTCTTAATATTCTTCTTCTTTGTTTTTTTAAGAAGAAAAGATCTTATAGTTTATCTTAGATGATTTTTTGAGATATTAGCTTATGGTAATTTGTTTTTAAATTTTTTCTAACATCTATTTTACCATTTATGCAAAAAAAATTATCTCAAAAATAGCTTCTTAAAATAAAATCTGTTTTTAAATGCCCTCTACTTCTATTGTGTTTGCTTATATTTAATTCTCCTTCTCAAGCGTAGCATCTCTATGTAAACTCAGAGGAGAAACAATATAACTAAGCAATTATTAAAGAGGCCATTTTTTTCCTCATATCTTTGTCTATGTTTTCCATGAGATTGCAGACGATTTGCCTTCACTAGCCTTCGCTGCACTTGTTTTAAAAACGTAGCCTTCTTTATGTTGAGGAATATTAAAATATTTTATTTTGCTATTCGTTAGTCTTCGTCACTAGATTATATTTGATTTCCCTCATCGCGTCAAATTAAAGACTAATGGTTTAATAAATAAACCAAGAAGCATTTCCTCCAAAAAGGAAACATGGACTTATGTGCCCGTTAAGTTTCGACGTGTTGAGGTATTAAAATGTTTTGAATATTTTTTTCAATATTTTATGATCTCTCTCCCATTGGTTATTTTTTCCCTCCAAGGATATTTCATATGTTTTTTCTTTATAAAATAACTTCCTCGGCATGAGAAATCATTACCTCTCTACTCTACATCGGTGATAAAAGCTTTTAGGCTCTTATATATTTGTCTGCCAAATCTATATTCTACAGGTTTTAAGCACTTCCTTCCTCATTGTAGGACCACAATGTCTCTTCTTTTAGAAGTTTTCGTTATAAATACTAGTGTACCACAACATCTCTTCTTTTAGTAGCATTCATTTTGAGGAACCGTTCTAAGCATATCAAAGGTTCTATATGTAAAGCATCGTATTTTACCACCACCCATTGGGACCTGCATCATGTTGTACCACCACCCATTGGGCCCTGGTCCGATTATCTTTCCTTTAGAAGCCCTCCTCAACTCAATGTTCATTGCTATGTCAATGATGTCTCTTGCACTTTACATTGGTATAAAACATATAATTTTTTTTTATATAACATATGTTTGTAGGTGTCTTATTGGTCCATATTTTTTCCTCTCTGTCATGGTGTTCATTTTATTAACATTGGATTCTGAAGGTTCAACTGTTGCATCAAATTTGTGAGGCCCATATTTCATTTCAATGTATCCCGGGTGATCCCGCTCACTCCCCTCTCAAATCTATTAATTTTTTTAATTATTCTGGAGCTTTAAGAAGAAAACGTTACGTTTTCTTTTCTGAATTTCATTGGCTTGGATATCACTATTGTAATATTCTATTTCATCTCTGAATCCTTCCTTTTCAACTACTTCCTTTCCGACTTCTTCTGACTTGGAATCAAATTTTGTAATTTAATTTAATAAAAGATTGGGGATGGTCTTCAGGTGCAATTTTGCACCTATATGTTCTTGGGGGGCGTCTTATTTTCTTTGTGCATCCATATAAAGGAAAGGAACCTCCTCATTTTTTTTTCTTTTGCTTTTGATATGCATAATAGTTTTGGGAAAAATAAATATCTCATAATTTTTAATTAATGTTTATTTTATAATCATCATTTAATTAAAACTTTATTTCTAACTTTATTTTTTTCTGCATAATCTATTTTGCTTATCATAAAATCATAAAATTGAAATTCTTTTTTTTTCTAAATAATTGAAACTTGTTTTATTTCATGTATACTCATATTGTAGTATTAAATTTATTTTAGTCACTTCTTTTATTTAGTTGCTTTCTAAAAATTTGATCTATTTCTCAAATATCTCACTTAGGTTTATTTTTTCAAGTTTCAAAAATTAAGCTTTATAAAAATTAATAATTTTTTTAAAATCATTAAATATCCAATTTCTTCTTAATCAATCAAATATAAAACTCCTTATCTTTATTGGCTATCCTACATAACTTATAGTTTCCCTCAAGTAAGGGTGAGTTATAAAGATACCAATATTTGAATTGGGATATTTAAAGCCTAAGTTCCAAGTATCAAATCTTACCAAATACTTATAGTTTCCCTCTCGTAAGGGTGGGTATTTGCAAGAAGAGATATATAGGTCTGGCATATTTGATAGTCTTAAATCAAACATATATCAAATATCATTAATACTTACAGTTTCCCTCTCGTTAGGGCGGGTATTTTTGAATAATTTGGTATTCCTTGAAACCTTGGCCTCCTTTTTTTCTCTTCCCTCATTGAATTTCAATATTCCAAAATTACTTATAGTTTCCCTCTCGTAAGGGCAGGTAATTCTTGTGAAATTGGTATTTCCTTGGGGATTAGAACAAGCAGTCCATTGCATTTCATTCTTTCAAAGTTAAGGGGGAACCTTGGGTTAACTTTAAAATGAATTCAATAAATACAATTGATCTTATCACTCCCCATAACTACCATACATGGAAATCCAAAGTTTTAAATATAATTTCTCAAAAAGGTCTTACTCACCTATTAGAAGAAGAGCAACCTGAGTTTGATAAAGAATATGAAAAATTTATTCACAAAGGCAAAATGTATGAAAAAATGGGTATTATTAGCTCAAATGTTCATGAAATTTGGTGGTTTCATATTACATATTGTAAGAATCCTTATGAAAGTTGGGAAAAATTTAAATCCTTGTTTGGAAAAGTACATCAATTAAGATCAATGCAGCTAGAAGCAGAACTAATTTCTTTGTGTCTTGATAATTTTAGCAGTATTATTGACTTCCTTACCAAATTCAAAAAAGTCTTATCTTAATAAAAAGGCAGTGGGAAGACTAATACTAAATAAGAGTGCATTTATCTAATTTTGTCTAAGCTAAATTGTGTTTTCATATCTTTGCAACCACTTTTCTATCCACAAAATATGCTCTTGGTGCATCCTTTAAAATGCCCTATTTAGAAGAATGTGATAGACTGACTAGGGAAGAAACTAAAATTTCAATATATGAGTCCTCTTTTTCTTCCTCTTCCTCTTCCTCTAAATATTTAGTAGCCTCCACCTCTTCTAAATAAAAATATAAAAATAAGGAAAGGAACCCTGTAACCTGTTCTCACTACAAAAATAATGGTCACTCTGCTAACAAATACTGGAAAAGGTGGCAACAACTAGAGGCAGCTATGAAGGATCAAAAGATAGATAGTAAAAATCAAATAGAAAAATCTCTAAATTTTGAAGGGAAAACCTCTAATTATTCCTCTTAAAATTGGGTCCTAGATGCTGGAGCAACTCATCACATGAATGCTTTAGATGAGTCCTTATCTTCTATATCCTCTAGTTCCACCAGTAGCATAGAAGAGGGTGACTCTTCCTTTATCCCAATAAAAGGAAAGAGGGAATAACCATTGATGGTGGCTCTATAAGAAACGTTCTCTATGTTCCAAACATTGTCACAAACCTTCTCTCAGTCTACCAAATTTGTACTTTTGGAAAGGGAAAAATAGTTCTCTTCTCTCCAATAGGAGTTGAGATAAGGGACTTGAAAGATCCTCATTATCTAATAGCCAAAGGAGATATTGATCACAACTCTCACCTTTTTCACTTTAAAGGTTCAAAAATCTTGAAAGGGGCATCTTTTTTGGTGTCTCGTGGAGATCTTTAAAGTAATATGTGGCATGAAAGGTTTGGTCATATTAATTACAACAACCTAAAGGAATTAAGCACCAAATATGGTAATAGGTTTACCCTAAGTATCTTCTATTGATGGTAAAATCCATAAATAGAATATACTTAGGGTAAAATTATTACCATATTATGGGTGCTCTTGGAAAGCAACACCAAGATCCTTTCCACCCACATAGTTCTCTAAAAGCTTCATCCCCTATAGAACTAATCCACAGTGACTTGATGTATTTTCCTGAACCTTATTTCAAAGGATCAAAGTATGCTCTAACATTTATTGATGAATTTTCTAGAAGATCTTGGGTCTCCTAAAATATAAAATCAATCTTTTATCCCACTTTAATGTTTTTAAAGCCTTAGTTGAAAATCAATGATATTACAAAATCAAGAAGATTCACACTGATAATGGGGAGGAATACTACAGTAATGAATTATCCATATTTATTTCAAGTCATGGTATCATTCATAAACATTATGTTTCTCATAATCCTCAAAAAAATGGCATTGCAAAAAGGAAAAATCTAACCCTAAAAGAAATGGCAAATTGTATGCTCTATTCAAGAGATCTTCCAAAAGTTTTTTGGGTAGAAGCTATTAACTATGCAAATTATATTCAAAATCACACACCTAATAAAGATCTTGACCATTTAACTCCTAAAGAAGCATGGTATGGATCAAAACCATATGTTTCCTACTTCAAGATATTTGGGTGTAATGCTTGGGCTCACATCCCAAAGAAGAAAAGGAAGTCTCTTGATAAGAAAATAAAAAAGCTCAAATTTATTGGTTATTATGAAGAATTGAAAGCATATAGGGTTCTTGATCCCTCAACTCATGAATTTTTCTTTCATAGGAATGTACAATTTGATGAAACATTCCCTCAAAAAGATCCTCAAAATCCCTCTTCCTCCATTGAGCCTTCTCCTATAGTAGAACCTCAATATTATGAAGATCCAACTCTTGAAGTTAACTTGGTCATTGATAATGAAGATGAAGAACTTGTAACTCCATATCAATGTCTTTAAACTACTTCAACTCCTTCCTCTATGCCAAAATGGGTCCACACCATTGTTAAAGAAGCTAATCCTTACATCAAAAATCTTCCTTCAACTAGGTAATCCAACCCCATAGGCACTGGTCTTGTATGTAAATCTATTTCATTGATCCTAAATCCTTTAAAGAAGCCTTAGGTATTAAGGAATGGGATGATGCCATGGAAAACGAATATTCTTCCTTAATAAAAAACAAGACTTGGGATTTAGTTCCCTTACCTAAAGGAAGGAAATTAGTTCGTTGTAAATGGATATTCAAAACAAAATATGGGCCTAATGGAGAAATAGATAAACACAAGGATCATCTTGTAGCCAAAGTATTTTCTCAAATAGAAGATATTGATTATACAAAAACCTTTTCTCTAGTTGCTAAAATGGATTCTCTTAGATTGGTTCTTGCTCTAGCTACTTTCCATAAGTGGCCAGTCTATCAAATGGATGTAAAAAGTGTTTTCCTACATGGATATTTAAATAAAGAGATATTCATGGAACAACCCACTGGTTTCACTCAAGACTCCTCTCTTGTTTGTAGGCTTAAAAAGTCTCTCTATGGCCTCAAACAAGCCCCTAGATCTTGGTATGAAAATATGGACTCCTTCCATATTTTAGTAGGTTTTTCTCATTGAGAGTTTGATAACATAGTTTACATTGGAGAAATGAAGGAAATATCACCATTCTTGTTCTATATGTTGATCATATTCTTCTCACTGGTAGCAACTTGACTCACATTTAGACTATAAAAGGCTCCCTCTCTAAAATTTTTGAAATGGCTGATCTAGGGAAAGCTCATTACTTTATTGGGATCCAAATAAGTCAAAAAAATGAAGGTATTTCTTTGTTCTAACAAAAGTACACTCTAGATATTCTACAAAGATTCAAATTTATAGATTGCAAATATTCTCCTACCCCCTTTCAATATGGCATTAATCTTAGTATTTCATGCTCATCCCCTCTTTGTGATGCTACTCTATACCATCAGCTTGTAGGATGTTTTCTATACCTTACTCATACTCGTACAAATATATCATATGTTGTTGGACTCATATCAATATTCTCTCATCAGCCTCACTTCAGTTATTGGAAAGCAGCTAAAAGAATCCTCCATTACTTATAGGGCACTACTCACTTTGGGCTCTTATACAAGGGAAAATCCATGGATATCATTGGCTACATAGATTCTTATTGGGAAGGTTCAGTAGAAGATATATGTTCCACCTCAGGCTATGTCTTTTGCCTTGGTTCCTCATCAATAGCATGGTTATGACAAAAAAAACAAGCAATAGCCCTATATTCTACATAGGGAGAATACAGGGTAGCAGTTTTGGCTAGTCAGGAAGCCCTTTGGCTTTGTCAAATTCTAAGATAATTTGGTTTCATCCATGAACATCCTATAACTCTTTGGTGTGACAATCAAATCATAATTTATATTGCATGCAATCTAGTTAAACATCAGCCAACCAAGCACATTGAGATACACATGCACATCATAAGGCAACGTATTTAGAGCAAGGACATACACTTGGAATATATTCTAACTGAGGCAAAAATTATAGACATCTTCACCAAGTCATTTCCTTCTCTGCGTTACCTTCAATTGCAAGAAAAAATTGGAGTATTACAGTTGCATTGACATAGAGGCCTTCTACCTCTCATTATATTGTACATGAGTACCTCATTAAGCCTTGTTGTTGGGACTCATCATTATTTTGTATAAGAGGACAATATTTGCCATCCAAAGATAAGCCTCTTTCATACTTCTTCCTTTTGATTGATGGATTTTCCCACTGGGTTTTTACCATCACTTCAAAACGAAGAGGTGATAGTTGGTTTTTTCCCATAGGGGTTTTTTCCACCAACTATCTATATTGTATATGAGTACCTAATCAGGCCTTGTTATCGGGAATAATTTGTAAAAAACTCCCCTAGTATCACTTAAGGGGGGTGTTAGAATAAGAGAATATTCTCTTAAGTTCCATTAGGATAAACACTTGATTTTCCACTCCTCCATGTGTTAGGAGAAATCTCAGTGGTGTCTTCATCAGTTTTGATGAGTTGCTGTAATTCAATGACTCTCAATGATCAACTCTGCTATTTATATAGAGTTGATACTTGGAATAAATCAATCAGTTCTATTTTGCTTCTTCAATATATTGTAATGATTTACAAATATATTTGGAAAATTCTAATAGTAGCCATATCATCTATAGAGCCAGAATATAGGGCAGCAGTTTTAGCAAGTCAAGAAGCTCTTTGGCTTCATCAAATTCTAAGGGAATTTTGTTTATCCCATGAAAAACCTATAACTCTTTGGTGTGACAATTAGAGCACAATTCACATTGCACAAAATCCAGTTGAACATTAGTGCACCAAGCACATTGAGATACATATGGACTTCATTCGACAACCCACTCATAATGGGGATATATACTTGGACTATATTCCAATTGAGAATCAAATTGTAGACATCTTCACCAAGTCATTTCCTTCTCCGCATTACCTTCAGTTGTGAGATAAACTTGGAGTAATATAGTTGCATTGACACATAGGTCTTCCACCTCTCATTATATTCTTTGGAGAATGGTTTTTTCCCTTGTGGTTTTTTTATCATCTCTCCAACAACATGTATATTATGAGGACAATCTTCGCCATCCGAAGACATGCCTCTATCTTGGATATTTTTTGTGACATATGGTTTTTACCCAAGGGGTTTTTTCACCATATATAAATTGTAAATGAGACCTAATCAGGTCAAGTTGTTTGGACTCTATAATTTTTTGAGGACAATATTTTCCATCCAAAGATATGCCTCTATATTAATTTTTTTCTTGTGATAAATGGTTTTTCCCCAAGGGGTTTTTCACTATCTCTATAATGTAAATGAGTACCTCATCAGGCCATGTTCCAGGACTCATAATTATTTTTGTATTAAGAGGACAATCTTCAGCATCCAAATACAAGCCTCTTCCTTATTTCCTTTTTGATTGATGTCTTTTCCCATAGATTTTTACCATCTCTTCAAAAATGAAGTCATTGTACATGATTACCTCATTAGGCATTCTTGCCAGGAATCATTTGTAAAACCACCCCTAGTATCACCTAAGAGGAGGTGTTAGAATAAGTGAATATTCTCTTAATTCTACTAGGCTAGACACACTTGAGTTTCCACTCCTCCATGTGTCAGGTGAACCCTCATTGGTGTCTTCATCAGGTTTGATGAGTTGTTGTAATCCAATGGTTATCAATGATCAACTTTGTTATTTATACAAAGTTGATCCTTGGAATATTTCAATCAGTTCTACTCTTTCGTCATATTTTATGTAATACTATGCACGTCTATTTTAGGAAATTTTAACTGAATATGGATCAAACATTTAATGCTTAAAATTCAAAATTGAAAAAGTATAAAAAATTAATGTATAATGTAAACTTATTTTGATTATAGATAGTAATTTTTTGTAGGGCTTTTCCTATTGTAAAAGGTTCATGGACCCTTTCAAAACCCCTTCTATATCTAATAAAAAAAAATCCTTAAGAAGTGTCTTTTAGATGTAATCTTGAGAGAATGACAACATTTAACTATAGAAAATAAAAAAAAAACCTATTTTATTTATTAGGTGGAAGTTTATGAATGATATTTTTATAAAATTTCTTGTAGATATATAAGGTAATAAATAAAAAATCCCACCAAATATGGGATCAAGTGATACAACTATTGAAGATTATATCTTCTAAGCGCAACCAACTTAAAGGGAATGTGAGTATTTGTAATATGGATAGGATAAGAAATTGGCAACCTCATCCTAAGGATTTTAGAAAATTCAACCTCTAGAGGGAATCCTAGAAAAGCTAGTGCGGGAGGAATTGGTAGACTTTCATGACTCACTGGTTTTACTTTTTATAAAAATTTGGGTATTCTTTCAAATAACCTTGATAAGGGGTATGGTATCCTCAAAGGTTTTCAAGAGACTACTAAGGTTGGATGCGAAAAGGTGTTAGTTGAGTCTGAATCTCAACTCACAATTAAAATTTTGAAGACTCCTAAGAATCATAAGGTTTTTTGGAGAATAAAAATAATTATTGAGAAGATTCAATTAATCCAGATGGAATTTTTGAAAGTTGATTACAATCATGTTGTCAGAGATCAAAACAAGATTGATGATGCTTTAGCTAATTGGAATTTGGACAAAGGTGATCTTACTTGTTATGGCGACCCTCCTAGATGGTGGGTTTTGCAAAAAATGGAAGCTCTTATTTCTATGATTTCTTTGGATGGCTCCAATTTTGAAGGTACCTAGTTTCTTCTTTCTTTTTTTTTCCTCTCTTTGGTTCGATTAGGGTATTTTAGTTCCCTAGCTCAAACTATTCTTTCTTTTGTTTCCTCTTTTGATTCTTGCCTTAATTGTCTTTTGGTCTAGAAAGGTCATTATTATGTTCATTTTTTTTTTCTTTTTTGTTTTTTGTTTAGTTTTTTTAGGTGTGTGTGTGTTTTTTTGTTTTTTTCTTCTTTGTGTTGTTTTTTGTTTTTCTTGTGTTCTTGTTATTTTGTGTTTTTTTATTGTTCTTGTGTTTATATATGTTTGTGTTAATTTGTATTTTTGTGTGTGAGTGCTTTCTATGTTTTCTGTTTTTGTTTATTCTCTGTTGTTGTTTTTATTTTATTTTTTTTTTAGGTTTTGGTTGTTTTTTTTTTCATGTTTTTGTTGGTTTTCTTTGTAGTGTTATGTTGTCTTTGTCATGTTTGTGTTTTATTTTGTTGTTCTTGTGTTTTTTCTGTGGTTCGTGTTAACTTTTTTTATCTTATTGTGTGTGTGTGTTTGGTTGTGCTTTATATTTTTGACACACTCAAGGAGCATGTTTTTTATTTTATTATTTATTTTAATTTTTTTGTGTTTTTTTGCTCCTTGAGTATGTCAAAGGTGGTAGGCCAGGTTCAAGGCCTGGGTGATTTTGGTAGAATGGATACCGCTGCCTCCTTGGGTCTTACCCGAAAGTGGCATCCCTTATAGGATGTTTTTGACAATATATATATATATATATATATATATATATATAGCAAAAATCGACTTTATGTAAAAATATTGAAAATACAAATATATAAGTATTGATATAGTAATTAATAACCTATATTCAAAATTGTTATAGTTTATTAATAAACATGTATTGCATAGATAAATAAATCCGAATGATATAATTGCATAAACATGGTTAAATTTTCATGTATTTTCCATAGGCACGAAGATTTTTTTTATTTTTAAAAGCTCAAACTACATTAAATTATTTTAGATGATTCAAAAAATGTTATTATTCATAAAATTGATTATATTCAACTCCATTCATGATATTTATTGGGTCTTTCAATAAATTGTAAATTAGCTTCAATATATATTGAGCATATCTATTTAGACACATAAAAATGTATACACTATTCTCTTATGCTTAGCTTTGAAAATCTTATGATATGAACCTTGAGTTTAAGATGTCATGGTATTTAATATATATATATATATATATATATATATATATATATATATATAGATATACCTATATTAGTTATATATTCAATACAAAATATTGAGCAAAAACAACTTAATCTCTCAAACATGACTATTAATATAAATAAAATAAAATAATTAAATATTTAAATTTATAATTATTAAATATTTATTTTTAGATTATACATGTATGAATTAACTTCAAATAAATAAAAATAATATTCTATCCAAAATATAATTTATTATATGTTTTATACAACTATCTAAATATTAGTTGTTTCATTAAACAACATTCATATGTTATATTAACATAATTGAGCAATATGCCATAGTATAACAAAATTCCGTACCATATATAAATTATAATAATACTAAAAACTAATTTACCTTTAAGTTATATAATTAAAATTTATTTATTTATTTAAATAAAGGGAGTGTCAAACTTAAGATTATTTTTCCTTAAAAGAAAAGCTTTGAAAAAGAACATTGAAAATAATTGTTAGAATTTCCCAAAACAAACATGCACAATATTACACAAAATATGTAGAAAGATTAGAATTGATTGATTTACTCCAAGGATCAACTTTGTATAAATAGCAAATTTTATCATTGAGAGTCATAGGATTACAAAAACTCATCAAACCTAACGAAGACATTACTGAGTGTTATCCTGTAACATGGAGGAGTGGAAACTCAAGTGTGTCTATCCTTGTAGAACTTAAGATAATATTCACTTATTCTGACACCCCCCCTTGAGTGATACTAGGCGAGTTTTGTATAAATGAGTCCCGACAACAAGACCTGATGAGGTAGTCATGTAGAATGACTTATTTTTGAAGATATGGTAAAAACCCTATGGGAAAAACCATCAATTAAAAGGAAGTAAGGAAGAGGATTTTCTTTGAATGGTAAATATTGTCCTCTTAATACAATAAGAATGATGAGTCCCAAAAACATGGCCTGATGAGGTACTCATTTACAATATATATAGATGGTGAAAAAACCCCTTGGGGAAAAACCAACTATCACAAATTACTTTTGAAGAGATGGTAAAAACCCTATGGGAAAAACCATCAATCAAAAAGGAAGTAAGGAAGAGGTCTGTCTTCATATGGAAAACATTGTCCTCTTAATATAATAAGAATTATGAGTTCCGAAAACATGGCCTGATGAGGTACTCATTTACAGTATATTTAGATGGTGAAAAACCCCTTGGGAAAAACTATATTTCACACAAAAAATATCCAAGATAGAGGCATGTCTTCAAATGGCGAATATTTTCCTCATAATATTCATGTTGTTTGTAGAGATGATATAATAAAACCACAAGGAAAAAAACCATTCTCCAAACATTATAATGAGAGGTGGAAGACCTCTGTGTCAATGCAGTTGTATTACTCCAAGTTTATCTTGCAACTGAAAGTAACACGAAGAATTAAATGACTTGGTGAATATATCTATAATTTTATTCTTGGTTGGAATATATTCCAAGTATATATCCCCATTCTAAATATACTACCGTACGAAGTGCATGTGTATCTCAATGTGCTTGGTGTGCTAATGCTCAATCGGATTGCGTGCAATATGAATTATGCTTTGATTGTCACACCAAATATTTATAGGATTTTCATGGGAGAAACCAAATTCTCTCAGAATTTGATGAAGCCAAAGAGCTTCCTAACTAGCTAAAACTGCTACCCTGTATTTTGCCTTTGTAGAAGATAAGGCTACTACTTGTTATTTCTTGCATAACTAGGCTATTGATGAAGAATCAAGGCAAAAAATATATCTTGAGGTTGAACATATAACTTCTACTAAACCTAACCAATCTGAATTCATGTAGCCAATGATATCCATGTATTTTCCCTTATATAAGATCCCAAAGTGTGTAGTGCCTTGCAAGTAATGAAGGATTCTTTTTGCTACTTGCCAATGACTTTAGTGGGGTTGATGAGAGAATATGGATATCAGGCAAATTGCATATGAGATATCTGGGTGAGTACGAGTAAGGTATAACATACTTCCTACAATATGATGATATAGAGTTGCATCACATAGAGGGGATGAGCAAGAAGTACTAATATTAATGCCATATTGAAAATGGGTATGAGAAGGTTTACAATCTGCCATTTTAAATATTTGAAGAAGATCTAGTGTGTACTTTTGTTGACATAATAAAATTCTTGCATCTGTTTGACATATTTTAATTCCAAAAAACTAATTAGCTAAACCTAGATCAGCCATTTAAAAATTTTTAGAGAGGGAGTCTTTTATAGTCTAAATGTGGGTGAAATTACTACTAGTGAGAATAAGATCATCAACATATAGAACAAAAATGATGATTTTTCCTTCATTTATCCAAATTTAGACTGTGTTATCAAACTCACAATGAGAAAAATATGTGGAGAAAAGGAAGGAGTCCATATTTTCATACCAAGTTATAGGGGCTTGTTTGAGGCCATAGATAGACTTTTTTAGCCTACAAAAAAGAGAGGAGTCTTCAATGAAACCAACAGGTTGTTCCATAAATATTTCTTCTTTTAAGTCATAATGTAAGAAAACACTTTTTACATCCATTTGATAGACATGCCACTTTTGGAAAGCAACGAAAGCAAGAACTAGTCTAACAAAATCCATTTTAGCAACTGGAGCAAAGGTTTCTGCATAGTCAATATCTTCAATTTGAGAAAAACCTTTGGCTACTAGGCGAGCTTTGTGTTTGTCTATTTCTCCATTAGGCCCATATTTTATTTTATAAATCCATTTACAACGAACTAAATTCCTTCCATTAGGCAAGGAAACTAAATCCCAAGTTTTATTTTTGGTTAATGAATAAAATTTATTTTCCATGGCATCATCCCATTATTTAATACCCGTTACTTATTTGAATAATTGAGGATCATAGGAAATAGAATGACATACAAGACCAGTGCCTATGGGGTTGGTTGATTTGGTAGATGGAATATTTTAGATGTAAGGAGTAGCTTCTTTAATAATGGTGCGGGCCCATTTTGGCATAGTAGAAGAAGTAGAAGGAGATGAAATAAATTGAGTTGGAGTTACAGGTTCTTCATTTTTATTATCAATTTTCAAGTTAACCTCAACAATTGGCTCTTCATAATATTGAGGTTCTATTATAGGAGAAGTATCAATGGAGGAAGAGGGGGATTGAGGATCTTATTGAGCGAATTTTTCATCAAATTGGATATTCCTATAGAAAAATACCTCATGAGTTGAGGGATCAAGGAGCCTGTATGCTTTCATTTCCTCATAATATCCGATAAAGATGAACTTTTTACTTTTATTAACTAGAGCATTTATTTTCTTCTTTGGGATGTGTGCCCAAGCAATACACCCAAAATTCTAAAGAAGGAAACATCTAGTTTTGAGCTAGACCATGCTTCTTCGAGATTTAAATGCTTAAGAGATTTATGAGGTGTGGGGTTTTGAATATAATTGGCATAGTTAATAGCTTTTGTCCAAAAAACTTTTGGAAGATATCTTGAATGGAGCATGCAATTTGCCATTTCCTTTAATATTTGGTTTTTCCTTTCTGCAATGCCATTTTTCTAAGGATTATGGGAGATAGAATGTTGATGAATGATGCCATGATTTGATAGAAATATTGAGAACTCATTACTACAGTATTCCCCCATTATTAGTGCAAATTTGATTGATATTGCAAAAGGTCTTATTTTTAACTAAGGCTTTGAAGACTTTAAATTGGGATAGAACATCACTTTTATATTTTAGGAAGTAGACCCAAGTTCTTTTAGAAAGTCATAAATAAAGGTCTGAGTATATTTTACTCCTTTGAAATAAGGTTTAGGAAAAACATCAAGTCACTATGGATTAGTTCTAGAGGGGATGAGGCTTTTAGAGAGCTACTTGGATGGAAAGGAGCTTGATGTTGCTTTCTAAGAGAAAATCCATGACAAAATCCATCAATATAAGAGAATTGGGGTAAACATGTTACCATATAATGGGTGCTTAATTCCTTTAGGTAGTTGTAACTAAGATGACCAAACCTTTCATGCCAAATTTTACTTTCAATATCTCCATGAGCCACAAAATAGGATGCCCCTTCTGGATTTTTGAATACTTTGAAGTGAAATAGGCAAGTTTTGTGATCAATATCTCCTTTGGCTATGAGATAATGGGGATCTTGAAAGTCTCTTATCTCAACTCGTATTGGAGAGAAGATAATTGTTTTCCCTTTTCCAGAAGAACAAATTTGATATACGAAGAGGAGATTTGTGGCAATGTTTAGAATATAGAGAACATTATTTATAGAGCCACCATAAATGGTTATGTCCCCCTTTACTTTGACTTGGATAAAGGAAGAGTCACCCACTTCCTTTGCTACAAGTAGAACTAGAGGAGATAGAAGAGAATGACTTATCTGAAGTAGTCATGTGATGAGTAGCTCCATAATATACGACCCAGTAACTAGAGGATAAATTGGAGGTTTTCCCAGTAGTCTATCTTTTGATCCTTCATAGCTACCTCTAGTTGTTGTAATATTCTCTAGCATTTATTTGTAGAATGACCATTCTTTTTGTAGTGAGTACAGGTTATGGGATTCCTTTCCTTCTTTTTGAATTTTTTTAAGAAGAAGTAGAGGCTACTAAGGCTTATGAGGAAGAGGAAGAGGAATCATATATTGTAATTTTAATTTCTTCCCTAGTTAGTCTATCACAAAATTCTTCTAAAGAGGGCATTTTAAAGGTGCTAAGGGCATATTTTGTAGATAGAAAAGTGGTTGCAATAATTTGAAATGCACCATTTAGTTTAGAAAGAATTACATAGATGCACTTTTCTTCAGTATTAGTCTTCCCACTATCTTTGTATTGAGAGAGGGCTTCTTTGAATTTGGTAAGGAAGTCAAAAATACTGCTAAAGTCTTCAAAATACAAAGTTGTCAGTTCTAATTCTAGTTGCATTGATATTATTTGATCTACTTTTCCAAACAATTTTTTTAGTTTATCCCAACTTTCATGAGGAGTTTTGTAATCTGTAATATGAAACCACAAACTTCCATGAACATTAGAGCTAATAATACCCATTTTTTCATACATTTTCCCTTTGTGAACAAATATTTCATATTCTTTTTCAAACTCAGGTTTCTTTTCTTCTAAAAGGTGTGTGAGCCCTTTCTGACAAATGAGATTTAAAAATTTGGGCTTCCATGTATGTTAGTTATGAGGAGTAAGAATATCAATTGTATTCATTAAATTTATTTTAAATTGAAGTTAACCCAAAGTTCCCCCCTTTATCTTTAATTTGAGAATGCAAGGGATGTTATTTATAGAAGCCTTAATGAAATACCAAATGCCTCAAAATTACCCACCCTCACTAGAGGGGGACTGTAAGTAATATGAGAAAAATGATATGAGTTTGAGGCTAATGAGAATGAATATGTCAATTTTTTAATAATCCATAAAATACCTGCCCTAACGAGAGGGAAAATATAAGTATATTGAGTTTTGTTGAGTAAAGACTAATAAAAATAATAAATATGCCAGACCTATATATTTCTCAAATACCCACCCTAACGATAGGGAAGCTATAAATCTACTTGTTGTGGTGTAGTGGTAAATGCCCTAGGTGCTGGTAGAGGCCGACCCAGGTTCCATTCCTCTTGTCTCCATCCTGCAGATATATGGTATAGTTATAAATGTCCTATGTGTTGGTAGAGGTCGACAAGGTTCCATTCCTCCTATGCCCAACCTATTGAAAGTGGCACCTCGAAAGGGGTGTTTTCCACTATAAATTAGTTTTTATCCGCTTGTTGTGGTGTAGTGGTAAATGCCCTAGGCGATGGTAGAGGCGGAACCAGGTTCCATTCACCTTGTCTCCATCCTGTAGATATATGGTATAGTTAGGAATGTCCTATGTTCTGGTAGAGGCCGACAAGGCTCCATTCCTCCTATGCCCAACCTGTTGAAACTGACACCTTGAAAGGGGTGTTTTCCACTATAAATTAATTTATCTTTTTTTTGTGGTGTAGTGGTAAATACCCTAGGTTCTGGTAGAGACCGACCCAAGTTCCATTCCCCTTGTCTCCATCCTGCAAATATATGGTATAGTTAGGAATGTCCTATGTGTTGGTAGAGTCCGACAAGGCTTCATTCTTCCTATGCCCAACCTGTTGAAAGTGGCACCTCAAAAGGGGTTTTTTCCACTATAAATTAGTTTACCCAAGTTTTGTAGGTGATTTGGAGAGGAGAGGGCAATCCTCCAAGGGAGGTCCCAGGTTCGAATCTCCACCCTACCAAAAAGTTGAATTGGGTACCAAAAATGTAATTGATAATGTTGGTGCAGGCAAAGCTGGGTGTGACCCCCGGGTGACTTTGATAGTGTAGAACCCCCTGTTCATGGTCTCTTAGACCAAGGGGGCCCAACAAGGGGTTTTTTGCTTAAAAAAAAAAAAAAAAAGATATGATACTTGGAACATAGGCTATATCATCCAGACCTTTATTGGTAATATTATTAACCCGCCCCTACTTGAGGAAAACTATAAGTTAAATAAGATGTCCAATTTTTTTTAGGGTGTTTTTGTTTGTCTATATAATGTTTTTAGAATAGTTTTAAAGAGTTATTTGAATTTGAAAATAAAAAATTATAAATAGGAACTCTTTTAGAACTTGTAATTAAGAAGATATTATATAATGATATATATATATATATATATATATAAGAGCTTTAAAGAAATTTTAAGTTTTGTTAAATGGATGAAAAATATTCAAACATAATATTTTATGCAAGACATTTAACAAAAATGAATTTCTTTAAATGAGAGTGTTATAAAATGATAAATAGAGAGATTTTAAAGCAATTCATATATCTCTTAAATTAGAAAATATAATATTTGATAGAGATATGAAGATTGCAGAATCTAAAACAATAATATAGAAGAACATTTTTTATAATATGAAATGATTTAAAATTTAACCAAACATATAATTTTAAGGATTTTAAAAGGAATTATATCTTTTTATGCAAATGAGGGTAAATTGAAAATGATTTATAGAGAGATATATAAGCAATATATATCTCCTAAACTAAAAAATTTAATAAATTTAGAGAGATATGAAGATTTTAGACTCTAAAAAATCATGTAAAAGAACACACCCCCAAAATATAAAGAACGAATGGTGCAAAAAAGGTACCCAAAACCCGCTCTAAAAAGATATTTTATTTAAATTCTTACAAATTACTCATTTCACTTTCATCCTCACAAGAGGCGTAGCGAAATATGAGTCAAAAATAAAACTAAATAAAATATAAGGAGTAAAAAGAATGGTTTTACCTTCGAAATTGAAGGGAAAAAGACATTACAATGATATTTTAAAATTTAACCATATGAGAGAAGAAAATCAATTTGTTCGCTGGCGCACAATCAAAATCTGAGGAGAAGAAATAAGTTTTGATGCCAGATGAAGCTACTAGCTATCGCAATTCCACTGACTTGAATGCAGGTGAAAGGCTTTGTCGTGGTCATTGATGAAAGCATTGTTCAACCTGACGGGTTTCCTTTGCATTGTGGTCTTTGAAGACGTTCTCTACAACCGAGGTCATTGTCTAAGGTCTTTGAATATGAATATCCATATGCAAAATAACCTGAACCTGCAGAGAAAAAAGCATAGGCAAACAAGGGAAAAAAGACCTACTAAAAATTGAAATTAATATATATCATATAAAGTGTCTCCTCTCAGTGCTTCAGAAGAGGGATCAAAGCCTGCAACAAAGGAGAGTTAGACAAGATTGATATAAATAAATTTGATCAGAATATTCTTCAACTTCTATTGCAATGCTTGAGCAAAATTATCTACACAAATATAAGTCAAAGAATTGATAAAAACAATGCAAATTCGGATAACTAAATAGGATGGAGGAGAGTCATTTGCATATTAGTAACTGAGAGTGAATCCACCGAATATCGGTGATTCAGATCATCTTGGTTTAAAGGCATATTTGAAGGTGATCACCGAAAAAGCAAATGAACACCAGGGAGGAGCAAGATACGAAATATAAAGATGTTAAATGCAAATTTCAGTGATGTAATAGCTCAAAATGATTTTATAGGAGCACCAAGTTTTAAATGGGGATATCACAATTCATATCTCCATGAAATGATATTTTATCTTCGATGGTGTAACGTATCATTGGCACCCAAAAGCAAATGGGTGCCATGATACAATAGCATTGAAAGCTTCCCAAGAACAACATGATGGTAGCAAAAAAAAAATTTGCCATTTCAATGAAATTATAAAAGAGATTTTAAAGGAGTGCCAAACATTAAATTGGGAGGCCACAATTCATATCTCCATGAAAGGAAATTTTGATATCGATGGTGTAATGTATTATTGGCATCCAAAAGAAAATAGGTGTCACGATACGATAGCTTTGAAAGCTTCCCAAGAGCAACGTGATGGCAGCAAATAAAATCCTTTACCTACAAAAAAATAACATTAGAGAAAGGGATATCCCTTTTTATCAAGTTGCTATATAAGTTTAGAATTGAGTCAAACAGGCATATTTACTTCACAAGATAGAAGGAGGTAAATGAAATTCAGAATAACCTACATATATATATTCCAAAAAAAAAGGTTTTAAAAAAATCTTATCGAATACTTAGATCCAAAAAAAAGAGAAGAAGCCAACATAAGAATCAAAAAACCAACTCCTAGAATCTCCAAGAAATATTGCTAGGAAGATCTATCCTACTTTGGTGCCATGTTAGAATTTCCTAAAATAGAAATGCACAACATTACACAAAATATGAAGAGAGAGTAGAACTGATTGATTTATTCCAAGGATCAACTTTGTTTAAATAGCAAATTTGATCATTGAGATCCATTGGATTACAAAAATTCATCAAACTTGATGAAGACACCACTAAGTATTGTCATGACACATGGAGGAGTGGAAACTCAAGTGTATCTATCCTAGTAGAACTTAAGAGAATATTCACTTATTCTAACAATAATAATAAATTGATTTTGATGTGGCATTTATCATTTTATTTCTCTTTGAGGTACACACTCAAGATATACACATTAAGTTGCAAATAATATTTATTGTATTTGTTATATTTAATTTATATAATTAAAATTTTATTTTCCAATTAAATGGAGTGTCAAACTTATGATGATTTTGTCCTTTAATGTAAAATATTTGAAAAATAACTTTGATATTATTTGAACTAATATTGAAAGTTTGTATAATTTGTCTTATAGACCAGATAAACATAAATAACATATGAATCTAGGATTCAAGATATTATTCTTGCACTTACCTAGTACTGAAATTTGAAAGGTATACTTAGAACATTGAAATGGATAGTGTTTGAATAATTAGTGTGGATTTCATGGCTCAAAAATTTAAGTGCCACACTTGTGATAAATGCAACATTGACAACATTTACAATTAAATTGAAAAGAGAATGCACAAAATGCACATGATAATCCCATACTTGATTATTTAGTATAGGTGACTGAAGGTGATGGAGAAACACTATTATTTTCTCCATTTTTTGTACTTTTTTTTTTCTGAAATCACCAACAAGAGCAAAATGAGGGCCTCCATTTGAATTATTATGAGCATCCAAGAAGAAGATGACCTGAAAGCCATTGTGACAACTACTTTGATTACACCACTGTTAATATTTTTACTATTCCCTGCAAAAATATTTTAGTCATAAATTTATTTTTCATGATAGATATAAATTCTTCATTAAATGCCTAGATTGAAAAATTCAACCACATTTTCATGATTAGATTTTTAATTTTATTTATTATATCTTTGTTAACTAACTAGTCTTCTCTTTGTGAATGGTGTGCATAAGGATAAATAAAATCCACTTGAAGAAGTTATATCCGTAGGAGTCTATTATATTATTAAATTTATAGATTTATAGATAATTGAGATAGATATTGTCTTAATTTTGATTTTCATTATGATGATAGATTACAATGTAGAACTGGATGCACTTCATATAGAATACACTTTCTAATTTATTTTTATTCCATAATAGTTGAAGATATAATATAAATAGATGGTTATTCTTATACACATAATGTAGTAACACAATTAGTAGGCAACCTGCACATTAGAATACAATTCCTTGTTACATGTAGAATCAAATTATAGTATATTATTTAAGGTCATTGAGGTCATAGAAGAAAATGTACCTATTTTAAATTAGTATGGTGTTAATTGCATAATTACTTACACATGTTTCAGTCATCAAAGAATGAGTGATGTTTCATATGACTAGCTTAAACAATATATAGAGATAATTTAGTTTTTCAAAATCCTACTATTTACTAGATTCTTACCTAAATGGTTCTTTGTCATGAAGGATTTAATTGAGATTGCAATACATATTCAATAACAAAAGGATAATGTTATTGTAGATTACCTATTTTTTTTTTAATGTCCAATTAGGTGTGTAAGCATAGGGTATTTCTAGATGACACATAATATTATCTGACATAAATGGATATAATACCATATTCTTAATGTATTTGATATTTGGTTTACTATAGTTGAAAATCGTCATATTATATTAAAAAATTTGATGGTTTAATCTATCAAAGAATTCTTATCTATTTTAAAAGTGCTTAGTTCACATACCATTCTATAGATAATAATTCAATCTACATGTAGTATGAAGTTTCATTTTACATGAAGGTAGATTATATATATATATATATAAAGAATAAATATTTATAAATTATAGCCCATTAAAAATTATAAGGAGAAAATTTAAATTAATAATAATATTATTAATTTAATTTTTCTTTTTGGATTTTTCTAATAACAACCTCTAAAATTTGGTTATGTTGAGTTAAAATATTTTTTTAGGATTTAAGTTTGATATTTTTAGAAATAAATAATTTTATTATTTCATTTCAAGATTATCTCTATTAGTGAAATCCTTGCAGCAAAAAATGATGTTAATAACTCTGTTTAAGGGTGATAACACTGATCTTACAAGTTTCTTTCCATCCTAGAGATACAAAAGACTCCCAAAGCCCCTTGTCTCAGGTTGGCCAAAAAATATGCACTTATCCAAAGAGTTATTTGTACTAAATTGATCCTCCCCTCCTCTAACTTTTTTATTGAAGTAAAAAATATCAAGAAAAAACTCTTTTATCAATGATGCCACCACTAACTACTTTGTAAGGCCATTCAGACCCCTAATATTCGAGGGAAATATTTTCATTTACAATATTTGGTAAACAATTTTCTTCCTCCCAAATATGATGGGTGGAGAGAGATCCAAATTAGGTGTCTTTAATTGATCTTCACTAGCTCCTTTTCCTTCTTTCGAGCCTAATAGAAGTTGAGTTTCGACCATTATTTTTGACCCTATCTCCTTCTTATTAGTATCCATATTAATTGATTTCCTAAGCTTTGGCTCCATCCCCACCTCAACCACATTTTTCTTATGACTATGAGATTTTGGTATAATTCTTCTCCAACTTTATAACATATTTTCTAGCCATCACTATCTCTGCAAGAGGAAACTCTAGATTGGATGTTACTGTTATTCTTGAATAAATCTAAAAATCATATTTTCAGCCTAATCAATCAAAATAATTCTACACCTTCAACAGGGAAATGAAGGAAAAGAACTAACCAGGGGATGATGCAAGCTCCTACCTTCCTTGGAAAGGTATTCCAAAACCAATTTCATATGAAATAATAATTTTTTTGTTGTTGTTGTAAATCTAGGGTAGATTAATTGTAATTCATTTTGGTTAAAATGAATTTCATTTTAGCTTTAAGGGAAAATGATTTTATTAAGTGATTATTCTAAGGGAGACTAGAGAGAAACTAATCTCAATACTAAAATAAATTCAACTTAAGATCTTAATGAATAGATCAATATTGTGTTTGATCTATTTCAAATTGATAGGAATTGAATAGCTTTTTGTGGAAAGGTAGAATGTATTCATGGATTAGTTTGGAGAACAATTGTGAGTGAAATTTTCTGAGCATGAATTTGTGAAATAAATGAACATATAAAGAAGGTAGTATTTTATCCATGTGCCTACTAGGAATTTTATGAGAAGAGAAAAGACTTTTCCTTAGTGTGTATGTAAAAAATTAAATAGTCTATCTATGATGCATAGGTTAAATATTTTATCTACAGTAAATTATGGAAATAAACAAATATGAATTTATTAATGAGTTATTGATCTATGTAAACCTAAATTATGGAAAGGAAGAATGGAAAGGGAATTCCATTCTTGTAGATGTCATGTGGTGCTTTTGATTTAACATATGGAATCAATTTACTTTAATCAATTGAAGGACTAATACAATTTGTGTCGATATTAGTGGTAGGAAAATTTATGTGGAATATATTGAATGAATAATATATGTCTACTAATAGGATATATTAAATGGTTAATTTATGTTTAGGAAGGATAAGATCAAACGACTTACGTATGTTTTTAAAATGATATATTTTATGAGTTATAAGTGATTGGAGAAGAATAGATTATTTGATTCATCTATGTTAAATTAAGGATAGATTAGATGAGTTATATTAGTTTAGAAAAATGTTAGAATAAAGGAAATATCTATGCTTAAAGTAATAAAAAAAGAATGACTATTAGTGGTCTACTTTCTACTTGATTGGATGGTTAAAATGTTGTAATGGATAAAATATTGCTTGAAAGAATTCATCAAAAGCTTAGTTTATCCCTTATAATTAAATGTGATAGATATGTATTAGTAGATAAACATTCTATTGTGATAAATAGATATTTGATAGTATGACCCATGCTAAGACATGATAATGTTAAATGAATATTGAGTTAAGGAAGATGAGTTTCTTATCATTCTTGGTATATTTGTATGAGAACTCATTGGGAGGATTACAAAAGTTTTTTAAAAGAGTTATCTTTTGTAATAATTTATTAACATGCAATGACACTAGCCTCTAGGGATGGAGATGTTCTTTGGGATTGGATTAGGAACGATGATATTCTTGGTGGTGAGTGTGAAGTTCATATAAGAAAATTAGAAGTTTTCCCTTATAGTATTGTAACATGAATTAAAGGACCTATTCATGTACTAAATAATTTCCATATTATATAAGTTGTGGGGATTCCTATGCACTCATAATTATGGATGTAACAAAAAGGTACTAGGGGTCCCTTTAAATAATCGTATTGGAGATAATTACATTAATGAAATGATAATGGACATTTTGAGGTTGGGCTTTTTCATTAGGGCTTTTTCATGTATGTGATGATTATTTTTCATTCATGATTTTATTTTCTTATGGTTTCTACAGATGTATTGCTCTAATCTAAGATGATTTAATATGGTTTTATATGTTTATTCCTTTTAAATAATGATGGTTATACTCATGGATTTTATCTAGATGAGATAGTAGTGAGTGAGAGAGAGATACCTATTTGTAGTACACTTAACCAATATAGATGGACTTACATTGGTGAGTATAAGTGTATTCTTAAATAATGTAAAATAAATAAAAAAATTATCTTGAGATTGGTTGGAAATTTTAGAATGTTACATTTGGTATTAGAGCCCTAGGTTATGAGGGATTGGATGCTTCCTTGGATAAGATAAAATATGCTCTAGAATTGATCCTAGGTGGGATAGCTTATATTGATATGACACCTTACGTAAATCAAGTTTAACCATCCTCATAAAGAGGTTATTAATGAGTAAGCTTACCTAGGAATAGGATCTTGTGTGGAGTAAGAATGATTATAGCCATAATCGAATGAATAATAATTAAATAAGTCATATGAAAAGGGTAAAGAGATTAAGAATGCGTAATTAGATTCAACTCCTAAGTAGAAAAAGAGAATGGCACCCTACACAAGGGAAATCATGATCTATACTATCACTAGAAGGTAATAAAGGGTCATAACCAAGAGGACACATTTGGGGGATACAAGGCGATAATGACCCTTAGTGATGAAGGTTAACTTATAAGAAGGTATAACTATCTTTGAAAAATATGAATAAGTTGAGATAGATGGCCTAGGCTAACTCATCGTGAAGGTAATACAAACATCATAGGTTATCTCAATATTGAGATTATATGGATAACTTAAGTTAGATCATCATCGATAAGAGAGATTATTATACCCAAATACTAGCTTGAAGGACTGGTCTTAGTGAAGAAATGAGTGTCCCATTATTTTTATTGAATGGGATAGGATTAGTGTTCTATTGTATCAATTGACTAATACAAGGTTAATTCCAACAAACTATGGGATATTTATCACTCATATACACTCAAGGGATATATGTAGCATCTAAAACTTCAAATATGGTGGAACTTATATGATCCTATCTGGTATATATTCATGAACAATAACTTTTTAAAAGAAAGCAATTTCATTCTCTCCCCTATAATAGTTAAATTTGGCTTGTTACTTTTTCAACCAATTCCTTTGAGTATGTGTCAAGGAAAAATGGCACCCAAGGTAAGAAAGTGAAGAAAGTAATGTTCAAAAAATCAAGGATTAGCTAAGTAGATCAAAGGTGAGTGTGAAACGATATCTGAGAACCTTGTTAACTTGAGTAGGGAGACAAGGGATCTAAACTCAGATTAAAAAAAAAAGAATTGATACTGACCATGTTCCTCCAAACAAATAATTATGAAGTGGTTCCTCTAGCGAATGTGGGTATTTATTTTCAAAATGATAAATGGGTGACGAGCTAGATCCTTAGGAATTTTTTTGGGGAAATTCTACAAAGAGGTAGAAAACCCCATGATTTTTGTATAATTACTACAAGAACATGTTGAACAATAGAGGTAATAAATAAATCAAAAGGAGCAATTATTGGGGTGATTATTGATCAAGTTCCCTAGATTTTTTTTTTTGAATAAGAATAGAAGGAATATCCTATTGTAAGAGGATCAAAAGGTAAGGCTTGAACATTGGTGGAGCTAATAAAACATATGAAGAATACTAGAATATTCAAATTATTAATTTTAGCCAAGGCATGGTTCTATGAAATTGGAAATGAATCTTGACATTGAGAAATCTTTTATTTGTAGCCCAAATAGTAGGGTTACCCTTCATGGGTTTCATACAGTTCTAAAATGGTTTTGATCAAATTTAATCAAAATCCAAGATATACTTCCTGATTTTTTATACAATTCTCCTGGTTTTGCAATAGAATTCATTTTTGAGGTATATAATTGGGACTAGAATTTAAAGTTCAAAAGAGAATAGTGATGGAATTCTACTTTAGTTAGGTTTTGATCATTTATTGAGAAACACTAGAAGTAAAAATTTTATCTTTGATTAAATTTTGATCATGCATAATGAGAAAATAATAGAAATAGAATTATATTCATAGGATAAAGCAAATATTAGTGGAAAGAATAGATGATGAATCTATTATTGGAAGGAGAATGAGATTTTCTCTTTGAACTGTTAAAACATGTACCAAATTATGATATTGGTAATAATTTGAAAGTACCTAAAAACATCTTAGGAGTGGATCCTAAAACTTAAAAACATGTAAAATGACCTTCTTCTACAAGGATATGGTTGATAAATGTTTATAATGACTCCTTACATGGAGTAAGTATGGTTAATGTTAGCGAGTGACAACACATTTTGTTATGACAACTCACGTAGAGTGAGTGAACCATTGTCATTATCAAGAAAATATGATGATAAATCTATGTATTAAATTATCTATATGATGCAAGTGATAGGAAAAAACAAGAACCACCATGACCGCTATTTGAACTAGGTGTCACTATGAAAATTTGAGGCAAGGAAAACCAATGTTAATGATTTTATATGCTTGTATTATAGGGAAAAATAGAGGACTGTGTTTACCCTAATAGGTAGTATTTCACGACCCTCCCTTCATAAACCTATGCATATGATTATTTAATTATTGGATGGATCGAGCAACATGCATGATTGCTTTTTTCATATATTTGCATATCATGAATTGCATACAAATATTTTACTAAGTGTTTTTGAAAGTGTTTATTGCTTGTTAACCATATTTGATATGTTTTGATACGACAATGCAATTTGTGGTGAAATTTATTGTAATATGGAATGGCTCTTTACAAAAGAAAAAAAATGAGTGTTTGTTTCAATGTCATTCATTTATATAATTATTGATGGTTTTTTTAGTACTTTAGCATATTTTATGGAAATGATGCATGCTTGATTGGATATTTTTGGTCATGTTTGTGTTAGATTAGTTGAGTTGCTATTATTATCCAAGGAAACATGCTTCGGTTCTAGCAATTTAGAATTATTTATATTCAAAATTATTGTCATGTTATCGGGACAAGTTTTGGAGAACTTATAGACCTACATTGGTAATATAGTGACCATTGTGCACAAGAGAGAGGGAACATGGGTAAGTTGTGAATATGATGCTTGACCCCAAATAATGCCAAAAATAATAAATTATGGAGGGGTGAGATACTTATTGAAAAAAAAACAATAAATAGAGGAAAGGTCGAGGGGAGAGAAAGGTTTTTTTGGATAAGCTTGGTTGGGAGAGATTGAATGATATTCTTTAGGAGATATTTTTTCTATTTGAGTCAATTTGCGTTCTCAGGGAGAATTTAATTCGACTATCAAATATGGTAGAGAAAATATAATATATATGTAGAAAATTTACTAAAATATATACCTTCAAATATTTCTTCTTGAATAGGAATTTTATTGTACTCTATGTTAGTATATGGGAAAAGTAACTTGGGTCATTTTGATTGTCCCTTTATTTGCAACTTATAGTCATAAATCTTCAATAGTTGGAATAAAAAAAAGACTATTAGTGAGGGAGGAGAAAACTAGTTGAAGTGTTGTTCATTAATGATAGAATGGGTGCATGTTACAGTTGAGATTTGGGACTATGAGTTACTCTTTAAAAACCTTGACATATTACTTATTAGTTTATATCAAGGAAAAAAGCCTAAGTTGTTTGAGTACCTAAAATATCATCTAACATAGCAGTTGGTATGGAAGATGTAGAAATACGTCCATGATTGTGTTTGTATTTTGTAGCTCTTGTATGGGTGGAAAGGCCTAGTAGGTTATATGTTGTGGCTATGAAATAATAAAAAACTTCTATGATAACCATCATTAGTTGAAAGAAGAGAGGTGGGACATGAGCGTACACATAGATTCTTCCAACAAATGATGACAGGGGTTGCTCTAGAAAATATTGGTTGTAGGTAACATATTGTATTAAAGTTCTTTTGAGCATTAGGAATGGTACTACGATTTTAAGAAATGATGTTACCTTGATTGTGAATATGATAATTGCCTTTGTTTATTTTCTTTGAATGAAGATAATATTTATTACATCTATTAAATTGAAAATATGCTTTAAAGTAGGGAATGTTTTAAAGAAATATATGTCTGGATTTATGTCAGCTATAACAAAGATAAATATTTTAAAATAAAAAATATTTTTATGAAAATATATGGAATTTTTTTATTAATTTTTTTTTTTGGTTTGTGAGGAAGGAAAAACAAGTGTGATGATTGTATAGTTTTGTTTTAAATGAGTTTTATTTTCAAGCTTTGGTTTTATTGACTCAGACTGCACTGCACTGATGAAAATTACATGCAAATGGAATTGCAATAGCATAGAATGATACTATGTGTAAAATTGAGACTAATTGTCTAATTTTCTACCCACATGTTGTAGGTGAGTTGGAGAGGGTAGGGCAATCCTCCAAGCGATGTCCTTGGTTTGAGTATCCACCCTACCAAAAGCACATCGGGTATCGAAAATACAGTTGATAATGCTGGTGCGGTTAGGATTGGGTATGACTCACAGGTGATTCTAAACGTGTAGAACCCCGTAGTCGTGGTTTCTCAGACCAAGGCAGACCCATAAGGGATTTTTCACTAAATTTAAAAAGAAAAAATTGGTTAAATTTGTATTTGACTCATGACATGTTCCTTAAATATTAAATAAATATCTTGCATATAGACTTGCAGCATGTGTATATTAAATATAATTCATCTTGGATTTTAAAATGAGTTTTATATTTATTTATATAGTTTGAGGTAAATTTAAAATATTTAAGCTGTAGATTAAATGTAGTTTATTTTGGGTTTAAAATGAATTTTATATTTATTTATTTATTTAGTTTAAAGGAGATTTAAAATATTTAATCAATAGATTAAATGTAATTCATTTTGAGCTTAAAATAAATTTTTATTTATTTATTTATTTACTTTGAGGTAAATTTAAAAGATTTTATCTGTATATTAAATGTAATTTACTTTGAGTTTAAAATGAATTTATATTTACTTATTTATTTAATTTGAGGTAAATTTAAAAGACTTAATCTGTAGATTAAATGTAATTCATTTTGAGATTAAAATAATTATTTATTTATTTATTTAATTTAAGTTATATTTAAAGGATTTAGTCTATAGATTGAATATAATTCAGTTTGGTTTAATATGATATTATCATTAGTTACTTATTTTAAGCCTAATATAGATTAAAATATTTAATTTATAGATTTAGTGTAATTCATTTTGGTTAAAATTGAATTAATATTTAGATTAAATGCATTTCAATTTAGTTTAAAATGAAAATGATTTTATTAAGTATTTTGTCTAAGGGAGACTAGGAAGGAATTAATCTCCAGACTAAAAGAAATATAATTTAAGATCTAAATGAAAATATTGTTATTGTGTTTTATTTATTTCTAATTAATAGGAATTGAGTAGCTTTTTGTGGAAATGTAGAATGCATTCATGGGTCAATTTGAAAAAAAATTGTGAGTGAACTTTCCTTAGCATGAATTTATGAAATAAATGAACATATAAAAGGGGCATGAGTTTTATTGTTAGAATAAGTAATTATTATCTTAATTCCTACTAGGATAGACATAGTTAAGTTTCCACTCAATGATTCAGGTTAACTCTATAGTCAAGATCATATTTGATGAGTTGTTGTAATCCAATGTCTCTCAATGATCAAATTTGCTATTTATACAAAGTTGATCCATGGAATAAATCAATCAGTTCATTGAGATTCTCTACAAGTCTTGTGATGTGTTGCAGAACTATTTCCTTCTTTCAATAGAATATTGTTTTCTAACATGGTACCAGAGCTAGGATAGTTCTTTGCAAACATTCGAGTTTTTCGAAGCTCTATTTTTTTCAATATCTGGTTCAGTTTTTTTTGGATAATTTTTTGGACTATATTCAGCTTGCTTGAGAGTTGTGGTATAGTCATTTTTTATCCATAATTTTTTTCAACAATATTTTTTTTTGTTTTGTTGAAATATATATCTTTATTTTTTATTCATCATGTTCAAATCATAGCAGAGAATTTTTTTATAAAAAGGCTCTTCTAGTATTAAGAGCTATTAGGCTATCTTCTAGAGCGTTCTACCCAAAATCATTTTTTGGTAGCCCTCATGCCATTTTCCAGATAGCTTCCCCTAAGCCTTAAAGGGGACATTTATTTATAAAAAAAATTCTCTTAATTTCGAATGGGAAATTTGCCCTCCTTCTAGAATGCATTCGTGCTCTCTCCCATGGGCTTCACTGGTTTTTTTGTTGTGTATGAGTTCTCTTCCCCATTGGGATTAAAATTCATGGTCACTCCCTTTGGGTCTCGCATGATTATTTTAAATAATGCCATATTTTTTTGATTAAGTTTGGAAAAGTTGTCTAATCGACCATTGCCTATGCATTGAAGTTCCTCTCTAAGTTCATTGGCATCCTTTTTTTTATTAAGTTTGGAACAAATGTCTCATAATGATTGTTGCCTATGCATTGAGTTCCTCTCTAATTTCATTGGTGTCCATTCTTCTTTCAGCATACCTTTCCCTTGGGAGGTCCTTCAACTTAGGAATCACATTGTTAGTTCCCAACGTCTATGTGCTACCAGCTTTCCAGTCTAAACGCTATCAGATGAGACGAACTTACACTACCACTTTTAATGTCTCATTGATGATATTGCATTGTGAGTTTACCTCAGTTAGGATGAATTTCAAATAAGTTCAATGCAGCTAGAGGCAGAATTAATTACACTATCTCCTGAATATTTCAACAATATTATTGAATTTCTCACCAAATTTAAAGAAATCCTCACTTAATACAAAGGCAGTGGTAAGTCTAAAAAAGAAAAAAATGCATCTACCTAATTCTTTCTAAATTAAATGGTGTATTTCAATTTTTTGCAACCACATTTTTATCTACAAAATATGCTCTTGGTGCAAGTTTTAAAATGCCCTCCTTAGAGGAATTTTGTGATAGGTTGACTAGAGAAGAAACCAAAATTGCAAAGTATGAGATCTCTTTGTCTTCCTCAAAATACTCAGTAGCATCCACCTCTACTAAATAAAAATTAAAAAATAAATAAAGGAGTTCCATTACTTGTACTCACTACAAAAAGAATGGTCATTCTATGAATAAATATTGGAAAAGACTACAACAACTAGAGGTAGAAATGAAGGATCAAAATATAGACACTAAGAAGCAAATAGGAAAATCCATAAATGTTCAATAAAATATCACAAAAACTTCATCAAAATACTAGGTTCTATATTCAGGAGCAACTCATCACATGACTTCCTCAGATGAGTCATTCTCTTCAATCTCCTCAAGTTCAACAAGTAGCATAGAATTTGGTGATTCATACTTTATCCCAGTCAAAGGAAATGTTGACATATCCATTGATGGTGGTTATATAAATAATGTTATGTATGTTCTAAATATTGCAACAAATCTCCTCTTCATCTATCAGATTTTCACTTATGGAGAGGGAAAAATAGTTTTCTTCTCACCAACAGGAGTTGATATAAGAGACTTTCAAGATCCCAAATCTCTCATAGCCAAAGGAGATATTGATCATAACACTCAAGTATTTCACTTCAAAGGATTCACAAATTCAGAAGGGGACTCCCATTTTGTTGCACATGGAGATCTTGAAAGAAAAATTTGGCATGAATGGTTTGGGCATCTCAGTTATAACTACCTAAAATAATTGAACACACATGAAATGGTAACAGGATTACTACAAGTCTCTTCTATTTATGGAGTATGTCTTGGATGTGCTCTTTGAAAGCAACATCAATATACTTTCCACCATAGTGGTTCTCTAAAGGCCTCGTCCCATCTAGAGTTAATCCATAGTGACTTGATGGTCTTCCTAGAGCCTTCTTTCAAAGGATCAAAATATTATTTAACCTTCATTTATAAATTTTCTAGAAGAACTTGGGTATACTTCCTAAAATACAAGAGTGATGTTCTATTCCATTTCAAAATATTCAAAGCCTTAGTTGAAAATCAGACCTCTTGTAAAATCAAGTAAATTCATACAGATAATGGGAGGGAATACTTCAGTAACGAGTTCTCAATTTTTCTATCAGATCATGGAATAATTCATCAAAATTCTATCTCCCATTATCCATAGCAAAATGGCATTACAGAGAGGAAGAATAAAACTTTAAAGGAAATGAAAAACCGTATGCTCCACTCAAGAGATCTTCCATATTGTTTTTGGGTAGAAATAATTAACTATGTAAACTATAGTCAAAATTGTATATCTCAAAAATATCTTGGCTATTTAACTCCCGAGGAAGCATGGACTAGCTCAAAACCTAAAATATCCTTAAAAAATATTGGGTGTATTGCTTGGGCACATATCCCAAATAAGAAAAGGAAGGCTCTAGACAAGAAAAGCAAAAAAATCATCTTTGTTGGTTATTATGAGGAAATGAACGCATAAATGCTCCTTGATCCCACAACTCATGAGGTATTTTTCATAGAAATGTTCAATTTGATGAAACATTCCCTCATAAATATCCTTAACCATCCTATTTACTCAATTGATTCTCTTGAACCATATACAATGTTATATCCTCAATACAATGAATAACCAACATTAGAGGTTAATTTAGAGATTAATGATCAATATGAGGATCCTATAACTCCAAATAAAAGTCTTGCCACTCCTATTATTCCCTCTTCTAGGCAAAAATGGGCCAACACCATTGTTAAAGAAGCTACTCCATTTTTCCAAAATCTTCCATAATTCATATTAAGCAACTTCATAGGCTCTGGTCTTGTCTGTCAGTCCATTTCTATAGATACTCAATCCTTAAAAGAATAAAATGGTATTAAATAATGGTATTATGCCATGGTAAATGAATTATCTTCATTAATAAAAATTAAAACTTAGAATTTAGTTCCCCTACCTAATGGAAGGAAGTTAGTTTGATGTAAATGGATCTACAGAACGAAATATGGACCTAATGGAGAAATTGACAAACAAAAATCTCGCCTAGTAGCTAAAGGTTTCTCTCAAATTGAAGGAATTGATTATTCTAAAACTTTTGCACCAGATGCCAAAATGGATTTTGTTAGACTAGTTCTTACTCTAGCTACTTTCCAAAAGTGGTCTATCTTTCAAATGGATGTAAAAAGTGCTTTATTACATGGGGAATTAAAAGAAGAGATATTCATGGAACAACCTACTATATTAACTTAAGACTCCTCTCTTTTTTGTAGGCTAAGGAAGTCTCTCTATGGCCTCAAACAAGCTTCTAGAGCTTGGTACGAAAAAATGGACTCCTTCCTTCTTTCCTCTGATTTTTCTCATTGTGAGTTTGATGCCACAGTCTAAATTTGGAGAGATGAAGAAACAATCACCATACTTATTCTATATTTTGATGATCTACTACTCACTCGTAGTGACTTCACTCACATTCATACTATCAAGAACTCCTTCTCTGAAATTTTTAAAATGGTTGATATGGGTTTAGCTCATTACTTCCTTGGGATTCAAATAAATCAAATAGATGCAGGAATTTCATTGTGTCACAAAAAATACACTCTAGAACTTCTTCAAATATTTAATATGATAGATTGCAAACCTTCTTCTACACCATTTCAATCTAAATTTACTCTAAGTACTTCCTCCACATCCCCTCTATGTGATGCAAGTCTATACCATAAACTTGTAGGGAGTCTACTATACCTTATTCATACTCACACATATATCTCATATGTTGTAAGCTTGATATCCATATTCTCACATCAACCTCATTTCAATCATTGGCAAGCAGCAAAAAGAATCCTCCACTACTTGCAAGGCACTACTCACTTTGGGCTCTTATATGAGGGAAAATACATGGACATCATTGGTTACATAGATTCTGATTAGGCAGGTTAATTAGAATATAGATGTTAAACCTCTGGCTATGTTTTTTGTCTTCGTCCTTCACCAATTTCTTGGTCGTGAAAAAACAACAAGAAGTAGCTTTATCATCTATAGAGGAAGAATATAGGGCAATAGTTTTGGCAAGTCAAGAAGCTCTTTGGCTTCATCAGATACTAAAATAATTTGTTTTTTCCCATGAAAAACCTATTACTCTTCGATGTGACAGTCAGAGTACAATTTATATTGCACACAATCCAGTTGAGCATCAGCGCACCAAGCACATTGAGATTCACATGCACTTCATTTGACAACTTATTTAGAGAGGATAAATATACTTGGACTATATTCCCACTAAAAATCAAAGTGTACACATATTCACCAAGTCATTTCCTTATCCATGTTACATTCAGTTGCGAGAGAAACTTGGGGTAAAATAGCTGCATTAAACAACATAGATCTTTCACCTCTCCTTTCTATTTTTGTATTATTTGGAGGATGGTTTTTTCCATGTGGTTTTTTTAACATCTCTCCTAAAGTATAAATTGTACAATTAGGACAAGTTTTCGGGACTAATTCCTTTTTTTTTAGGACAATATTCGCCATCTAAAGACATGCCTCCATATTTGGTTTCTTATTATTTGTTGTATTCTTTGGATAATGGTTTTTCCCAAGTGGTTTTTTTACCATCTCTCACATATTAATGTAAATGAGCACCTCATTAGGCCATGTTTCCAAGACTTGTCCTTTTTTTCTAAGAGGACAATCTTTGCAAATCGAAGACATACATCTTCCTTTTTTATAGATGTTTTTTCCCATATGGTTTTTACCATCTCTTCGAATAAGACATATATGTACATGGGAATCTTATCAGGCCTTGTTTCCAGGACAAATTTGTATCAAAATTCCCTAGTACCACTTAATGGGGATGTTATAATAAGTAATTATTCTCTTAAATCCTACTAGGATAGACATACTTAAGTTTCCACTGCTAGTTAGGTGAAATATTAGTATAGTCTAGATCAAATTTGATGAGTTGTAATCCAATGACTCTCAATGATCAACTTTGCTATTTATACAAAGTTGATCCATTGAATAAATCAATCAGTTCATTGAGCTTCTCTACAAGTCTTGTGATGTGTTGCAAAACTATTTCCTTCTTTCAATAGAATATTATTTTCTAACATTTATTGGTGTGCCTACTAGGAATTGGATGAGAAAAGAAAGGAATTTTTTTTAGTTTTTGTATGTTCAAGATTAAATAGTCTATCTATGATGGATAGGTTAAATATTTTATCTATGGTAACTAATGGAAATAAATAAATGTGAATTTATTAAGGGGTTATTTCTCTATCTAAACCTAAATTATGGAAAGAAATAATAGAAAGAAAATCCCATTCTTGTATATGTCATGTGGTGCCTTTGATTTAACTTATGGAACTAATTTACCTTAATGAATTAAAGGACTAATACATTTTTTATTGATACTGGTGGTAGTAACGTCTATGTGGAATAGATTGAATGAATAATATGTCTACTAATAGAGTATACTAAATGGTTGATTTATTTTATGAAGGATAAGATCAAATGACTTATCTATGTTTTGAAAAGGATAGATCTTATGAGTTATAAATGATTGGAGAAGAATAGATTATTTAATTTATCTAAACTGGGTGTCAGATACATTAGATGAGTTATATTGGTCTAGAAAAAAGTTAGAATAAATGACTTATCTATGCTTAAATGAATGAAAAATAAATGATTATTAGTGGTCTACTTTCTACTTGATTGTATGGTTAAAATGTGGTAATGGATAAAATATTACTTAAAAGAATTCATCAAAAGGTTAGTGTATTCCTTATAATTAAAGGTGATAGATATGTATTAGTAGATAATTATTATATTGTGATAAATTGATGTTTGATAGTATGACCCACGCTAAGAAATAATAATATTAAATGAATATTGAGTTAATGAAGAGGAGTTTCTTCTCCTTCTATTTATGTTTGTATGAGAACTCATTGGGAGGATTATGGAAGTATTTCGAAAGAGTTATCTTGTACAATGATTTATTAACATATAGTGACATAAGCCTATTGGGATGGAGATGTTCTTTGGGATTGGATTAGGAAATATGATATTCTTGGTGGTGAGCACAAAGTTCATCTAAGGAAATTAGAAGTTTTCATTCATAGTATTGTAACATGAATTAAATGAGCTATTGATGTACTAAAGAATTTCCATATTATAGAATTTGTGGGTATTACTATGCACTCATAATTATGGATATAACAAAAAGGGACTAGGGGTCCCTTTAAATAATTGTATTGGATAAAATTACATTAATGAAATGATAATGGACATTTTGAGGTTGGGATTTTTAATTAGGGATTTTCCTAGGATATACAATATGTCTCATTTGTGTGATGATTATTTTTCATTCATGATTTTATTTTCTTTTGGTTTCTAGAGATAGCTTGGTAGAGATGTATTGCTCTAATCTAAGATAATTGAATATGGTTTTATATGTTTATTCCTTATAAATAATGATGGTTATGTTCATGGATTTTATCTATATGAGATAGTAGTGAGTGAGAGAGATACCTATTTGTAGTACACTTAAGCAATGTATATGGACCTACATTGGTGAGGATAAGTGTATTCATAAAGAGTATAAAATAAATAAATAAATATCTCTTCAGATTGGTTGGAAATTTTGGGATGTTACATTTGGTATCAGAGCCCTAGGTTGTGAGGGATTGTATGCTTCCTTGAATAGGCTCAAATATGATATATAATTGATCCTATGAGGGATAGCTTAAATTGATATGACACCTTGCATAGAGCAGGTTTGACCATCCTCATCAAGAGGTTATTAATGAATAAGCTTACCTAGGAACATGATCTTGTGTGGAGAAAGAATAATTATAGCCATTATGGAATGAATAATAATTAAATAATTTAGATGAAAAGGGTAAAGGGACTTAGATTCAACTCCTAAGTAGGAAAAGATAATGGCACCCTAGACCAAGGCAAGCGTAATATATACTATCACTAGAAGGTAATAATGGATCACAACCAAGAGGACACCTTGGGGGATAAAAGCTGATAATGACCCTTAGTGATGAAGGTTAACTTATAAGAAGGTATAACTATCTTTGAAAAATATGAATAAGTTGAGATAGATGGCCTAGGCTAACTCATCATGAAGATGACACAAACATCATAGGTTATCTCAATATTGAGATTATATGGATAACATAAGTTATATCATCATAGAGAAGAGAGGTTATTATACCCAAATACTAGCTTGAAGGACTGAGCTTAGCAAAGAAATGAGTGTCCCATTATTTTTACTGACTGAGATAGGGTTAGTGTTCCATTATCTGAATTGAATAAGACAAGGTTAATTCCAATAAAATATGGGAGATTTATCACTCCTATCCACTCGAAGGATGTTTGTAGCATCTAAAACTTAAAATATGGTGGAACCTCTATGATCCTATTTGGTATATATTTGTGAACAATAACTTTTCAAAAGAAATAAATTTCATTCTCTCTCCTAGAATAGTTAAATTTGGCCTGGACTTTTCAACCAATTACTTTGAGTATGTGTCAAGGAAAAAATGCACCCAAGGTAAGAAAGTGAAGTAAGTAATGTTCAAAAAATCAAGTATTAGCTATGTAGATCAAAGGTGAGTGGGAAATAAGATCAGATAACCTTGTTAACTTGAGTAGGGAGACAAGGGATCTAAACTCATATTTAAAAAATAAAAAATTATATTGACCATGTTCCTCCAAACAAACAATTATGAAGCGGGTCCTCTAGAGAATGTGGGTATTTATTTTCAAAATGATATATGGGTGAAGAGCTAGATCCTAAGGATTTTTTTTGGAGGAAATTCTACAAAGAGGTATAAAACCCCATGATTTTTGTATAATTACTACAAGAATATGTTGAACAATAGAGGGAAAAAATAAATCAAAAGGAGCAATTATTACGGTGATTATTGATCAAATTATCTTTAATAATGTTTTGAATAAGAGTAGAAGGAATATCCTATTGTAGGAATATCAAAGGTTAGGCTCGAACATTGGTGGAGCTAATCAAAGATATGAAGAATACCAAAATATTGAAATTATTAATTTTAGCCAAGGCATAGTTCTATGGAATTTGAAATGAATCTCGTCCTTGAGAAATTATTCATTTGTAACCCAAATAGTAGGGTTACCCTTCATGTGTTTGATACAGTTTTGAAATGGTTTTGACCAAATTTAATCAACATCCAAGATAGAGTTCTTGATTTTTTATACAATTCTCCCAGTTTCCCAAAAGAATTCATTTTTGAGGTATATAATTGGTAATAGAATTTAAAGTTCAAAAGAGAATAGTGATGGAATTCTACTTTAGTTAGGTTTTGATCATTTATTGAGAAATACTAGAAGTAGAAATTTTATCTTTGATTAAATTTTGATCATGGATGATGAGAAAAATATATAAATAGAATTATATTCATAGGATAAAGCAAATATTAGTTGAAATAATAGATGATGAATCTATTATTAGAAGGAGAATGAGATTTTATCTTTGAACTGTTAAAACATGTACCAAAATATGATATTGGTAATAATTTAAAAATACCTAAAACCATCTTAGGAGTGGATCCTAAAACTTGAAAACATCGAAAATGACCTTCTTCTACAAGGATATGGTTGATCAATTTTTATAATGACTCCTTACATGGAGTAAGTGTGGTTAATATCAGTGATTGACAACACGTTTTGTTATGAAAACTCACGCAGAGTGAGTGAACCATTGGCATTATCAAGAAAATATCATGATAATTCTATTTATTAAATGATATCTATGATGCAAGTGATAGGGAAAAGAAAGAACCACCATGACCGCTATTTGAACTAGGTGTCACTATGGAAAGTTTGGGTAAGGAAAACTAATGTTAATGATTTTATATGCTTGTATTATAAGGAAAAACAAAGGAGTGTGTTTAGACTAATAGGTAGTATGTCACGACCCTTCATTCAAAAACCTATTCATATGATGATTTAATTATTGGATGGCTCGAGCAACATGAAAGCTTGATTTTTTCATATAGATGCATATCATGAATTGAATAAAAATATTTTACTAGGTGTTTTTGAAAGTGTTTATTGCTTGTTAACCATATTTGATATGTTTTCATATGATAATGTAATTAATAGTGAAATTTATTGTGATATGGAATGTCTCTTTACAAAATAAAAAAGAAAAATAAGTGTTTGTTTCAATGTTACTCGTTTATATAATTATTGATGGGTTTTTTAGTACTTTAGCATATTCTAGAGAAATGATGCATGCTTGATTGGATTTTTTTGTTCATGTGTGTGTTAGATTAGTTGAATTGCTATTATTACCCAATAAAACATGCTTTGGTACTAGCAATTTACAATGATTTATATTTAAAATTGTTGCCAAGTGTAGCACCCCAAAATTGGTGCAATAAACCTTAGCAAATAATTAAAATTACTTTAGTAATAATTCAAAATTCAATTTTAACCCCGAACCACCCGTTAACCGCCTGTTAAACAACTTTCTCCATTTTTTGTGCCATTTTTAGGATTTTTTGTGACCGTTGGACAATATCGTCTTCGTTCAAACGATATCGCCTTAGATCGGATGATTTCATCTAGAGTAGAACATCCAGACGATCTCGTCCCAAACTGATTTGTGCATAATTAGATTTTGTTTCAATGACATCTCTAAGTTGGGTAGAAGCGTGTCTGTGCCGTTAGAGACATCCCCTATTGGAGATATTTCAGATTAGGATGATCTCCAACCTCATAACCTCCCTCCTAAGCCTACTTAAACCTTAGGACCCCCCTTGACATTCCCCTGGCTGAATTTTCTTGTAACTTGACCTTTGTGTGCATTAGAATACCCTAGATTACCATATGCATTTATGCTTTCCAAGTTTTCTTGCAGGGACCTCATTGATTTTCAGCCGAAGCAAGCTCAGATCATCGTAGACGATCCTGTACAATATTGGATGATCTCATCAAAATTCGAGATGATTTCAACTACAGACTGCATTGGGGGCAATCAGTGTCTAGAGTTTGCATTTTTCCTATACTTTGCTACTATTTTATTCTGCATTTAGTTAGTTTTATTATTATTTCTTGTTATTCTACATCTTGGAGTTCACCCATGTAGTTTAATTACATAATAAAATCATGATTAGCTATTAAAGAATCATAATTTACTTGCATTTCTATTCGGGATTATCTTATTAACATCCTTATTATTATTTCACATCATTTTCCTTTATCAGCATAGCTGCATTTTCTGTATTCTGTGTCCATTTCTATAATTGCAGGTCTCTGACAAATTCATCAGATCTCAGACGATCCTATCAGATAGGAGATGATTATGTCAAATTCTAGATGATCTTGACTGCTTCAAAAATTAGAACCTCCATCAGACGTCCAGAATCAGGAATGGATTTCTTCACTTAATTTATTCTCTGTGTTTTCTGTTTAAATTTGTTTCTGTATTCATTTAATTTGCATTTTCATAATAGAACAACTTAGATTCATTTGGCCAAACCTAGTATTTTTAATGTTTAAATATAAAATTGAACACATTAAACACATTCCCAAACTAGGCATGGAAACTGCCACTAAACATTTCCTGGTGAACCCCACCATCCATCGAAAAATCACCTTAATACACCTCCCTTGAGATGCGAGACCTTCAAAGGGCCTCTCAGTCTAAGGTATTGTCCCATCCTTCCTACATCCCCCTTTCGAGCGTGGATCCTTTAGACTGAAGGTAAGGGTGCAAAAAATTTGAAATGATACATTTTGGTGGACTCGACGTGAAACTAAAACCTTTTGAAAAAAAAAAAAATCCAAATACATAGATGCATTTAAAATCATTAGAAAACTACTAAGTTGCATATCATGTCTAGATGGTAGCTCCTAAGAAAATATTAGCTGTCACTATAAATGTTGAAAACCAATTAGCAGCCATAGAAGTTAATTTTGTGCTTAGTGTGCCTGAAATAGATAGAAACCAACTTTTGTGGAAAGAACTTGATAGGAGGCTAGGTATCATTTCATCTAGATCAACCGAAATTAGACAAATCAAGAGGTTTTCCCTAAATAGGATCCTAGATCCTCATCAACTCATTTTTTATCATGAACTTCAGAGAGCCTACCATAGGTGGTTAGCTTATAGGAGAGCTCTTGTGTATTCAAAATTGTTCACCTTTGAGGAATACCTCGAGAACGTAGCTGTTATACACCAATTCCTAGGTCATGTAGAAGATCAAGAGGTCATTCTTACAGATAGGGAAATGTGGAGGAGAGTTCCTCGGGCTGTGTTATATCAAGAGTATTGCCATGAACTTTATTTCTACCAACCAAAATATGAGACAGATAATATCACTATAGCACTTTTTGTCAAATTCTTGAAAGAAAATTTTCAATTTGAAGAACACTTCATGAATCCTGAAGAACTCGAGCCCATTAATGATATTTATAAATTTTTTATAGAAAAATAGATCATGGCTTTTGGTATTATTATTTCTTGCATGCAGTGTGTTGTTTGTTATCTTTATTATATTGTTACAAAAACAAAAAAAATAGAAAAAATAAGAAAAACCAAAAACATAACAAAACTAAAATATTTTATATTAAATACTATAGTAGGTATATAATTAAAATATATACCTCTTAAGATTGTTGCACATATATATATACAAGTATATATATATTTTCTGAAATCTAAATTTAAGCACAATGCCTAGAAATAGGAATGGTAAACAAACTGAAGAAGAAGAAGAAGATTGGTTAGGAGACAAAAAAAAAAACCCAAATGTCCTTCCTGAGGATTCAATTCCGAAAGGAGGAACTCTAGAACAGCCAGAATATGAGCTTGTTGTAGATGAATAAGAAGAAAATCTTAAAGAGGAAGGATCCTCATCCCCTAGAATGGCTCCAGATGGAGCTATTGCTTTTGATAACTTAGATCATTTCTGGAAATTTTTCAATAATAACATTGGTGCTCTTAATATGGCAGTTCATATTGATAGAGGAAAAATTAGTGACACTCAAGCAGCCATGGAAGATATGTTTAACATACACACTAATCCCTTGTTCTTTGTTGATCAAGAAAGTGATAATGCTGGACCATCCAATAGAGATATAGTCACTATGATACAGAACATGCAAAAACAACAGGTTACCCAACCCCCTAAGGAACCTGTTATTGAGCCTAAAATAATTCCCACATAAAAGAGACCTTCATTCACTGCTTTATTTTGCCAAACTATTGATAAATATGCTTCAAATCGACAAAAACCTAAAATGAAGCCAAACACCAATTTTCAACAATCTTGGATACAACATAATACAACTTCAAAACTTCTTCATAAAACCCTTCCTACCAACAATTTACACAATAGCAATATAGCATCTAATGTTCATGTCCCTCCATCATATGCTCACAAATCCCATATTAATACCCCATCGAACCAATATGGTGGGCAAACCAGTAATCTGGAAGCCATGGTGAAACAGTTGGCTTCATGTATGGACCAGATAGATCCCTACCGTCCCTCGTACAATTATCGAGAGATGTGTAGTCAGCCTTTGGATCCCATAGTTGTAACACAACCATACCCTAAACACTTTCCCATGCTCGTCCTGCCTATATATAAAGGAACTAAATATGCCATAGAGCATCTTCGCATGTTTAGGATAGCATGTCATGATATATCACATGATGACTTGCTATTACTAAAAATGTTCCCAAAAAGTTTAGGAGGAATGACATTAGAGTGGTACTATCAATTGCCCACTCATTCTTTGAGAAATTTTGAAGAAACATCTAAATATTTTGTCCATCAATTTAGTGCCTACATCGAGAGGCATGTCACCATTAAATATTTATACAACTTAAAACAAGACAAAGATGAATGTTTTGCTGATTTCTTAGCTAGATGGAGGTAGTTGACAGGAAAACTGCACTTTGTGCTACCTTATAGGGAAATGTTGGATATTTTTATTAATAACTTGCAAGAAAAAATATCTTATGAGTTATCAACTGCTACCTTGACCACATTCGATCAAGCTATAGACTTATCTTGAAGGGTGGAAGATGCTCTCATTAGAAGAGGTCATCTTAAAAGAAATATGATGAGAAAACATCCAGAAATCAATACAAAAATAAACAAGTTGTGGGTGATGGAGTCATTGACAGGAGAAATGTTGCTAATATCAATACAATGAAGACAACAGAAAAATTTATATTGAAACCTCCTGATAAACTTCCTCGATAATTTACTAGACTCAATCAACCATTATCAACTATTCTACCCCAATTACTCGAAAGAGGCTTGATTCAATTACCAGCTATCCAGGAACCTGATCCAACTATACCTGGATATAGAGCTGATTTACATTGTGATTTTCATAGAGGACCTGGACACTCTACAAAATATTGTAAATGATTAAAACATAAAATACAAGACTTGATTGATAATAATTAAATGGAGGTGCAAGCCTTCAAACCTAAATAAAATGCTCCTAATAATTCTCAAAAGAACATTCCCCAAAATTAGAATCAAAATGCTAATCGATCATTGGATATATTTCAACATCCTTTACCAAAACATGGTAAAGAAGTGGCCAATCAAATTGAGAATCATAATGTTCTTCCTCCTAACCGATATGTAGGAACTATTAGCAGACATTTACCTAATCATGATTTACAAATATTTGGCACAACTTTATCCATGGTCATGACCAAACCCCTACATAATACTCAAACTCTAGATCTCAGTGATGTAGAATCGGATACTGAAAGTGAAATAGACATCACCTCAAATCAATCGAATAGTTCTAAAAATGAATTAGATCCTATTCAACCTATCACAGATGCTATGGTTATGAAAGAACCATTTCCTAGAAGAGTTACTACTCGACCCTCTTCTAATCAATTCCTTCCTAATGAACAAGCCATAAACACTCAACCAAGACCAGTTCAACGTCCTCAATATAACATTGTAGGTACCATTGGAGCCGTTACCAGACAACAGGATCAAAATTCTCAATAGGATCAAACTCAGAATGATGGATCAACTCCATTTATTTTGAAAAATCCCAATAAAGGGAATCATATGTCTAATGTTCAACCAAAACCTCCTTACAATATTAACGAACAATTATCCAATACTATAGCCATAATTTCCCTTTTGAACTTGTTAAGATCTTCTCCTACCCATAGGGATGAATTAATTGTCACATTAAGCCAAATGATGGTACCTCAAAATATTCAACCTGAAGCCATGTCCAATACCATCATCACTCAGGAAGTCGGTTGTATTGACTTTCGAGATAAAGATATAGCACAACACAGTCTACATAAGGATAACCCCTTATATATTACTACCCTAATTGGATATGTAGATGTTAAACAAGTCTTGATTGATAATGGTTCATATCTAAACATATGCACTCTTGAATTTTACCAAATTTTTGGCTTTAGAAGTGATGAAATGAAAAGAATGAATATGATTATCAAAGCCTTCAATGTCGAGACACAAGAAACATGTGGAGTCATTACTATACCCTTGCAAGTTGGTCCTAGAACCCTAGATACAACCATGTTTATTGTACATTGCCTTGCCTCGTACAACATACTCTTGGGTTTCCCTTGGATCAATGCGATGCAGGATGTCCCATCAACTTTACACCAATGTGTTAAATTCGAATTTAAAAATCAGTTTGTTACTATTCATGGTGATCCTAGACCCTTTGATATGTGTGCCTTGGCAGAACCTATTGGAGTTCAGTTTTGCCTTGCTCTATCATCCACACATCCTAATTCTTATTTTTCATCTAAAAGTGTGAAACACACACCTACAAATTCATCTATTTCTCCCCCATGTATAGCTCAACAATCTTCTAAACAAACCACACTAGAACCTCGAAAATATCTTAGATCTACAACCAATCCTTCATGTTCCATCCCTATAATTTCAAAACCTATAGACCCATTTATTAACACCTCCACATTATCTACATCTATCATACCTTCCACATATAAAGATATAGGGAATGATCCTTCTACATCTTATGCTCTTTTTGATGAAATCTTACCTAATTTATCTAAAATTTTAATATAAAAAAAACAAATGCTTCTATGCAAGATTCACTTCTTTTAAATAATTTTCCACCATATCCTCATACTTTGGGCCTCCCAAAACCTATGGGAAGTACTTACCAAGTTGGGAGTTGTGCTTTTATTTATAAAGGATATGACTGGGGAAGAATACCCCGAAACATCAAGACACATTGTGATGAATATGCTCGATGCTATTTTGCTAATGAATATATTAAAGCTAAACCTATAATTCTTAAAATGGGATATAAAGGGAAAGGCTTGGGACCTTTCCAAAATGGTATGAAAGAACCTTTTGAGGTAGAACCATGGCCTTCCAGATGTGGTGTGGGCCTGTTTCCTAGTAAGGGTCAACCCTTCCCTTTTGAAGGTGATGATCAACTCATATGTTATCAAGATTATCTAGATAAAAAAGATTCTTTGTGTCCAAATAATAATCCCTTTACATGCGATATGCTATCCATAGCTTACCTTGAATTGATTGCTAAATCCGATGATGAGTTGGAAGGAGATATTTTCCATGATGTCTCCGTTGAAGAGTTGTTACATAATGGTTTTTATTTTGATGGTTCTATACCTACTATAGCCCAACTTGAGGCCATGACTCCTCATGATGAATTCTCCAAGTTAACCTTAAAATAATTAAAATAATTGGGCGTCTCACCCGCCCCACCTAATTTTGAAAGAGATCTACACATGGAAGTAGAAAATGTCATTAAAGTTAACATTGGAACTAAGGATAATCCTCACATAATCAATATTGGATCAGAATTAAGTCAAGAAAAACAAGATGAATACATTGCATTTATTAAAGAATATGAAGATGTATTTGCTTGGACATATGAAGACATGTCAGGTATGGACCCTTCTATAGTCATGCATCATCTAGTAGTCCATTTGGATGCTAAACCGGTTAAACAGAAACTTAGAAAAATGCATCCCAAAGTGGCCTTGCTAGTCAAAGGGGAGTTAGAAAAACTCCTGAATGTTGTTTTTATACAAGCTATTGATTATGTTGAATGGATATCAAATGTAGTTCCAGTCACCAAGAAAGAAGCTACCAAAGTTAGGGTTTGCACAGACTTTAGAGATATTAACGTTGCATGCCCTAAAGATGATTTTCCTCTTCCAAACATGGATCAAATCATTGAATTTACTGCTGGAAGTGGAATGATGTCCCTAATGGATGGATTTTCCGATTACAATTAGATCAGGATAGCTCCTGAATATTAGGCTAAAACAACATTTATTACCCCTTGGGGTACCTTTTGTTGGAAAGTGATGCCATTTGGTTTAAAGAATGCAGGCACAACATATCAACGAGCCATGACTTATATCTTTCATGATATGATGCATGATATCCTACATGATTACGTAGATGATATTATAGCTTGATCTATTAAAGAAGAACGTCATTTAGATGATTTGAGCCAAATGCATATTCAGAGTTAAGTCCAATAAACTATTAGGGGTTTTAGTTTCTTTACGTGGTATCGAAATCGACCCTCTCAAGATTGCGGATATTACTGATATGCCTGCACCTACCAATATATCTGAGTTATGAAGTTTACAAGGTAAGCTTCAAGCCATCTGTCACTTCATCGATAAGCTGACAGATAAAACCAGTCCCTTTCTTAAGATTCTTAAGAAGGATGTCCCTTTTAATTGGAACCACGAATGTAAGGAAGCTTTTGAACTTCTCAAACAATACCTCCTTAACCCACCTATGATTTCACTGCCTAGACCTCATCGCCCATTTCTCCTATATATTTTAGCTTCAGATTTTGCTTTAGGAGCTATGTTAGCTCAACTTGATGATGAGAAAAGAGAGCGTGCTAATTATTATATTAGCCAAACTTTAATCAGTTATGAAACCCGCTACATAGCATTAGAAAAACTATGTTTAGCAGTCGTATTTTCTACATAGAAATTATGCCATTATATGCTCAATAAAAAAACATATGTCATTGCTAAATATGATCCCTTGCGATATCTTATGAGTCGACCTTATTTATCGGGTCGTACAACAAAGTGGGTTCTTGCTCTAAGCAAGTTTGAACTCACATTCATAGGACATAAGTCTGTTAAGGGTCAAATCATAGCAGATCAATTAGCTGTTGCACCCTTAGAGTCTACCCATCCCCTCATCATTGAGTTTCCTGATGAATGCCTTCAATTAGAGGTAGAACATGTTGAACAATGGTCCTTATACTTTGATGGAGCTCGATGCATGAGTGGGGCTGGTGCGGGTATTATTTTAATATCCCCGCAAAAACATCTTATTCCTTTGTCCTTTAAATTAACATTTGCTTGCACCAATAATACTGCTAAATATGAGGCTCTAATCCTTGGATTACGAGCTGCCTTGGCACTAAAAATCAAACATCTGCTAGTTTTTGGTGACTCACAACTTGTCATAAATAAAATTAATGAAGTTTATCAGACCAAAGATGATAAATTGCACCCATATAAAACATATGTTTTATAGTTAATATATCTATTTGATCAAGTTACCTTGGAAACTATTCCTCGAACTAGCAACCGTGCAACTGATGCTATGGCCACAGCTGCATCTCTTTTGCCCTTGGAGTTAGATGACGAATATGCCATCATTATTCGTCGACTCCAAGAACCCACTCCAAATAAGTCATGTATAGAACCTTTGGATGTGTTTCTAATCAATGAAACTACTCCTGAACCTTGGTATACAGATATATTTGATTTTCTTCAACTTGGGACTTTTCCTGCCAATTCTAATAGAAACCAACATCGGTTATTACATAGACGAGCAAGTCAATTTGTAATAATTGGCAATACTTTATATAGGAGATCTTTTGAAGGTATCCTATTAAGATTTTTGAATCTAGAAGAATACAAATCATCTTTGAGTGAAGCCCATGATGGATCTTGTGGAGGACACTTCAGTGGTAGTGTCATTGCTAAAAAACTCCTTAGCATAGGATACTTTTGGTCTACCATGGAGAATGATGCACATGATTATGTGCGCCATTACGACAAGTGCCAGAAACATGCTGACCTTGTCCATGCACCTGCACAAGAGCTACAGGCTATTTCATCTCCTTGGCCCTTTTCAAAATGGGGCTTAGACATTATTGGAAAAATTAATCCTATGTCATCTGATGGACACAAATTCATCATAACCGCCACTGAGTATTTCACAAAGTGGGTTGAAGCTATGCCTTTAGCTTCCTGCACTAGAACACAAGTCTCTAAATTTATTTTTAATCAAATTATTTGTAGGTTTGGAATTCCTGCAAATCTCATCTCAGACAATGGAACTTGTTTAAAAAATAAATATGTTAAGAAATTATGCCAAAAATATAAGATTCAACATCGCTGGTCCACTCCCTATTATCCTCAGGGTAATGGTCAAGCAGAAGATTCTAAAAAAACCCTAATCAAAATTCTTAAAATATTGGTCAATAAATCTGGCCGCGACTGGCACATTCAATTATATCTAGCTTTGTGGGCATATCGCACTAGCATTCGAACTCCCACTGGAACTTCACCTTTTGTCTTGGTTTATGGCGTTGAAGCTGTTTTTCCCTTTGAATTAGAAGTTCCTTCTTTGGCTCTACTACTTCAATATATCGAAGTAGGAGATGAATATCGAGCTGGCAGACTCAGTCAACTGGAACTCCTAGATGAAAAGCGCATCAATGCTTTGGAGCATCTTCATGCCTACCAAAACAAGCTTAAAAGATCATATGCCAAGAAAGTTTGTCATCGATCCTTTGAGGTCGACGACCTTGTTTTAAAGGAAAATAAAAAAAATACTAATGCAACTAAAGACCTTAAAGGTAAATTTGAGCCCAACTGTCTTGGACCATATATTATCACTGCTAAATTTGAATCGGGAGCATATAAATTAGCTACCTTAGATGGTAAATATTTAAAAGAACCTATGAATATTATGCATCTTAAGCGATATTACACATAAAATTTAGTCATTTCATTTGTACATATTTTGCATGTTGTCTCATTTTAAAAAAAAATATAAAACTATTTAAACAAAATCAAACAAAAATAAAAGTAAAAATAGCAATATTATTGACTCTTTTGAAACCAACAAAAAAAAATAATAATAAAGAAGAAGAAAGAGAGTCAAATTTACCAAACTCCTCAAAAATATTTGTTGTGTATATATTTCTTCTTAAAGTATTGCAGTTATATTTTCTTATTATCTTGGATAAATTAGCATTTTTTTGGAATCCCTCACTTTTGCAAACACAAAAATAAATATCTTGATTTTATCTGGCATGATTACTAATCTCTCTTATATCAAAGTCCACAAAATTTAATTAAATAAAGTTTGAGCACAGAGAATTGATCTTGTTATTTACTTAAAACAAGCATATCCTTTCACAATAAAATGATTATATTTGTAATTTCCATGCTATGCTACATAGTAGAAGTGGTTTCTTGAGAAAAAAGTTTCCCTTGCTATCCTATCATGCACATGGTCTATAATCTTTGAGAATTGACAAAAGGACAAGCTCACCCCTACCCAGAATAAAAATCCCTTGCTCTACAGCCAATCCGAGCAAGTATCCCTAGTATAGGAAGAAAAAGAAAATTCAAAGAAAATGAGAAAAAGAAAAATATCATTTTGTACCATCGCAGCAATATTCCAAGCAAAAATACAAAAAAAAAAGAGAGAAAAAGAAAAAGCAAAAGCAAAAGCAATAAAATCCCTTTCCCTACCCCTTGAAAAGAAAAGAAGGGTGAATGAGCTTGAATCCTTGGAATTCTCAATTATTCAAAAACTGTGAGGTAAGACCCATAACAGGTGGTTTGTGCCCAACCTTCTTGACCTTGGGTAAATCCTAGCATGGTGATATGTCTGTCACATTAGCGACCTTCTTTTGTACAGACCTATGTCTGCTTATGGATTAGCTAGCTCTTGATAACCCGACTTACATAGTAGTCTGATATGGTTATATGCATCTAAATCATGGTTAATGAACACTTATTTGGTTAATTCAAATCACTTGTATCAAATTATCTTTCTCAAAACTGGTCAATGAACAATGCAACTGCACACACATTTGTATTTGAGATATTTTGTGTATCATTATGATAAATCAAGATTGGTAATGAACTCACATACGCACATGGGATTCCTTATAAATCTAACTGTTGTCTTTAAGATACTTTGAAATATTTTTGCAAATTGTTTGGAATAATTACATTTTCTTATTTGAGAACAGTTGTTTAGTATAAAGACAACTACATACATTTTCAAAAAAAAAATCAAAATTTCTTTCAAAACATACACTCAAATAATATATATATTATCGACTTTCACGACGATGGTATAGCTCCAAAACTTAAATTGGAATTTTATGCCTAGCGCAAGTCCTCATCTTCATATTATTTGTTTATTTTCAAAAATTAAAAAATCAACCATGCAATAAAACTATCAATTTCTTCTTTGGATTTTGTGATGATGGTATAAGTCTATACCTAAATATTCTATGCCTAGCGCAAACCATTGTACTAATTTTATTTTCCATTTATTTAAATTCATCAAAACATGTGACTTAAATCATTATGTTACACAATTATGCTTTAACAACAATGCACATTGTTTCTATTTTATGTCATTATGTCAACTTCAATTTTGCAATGATGGTATAATTCCTAGGGAATTATTCAAAATTTTTATCACACTTAGGAATTTATGCCTAGAAAAAATCATCTTTAATATATGTCATGCATAATATTTTCATGGAAATCTGAAAACAAATCACCATCATCATCATCATTTGCATCATCACAACAAAGTCTTAAGACAGTATCTTAAGAACTTTTTTATTTTTAACAATATTTCTATACTAGGATTAGCTTGACGACCGAGTGAGTGGCAACTCCATGAAATGGTCTATAATAGCAACAATGTCCTTTGAAATTATTGTTAAAAGTCCCTTTTTTTTTATTATCAAATTATCCCACAAACAACCAATTTGTTTACATCAGATTATTTCATTTAAAATTTTTAAAAGCATGACCTTCAAACCATAATATTTCTAAACGTCATAATCACATGAATCATCAAATCAATCACATAAAAACATTAAAGCATCATATAAACACATAAGACAAGTCATATGATCAAATATATATATATATATATATATATATATATATATATATATACATATATATCTCAACAATATATGTACATCATATCAAAACTAGATTGGTATGCCACAATCTACATCTTGGCATACTCAATCCTCTCAATCATATATTCAGTCTCATATGACCCCCTCGAGCTCTCAGCCTCATCTCCTCCCCCACCCTTATGTGGACGAGGTGGCCCCATCGCAGTATGTGTGGTACTGCAAGTCCTAGTCGTCGATCGAGATGAAGTCCTTGATGACCCAACCCTGATCGGATCTACAATGCCAGCTGGCAGCTGTACCCTCTGGCCCTCTGGCACCAACTGGAATTAGATACCCTGATAGAACGTGGTCTGAGCAATTGATCATGCCAACTCCTAAGTGCTCGCTCCTTCGCTCCATGCTCTAACATCTCTGAGCTATGTAGCCTCAGCTCGATGGCGTGTAGCCTCATCCTATAAAGTCTGCACCTATGCTTGGAGACAAATAGTCTCTATCCAAAGAGTAGCCATCTCACTACTCTCTCCTATGTCCACACCCTTGCCCTTATCGGGCAATGGTGGCCTCTCTCTCCATGGAGAAGGGGGTCTATCCTCCCTCCTCTCCCACTACTGTGACCTTTGCTAAGCCTATGGCCTCCTCTACTCTCTCCTGCCATGACCATGTGCTACCTCAATGGTCGCATGGTGTTGCCTCCCCATTTGACACACAACTGCACAAATTAGACCCTAGGCCCTTGTCATCCAAGGAGGGCGGATGCCTGAGTACCAGGCATCGTAGTTGTCGGCTACCCCAACGTTGTCCCCATCTACTGGCTGGATCGGGGTGTCATCTACATCCTGACTCTAGAAGTGCTACATATCTGGAGCCTCACTAACTGTAGTGTTATCCTGAACAGTTTGAGAAAACTTGTAGTCTCTGAGAGATGGGATCCCCTACTGTAGACCGAACTGCCTCAAAACTCAGTCGTAGCGGTGGAGCTCCACCTCTCCCATCTCCATCCTCAGCCAGTAGGTTTTCCTAACGTGAGCCAGCTCCTGTCCGTCCTCGGCCCACCTTGGATGATCTCTCCAAGGCCTCCAGGTGATCTGGTCGGAGACAAGGTCGTCAAGTAGTCTTTGGGACATTGATAGATCTATCCGTTGCTGTGACCCTCTTTGGAGCCACCAATAGAAAGCTCGAGGCCTCTCCCTGTCAATCCCTATAAGTGGGAGCCCTATCGGCCTTCACACCATGATGTGCTCCCAACATCAAACCTATAGTAGTGATGTCATAACTAGACATCGATCGCCCTTGTATATGACTCCATGCAGGATCCTATACAATCGGTATAGTACATAGCTCCCCCAAGAAAACCTGTACCCATGGTATCTCATGTCATAGACCACATCTATCAGTATCCATGGTACTCTACATCCACTCTAATGGCATAGCGGTAGACCACCTACCACCCCAGCCAAAACCTATGTCAGTCTAGATGCCCCAAGCATCTGGCATAGCGGCTTAATGTTCACTCTGCCCTTCTTCAGGGCAAAGCTCAGATCTCTGCATAATCACATCATCACGTGGACCTGATTGGCCATGGGAATTATTAGCCGTCCTTGTATGGGGATCCTCAAAATCCTCCATACATCCTCCAATGTGGGAGTCATCTCCCCTGTCGATAATCAAAAATAGGAAGAACCTAGATACCACCTCTCTGCTAGGGCTGTCAATAGCCCCATATCTATAGAAACCTATGGTATATCTACCACATGTTGCAAGCTGACTTGAGCCAACTGATCTCACTCTTCCTGAGATAGAATGGCCAAGTCATCCCTCAGCCTGCCATATTTCCATTCTTTGCGCTTTAGTAATCCTCTTTGCAACATAAACAACAAAACAATAAAAATCATTAATAAAATAGTGATTAAAAATGCAAGTAACACAATTTCATTTTGAGCAAATTCTTCTTCGATTTTGCAAGCCGAAATCATCCCTTATTTGACAAAATCGTCCCCATTTCGCCAATTTTGCCTTTGGACGAAATTGACGATATTGAGACAATTTCGATGAAATGGAGACAATTTCGTCCCGACGATGTCGACTGCGCAAAAATGGTCGTGATGCTCAAAAATCATTCAAAATTAATCTAAAAAGCATAGAAAATCAAAATTAAAGCATTCTAAACTAAGTTTAGACTCTTACTTGTAGCCCTTGCTAGACATCTATCGATTTGTGCGCTGTCTCGACCATTTTGTTTGCAGAGCTCCAAAAACCAAAAAATAAAAATGAACAGTAACAATGAATTAGGTTTTTACCCTATTTTTCTTAATTTTATTCAAAAACAATTAAAAACATTTTAAATTTTTCTTTTTCGTGTTTTTACTTCAAATGTTCAATTTGGGTAAAAACATGGAGAGGGCACCATAGTAAGCTATCGTACGATTCGACCAAGAATCGTCGCCTAAAAATGGGAATAATTTTTTCTTTCTTGTAGATCAAGAATAACTCGTCTTTAATGCATTTTCTTCAAAAAATTCGCTAAAGAGGGGGAAAAATGTAGCACCCCAAAATTGGCACAGTAAACCTTAGCAAATAATTAAAATTACTTTAGTAATAATTCAAAATTCAATTCTAACCCCAAACTGCCCGTTAACCGCTTGTTAAACAGCTTTCCCTATTTTCCACACTATTTTTAGGATTTGTTGTGACCATTGGACGATATCGTCTTTGTTTAGACAATATCAACATAGATTAGACGATTTCGTCTGGAGCAGAATGTCCAGACGATCTTGTCCCAAACTGATTTGTGCATAATTGGATTCTATTTCAATGATGTCTCTAAGTTGGGCAGAAGCATGTCTATGTCGTTAGAGACCTCCCCCATTGGAGATATTCTAGATTAGGATGATATCCAACCTCCTAACCTCCCTCCTAAGCCTAATTAAACCTTAGGACCCCCCTTGACATTCCACTGTCTGAATTTTCCTGTAACTTGACCTTTGCATGCATTAGAATACCCTAGATTACCATCTGCATTTGTGCTTTCCAAGTTTTCTTGTAGAGACCTCATTGATTTTCAGCCGAATCAAGCTCAGATCATCGCAGACAATCCTGTACAATCTTGGATGATCCCGTCAAAATTTGAGATGATTTCGACTGTAGTTTGCATTAGGGGCAATCAGTGTTCAGATTTTGCATTTTTCCTATACTTTGTTGCTATTTTATTCTGCATTTATTCAGTTTTATTATTATTTTTTGTTATTCTGCATCTTGGAGTTCACCCATGTATTTTAATTACATAATAAAATCATGATTAGCTATTAAAGCATCGTAATTTACTTGCATTTCTATTCGGGATTATCTTATTAACATCCTTATTATTATTTCACATCATTTTCCTTTATCAGCATAGCTGCATTTTTTGTATTCTGTGTCCATTTCTCTAATTGCAGGTCTCTAACGAATTCGTTTGACGAATTTTTCAGATCTCAGATGATCCTGTCAGATAGGAGACGATTCTGTCAAATTCCAGACGATCTTGACTGCTTCAAAAATCAGAACTTCCATCAGACATCTGGAATCAGGTATGGATTTCTTCACTTAATTTATTCTTTGTGTTTTCTGTTTAAATTTGTTTCTGTATTCATTTAATTTACATTTTCATAATAGAAAAACTTAGATTCATTTGGCCAAACCTAGGATTTTGAATGTTTAAAGATAAAATTGAACACATTAAACACATTCCCAACCTAGGCATGGAAACTACCACTAAACGTTTCCTGGTGAACCCCACCATCCGTAAAAAAATCACCTTAATACACCTCCCCCGAGAGGCGGGACCTTCAAAGGGCCTCTCAGTCCGAGGTATTGTCCCATCCTTCCCGCATCCCCATTTCGGGCACGGATCCTTTAGCCTGAAGGTATGGGTGCAAAAAATTTGGAACGATACAAAATTTGGAACGATACACCAGGTTATTGAGACGAGTGTTGGAGAACTTATAAACCTACACTGGTAATATAGTGACCATTGTGCACAAGAGAGAGGGAACATGAGTAAGTTGTGGAGATGATGCTTGACCTTGAATAATGCCAAAAATAATGAATGATGGAGGGGTGAGATACTTATTGAAAAAAAAAAATAAAGAGAGGAAAAGTTGAGGTGAGAGAAAGGTTTTTTCGGGTAAGCTTGGTTGGAAGAGATTGAATGACATTCTTTAGGAGATATTTTTTTCTATTATATTCAAGTTGCATTCTCAGGTAGAACTTAATTCGGCTATCAAATATGGTAGATAAAATATATTGTATATATGTAGAAAATTTTCTAAAATATTTACCTTCAAATATTTCTTCTTGAATAGGAATTGCATTGTCCTCTATGTTAGTATAAGGGAAAAGTAACTTGGGTCATTTTGATTATTCCTTTATTTGCAAATTATAGTTGTAAACCTTCAATAGTTGGAATAAAGCAAATACTATTAGTGATGGAGGAGAAAACTAGTTGAAGTGTTGTTCATTAATTATAGAATGAATGCATGTTACAATTGAGCTTTGAGACTATGAGTGACTCTTTAAAAACCTTGATATATTACTCATTAGTTTATATCGAGGAAAAGAGCCTAAGTTGTTTGAGTACATAAAATATCATCTAACGTATTAGTTGATATAGAAGATGTAGAAATACATCCATGAGTGTGTTTGACTTTTGTAGCTCTTGTATGGGTGGAAAGACCTAGTAGGTTACATGTTGTGGCTACGAAACAATAGAAGACTTATTTGATAACCATATTCAGTTTAAAGATGAGAGGTCAGACATGATATTACACAGATTCTTCCAACAAATGATGAGAGGGGTTGCTCTAAAAAATATTTACTGTACGTAACATAATGTATTAAAGTTCTTGTGAGCATTATGAGTGGTACTACTGTTTTAAGAAATGATGTTACCTTGATTGTGAATATGAGAATTTCCTTTGTTTATTTCTTTTGAATGAAGATAATATTTATTACATCTATTAAATTGAAAATATGCTTTTAAGTAGGGAATGTTTTAAAGAAAGATATGTCTGGATTTATGTCGGCTATAAAAAAGATAAAGATTTGAAAATGAAAATTATTTTTTGTGAAAATATTTGAAATTTTTTTATTAAATAACTTTTTGGTTTATGAGGAAGGAAAAACAAGTGTGATGATTGGATACTTTCCTTGTAAATGAGCTTGATTGTTTAAGATTTGGTTTTCTTGACTTATACTGCATTGATGGCAATTAAATGTAAATGGAATTGTAATAGCATAGAGTGATACTGTGTGTAAAATGGAGAATAATTGGCTAAGTTTCTACCCACATGTTGTAGGTGATTTGGAGAGGGTAAGGCAATCCTCCAAGGGAGGTCCTTGGTTTGAATATCCACCCTACTAAATGCACATTGGATATCTAGTGCGGTTGGGCACGACCGACGGGTAATTCTAATGGTGTAGAACCCCTAGTAATGGTTTCTGAGACCAAGGCAGCCCCCCTGTAAGGTGTTTTTCACTAAATTAAAAAAGAAAAAATTGGTTAAATTTATGTTTGATTGATGACAGGTTGCTTAAATATTAAATAAATGTCTTGCATATAGAGTTTCATTGCATCTGTATATTAAATATAATTCATCTTGGGTTTTAAAACAAATTTTATATTTATATAGTTTGAGGTAAATTTAAAATATTTAATCTATAGATTAAATGTAGTTTATTTTGGGTTTAAAATGAATTTTATATTTATTTATTTAGTTTAAAGGACATTTAAAATATTTAATCTATAGATTAAATGTAATTCATTTAGAGCTTAAAATGAATTTATGTTTATTTATTTATTTAATTAGAGGTAAATTTACAAGATTTTATCTATAGATTAAATGTAATTTACTTTGAATTTAAAATAAATTTATATTTACTTATTTATTTAATTTGAGGTAGATTTAAAAGACTTAATCTGTAGATTAAATGTAATTCATTTTGAGCTTAAAATAAATTTTATTTATTTATTTATTTAATTTGAGGTACATTTAAAGTATTTAATCTGTAGATTAAATATAATTCATTTTGGTTTAATATGATACTATCATTATTTATTTATTTTAAATCTAATATAGACTAAAATATTTAATTTATAGATTAAGTGTAATTCATTTTGGTTAAAAATGAATTAATATTTAGATTAAATGCATTTCAATTTAGTTTAAAATGAAATTAATTTTATTAAGTGTTTTGTCTAAGGGAGACTAGGAAGGAATTAATCTCCAGACTAAAAGAAATTCAATTTATTATCTAATTGAATAGATCGTTATTGTGTTTGATCTATTTCTAATTGATAGGAATTGAGTAGCTTTTTCTAGAAAGGTAGAATGCATTCATGGATCAGTTTGTGAAAAAAATTGTGAGTGAACTTTCCTTAGCATGAATTTCTAAAATAAATGAACATATAAAGGTGGAAAGAGTTTTATTGGTGTGCCTACTAAGAATTGGATGAGAAAAGAAAGGAATTTTCATTAGTTTTTGTATGTTGAAGATTAAATAGTCTATCTATGATGGATAGGTTAAATATTTTATCTATGGTAAATGATGGAAATAAATAAATGTGAATTTATTAAGGGGTTATTTCTCTATCTAAACCTAAATTATGGGAAGGAAGACTGGAAATGAAATCCCATTCTTGTAGATGTTATGTGGTGCCTTTGATTTAACTAATGGAACTAATTTACGTTAATGAATTGAAGGACTAATACATTTTGTGTTGATACTAGTGGTAGGAAAGTCTATGTGGAATAGATTGAATGAATAATATGTCTACTAATAGGGTAGATTAAATTGTTAATTTATTTTTAGGAAGGATAAGATCAAATTACTTATCTATGTTTTTAAAAGGATATATCTTATGAGTTATAAGTGATTGGAGAAGAATAGATTATTTAATTCATCTATATTGAATGTAGGATACATTAGATGAGTTATATTGGTCTAGAAAAAGTTAGAATAAAGGACTTATCTATGCTTAAATGAATGAAAAAGGAATGAACATTAGTGATCTGCTTTCTACTTGATTGGATGGTTAGAATATTATAATGGATAAAATATTGCTTCAAAGAATTCATCAGAAGGTTAGTGTAATCCTTGGAAGTAAAGGTAATAGAGATGTATTAGTAGATAATATATTCTATTGTGATTAATTAATGTTTGATAGTATAACCAATACTAAGACATAATAATGTTGAATGAATCTTGAGTTAATGAAGAGGAGTTTCTTCTCTTTCTTGGTATATTTGAATGATAAATCATTGGGAGGATTATGGGGGCCTTCCCAAATATTTTTCTTTTGTAAACATTTGACGATATTAGCCTCTAGGGATAGATTTTATTTGGGATTGGATTAGGAAATATGATATTCTTGGTGGTGAGCATGGAGTTCATCTGAGTAAATTAGGGATTTTATCCCATAGTATTGTAACATGAATTAAAGGACCTATTAATGTACTGAGGAATTTCCATATTATAGGAAATATGGGGATTCCTATGCACTTATAATGATGGATGTAACAAAAACGGAGTAGGGATCCCTTTATATAATTGTATTGGATACAATTACATTAATGAAATTATAATGTATATTTTGATGCTTGGATTTTTCCTTAGGGTTTTTTTCTAGGGTATAACATGCGTCTCATATGTGTGATGATTATGGTATCCAATGGTTTTTCCTCAACCTACAATTTCACTACAGAATATGTTTAAGAAAAAATCTGAAGCATACGCATTCACATGTAATATTACCTTGTTATTTTAATGGTGTGAGTCAGGTAGCTTTCCTCAGGTTAGATGTCATGAATTCACCAAAATAAATGAGAACTCAACATACATTTATGATTTATGGTTCAAAGTCGATGTTACTCATCTTAAATGCATATGACGCAGTTTAAGTCTAGAGGACTTAATAGGACACATAGGTTAAGTTCTCATGAAAAAACTAACTTGAATATCCACTCAACTATGGTAGGGTACTAAGGAACTGATGTGGATACTACAACTACACAATAATTCTTATTATCTTCATTTATCTACTCCAAAGCATTCCTCTAAATCCAAAGGTATTTACTTAAAGTAAACCTATGAATATCCTAAGACTTTATCAAAATAAAAGCATCCCTTTCATTTCTAAGATGAACAAGAATAGAAAAACACATAATTTATTTATATCAAGGTGCTTATTCTCCTAAGGGCACTAGCTCACAAATAACCTTCTTTATCAAAATTTTCTATTCCCTAAAAGCAACATCAATGTATTTCTATCATGATTTCCTATACGCTATTGAAGGACCTCTTAACAATTGTATTAACCAATATGTTCACCTGGGTAAACTATCGGTTCAACTAAGTCTAATTTTTCTCTTCCTAGAATACTATCAAATAATTATCTTCCAATTACTTCTAGAATGACATAGATCTAGACTAGATATCTCTACGTCTATTTTCAAATTTTCATTCATAGATAAGGATCAATAAGAAATGCTTAGTATTCCCAATAAATGTCATACTAAATTAACTATCTTTAATATTAAATTGAACACAATGTGCAGTTCACATCAATCTCCTTAAGCTAGTGGATGCTAATTTTATTCTATAAAATATACCCATATAACTTGCTTCCAAAGTTTTTCTAAATTGACCAATGAATAAAGATTTATGTGATGAATCTTATTTGTAATTTTCATCGATTCCAACCCAAGGCATTTACTTTCATAGAGTTGTAGTAATAACCCAAAACCCAATTGTCTCTTTCTTTATCTTGTCCTAAATTCTTTTGAATGTGAAAAACCATAAGCCTGACTTCCTTCCATCCTTTCTCTTTCCCATTACCAAATGCCCTCTTCATCTGAATCATTCAGGTGTAGTCACGGAGCCCAAATTTAGATTTCACCTCTCTACCCATGATATATCATATCCTTTCGATCCTGAAGGAGCATGGTTGACTGACCATTTACTCCCAAGATATTTTGAAAGTATGTTAATATATTTTGAAATATTTTCCAAGAGATATTTGAAATCAATAACATCATCAATATTTATCAGTTGAATTAGCATGTGCTCCTAAAAAATATAGTTCAAATACCTTCTTGAAAAACATTGAGTTTATACTGAATAAAGTTATGTTTCCAATGATGCTTCATTCCTTATTTAAATTCAAATAGTAAGGCTTACCAAGATGCATGTATTTACTAATGAAATAATCCTTTTTTCATAAAATAAAAATTTACCCATAGTTAAGATTTTCAACAACAATAATCTTCATTTCTATTTGGTTTATATATCCTTATCATTTTTTTATGATAAGCAATTTCATGGAAGAACAATTATCTAAACTACCCTCGGTTGTTGAACATATGAATAACCTACAAAAGTGCAAATCGGTTAGTAGCACCAAATTTATTGATTACATGAGTATATCCCTCTTAGAGTATTAATAATAAATATTCTATCATTCCATCAACTTGACACATTATATTTTCTATTTAGCATAGATTATGCAGAAACTAAACATATCACAATCAAAAATTCCATCTAAAGACAACATAGCCAATCACGAGTCTATCAAATTAAAAGTCTTCGAAGGGAGGGTCATGTCACACTTGTTGAGTGATAATTTTGTCCTATTGTAAAATCACCATCACAGTTAGGGTATTATCAGAAAAACATGTCTTGTAAAGAAATTTAAAACTTCTCCAAGGTTCTTGTTTGCTTAATTATTTAAAATGTGTTTGATTGCTTGTCAAAATATGAAAATATTTTGAATACCTCAAAGGTGCAAGTAATTGTTAACAAGGGGCATGTGGTTCAGTATTTTATTTTACTTGCAATGTTCTTCATTATTCGTGAAACTTGTGAAAAATTAAACATTATTGATCATCTATCTACTTTGAAATAACAATCCTTGAATGGTGATTTAATCCATTTTATCTCAAATTGTTAACAAATTTTATCTTGAATTGTTAACCAATTTTATCTTGAATTATTAACAAACTTATATTTTCTTTTGTTAATATTTATTTAAGCATGAAAGAGAATGACTAAAATCTAAGTTTACAATGTAGGAGCTTTGGAATATCACTCTAATTTTTCAAATTTAATGAAAATTTAAAATTTATTAAAATTTCAATTTTTACATAAAATGAAATTAATTCGATTTGTTTGAAACATGTGTGCAAAGTTTGAAATTTAGAATTCCCTTTAAAAATGTGAATTTGTGTAAAATTTGAAATTTTGAATTTCCTTTAAAATGTGAATTTGTGTAAAATTAGAATTGGAAATGTAACTTTGAAATTGCCATGTTTCTTATTTTTTTGGGGGGGGAGGGGGGGGGTTAAAATTTATTAATTTTTTTGTATTTTATTTTATGAAGTTAAAAAATGCAAAAGGGGTAGGGTTAGAGAAAAAGAAATTAAAAGTAAGAAGTTACTAAAACCCTTAAAATTTTAAACTGAACCTACAAACATAAAATCCTGCACTAAACCAGCATTAATGTGACCCATATTCACACAGTACAACATTTAATTAGGTGCAATATTATAAGGAAAATGGTGCAATATATTAAAAAAAGGTAATTTCACCATCCGTATGAATAGAATTTCACTAAAATTCTAATATATTTCCTAAGAAACATTTTAAATAAAATAGATTGTAGAATACCTTGCTCTGATGGCTTCCTATGTTGAAACTTGGTGCAATCCAACAACTTGGGAGGAGAGGTTTCTTCAAGAAGTAAATTTCGTTTCCAACATACAAAATTGCCAAAAAATATCTGACCCCTCCTCTATGTGTTTTAATGGATATTTAACTATTTCCAATAACTTTTCATTTGTATTCCACAACTCGTTCCATTTCATAAAATATTTTTCATGATGCTTTCATTTTATTTGTTCTTAATCCACTTGTGACCATCATGTCCATTCTTATTTATTGATTTTCTAATATCTCCTTCAACTTGTAATGATGCATCCTTCACTTGCTTGATAATGCCTTTGTTACAATATGTCCAACTTTTCAATTTTAGACATGTCACGAAAGTTCTTTCGACATGTTATTTCAACCTGAATGGACCACTTTATGAGTGATATGCTCATATCATTTCAACATAGCCTTCTATCTTCATAAATTCAACCAGGTGAATTTCACCCAACTAAAACATATCCTCTGTGCACTTCTCTTTTACTAAAAAATAGGGCTCAATTCAAGTACCTTTTGGATAAAATCTACACGTACAATGAATTTCGGCATCTAATTTTTTCACCCACCCATGTGATTTGTTCAATGATAAAATGGATTAATATGTTGCATAATGAGGCCATGACATTTTATGGTGCGAGTTTGAAACTATTTTTGTTGAACAATATTTTATTTGGACATCTTTCTAGAATCACTATCATTGACAACTATTTTAATAATGCAGCTAAAATAAAATGAAACCATAGTGCTTTGTCAAAATACATCATTGCAATATTTATCTATTCTTCCTTATGGATGTCGAGAATATAATTTAGCATCAAATATTCCTCTAGAAAGTATGTATATACTTTCCAAGTAGCCTTTAATGTCACAATACATTGTTCAATTCTCATTCCAGTGCACCCCATTTTTGACCTTGGCCCACTAAAACTCTAAAACATAAAGTGATGTTGTCCTAGAGACCCTATGTTATTACCCCTATCTACAAATGGTATACATGTTGAAGATCAAGAATATGATAAGGTGAACGTTGATAGGATATCTCTAGTGACTAGACATCCTCTCCACTAGATCTCGTGACCATTACCAGTGGATCTTAGTTTGATTACAACACTTGGTTTGAGATATTTAGTTGTGAATCCAATAACATGGGATCAATGGTTCACTAGAAAATTTCATGGCTTACTCCACCTCTTACCCAAATATGTTTGCTCTTGTACTAGTGGGCAAGCTCCTCTACGTCATCACAAAATATCTATGTGAAGAATTGACTATCTTGATTAAATTAACTTCACAAGGAGCCTCCTTAGTTTCATTACATAGCATGACCTCCATAGATGCAAAAATTCTACACTTTATGATTTTTCTACTTGGATCCACTTCCTAATGGTAGTATTCATTTTATCTTTTCTTTTTATTTTAATAAAGCCATCCCTAACAATGAAACTTATACCGAATAAATAATCTACATAATACAACACATTTCCAAATCCTGATTATTGAAAACACAAGTATGACCTAACTCTAACTCTACCAAGTGAATGAGATTTATTTGATCATCACCCCCAATGCATACACACTCGCAGTGCAATGTCACCCCTGTGCAGCATGGTAGACCCCGTTAGTGAGCTCTCTACCTCCACCCTGGCCTGTAATAGGTTTGTCATATGGTTACATCACCATCATTGTATTTGTCCACTATACTCAATGTCCAAGTCATCACCATCAATGTCGTATTTCACTACACTCAGCATCCAAGTCATCACCATCACCCCACATTTGGATAACATGGATATTTATAATCAAACTAAACTTTGTCTTATGCAATGTAGAAATAAATCATATGAATCCATAAATAGTAAAGGTAGTCAACCAATAGGATTTGAAAATGACTCTATACACCTCAATAAGTTGAAAAATAAAATAAAGTGGACCTTTACTTTTATACATTTTTATACAACACATAAACATGACTACCTTTTCATTTTATAATATTTATTTAAAAAAAAAATTACTTATTTTTTATTTTTAAATTTTTTATTATATATTTACTTTATTTTATTTTATTTATGTAGAATAACATGTAGGTAATCATGTAAACTTGTACGTGAAATTCAAAATATTTAAGGAATGGATCAAAATTTCTCATTAAAATAATGGTTCAACAAGATTCGGCCTTTGATATCATCCTCAAATATTACGGATTTTAACTTATTGAAATTTATGAGGAAATTATCCTACAAGGATTTAACCTGGAGCTTTCTATGGTTGTCAAAAATATCAACTATAAAAATAATTAATGCTAAAACCACAACCATGGTCAACCTACTTTTGGCATCATGCCCCTAGACTCTCCTTGTATAGCTTGAAATAAGAGTATGCAATTTGACCTTGTAATCAACCTCAAAAATGTATTTGGTACAAACTAACCAACACCACACTCAAATAAAAATCAAAAATTCTAATAATCATCAAAATTTTAGGTGGTTCCCCATAATTGGGGTATGTTGTACAACAATCACAAAAAATGGTGACTCTGTTGGGAAATCCTATTGAGAAAATTTTTGGATAAAGAACCCAATATGAAACCAAAAAAAACAAATATCATAGAAATAAACATCATCTATCATATCCAAAGAAAGTGGGGTAAACAACTTCAAGTGAAAACAAATGAACTATTTTCTTCTACTTAGTGTGTGAATTGTGATTCATTTTCCATTCTTAAAACAATCTAGATTCCATTATTTGTTTTGCATTTGGGATATAGAATGTCACTCATAAATATGTGTGTATATATTGCTCCACTACTAGCTAGGTATCTATATCCCTGATTGATAGAACCTTAACCTCTTCTAGATCTTGCTCTACTACCTGTTGGGCATCTATAGCCCCGATATAGATTATCTGAATCACCTGGCCAGTAGATTTATTTGCATTTCTCTTTTTTTATAAGAATTTACTTTATTTTAAAATATCATATGTGCCCCTTTGATTAGATACCACTTCAGTATAAAAATTGAGTTTGTTAGATTTCCACCTTAGTTTACAAATTAAAATGACTTTATACTTCAATATTTCAAATAATACCCTTTAATATAGTGAGATACATGTGGAGCTTCAACGAAATGTGTCCTTGTTTCAAAATCCACCATATTAGTCCAAAATCTAAGAATGATTACTAAACAATTTTATTTCCTTTTACCCAATTTCACCTGATTCCAAACTAGGCAATCTCTCCTACATGACAAAGGAACGCTATCAAAAAATAGACCATAAGTTAGTAGTTATCACAAAATACTACATAGATCAAAGGAACAAACCCAAAAGCACATTTTTGAAGATGAAAAAGCACAACTCAAAAATAAACCAAAACCTAACCTAATATGAACTTGACAAGAAACAAAATAGCAAAATATTGCCAAATAAGAGATTATGTACAAAATTGCCAAACAAAGAAAAAATCTAAATACAAAAGCACAAACACCAAAATTTATATACGAGAATATACAATAAAGTACAAATGATGCAAGAATTCAGCTATTTCATGGGTGAAAATAATGCTTGAGAAATTGCCCATTAAATGATAAGTGAATGTCCTCCCCACTCTAAGTTTTTAATCAAAAAGTGTTTTCTCCAAGAATTTTTTAAATCTGATAAGGACCAAGACAAAGATAGTCAAATTTATTATTCTCACCCCTTTTATCGTGTGGCTTATCTCATAATAAAACCAAATAAAATATCCTAAATACCTTAATCTTACCTTATTTTTTGAACCACCTTTTAAAAATATCTTGATGTTTACTAAAATTAAGTAAAGCATCCTCTCATTTTTTATCTAAATGCATAAGGTGAGTAATATGAGATTTAATTTTATCATTTGTTTCAAGATATTCCTTCATGAATTGTAAAACTTAAAATTTAATATTTGAAGGAAAAAATGGATATTTACCATAAACTAAATGATAAGGCGATGTTCATATGGATTCTTTAATTCTTGTTCTATCTACCCATAATGTAAATTTCAACTTATTATGCCAATCCTGAGGATTATGTTCAAGAAATTTCTTAATAATTGATAACAAGTTCTTATTAGATGATTATGCTAAACCATTACCTTATGGATAATAATTAGAAGATAATTTGATGATCACCTTGTTGTTGTATGTCGATTCTATAAAATGGTGTGAAGTAAAAGCATGACCATTATCACAAATAATTGAATAACAACCTTAGTAGTGCAATTATTAGTGGAAATAGCTTTTGTCCATATAGTACAATAGTCAGTGGAATTAAGAATAAACTTATGAGAAGTTGAGGAATTAGGGTATATGACCCCTAAAAAATCTAAGCCCCACTACATAAAATATCTCATCTCAAGTACAGGTTGTAATGGCATAGATGCATGTCTCTCCCTATTAGCTGTATGCTAACAAATATGGCAATAACGTACTTGGGAATGGGCATCTTTAAAGATGTGTGTCCAATAGTAACCAAATCTCAAGATCTGGTGTGCCATGGCATTTGCAGAACCATAACCCATACCATACTTACCATAAAACTAATGTAAGATTTGAGTGGCTTCCTCCTTATTCAAGCAACAAAGGAAATTTTCTTTGTGGTTTTGCATGAACAACACACCAGCCTTAATAATAAAGTTCATATACTTTATATGAATAGCTCTTATTTGCATGGAATTGAATTATGAAGGACATTTACAATTAAAAAAAAAATAAGAAATATCAATATACCATTCATCTTGCGTGATATCCTCTACATTATACTATTAACAAGAAATCTGAAGATCAATATTTGCAAGTATTTTTATCAAGCCTTGTTCCTAAACTAAATTTATTATATGGATCTCAAGATCAAAATATTGTAAGGTAGACATCCACTTTCCTTGTTTTTCGTCTAGTTCATTCGACATCAACATAGTTTTCACAACAAGGTCAGGTACAATGGCAAAAAATCTACTGTGCAAAATGTAATGCCTAAATTTTTTTATTTCATCTAGTTCATTCCACATCAACATAGTTTTCATAGCAAGTTCAGGTACAATGGCAAAAATCTACTGTGCAAAATGTAATGCCTAATTTTTTTTTATCATTTTAAATAGGGCATACACTTTTTTATCCAAAATGGTATATCTTAATTGTGCATATTTCGAAGGTGAACTCATAAAATTAATAGGGTTTTTAGAATTACCATCACTTTTCTGAGTTAGCACACTAGAAAATGAATGATAAAATGCAAAAGTATATATGAATAATGGTTTCTTGTAATCAATACTTACCAAAATAAGTGCATTAGAAATGGCATATTTAACACTAAAAAGTATTTCTAGCCTCACATGTCCAACTAATATTAACATCCTTTTTTAACTTATCATTCAATGGTTTAATAATTTTAGCAAATCCAAAAATAAATTTCCTAATAAAATTAACGTTTCCAAAGAATGATCTAAGCCCTTTCTTACTACCCAAAAGAGGAATATTTTGAATTACCTTTATTATTTTAGGATCTATAGAAATTCCATTTTTTGATATTACGTTTCCTAACATTTTCCCCTTAGTTACTCCAAATATGCACTCTTTAGAATTTAGTGAAATGCCATGTTCTCTACACCTTTGAAGAACTTTTCTCAAATCATTAATATGATTTTATCATTTCTTTGAGAAAATATGAATATCATATACGTAAATGAATATGCATTTACCAATGAGGTCTTTGAAAGCATAGTCCATGGCACACTGAAATGTAGCACTAGAATTAAGCAAACCAAAAGGCATTCTCTTGTAAGTAAATGTTCCCCATTTAGTAATAAATGCAGTCTTCATTCTATCACATGGGTCAATAAGAATTTTATTATATCCAAAATATCCATCAAGAAAATTCATCATTTAAGATCCATTAACCATTTTTAAAATATGATCGATATAAGTAATATGGTAGTTATCTTTCTACAAAGCTTTATTAAGGTTCTTGAGATCAATGAATAACCAAATCTCTCTATTTTTCATTTGAATAGGAAATATGTTTGCAACACATGCGAAATGTGAAATAGGGAATATAATTTTTAAATCTAATAGTTTTTTAACTTCCTTGTCTATGAGAGGTTGTAAAAATGGGTTAACTAGTTGTTGTTTCTATCTAAATGATTTAGAATTAGGTTTCCAAGGAATAGTATGCATGATAACATTTTGATTGTAAGTTTTTTAGATCTTCATAATTTCATGCAATACAATCCATATAATCTTTAAGTGTGTGAATTATTACTTTTTCATGATGTTTGTATGCTTTTATAATAAGTACGTTATATGGATCTTCATTATTTTCAATATTAACCACATCATATACATCATTTGGAAGTGAGACTGTGTCACACATTTTGCTTTGGTATTCAATATCAAAAAGCTTTTCAATAGAGACAATACATTTTGGGATAGCATTAGTTTTATTCGTTACCTCATCTTCTTCATATTCATCCTCTTGTATCCGTTGGTCCTCATCAATCACCTAATTTTCAAAAACACTCAAGTTAGTCACAAAGTCAAATATGTATTTATCACTTTAAAATACCTATAAATTTTTGACATTGTCAGGTATAGAAGGACAAGGAATCAATTCTATTGAAAAAAAAATTAATTTTTTGTTATCGATGGGATTTAACGTACCTATTGTGATTGCCAAAGAATCTTCCATGCAATTACTCTTTCTAGAAATCAAGGAAATATTAAAGGCTTTGAATTCATATATTAAGTATCTAACTCATTTTTTGTAGTTAATTAGCCTTTTATCATGGCATGTGTATTGTTCCTTTAATTTTCTAACAAATAACTTTGAATCCCCTAAAAATTTCAAACATTTAATGTTCCTATTTAGAGCTAATCGTAATCCAAGAATTAATGATTCATACTCAGTTATATTACATGTGCATGGAAATTACAATCTAAAAGTTGCTAAAGATGACTTACCTTTAGGACTTATCAATTCCACATCAACCCCACTACCTTGTTTGGATTTAGATCCATCAAATTTAAGCATCCAAACAAGAAATTCTACCTTAACTGGATTAATAGATGATATCTCATTTTCAAATTCACCTATATCCAATTTTATTTCCAAAGTGCAAACACCTAACTTAGAATCATTATAAAAAAAATTATTGGGTTTGTTATATTTAGTAATCAAATAATTGAGTCTAGGTTCTCTTTCAAATCTGATTTGGTTAGCAACACCCTTCCATGGTAGCCACATATGTGAACAATCAGTGGCCATATATCTATTCAAGTTCCTAGATCAATATTTTCTCAACAACATTCCATATCTATCAGGTATATCAACAACCTATATATCCATATACTGTTGTATCCTATTTTCAGAGGCTAGCTATATGTGAATATTATTAGGCATTCCAACCATGTTGAATTATATTTATCTAGTTGCACAACTATCCTATTAGAAGGTATGGGTTCCAAACCTATTTTTTGACAAACAACGTGAGGCATGACATTACCGGATGCTCTTAAATCAACAAGAAAATTATGTAGATTTATTCCTACAATTCTTATGTTTAAAATAAATGGAGAAGAATCTCCTTTTTCCCTTCATGAGGCAATTTGAGCAACCATAGCTTTGTAAGATTCATTTTTACTTTGATTACCAAAAGCCTGCATTAAAAATTCTTGTTCATTAGTCAATTTAGCAACATCAAATAATAATATATTAACCTTTTATTTAAATCCTCCATAATATTATAGTTAAAGTTTCATGTGGTGGTTGAGGCAAATGAACCTTAGATGGAGGTATGGCATTATTACTAGCCTGTGTGTTAGTAGGAATGATGGTGTCATTTATGGGAGTAGAAGAAGTAAAATGAGCTTTAGTATTACTCCTAAGATTCTAATTATGATTCTCCTTTTTAAATTACCCAAAGGCTTGAAATTCATCTTCTATAGACCCATCATACCCTTCTTCATCTTCTTTAGTTGGTTCAAATGTTTGAACAACCAAAGCAGTTCCCTTACCTTTGCTTGAACTGCCTTGATGAGAGGATTCCTCATTAGGTACTAATTCTAAATTATCCATCTCTTTCTGCTAAATATCTAAGGTCATATTAAATTTTTGGTATTCATTTTCATTGTGCTCTTTAGTGGAATACACCCTACAACAATTATTCATAGCCAAATCTAAAATATTAACAATTTTATTTGTATAACTTGAACTAGTAGATGCATTATTTTGATTAAACATAGAGGTAGGTACACCCCCATTATTTGGTCGTGTGTTCCACTATTTCCTCTGAAAACTATAGTTTCTATTTTATCATGAGTCTTGTGGTACCTATTTTTGTACCTGAACCATATCACTACTTAGCTTCTAGACAACCCTCTATAGCTATTTTACTTGAGAATTAGATTCATCATTTTATCCTACAATAGGTTGATTGGTTGTTTCTTGTAGTGGCAGTAGGATTTATAAAACTTGGCAAAATTTGATTTTGGACCAACTATGGAAATGTTGCATTATTTTGAGCTTGAAAATTTGTATTTTGAAATGGATTAAAAATCTATATGGGTTTTGGGTTTAATAATATAGCTAAGGCCTTAACATTCATTTCTATGTATTTATGTATGATGAATTGATTATCTAAAAGTAATGGAGTGGTAGGATAAGTGGGCATGGTAGGTGGATTGTATGGCAAATTGAAATTTTTGAATGCCATGGAATTCAACATATGCATTTTTTGAGACAAAGTCTAGTTTATCATAGGCACTTGATTATAGACACTTGACTATCCTATGGAAGGTAATTATTCTATCCCAAAACCTTGCGGTATCAATTTTTTTACATCTATATAGGTACATCTATATGGCAACATCTACCTAAAGAGCATAAGGATCAACTAACATATTATAAAACTGATGGAAATGCATGTTGAACTTTCTCATAGTTTCATTAGGCTCTCTCCTGGTTGAAGCAAATTGATGATATATTATAGTAGGATCTATGGGTAGCCTAAATTTATTCACAAAGGTTATTTCCAACTGAGTCAAAAATTTAGTGGAACAGGCTAGTAAAATAATGTACCAATCATATACCATTTCATCTAAGGTGAGAGAAAACATTCTACAAGCAACATCCTCATGTTGGACTTGCAATCTAATCAAGGAATCCTAGTAATCTTGAATATGCTCTTCAGAAATTCTAATTCCATCATTCTTATATTTAGGAAAATACCTTTCTATATTTATGAGCATGTCATGGTCTACTCTAACAATTTTTACAGGGCTACAATGAGAACCTAATAAATTTTTGACCACTTTAGCTCTTGGAGTTCCTACCATTGGAATTACTAGTGGAGGAACAAATGGGATAATGGGTAGTGACAAATTTCTACTAGATGGAATAACAATCATATAACTCTTAGAACTTATTATTATACTTATGGTGGATATGCTTTGGAAAATAGTATCTTCAAAAGCCTTAGATCTTGTGATTATGGTCTTTGGTTCCAGCCTTAACAATGACAACAACAAGCATTAGCAATGAAAACAATAAGTTCTTAGTACTTTTGAAATGAAATAACTTCTAATTTCAAAAATTTAACTAATGAATCACCATGTGCATTATAAGGCACCCATAAAATCTTAACACTAAGGAATATTCTCAAATTCACAAAATTTTAGCATCAATGCATCATCAATTAGAGAATTTTACAATCAATAAATGTGAATAACCTTCACCAACAAAAAACTCGTTAGTCAAAACCAATACCTTTAATTAACCCTAAAGTAACAATGCATAATTTAAAATTTAAAGTAACCATGAAATGAACATTCAGGACCTCATTCTAGTGCTATTTTTGTTGAGCATGAAATAAAATGACTAAAATCTAACTTTACAATGTAGGAGCTTTGGAATATCACCTCAATTTTTAAAATTAAATGAAAATTTAAAATTTATTAAAATTTCCATTTTTACATAAAATGAAATTAATTTGATTTGTTTGAAACTTGTGTGCAAATTTTAAAATTTTTAAATCATCATTTGAGGATTGTCATTTCAAAGTATATAGATAATCAATAATGTTAAATTTTTCACAAGTTTCATGAATAACAAAGAACATTGCAAATCAAATCAAATACTGCACTACAAGACCCTTGTTAACAGTTACTTGCACCTATGAGGTTTTTAGCACATTTTCATATTTTCATAAGCAATAAAACACATTTTAAGTAATTAATAAAACAATAGCCTTAGAGAAGTTTTAAATTTCTTTGCAAGATAGGGTTTTCTAATAATACCCTGATTGTAATAGTGATTTTGCAATTAGAAAAAATTATCACTCAACAATACTACCTCCCTTAGGCTTAACATAGTCCTCTACGTTTTAAATTGTTCAAAACTTAAAAATATCTTTTACATGACATTCTTAAATAGAAATAGAAAGTATCTTTTCATATCTACCACTTTTTTCCAAGTAGCATTTTCTTTGAGTAGTTGTCCCACTGGAATTTGCATTGTTCTAGGGCCCATTTCCTTATTTATTTGGAATGGAACTCAGGGATATTTATTTTTCAAACCTCTATAGCTTTCGGATCCACCATTTGCAATATAAAAAAATCTCACACATGATTATAATTATCTATATATTTTCTAAGCAAGAAAACATGAAAAGTGTCATGAATGTTCAATAGACTGGATGGTAGTGCAAGTTAGTATACCACATGATTGATATTTTTTGTAATTTCAAAGGGTCCAAAAAAACTAAGATCTAGTTTCATTGACTTCATAGTTCTCTTCTCTAATCTCACCCCCAGAAATATTATGTCACCCAGATTAAACTCTCTTGGTTATATCTTAAGGGCAACATATTTTTTTTATCATTCGTAGCTTCCTTAAGTATTTTTCTTATCATACTCAATTATTGTTCCATTTTATTGACTATATCTATCCCAAGTACAATCATATCCTCTATATTATACCATGATAATGGTGTCCTACATCTCCACCATACAGAGATTCAAATGGTGCCATATCTATGGTCGAGTGGTGATCGTTGTTATAGGTAAATTTCACCAAGTGTAGGTAATATTCCCATCAGGTTTTCTAATCCATACAATACATGTGAATCATGTTCTCTAAAACTTGGTTTACTCTTTTAGTTTACCTATTATCTTTTGTGTGATAAGCTAAACCGATGTTTAACCTAGTACCAATGGCATGATGTAAAGATTTATAAAACTCATATGTAAATCTTGAATCTCTATCTAAAATGATAACTTCTAGAAACCATGAAGCCTAAATATTTCCTTGGCAAATATATTAGCCACATCCACAACATCATCCTTGGTATTTTTAGGTATAAAATGTGTAACCTTGGTTAGCCTATCGACCACAAGTAGGATTGCATCATGTTGGAATATGATCTTTGGCAACCCTACAATAATATCCATTGAAATCATCTACCATTTTTGAGTAGGCACATCATGATGATACAATAGTCCTACAGGATATCAATTTTCTACCTTCACTTTCTAACATTCAGGACATTGGGTGATAAATTTAGTTATATCCTTCTTCATTCTTCACTAGTAGAAATTTTTATTCATATTCTCTCTCACTTTTAGCCCTCCTAAGTGAGTGGAATATGGATATCTATGTGCATTCATGATAATTTTCTTTAAATCACTAGTATCAATAATTACTACTCTATCCTTAAAGCATAAGAAAACATATTTAATGCTAAAAGTATTACTTTCATCAAGTTTCCTTTCCATCCTTTCCTAAACTTGAATGTAAAACACATCCGAATGTTGCTTTTATTTGACTTTTTCCATCAAATAATTGACATGGATGTGACTTAAAATAGTTATGTGTCTTCTAGTTCTTCTACTTAGTGCATTACTGACTTTATTTTCTTTCTCTTTTATGTATTCAATGCCAAAATCATATTCAACAAGAAATTTCATCCACCTTCTTTGTTTGGAATTTAACAAAGGCTGAGTAAATATATATTTGAAACTTTGATGGTATATCCTCAACTCAAAAGGATTACCTAACAAGTATTATCACCAAATTTAAAGAGCAAAAACCACTACTGATAATTCCAGGACATATGTTGCATAATTAATATCATGTTGTTTCAGTTTCCTTGATCCATAGGCTACCACTACTTCATATTGAGATAGAAATCCTCCCAAATATTGCAATGATTCATCTGTACAAAAAAAAAAAACTACCCTAAGGATCTAGTATCTTTAGTATGGGAGATATAGTGAGTTTCTATTTGAGAAGATCAAAATATACCTCATATTTATCCATCTATTTGAACTCTTTTACCTTCCTCTGAAGGTTATTTATTGGAGTAATTATCTTGGCGTAATCCTTCACATAACGCTTGAAATATCTTGTTAGACCCATAAAAATATAAACTTTTATCATATTTGTGGATGGCGACCATTTCAGTATGGCTTCTCACTTCTTAGGATCCATGGTGACCCCTTATACTAATACAATATATCCTAATTATTTTATTTTTGACACATAAAATTCATACTTCGATAGATTCTTGTACAATTTATTATTCCTTAGTAGCTCCAGAACAATCCTACGGTGCTTGTCATGTTTTCACATATTCTAGAAATATATCAAAATATCATCTAAGAACACATGAACAAATCAATCCAAAAGTTTCATGAATATGTGATTCATTAGGTTCATAAATGTTGCCAATGCATTTGATATACCAAAAGGTAAGATATTAAACTCATAATTTCCATAACAATTTTTGAATTTTATCTTATGGGTATCCTCTTTGCAGATCCTCAATTGGTGGTATACTGATTTTAGATCAATTTTTGAGAAAACAATGGTATCCTTGAGTCGATCAAAGAGATATTCATTTTTGGATAGAGAATATATGTTTTTTATGGTTTTCTTATTCAATATTATGTAATATATGCACAATTATAAAGAACCGTATTTTATTGATGAATAGAATTGGTGCATCCTATGGTGACACACTCGGTCTAATTAACCCCTTTTCCAATAATTCTTGCAATTGCACCTTTATCTCTTGCATCTCAATTGGGTTCATTCTATAAGGAGACCTATATATAAGCTCTATTTCAAGTTGAATCTTGATTATGAAATCAAATTTACACTTTAAATATAATCCAAGTAGTTATTCTATAAATACATCCCTAAAATCCTATAGTACTAGGTGTTGGCCAAACACCTCCTCTTTATTTTTATTTTCAATATCATTTATCTTAACTACATATATTGTTCCTCCTCTCTTGGTGGATTTACTAAGTTGCATTACCAAAGGGTCTAGGGTTGAAAATCCCCTTACGGGTTGTACACCCTCTATACCTTCCCACCATATTTCCAATATTTAATCCATCTATCCTAGAAATTGATTATGACCTTATGGTATTGCAACCAATCCATTCCTATGATTACATCGAAAGCATGTAGTGGTGATACATAAAAGGAACCTATAGTTGTAACACTAGGTAAGATAATTTTAGTCATAGGGTAACATTGATGTACAAAGTAGGTCTATCTTGAGCCATACTCGATATTTCAAGATTCCTAGCCTTTTGGTATGTATTTAATTACTCTAGTGGAAACAAAGCTATATGTGGAACCACTATCAATCAAAATTTTAATATTCCTACAAAATATCTTACCTTTTATTAGTAGTGCAGTGGCTTACCCTTCCAAATTCTAACTTCCTATCATTGTATAAATATTGTGTTTAGATTCCTTATGGGTAGGTTCCTTTTCCTTCAAACCCTACCCTATTCTGTATGGATACTTATTGGCATAATGTTATCCACCATAATCAAAGCATCCATCCTTATGTCCTAGGTGACTTTTATGCTTATGTCCTATTTTTACTACTAATTAAGGATTGGCCTAACCCTATGATGGTGTTCTATTATCACCATTGCAACTATTAATATTTTGGTTCTTCCCTTTGAATTTTTTTCTAAAATTCCCTTGTTTCCTATCATTCCTTCTATCTTGTCTAGGGAAACTCTTGTTTTCCTATTCGTTTTCTCATTTCATTAAACTAGCATTATTTCTCTTCCTCAACACAACTCTGTCCTAATCATATACCCATTTATAGTCGAAATAAGGCTTAGTATAAGATTTATATTTTTTGGCCAAATCATAAGCCTTTTGAAAAGTACTAGGTTCCCACATGTTCAGTTCATGCCCTACTCTTGTATTTGCTCCTAGAACAAACTTATGATTTTTCATATTTTCATTGTATGTAGGAAAATATTTTAGAAACTTGACAAATTTTTGGTAATACACCTCTATTGTCTTATTTCCATGTCTTATATTGGTGAATTCCTCAAATATATTGGTATAAAAATATTCTATGAGAAATATTTCCTTAAAATAAACTACAAACCCTTCCCATTTTAGATCAACTCTTTCCTTAATTCCTTTTTCCTTGTTGAATATTTTCCACCATTCCAAGCCAACATCCAGCAAGTGTAGAGTGGCATAATACATTCAGGTGCTAGTGTAATAGTTATTCATGTTACAAAAAATTTCTATCTCCTTCATCCAATATTCGTATTTATGTCCATTGAAAATGGAAGATTTTAGATCTTTTATATCCTTACTCGATTCTTCCTCTAGCAGTATTCTATCCTATTGTACCTTTGAAGATGTTTAATTTTCTTCTTCCCCTCTATAATTACCAACCTCTTAATAATTATTCACTATAGCTTCCAATAGTTGTTTCTATGTTTCCATATAATCTCTCAATAAATCAACTATTGTAGTAATATCTCCCCTCTCATTATTAGGAGCATCTATACTTATATCTAGTGTATTGTCCTATTTATTTTTTTGTCTTGTCTACCTCGTCGATGGAACAAAACTTTCTCTCCTTCTATTGGGTGGCATTTTCCCTCACCACGCATAGGATAGATAGTGGAAGTCAGTTCACAATTCCATCTTTGAACTATTTCTCATATTAGCAACTATATTTCTAGTTATCCTAACTAGATAGTCAAAGTCTACTTCTAACATACACACTATTCTTATGTGTATAGTCTTTATATGGTGTACATCGTGATGCACTCCATATTTTCTTGTCTATGGAAACTTGTATCCCTATGAACCATACTCTAATACCAAATATCACAACCCAATTTCCTACAACCTATGTTCTAGCTAGACCATTTATTACTACTACTTTTTCTCTAGTCCTTACTTGAAATGTAAATTGAGTGTGAATGACATCCTATCAATATTTTGCAACTACAAGGTGGATTATAAATTCCACTTATCTCATTTCCAAATCTCACCCATATCTTCATCTTACATAATTTTGGTTATGTAAGTGTACAAGATATTCTCATTTGATATTAGAAGCCATCCATCTCATTATCATACAATGAGTTGGATCACCCCTTTCAATATTTTGAAATAGGTATGTCATCATTCTCACACTACATCATTTTTTTGATGTTGATGCTAGGGTGCATTGGAATTAGACTATCCTTATAATGTTATTTATGAGCTAGTCATTCCTTTAATATGCCTTATTACATCCTTGATTTGTGGAGTCATTAGACTATGGTAATCCTATTTACCATGAATTCCCTAAGTTTATTTCTCACATGATTACTCAGGTTTACCAAGAAGTCTCTCTCTCACACACTAAATTTCTTAATCCATATATTTACTACTTCCATAAAAGCCTTTCATGATGTTGAATGCATTCTATTCTAGCACAATACATTATTTACACTTAGTAAGTTATGTCACTTACTCTACTTTACTCATTCCTTAATATATTCAATATAACCCTGGTAATAATGATCCCATATTAACATTTCCACTTATCAAATACCAATACAAATCATCTAACTTTCCTTTCTTGAAATATCTAAGTAGTAGTGCACAACTATATCACATTGAATAACAAAATAATATGTAGTTTATAACCAGTGCATAATTTACATATAATATTTTAACAGAAAGCATAAATTCGTCAACCATAATTTGATAAAATTATTACACATATATAAGCAACAGTGCACAAATATATCATATTGAATATCAAAAACACGCATGGTTTATAACCATTCCATGATTTACATATCAAGTTTTAAAAGAAAGCATGAATCAATTAACCATCCTTTAATAAAATTACTTCACATTATCAAAATTAGCTAAAATCATATAATATTCCATTAACAATATTTTAAGCATCACACTATCATAAATAATAAACCACAGTAATATATTCAACACCATTTTTACCCTGGGAGAAACCCCGAAGGGAAAATCCAACCTCAAACATTTTCTTCCTTATTAAATTTCTATAAAGATGCTCAATCTTACAATGGATAAAATAATCTCATATGGCTTCCACATCTAAATAAGGAAAACACTTCCATCCATAGCTATACATGATGGATTAATCCTTCAGTCCATATTTTCAATTAACACCTTCTACTAGAATATGGATGACTCCAGAAAATATCCTTGTTCTTCTATAACCTTCTATTATCTCTTAAGAACAACCTATAACATCATTAGCAATTCACCTCTATTAATAATATTCTTTTATTACAACAAATTATTCAAGGCTTTTCTAGCCAATACAACCATGACTTGTGGTATCTAATGATTTTTCCTCAACTTGCAGTTTCACTACGAGATATGTTTAAGAGCAAAGTTGAAGCATACACATTCACATGAAATGTTACATTGTTGTCTTAAAGATGCGACTCAGATAGCTTTTCTTAGATCCAATGTCATGACTCCACAAAAAAATGGAGAACTCAACATACATTTGGAATTAATGATTCAAAACTAATGTTACTCACCTTAGATGCATCTGATATAGTTCAAGTTTGGAGTATTTAATAGGAAACATAGGTTAAGTGCTCATGAAAAAACTAACTTGAATCTCTACTCAACTATGGTAGTATATTAAAGAACTATTGTGGATACTACAACTACAAAAGTCTTATTATATTCGTTAAGCTACTCCAAATTATTCCTTCGAACCTAAAGGAATTTACTCAAAGTAAGCCTAAAACTATCTTGAGACTTTATCAAAATGAAACCATCCCTTTTATTTTCTAAAAATAGCAATAATAAAAACACATAGTATTCATTTACGTCATTGCACTCATTCTCTTAAGGACACTAGTTAACAAATAACCTTCTTTACCCAATTTATCTATTCCCTAAAAGTGATAAAAATTTATTTCTATCATGTTCTCCTCTATTTTTTTCAAGGACCTATTAACAACTATATTAACCAATACATACACCTGGGTAAACTATTGGTTCATATAAGTCCTATATTTCTCTTCCTATAATGCTATCAAACAATCATCTTTTAGTTACTTCTAGAATGACTTAGATCTAGACTAGATAACTCTACGTCTATTTTCAAATTTTTGTAGAGAAGGATTAGTAGGAAATACTCGGCATTACCAATCGACATCATACTATCATAAATATTAAATTAAATAAAATGCATAGTTCACATCAATATTTGTAAGCTAGTGTATGATAATTCTATTCTATAAAATATACCCACATAATATGCTTTTGAAGTTTATCTAAATATACCAATGAGCAAAGAGTTATTCAATGGAGCTTACCTAACTTTTATTGATTCTAATGCGAGACATCTGCTTCCATAGAGTTGTAGCAATCACCCGAAACCTAGTTGTCTCTTCCTTTGTCCCCTCCTTGGTACTTTTGAATCCAAAAAACTATACGCCTACCTTCCTTCCATATTTTATATTCCCTATAACTGAACTCCCCCTTTCTCTTCATCGTCTGAGTGTAGTCGTAGAGTCAAATTTTACCTATTGCTTCTCTATGCATGATATCTTCTCTTATTTCAATCCTAAAGGAGCATGTTTGGCCCACCATTTACTCCCATGATATTTTGAAAATATGCTAATACATTTCAAAATATTTAACAAGAGATATTTAAAATGAATAACATCATCAATATTTATTAGTTGAATTAGCATATGCTCCTCAAAAGGATATTTTGACTACCTTATTGAAAAACATTGAGTTTCTACTTAATAAAGATATATTTACAGTGATGATTCCTTCATTAATTAAATTTAAATAGTAAGGCTTATCGAGATTCACATATTTACTAATGAAATAATCTCCTTTTTTTCACCAAATAAAACTTTACCCATAGTTAATATTTTCAACAACAATAAGCTTCATTTATATTATACATACATACATACATACATATATCTATATAAATATATATATATATATATATATATATATATATATACATCTTCTTATCCATTTTCATGACAAGCAATTGCATGGAAGAGCAATTATCCAAACTACCCTTAGTTGTTGAACATATGAGTAACCTACAAAAGTGTAAATCCATTACTAGAACCCAATTTATTCATTATATGAGTATATCTAGTCATTCCATAAACTTGACACATCATATTTTCTATTTAGCATAGATTATGAAAAAACTAAACATATCATAATTAAACATTCCATAAAAAGACAAAATAGTCCATCACGAGTCTATAAATTAAAAATTTATCAAGGGAGGGTCACAATATAATCATAGTTTTATTTTTTTATATGTGTGACCACAAATCATATTTTCTCCTACCTATTTTAAATAAAAATCTTACTCAATTAGCATACTAACATTGACATTGTAATGTTCTATAAATGATGTCTAGCTATAATAACTAGGCACAGAGTATTATGTTGACAAATTTAGTGATGTTAACAAGATAAATTAGTATGGGTAGGATATTGAAATTATATTTGTATTGGTATGATTTTGTTAGTGCTTTACTTGAGTGGAAATAATTGATACCTAAAGAAAATTGATAGTGCTTTTATGTAGCCATTTTATCCATTGAATGATAATAAATATGAACACGTGTCTTTAGTAGTTGTGCCAATGATATCATAAATCTATCCATCATGACATTTTCTAGTTTATTTAATTTTATTGCTAGTTTTTCACTTCGCCACATTAGGATTTTGGTTTCATTTTAATGGAGTATTTTGATTGTAATATGGTGACATACATTACTCCTAATATAATATTTTAGACCGAATTTATATGTTGCAGTTATTTTATTTTGTTTTTGTTTTTGTACATACACTCTTTCAACTTGTAATTGATGAATGTTTAAGGAGAGAATTTGAAAACTGCATTAGAAATTCAAGTTTGTGCCATTCAAAAGCTCATTGTAAATTGAAGAGGCTTTCACTGAAAAATAGAAAATATTAAAAATATTAAAGGGAACGAAAGCACCCAATGATGAGATATGAAAGAGCATATTCATCCCAAGAATGGGGTGAAAGCTCTATTAACCCCACTTTGGGATGAACGTCTTTACAAAAGTTTTAAAAAATGCGTACCCACCATTATAAAGAAATTTTTTTTGGCTAAGGATCATATTTGTCCCAAGGATGGGGTGAAAGCTTCGTTTGTCCCACTGTGGGGTGAACTTAATGTAAAGTGCAATGAAAGAAGAAAATTCAATAGCGTGTGCATGACCAAATGGTCAACATCACATTTGAATAGGTTGAGGGGCGAACACCCCCTTCACCCATCCCATGGGCGAACGTCCTCTCCAGAACAGAATCGTGCGAAAGCGCTAGATAATGGATATTGGGCTAATGCGTCAAGAGGATTGAGGTGACATTGAATAGTCAACATCACATTCACCCTAAAATGAGGGTGATTATATTTGGTGCCCCTTTTAGCGATGAACATGATTTTTAAAGGTAAGCAACATGGATTTTAAGTATTTTTCCCAAGGATAAAAGGATTTTTTTTCACCATGGTCAAGGCAGGAAGGTAGTCAATAAAAAGTGTATTCACCAATAATATCTAAATTTTCAAAGGCACCCAAATTAGATCACAGGTAACATTAAATAATGGAAGTAGGGAGTAACTCAAATCATGGATCCCAAGCAAAGAAGAAAGTTGTATTAAAAATACAGAAGGATTTTCATTATTTTTGAAGTTGGAGTGCATTTTCAAGATAGCGGATGTCTCTTAATTGTATATGCACCAAATGCAAAAGTGTAAAATTTTATGGAAAGGTGTCCTTGTAAACTGGATCATTGTTTCAATACAACAAGATTTGAATACTTCCAAGGAGAAATTTCCTCACTATATTCGCAGATCTACTATCATTTTGTCTCTTTATGCATTTAATAAAATAGGCAAAATCCTCTATAAATACTATTGAATTTTCATTGTAAAAGGAAGTTAGACACTTAGCGAGAAAACTCTCCAAGTTCTCTACATCAATATAAAAGACACTAGGCTTCTGAATTTGCAAGTGATCTTGTGTGCAATTTCCTTCTGCATTCATGCATTTCTATTTTACATTCATGTTCTATATTTGTTGTTAGATTTAAATTCTATGTCTGAATTTAAATGTTGCTAATGAGGGAGTGAGTGCTAGAGTGTTACTTTCAAGGTTGTTCCTGCAAGTTTATAAGTAAATTTAACTACCATTATTTTTTTATATGCTATTTCATGCTTGGGTTAATTTCCTGCTATTATTCTATCCTAAATTTTACACCTTCAGCTTGTGGCCATATTTCCTATTTCTTTCTATAATTTTTAATTTCTTTTCTACAACTCTAGTCTTCAACCAGTGTAGGATTTAGCTTGGGAGTCAGCCCTCTCTGGAGATTGGTATGAAAGATATTTCTTTCCTTCAGTCATTCAATTTTGGCCATGTCTAGGGTACACAAATGTAGTTTTGTTGATTAGGCATATATTTGACCAATAGTTTTTGGCACGCTCGGTGTGACCTAAAATTTTCACTTTTGATAGTATTAAGGTTTGATGTTCACTTCTGTGTTGTATAGTTAGAACATGTGCTGACTCTATTATACCCAAAAACCTCCAAACATGAGGAAAATGAAAGTTTTGTCTCATAAATACAATATCGAAGGCCAAAAATCCCAAAAATCCTATTGAGTTCTATGAACTTGATATCCAAAGGTTAGGGGAAAATCCTCAATTAGCCACTTTACATCGTACATCATAATTACCTTATACATTCCATATATCATCTGACACATCCTCATGAATAGCTGGTGTATTTTTTACATCCACAAGTCTAGTTAGTACTTCCAGTAGCATTCCTCAACCTCCACCTCACACACCAATTCACATGACTCATAACCCACCACCACAGTAGCAACAACCACCAAGGTAGTTCCTAGCATGGAATAGCTCAGGGATCTTGAACTTCAACCACTAAATCTAGTGCCTCAAGTATATTTGAAGGCTTTACCAACCTATGATAGCACTAGTAAAATGACCTATGAACATATTTAAGATGTAGCTTCTTTGGATGCGATTCATGGAATAACGAACAAATATGTAATGGTAAAATTGCTGGTATTATCACTAAGAGAAGAGTTGTTGTATTGGTACCGGTCATTGCAACTTGATACTATTACCTCATGGGATAATTTTATGTATTTGTTGATAAAAAAATGTCATGAAAAAGCCCACCCATACTCCTTGCTGCATTATTTAACAATGATACAAAGACATCTACAATAGGAGATAGTTGATTTTAACATCATGTTTTTCCAAAGTTGGCAAATAGTTCCTGATGGCTTGTGGCCCACACATGAACAAGTTGTATTCTATTACCTCGGGGTATTCAACACTGACATTGGCATGGTTTTTCGGTAAACCAATGTGAATACCTTTTTTGATATATATACATAAGCCCAGAAAGTCGAATCCGACTTAGTTGCCATGGGTAAGCTTCCTCTAAAAATGACTATGGCTATTCTTGCTGAACTCCCACAAAATTTATATTCAAGTACATTTTCATAGCCCATGCCTTATATATACCCAATTCCCTCATGGAAATCAATTCTACCTCATATCACCTCGATCCCTATCCCAAAATTTCTTGCTTCAAGATTTTCGTAGCTACCCGCTCTGACAGTGCCACAATTTCCAGCACTCGTTCTTTTCCCAATTTTTCTAGTGCCACTGGTTCCACTACCATTACCTGCTCCATCAACTTCTCTAACCTTACCGGTAGCTATCGTATCTTCTAACCCTGATACATTGATAACATTATTACAAGAGGTGAAATATAATAACTCAATCTTAAGGACAATATCAAATTAGCTTACGATAGTAAGGAAGAAGCAAGTCAAGGCTGAATTTTGGTCAAGGATATTTCAAACTCCATCGATTACTTGAGAGTAAGCATAATCTAGTAGATGCCCTGATAGGAGCACAAATATGTTAGAAAATGAAGATACTAGCATGATAAAAAAGGTGTATTGGTGTTCAACATTCAACGATCCTCATAGAGAAGAAATCTACATGGTGCATATGAACTATGTGCAGATGCTTACAAAAGGTTTAGCTGGAAAACAACTCAACGTGATCAATGAGGTTGATCATAATTTTATGATACCATCCTTGGAATAAGTTTTGGTTCTTACGAGGTCCAAAAAGAAACCAATAACTGTAGATCCATCTGAGATTGAACCCTTGAAGGTGCCTATAGAATCAACAGTGCAAAATGAAAAGGGGTAACCCCCAACAAAATCACTTTGTGCAATGACTAGGCAACACAATTTTGTTATGTTAAAATATTTACTACCTAAGCAAGCTCAAGAAAATACATAAATGAAGGCATATGTGTCGTAGCCCACAGTAGTTTCTCAAACGCAGAATGAAGCAAAGGAGCAAGCCAAAGAGCACCTCAAGTACTCATATTTTACAAAGAGACAAAGGGTAGAAGCTACTTAGAAATACTAGGATAAGTATGAATGGGTTATAGAATAAAAGGCTCTGACCATCTCAAATTATATAATTATGGAAGAAATTAAGAAGATACCTACGAAAGTGAGCCTATATGATGCACTACAGTTTCCTAGACAAGTTGACATGCTGTAAGAATCTCTTAAGACTACTAAATACAAAAATAAAAGTCCTTCTCAAATGGTGTTGGCACAAGCACTGTAAAATTTAGCCATTGGAAATAATAGGCCGACCCGTTCTATTTGTCACTCAAAATGGAGGGGTGGATTGTACACAATTGTATGATTGATTTTGGTGTTGTGACTACTATCATGCCAAAGGCAGTATGTAAAGTGATGGGTATGTAAGACACAAGAATTAGCCCTAGAGTGTTGCAGTTGGATGGAACTCCGATAAAATGGTGGTAGTAATCAAAGATATTTCCATCGTTCTACATAGCATACCATAAATTACTATCATCTAGGAAGTAGTAGTGGTTGACCTGGAGCTATACTTTAGCATGTGCCTCTTAAGTTAGTTCATAGTGAAACTGGGAGGATACGTTTCCTTGGACTACTTGCATTTGGAGATTCCATTTAAAGGAAAGTTAATTTGCATGTATAATGAAAATCCATCAATTTTTCAAATTGAGAAGTTGGAGGAGGAAGAAAAATCTCTAGGTTCAGTTAAGATGATGAATGAAGAATTAGAAGAGGTTGAATTGATGGATGAAGCACTTGGTGAACTTCACCTTGAAGTAAATTCTCACTCATAGATTTCAATGCAATAATTGGAACAAACATTGGTTGTTATACGATAACCAAACCATAGTAGATTGAAGAAAATGTCCTTGATTTCTTTGAACCTATCACAGATCAGTTATGAAGGCTTTATTTTTATGGTGCTAGATGTAAGAATGGCATAGGAACTGGTATTATTTTGATCTCTCTCATAGGGTTATATAAGACTTATTCTTACAGACTGAATTAGAGTTGCGCAAATAACACAACCAAATATGAAGCATTGTGCCTCAGATTGAAGAAGGATAAAAAGTTGGGAATTAAATAGCTAAAAAAATTTAGTTACTCTGAACTCATTATCAATCAAACCATAAATAAATGTGTGTCTAAGCAACATTACTTGAAATCCTATCACAATAAAGTATGGGATTTATTTGAGTCCTTCATAGCCTTGAACATTCAGGCAATTTTTTGTGAGAAAAACAAACACACAGATATTTTAGCCTCTCTTGGCATGAATTATTCTCCCATAGAGAAAATAGTCAGAAATCCCAAGACCGTCAGGGTGATCTATAGACCCTCATTCCCAAACAAGAACATCTATTGACAAGTATTTGACAATTATGAGAAAACAGTCAATTTTTTGATCAAGGAAGTTGCAAGCACAGATGATAGAAATATTTTCAAAGAAAATATGGAGGGGATGATACAATTGAAAAAAATCACATTCCTAGGGGATTGATTTTGCTGGAAATTTTATTTGATCAAAATGACAGGGTCGAGAAGCATATAATCATGGTGGATGTAAAGGAGTATAAGGATTTGTAGTTAGAACCTGAGAAGATCATCAAAATAAAAAATGATTGCATTCTAGAAGAGTTGGAAGACATTAATAATTTGTGCTATGAGTGCCCTAACATTGTTGCATGGAGCTATTAGGATTTGAAGGGATATGAAAAGAACGTGATCCAACACACCATTGAGCTACAGGAGGGAGTAAAACCTTTTCGGTAGAAACAGTGGCCCATCAATCCCAATATAGAAGTACTCATGAAGGTGAAATTGTTGAATTTGCTATAGGTAAAGATAACATACCCAATTAAGCACTCAACATGGGTGACAAATTTGGTGCTAGTATGAAATAAGAACAGAGATATTTGGTTGTGTGTTGATTTCCGCAACCTGAACCATGTGTCATTAAAATATTATTACCCTTTGCCATAGATTGATCAAATCCTTTATGTGGTTGCTAGAACATACATGTTTTCATTTCTATATGGATTCTCTAGTTATAATAAGATATGGATGAAGGATGAGGACCAACATAAAAAAACATTCACTATGAAGTGGGACATATTTGCCTTTCAAAGGATACCATTTGTACTCTCAAATATTGGTGCTACTTTACAAAGGGCCATGGATATTAGTTTTAGTGAGTTATTGAATGTAATTATTGTAATATATCTTGATGACATGATGGTATTTTCACATCGCAGAGAATACCACGTTTCTCATTTGAGGCGGGTGTTCAAAAAATACTATGAGTTCAGAATTTCTATTAGTCTAAAGAAATAAATATTTGCTATTAAAGAAGGAAAATTTTTGGGACATGTGATTTCACAAGAAGGACTAGTAATTGATCCTATAATATATGAATCACTCTTGAAGCTACCATTTCCTATTAAAAAAAAGGACCTACAATATTTCTTCAACTAAATAAATTTTATTCGCAAGTTAATTACCGACTTTGCTTAGGTTGTGAAACCCATGACTAAGCTCTTAAAATAAGAATATTGAGTTTAAATGGATAGAAGCCTGAAGATGAAATTTTTAGGAGATCAAGGAAAGAATCACCCAGGCTCTAGTATTAATTAATCCTGACTATTCAAAGGACTTCATTCTCTATATAGTAAGTGATCAAGAGAGTCATGCTATAGTTTTGACACAGAAGCAAGAATATGGATATGAGAAGGCAAATGCCTTCTTGATCCAAGTCATTGTGCCTCACCAGAAGAAGTAAAATTTCATTGATAAATAGGTGTACACGGTGATGAAATTATTGAATAAGTTTTGACACTTTATTTTCCAAATCAAAACTGTCATTTTTTTATACATCCTGATGTTCAAAACTTCATACTCCAAGGAGAAATAGGTGAAAATAGAGCAATATGGATCTCAAAAATTCAATAATATGATGTGGAGATCCAACTGATAAAATTAGTTCATAGACAAACTCTTTTGTCAAGAATTGGCTAAAAGTGCAGCATCATAATCATTGGTTATAATGCAAGAATAAGTTGGCAAAAACATTTATGCAATTCATACTACAAGAAATCATGACTGGACAAAAGAGCTTATTAATTTCTTTATTTCTGAGAAGTGTCCACCACACATTGATGCTTCACAATGTTAGATATTTAGGATACAAGTGCTCAAATATGTTCAGTTTCCTAATGGATTGTTTCACAAGAATATTTATGGAGTTCTCAGATGTGTGAAGGAATCTAAAAAAGAGAAAATACTAGAAGAGTTTCATTCTGAACTCTCTGGTGGCCATTATGCAGGAAGACCCATGGACTTGAAGGTCATATGAGCTAGTTACTTTTGGCATACTCTATTTTTGACACTCATAAAGTGATTCAACACTATGATAGCTATCAACAGTATGTTGGCAAGACTAGGAAAGGAGCACTACCCATGTGCCCAATTCAAGTAGAAGCACCCTTTCAGCAGTGGGGTCTTGAATTCATTGGAGTTATTAATCCACATTCCTCTGTATATTATAAATACATTTTAATGGTGAATTATTATTTCACCATGTGGGGAGAGGTTATTTCTACTAAAAAGGCTGATCATGTTATTGTCATCTCTTTCTTGTAAGGACTCATTACTCGTTTCGGTGTCCTAGAATCAATTGTAATAGATGATGGAACTCTATTTATTAGAGAAAAAATTATTGAGTTCACCAGTAAAAATGGAATTTATCTCAAGATATCATCCAATTATTACCCACAAGGGAATGTCTTGGCCGTATCTACCAATAAAAATTTACTACGAATTTTGAAAAGGACACTCAAAAATAATAAAAGGAGTTGGCACCTTCTATTGAACCAAGCTCTTTGGGCAGAATGTACATCTATGAAAAATCTATTAAGAATTATTTTTATGCTTTGTGTATAGGAAATAAGTGATCCTACCTACCCACATTGAGCTTATAGTACTCCAAATATTGCAGTTGTTTAAAGATGAAGACGAGGAATATGATCCGATGAGTGCTAGATTGGCATAGCTTTTGCAGTTGGAGGAAGATATATAAAGGGTTTACCAAGCATTCACCAATCACACTAAAGAGATGTAGAGGTGGTTTGGAAATAAAACTACTAAGCATGGTTTCCAGGTGGGAGATTTAGTTCTCAAATTGAAAGAAATTAAAGCTAAGCTAGGGAAACACCATAAGTTTGATGCAATCTGGGAAGACCCTTTTTAGATATCTATAGTGCTACTACCAATGCATATCATATTCATGACATGGAGGGATGGTACCTTCCTATTCTAGTGAATGAACTTCATTTGAAGGCTTATATCCAATGAGTTGATTTTAAAGAGGTACCATCTTGTAAATATGTATATATTTTTCTAGCATTTTAATTGCTTTATATATATTTAAAAAATATAAAAAGGAGGGAAAAAAGTAAAAAAAAAAAAAATGTGAGAAAAATGTTAATTTTTAAATTAGTGTTGTCCCAAATTTATTTATATATTTAAAAAAAATGGGCTAATGATACAGTGCTACAAAGTTCCTAGTAAGGAAAGTTCTAGATCAACGCGTTGTTAGAAAGGTCAACAATGCATTTTCCCCTGAAAGGGGGTGAAATTGTCGTTCACCCCAAAATAAGGTGAATGTGTTTAAAAAGAGTATAAGCACCCAAAAATCTAGATAAAAATCACGTTAACCCATAAAATAGGTGACACAATTGTTCACCAAAACGACATGGCGAACGTGTTGGTTTAAACATGATAGGGTATTTGTTAGAAGAAAGGAACAATGGGAAAGTGAAGTAAAGAGACTGAAGAGACTACAGAGGCCGTAGAACCTAATAGGTCACAAAAAAGGGAAGGAGGGTATAAATATAAGAAGAACCAAAGAAATTAAAATATGGATTTAGACCCAAATACCGACACAATGGTGAAAATTGATGATTGTGTGATAACACACAAAGGTGTGGAAAAATTATGGAAATATGTGGAATTTACAGTAAATTAGAGGGTGACATCATAGAGCTTTCTGATCGTACCTTATCACTCAGTTATTTTGATATATGTGTCCACATGTACATCCTTATTCGAATCTAGTAAAGCTAATTGATTAGTTTTTTGACCCATTAACGAGAGAAGTGAGAAATGCTAAGAGAGAAATATTATTTTCAATCACCCGAATAAAGTGAGGTAAGCATTCACTTGTGGTTTGAAGCATCCTTATTATGAAGTTTCTAAAAAACTACATACCCATGAACAAAAAGATAGATATATCTCCACTGTAACCATGCATCAATTCATGGAGACATAACTGATTAAGGAGCCACCGATGGGGAAGCTTTTGAATTTGCCGAGGCCACTTACAAAATTTAGAAATTTAGATATTTATTCTATGTTGGTATGGATGGTGAGTTTGCCAACAGACTCTACTATTCATAATTTGCAGGTGGCCCTAGCATAGTGCATTTGTCGAATTGAATTTTACTCTTCGTCGGCTATGAGGAAAGATACCCATCCAATTTTAATTGATTGGGATGATTTTATTTCTTGAAGAATGATTTTTTAGTTGGATAAATTGCAAATTGGGGAGGAGACATTTTTCATAAATACCTCTTTCCTAATATGGTATTTCTTTTTTCACTTAGAATAGTGTTTACCTTTCATCATGGTAAGACATATGTATGAAAGAGATGAATTTCTACCAGTATACATGTGGACTTCCATTTTGACAACTAGGGAGTCATTTAATAGTTTCAATAGTTTATTTTTGGGACCTGTGATAGAATTACTCTATGCTACATGCAATAGGGTACCACAAGAGTTGAGAGAATCGATGGTTAATGAAGAGAAAGAGGATATTTTTCTACTCACTCAAGGTATAGTTGTGAGGATATTTTGCTTTACGATTAAACAATTTTTGTTGCCCTATTTTGCCACTGAGCATGTTTTTGCTATGGAGGTGGTGCACCAGTCCAACTATATATAATATGTATATGGAGTCAGGCATGGTGAGAAAACAACCTGTAATTTGCCATTCAAATTCGGTAGTATAGAAGTGATCCAATTACGGAAAAATCGACTACTCACAGTGATGATGCAAGATTTGGTCTTGATAGAACTATTGCAGTGATGGAGATATGTCCCATTGGGAAAGTTTACAGTGATAATAAAATCCAAGTTTTTTTCATAGATTGGCATATTGAAGACATGACAACATTTCCACCCTGGCATGATTGCTATGAACAAGAGGCTGAATATAATCCAGTAAAATATAAGAATCATTTTCCTCCACCTAGTTTGTTTAGCCAAGTAAAATATAGTGAAACAAAATAGACTAAAGATAGAATCATGAACTAGTGGATAGTGTGGGTTCATCAAGAAAATACCATGACTTCCTATGGGTTGAAGTTTTGTGAGGTATTTTCGGACACCTATGACGAGTTCATTGACTCCTATCAACCTATTGCTTTTGCTAAGATTTTTTCCTAAATTTTTTATCATTCTGATAGTGGTGAAAGTGGAGATAAAAGTGAAAACCCTTTTATTGAAGAAGATATCTCGAAGGAGGAGGAAAAACAATATGTGTTCGGGTGAAGGTTACAATAGACAAATAAAAAATAGAGGCATTTACATTAGAGAAGCAAAATGTTCGGGTTGTGCCTCCATTCCAAAAAGTGGCAAAGAGACCAAGGACTAGCACCATTTAATCCTCTACTATTGAGATTTTAGTTGCTACAATTTCTACAATTCCTATTTTTTCAACGATAGTTATTAATACTTCACTAGTGATAGAGGTTCTGACCATGGTTGCACAAATGTTTCTAATTATTCAAGAACAAGGGGAGGACCATAAGTCTAAGAGTTCTCAGGTAGAAGTCATCGACATCATGGATACTATAAATATTGATGAGATAGCAGAAGAGTAATAGGAAGAATTTATTTCATAGTCACTCTCTTCACCACATCACATGGCACCCATGCTCGAAGGTATATCTTCTATTCCTACTTCTTCTTCTTTGGAGCATGTAGTGACTTCAGATTCACTCCCATAAATTTATATCTCCATTTATCCACCCTTTGGTATACCCTCTGTATCTATTTCACTTCCTTCATAGTCCCATTTTGAATTCACTACTACTCCCTCTTTTCTTCCCTTTTCATCGGCCTCCATTTCTTTCAGTTCATATGCATCTAGGTCGAACCCATTTTTGTGCCCTTTCTCTTTCTCTTCTGCCACAACTACCATTGAGGCTATAAGTATGCAAGCTTCTCCTAGAGTGAGAGTAACTAAGGCTGAACCAGGTTCTTCTATCCATTCCACCATTTTGGTTCCCTCACTTCTAACCATCACAACTACTTATTTTGAGCCTAACCAATTAGAAGTTGTAATTCCATTCACTCTATTTTTAGAAATACAAACATTGCCTACAGTTTAGGTGGCACCAAAACAACTCAACAGAGAAAATCAATTGGGTGCACCTAAGTTATTTACAATGGTTGAAGAGAAAAAGGTAAAAGGAGGCCCTGGCTCTAGCTTAGCCAATCAAGAAACTTGCCTTCGATCCAATCACCATGGAGTCTCACATGACTAGAATCACTCCCTTAGTTCAAAATCCACAAGGTGAAATGTTGTCATGTGATTATGTCTATGAGACTATAACTGAAGATATCACCATGATAGATATGATAGAAAATATGGGCAATATATAGGTTGATATGAGTTCGATATATTTGCATGGTGAATACTACAAGAAGAAATATTTTGAGAATGAAAATAAAATTTTTGAGCTAAAAAATGCCCTAGCTAAGAGTACAACACGAGAAGAAAGAACTACCACATAAAATGAACACTTGCGCTGACAAGTCAGAGTGCACTTTTAGGAAAGAGACACAGCCAAGATAGAGATGCATTAACTCTGATAGCAGTTAGAGGCTATCTAGAATCAACTGACTAAGAAAGTTGCACAGGATGCAAGATTTTATTTGAATAATATTAAAGAAGTGTGCCTTCACTCAACCCAAAACTATGAGAAGTTGGTCGAACAAGCAGTTAAGGTATTGCATTATTTATGGATTTCTAGCATACATATTCAGCTAGGAAAATAATTGATTGATAACACATAGGAAAGGCTAGAGCCATATATGGATATGACAATAAAGATTCAAGCTTTGGTTAATTCCAGCATTCATGATGCAGAAGCATCCAACGAAAGGCAAAATACCGCAAAGAATAAAAAGTGTCGCGATATTGCGACATGTCAGCAAAGAAGAAAAATTGTCACGATATCGCAACATGTCGCATTTTCACAATGTAAATACGAGAGAAGGTGAGAGAGATACAAGTGTCACGATATCACGACATGTCGCATTTTCACGACCAAAAAACGAGAGAAGGCACAAGAGAGAAAAATGTCGTGATATCACGACATGTCACATTTTTGCGACCAGACAATGAGAGAAGGCACAAGAGAGAAAAATGTCGTGATATCGCGACATGTTGCATTTTCACGACCAGAATACGAGAGAAGCTGCAAAGGAGAAAAAGTTTTGCGATATCGTGACATGTCGCATTTTTGTGACCAAAGGACGAGAGAAGGTGCAAGGGAGGAAAAGTGTCGTGATATCGTGACATGTCGCATTTTCATGACCAAAAGGCAAGAGAAGGCATAGGGAGAAAAAGTTTCGCGATATCACGACATGTCACATTTTCGTGACCAAAGGATGAGAGAAGGCACATAGAGAAAAAGTGTTGCGATATCATGACATGTTGCATTTTCGCGACCAAAGGACGAGAGAAGATGCAAGGGAGAAAAAGTTTCGCGTTATCGTGAAATGTCGCATTTTCATGACCAAAGGATGAGAGAAGGCGCAAGCGAGGAAAAGTGTCATGATATCACATGTCACATTTTTGTGACCAAAAGACGAGAGAAGGCACAGGAGAAAAAATGTCGTGATATCGCGACATGTCGCATTAGTCGTGATATCGCGACATGTTGGCATAGAAGAAAAAGTGTCGCGATAACATGACATGTTGCATTTTCACGACCAAAGAAAAGGGTAGGTAGTTACATGGGCTGTTACAGAGGAAATTATCGAGTGGTGGGTATACCAAACGTCATCATTGGTTGACATGCGGACAGATTCTACAGTGGCCGCACTCAACAAGCACATGGCACCAAGGTGCAATGAAAGTAGACAAAGACCAAGAGTCAAAAAGAAAAACATTTTGAAAGCTAAGACAATGAAGAGGAACAGAAAATGAAATGAAGGGGCCAGAAAAGGGAAATGGAGAGTCACGCCAGAGATTTTAATAGGGGAAGCAAAGGTATGCACAAGGATTGGAAAACTGTTGAGACAGAGTTGCAGACGTGAAGGCAAGAGGGCCATTCTGGATCTTTTTGGGTTGTTTTTCTTCCAGGGTTGGAAATTCTATAAAATAAGAAGAAAATAAACTATATTTCAGAATAAAGGAGTTTATTTGGCAGACTACTGCCATTATTGTAAAAAATTTCAATTTTTTGAATATGAATTGGGAATTGGGTTTTGCGCAATTTTTACTCCTCATAAATTCACATTCACCCCATGAGCTAAATGGGTCATGCTTGGTCCACTACCAAAGTCAATATTAGAAGTTATTTTTAGAGAATGGACCTAGTGAGAGAGGAATGGAAAATTATTAATACCATCGAGCAAGATCATACTATTTCTATGACTCATTTTGATACTCTTGCTGAGTTGGGATTCCCAGACTTCACTAATGAATGCGGTTAACATCTCCATAAGGAATAATTGACTAGGACTTGGAGAAATTTTGTAACCTATGCTTTGTCTATGAATCCTTGAGTATGCCTAGCCTATTCACCACCCATGCTTGGGAATAATTTGTTACAATTTATGAGGTTACCTCTGAGAACTTCAAAGAGCATGTGGAGCGGGCAGTAGCGAAGTGCGTGGTGGCAAAGAAAGTAGTAGAAGAGGTAGAGAGAGCTTAATTCCTCAAAGTTAAGGTTGAAGCTGAAGCCAAGAAGAATACCGAAGATGAAGCGCATATAAAGGCATCTAAAGTGAAAGTGCTAGCCAAGGCAATTGGCAAAAATACTCCATAGCAACCTAATGGATAAAGGCCTGGGATCGCTTGCATCCATACACGTTGGATATCCCATGAGTCACCAAAAATATTTACAGTTTTACACTTTGCCACATTGGGATTTTGGTTTTATTTTAATGGAGTATTTTGATTGTAATACGGTGACATACATTACTCCTTATATAATATTTTGGACTAAATTTATTTTTTGTAGTTATTTTTTTTTTATTTTTATTTTACATACACTCTTTTAGCTTGGAGGTGATGAATGTTTAAGGAGAGAATTTGAAAACTGCATTAGAAATTCAAGTTTGTGCCATTCAAAAGCCCATTGTAAATAGAAGAGGCATTCACTAAAAAATAGGAAAAAATTAAAAAATGTTGAATGGAATGAAAGTGCCCAATGATGAGTCAATAAAGAGCTTGTTCACCCAAAGCATGGGGTGAAAGCTATGTTCACCCCACTTTGGGGTGAATCTCTTTAAAAAAGTTTGAAAAATGCATGCCTATCATTATAAAGAAAATCATTTTGGCTAAGGATCACAGATGGGTGAAATATCCATTTGTCCCACTTTGGGGTGAACGTAATGTAAATAATGATGGAAGAAGGAAATGCAATGGCACACATGCGATCAAATGGTCAACATCACGTTAATCCAAGTTGAGGGGTGAACGCCTCTTTTGCCCCTCCCATGGGCGAACGTCCTCCCAAGAATAGAATCGTGTGAATGTGTTGGAGAATGGATATTAGGAAAATACATCAAGAGTGTTGGGGTGATGTTGAATAGTCAATATCACGTTCACCCCAAAAGGAGGGTGACTATCTTTGGCACCCATTTTGGGGACGAACACAATTTTTAAAGACAAGAAACACGACTGTTAAGTATTTTTGCCAGGGATAAAAGGAATTATTGTCACCATGGTCAAGGCAGGAAGGTAGTCAATGAAAAGTGTATTCGCCATTAATATATAGATTTTCAAATGTTCCCAAAGTAGATCGTAGGTAACATTAAATAATGGAGGTATGGAGTAACCCAAATCATGGATATCGAGCAAAGAAAAAAGCAGTATTAGAAATATAGGAGGATTTTCATGATTTCCAAAGCAAGGGCGTATTTTCAACATAGCAAATGTCTCTTAATTTTTTGTGCACTAGATAATTGTTTCAAGACAAGAAGGTTTGAATATTTCCAAGGATAAATTTACTCACTATGGTCCCAAATCTACGATCATTTTGTCCCTATATGCATTTAATGAAAGAGGCAAAATCCTCTATAAATAATACTAAATTTTTATTGTAAAATGAGGTTAGACACTTTTCGAGAAAACTCTCCAAGTTCTTTGCATCAATATAAAAGACACGAGGCTTCTAAATTTGCAAGTAATCTTGTGTGCATTTTTCTTCTGTATTCATGCATTTCCATTTTACATTCATTTTCCTTATTTGTTGTTAGATTTGAGTTCTATGTTTGAATTTAATTGTTGCTAATGAGGGAGTGAGTGTTGAGGAGTTATTTTGAAGGTTGCTCCTACAAGTTTATAAGTAAATTATACTACCATTGTTTTGTTATATGCTATTTCATGCTTGGGTGAATTTATTTTTGTTAGTCTACCCCAAATCCTACACCTTCAGCCTGTGGCTATATTTCCTATTTTTTTCTGCAATTTCTTTCCACCAGATATTGGCCTATCTGGAGATAGCCCTCTATGGATATTGGCATGAAAGATATTTATTTCCTCCAGTCATTCAATTTTGTCCATGTCTAGGGTGTACAAACATAGTTTGGTTGATTAAGCAGATATTTGACAAACAAATTCCTATGATTGTGCATTAGTGATGACAAGTTGTAACAAATTCTAAAGTGTGTGGTTAGTATTCTTTACAATAACTACTTATAATTGTAGCTACTAAACAACTTTTTCTAAACCTTAAAGTCAATTCTTCAATAAATCATATAGTTCAATTTAATTAATATGCAAGTCTAAATATTCATAAAAGTATAATTTGCATATCTAAAACTAACCCTATTATTAGGTACCATATCTGATGAATCCCCTATTGAAGTGAAATCCTAAGCATCTCTTAGTATAATAGAGAAAACTCGAATCTACTATTCTATAATTTATTATGCATGTATGAGAGAGATATTATTGTTTGGTAGTACTAAATAATATGAGCGTCTATTTTTTACCTATTATTATGTGTCCTAGGGAGAGGCCCTATGGCAAAAGAGGTATGTTTTCAGGAATATAGAACCTAATTTCAATCCTTATATGCAAAGGGTTAAATTTGTGCCTCTATGGATTTATCTCTCTACCATCCCTTACTATATTTGGCATGAAGATGTGTTGAGAGGTGTGGCCAAGGCCATGGGGGATCTCCTTCTTATTGATTTTGTAACTAGAGCTAAATCAAGAGATATTTTCCTTATATCAATATTATCTCATTCCTGGGTACTTGGGACCAACCCATTATTTATGATAATAGGCTGACTCAATGCTCTGTGGAAAACTAGGTCACCAAGTGAACTAATGTACCCTTAAGGTAGACTCTAAGAAGTAAAATAAATATTCAAGAATAAAATAGATCTAGAAGTAAAACTTGGGTTGATTCCCCTTGAACGGTTTTATTTGTAATTCATAAAATGTGGTGGAAGGAGAATTTTAGTCTCAGATGAATGAGGTTCAAAAACCAAAGGATCTGGCGAAGGATAATTTATAACCCTTAAGATTAACCCTAGCCAACCTGGTGGAAATTGATAATGAATATATGGAGAAGAACTTAGCCTCAAAGCTTGATGTTACTAAGGTATGCCAGTCAAATATAACTTTTAAAACCACTGTTTCTAAGGCTCTTATTCATAATTACTTTTTTGGGTTTTGTATTGGTTTTTCTCTAGAGGAGCCTATGATTTATTTGGTGATCCTTGAGGTAGGGTATCTAATTAGTTCCCAAAAGACCTATTTGGATAAATATTCTCTAGGTCCTAAAATCAGAGATAAAGGAAGGTCAATGTGGATGTGGGTGTTGAGAGGAAGTTAGAAAATTCCCCTAACAAGTCTGTGAGGAAGAGGGGAATGGATTTTGAGATCATGAATGAATCTTAGGCTTTTCTCAAACTTGAAAAGGTGAAGGTTGTAGGAGTAAGACAACTAAACCTATAATATTTTTGCCAAAGTAACCATGAGGTGTCTAGGTAAAGTAAACCTCATTCCAAATACTATAAATGAAATGCCCCTATTGGAATTTTAAGGGCTTGAATGGGATTTCTAGAAAATGAGGGGTCACTTCCCTATGTAAAGATCTTTTGCTTGATATTTTTTTCTTGTAAGAAACCAAGTTGTATGGTTAGGATATACAAGCTATTAGAAGAAGGATTTGGAAAGAAGACCATTTTGTTGCAAGCCTAGCAAATTATTTCTATGAGAGACTCCTTTTATATCTAGTATGCCAACAAGTTTGAGGGCTCTGTAATTTCTTCTTTGGATAGGATTATTAATATTCTCTTTTACAACAGAGAAAGTAATAAAAGGTCGATTATGAATAATGTGTATGCACCAAATTTTTAGTTCCATAAGAAATATTTTTATTGAAGAAACCTAATGCCTAAAAGAGGATTTTAATTTCCCTCTTTTTTTTTAGATAAAAAGGAGGGAACCCACCAATCTCAAAAAGTATGGAATATCTTGCAAATTTTTTGAATGGTAATGAGTTATTGGATGTTGATTTGAAGGATTAAAGGTATACTTTGGAGCAAAAAATAGTGGGTAACCATATCATCCAAATTAGGTTGGATAGAGTTCTTATCTCCAAGAAGTGTCTTCCACTGTTTGAGAATATATCTCTCTGTTATTTGCCCAAAATTAAATCTAGCCATAACCCATTATGTTTTTAAGTGGATCTGGAAGAAGATAGATTCCATAGGTCATTTAGATTTGAGGTAATGTGGTTTTTTTATCCTCAGTTGGAAGCTAAAATAAAAAATTGGTGATCGACAAGGGTCTAAGGCTCTACCCTATCTAAAATTATGACAAAGCTTAGAGTTGTTAAAATTGGCCTTAAAGAATGGAATAAAAGAGTTTGAAGAAAAAAATTCAAAATAAGAAAGTACTAAAATATCAATTAAAAGCTATTGAATTTGAGATAGAACTTCTAAATCAATCACAAGAGATCAAATACATAGAAAAGGACGTGTTGGTTGAATTTTATAACATTATTGCTGAGGAGGAAATTTTATGTAAATAAAAGTCCAGGGAACTTTGGCTAAATGAAGGAGACAAAAATTCTATGTTTTTTCACATCATAGCCTTGAAGCACAGAAGCACCAATAGAATTAGATATATTTATAAATCTAATGGGTCCAGTGCTACTCATATTAAAGATATAATAGTTGAGGTTGTGGATTTTTTATAAATTTCATCGAGGTGGAAGAGGTTTATAATGAGGAAGCCCAAATAAGCTACTTGGTAGTATTTATAGTGTTGTCATAGCTAATATGAACAAAAAATTTATCTCTTATTTTAGTAATGAGGAAGTCAAATTTATTATCTTTGCAATGGAATAAATGAAGGCTCTAGGTCCTAATGGTTTTCCCCCTCTTTTCCTAGAAGTATTAGAATATTTTAGGAAAGGACATTGTCGATGCCCTTTGAGAGGGCCAAACCACCAATCATATCTCATTTAGACTGAATTCTAATTTTTAATTATAATACCTAAGACTATTGGTGGAAAGGACTTGGGTTCCTTTAGACCCATAAGCTTACGTACCATTATTTAAATTTTTTTGACAAAGGTCCTTGTTAATAGATTAAAACTTTTTCTTTAAGCCTTGATTAATTCAACCCAAAGTGGATTCATGCCAGGGAGACAGGACTTTGACAATATCATAGTTATCCATGAAATTCTTCATCCAGTTCATAAAAGTGGTACAACTAGTCTCCTCCTAAAATTAGACATGAACAAGGATTATGACAAGGTTTCATGGGAATTTTTATTAAAGGTTTTTGGAAAACTTGGTTTTTCCCATATTTGAAAAAACTTGTCCATGCGTGTATCTCTTTTACCAAGTTTTTGGTCTTAATAAATGGATTCCTAGAAGTTTAGTTTTCTACTTTGAGATGAATTTTCCAATGGGGCCCCTTGTCCCCTTACCTTTATATCTTAGTGGTAGAAGATATAGGTAGAACTATCAAGTTAGAACCATTTGTGAAAGGTATAAAGCCCTCTTTGTTAGTGGATCCTATTTCTCATCACCAATTTGTAAATGTTATTTTTCTCTCTCTCCTTGATTTATTTTCCCATGTAAAGGAGCTAAAATCATGGAGGTTTTTCAAATTGTAGTCGAGCAAAAGTTAATTTATATCAAAATAAAAATATTCTTTTTTAATACCCCTTAGTGACACATAAGATAATTGCTCACATCTTGGGTCGTGAGGTGGTTTCCCTGCCCTCTCTTTACCTTGGAATTATTTAGTTTAAAGATAGGATCTAGGACTTGCTTTGGGAACCTATGGTAGAAATACTATAGAGGAAGCCAGTTGGGTGGAAATAATCCCTTCTTAGTTAAGCTAAAAAGGCTACCTTGGTAAATTCTACTCTTTAAAGAATTACAACCTTATTATTATCTATGTTCAAATTTCCTAAAAATATTTTATTGAAGATTGAATATATTCAAAAGTCATTTCTTTGGTTCAGGTCCGATGAGAAGAAAAAAGTTTGCTTTGTTGGGAGAAAGTATGTATGCCTAAAAATGATGTTGGCTTAGGTCTATATACCATCATGCAGATGAATAAGGCTTTGGTTGCAAAACAAGGATGGAAGTTGGTAAATAAAAATGAAACTAGTTGGGTCAACATTGTGTTGTCCAAATACTTGAAACAAGAGAATTTTTTACTTGTTGATACTCTATTGACCTCTGGTTTGGCCTTTTGGTTGAGTTTGCAAATGTCAAGGGTGCTAGTTTTCAAAGGTTGCATGTGGAGGTTGGATGATGGACTCAATATTGATTTTTGGAAACATATTTAGCTCATGGACCAATCCCTTGTGTATATTCTAAATCTAGCATATTTGGAGCCTAGGACCAAATTGATCTTTAGGTCTAAGGTGGCTCACTTTATCGAGGTTGTCCATGAGTTGAAGGTTTGAAAATCGTTACAAAAGTCTATTATCAACAATGTTGAACATGAATCTTGGATTCTAATTGCTAATAAGTTGAAGTTTCAAGTTATTTAATAGATAAATGAGGAGGATGAGATCTTGTAGGTAGTAAAAAATAATAAATCCTTTTTAGTCAAGTCTACCTACAATCTACTATATGTCAAGACTCTTTTGTGGGTCCCATATTTTAAAGTATGACTTAAGTTTCTAACATCGAAGGTGGATATCATTTTTTGGTTAGCAACTCAGAATAAGATTTTGACCATTAACAATCTAAAAATAAGAGGTTGGTCAAAGCCAAATAGATGTTGCCTTTATGGTACTAATAAGGAATAAACAAGCCATATAACCTTTCAATGCTCATTCTCTATGGATGTTTAGAACTCTATTTTTAATTTTTTTACAACTGATTTGGGTGGTGCCAAGTTCTCTTATTGATGTTTGCACTCAATACTCATATTATTTTTACTCTCCAAGGCTAAAATTCTTTTGAAACATCTATTTACTGCATATTTCCTAGAAGGTGTAGAAGGAGAGAAATAGTAGAATTTTTAAAAACTTCAAAAGAGATCATACCTTTTTTTATGACAAAGATTTGACTTCTACCTTGGAGAATATATCCTCTTTGGCTTTGGAGGAGGTTGAGCTTAAAAGGAAACTTTACTTTCAATGGAGAAAAAGTTTTGTTAGTCTTCCTAGTTCTAATCCTAGGGCTCTTCTAGGAGGAAACCTCCTTCTCTAGCCTAGGTTAAACTAAACTTTGATGGATCTTTAAAGGGTAATGCTCATACTGGTGGGATGCTTAGGGATGATTACTAGTGTATACTAAATTCTTATATATCCTTATTTTGTATGTTGCATAGGCCAAAGCGCTTTACCAAGGTCTCATACATGTGGAGAAGATGAGATACCAAAAATTTTACATTGAAGAAGACTTGATTAATAATATAAACTTGGTGAAAGGAGATTCAATCCCTGGTTGGAATATTGAGTGTTGGACATTTTGAGTTCATTTAGTTGTCATTTATGTCAAGGTGAAAAGTCATCATTAATACCATGGAGCACACCATCTTCAATACCAGGAACAATGTGAAGAATTACAGAATAAGTGGGAAAAATAATATTTTACAACGGTTTGTGGTAAGCCCATTGTGGAAGATTAAATTATTTTTATTAAGACCACTTACATTTCGATATGGTAGTTAAAAGTTGAAAATACCCATGGTGGAAGAATAATATCCAATGTATTACAAGTTAAAGGTTCAAGTTTAACCCAAGGAAGGCTTTAAAAGCTATATTTTATGATTATAATTTGTAAAATTTAAATTCCTTAGAATTTAAATCATTTATAAATTACAAAGGTTTAAATGTGCTGACATCATAAAAAATTTTAAAGTGCCATTTATAAAACATAAATTTGTTTTAATATGCCAACATCATCAAGAATATTGGAGCTCCGAAATTCAAAGACTATGGAGGAATCATGTATAAATGGTGGCCAAAAGACTTTCGAATTTATCCCTCATCGATTTGAATAATGTGACTAAGGTGAACTATTTCGTGTGATTTGTTGTTTCGGTTGAGGAAGAAGACAAAAAGTTTTTTGTCTTATGTGCCAAGGTTAAAATGGAGAGGGTTTATTTCTTAAGATACGTTGCACATGGTGGTCCATTGGAAACACACTTTTTTGTGAAGACATTGGTGGAGAAATAGCATGTGATCGAATCTCGTGGAGTGGTAGTGCCAAAGGGAAAAGTTTTTGGGTTGCATTTTTCATTCAAGCGCAAGGAAAGGAATAAATTGCATGAATATATTTTAAGATTTTAATGTTTATCTAGCGCACGTGGTTTTTGAGCCCACGACTAGGGTGTTTACGAAGGTAGAGGTTAAGGGTTTGAAACCCACCAAGAGGCAAAGGTAATTTTCTTAATTAATTTTTGCCTAAGGTTTTTGAAAAGGATATAGTTGGAGTAGTAAAGGTTTTATTTTGTGTTTGATTTATATTATTATTGGAGCTATAAGGTTTTAATAAAGGTTGTTAATATAATTGATTTATACTATTGTGGAGTAATAAGGGTTAATGACAATTTGTTTTATTGATGAGTGATTGAAATTATAAATAAAGTTGATTTGATATTTATCAAAGTTTCTTTTGCCATTGAATTAAATTAAAAAGATTTGAATTAATTTTGGTGGATGTTAAGTTTATTTTAGTTGGGATTTTATAAGGTGTTATTGGATAAATTTTTTATGTATGTTGATGATTTTTTTTGAAAGGTCAAGGGATAAGGTGTAATTAAGTATTTACATTATATTGTGAGAAATATTTATCTTATAACCTCTTTGAGATTGGCATAGAATTTGTTGTGGTTGTGGCATATTTATAACATCCCTTCATCATCAAGAAAAAGGTATTAGCACATTCTTCCATAGTTGAGTTGATTGATTGGTTTTTTGAAAAATAATTTTGGAGTGAAAAGGACTTGATTAGGGTTTCATTTTTTAGAGTGTTTGAGTTAATGCTTCAAGGTTTTCTGGAATAAAGAGTTGTTAAAACCTTATTTTATAAGCATTATTGTTGAAGCCATTGGTTGTGTGAAGAACTTGAGTTAGGATTTGAAAAGGACATGAGTATCATTGTTATGTGAAGATAGTTTTATAAGCATTGTTTTTTAAGTGAGTTGTTGTGCAAAGAACTTGAACTATGGTTTGAAAATAACATGATTATCATTGTTATGTGAGATTTGTTGTTGAGTATTTTTGGAAACATTTTGAGTTGGTTTATATATACTCGGAATAGGGTTTGTGAGCAAAGGTTGTTTCATTGAGTTATTGGTTGAGTAAAGTTGATTGAGCCTATTCAAGTGGATGTGTGAAGTGATTGTTCAAGTTCCATAAAAAAACTATTCTATATTCTGATCTGAGTTGAAAAGTGATTGAGCATTGAGTATAGAACATATTGGATCTCTAAAAATTCTTTCTATGTTTCTATGATATTTGGACAAGTTTTGAGTGAGCTTGTTAAGCATATTTGGACAAGTTCTAAGTGAGCTTGTTGAGTAGATTTGAGCAAGTTCTTAGTGGACTTGTTGAGAAGATTTGAGCAAGTTCTGAGTGAACTTGTTGAGCAGATTTAAGCAAGTTTTGAGTGCACTTGTTGAGCATATTTTGAGAAAGTTTTGAGTGAACTTGTTGAGCATATTTGTGCAAGTTTTGAGTGTACTTGTTGAGAATATTTAAGTATTTTTTAAGTGGAATTGTTGAGCATATTTAAGCAAGTTCAGAGTGAGATTGTTGAGTAGAATTGAGCAACTTATGAATGGAATTATTGATCATATTTGAGCAAGTTCTTAGTGTACTTGTGGAGCATATTTTGCTACAGATTTGAGTATAGGTTTGTACCAGACCAGAGATAGATATTAAGAATATTTGTGCTAGATTTAAGGACTATGTTTAGTACATATTTGAGATAGAGCTTTAGAGGTGACAGATCATAGAGAATAGTAGTGTATAGTGGATAGAGATCCATCAGCCAAGATAGTGAGGACAGGTCTTTTGAGTGGGGATAAGAGTATTTAGTGGAGAGATATCCATAAGCCATTGTAATGGAGGCAATAGTCTTCTAGAGGATCACCAGCCAAAGTAGAGGAGAAGGAGTTCTCCTATGGATAGATATCCAAGAACTTGATTTAGGGGATTGGCATCTCCTTTGGACGAAGATCCATAAACATTATAATAGGGAAGGATTCCCAAGATATTGATCGAGAAAATTTTAGTGAAATATTTTCTCCATGGAGTAGCCCACATTGGGTGAACCACGTAAATTGTGGTGTCTCTATTGTGTATGGTGTTTTGTACATTTCTTGATTACTATTGTTGATATTGCTATATATTCATTGCATAATATTGATTGAGAAAGAAAATTAAAAAGTGGTCTTATATTGTTTACCCCCCTCTCAGTATAAGCTTGTGTTCTTCATTGAGGTTATGATTATAGAATCTAGGCAGATTCTTCAATCTAGAGATGATATGGAGATAAAGCATATATTTAGAGAAGGAAACTACCATGCTAACTTTATGGAAAACATGGGTATAATTCTCAATGGTCTATCTATTTGGAGAGATAATTTTCCTAAAGGTCTTCTTGATTATCTATAATATTTTATTATTTATGAAGAAATATTTTATGCACATCCATATAGGAGTGTTGGTTGGATTGGGGAATCACCCATGTTGCTTTTATTTCTTGTATCAAGTTTTAGCTAGTTCACTTGGTGATGGATGACCAGTTCTAGTGCTTTATAGCTATTCTTGTACTTGTATTATTGGTCTTAGGCCATGATTTGTAAAGCTTCTCCTATTATAAAAGGTTTAGGGACACTTTCAAAACCCATTCTATATTTAATAAAAAATTATAATTAAAATAAATAAAATAAACCCTAGTTTATTTCCAAGCACATAATTTTCTAGGTGAAAGCACATCCTTAAATCTACACCTTTGGTGGTTACATTTATGAAAAGTTCTTGAAGTCATATTTCAATGTAATTTCAATTTTAAAACCAAAACCATATTGACTTAGTAGATCCCTACTTGATCATGTAGGAAATATCATGTCTCCTTCACTATAAGTTAAAGTAACACTCTCATCCCTAATAAAAAGGTTTACATGTCAAAGGAATGTCTTTACACAATTTAAAATAATTTTCTTAAGAAATAGGTAGTGTACCTCTATAAATTCTCTTAGAAGCATATTTTTAATTCATAAAATATTATAATGTTTATTTTCCAACATAATAAACCTTGTTTTAATAATCACTCCTATGCCATGAGAATTTTAGTAAATTTTAGCCACTTTTACAAGATAAACAATTTATTTTAGTTATACTTTAAGATTTTTACCATATACCTTGTATCAAGTTTATATATAGTAAATAATCCACTTTAAACCACTAAATATTTAAGAATGAGATTGTTCAATATTACATATAAAATCAAATGACTCAAGGGTATGTTATTATTATAATAATAACATGTAATCACCACATAAGGATGGTAGATATTTCCCGCACATAAGGTTTTTTGTGCTTAATAGTACATCTATGAGAATATTTTTCTTTTATAGTACATAAAATATAATTTGGAAGATAAATTCCAATATACATAATGGGTTGTTTGCATTTTTGGTGATGGTATTTGGCATAAGGAATGGACTAGCCTAATTTATGTACATACTAAGTAAAATTATTATATTGTTCACAAGTTTAACTTCCATAATTTATGTAGATGACATTATCATATATAGGAAGGTATGGGGACTAAGCACTTTAAAAATATAAAATAAGTCTCTAACACATTACACCTTAAAATTTTAATATATAATATGTAAATTTGCAATTATATAAACACAAATATCAAATACATGTAGCTTACAACATGATATTTGTTTAAGTTAGGCAATGTTTTGCATCAACTAGGAATGCCCTACTCTTACAAACCTAATTGGACATACAATATTTTCAAGTTAGTCTAATTTCTATAATAGAATTATTCCTTTATTATTTCATATCTATTGCAATCTCAATCATATCCTTCATGATAGAGCATCATTTAGGTGGGAATCTACTAATAATAGGTTTTGAATGAACTATATAAGTATCTCTATATAATATTGATGCTAGTCATATGAAACATCACTAATTATTTTATAATTTAAACATGTATATATAGTTATACCATTATTACCATTCTAGTTCAAAATGGATTCATTTTCTTCTACTAACTATTATATATTCTTTAACAATTGTAAAAATATATTCATGGAGTCTCTTTAATGCATTCCTTAACCCAATGAGGATATATAATGTATCATTAATAGGGATGGTAGGTTTTGAAAAGTGATTATAAGGATGTCATTCCATAAGGAATCAATGCACCTCAGTCATCATGGATATTTTGTAGTTATAAATGGGTGCATTTTGATATACTATAATCTAAGGTTATGCATAGTGGCTATTTATAGCCAAATTGGCTAAAATTAGGATTTTCAAAATTTGGAATTGGCTAATATCTGGGACCCTTGACCAGGGCCCATTAGCCAAAAATTTCTATGTGCAAATTTTTTCTTGGGTCGATTCGTCCCAATTTTATAATAATCAACCATTTTAAGTTTAAATTTCCAATATTACCCCTAATAGTAGTGAACCTTCTACATGAGTTTGAACACTATTCACCTAGATTTTGAAATTGATTCCAAATTTTTATAAATACATTTTTTATCTAACCCTTATGCATAGCCTTGCTATAATCCATTGTATTTGATGAAAACTTAAGGGTTGTTCACTTCTTCTAGCAAAACATATATGGTCTACTCCATATTCACCTAGATAACTGAACTATTTCTAATATATAGATAAATGAATAGATCAAGGTGGTTATCAAAATCATAGTGTACTTAATTTAGTTGTGCAACAATGGCCATCCTATTATATTTTTATTGTCATCCCTACATTTAAATTTTATGCAATCATTTGTATGATTTCACTATTTTTAATCCCTTCCAATCTTACCTTGGATACTATCACAAAATTCCTTGTATGTTTTATTTCTAATTTTATATCAATACTTATATACTAACTTAGACTATGCACATAGACAAGGTTGAGTAACTCTAACAACACATTCAAAATATTATTTTTCAAGTCTACAATGTGATAAAAATAATTAGCAATATAAATGTAACAAGGGTGATGACTACAATAATAGAAGATAAAAGATTCATATTATGGTCGTTATAAAATATAATATATAGTTGGTTATAATGTTTTCATTCTGAATTATTCACTCCACTAGGGAATGGATTATTCATTCAATAGAAACCTTTTCAATTTATATGTTCTACCTTTGATTAAACTAGTGTCTACACTATATAATCTACACTATGATGCATGATATGAATCTTTATAATATTATATAGTAAATGTAATTACAAAATCAATATAAATCACAACTCCTTATAAGAATATAACATCTAATCATTTAGAATTCATGCTTATTGGTATGCACTTAACTAAATTAAGCATTGTTTCTCTCAAATAAAGTTAAACACAATGGGTAACCTTGTTCTCCAATAGGAATGACTAATTTGAATGGATTATGAATCATTTTATCCCTTGTGATCACTTACACTTAATACTAATAGATATTAATATATATATACAAGCTTCCATAAGTTGGTGCTATTATCAAACAAAATGCTAAAGATTGGAATAAGTAGTGTTAGATAATTTTTTTTAAATACTAAATGTTGAATGGGGGACAACACAAAATAAACAATAATGATTTATTTTTCACTATAGTACAAAATATATCACAACAATTAAATCATTAAGGCCTATGCTTGCACCTAGAAAAGAACAAGGATCCAACTCCTAGTGTCAAAAACATAATTATAACAATGGTACAAATATATCTAGGGATTCAAAACTAAAATAAACCACACAAATGATTACATGTTTTAACTAGACATACCTCTTATGTATACATAAGAAGATGTGTAAAGAAATATCAAGAACTGGAACGACTCAAAATTAATGTGATCCTATAACTATATTCTAAATTTTATTTATAGTTTAGAGTTTAGTATAGTTTGACATATTCTTCTATATCTCTTTATTATTATAGGTATCCCATAATCCTAGAAGTGTTTAGATTCAAAATTCTAGGAACTGGTAATCAAACTGAAGTAAGAATTTTATTATTTATGTTGATTATATCAATAGATGATTTTAATATAAAATTACATATGTTATATATTTATATGCCTCATTATTAATTAACATGGTATTCGATACATACTCATTAACACTAATTTTATAGGTGCATCATTTTTAAATGATAATATTTTCATGTAAAATAAATATAATAAAAAGTATATCATTACTCAAATCAATAGATTAACATATCCTTATAACATGATATCATATTATATCTTCACAAAGTTTATAAACTATCACTAATTATACATAATAACAAGGAAATTTCTTTTTAAGAGAAAAAACCCTTGCAGAGCCGCCTTGGTATGAGAGACCACGATTAGGGGGTTGTACACCATCAATGTCACTCAGGAGTCATGCCAGGCCCTACCCGCATCAACATTATCAATTGATTGTTGGGTACCCAATTCAATTTTTTTGTATGGTGGAGATTCAAACCTGGGACCTCCCTTGGAGGATTGCCCTCTCCTCTCCAACTCACCTACAACACCTGGGTATAATAATAAGGATATTAATGATAATGTTTTCTTACATTATCTTTTAAATGTGCATATAAATATTGGTAAAAGTACATAAAATAGGCCTTCAAATGGTTGCAACCATGATAGGATCTTTTATTATGCATTAATATACATCCTTCCAAATATAATCATAAAAATAACTCGTTTTATTAATTATAAATACAACTTGCACTACATGTGACTATGTAAATAAAAACATGATTAAGAACTATGAAATATATGTAATTACTATACTTATTAATAATAATAACTATTCTCAATAATCATTGGTATATTATGCACACAAGTATATGTCCCTATCCAATATTATGCACCACTTAAAGAACTTCCTAAAACATAACACTATACAAGTAAGTATAAGGTACAAATTATTGACTATCCTTAATGATACATTCTTGTATAAGCATACAAGCAATAAATATATAAATGTATTAATTATTTATTTATGTATTTAATTATTAATTTAATTAAGCCCTACCCAAATGTTTTAAATGAGTTGGAGAGGGTAGGAAAATCCTCTAAGGAAGGTCCCTGGTTCAAATATCCACCCTACCAAATGCACATCGGGTACCCAAAATCTAAATTATAATGTTGGTTAGGTCAAGGTCGATCATGAATCTCGGGTGATTTTGACTATGTAGAACCCCTTGGTCATGGTTTCTCATACCAAGGTGGCCCTGCAAGGGATTTTTCACTAAATTAAAAAAAAAAAACTTAAGTAAGCCCTATATGTTATGGTTAACCTTGCTATGGTTAAACTCATATTATACTTTATAATTAACCTAAATCCCACTTATTTTGGTTGAGGTTAACATGATTATGTAATTGGGTTTATATGGTATTCATATAAAAAATCCCCAACCACTCCATTTATGGTATCAAAGTATTTTTATTCTTATGTATTGATAAGATAGTGATTATTTGGTTGGTGCTCAAAAACACCTATAATCTACCTTGTTTTTGTTCTTATTTATTCTTTTTATATAAAGTTTGATTCGATGGATTGCTTCTATTAATTACTATAAATTTATAAAAATTCTAACATAAAATATGAGTAGGTATGTATAAAGCCTTATTGCTTGATCACAAATGAATATTTATTTGAAGTCTCTTTCTTTATTTCAACTTATAAAATTGATGCAAGAGCATCCCAGGGAACAAAAAAATGCCACAAGGAGAAAAGGTGTCGCGATATCGCAACAGAAAATGTGTCGCGATATCGCGACATGTCGCATTATCGCGACTCAAGAAGGAGAGAGAAGGCACGGAGAAAAAAAGTGTCATGATATCGCGACATGTCACATTATCGTGACTCAGGAAGGAGAGAGAAGGCATAGAGGAAAAAGTGTCGTGATATCATGACATGTCGTATTATCACGACTCAGGAAGGAGAAAGAAGGAACAGAGCAAAAATGTTGCGCTTTCGTGACATATTGTGAAATCACGACTAGAAGATGAAAGAAGGCGCAAGGGAGCAAAAGTGTCATGATATCGTGACATGTCGCATTATCGCGACAAAAGGACGAAGCAAGGCATAGGAGTGAAAAATGTCATAATTTTGTGACATGTCACGAAATAGCGACCGAAGCAGGAGAGAGAATGCATCCATGAAAATTGTTGTAATTTCGCGACATGTCGCGAAATCACAACCAAATCAGGAGAGAGAGGGCATCCGAAGAAAATGTCGTGATTTCACGACATGTGAAATCGCGACCAAAAAAAATAGGAAGGGACAGAGGAGAAAATGTCGCAATTTCGTGACATGTCGTGAAATCGTGATCAAAGAAGCAGAAGGGAGGAAAGGAAGGAAACTGTCACAATATCGCGACATGTCGCGATATCGCAACCCGAAGTAGAGAGCAAGAGGAGAAGGCAAAACTTTCATGATTTCATGACTCGTACAAGAAATAAGAAAGCAAAAAGCAAGATGTTGCGATGTCGCAACATGTCACGATTTCACGACCAAAAGAAAGAAAGAAGATTCGGAAGAGAAATTGTCATGATATCGAGACATGTCACAACATCGTGACCTAAAGGAGGGGAAGGATGCCAGGAAAGAAAATGTCACGATATCGTGACCCGATGAAGAAGAAAGTTGCAAGGAAGAAAAATGTTGCGATATCACGACATGTCATGATATCATGACCCGACGAAGAGGAAAGGCAGTGAGGAAGGAAAATTTCCACGATATACTATAGGTTCACGACCCGAAAAGGCATGTATTCCTAGATGATGCTTCTCGAGGCAGTCAAATGCCTCATCAATACAAGATTTCTTGCTTGATAAGTTTGTTGAGCATGGCGACCACTCGATTGTTGTGCCTAGAGGTCAGAGATGTTCAAATGACTCATGAATGCATGTTTTCAGCGATTGACCCAGTGGTAGTTGCAGGTTAGGATAAAAAGAGGTGAAGGTTATAGTCATGAGGGGGAGAAGGGGCCGAGTTTTAGGATTGGGAGATTGTATTCTTCCTGGGAGCACAAGAAGATCGCCGAACATGAGGTAGCTTACATCAAGATAGGAAAAATATGCCTGCAGGCTAGTGTTGATAAGTAAACTACACCTGCGGGCTAGTGTTGTAAACTTTTTTTCAAGAAAAATAGAAGATTGGAAGATTGAAATTTGACCCCCTCCATCAAGTGGTATCAGAGCGGGAGTTCCTGAGTGTGTAAATAGATTGTCAAACATAATGCTATTTACACTAGGATCTGTGGAAGAGCTTGTAAGAGAAACAAGCAGAATGCCTCCATGAAGAAACCATGGTGGTGGGAGAAATATGATGCCAGAGGAAGATTTCAGAGCTTTACAGAGGCAAGTTCAGGCCCTGCAAGAGGAGCTATGTAGAGGGATTGAACCCAGAAGAGAAGAAGGAAGTGAAGATGAAGTTGATGAAGAGGACCAGTTTGAGGAAGAAGAAGAGGTTGTAGATCCTACACAAGCTAGGTTATACAGAGCCATATCTCAGATTGGAAAGAGACCAAATATGGAGGTTTCTACGTATTTTGGAAGTCTTGATCCAGAGGAGTTGATCAAATGGATCAATGACCTGGAGGAATACTTTAAGTATGAAGAGGTTGAAGATCCTGATAGGGTTAGGTTTGCTAAGACCAAGCTGAAGGGTCATGCCAACATATGGTGGAGGGAGTACAGCTGGAAAGAAATAGGATAGGAAAGGAGAGAATCACCAGATGGGACAGAATGGTAGAAAAGTTGATGAGGCAGTTCATCCTAGGTGAGTATGAGTTAGATCTGCTAAGGAAAATGTAGAGTTTGAGATAGTCAAGCAAAAATGTCAAGGAATACACAGAGGAGTTCTATAAGATCTCCATCTGAACTGGCCATTCAGAGGCTAACAAGGAAAATGTAGCCTATTACATCAATGGGTTGAGAACCAATATTCAAGAAGAGTTGAGTCTAGTTAGGATTAGCACCATTGAAAATTCTTACCAGTTTTCTCTGAAGGTTGAAGAGAAGCTGAACAAAAGCTTTGAGGGTAAGCAAAGAGGAAGAGGTCATGGTGGAAGAACTGGTGGAAGGACCAATGGAGAAAGAATAGATGGAGGAAGATATGAGAAGAAAGAAGAGGCTAGTAGCAACCAGGATCAGAAGGGAGATAATGATTACAAATCTCGTAATCAGAACAATGGCTACCAAGGAGGAAGAGGTAGATATGGAAGAGGAGGATTTTGTGGAACTTGTTTGCTTTGTGGAGAAGAAGGACATAGGTCATACGAGTTTCCACAACATCGAGAAAGGATGGATAAGAGACCTGAAGGTCCTACCAGAGCTTTTGTAGCAGATGAAAGAGCTGAATCAGAACATTCTGAGGAGGCAGAGAGAGGAGAAGTGATTTTCACAAGGAGAACCTTGTTGAATGAAGAGAAGAAATCAGACCAGAGGAGAAGCCTGTTCCGCACAAGGTGCAGAAGTTTGGGTAAGGTCTGCAATGTTATTATAGATAATGGTAGTACTAATAACTTGGTATCTGAAGAAATGGTTACAAAGTTATGGTTAAAGAAGAGGAGACACCCGCATCCATACTAGATAGCAATGCTCGATGAAATTTAATATTGGGAATTATTGTGATGAGGTCTTGTGTGACATCCTACCTATGGATGCTTGCCATTTGCTATTGGAAAGGCCATGGCAATTTGATCGGTGTGCAGTGCATGATGGCCGTGCCAACACCTATTCAGTGACAAAGAATGGAGTGCGCCATAAGCTGAAGCCCTTGAAGGAGGCAGAGGAAAAGGTATGTAGCAGTGCTAGAATCTATTTGCTAAAGGGGATGGATGAAAAGAGGTTGCTAACAACAATGAGAATGGAGGTGGAAGAGGTTGAAGATTTTGCAAGTTGTGAGAAGGTGACAGAACAACACAGAAGTGAAGGTCACTTCTCAATCCACCCTGATTTTCTGATGCAGGAGCATCCTAGGGAAAACAAAAAATGCAACAAGGAGAAAAGGTGTCACGATATCGCGATAGAAAAAGTGTCGCGATATCGTGACATGTCGCATTATCACGACTCAGGAAGGAGAGAGAAGGCACGAGGAAAAAAAAGTATCATGATATCGCAACAGAAAAAGTGTCACGATATCGTTACTTAGGAAGGAGAGAGAAGGCATGGAGGAAAAAGTGTTGCGATATCGCGACATGTCGCATTATCATGACTCAGGAAGGAGAGAGAAGGTGCGGAGCAAAAATGTCATGATTTCGTGACATGTCATGAAATTGTGACTAGAAGGTGAAAGAAGGCGCAAGGGAGCAAAAGTTTCACGATATCGTGCCATGTTGCATTATCACGACAAAAGGACGAAGCAAGGTGCAGGAGTGAAAAATGTCACGATTTCGTGACATGTCGTGAAATTGTGACCGAAGCAGAAGAGAGAAGGCATCCACGAAAATTGTCACAATTTTGTGACATGTCACAAAATCATGACCAAATGAGAAGAGAGAGGGCATCCGAAGAAAATGTCATGATTTCACATGTCATGAAATCATGATCGAAAGAAAATAGGAAGGGACGGAGGAGAAAATGTTGTGAAATCACGACCAAAGAAGCAGAAGGGAGGCAAGGAAGGAAACTATCATGATATCGCGACATGTCATGATTTCACGACCCGAAGAAGAGAGCAAGAGCAGAAGGCAAAACTGTCATGATATCGCGACATGTCACAATTTCGTGACCCATACAAGAAAGAAGAAAGCAAAAAGCAAGATGTCGCGATGTCACGACATGTCACAATTTTGTGACCAAAATAAAGAAAGAAGAGTCGAAAGAGAAATTGTCACGATATCGTGACATGTCATGACATTGCGACCTGAAGGAGGGGAAGGCTGCCAGGAAAGAAAATGTCCTGATATCGTGACATGTCGTGATATCACAACCTAACGAAGAGGAAAGTTGCAAGGAAGAAAAATGTCGCAATATCATGACATGTCATGATATTGTGACCTGACAAAGAGGAAAGGCAGTGAGGAAGGAAAATGTCACGATATCGCGACATGTCATGATATCACGACATACTATAGGTTCACAACCCGAAAAGGCACACATTCCCAGATGATGCTTCCCGAGGCGGTCAAATGCCTCATCAATGCAAGATTTCTTGCCCGATAAGTTTGCTGAGCATGGCGGCCACTCGACTGCTATGCCCAGAGGTCAGAGATGTTCAGATGGCTCATGAATGTGTGTTTTTAGTGGTTGACCCGGTGGTAGTTGTAGGTTAGGATAAAAAGAGGTGAAGGTTATAGTCACGAGGGGGAGGAGGAGCTGAGTTTTGGGATTGGGAGATTGTATTCTTCCTGGGAGTGCAAGCAAATCACCGAACGTGAGGCAGCTTGCATCAAGATAAGCAAACTACGCCTACGGGCTAGTGTTGATAAGTAAACTACGCCTACGGGCTAGTGTTGTAAACTTTTTTTTTAAGAAAAATAAAAGATTGGAAGTTTGAAATTCGGCCCCCTCCATCAAAAATGAATTACTTCTAAAATATCTATAAACACATTTTCCAAATTTTCCCTTTCTAAAAAGAATTTATAACTATTCTAAATCATGTTTAATTATTATTATACTATTTTAAGGATTTAGGATGGCAGCAAAGTAGAGCAATGAGGCAAATAGTTTGAGGAAGAAACCAGATTTTCAAATTTTTGGAATCAAAAGTAAGCATGGCAGCAAGGTTGGCATAAATGAGGGAAGCAAGAATTGTGGTACAAAGAATGACCCATCAAATGTAAAGTATGTATGGTCGGATAGCACCAAAGACCAAAAGTAGATAGAAGCTCTTTGGGGGGGAGAACATCCTGACACTAGGGACCCTTGCTAGTGCCCAAAAGGACCCACCCTCGATCATTTCAAGGAAATTTCCTTTGTAGGTGCTATTCATAAAGGAGGAGTAATTTGAGGTCATGAGTAATCCTTAGCAACCCTTATTCCTGATGGCAAGGATATCAACATCCCTGACTACGTAGAGTTCAACTATCTCTAAATCAAAACTTTTTCATTGGTGGGAAAGTTCGTTGGAGGAAGTCCATATACGAAAACCATCTGAAGATGGACCTTATCCAAATGGAAAACCCTAGGAAGCATGGATATTGTGTATTTTTCCAAAGGATTCTTTATAATTATATTGAGAAACCATGAGGATACCAATTGTATCCTCACTGGGGGTCCTTGGTTCCTTGGCTTCAAAAACCTATTTCTTCATAGATGGGTGGTGGATTTTAATCCTGAAACCCATGACATCAATTATGACCCCATATGGGTTTGCATCCTTGATCTTCCATTCTACCTCAGGCATGAGGAAATTATCCAAGGGATTACAAGAGTTATAGATAACCTGGTTGCTATCGATATTTTCACTTTAGCCCGTAAACATATAATTTATGCTAGAATCTTCATGAACATAAATCTAGATTTTGATCTCCCCACTTATGTTAACCTCAAATACAAGTATTATTGTCGAAAAAAACGTCTGGAATATGAAAATAAACTTACATTTTTGTAGAATGACAAACCTAAGGGTATCTCAGGAATCAATGCCCCAATGTCAAATTTTAGGCTTCCAAGGAAAATGACTAGGTGTTGAAAGACAGTGATCCTTTCCATAAAATAGCACAAATGGCTCAAAATAAAGGAAACAAAAATATACCCAACAAAGGCTTATTCAAACAACCCAGAAAATGGAAAAACCAAACTCAACAAGGGAAAGGATCGTATCTTCAAATAATCCCTTTAGAAACATAGAGTGCCCCATATTCATGCAAAGGGAAGGAAATCACCTCCTCACCTATAGGTCCAGACCAAGAAAAATTAAGTTATCTCTTCACCTTCTCAAATAGCATTGGCATCCTCGATGAAACTAATATTGTACAAGAGGAGGACGAGGATCCTCATCACCTAATCCCCTTCCTGATGACATCCACAATCAAGTTGTATTTAATTCAAAATCAAGGCCTTCCATCCCCCTTGAAATTCTGAATATCGACCTGAGTTTTGTCGACTCCTCTTCTAAATCAGGATCCTCTCATAGTCCTATCGGTAAAACTAAGAGTCTCCATATTGGCAGACCTATTAAGTGAGCCCCCATTCTAGAAATTTGAAAGTTAGAAATTCCTAGTCCTACCCAAAATATGGATATTACAAGTTTAGCCCCAAACAAACTAGAAGCTCTAAAAATTCCTCCATTGATTGTGGTAGCAAAAAAAAAAGAGGAATAATTTCAGCTAATGAGCAATAGAAGAGAGGAATTGAGGATGACATTGCCAATGGCATTTAGAAGACTCTCTTTGCTATCATTGTATGTCAACCCATATAGGAGATAAAAAGTTCCAAACACTCCCAACCACAAGGGAGGGGAGACAAAAAAGTATCCAAACATTCTAAATGAAATCCTCTCATGGAATGTGAGATGTCTAAATGGGCTAGCTAAGTAGAGATTTGTCAAGTCAATGAGAAGAGACTTAAATCCCTTAATATTTAACATGCAAGAAATATTTCCAAACCCCTCCAACCACAAGGTAGGGGAGGTAGAAAGGTATCCAAACCTTATAAATGAAAATCCTCTCATGAAATGTGAGAGGTCTAAATGGGCTAGTTAAGCAAAGACTTTTTAAGTCAATGAGAAGAGATTTAAAGCCCTTAATATTCACCATGAAAGAAACCAAAATTGATTCAAATAGCTCTCTAACCACAACAAACAAAATTTGGAAAAAGGTAAATGTAGTGTTCAATCATGTTAGAGGATCCTCAGGGGGTCTCATGTGTTTATGGGATACGTACAAATTTGAAGGTAGATTAATCCACTCTAGTGATAGGATTTTAAGTGTGTTATTCCATTATAGAAGCAACAAAAATTCTTGGATCCTCACCAATATTTATGCCCCAAACACTCTATTAGGAAGAGAATAGTTGTGGGATTCCTTGAGGAGGATAATGGATTCTTTTCAAAATATTTCCTAGATTATAGTTGAGGATTTCAACATCCCCCTCTATACCCATCAGATAAAAATTAAGGGACTAAGGCCCCAATAAAAAGAATTAAATATTTCAATGACTTCATCAAATAAAATAATATCATGGATGTAAAACTCAAGAATGCAAAGTTTACTTGGAGTAATAGAAGAAGAGGGAACCAACATATTCAAGTCAAATAGGATAGATTTTTCCTTTACCAGGAAACCATCCAAATATTTGGTAATTCTTATATTTATTCTTTACCTAAAATAGGATCTGATAACAAACCTCTTGTGTTAGAAATTGACAAATGCAACCCTTACAAAATACCCTTCAGGTTCGAGGTAATGTGGATACATCATACAGACCTTAGGCATAGGGCCTATCAATGATGGCAACAAGAAGTTCAAGGATGACCATCCTTAAAACACACCCAAAAAATTATAATCCTTACAAAAGATCTAAAAATATGGAATAAAGAAGTCTTTGGCAACTTTTTCGCCAATGAGCAATCTCTCAAAGATTGATGGACAAATAAGAACAAAGGAAAATTTAATCCTTTTTGAATTCCACAATGTCCTTTCTTGTGAAGAATCCTTTTTGTGACAAAAATATATAGCCTTATGCCTCAAATAGGGAGATTCAAATGCAATTTTTTTCACGTATCTACTCTAAGGAACAAAACCATCAATAGAATCAAAAAACTAGTTAAAAGTGATGGCTCTTCCACTACAAATATTAAGGAAATCAAAGATGAGGTAGTTTCATATTTTAGGTCTCTCCTTGAAGATGATAATTCTTTCTCCACCTTTTCTCAATCCTCCATGCTCAATCATATCTTTCAGTCCATCCTTGAGAATTTCAATTCCAACTTAATTGCACCTTTCCAAGATGAGGAAAATAAAACAACCCTTTTCTCCATTCATATTGATAAAGCTCCAGGTTCAGATGGCTTTCCTCCTCATTTTTTCCAAACTTCTTGGGAAATAGTAGGTCTTGATGTGTGTGTGGCTATCAAAGAATTCAAATCGTCCAAAATAATTCTACGAAGCTTCAACTCCACTTTTATTGCCCTTATTCCTAAAAATCCCACTGCAAAAGCTTTGATCAACTTTATACCCATTAGTTTGTACAATGTTACATATAATATCCTAACCAAAATCATTACTAATAGGATGAAAAGCATCATGCCAAATCTCATTAATCCCTTCCAAGGACATTTTTTCCAAGGTAGATCAATTCTTGATGGTGTCATATCTATTCATGAAGCTTTACACTTTGTCTCTCAAACCAAAAAATCTGCATTTGTTCTCAAGCTTGACATGAATAAGGCCTATGCCAAATTCAACTTGGATTTTATTTTAGCCATCCTTCTCAAGTTTATATTTCATCCTAAGTAAATTGAATTAATCAAAGCCTACATTTCTTCACCCTGGTTTTTCAGTCCTCATCAATGACTCCACAATTGGTTATTTTTTGAGTAGCAAAGGGCTAAGGTAGGGGGATCCCATTTCCACCATATTATTCATCATTGTTGTAGAACCCCTAGGAAAGAATATCAAAAAAATTACAAAATAGGTCTCATTTCAAGAATTAGAGCTTCGTCCTAGACTAATCCTATTTTGCATCAATAATTTGTGGATGACACTATCCCATCCACTAATGCTTCCATGTTTGAGGTGCAAGTTATCAAATACATTCTCCATATTTATGAGGAAGTTGTTGCACAAAAATTAAACTTCAACAAGAGCAAGTTGTATTTTCTTAATACCCCTATTTAGAGATAGAACAAGATTGCCAGAATCCTTGAATACCCTATGGTAGTCCTCGCTACCACTTACCTGGATGTTGCACTTTTTATTGGCCAATCCTTTGCATTTATGTGGACCAATATCATTAAGAGGATCCAAAAGAAACTAACTTATTGGAATGGCAACCTATTATCCCAAGCAGCTAAAAGTGCACTCACATTAGCCTCCCTTCAAAGTATTCTTGTGTACTTCCTCTCTATTTTCAAAGCCCTTGTTGTAGTGTACCGCAAAATTAAATAAATTTAAAAAATAATTTATGGTCAGGGACTGAAAACAAGAAACAGTTACATATTGTTACCTAGGATAAAGTATGCAAACCTAAGGACAAAGGAGGAATTGGTATTAGAAAAATTCACTCTCTAAACATAGCTCTAATGGCTAAAAAAGCATGGCATCTGGTCACTAATATAAAAAATAAGTGGACATCCATAGTCCAAAGGAAATATCTGCAAGAAGAAAATTTCCTCAGTGATACTACCCCCACAAGAGGATCCACTTTCTAGAAATATATTATTAGCACAAATATGCTTTTGAAGAAATACCTAAGATGGAGACTTGGGGATGGGAGCAAAATAGACTTTTGGAATGACAAATGGATCATAGAAAAACCACTCATTGAAGATCCTCTTCTATCCAGATTAAAAGCCTATACAGACCTCACGATAGGACACAAAGTCTCATATTTCTTAAGGCTTCAGAATAATAGAGCTAGATGGAAAATTATTAGATGCACTTCTCATCCTACTGAGTCCATCAGTATGAATTCCCTCCCGAACTCCATCATCATTCCCTCTAGCAATTCCAAAGATCTTCTTCTTTGGGAGCCCTTCGAGAGTGGATAATTTACAGTCAAGTCTTCTTACCAACTTCTTTATGAGACAGAGGATATTTTATTAACTTGTAATATAGTGTGGATTAAATCCCTCATTTCTAATGTGTCTTTCTTTTCCAGACTCACCATTCAAGAAAGTATCCTTACTATTGATAATTTGCTCAAAAAATATTTTACCATTCATAAAAGGTGTCCTTTATACTTATCTACATGGGACTCCATAGTACATACCTTCCATATCATGTGGGCAAAAACTTGCTCTATCATCGATATTTTCCTCCAATTACCTAATCCCTTCCATAACCCTCGCCTCATGTTCCTTTGGAAAACTTATCTTCACCATTTCCTTTAGAAAGTCTCGATTGAAAGAAACCATAGAATCTTTTCCTAGATTCCTACTATCCCAAATTTGATTTTCAATAAAATCCTAGCCTATGCCAAGGAAAATTCCACCCTCATTCCCCCTTCCCCTCACCCTGCTTACAGATACAATATTGCCTTAGGAAGATCCTTAGACCTTTCCTTGGAGGATTTTCAACCCTCAATTAACCCTAGAATTGATTCTAAGTGGATTCCTCCACCGATAGGATGGTTCAAATTGAATTTTGATGGGGCTACTAAAGGAAACCCCAAAAAAGTAGGAGCGGGAGGTATCCTCAGAAATCATCATGGAGAAGTCATCCTTGCCTTTGCTAAAGGGTTGGGAGTTCAGACCAATCATGTTGTTGAGGCTAAGAGCATGTGGAGAGGTCTTTCCCTTGCCAAAAAAATCCCAATAGGTTAATCATCGAAGGAGACTCCCTGAATATTATCAATTATTTCAAAAATAACAACAATTCTTCGTAGAGGGTTAGAGATTACATTGAGAATACCAGGAGTTTGATCATTGATATGCAATATGTCATTTTTAAACATGCTTTCAAAGAGGCCAATGGTGCTCTAAACAGTATGGCTAACCTTGGAGTTCATACGGTTAATATTCTCACATGGAAAAATTACATCCCTAATGAAATTATCACCATCGTGGATCAGGAAAAACCTTGGGTTGATAATCCTAATGGTCATTCTCATTAGGATTAGTTTCTTTAGTATCCTCATCCTACGTCAGCTACATAATATTGATGTCACCACTAGTGGTATTTCCACATGGACGGGAAATATTCCCCAAGAATTTGAAAGGAGTGTGGATCAAGAATTTTACACTATGATTGAGTTTATTTTTCCATGCAAACTAATTTCCACTGTAATAAGGTCATCCCTGATTAGACCAGATTTTTATAAATGCACACTAATTTTTCTTTCGATCTATGGCAAGTTTATTTACTCGTGTGCAGTGACTTAGGTGGTGCTCCAACTTCCAATAGTGAGTTGATTCATGAAGACCTTTACTCCAAGAAAATCAATTGCTTCTTGCCTCAACGCTACACCAGCATTGGACCAATAAATAATCAAGTCCAAGATAGTTCGAACCAAGATTTCATAGTCTCCAAAGATCAAATTCCCAATGGTAATCTAGTTCAAATGTGGCTAATCCTCATGGGATGGGAAAATGGTCTTACTTCCAAGATCGTGTATTGGAATCTAGATCATATCCTCTCAAGGGTTATTGGTGGCAATGAAGACGATTATCATCATTCTAAAAATAGATTCTACATCCCAATGTCCAATCAGTACGAAGGACAAAGGATTATCATCACCAACTTTCTAAATCTTCTTGGGGATTTTCCCTCTCTAGGTAATCATTACCAAAAAAGTAATGGGAATTCAAAAGCCTCAGTGCCAACTTCGAAGTGCCTTGTAGATTTCAATAATGGTAAGTCTTGGAAAGCTAGTCATTTTTTACAAGATTTTTCCTATAAATCTAACATAGACATCCTGTTTGTCTCTATTACCTACGAAACCAATTTTCCTCCTTTGTTGTTCGTTCTCCCTCCTCGCTGGTGCAAAGTGTTATCCACCCTATTTTATTTCTCCATCCTTAATCATCTACCCAACATGAGTTTCGTTGAGCCCAAAAAAATTGAATGTGATATCCTGGATGAGAGAATCTTGACTGAAAGGAATATTTTTTCCTTCCTCCATTTGTTTGGAGATGATGAAATTGACATAACCATGGTCTTCTTGGAGACTTGGAATAATGACTGCATCACGGTCCAAGGGAGGATATTTTGTGTTGACATTAATATCTTATCAACCATCATTGGTCAACCAGCACAGGGACACTCAATCCATCAAGAAAAAACTAATTGGGAGGTTGAGCTAAAAGAGTTCAAAGACAATGAAAGAATATTCAAAGGGGCAAAACAAGGGATCTTCAGGAGGGATCTCCTCACACCTTGGAATGACATGATGAAATCCATAGTGGAAATCATCACGATCGACGATTATAAGAAAGTCTTGTGTTTCCATTTATCCTTTGTCAACCATTTCCGTGATGTGAATCCTATCAACATTCCCCAATTCCGTATTAATTCCATGAATTACTCCATCACCTCCTATAGGAAAAAGAAAGGAATTGAACTTTTGTCCCACCAAGGACTGTTCAAAGTAATTTACATCCACATCCTAGCCCATAGCCCCCAAGCCTACTCGAGCAAACCCAACCCATCCATAAAATTTGCTAGGGCCCCTACCCGCTTGTCCCTTGCAAAAAGGAATAGAATATCTATTGAAGTTGTTCGTGATTTAAAGGCTAGGAAAAGCATCAAATTTGACAAAACTGAAGGCCCTATCAGAAAATCAGCTTGTCTTCAAGATCAATCTATGAAAGGTAGTCAGAAGGTGATAGATATCAAGGCAGATGATGAGGAAGCAAAAGATGAAGTCAGGCAACTAAAGGAGTTCATCATATCCACAATGACAAGCATGATGAATGCTATGGTAAACTCCATCATTGACCTCAGGGAGGCCCTCCATATGCTTTTATTTGGTGTGCAGATTGGGTAGGAGACCGAAGCCTGTTATTAATCTGAGGATGTGGTTGTTGTCAAGGAAGAGCCCAAGGATCTAGCGAAGGATGAGGTCAAGGATGAGGATGAGGAAGCCACTAAGGACTGACTTCCTCGACCCTATTTGTTCTTTTCCTGCGGCTACCCTGCGTGGAGCCTGTTTATTTTGTCTGTGGCCTGTTCTGCTAGGGCAATGTCCCTTTCTTCTCCTTTCTCGCTTTTTGACTGAGGCTGCATCCTCTGCTTTTTTTTGTTGTTTTGGGCTCGGGGCTGCGTCCCCTGTTGGTCTTCTGTTCTGCTTGCAGCAATCAGTGTTGTTTTTGTACTAAGGTTTTGGGATCCTTAAAACCCGTTTCGTAATGAAATCCTTTAATTTACCAAAAAAAAATATACTATTTTGAAGAATTTAGACCTATTATAGATTATGTTCTATTATTATTAGAACATTTTCGACCTATTTGTGTGAATTCAAACCACTTATAGCAAAAGTAGTACTGTAAGGCTAAAAACGGATAACATTTTCATAACAATTCAATTGCTACCACATTTGATCAATCATTTGGTATTTTCCATGATTTTTTTCTCGGTCGTAGTGTATGATAAGAGAAATGCCAAAGCGATAGCTGGAATGATGATAAAACTTCACACGAAATGGACCTCTTAAATCTTCGTTTTGCACATATTTATTATCGTCGCCTGTGCATAAGATTCAGAAATTAGTGCGAAGCAGCTACCCTTTATGCCAAAACAGAATTTAAAACAGATGTTCCCAGAAGACATAAATGAGTGAAGTAAATATCCATTTATAACTGCGAATCTCATTTTTAAATAGGCAATCCACTGTTTGCCACAGAAATTCGTGAACAAGTGTTGTAATCGTAGGACCATAAATAGACATGTGGGCTGCGAGTGTAATGAATTTGAAGAGACATAAATTTGTACGACGTCGGTCATTTCGTCTTAATTTGCTTCTCACGCGATCTGAATAGAGCTACAGTTTCTTGTCTTGTGATATTGTAGTGGGTGGATGAGGTTCTAACTTACAAGAAACCTCTATATATGAGCATGATCAGAATGTTTCACCTCTTGTACCGCTGAAGCAATCTTGTAGGCAACGGTATGTATCCATGAGCAATTTCATCCTAATATGTTCTTATTTTTGTTCTCCATTTTACTTGTAGGAAAGTTAAGATTCGTAGCATGTATAAGTCATGAACTACTGTCCATGTTGATATATTAAGCTCCTCAATGCATTCAAAAGAAGGAGTATCGATAATGTAATAACTACACTTATTAGTAGCTCCATTGCTTGTCTTTCTGCAAGCTTTTGAGTTCAATAAACGGAAGTATGATATTGCTTTGAATAAAGTATCGTAGTCATTTTTTGCTTTGTTTTAACATCTTTCTATGTAACGTGACAAACGTGCATGTTTTTTCCCTTTGTCACTCTGGGCTAGATATTGCTGTGAATAAAGTATAATGAATAAGAGATGCACGCCTTTGTGATTCATATGTCGACATCATGGTCTATGTCATATATTTTGCTATGAAAAATGGCCATTGTTATCATTTCACATAACTATATTCCATCATATTATTAGATTTCATGAGTAGATTTGGGAAGGAGAAGCAGGCCGTTAATTCTTTTCATCCTTCATAATTTTTTTTATGAAGGTTTTGAGAGGCTCCCAAATCATCCTATTTAAATGAATTTTAAGCATTTTAAAATTTGGTAATGTTTTTTTTTTCTATCATCTTGAAAAGCTTCTTAAAAACTTAATAATTTAATTTATCAAACATTTCTGATTTAAATATTAGATATGTCCAATATATAGAGATAAATAAAATGTTATTTAACAAAATATTACTATTTAGATGAAATAGTATCTATCTACGATTTTCTTTTCATTGTGTATCACATGGACACTAAAAAAATTACGTTCTTTCATCTCATTTAGTTACACTTGAAACATTTCAGGTAACTATTATTTATTTAAATTTGATGGGTTTTTATCATAAAATAATTGAAAGGATATTAATAAATAATTATTGAGACATCAAAATATTGATATTTAAAATTTTAATATATTGTTTTTACAATCAAGTTTTTCATGACCACATGACACATAGTTGGGTTAACAAATCACAAACAATCTTTTGAAAACCGAGAAATTACAATAGGAGCCAGAGTTTCATATTACTTTTCATCAAAAAAAAAATGGAGATACAAACTAGACCCCCCTTTACAATTTTGAAATTCCCCTATAATACCCTATTTTCTCTTTCCCGCTTAGAAAAATTCATTTAAAATTTGAATTTTAGAGGTAAAACTTCCTAGGATCATAACTCCTCTTTCGTTGCTTAGATTGACTATTAGTGCATATTTTTGAAAAGCTCTAAAAAAGAATTACAACAACATAGTGCCTTAAAGAGGACTATGACCAATTTTCATCCCTCTACGAGGCCTCTAAGGCCTTCAAATCTCACCTTTAAGTTTTAGTGGTAGGATTTTCACCCTATTGGCAAGATTTTCAACATATATTTAACATCCATTGTTTGGAAAATAAAAATTGCATCTTAATATTGATGAACCTCCATTCTAAAAAAGATATTCTTAACCCCAAATATTTCATTTCAAACTCATTCATCATGGAATTTATGATTTCATATTTCAGGTTTTTACTTGCTTCCCATATAAGTAAATCATCTATATAAAAATATATAAGAAAAATATCATTATATTCTTTCTTGTAATAGACATTAGGATCACTATTGCTCCATTCAAAACCACTTTGATATAAACATCTATTTTTCTAGGCATACCAAGCCCTTGGTGCTTGCTTGAGACCATAGAAAGAATTTCTCAACCTATATACATAGTCTTCTTTCCCACTAACCTCAAAATAATGTAGTTTTTGTGCATACAATTATTTTTCTAAATACTCATTTAAGAAGAAGCTTATCACATCCAAGATATTCATACTCTATATCCTTTAGTTTTATAAAGATATAAACATTTTGATTAAGTATTTCCTTGCTATAGGTACAAATATTTATTCATAATCAATTTCATACTTTTGTGGGAATCCTTTAGCAGAAATTCTAACCTTATGTCATTCAATATTTCCATCACTATTATACTTGATCATGTAGACTCACTCAGAACTCACACATTTCTTACCATTGTAAACTTTTACAATATCTCAAGTATCATTCATTTGAATGAAGTTGATATCTTCTTGAGTTGCTTGTATAAATATATCATTAATACAAGCATATTTCAAACACGAAGGTTCAAATATATCTTAAAACATCAAATTAAAATCAACCAACTCACCTTTACATCATATAAATATGTATTTGTGGTCTTTTTAATATTCAAACAACTTCATCAACTTCTTTAGCTTTATCTATTGTAAGTCTTATTTCAAAATTATTTTGAAGCATTTGACTTTGTGGGTAAGATTTAAAAGTTTCGTCCCCTTCATAGTATTCATAATATCAAGAATGAGTGATAAATTACTTTAAAAAATTGATATACTATATTTAGTACTATTTGAAGAACCGCTTGAAGGAGTTAATGGAGGAGTGCCTAAACTACCAGGTTGTTCACCATCAACACTACCATTAACAACATTAATGGTCTTATAATACTCATCTCTTTTATGGCCATATAATCCCCCTTTGTCAAAAATCACATCTCTAGAAACCATCAATATAATAGTCTAAGGATTGTAGAGACTATAAGATTTGTTATTTTCATAATATTCGATGAAAATATAAGGCTCTTTTTTTGGATCATGTCTATTCCTTTTGTCATTAGCAACATGAAGATAGGCTAAATGACTAAAAAATTTAAAATTATTATCATTGTATTTTTTCCCATATCATACTTCATAACAAGCCATAATGTCAAGAACAATTGTGGGACTTCTATTAAGAATGTATGCTACTGTAACAACTACATCAAATAAAAAATAATTTCCTATCCCTTTGGTTTGAAGCATACTTCTTTTCATATAACCATAATGTGGTTATTTTTTATCCACCCTATTTTGTTGAGGGTGTACGCATTTATTGGCTACCTCTTGATATCATTATTATCACAAAATTTTTTAAACTACCTTGAATAATACTCACCACCATGGTTATTCCTTAAAAATTTATTTATATATCCAATTTTATTTTCTAAAAATAATTTAAACCTTTTGATAATATTAAAACACTCATCATTTCCCTTCAAAAAGTATATCCAATATTTTCTTGAAAACTTATCGATAAATGTAATAGAATAATATAACTTACCCAAGATTTTGGTTTGAGTTGGGCATAAATATCATAATGGGCTAATTGAGGTGGATGTTGGACCTTCTATACTTTTTTTATTAGAAACATTTATCTAGTATGCTTTCCTTTGACATAGCATTCACAAATTTCTTTGTGATCTTCATATTTGAAAAAAACAACTAGCTCTTGAGAAGTCAACAACTTCAAATATTGAAAGTTTAACTAGTCATATCTTAAATGCCACAACCAATTTTCATCTTCAATAAAAAATTTGATAAGCTACTTCTATTACCTCCAAAATTCAAAGGAAACATCCAATTTCTTGATATTGAAACAATAATGGCAACTTTGTTCTTATGGTTCTTATCATATATGATACATTTCTTATCATCAAAAAATACTATGTATTTCTTTTCGAAAATCTTCCCAACAGTGAAAAACTATGCTTAATATTAGTATTATAAATTTGATTTTTATCTTCCTTAGTATTTACGTCCATTACACCTTTTTTTGCCACCTCCAAAAACTTGTTATCACCAAGCCTGACCATAGACTTAAATTTCTTATCCATAGTAGTAAACAACTCTTCATTGCTTTCTATGTGATTAGAATGGCTAAATTAAAGATAGCAAGCATCTTGAATAGTTTGTTTTTACCATTTTAATAGGATAAAAAAGGATTCATTTGAAGTAACCACATTCTCATTTGTATAATTTATACTTTTTATTTCATTTGTAGCTTTTACTCTATATTATTTTTCTAAGTATCCATACATTTTGAATTAGTAGCAATGGAAATTATTGTTATGAAGTATTCCTCTTCCTCTTCCTCTAATAGCAGTCCACCAGTTCTTCCTCTTCTTCGTATAGAATATTTTTATTTTCCTTCTACCTTATTCTTATCCTCATCCTTTGTTACTTGTACTAGCACCATCACTCTTTGAGACTTTTACCTTTGTTGCAAAATTCCTCTCTTAACCTTCATGAAAGGTGTATCTTATTATTTATTTTTATAACATAAGATAAACAACAAGGTGACCAAACTCCAATATTATCAAATATTTTCTTTCTTTAATAATGATGCCAACATGTTTATATCTTAGTATTAGAGTTCCTATCATTTATTCATAAAATCTTACATACCCATTGTTTCTTCAAGAGTGACCATTTCATTAACCACATGTTTTACTCAAACACAACATTCAATTACACTGTTATATTATTCTATTTTTATATTTTTAAATTCTTTTTTAAAGGTTTTTAACTTGACCACTTTCAATTAGTCACTACTTTGATAAGCCTCTTGTAGATCCTTCCAAGCATCATCAACTAAATATACGTATATAATTCTTTGAAATAATATTTTATTTATATTTTAATGAATGAGGTAAAGTTCAAAAGAGTTCTTCTTGACCTTATTTTTTATCTATCATTATGTGAGATAATAGATAAATTTGTTTTCTTATCATAAAAAACCTCAACAATATCATAAAGATCTTTTTAAATTGACAATATCCTCATATTAATGTTTCTATAGTAATAATTTCCACTAAACTCTAGAATAGAAATGGAGTTATTGTTGGTCATGATTAATGGTTATATAGATTAGGAAAAAAAAGTGACTCGAACCAAAGACTAGTAATGGCTGTAATACCAAATGTAAAAATTACAACACATTTTACTCAGTAAAACATATAAAATTTACTTAGATTTTTTGTACATCTTAAAAAAATACATTGTAAGAGAATTCTACACACAAAAAAGTAATTTTTTCCTATAGTTAGATGTACATCCAAAAAATGCATAGCTACAATTGTAAATATAGCTTAGAATAAGCATAATTGTAGTTATAAACTTAGCTAAAATATGTATAGTTGTACTTATAAAAACAACTAGAAATATGCATAGCTAGAATTACAAGATCAACTAGGAATCTACATAGCTATAGTTACATTATAAATTAAATATTACATAGCTACAATTACAAGCTCAGCTAGAAATATATACAGTTGTAGTTAGAATCTTAGTTGAGAATTTGCATAATTAGAGTTACAAGCTAACTTATAAATTTATACAATTGTACTTACAAGCTTAATTGAGAATCTACAAAACTATGGGGTTTACTTAACATCATATTTCCAACACTAAGAAATAATATCTACAACCTTTGAGATAGATTTTAGAAAATATGGAATCAGAGAAGCTATTGATAAATCTAAAGAAATGCTCATTTTTAATTAAAGAATTGATATATTTCCATTTTTTGATATCTAAATAAGGGTTAATCCTACATTGAAAACTGCTACATAGACAAAATGTTTCCATGGATTGGTTAATTATTAAGGAAAACATATAAGATATTTTAGTAAAATTTGTGTACCATTGACTTCTTGTATGAAGAATGGTATATTCATATGGATAGAAAAAGCAAAGGGAATCATTAGTTTTTTGAGAAGAATGTGATCCTACAATCTATATAGGCACTACCTAATTTTAAGAAGTAGTTTTGAGTGGATTGTGATACTAGTGGAAAGGCCATTGAAGTTATGTTGAGTAAAAATTCACACATTGAGGAAGTTTAGGCTTTACTTATTGTCTAGTGAGTTTGTTCTTTATAAGGATCATGAAACATAAAAGTATATGAATAGATAAGTAAAATAGAAACAAAGATAAATGATCTCGGTTGCATATGTATATAATTACTCTTTTGCTTTAAAGCATAGGTCTAAATATTCAAATAGAATAGCTAATGTGCTAAGACAAAGGATATTATTGTTGAAGACTTTAAAGTTTGATGTAATTGGACCTGATTACTTAAAATATTTATAGAAGGATGATCTTCATTTTTCTAATATCTAGAAGGAATATCAAGATACTAAAGTATGTAATGATTTCTTTATTCCAAAAGAAATTTTGTTTTAAAATTAGCAATTATGTACACCCCAAGGCTCTATGGGGATAATATCTAATGAAAATGTATGGAAGCAATCTCCTTGATCATTTTGGAATGGAAAAAAAATATTTTATAATTAAACTATAAATGTTATTAGCCTAGTTAAAAATAGAATGTAAAGAAGTTAATTGATAAATATAAAATTTTTCAATTAGCAAAGGGTGCTAGTATGAACATAAGGTTGTATAAGCCATTACCTATTCCTTCTAACTATCCGGATGGTATTTCTGCAACCTATTCTTCAGTGGCCCCTACTTCCTCAAACGTTCCTTTTCTTTTACTAATTCTAGATGAGAAGCACTCGTCATACAAATTTAAGAAGTGGTCAATCAGATTTGATAACTACATATTAGCTCTGTAAGGAAGTGTCCTTTTAGTTTATCAGATTTGACAACTCCATATTAGCTCTGTAAGGAAGTGTCCTTTTAGTTTTTTGTTTTGTTCGGCTAATAGTATTTTTGTCATTGAAAGCACGAGATTCCGAGCAAAGGAAACACCAAGTGCGGTTGCATTCAAAATTAAGTACGCTTATGTCCTAGAAATGTAAATTGCATGAAATGGAAAAGACACACATTGGAAGAGACACAATCAAATAGAGAAAACACAGCCCTTTCATTAATTTCCCTTGATGTCTGTTACAATGATGTCTCCTCCCTTTTCAGGGGTTAGGAGCGCAAATAGAGTTTGATTACAATCACTGAATGATTCCCCTTTCGTGTGCCCACGATTGCAATGAGCGGGCCAAGATGATGCCGTCGCTGATATCGATGTGTTCTTCGCCTCTGCTGCTTCTCCTGCAAACAAAGAAATGACCAAGACATCATTGCGATAATCGTTGGAGCTTTTTGGGTTGACCAAGAGATTGTGATAATCCTTGGAGCTTTTTGTATTGACCAAGAGATTGCGATAATCCTTGGATCTTTTTGGGTTGACCAAGAAATTGCGATAATCCTTGGAGCTTTTTGGATTGACCAAGAGATTGCGATAATCCTTGGAGCTTTTTGGGTTGACCAAGAGATTGCAATAATCCTTGGAGCTTTTTGGATTGACCAAGAGATTGTGATAATCCTTGGAGCTTTTTGGGTGACCAAGTGATTGCGATAATCCTTGGAGCTTTTTGGGGTGACCAAGTGATTGCGATAATCCTTGGAGCATTTTGGGTTTGAATTATGGTTCTTTAGGGGATAGAGGTACCCCCAGCTTGATGGTCTTTGCACTCCGGATCTGGCTCTAGAGGTATGGGCATGAATGGATCATCCCTATGCACAGAGATGAGGACAGGGTCTGTCCGCGGCATTGATGTTGCTATGATGTCTCTTGGTGGAAGTTTCTCTTTGTGTGCCCAACGTGGCGGATGTAATGCTTGGTCCCACTGTGGTGGGTTAACGCGCCACTCATGCCCTAGTATTATGTTTATCTGTTGACATGCTTCCTCAAATTTTATGGGATGCCGATGTTGTCGCATGTGATTGTTGTGGGCTATCTCTGTTTCATCCTCACCTTTGGATAATGTGTATAGCTCATCAGAATCTATAGATTCTGAGACATGGAGGACTGCATCATCAGGTAGCCCTATGGTTAAAGGTTGATCTTCTTCGAAAGGAGCCTTATGTAAGTTGGGCCTTGGGAGCTCCAAAATCTTGGTCTCTACCAACTCTAAGTGCTCTAGAATTTTGCATGTATCGGGGCATTTGAGCCCCTCCTCTTCGGTTGGTTCTTGTTGAGGAACTTGGGGCTTATGGAGGGGTGGCCAGATGGCACCCCCCATTCCTTGGTGGGGCTTTTCATCTCGCTCTTCTTTGCACTCTGATTCCTTAGAGGCTTCTTGATGAATTTCTATGGGTGGCTCATAAGCCTGGGTGGATGTCTGAGGAAGGCACCCATCATTGGTTATAGGAGCGGTCTTTCGTTCATGTCTAGGATGCGTCGGGGGTAGTGTTTTAGGAATCGGGGGAGTAGCCTCCCGCTCCTGTCTAGGAGGTGTTGGGGGTAGCTTTTGATGAGGTCACGATGACCTATCTTCCCCCCATGGGTTGTGCCACTCAAAATATTTTGTCTTATGCATGTGAGGGGTTGGAGTCTTCTCTTGCATAGTGTGTTGGAACAGCTCATCCTTCTGGCGCTGAAGGTGCTCTTCATTAATATGGTACGGTTCCTCTAACGGTAGTCGTTCGAGCTCAAGTTGCATGAGTTGCTTGAGATGTGTGATATATTCGATAGATTCTACGATAGTTAGTCCCACCGCCTCATGTCTAGAAGGCCTAGACTCCTCTCTTAGATAAAAATCTTGGTCGTAGTGATCCAAGATCTCTATAGGACACATCCCTCTGTTAGGGGTAGCAGCATTCTCTCGAGGCTTTGGCCTCAGTGATTGGTCCTCATAGATAGCAGGTGCGAAGGCATATTTCTCTCGCATCGTATATTGCTCTTGAGGAAGGTAGAGGTCTTCCTCGTGATCTCTTTCATAAGTGAAAAAGGGATGGACGGAGCTATCTTGCCCCGCCCAAAGAGCCTTGTGCTCTGGATTTGTCTTTGTAGTTCTGGCAACTAGAGGGGGTGAAGGACGGGTAGTGTAATGATGTGGTTCCTCCCATCGAACCCTATGTTGACCTAGCGCTTCATCGCGTGGTGACCGCTCATAGAGATCATCTAAGGGAGCTCTCCTATGACTGTACCCCTCATGGAAGGGTGTGTGATGAGTGCTATGTTGAACAGGAGTGCTCCTCGAAGAGGTGTCCCTGTAGTCTCTTTCCTTTAAGGTGTAGAGGGGATCGCATTGTGTGTTAGGTCGCCAAGGTGGTATGACCAAATCCTTGGGATTGTAACGGAGGTGACTCGTGCCTCTTGGGACACCCCCATAGCCTTCGCCCGTGATTGGGCTTGGCTACGGGTTAGCACCATGACGATGTCTCTCTAAAAAGCCCTAAAATTGAAAATGATTCAGATGGGGCCCAAAATTGGTGTGCGCATCCATATTATAATAGATAAGACAAAAATGAAGTTTCAAGTCCTAACTCTAAATACATTAGGAGATATTGACATCCGAATAGCTCAAAAAGTGCAAAAAATTGGGCACGCAATTTTAGAACCTAATTTCGGGGCACTAGATGATGGAATTTGGCCCCGAAAACTGGATAGTTTAAAATTCTCCCAAACAACTCCCTGTAAAATTTCGTGTCAAACGGAGCTATGGTTGAGAAGTTATGGCCCCGGCAAGATGCACTAAAATTTAGAGAAAAATACAAGATTTCCCATTTTTTGTTGGATGGTCTTGCATCACTTATGGGCACATTTGGGGTGCTTTTGGGTTGACCAAAGGGTTCATGGACACCTTTGGGGCATTTTGGAGTGACCAAGAGATTACGGAAATCCTTGGAGCTTTTTGGAGAAAATGACAAAATGCGTAGATTTTTTTATCTTTGTTTTTAATGATTTTTTTGTCTACACTAAACAGAATTAAACACACACATTCACAAAACCGTGATTATCTCTTTTAAGGATTCTTGGTGTGTCCTAAACTGGTTTAGTGCATTTTGATGTTTTGTTTTGTTTTTGTAGGTTTTGTAGAACGTTTAAATGCATCATGTAGGCTCTTATAACTCCAAAAAGGTCGCCCCTTCAATATACCAACTAGGCCGATATACCAACCTCTCTATATACCCGCCCTTATGAGAGGGAGACTATAGGTACGTGAGAGCAGAAGGTACGTGGTACGTAGGCGGTATGAAAGGGGGATTGTTCTGTTAATGGCACCTACCATAGAAAACTTATCCTCACGCGCATGGGAATCACCCCAGCTACGCTCGGTCTGTCTTCGTCAGGATTTATGCCTAACAACAGTTGACAATCGGGAAATGGATGCAAATCAAGCCAAGGTGGTGATGAAATCCACAAATGGTCTTGATCAAGGGCTGGGGTCTTACGACCAGCTCCTTGGTTTAAACTTGTTTCGTGATGTGTGTGGGATTCATTTTATTCAACAAAATGAAACTAGCATACATGAATTTTCCTAATGCAATGCAGGATTAAATGAAAACAATTAAAGAAACAGAAACAAAAACAGAAAAAATATAACAGAGATCATGAAAATCCCTACCTCTTCTCTCGCTCGCTCCTGTTGTCTCTGAATTTCTGCTCTGAAAATCCACAGACAGGAATTCGTCCCTCTGGGAGACGAATTGCAGAACAGAATTCATCCCTCCCAGAGACAAATTTGAATTCATTTCAGGGTCAGACGAATTGCAAAAAAGGATTCGTCCCTGTCAGAGACGAATAGCAGTCTGCAACAAAAAAATGTACCTGTCAAGCACAAACACAAAACTTTGATCAGTTTCTATGATTTCAAAAACCAGGGAACAGGATCCCACCGTGATCGCCACTGAAAGCACGAGATTCTGGACAAAGGAAACACCAAGTGTGATTGCATTCAAAATAAAGTACGCTTAAGTCGTAGAAACGTAAATTGCATGAAATGAAAAAAAAACACATTGGAAGAGACACAAGCAAATAGAGAAAACACAGCCCTTTCATTAATATCCCTTGCTCTCTGTTACAATGGTGTCTCCTCCCTTTTTAGGGGCTAGGAGCGCAAATAGAGTTTGATTACAATCACTGAATGATTCCTCTTTCCGTGTGCCCACGATTGCAATGGGCGGGCCAAGATGATGTCGTCGCTGATGTCGATGAGTTCTTCACTTCTGCTGCTTCTCCTGCGAGCAAAGAAACAACCAAAATGTTAGTAGCACCTACTGCAAATGAAAAGTGTTTGCTCTCTAAAACTAACGAAATATGCATGTAAATATTTGCCCGAAACAGTGAATACAGTGAATCCAAATTTCTTCAAAACTTGACAGAAGGTAAGAAAAGTTACCAGAAGGCCACTGCCACTGAGGCAGCTAGCCAATCCACATTCAAATGGAATTCATCCCTGGGCAGGACGAATTCTGACTGTAATTCGTCCCTGGGTGGGACGAATTCTTCTGTGTTGAAGAAACCGACTCTGTTGCTGCTCCAATGTCGGATCCCGAGACCTGCAAAATGCCTACAAACAGGGGGGTTATGTAATTGGGGCCATTTTGGGACGACCCAGATGGTCGGATTTTCCCAATTTGGCCTCCACCCTAGGGAATTTGACATTGACACCTGCAAGTTAGCGAAACGACAAAGCAATACAAAACATCCTAGAATCTGACCAAAAGTTACAAAATTGCAATTATGGACTAATCAGACCTAGTAACACAGAATGCAATCTAAAAAATAATCTAAAATGCTCAAAAACTAAAATTAGGACTTGGGAGGTGCGGAGGTGCCCAAGTGGGCCTCCCACCGTTGGCCCTTGATTTTTGAGACAATCCACCAGGGATGGGCCCAAAACCTTTTAAGATTGGGGGGTCGGCGAATTGGTAGGTTCATGTGTCCATGCGTTGGATTTGGGTAAGGTTCGAGCTTCCAAAGGCCACCCAACAACCTCCCTTGCAAAAGAGATTGGTGGATGTGGGAAGGTGAACCAAGGGGGATGCAAGTGAGTCTTCAATTCGACAACACTTCGTTGCTTGAACACTCCTTCAATCTATATATGTTTGGGTGAGAAAAGTCCCACATTTTATAGACCCAAGGGGTCTCTTTTGGGAGGGAAGCACAAATGCCATGTGTTGGCCATAGGCGCCATGTGGTAGTCTTGTCTTCCCATGAGGGAGGGGAGTCCTCCATTGACTTGAGCTTTGATAAATGCTTTTTGTAACAGTCTTCTAACGGCCCCTCTGTCCACTTACACATGCGTGCAAGGCAGGAGTCCTTAATCGACCGTTACGGGCTGCCACTTGGCACCATTTGCCTTTTTGCTCGTTAGCTTAGGAATTCGTCCCACCCAGGGATAGATTTAGAATTCGTCCTAGGGTGGGACGGATTCTATTTTGAATTTGTCCCGGGGTGAGACGAGTACTGGGCAAAGTGTCCAAGTGTGCCAAATTGCTTCTTGACCTTACAAAATTGCTATGAAAGTGGTTAGGACCACTGTTTAACCTTTGAGGGCTGCCCTGGGGGCTGTGTTTGCCAAAGCGATCAGTGTTTGCAGTAACATAATCGGATTGGTGCTGTTTTGATGTCTACAGTCGTCTGTGTTTTCTTGACTCTCTCCTTTCTCTTCTCTAAGATTTAAGTCTTTGGTTCATCTTATTTGGAGTTTTATTTTGATGTGTATTTTTAAGTTTGGTGCATACCCATATTTTTTTTTGATATATTTCTGTGTTCTGTGCATTCTCATATCTTATCTCATTTTTGCTATAATAGTTTCGAGAATCCTTAAAACCTCTTTAAAAAAAATAATTCAATATTTTAAAAATACAATAAACTATTTAAATTATCTATAAAATATTTTTTATATTATAAATTATATTTTTGTTGGATTGAAATATTAGAAAAGTATTTAAACCGTATGCTTATCGGGTTTAAAATAAATTTCAAACACAAAGCACGAAACTCATTAGTACATAACAATGTTTTAGTCTTTGCATACATCATTAATATATAGTAATTAAAAATATTTGTTAAAATAATAAGTTATTATTATTATTTTAGATATGCATTACATTGTAATTTTTATATTATGTTCTCATTGATTATGTTTCATATCCCACTAGTATTGGAGTCAAAATATTATTTCTCCTATTTCATATCTTTTTTAAATGCACATGGGTAGTTTAATAAAGTTATTGCAGAGGAAAATTACGTTGAAATTAGATATTTTGTGTCGACCATAATACTTAGTTTAATGAAGTCATTGAAGACGAGAAATACTTTGAAATTAGAAATTTTGGATTGACCATTATACTAAATGTTTTGAGTCGCTGTGGAAAAATGCACGCGGGATGGAACAACTTGTTCTGGCCCGTGGAAAATAACATGCAAGTCTCAGCGGGCTGGAGCACGATGTTTCGGCCTGCTGACTTAAATTTGGTTGTATTCTTTTCTAGGAAAAATGTGAGTGGGTGGGAGCATGCACTCTGTGTTGTTTGGAATTACATGAAAAATCTAGTGGGCTAGAGCAGGGATGTTCTATTTTGCTAGCCTCAAATTCATTCACTACTTCCAAGTCAAGAAGTGAGCGGGATACAGCATAGAGGAAATTGTGGGCCACGAAAAACCTAAAGTTATGCTCTATGTTGCTCTTTCTTATTTTGGGTACACATACCAATGCTATTACTGCACTAGAACATGCTTATTTTATATTGCTAGAAATTATAAAGCTTATTGAGCGGGATGGATCATGTTCTCAAATGTGATATTTTACAAAAGATCTCCAGCAGGATGGAACATGAACAACAAATTATACAAAATGAACTATAACTTAACTTTGCTAAGTTGGTTAATAATCATCTAGAATATTTGCTCAATGATACAGGAAAGATATTATTTATGTTGAACAATAGAAATGCATCTAGATACATTAATTTGGAAATACATCCACCTACATCTACAACTGAACCAATTTGTAGGTTATATCCACAGAGGAGTTTCGGAAAAGTTACAAATTCAAATCCTAGCTTCACTTTCTACTATATTGCTCTGCTCTTGGCTTATCTGCTCTATTCTCTTCTACTCTACTCTCCACACTACTCTCTCTATTGTACTCTATTTATTTTTAAAGATGACTCGACTTATATAACCGAATATAGATGGAAAGGCTTACCAACATTCTAACATGCATTTAATTTAAAACTAGGATTTCCATTCAATCATTTAACAACTCAACTACGGATAATAACTGTGCACATTATAAAATACGGTGATTGAATTTGGAATATAAGATCTATTAAATATATATGATATGTGAAATATAGTTTAATTTCTAACATCCTCTTTTAAATGAGATTTTACAAAGACTTTAACACCTAGCATTTCCCTTACCCTTATAAAATCTTCCTCCTTCAAAGGTTTTGTGAAGATATTCGCAACCTGGTCTTTGGACCTGTAAAATAATAACACAACTTCATTAAATTTCACCAGCTTTTTGATGAAGTGGTAGCAAATTTTGATGTGTTGGCTTCTACCATGAAACAATAGATTCTTAATTTATCATACCTATGGTTTGATCCTCCTTACTGATTTCTACCATTACCTCTTCCTCCTACTTGATGGAAGTTGTAGCTGGTATTTTCTTCATTGGAGTTTGACCTTCCTCCTCACTTTTACCTATTTCACGCTTACCTCAAATTCTCTATCCTATTTCTCCTTGAGAACTATAGGCACCTTGGTGGAATTCTTCTTTTCTTCTATTGTATTAGATTGAGACCTATGTATTAAATGCTTACTCTAATGAGGATTGAGATGAACAGATCAACCTCTGCTTATGTGTTTACAAAGAAATCATGATCTCATATATATAGAGGGTTGTAAAATCCCTCAATTATTTAGTTACTATTGCAACTAAGTCGAACGTCACTGGTAGGCTCCTCAGTATTTTCTCAACTATTCTTTGGTTCTCAACATTCTCACCATTCAACCTCATTTGGTTGATGATACCCATTGTACGAGTAATGAGGTCGATCATGGATTCCAACTCACTCATTTGTAAATTTTTGAATTCTCTTCTTAATGTTTGCAATCTAACCAAATTCACTTTGTTGGTATCCTGGAAAGACCTTCTCAAGAAAATGGCCTCCTCAAATACATATATTTTGTAAAATAATACCTTCTATCCTTCTTCCAATTCTTCTTTAATAGGTCTAGCTCTACATGAGAGAGATCACTTAATGCTACTACATATGCTCGTTCTTAATAACCACTCTACATTGAGTCCCATAGGTCTTGAGACCCAAATAATATCCTCATATGGATGATCCAATAGTTGTAGTTCTTGCCATTAAACCATAGGATATGCAACTATAAAGAGATAATATTAGAAGCCATTGTTTCTTATCTTCTATAGGTGATGGTGCTAGCTCTCATACCAATTTGAAATTTTTAGGCCATTCTAGATAGCGCATGTGAGCTAGAACAACTTGTTCTAGTCCACAAAATATAACACATAATTCTCAGTGGGCTAGAGCATGGTGTTCCAGCCTGCTAACTTAAATTTTATTACATGCTTTTCCAAGTAAAATATGAGCAGGAGGAAGAACGCGTAAAGTTTTTCTAGGAATTATAATCATTTGAATATTTTTTTGGTAGGTAAAGGTAATTATATTAATATGGGTTTTGAAAGGGCCCCAAAACCTTATACAAGATGGATACAAAGTGGGTCAGGGAGACAATCTCCACAATAAAGGATAGTATTATGAAGACCATCTAAAAGATAGTAAAAAATTATAGGCGGATAGTCCACTTGATGGGAAATGAGCAGTAATAAATACAAGTTAAAAAACATTAAGAGTCTTACCCAAAAAGGGACATAGATAACATGAAATTTGAGTGAAAAATATTGTCTAGGGATGGGATCAACACCTACAGAATAATTTAAAATTTAAAACCTGGTCCCTTCCACCTATGTAGGATCCAAAGATGACCCAAAACCTCTATACATAAGCAGCAGAACTGCCCAAAAAAATGTGGCTACCATGATGACCTGGGAGGTTCACCCCAAACAACCAGTGTCACAAGCATATAAGCCTTAATAAAAAACCAATCCAAGGCTCCACACAGGGCAGCCAAATAAAAAACCCAAAAACATGCTCCACACAAGGCAACCATGCTTCAAAAACCATAATATGGCTCCACACAAGACAACCTATCACTAAATAAAAATAAACTAAGGCTCCATGCATGGAAACCATAGACCAAACATCTAATATAGGACAACTAAGAATCCTTGAGTTCCTATTCAACCTTCTCGTCTTCATCCTCTATTTTGTCATCTGCTTTTGAATGTTCATCTCCCTTGGAGTCCTCCTACCCCTGAAACTATTCACTCTATCCTAGGTCTCCAAGATGGCCACTATGATTTCCCAGTCATCACCTAATTTTTTTTAAGAAATGGCATAAAACCCCTTTCTGTGAACATGACCTCCGCCATAGGTTCCATCACCAAACTAGTAGGCTCCACTATCGTGCTGCTTGTCTCCACTGTGATTGTCTTCTCAATAATAGTGAATATGACACACAACAAAAATGACAAGCCCACAATGTAAAAGAAAAAATAGGGATGAAGGGACTTGATAGAAAATGGGAGCCAAAATTCATCCACAATGGGTGCCTTGTGGTTTTTTTCATGGGTAACTATCAGGTGGAAAAGCATAGCAAGCAAGACGATGTCTTGTGATAATAAAAGATCACACTCCACATTTTTATTGAAAATCATAATCAGACACATTTTAAAATTAAAAACTTGAATCACTCTCAAAAAATATAGAAATCATGGCAAGAAACATGGGAACAAATTAAAAATTAAAAATATATTCTCGCCCAAGGAGGGTCGGGAAGGTTGTCCTAGAAAAAAAATTACACACCATAGAGAATGAATTTGCAAATATGGGGATCTGCACAAGCCACTAGATCCCTTGCCCATGAGGTTAAACTACAAGAACATAAAAGTAACCAGTGAAAGCAAGAAACCCACAAACCCAAGTATTAACGTGGATTCAGAATCTGCCCTAGGATTGTCACAGTTGCAAACAATAAGTAACAGACAATTTTGGGAAACATCACAAATAAGGCAAATGAACCACCAACCACGAGAAGTAGGGGCGGGAATATCCCAAAATTCCAGATCTAAAGGAGGCACGAGGTGGTCACAACTATAGGAAATAGGTACATATCCCTTCCAAGACCATGAAAGATGCAATGGATGAACCTACTCAACCAAAAAAATAGGAAAAATGAGATCCACTAACCCTACTCACGAACAACTTCAAGGAACCTATTCTAAAATGACAATAAGCACAAGGTCTCTCCAAGGCCATGAAAAATGCACCTTGAATCCATTAAGTAAAACAAGTCCAATAACTAAAAAGAATTTCAAATAGTAGTCATTTGAATAGTATAATCATTTGAATATTATTAATAATGATAATACAAAATAAATTTTTTTTTTTTCACTTCATAGTGAAATAATGTTTATAAATATTAAATATAGATTTCCAGCTAACAATAAAGAAATGTTAAAGGAAATCCAAGTTCAAACCACATGGTGGATGTGTGAGATCAACAAAATAAAATATTCCTACAAAGCTATTTACAATGTAATCCATATTTTAAATAAATATTAGATATTTTATTGAATTATAACTATTATTTATTAAACAATTGCATGAAATATGAATCCTAAATTTAATTTAAAGTTAAAATAAATTATTTAAATACAAAGTGAAATGTTTATAGAAAAAAATCAATAAAAATTTAATAAAATATCAAATTTTTTCTTTTAAAAGAAAAAGCTGCTTTAATTCTTTGTAATATTTGATAGCTTTTAAAGACAATTCAATATAATAAATATGAGTAAAATTCACATTGATTGAAATCTCGATGCAGGTTAGAACAAAAGATCGATACTAATACTGAAGGCTCGGGTTTTCTAAAATGGCATTGAAGTCATCTTCCTCTGTAATGCTCGTATTAATTCAAATTCAGGCCCTTTGTTTAGCCTTATTAATAATTTCAGCAAAAGGAATTGCATACAATGGAGAAACTATTGCAAATGCTCAATCACCATCATCTCCACGGGATGATAAAGTAAGTGGAGCCTCAGCCTCAATTGATAAATCAGATCCAGGAGCATGCTTTTGTTGTGTAGTTTCTGCTGGTCTAGCTCCTGAATGCTGCGAATGTTGTCGTCATCCAGAAAAGTGTGGACCAGATGCAACTCCTACTCATGCAGACTCATATGTTGAGCCTTAGACTAAAATCACCTCTATCTATATGTGATGTTGGAGGTATATGTTTAATGTGGGTAACAAAAGTATAACGTATAGAGCACTAGATTATATGTCCTAGATTATATGTTTAAGTCGCCAGTTATTGTTCCACCTATGCCTACTTTGAAAGGATTGAAAAACGTATATCAATATATAAAAATAAAATAAATTTACCATGTTTTAAACTTAATTATCAATTTAAAAAAAATATATTATTATTTGAAGATTAGTCCATGTATATCTTTATTTTTTCCTTTTTGAAAAATACTTTGCTCTGGTGCCCCATGTATATCTTTGAAACTATAGCAGTTTTATTTATTTATTCTTCAAGAAGTAAAGTAAGGATCAAAGGCATTAAATTAATGACAGACATTTTTAGATGGAAAAACCGCTTCCACTAAAATCTGAAAATTAAAATTTTTACTCATATTTAAGGCATTTCAAATTCAGCTGGCATCCACCAACCACTTCGGTCCTTTTTATTTAAAAAAAATAAAAATAAAAACTTATTTTCAGTAAATTTGAATTTTTTTTTTGATGAGGAACCTTTTATATACAACATATCCGCAACATGTGAGAAATTTGAAAATTTAAAAAGCCCACTCGTTAGAAAGGCCTTCCAGCCTAGCCAAACAAGGAATTCTTGCCCACTCATATTTAAATCTAAAGTTGGAAAGGCCTTCCAGCCTAGCCAAACAAGGAATTCTTGAGTCCAACTGACATCCATAATCAACCAAGGTCTTACTGACTTTTTTTTAAATATGAAAAAAGCTTTCCTACCAAAGAACAAAACTACATACGTCAATCAGAGAAATCTTTTCAAAAAATACAATTTTAGATGAAGCACTATCTTCCCTAAAACGAAATGGTCCAGATCCTTTTGAAACACAAAATCTATCGTGCTTGGACACCAATAATCCAATAATGCAAAAATACAATCTCCAAGCTAGGAAATCATCCATAACTCAAAATCAACCAAAATCTTGCTTTTCTCGAGAAAATTTTGCCTGCATTCTAGGTCAGAAAATAAAAAAGAGAACACTTCTCATGAAAACTCAAGTACCAACCAAAAAAATGCTCTTTCTAAAAATGAAGATCTGAGAAAAAATTTCATCCAGGATGGAAAAAATGGCAGGGTTGTGCAAAGAAAAATATCCAACAATATTTAGTACAGATGGAACCACCCACAACAAAAAAAAATCTAGATCTTCTAGCCCAACAAACCTAACACCACTACTGGAATCCAAGGAATAAAAATTCCAAACTTGGATCTTGCTTACCTCGATCAAAAAATTTGAAACTTTCTTCCTCCCTACATTGAGGCCATGAGAAGGATTTCTTGAAGAGAAAATGTTGGACCCACAAACATCATATCCATAAACTTAGGCAAAAAAATCCTTATATCTAACAGTAGAACCACTAGCTTCTAGGACTCTGCTCACATCCACTTTTAGCATATGAGTCTTTTTACCTCTTAACACAAAGTCCATGAAGGAGATATCCTACAAGAACCACAAAGGATTAAGCATTCATGTTCTCAAACAATATAGTTCTAGGACCATTAGATATACAATAATCCTCTAGAAATCTATTTACATCAGCAAAAAGATTTTTTAAACATTTTCTTGCCCAACCCCAAAGTTGCAGTGTGAAAAACCTATAAAAAAATTCAAGATCCACAAAAATAATATCTAACAAAGGACAATCTTGTAAAAATATTTATAAATTACCTTATTTTAAGTTTTATAATAAATTATTTGATTTTATTTTATGATATTCTTTTAATTATATATATTTATTGTTTTTTTTTGTTTGGTTAGTGTGAGAAACCCTACCAGCAATGTCCAACCATGACCTTTCATTATTTTATTTTAAATTTTATAATAAATTATTTAATTTTATATTATAGTGTGAGAAACTCCTACCATCAACGTCCAACCATGACCTCTCATAAAGATAAGAGCTACGCTTATCAATAGAAAATTTAACATACAACCACCACACACTGACCCCCTCACACACTTGCCCATGTCTCGGTTTGAACCTTGAACCTCCCAAATAAGAGCCAAAAACTATTGCGTTGTCTCCCTTGAAACATAATATTCATATATATATATATATATTATATTTGATAATGTAATTTACTTAATTAGTGAATTTATACTTATGGATAATTTTAGGATAATGCAAATAGTAATGGTGCATGATTCACTTGATGCATAGTGAATGGACTTTGTAAATTGAAACTATGTATCTTGGTTGAGAGAATAATTACAATGATTCTCATTATACACTTATGCTTATCTTAGTTAATGGCATATATAGATAAGATTTTATTGTGATAATTTATTAGAGTATACTGATAGTGTGAAAGAGCAAGTGTTCATGTGCTTTGCAATTATTAAAGATCATTACAGATACATGGAAATGGAATTTTTATTATTATTATTATTATTATTATTATTATTATCCTATTTTATAATATTACCAACCAAATCAAAATTATGATGTGAGTATTCCCATGTATACTTCATGTTTATAATCCTTGATATGTCTTGACATTGTAAGGAGATGTCAATCACAAAATAAATTAAACATGTAAATAAAAATTATACTTAAGTAACTAGGACATTCAAATTGTTCCCCAAGGGGTGGAAAAAACTATCATTAAGGTATTGAATACAACATGTTGGGCTTAATGTTCGAACAATTAATTTTCATCCACTTTCACATGCTAAAAAAATTATTAATTGTCTTTCATATACCACCACCAAAATGAGGATTTGACCCTAAATGGGAGGTGAGGGCATGTAATAAAAATGTGGCATAAGAATTTTCATGGAGACATAGGAGAAAGCAATGGAAATAGAAATCAAGGCAAACACAAAAGGGGACCCACTCAAAAATATACATATAGAGATATATTAAATAGGAGAGACACAAATGAATGATGATAAATGATATACATAGAAAGGAACATAGAGAAAACATAGAGATAAGGGAAAGCAAAGGACCTTGAAAGAAGAAAAAACTTAGAGCCATGAAGGAGACTAAGGAACCATGCCTAGTGAGGCTACCCCTAAAACTTAGTTAAAGCTAAGATAAATTCATATGAGTTAGATTAAGAATTAACTATTAATAAGAAATAAAATAAAACATCTAGTGGACAACACTCTAAGGTCCTCTCCTCCCCTTGACCATTCTTTTATGATATGAATTGGTATTTAGTGATATGCTATGGTTACTATAAAAAGGGTTTGCATTGAAAACTATATGTTTTTTTTTGGGAGAACATTTACAAATTGAACACAAGACCACTTAAGAAACAACCACCATCTTAACCACTAGGGCAACTGCTTGTTGGCAAAAAAAAAAAAACATATGGTTGAAAACCATATATTATCATTGATGACATGAATATTATGGCTGGTTTTCTTTTTTCCATTGTCTTAACTTAATTTCTTATAAGGTTCTTGGGAACTAACATGTTCTTGAATATGTAGTTGACCTTCTAATCCTATTTTTAGCCATCCTATAGGTTTGTGTCGTAGTTGAGATGGTGTGTTTCAATAGGTATGATAGTCCCTTTGGTTCATGTTGACAATCAACTAACAAATATTATGTGCATTACATACGATATGGATAATAAGCCAACAAGTGTGGGCAATACCTCCTATAAATGATATTTAAAATACACAATAAATTTCTAAGGATAAGAAATTCATATATATGATTACAATGTGCGTCTTATGATGAAATAATTTTATGTATATATGTGAGAGAGAAAGAGAAAGTAAAAATCTTATTACTATATATATATGTAGACTCATTCTTTCAATTTTGAAAACATAAGAATAAAGTGTAATTGCTAGTTTCTCTTATTTATGTAAAATAACCCTAATAGGTAAAGGATAAAATGAGCTAGACATTTATACATTAGATATAAATATATAAAGAAGATAGTTCATGCTTATCTGAAATGATATAATTTATAAAACATCCAAGACCATGAGGAACTTGCATTTGTAATTATTTTATTCAATTAAGAACAATAATAGTAAAATTAATCATTGATATCATAAGTTTTATGAAAATTGATTTCACTACTACTTAAATGTATTCTTATGATTTTTTAATTTAAACAACCATCTAGTCTCCCTTCTAATTTCCCTAATGCATTTTTTTTTTTTTAATATTTAGTATTCTATAGAATTATAATGTAAATAAATTTAAATAATCCAAATATTATTTTCAATGTTTAGAAGTTATTTGCTAAACTTGTAGGTGAAATACACTTCTACGATTGCTAAGGATAGAGTCACTACAATTCTTATGATGGTTTATAAAAATATCATTTTTTAATTTTTTAATCTTTTTATTCAAGTAGTTTACATTCTTTTGATCCACCTTTGTTCCTTGAGAAATTCAAATGGAATGGTTTATTACATTACCATGTACTTGGAGATAATATTTATTTTCAAGTGTACACTTTCAACAATTTGGATGCTTCACTTGAACACATTTACTTTTTATATTAAAATTTATGGCCTTGTTTGCCCATTGTCTTTACTTGCCCATTTAGCCACCACTATTATTTTTCTTATTATTATTATTTATATTATTACTAATGTTATAATATCACTTTGAATGCCCAACTTTTAACTATGAATCATAGTGACTATAGTTATCCATAAACAATTTATTAAGTGATTATATATGAACAAATATTGTGATAAGTGGATAGTGCTTTTATTGCATATGGTTTTCTAATGTAAACAAATTTTACTTTTACTTTATACATAATATCCACTACTTATTTTCTAGAATTAAGATCAAATAGAACAATACTTTTACATTGTTGGTGCTATATTATTTTATATATATTGGAATAAATCCAAAAATACTTATTAAAATAGAAAATTTATACTATGAGTAGGTATTTATTGCTATGGATTTATTTGAATTTAATTGTTGAAGTTTTTAAAAAATACATTAAATACAATATATTTTTTGTCAGTCTAAATATATTTAAATATTGTATTAATCGATAATTAGATCATGTAATATAGTTAACTTCATTTTTTATTAGCTAAAGAAGGGTTTTTAACAATTTTTTAACTTGAGGGTTTTGACAGGGACCCACAACCCGAGATGAGGATTTTGAGAGGATCCTATAACCATTACAACAAGGTCCAAAAGGGTTACCCAAAAACAATCTTCAAAATGAGAAATACAATTTATACCCAAAAGGGTAACCCACCAACAAGGAGCAAAGACCAAAAAAACTAGCCACCAATCCTTCTATGTAAAGTACATCAATAAAGTCCTAGAGGATATGAACTGAATTCTTCATATGAGGAACAAAACCATACCCATATAATGGGTGTAAAGTGAAATCAAGAGTAGATCACTCCACCTAGTGAAGGATCTGAGGCTTACAATTGTAACAGTTCAAAAGAGAAAGTAAAAAACTATGAGCCATCTAAATTGAAGCAAGAGCAACAAAAATAAGAACAATTTCTCTTAGGTACAATAAAAATGATAGCAATATTTCACATCATACCTGAGAGGGAGGAGGGTAATATCATAAAAAAATAAGCCTTAGAACCCTAGGATCAAACACGCCATGATTACTAGAACCGGATAAAGAGATCTCTACATACTATCGAAGCTAGGAAACCCACTAGAGACATGGGGCCAAAAGAAAAATAATTATAGCATAACAAACCACTTTCACCACAATTGGTTTGGGTCGGTATTTGGCCCTGTCTTACTTAAAGAAATTACCAAACCCAAAAGAAAATTGCACAAACTAGCCACACACCCACTATTGGTAGAGAACCCTAGCAATAGAGTCATGCAAGCACCATCCAACCAAAGTAGCCAAGCAATCAAAACCAAAGCTAACCAAGGGAACACAATCATATGTTTGCAACCAAACATCGTACCAAGCTCACCCCAATGGGTTTGGATTGATAGATGGCCCATTCCTCTCCCTAGAAAACAAAACAAACATGAAACTATCGAACCCAAAATAAATATTGCATAATCCAACCAAGTCACCAAAACTAGAAAATAACCCAAGAAACACACACCCACCAACTAGAGCAAGATTCAGCCAAGGGATCAATAACTAGAATTTTCCATTGTATTATAATGGTCCAGGATCACCCCTACATATTTTGGTCATCATTCGGATCTTTGCCCCACAGAAGAGTGATAATGCCAAATTCATAAGAGAGTAGAACATACCAGAAATATCCTCAACAAGAAAAACACCCTGGTAATGAACCACAATAGAGAAACTAAGCATCACTAGTAACCCAATATAGAATGGTAGAAATGAGGTCTCTCTCTTAAAGTTTTTTAGATAATCAAATTCAAAGTCAGAGTGAAATCCTTGCGAAGGAATCCCTCAAGGAGGAAAATCTCATGGGCCCTTTATGCCATGGTGAGGCTCAGATCCTTTCTGCCATGGTGAGACTTAGGCCCTCTCTACCATGGTGAGGCTCAATCTCTCTTTGCCATGGTGAGTCTGAGGCCCTCTCTACCATGGTGAGGCTTAGGCATACAATTAACTTCATTTAATTGATAATTAATCTAGTCTATTTTGAGTATAGATGGTTATTGTAAGGACTTAGAGTGACAACTCAAACCATATTAGCCATGTTCCAATTTTCCATTATAACATTAAAATATAGTTTTTATTTTATTTATATATCCAATAAAAAGGTACATAATTGGTAGGATTTATTAATCCTATGGACACTTTCTCATCCAATGCATCTATAGCCTTATATTAGTATTGTTTCAACTATAAACAATAAAATTTCAATGAAATCTCATTTGTAGATAAAACTTATTAAATTAATTGAACATATAATAAGTATGAATGATAAAACACAATTGCACTTCAAATATATTTGTAGAGATGAGAAACCACCATTTAACATTGAAATATAAAGATAAAGAGTGCAGTATACAATAAAAATTTATTACAAATGTGTGCCCTTTTTGATGTAGGAGCCTATCTTTAGAGGGTTTTTTTTAAATAAGTTTTAAAATAATTTCATTTTTTTTTATATGGAAAAACCCCTTGCAGGACTGCCTTGGTCTAAGATACCACAAACAGGGGGCTCTACACCGTCAAAGTCACCCGGGGGTCGCACCCAACCTTGCCCACACCAATATTATTGATTGGATTTTGGCTACCCAATTCAGCTTTTTGGTAGGGTGGAGATTCGAACTTGGGACCTCCCTTGGAGGATTGCCCTCTCCTATCCAACTCACCTACAAAACCTGGGTAAAATAATTCCATTTTTAGTAATAAAAAAATTACTTTAAAACTTATTTTAAAAAAACCCTCCAAAGATAGGCTCAATGCCTTTTTAAGTATTTTCAAAAAATTGATTTTTCCATCAAATGATGTGAATCCAGCTGCAAGAGGTCAAAAAAAATACCTCCCATTACATAAAAACTAGGGTAAATGAAAATCATATGTAAAAATCTCCATTTACATAAAAATTGTAATAAATGGAAATAATTAGTAAAACCCTCCATTCACATAAAAACTACAGTACATTGAAATAAACCAGTAAATAATTTATTTTATCATTCCTGGATTTACTTCCCTTTTTACAATGCAATACGAAGGGAATATATATCCCAAAATAAACCCTAAAATAAAACCCTAAAACTTGAAGCCCTAAAAGAAACCCTAAAAGAAAACCCTAAAGCTTAAAACCCTAAAAATAATTTTTTTTACTATTTTCGGTAAATTAATTTTTCCACCATAAAATGCCTTTTTAAGTAATTACTATTTTCGGCAAATTATTTTTTCATAAAAAATTGTCTTTTTTAGTAATTACCATTTTCGGCAAATTATATTTTGCGTCAAATAATTCCATTTTTAATAATAAAAAAATTACTTTAAAACTTATTTAAAAAAAAAAACCCTCTAAAGATAGGCTCCTGCATAATGAGGGAAGGGTCTAGAGAATAGTGAGGTGGAACGAAGATGTATGGGGTTATTAAATTGCTTTGGGAGGAAGGAATTCTAGGGGAGAGGAAACTAATTTTTAATTAGTTTCCTAAAGCACATGGGAGAATGTGGGAATATTTTTAAATTACTAAAATGATGAGGTGTAAGGGCTAGGGATTTGGCTCATTAAATGGATTTGGAAAAGATGTCCTAGGGGATGAGAAACTAATATAAAATTAGTTTCCTAAGGGCCATGGGAGAATGAAAAATAATTTAAAATTGCCAAAATAATGATGTGGCTTGTCCTTGGACCAAGTGAATTTAATGCAATTTTTTGACTTTTATTATTTTCAAATTTAAAATTTCTATTTGTGGCATGGAGGGAAAGTGCATGTGAGGTGGCATATCTTTTTAGGGGATTTCTAGAGATTTGAGGGGCAAATTTTCTAGGCATCTAGAAAATTTTCATTAAATGCATTGCCTAGAACATTGTTTAGTTATGATTAATTAGTTATCTTCTTGTTGTGGTGCAATGGTAAATGCCCTAGGTCCTGGTAGAGGCCGACCCAGGTTCCATTCCCCTTGTCTCCATCCTGAAGATATATGGTATACTTAGGAATTTCCTATGTGCTGATAGAGGTCGACAAGGCTCCATTCCTTCTATGCCTAACCTGTTGAAAGTGGCACCTCGAAAGGGGTATTTTCCACTATAAATTAGTTTATGATATCTGATTTTTGTGGTGCAATGGTAAATACCCTGGGTTCTAGTAGAGGCCGACCCAGGTTCCATTCCCCTTGTCTCCATCCTACAGATATATGGTATAGTTAGGAAAGTCCTATGTTCTGGTAGAGGCCAACAAGGCTCCATTCCTCCTATGCCCAATCTGTTGAAAGTGGCACCTCGAAAGGGGTGTTTTCCACTATAAATATTTTTTTACCCAAGTGTTGTAGGTGAGTTGGACAGGAGAGGGTAATCCTCGAAGGGAGGTCCCAGGTTCAAATCTCCACCCTACCAAAAAGATGAATTGGGTATCCAAAATCCAATTGATAATGTTGGTACGGGTAGGGTCGGGTGCGACTCCCGAGTGACTTTTATGGTGTAGAACCCCCTGTTCGTGGTCTCTCAGACCAAGGCGGCCCCACAAGGGGTTTTTCACTTAAAAAAAAAAATTATGATTAATTAGCAAAAATGGGATTTAATGAGGAGTATAGTTAATATTAATTATCATTGTAATTTATTTATTTATTTGTCATTTTCTATCTAGGAGGGGTTGTAAATAGGGGTTATGATGGTGGAATAAATTACATTTAATTATCCTAATCTAATTTTAATTAATTATTAATGGTGTAGGGAAATGGGTAGGGAATAAATATTTTAATTTATTTCGATTTTTTTAATTTTAACTTTTTTGTAGATATGGGGAATGTTTGCAAGATTTAATTTATTGTTTGTTTTTAACACTTGTGAAGTGTTGCTAAGGTTTTATTAGGTATTGTTATGGAATTTAAATTATTGGTGATTTTAGGTATTATTTTTTTTTTTTTAATTTATTATATTAAAGAAATTATTAATTTTTTGTCTACAGATGCCCCTATTTGCAATGTGTAGTTTGTAAAATTAACATAGTGCAAAAAATTGTGTCAAAATTTTGTTGGTTGATTGTCCTAGTGAAGTGGTTATCCTCGTGAGAGTATACTTGGCAACCCCCTCAAGTGGCAAGTGCATAGGTGATATCATGAGGCCAAGGAAAAGCCACTTGATAAAATTGGTAATGGGAATGAGGAAGTGAAGAATAAAGGAAATTAGAAAAATAAAAGGGAGAAAGGGTAGGGAGGGTGCGGGTCGAAAGGTGTGATGACGAGGGAATTTTTTTGAAAATGATTGGTTGTGGGTGGAAAGAAATGGAATGGGAAATGGACTCCTATAGAGATGGAAGAAATAGAAAAATATGGATATGGGGGAACAGAAGATGTGACCATGGGAAAAAGGAAAAACCTGAATATGAGTAGACTCCATGTACACTGCATAAAAGTAAAAAGTAAAAAATAATGTGTAGTCTAAGGAGGAATCCTAAAAGGTGGATAATCCAATGGAGTGAGTGTGAAAGAGATTCTCAAGCAGGTAATGTAAAAAAGGATGCCTAAGGAGGCAAGTGTAAAGCAATGTCATGGGGATCTAAAAGTTGTGTCTAAAAAAATATAATATGATGCATCAAGAAAAGTGGTGGAGAAGAAAAAGGATGTGCAGGTGAGATTGTCTTGGTTGAGACAATCGTGCTAGTGTAAAACTACCTCATATGGGAATGAGACCACCAAGGGTGAGCATGTGCAACCACTTGGATTGATCATACAATCACCTTAGAATGTTAAGGTTTGAGGGTTATAAAAATAAAATCACAACCATGAGGATCATTCATGCAACCACAATAGATGAGAGAAAGGGAAAATAGAGGAAAGTGATAGCATCAATGAGCAGAATAGGTGTAGGGGAAGGTGTGAGGGTGGCAACATATGAAGTGGTGGTGATTGCAAGCAGGAGATAAGGAGATAATTGGTAAGGAGTGAAAATATTGATGTGAAATGCATTTTATTATTTTGGTAAGGGAGGGTTGGGGTTTTAAAAAAATGGGGGGGGGGGTAGAATTGAATTTTATGTAATGATGTAATTTATTAATTAGTTAATTAAATAATCAACTAATTAATTAAGGAAGGAATGAGAAGGGAAGAGGAATCTAGAGGAAGGTGGAAAAGAGGTATGAGAAATCAGTTAAATAATTAATTATTTTAATTAATTACTTACTTAATTGGTGGAGAAAGGGTATAAAATAAGAGAGGTTAGGGTTAAGGTTGTAGGTAGGTTAGGGTTTTTTAAATATCACATGTAAAACCATCTGTAAGGAAACAATTGCATGGCTCAGCGAGAGAGGTTAAATGGAGTAGGCCTAGGGAAAAAAAGTCTTAATAAATGAGATCACATTAGGGACCATATCTATTGAGACAATATCAATTGTGACCATCTCTATTAAGATGATTATATTGGGGAAGAAGGTTTTTAGAAGGAAAATTGGATGAAAGAAAAAAATAAGAGGGGGGCATAAAAAGGGATAGACTAAAGGTAAAGAGAAAATATAAGGGCTAAGGGTATTTATATGTGGTTAAAATATAAGTTTGGGATTTTTAAGAGATGGTAATATGGGTTAAAGGTAGGTGTGAATAAATGTGGGGTGGCTAATGCTTAAATATTTTTATGCATAATTTTAATTGCTACATGTTATGTGTATGATGAAAAATGGAGGACATGGACTAATGATTTTTCCTATTGTTTTGTTGATGCAAGAAGAGTTTCTACCAGAAAGATATTGCTTCAATACTTTATACAAGGATATGTAGAGAAGGTATTTAAAGAGGAGTACTAGGAATGGCTCCAAAATATTGGGTTGTGAGATGTGGTTCAGTTGGAGAATGTATACTCCAACAAATATTACCTTACCATCTTGGTCAAGTGGTGGGGTTGTGAGAGCAATACTTTTGTGATACCAACAAGGTATATCACCATCACTCTAGAGGATATCTACCAAACTTTTATGCTACTGGTAGAGTGTGACATGATAGTGGTAGTAGAGACCCAAGAGCTAGACATGGTATTGAGGAGGATTTATGGAGACCAAGGAACAAATATGGTGGTAGATTTTATATATGGAGGGGTATTTGTGGAGGATCATTTTTTAGGAAAAAATGATTTTGGTACACCATGTGGTGTTGATGAGTATAATATCTAATATTATATTCCTAGAATTTTTACGCACTCGATTACCTTGTAACATGTTGGATGTGATGATGGACATGATTGAGTATGAGATAGTTATTACATGGGAAATGATATTATTGGCACAGACCTACATGCAGATCTATGATATATAGATATGAGTGAGAGTAAGACTAGGAGTTAGCTTCCTCCTATAGGTGTGGGGATGGAAACATATTGTGGTAGAGAGACTAGTAGGTCTACAGTGGGAAGCACATGCAAAGCTAGATGTGAATATTGTATATGCTATGAGGTGGGATCATGAGAAGGAGTGGATCCTAAGTCACAATAGAGTAAAAAACTTAGAGCATTATTAGGATGTATTTTGGTGATTACAACCAGGATAAGTGGTATGGAGGCCTTAGTTATTTGGTCCATAGTGGGATACAAATAGGATCTATTTGAGGATAGTAAGGAGGAGGAGATGGTGCTAAAGGCATCATAGGGGATATTATGAGCTCTTTAAGTATGAAAGAGTGTTGAGATAGTTTAATATTTAGTAAGGGGTTCCTCCATCCCCTATAGTATACTGAAAGAGGGATTTAGAGAGGCATTTACCCTAAGGGGATTTGATAAATTTGTAAGAGGATGATGATATGATATTGAATGCGGATGAAATATAGGATGTAGGTCTAATTGTATATTATGTGGTTTGGTGGTAATCACTTGGTATCCCTACATACGGTGGAGTAGGGTATGGAAATGATGATGAGATAGAGTGGTTAAGGAGGTAGGTGAATTTCTTGGAGGGAGATAGGTATTAGATGTGTATGAGAAGGCTGAGGTCCAAGATAGGCTACAAGTGGTTGAGGTGGAGGTGGCTAGACTTTTCCAGGTATATGAGAATGGGATGTTCCATATACTAGAGGTAGTGGAGAGGGAGACGACATAACAAGCGATGTAGCTATGATATTAGGAGGTTTTTATGGACCAAGTGGTGATAGAGTAGAATGCTCTAATAGTGTAATTATATTTGTGGTAGAAGGAGTGAGATCTAATGATAGTTAAGCGGGATGGATTTTGATACTAGGTGAGGATGTTGGAGGTATGGAAAATGTAAGATGTGGTATATCAGTAAAAATTTATGAGAGAGTGCTCAGAGCTCAAGGATAGAGTGTAGTAGTTGGAAGCTAACTTAGGGAAGGTGAGGAGGGCTCACAATTAGGTAATATTTCTAGCATTAACAACTTTTTAGGAGGAACAAGCATGAAGTTAGAGGCTAGATGTGGAGTTATTGAGCATGGTGTCAGGAGCACCATCTATTAGTGCATGAGTGCCTTGCTTTCAAAAGGAGACAATATCACAGTCCAGTGGAGGAGATATGATTTATTAAGAGAGACAAGGATCCTATATAGGTGAAGGTAGAGATAGAGGTGAGGTTATTGGGATTAATATTTAATTCTTGATATTATCCCTATTCACACAGATCACATTATACATTTAATGCTCACATAGATCGTATGGATTAAATACAAATTTATAAAGGCAAATATACCTATAAAAATATTTTTGGTGTGAATGAAAATTCAGTTTTCATCGTGCAATTCTTGTTCTTGCTTTTGAGTTTCATTTCATATCAGTGGTATCAAATCCGATCATTGGATAGGTAAGTATCCTCTTCCTCTAGGCTAGTCTGGTTCAAAATAAGAATGAGAAAACCACCAGTAGATCTTGGCATTGTGTGAACACTTTTCCATTTTCCACACACAACTTTGAGCACTTCTCATTTAAAAAACTCTCGATGGGGTCCCTCTAGTCACCACAGGGTTCCTTTGACCATAACCCTTGGCTCCTTATACAAATTCTCACACATATGCATGTATTTAAATTAGCAATATATGACTTACAACAACGAGAAGCATAAAAGCAGGGTTTATAATATTTCCATGCTTTATAAATATATTCCTTTCCACTTATATCAAAGTATAACATTTGGGGATATGTGTAGCAATAGTATGGTAATGTGTTTGTTCATGGGAGGTATCAGGTTTGAATTGATCTTATGATAGATTTTTTAGATTCCTATGATGATGTTGGTATATTTGATGATTTGACACCCTATGATGACCTGCAACCCTATTAATATATGGAATGATGTAATGGAAAAACTAGATTATGTCACCTATTTACATGCTTGTGATGATGTGGAAATGTTGTACAAATGACTTTTTATAGTTTGTACACTTAATATTATGTTCTATATAAGTGACTTGGAAGTTAATGTATGAATTCCATAGCGACATGCTTTAGTATTTACATCTAACATGGTTATCCATACATTTAACTTAACACCTTATTCAAAAATCTTGAGGTCACACATGTCAATCCATATAGTTGATGTTGTGCATGACATAACATGAAACTAGGAAGTTGGTATGAGTGTTGACTTAGCTAATTATGATGTGTCATAAATCCTAAGGTGACACATGGTAGGTGATCCCAAATATGATATAGGTACTAAAATTATAGTTTTTTATTTGACTAACATGATAGTTCATACAATTACTAATGTGCTAGGTTATACACCACTAGTATAAATACATGGGTTGAATGAAATAAATTTTGTATGAAAGCATTTCAAGCTCATATTTTTCCATAAGAATTAGAAGTGTTGTTCTATGTTATAAATACATGAAAATTAATGTATTTTATATAATATATTTATCACCATATACCTTATTGACTAGTATAAACTATATTATTTGGGAAACCAAGATTGGAGCTCACTTGCCAAGCAAGGGATTGGTCAAATTTGAGAATGAGGAGTCATATGATACTATTCCTAAAGAACTGGAGAATTTTTATAGAGAAAATAAGTATGAGGCCTATGGTTTCCTTTATAATCATGTTGTAAGTATATATGACACCATGTAGAAATATCATAAATCTTAAAGTGCTACTTGATAAATTTTATGGGTTGCATGATTGAATTAATTCCACACAAATAAATATATTGGAGGCTAAGCCTATACACTTATCCATTGACTAATATATTATTATTGATAAGTATATTAGTTGGTTTAAGATAATACAAAAATATATTACAATTATAAGAAGAATTCCTAAGGATAAAAGATAAGATGAAATATTAGAGAAGAAAATATACACTGAACTACTTATTATTATCCTTAACAATACGTCAAAAACATATAAGATAGTTGTTTTTGAGATGTTTTATTTAAATATTTTAAATTTTCTTGCACCACTGATTGATGAGGTATTTTATTAATTTATGCATAATCGATCTTGAATAAATAGGAATAAGAAAAAGTATATTTTGAATTAGGCTCATCCAAGCAAAGATGTTGCCTAATATAAAAATGTCAAGAAACCAAAAAATAATAAGTACTAGAAATATTTCAATAAGGAAAGTTTTGAGTTTTAGGAAAAGGGAGATCATAGGAAAAAATTTAGTAAAATAAAGGGCATTGCTCATTCTTCCCTCTTCTATGCACAAGGTTAAGATACTCTTATGGAGAAACCTCACAAGCATATATAGTGGTTCATTTTGCATATTAAATATTCTCTTTCTCAAATAAGTGGATTGTAAATTTAAGAGCAACTAGACACGACTATGAACACACATCTTATACAACACTACAATAGAGCACATGTAGGAGAATATGTTGTTATTGGATATGATTCTTCATTTAAGGTTATATGGTATGGAGACATCAATATTTGATGTTCGTATGTTAACAAGATAATTAATATTCTTAATGTCATACCTAATAATTTATCTATTTATCATATTAATTGTATAAGTAAGAAGGTAGAATTCTATTATGATAGATGGATAATTAAATATATAGATAATATATTTAAAATTGTTGCTTCTAGATATTTTATGAGACTAACTAGATGTATAATTTGGAATAAATACTAGCCTCATATACCCCCTCCTCTAACAAGAAAAGCATAGTTTCTATGGTTTCTTATGTATATAATAAAATTTAAACATGGCATCACAAGATTGGAAAAATTATATATAGATGTTTGAAATACATGAGTACCATTAGATGTCCATTAGAATTCCTTTCATAATCCTTCTAAGTGGTGAATGCGAGGGATGTATTATAGGGAAGAATAATAGGAATACCACTCCTAAAGGGATCGTTAGACAAAACCCTTATTCATTTAAGGTTATAGATAATGATATTCGTGGATTTTTAGGTTCACCATATCTCTCAAGTAATACATACGTCCTCCTTTTCTTCAATTATTTTTAGAGATATGTGTAGTTGTATACTATTTATACCAAGGATGAGGTCTTTGATAGAATCACAATTTTCAAGGATTTTATTTAGAAATGTCTAGAGAAGGGAATCAAATTTTTAAGGACATATAGATATGTGAATACGTTAGCTATGCTTTTTTATGATTTATTATCCTATTATGGGATTCCATATTAAAATACTATTCACTATACTTTTGAAAAGAATGGTCTAGCTAAATAGAAAAGATTAAGTGATCATGGAGATGACATGATATATTATTCATGACAATGGGATGTGTTATCATCTCTTATTGTCCCTATTAGGGTAATTGTGCCTCATGGGGAGTTAAACAAAGTCACAATTGAGAGAATGGGGTTCAGCTCAATCGAGGACCTTCTATAATTTTAACAAGGATGGATCCTTGTTATGATGTGACCTTTGAGACACACTTGGAGTCAAAAAAGGTAAAAATATATGGGAGAAAATAAAATGGGTGCTAATGTGCCAACATATCCACTAATATCTTCCTACAAAAATAGGCTTGAATGATATGTTATAGTAGTGATCATTTTCTCTCCTCAATATAGTGAAGCATAGATGAGAGTTACCAATTATATGCATGCATAAATAGGTGGGTCCTGTAGGAGATCCAATGATAGATAACTGGTCCAAAAATGGACACTAACCCCTCACACATACATACACTTAATAAAAACTAAAATTGATAAAAAGTCATAAACAACTACATATAGATATAAATGGATCAGTAGGAGGCCATAGATGGTTATGCCAAAATATTGGCATAGGATCTTGTGTGTGTATGTGTATATGTGTATATATATATGTATGTATATGTGTATATATATATGTATATATATGTATATATATATATATATGTATATTTATATATATATATATATGTATATTTATATATATATATATATATATATATATATATATATATATATATATATATATATATATATATATATGTATGTATGTATATATATGTATATGTATATTTATATAGATGCAAACAATATTTTACAAATATTATGTCATAAGTGGGGGTTCGAGATTGCTCACAAATTGCTTATGAGCCATTTTTTTTACAAAAATAAATGAAGAAAATCCTACAAGAGAATATAATTACAAAACTATCGATATTTTAAGAATATAATGCTATTCCCAATTGTATATTACAAGAGGAGGGTTTTCCTTCTAAAACTCATGTAGATATTTCTAGATGGTTGTTGCTTTTAGTGTTGATTCAATTCTCATATAATTTTATGTCCCTCTTAGATTCTTTGTATTCAAAGTCATGAATTTCAAATTGTCCTAAGCCCTTGGATGAGTAGTTATCATATTTATTTCCATCTACTCATTTTTAGGAAATCCCATCATCTAGGCATAGAATATTTCTTCACTTAACATCCAGGATCTTTAAGTTCCTTCCATCATATATTTCATGCTACAGTTGTCATTTCATGGAGATATGAGATATTCCATTGTAGGAAATTATGATATTCCTCAAAGAATGTGCACCTCATTAGTTTAACATTTAGGGCATTGGTATTTTCTTCTTTAGGAGTTTTATCCACCACTTGAGATTAGTTTGACATTTTAGACTTTTGTCTTAGGTACTCTTGTCAACAATTTTCCTTCTTATCTTCTGATCACAACACATAAAATTTTTATTTTTTTACATTATTTATTTTTGAGAATTAATCTATAATAATCAAATATTTCTTGATTTATGTTTTCTTCTATGCTTGTTCGTGACTTAAATTTTGTTTGCTCTTATCAGGTTAAGGATGGAGTGATACATCACTATAGTTATAGAATATCTTAGGAGATATATAGCTTGATAAATATAAGGAATCAAAAAAATCAATGCCTTAGTCCATTGGGTGTAGAGTCAAGAAAAGGTCTTCCTTGCAATCAAAATTTTTTAGTGGATGAACCACTTTAAAATTTTTGTAGATGACTAGGAATTTCACTATCTCATAAAACTGATATTGCTTACAATACATATGCAAAAGGTTTGAATTGAATGGCCTTTATCCATTGGGTATGTAGTCAAAATATCTACCCCCTAGCTACTCATGACATTTCTTCTTCCTCTTTCTCCATTTTCTTAGGTGAAAGATTGTTCCTGTGATAAAACTAGGACTTTTTTACAACTTTCTCTACCCGAGCATGCAGGTTCTAGACATGATTCTATGATTGAAACCATTGAATTTAGTCCCCTATTTGTTGGTTGAACCTTCTAATATCATATTATCCTTATTCATTAACATATTATTTACACATATTAGCTTGATCTCTTTATAAGAATGTCATCCACGAGGGATGTTTCCCATCATCCTGCTTGGTCATCAGAAGGATAGAGAAAGTTTATTAAAATGTTTTCCACCCCTTCATGAGTCTTTTCATATTTTTGCTAATTTATAGACTCGTGCACTTCATGATGTATATGGAGGCCCTCATTTGAGATCTATTATTGCTTTTCAAGGAGTTCACAAATATTTTTTTATACACCACAAAGGTTCTTTACATATTCCCACAAAGGTTCTTTACATATTCCCTTATGATATATCATTGGAGGGAATGCTTAGCTCTTTTACTCTATCTATCTCTTGTATAAAATTTCTCATTATTGAGATATGAAGATGATCCCATTCAAATATTGAGTGTGGAGATAGAGAATTATACTTATTGCAGGCCTTACTTTTTAGTGAAACCACTATTAGTTTTAGGGCCACATACTAATTCATGATGTTGTGCACATGATAAATGAAAACCATTTCTTATAGGTGCTCTAATGGGGATTTTGGACCTTCATCAATATGTTCAAGAAATATTTCCAATAGTGGTACTATATTTTTTTCTCAAACATCCAATCATTCTGGAGGTCAAAGCAGGTTCTTTTCTCCCTAGGCAAGGGATAACTATTGAGAAAATAAAACCATATTAAACCTATGGATACTTTGGATTGTAGTAGAGTTGCCAATTGAATGCATATGTGTGCTTATAAATAAGTATATAGACTAAGGTATTCACTTAAACTTTAGTTAGATATCTTTAATAATGACTTCTTCTAGTATTAATTCTTCAGCAGAGTCACCAGGTGAATAAAGAGAAACTTCAACAAGTGGGGATAAAAGAGACCCTTACGCAGTCTAATACCTACATATTGTAATTTTGGAACCAATTATATATCATTGGGGTCTCATCTACCATTCCATTAAACTTTTTCCATATTCAATTATCCTTAGTGGGGTAATCATACCTCATAGGAAGTGACATATAAGGGCCATGAATGAGTGTGTGGGATCCAATTCAATCAAGGACTTTTGATAGTTTTTACAAGTGCATTTCCTTGTTATGATGTGATCTTCAAGGCACACATTATAAAAAAAAAGGGAAAAAATATGTGAGAGATAAAACAAAATAATTCAACAAAAGAAAAGTGGTGGTGATGCACCAAGAGATCCACTAAGATATTCCTAAAAAAATAGGATTGAATGCTATGTTCCAATGGTGAAAACTTTCTCTCCTTGCAACAATGAAGCACATATGAGAGTTACTAGTTATATGCATGCATAAAGAAGTGGGTTTCCTAGGATAACCAATGATAAATGACTAGTCTAAAAATATATGCAAACCCCTCAGACATACATACACTTAGTAAAAAGGATAAGTAGGAGGCCACTAATGGCTATACCAAAACAAAATGGTATAGGATAATATGTTTATATGTGTGTGTGTGTGTGTGTGTGTGTTTGTGTGAAAGTAATATTTTACAAAGGTTATGCCAAAAGTAGGGGTTTGATATCACCCACAAGTCACTCAAGAGTTGACTATTTTTATAAAAATAAATGAAGTAAAATCCTACAAAATAATACAATTGTAAACTTGTCGATCCTTTACAAAGTTAATGCTATTCCTATTTATAGATTACAAGGGGAGGTTTTTCCCTCAAAATCTCATGTAGATGTTTCTAGGTGGCTACTGCTTTTGATGTTGACTCATGTAAAGTGTGACTATTTGTTCGAATCATGTTTTCTAGATTCAAAGTCATGAAATTCAAATGGTCCTACGCCCTTGGATGAGTAGTTATCATATTTATTTCTATATATTTTTGGAAAATCCCATCATCTAGGCATAAAATATTTCTTCATTTAATATATAGAATCTTAGAGTTGCTTCTGTTGTGGCTTCCATGCCATAGTTGTTTTTTCACATAGATATGAGATATTCCTTTGTATGAAAGAATGATAATAATCAAATAATGAATATCTCATTAGTTTATTTTGGGAAATCATTATTTTATTCTTTGGGATTTTTCTTCACCACTTGATCTTGGGGCAGCTTGACTTCAATATTTGGAACTTTGTCTTATGTACTCTTATCAAAACTTTCACTTGTTATCTTCTAATTGTGATGAGGGAATCGCATTCATTTATTGTTATTCCTAGGAATAGGTCTCTTTTACTTAGTTCCTATATTACATCTAAAAATAACTCAACATGAGTCTTCAAATCATGTAGAATTTTATATGGATGGCTATGTTTGGACATTAGATGGCCATAGCACATAGTTAGCTATTAGTTAGTGAATAGGATTAGTTAGCATATTTTATTTCTTTTATCCCTATTCATCCTCGTGTGAGATATGAGTGTGTGGTTATTGTATTTTGAGCATTTTGAGGACTATTTAAACCTTAGCAAATAAATAAACTTTTATGTTGGTTTGAAACCTTAACACTGGTATCATTGCATCGATACTAACATGTGCTCATTAAAAAATTGAAAATTCTATTATTCAATATTTTCATTTAAAATTTTTTTGTATGACCAATGTTTTTGGTAAAAAGCACCACCTTGTTGGTCTAGCTGCATTTGCAGTCAAGAAACTATCATACTACCATTGAGCAGCTACAAACCTCGAAGAAGGCCACATGGTAGTCCAAATACCACTAGGAAACCCATGATCAAGTGCCTATACCACACCTAGTGGTCAACTCATTTGAAGGGCCTTTTATTATTTAATGATACATTGTTGCCTACCCACATAAAATATGGGATAATAATATTTGTAGGTCAAATTCTGATAAATTACAAAAAATATAGTGCATTTTTGAGATTGATTTGATCAGGAGGTTTTAATCCACTAAGAGGAGCCATGAGCGGCAAGCTGGTTGACTGGTACATTTGCATCAACATGGTAACCTAGCATATTATTTTTTCAAATATTCAAAGAGGCTATTTCAAGTGCCTATGTTCCAGCATCATAGCTTATTGTTTAGCTACATATTCAAGATTCAATGCATATAGGATTACGTCTATCAATAATATTTGATTGATGCAATCATTGATTGGTGGAAATATCCTCTAGAAAAAGGATGAAATTTCAACCAGTGACATGAGTATCTAAAGTATGTTTTTATTTGCAATTGAACATGAGGTAAGAAAATAATCCTCCCTAAATTTTACGTATATCACAGGATCAACAATAATGTGTAATATGTCATAGGCATTCACCATAGTTTTTTTGTTGACAAAACTATAAATTGTCATGTTCATAGGTAGATTCAAAACCTTAGCATTTTAACATTTTCCTCTATAGTCGACACATGGTAGCACATAGATCATCGAAGGGAATGAGTGTTCATGTAGGGTCTCTTTTATACCACATTCAATGTGGGGGAGGCCTTTAGAAGGCTTAAAAAAAAGATATCTTGATAGATGTTCAACCAACAAGAGGTGGTATAAAGTTCATGTGGTGGTCATTAATAATGGCGGTCACTAATGATTGGTGGTGCCACGTGGAAGCACCTGGTATCTTTCTAGTTTGTAAATTTTTGACCATTGATGTGACCCTTCGCTTTTTAAATAGTTGGACTCTAAAGTGGTTGACTTACCACCTGTTTGGCCAATTAGGATCAAATATTTTTTCTAAAAGGTAAACATCTTTTTAATTAATTAAATTTTTTATTTAACTCAATTAATTTATTTTTTTAATTAATTTAATTAAACAATAAATTGCATTAATTTTTGCAATTTTACACCTTTAGTAACATTTACAAAAATCTATTGTAATAGCCTAAGAGGCTAATATTTGTTTTGCAAACATTTTTACAACTCATCAACATTTGGAAAGCTTTTGTAATTATCTAAAATGTAAGAAATTCTGAAGCCTTTTGGCTCATTGAAAGTTCTTGAAATAGCACCATTGTAATTGCATAGTAAATTTAAAGAATTGTGAATCCATTGGATCATTTGTAAGTGCTAAAAACATAGCACCATTACAATTTTCTATCAAGGTAACCTTATTGTAGTTGAGATAACTTTGTAACCCTACTAGATTACACTAGGGGTCAAATGGCTTCTAATTTGGTATAGCAAATGGTTGTAATAGCCATACTCATTAGCCTTTTTATCAATAATATTTAAAATATAACTGGCCCTAGAGGATCTAGTCTATCCCCTACCCATCAATTTCAAGCAAAATGTGAGATCAAAATTTATGATGGGTCTCATGATCTTTAGGTCCTCAATAGTTGGATTCTTGATATGGATACATGGTTTGAGTATAGAAAAATTAAAAAATATGAGCAAGTCTCCTTTGCCAAGCTCAAGATTTCAGGCATTTCCAAAGTCTTGATATAGGACCGCCAAAGCACTAAGGATCCCATTGAAACTTGGGATGACTTATTGAAAACATTGAAGGGAATATTTTATCCTTCCAATTTTGCTAAAGATCTCAACTTCCAATGGATTTGTTTGAGGTAAAGATACCACATGAGTGTTCAAAACTACATTGGAAAGTTTTAAAAATTGAGGATCCTATATGGAATCCTCAACTTAACTCAAAAACTAATCACTAAAATTAAAAATGGATTGCAAGAACCAATATTTAGGGAGTTGAAGTATACACCATGCATGAATTTGAATCTAATGTACAATTAAGTACAACTTGTATATGAGAAAATTGCTACTAAATTAGATGCATCCCACTCTTTAGGCACATCCAAAGCATTTAAATAATGTCAAAAATAGAAACAACAACCCATAAATGTAAAATCATATTATTCTCCTTATTCTTCTTCCATTTCTTCCTCTTATTTTAATATATATTTTTTATAATCATTGTAAGAGACGAGCATACTGAGTCTGAATGTTTAAAAAGGAAGAATAATTTACTTGTAAAACCTCAACCAATGGCACCATTTAGTGGGTCATTTGAGGTTGTAAGTGAGGAAAAGGAGTATGAATATATTAGGGGCCAATTGGACAATATGTTCCTCTTACACCACAAGAGTCACTATGACAATATATTTGTCACCAAAGCACACCTTCTACACAACTTTTTTGTGAGTTGCATATTCGATAATGGATCACAAACAAATCTCATTGCTAAATCCATATTCAATCATATAAAGTTACTTATTGAATCCCATCCTTCCCCATATTCACTTGTATGAAAGGATGATTATTCTACCTTTGCAATCATAGAATATTGTACTTTTTCTTTTACCTTTGGTCCCCACTATGTGGATCAATTCACTTGTGATGTGACTCCCACGGACCACTATGGAATGATTCTTGGAAAAACCTATTAATATGATAAGAAATATAAATATGATGTTTTTCACAAATCTCATAATATGCAACATAATAATAAGACCATTCTTTTTTGTAATATTTTAGAAGTTCAATTCTTCATGTCTTCACCAAGGATTGCCTTAGTATCTTGGCCTAAGGATACTCATGCTTTTGCTACTCAAGAGGTCATTCCTCCTCCTTCATTAGAATATCCTCCTCCTAATCCTCCTACTTCTCCTATTATTCCACCTCATGTACTTTAATGGCCTCCTTCAATGTCACCTTCACAGGTTCTAGATGTTTAGTAGACTCAGTTTCCATAACAGGTGATTTCTCCTTGCCCTAGTCCTTCGCTTGGTGAGCTAGTAAATTATTGATATTATTTCTCTACTCCAGCATCATGATGCATCCTTAATCTTATTTTAATAAACTATGAGATATGTATGTAGTGTTTGGTGACTCATACTTCTACTCAAATTGTAAAAGTATTGGATCCCAATGCTTCTTGAGTGTGAAGGTATGATGACAGTATCATGTCCAATTATTGTTAGTCCTAGGCATAGGTCTCTTTTATTTAGTTCCTATATTAATTTTGAAAATAATCCAATGTAATTCTTCAACTCACGTAGGATTTTAGATGGATGGCCATGTTTTACCACTATTTGATCTTAGCACATAATTAGCTATTAGTTAGCCAGTGATTAGGATTAGTTAGGATGTTTTATTTATTTCCTCCTAATTAATTATCGTGTGACATATGGGCATGTGGTTATTTTTATTTTGGGTATTTTGAGACCTATTTAAACCTTATAAAATAAATTAAATTTTATATTGGTTTGAAACCTTCACATATTGTGACACATAAACTTTTAACTTTTTTATATTCTTTATTTTTTAGGCCAGACCTCTAATCATCTTAGGGTTTTCTTATATGATTTTGTATGACTCAAAATTTCAGTTTATCTTGTTGTGAAAAGGGTGTAGTGACTCATCACTATAATATGGATCATAAATTAAGGTATAGACTATCATTTGTGCAATTTAAATCATCAATAGAGTTCCTACAAGGTAGTCTAGGACATGACACCTATTTAGAGAATTATAGGGGATACACCTAGCATGTGTATATTAGTGTATTTATGATATAATAATATACAAAAGGATTCTTAGAAGAAGCTACCAAATAATCATAAGTGTGTTTTTACGGGATATTTAGGTACCTATAAGATATTTATCTTTATAATCCTTAAAGGTATGAGGATTTCTCTAGAGAGATGTCATATTTCATGAGGTTCTTCTAGGTATCCCTTCCACTCTACCACATAAGTTTTTGGTGACCCTTCTAATCCTTTTATCATCTTCTATTCTACTATTTATTCTAATATTTTTGTTCTCTTTATTCCCATTAAAGTGTTTTATTTATCTTCATATTTTTCATCTCCTCCATTTTCATCCTTCAATAGATACCCATTGTCTATTTGTTTAACCCCTTCATGGGAAGAACCATATGTAATCCATTATTCTATAGGTTTATGGTATGATTAGTAGCACACATTAGTTTAGAGTGTTTCAATCTTGCATGATGAGGTGAGTGGTAATTTTTAGTTGTATTCTTCAATTTTATCTTCAAATGTTGAGTTGTTATAGAGTACACATGATTCTCCCATAGATTGTCTAATATTAAAGTGGGTTAAGAAACTCTTGAATAACATTTAGTCTATTACATATCTTGATAAACATCAAAAACCTCATTCTTGAGAACTATTCTCAAAGCTAACATATTCTAGTATCTTCTTGCATTTTCTCTAGCTAAAGGCTAGCCATAATAGGAAGATACTATGTTGGTAGAGTATAGGCTTTGATGAAGAGCAAGCCTTGGGAGCTTACTCCTTTTACTGAAGGGAAAAATATTATTGGGTTCAAAGGGATCTACAATACAAATATAATTTTGATAGTCAAGTATAGTAGCACAAGGTATGCCTCATTACAAAGAGATAATCTAAATAAGGAGTGGGCTATTCCAAGATACTTACACTAGTGACCAATATGGACTCATTCAATATGATTCCTTCTATTATTACCTCATATTTATGGAAGCTAAATCAAATGATCTTTAAAAGTGACTTTATGTATATGGATGTTTAGGTGAAAATCTACATGTAATAGCCACCTAGTTTTGAGCTTGAGTGGTATACTCTATTATTTTATTGTCAATCTAGGTTCTTGTATGGATGTAAGTAGGATTCTCAAGAATTGTATGAGAAGATCAATTCATTTTTATTAGATTTTAGTTATAGTGATGTGAGTTTGAGCTTGATGTTTACATAAAATATCAATATGGTGAAACATTGGTGATTGTATTATGTTTTAATTATCTTCTCATTACCAATAACTCTTGTACTTTGATCCAAGATATAAATTCATGGTGTCATTCCACTATTGAGATGATAAATTTAGGATTTTTGTATTATTTTAGGAATTCATATTGACCAAATATATTTTGGAATTAATATATTCTTGACAAAGTATATTTTGGAACTTCTTTAGTGTTTTAGGATGGTTCATTGTAAGTCTATTTAGAATCCCTTTACCTTAGTCTTTCAGCTTTCATTTTATTGTACAAATCCTTAAGGGGATGCCACATTGTATCAATAACTTATGGAAAAAACTTATCTGCCTTACTCACACTAGACCTAACATATCTTTTGGTATCTATTATTGTTCTATATATGTGTAGTCTAGATTGGTATCCATTATTGTATGAGTGGTAGTCCACCATAAGTTGTATGTTCTATTTAGTATTTGACCCAGTTTATTATTGTTCTAGATGCCAACCCACTATTGTATATTATTAAATGGAGGTTAAATATTGTGTTTACAATAATGTAACTAAGCATATTACATGAGTGCTCATAATTTTAGATTATATTGGAATTCCTCAAACTTTTCTAGTTAATCTTCAATGCGATAACCAGAGTACCATCTAGATTGTTTGTAATCAACGATTTCATCAATGGAAAAAGTACATAGAGAGATTAATACATTTTATGAGATGAATTCATGCATAATAGATGCTTTATCCAATATAAGTATCTTTATTAAAGTAGGCATTAGATATTTTCACCAACTTTATCTTTGATGCTTTTATGCATATTTTAGAGTTTCTTAGAGATAGAGGGTGTCCCTTGAGGTGTTAGAAAATATTACATTATTTGGTACATGCCAATGTACCACTTTGATACATTATTATAAATATAAGAATAGGGTTGTGTCTTATATTAGTAAGTGAATAAATATTTTATGTAATGTAATAATGTGTAAGAAATGCACATCTACAAGTGTCATGTAAATATATGTGCAAATGTTATGAGTGTAAATGTGTACAAGTGTATAATATATAAGTGTGCATATGCATACTTAGAATAGGAAAGTGAAGATTTGTAAAGAAGAGTTTAGGTCAAGAGTGTAGCACATGAGGAGTCACATACAATTATAAATTTGTGAAAAAACTTTGGAATATTAATCAAATATGCATAGCTTTATGATTGTACTAGTAGACCTTTATTCAAGAGCATTTCTCAATATTTTATGTGTAATATTATGAACATTGTTTATATGATTATTCTATGAATATTATTATTTATTTATTATTAATTTAATTCATTATATTGTAACTTTATTATATTAGATCATGTGATTATTTTCTATGAGTTTTATATTTTTTAAATATTCAAAGGCTAACAGTGATATTAGAGCTACAATAAGATTACTTGCATAGGATTTGTTAAGTTGTAGAAATTAGAAAGGCTGGAGTCTTTCCACAGTTGTAGGAACAACTAGTGAAGACTAGGACCCAACAATAAGTGAATTAAGAGAAAGCTATGGTATTTCCACTATTTCAAAGGATAGCCAATGAACACTAGGTCTTGACTATATAATATTTCTACTAGAATAAATAGTGAAGACTAGGATTCATATTTGGGTAAATCAACTTGAAAAGAATTGATTATTCAAGGAAATAGCCAATCTTGACATCAATAGAAATTTTTAGGGGTATAAATCCCTTAACATTTACATTTCTCTCAAGGAAAGAGAATAATTATTGATTGAAGTTGTTGCAGATTCTAGATTATAGGAAAGAACCAACTCAAGATAAAGTTGGTCATTTAGGACATTGTCATATTGATTTAGATATTGGATTCTCTAGTAAGGAGGATATTCATATTGGACTCTTAGAAACAACCTAAGAAATTACTACAATGAATATCATAATTGAGAATATTCCCACAATATATTGAGGACAATTTCATGTTTGAATGCTAGAAGAAGGCATAAATATTTTCTCAAGTAGGGATTTATTAAAGTTGTAGTCTATTATAGTTTTAGATCTCAAAGATAGACCTTGACAAAAAATTTAGGCCATTAAGATATTGACCTTTATAATATAAATTGAGTATACCTATTTCAAAAAACTATTAAAAATAGAAATAAACCTATAATATTGATCTTGTTCTTGAAGGAAAAGACCTGGATAATAAGCTTGACAATTGTTCCAATAGAAAAGGCCAATAGTGAAAGATAAACACTCTTCAAAGAAAGGAGTCTATAGATTGGAGAACTAGATATTTGAGACCCTTAAAATAAAGAGGTCCATAGTGGAGATAAGTGGATATAATATAAAAGAGGCCATATTTGATTAGAAAAAAAAGGAATCATAAGGAGAAAATTTATAGAAGAAAAAATAAAGAGAAAATCTTGTAGATTCGAGATAGAGATTGGAGACCCAAGAAAAGAGGTCCCATTGATGATAGTGAATGAGAACCATATAAAAGAGGTCCATAATAAGCATATATATTTGTCCTTAGATAGAAAATATACCACTAATTTAGTCAAATTTGTAGAGATAGAAAATCAAGTAGAAAGGTAAGATACCATAATCTTCATACAAGAATATTTGGCCAAGATAGCAAGAAGTATTAAAGCCAACAAGAAGACATAAATACACCAAGAAGACTTCAAGAAAATAAGAATATTTTAAGGACAACAATATTTGAATATTATAAAAGAGCATTAAGAATATATCAATACAACAACAAGATTATAGGTATCAAGCCTTAAGGATATCAAGATTGAGGATAACATTTGGAGGACAACGAGATTAAATAAAGAAAACATTAGCTACGTATATTAATGGTCAAAATTAAATTTACCATAGGTGGTAGAAATCAAAGTGCAAAATAGCCATATGTTAGCAATATTTGATAACAACAAGATTAGAGGACATCCAGAACAACAAGAATTGAGAATATAAATATTTAAAGAGCTTAAATTTAGAGGCAATGAGCTCATGCATTAAAGGTAGTATTTAAAAGGATATTAACTTAGATAAAACAAGTAGAATAGAGGATAACATAAGAAATACAATTTTTTATTGAACAACATAGAAAAATACATTGAAGCTTAAAAGGCTATCAAAGAAATAACATGTATCAAATGAGGAGTTTTTAATATCAAGCTTAAGTAAGGAAGTTTGAATTTTAGAACAATGTAACATTATTCTTGACATTCTAAGTTAGAATTAAAAGAGAACATAAAAATCTACTTTTGAACCTACACATAATAGTAAAAAATAATAACTAAATATACAAGTTAAAGCATCATAAAGGCAAAATATGGCATGAATTTTAACCTAAAGCTAGCTACATATGTGACTAAGAGTGAGATATGTAGGAAATAGAAGAAAATTCTATGTAGGACATAAAATAATAATATATGTAGGTGACTAAGCTGCATAGAGCTACACAAAAATAAAGGGTTGAGCCATACAAGAAATAATGATTCTAGCTGGGTGGCATGGTTTAAAACTGAATGCCAAGAAAATTTCAAAGGCTAAGTGCTAAGTGGTAGTCCCAAAAGAAGAATCAATCAAGTGAAATAATAGTCCAATGGTAGAGCATCAACCATGTGCAACAAAAATCCAAGGGAAAAGTTTCAACAATAGTCCAACGACAGAGCAAAGAACCAAGGATAGAGCGTAAAACAAGTGCAACACCAAGTTTTGGGAGATAGTCAAGGGCTAAGAGCCAACCTATAAAAGGATAATATCAAGGGCCAAGCATCAACTAAGCAAAGGTAGAAGCTCAAGATTCAAGCACCAACTAGACAAATGAGAAGATTAAAATATGAATACCAATTAAATGGAGCTAAACATCAAGTAAGTGATGCAATACACCAAAACATAACTTGTGAACCTAGATCAAGGAGGAGACATAAAAAATATAATGCATAAAGTGTAATATCAAATAAATCCAACTCATGACAAATGAATAAATGTAACTAGAAATACATCAAGATAATATAGATTGAATTCCAAGTAAACAAATATTGTACCAAGAAAAAGCAAAATATTAGAAGCAATTGAAATGATAGTTTTTTAGTATATTTTGAATGGATGAAATGTCTAGGTGACATGCCCTGCAATGTGTTTAAATAAAGCACTTATATGGTGTATACTTCTTATACAATTTCAATGCATTTTTCAATTCAATAAAACACCCAAGCTAGTAAAAACACTGCTGACAAAGTTAGACTGTGTTATATATAATTATAATTGAACTGAAGCAACGTAAATTCTAGGGTTTGAAATTTTATCAATTTTTGAAAATTTATTTTCAGCTAAGGTTAAATGGAGAGATAAGTATTAATTAGTTTTGGATTAATTATTAAGATTAATTAGGAGTGATGAGATTTATTATTAGATTAATTGAGTTTTTTATTAATCTTAAATATTTTCGGAAGATAAGTAGTAATAGGAAGTATTTTTGAATTATTTGAAATATTTTATTTTATTTTATTTGAAATTCAAAGACAATATTTTTTTTCCAAATTCTTTAATTTTGGAGAGATAAGTAAGCGATGGCAGACCAAAAATTGCACCTTCTCAAATATGACTTTTCATTCAATATTCTAGAAAAACTTCTAGTAACAGCCCGTAGGCTTTACAATAGCTAGCGCTCGACTTAGCTTTCAACTACTACACTCTGCGTGCAATCTCTAATCCACCACCCCCCGTCTATTATAGAAACTAGGTTTTTATAGAGGCCCCAACCCTCTAAAACATCTACCATGAAAATTGGAGCACCAACCCGATTTATGGCACCACTTCGCATGGCCCCTGTCATCGCCACTTCCTGTCAGATCACTCTGACCGTCGCTCCCTGTTAGATTATTTTGCATGACCCATCCTCTTCATTTCCCATGCTTCTAGGTAATCACCCACTTTTACTGCACCTTGGGTGCCACATGTAATCCTCATTCTGCAACCACTGCCTGAACTCTATCGTTTTCTTCCTCCAGCTACACTGTAGCAAGGGTCACGATATCATGACATGTTGCGATATCGTGACATCTTTCTCTTCTTGCCCCTCCTCTTATTTTTTGGTCGTGATATCATGACATCTTCCTCAAGTGCTATCTTTCTTAGCTTCAAGTCATGATATCACAACATTGCCTTTGGATGCCCCCTTGCTTTTCTGCTTTGATCACAATTTTGCAACAGTCACGATTTCATGATGTGTCATGAAATCGTGACACTTCCATTGCCTCCCCTCGACTACTGCTTCGATGTCACAATTTTGTGACAGTCACGATTTTGTGACATGTCACGAAATAGTGACACTTCCTCTACCTTCCCTCGGCTTCTGCTTTGATGTCGTGATTTTATGACAGTCACGATTTCACGACGTGTCACAAAATCATGACACTTCCTTTGCCTTCCCTCGGCTTCTGCTTCGATGTCACGATTTTGTGACAGTCGCAATTTTGTGACATGTCACGAAATCATGACATTTCCAACTACCTTTCCCTTCTACTACATTTTCATCATTATTTTGCGATAGTTGCGATTTCATGACATGTCACGAAATTGCAACATTCCCAACTGCTCCTCCTCCTGGCGGCTTCTAGTCACGATTTCATGACATGTCATGAAATCATGACATTTTTGCCCCACACCTTCTCTCTCCTCGTTGTGTTGCGATATCGTGATACTTTTTTGTCATGATATCATGACAAATTTTTCTCCTTGCTCTCTTCTCCTTTTTCCGTCGTGATTTCATGACGTGTCACGAAATCGCAATGTTTTTCCTCGTTAGCCAACTTTTCTAAAGTGGCTCTCTTGCAACTAGATGCCTCTGCATCAGATGCCACTAGATGCTTCTGCATCAAACACCCGAGGTTGGTGGAGAAGTGATATTCACTTTTGCACTATCTGGTTACTGCCTTCTATAGCACCTCTAGACATTCATCTGCCTCTGTAGCCTGTTCCAACCCCTTCTTCTGGCCCAAACAACTTTTGCCTTCCTCTAGGCAGATTCTCCCACTGTTGCACACTTCTTCATCTATAGCCTGCTTAAACTCTAACTCCTGGCCAGATAAAATTTTGCCTTCTTCCAAGCAGATTCTGGCACTGCTGCACACCTCTTTGTCTATAGACTTCAATGGCTTCAACTTTTGAAGCACTCCATTATCTCTCCTTTTCTATTTTTCCTCATGCTATCTATGCAGCTCCCTTTGTAGGGCTTTCACCTGCCTCTGCAAATATCTTCTGAGTAGCTCCTCTTGCAGGGCTTGCACTTGCCTCTATAATGCCTTGAACTCTTTCATTGTCATCATATCTCCCTCAGATCCTGGTGTAACTACCTCACATCCGGTGATCTGTTACACACTCAGGAACCCTAACTCACTCTTCTCTCATAGAACCCTACCATAGATCCTGGTGCAACTGCCTCACGTTCGATGAATCTACTGCGCACTCAGAATCTTCTAGCTTTGATACCACTGATGGCGGACCAAAAATTGCACCTTCTCAAATCTGAATTTTCATTCAATATTTTGGAAAAACTTCTAGTAACAGCCCGTAGGCTTTACAACAGCTAGTGCTTGGCTTAGCTTTCAACTACTACACTCTGCATGCAATATCTAATCCACCACCCCTAGTCTATTATAGAAACTGGGTTTTTATAGAGGCCTTGACCCTCTAAAACATCTTCCATAAAAATTGGAGCAGCAACCTAATTTATGGCACCACTCCACATGGCCCCTATCATCGTCGCTTCTTGTCAGATCACTTTGACCGTTGCTCCCTATCATATTATTCTACGTGACCCATCCTCTTTGTTTCTCATGCTTTTGGGTATTCACCCACTTTTAGTACACCCTAGGTGCCATGTGTCGTCCTCATTCTTCAACTACCACCTGACCTCTATCGTTTTCTTCCTCCAGCTGCACTATAGCAGGGGTCATGATATCACGACATGTTGCAATATCACGACATCTTCTTCTTCCTACCCCTCCTCTTATTTTCTGGTCATGACATCGTGACATCTTCCTCCAGCGCTGTCTTTCCTGGCTTCAAGTCATGATATTGCAACATGTCGCTATATCGTGACATTGCCTTCAGATGCCCCCTTGCTTTTTTGCTCTGGTCATGATTTCGTGATAGTCACAATTTTGCGATGTGTCACAAAATCATGACACTTCCACTACCTCCTCTCGGTCGCTGCTCCGTTGTCATGATTTCATGACAGTCACGATTTTATGACATGTCATGAAATTGTGACACTTCCTCTGCCTTCCCTTGGCTTCTGCTTCGATGTCACAATTTCGCGATAGTCATGATTTTACAACATGTCATGAAATCATGACACTTCCTCTGCCTTCCCTTGGCTTCTGCTTCGATGTCACGATTTCATGACAGTTACGATTTCACGACATGTCGCAAAATCATGACATTTCCAACTACCTTTCCCTTCTGCTGCATTTTCGTCGTGATTTCATGACAGTCATGATTTTGTGACATGTCACGAAATCGTGACATTCCCAACTGCTCCTCCTCCTGGCGGCTTCTGGTCACGATTTTGTGACATGTCACGAAATCATGACATTTTCGCCCCACACCTTCTCTCTCCTCATCGTGTCGTGATATCGTGACACTTTTTTCATCATGATATCATGACAAATTTTTCTCCTCGCTCTCTTCTCCTTTTTCTATCGTGATTTCGTGACACATCACGAAATCGCAACGTTTTTCCTCCTTAGCCAACTTTTCTGAAGTGGCTCTCCCGCAACTGGATTCATCTACATCAAATGCCATTGGATGCTCCTGCATCAATAAGTCTACTTCAAATTTAGAAATATCAAATTTAAAAAATTCTTATTTTCTAGTTTCTAAATAATTAGGGTGACATATGGAGTTCTACTTCATAGGTTTTTGAAAATTTGGAGAATTAGAAATTATTATTCTTAATATGGGGAGTCACAAGGATTTCTGCTTCAAAAGAATCATTGAATTCAATAGATCTAGAGTTTTTCAAAATAAAAATAAAAATTAAATGCCATAACATTTGAAATAAAAAATTTGCTTGCAAAACTTGAAGGAAAATTATATCTATCTCAAAATCGATCTATAGTGAAACTATAGAAGAAAATTTTAAAATAATTGAATACTAACTACATTAAAGAATTGTTGAAGTGGTTGATGATGGAAAGGATAATATTATGATATATTTAGATATTGTTAGCATAATGTACATGGCATTGCTTATAATTAAATTTCATAAATAAGAGAGCATAAAACTAAAGAAGTTGATTGAATGTTTTCAGAAGGAATCAAAAGTAAGTGTATCATTCTTTTAAAAATATATTTCATTATTCATATAATATTGATACTTCAAGTTTGTCTAACTCAATATATTATTATGATTCTTTAAGTGAATTTTTAAAAGTCTTTATACATTATAATTAATTGGCATATGATTCTTAATATAATGAAATATTTGTGTGAAAGAATCTAAAATTAAAGGGAAAGTACAAGAAGCTACAAAGACTAAAGAACATGAAGATGAATTCAAAGACAAGGTAAAGCAAGGAGAAGAAGAAGAACCTGATCAATATGAAGGTTGCATACATTGTAAATTCAATTGAGGACAAATACCATATTAAATACTAAATTCTTCAATAACAAAATAATGTAATACATAGGGTTGTTGGAGAATATTACAATAATTTGTATATGCTAATGTACCATATTTGTACATTATTATAAATATTAGAATAGTTTTGTATCTTAGATTAGTAAGTGAGTAAATATTAGGGTTGTCCCTTAGATTAGTGAGTAAGTTAATATTTCATGTAATGTAATAATGTGAACGAAATACACAAGTGTCATGTAAAAATGTGTGCAAGTTTTATGAGTGTAAATGTGCACAAGTTTCTAATATGTAAGTGTTTACATGTATCCTTGGAATAGGAAAGGGAAGATTTGTAAATAAGAATGAAGGTGAAGAGTGCATCATATGAGTAATCACATACAATTATATATTTGTGACAAAGTTTTTTAATATTAGTCGAACGTGAAGAGCTTTATGCTTACACTAGTAGACCTTTATTCAATAATATTTCTCAATATTTTATGTGCAATATTGTGAGCATTGTTTATATGATTATTTTATGAGTATTGTTATTTATGAGTTATTATATTTGATTCATTATATTGCAACTTCATTATATTAGATCCTATGATTATTTTCTTATGATATTTACATTAGTATTAAAGCTTCAAAAGATAAGATAAAGGGGTATTCAAAGTAAGGGTATCATTCCATGTACCCCATTTAACTTAAGGGGAAGTGTTAGAATATATGGTGGTTAAGTTTTTCTTGAGGCCATGACTTACAATTTTAATTGTATTGATCATGTTTTCCCTCCAAGCTCATGTAAACCTTGATAATTTTTATTTTATAATATGTTTTACTAAACTTTGGATTCACAACCTTGACCTAAAGCTAACATATATTTAGGTATAAATACCTCTTCATACTAGCCATTTTATTTATCATTTTGAGTGAAATTTCATTTTAATTTATTGATATTATTTTATGTGCACAAAAACCCCTAATATATTATATGTTCTTCATTATTCATTTTATGTATTTCCTTTTCAAGCAACACTAGGTAATGTTTGATTGCATTCATTTCTACAAACTACTATTAAATCTAAAAAATACATCCATGAAACACTAAAATTTATATAAATTCACACTCTTTAAAATTATTCTAGCACCACAAAAAAATAGTCAATATAGTAATTTTATATCTCTTTAAAAACTAAAATATCATCCAAATACATAATAAAATATGAATCTATTGATAGATTTTGAAGCCTTATACGTAATATAAAATTAACAAAAAATAATCATAGGATCAAATATAATAAAGAAGAAATATAATGAATACAATAAAGATAATTTAACGAAGATAAATGAGCCAACCTATATGGATAGCATTCAATGTAAAGCCTAAAATATACACAATAAATTGGTTACAATACTAGTTGCTCAAATATATACAAATTTGTATTACTCCTCTTTCTATTGCATATATATCATAGAGATGACCCTATAGATACTATAAATTATGTATATTTCTATACAAATGATATGGAATTCTATGTATATGGTAAGGATTGATCTCGTGCTATCCACTCTATGGAGTAATATATAGCCTTTGTAGGATGAATATTTGGTTACCATACCTCTTCCTTTCCATATGCCAAGCATTATGACTCTTAGATTCTATATTTAACACTTACATATAGATGATACTATCTTGTATGCACACTTGTACTTGACTCTTCACATAACTCTTAAAAATCTAAGGACACATGTGCAAACTTACATATTGAACACTTGTGCACATTTTCATTTATAACACTTTCACACATATTTACATGACACTTATGTATTTCCTACACATTATTATTTTACATGAAATATTAACTCACTCATTAATATAATATACAACCCTAATATAATATTTACAATGATGTACCAAGGTGGTACATTGGTATATACCAAATAATGTAATATTCTCCAACACTCCCTAAGTATTACATTATTTGGTTATTGAAGACTTTAGTCTTCAATATGATATTCCTATTTATATTGGAGCTTGAGCTATTATTTCTTGCTTTATCCAATATGTTGCATTTTTGTATTTTGATCAAATGAATTATTTGTATGTTTTAAAAATCACTTTCATGAATTACTAATTTTGCTGACGAAGCTTGAATTTCATTTTATTTTGTAGTTTCTTCTACTTATCGAATTTCTTGAGCTAGATGACCTTTTTTATTTCCTTATCTATATTGTCATTGTGGTTGATTATATTGGTATTGGGAAGGGTATTGACATTTAAATTGTTGCAGATTTGTATCATACTGAGTTTGATACTGTCTTGGTTGAAATTGACCTATTTTTTTGATCACTTTGATTTATTTGATATCCCTAAGACCAATTCCTTGGATTATATCTACAAAAAATTTGTATTATGAGTCACCCTTGTACATATCTGATAATACATGTTACTTCTATTAAACCTATCTCTTAAAGTTGAAGTAATATTCCCTTGTGTGTTATCTCTTGATACTAACGCATTGTTAGTCATATTATCTTTTACTGAATTCTCTACTTCATACTCTTCTAGAATATTTACTAACTCATAAAATGAAGTATATTTTCTTAGAATTTGTAAGGATGTGATCAAGTTCTTGTATTTTTTTGGAAGAGCTCTCAAGATCACTTGAACAAGAAATTTATCCTCTACATTTTCTCCTAAAGTTAATAGTTTTGCTTTTATGTCTACCACTCTTCTTAAAAATAATTCAATGCTTTCACCACTATTAACTTTTAAGGAATGTAACTAAGTTTAAAGATTCAAAATAGTAGCTTTGTTCTTTTCTTCAAATTGGCTAAAGTATTACAAGATTCTATAGAGGTTACTATTTTTCTTATGTAATATTGTATCTCATTTCTAATCGCAAATGTTATTATAATTAGGGATTTATCTTCTTCATATTCATATTTTTGAAATTCTCTCTCGCCTTTAGCAGGTTTAGTTTTTATTCATCCAACAGTGTACCAAATTTTTCTACTATCAAAATGGATTTTACTTTATTTTTCCATGAAGCATAGTTAGGACCTTTGAGAAGTTGAGACTCTAAAAGAAATAATTTGTTGATAGACATGGTAGTACTCATATAACCTTTGAAGTTGACTACCTTATGACTCCCTAAGTTTAAATGATTCAATCTTTCTAAAATTTTCAAGTTTCTAAATTTTCAAAAACCTATGATGTTGAATTCCTTATGGCTCCCTAATTAATTAGAAACAAGAAAAAATAAGATTATTTCGAAATTTAGTATTCCTAAGTTTGAAGTAGACTTTCTTATCTCACCATAATTAAATAATTTACAAATATTCCATTAGATTTGAATTTCAAAAAATATTAAAAAATAAAACTTTTCAAATATATTCTATTACTTCAAAAACATAAAGAAGCAAAGTAATTTCAACTAATACTTTAAAATTTTTAAAAATGCTACTAAGGTATAAATACTTACTAATATACTTATCTCTTATAATTAATATTATTAAACCTTAAAATAACAATAATTAAATATTCCTTATTTCTCCTTAACCTTAGTAAAGAAACAAAAATTAAATAATAAAACCCTAATACCCTTTTGATGTGTGTGGCTTCTTGTGACAACCTCTACAATTTTTTTTAGTAAATTCTTCAACTTGGCTTTAGTGTATGTGGCTTCTTGTTTTGACCTTGGTACTAGAGTTTGCTTCAGCTTGACTTCCTTTTTGCACTTTGGATGCTTGCTTGTTAACGTTCCCACTTGGCTTACTTATTGTTTGACCTTGCTTGTTGTTTGGTTCACCCAATATCATCTTATAGTGATGTTGCATTCTCTAACATTCTTCGTTGGTGCTCTTAGACACTTTAAAATATTACATTCTTGTTCCTTACAAACTTAGGTACTTTTAAATGGCTTTGAATCTCTTGGATGCTCTACAATCTTACATGCAATATTTATTACATAAGTATAATGAGGAACGCATTGCTTGATATTCTGCCTTTTAACTTGTTATTCTAGCTTAGCACTCTACATTTGATGTACAACTTTGGCAATCTTTAATTTTATTCTAACTCTACCTTATTCTTATAGTTGCAATTGGTGCATCTATACAAAGAACTTTCACTCCAAATCTCTATGACTGTGTTGTTGTAATCTTAACATTATCTTGCTTTACTCCTTTATTCAATTTCAATATTTGGATTTGAATATGGTGCTATTATGACATTCTCCTACACTCTCTATATTAAATTTTATACACTTATATTACTTGCTATCCTTCTAGAATTTATTAGTCCAATCTCATATTGGTGCTCTCTCTTAGATGCTAGCTATTTAGACTACCTTTTAAAAACTAAATGGCTTTTACAATTCTTATTATCATTCAAGATTGTATTTGAATTCAATCCTTCTTACTTTCAATCTATGAAATATCTAACTACAAACTTTAATCATCAATAACTCTATATTTTTTTCTACTTATATCTTCTTGAACATTAATGCCTCCCCCTTGTGTTGAGTTTAATTATGAGCATTACTCCTCTATATCTTAATTTTATGGTATTTTCATTGAATGGTGATGATAGTCCCAAATATAGTAGGATATTTTCCTAAAATTCTTCTAATATAACTTATCTATCTCTTTTTCATGTAATACTTCTTATCTATTTCCAATACTATTTTCCTAGATTTTAGTATTTTTATTAACTTTTAAAAACTTGCCCGTGTGGTCTTCTATGATGCTTTGCATCAATCTAATATGTTACCTTCAATTTTATCCACAAAAATTGCAATCTTGTTATCTTACATTCTTTGTACTTGCTAAATATTTATCTTCAATGTTGCTTTTGTGACATTCAAACTTTCCTTCTAAATGTTGCCTCTATCTTGTTCTTCAAGTTGTTTTTGCCTTGTGTAGTTCTTATGTTCTCCTTTAGCTTTGACTATCCTCAATAGTTTTTTGTTGTCTTGAAGTTTGTCATAGCTTTCAAATTTTGGTAAGATACTTGGCTTTCCAAAAATATTATCTTCAAGTATTTCTTGCTTGAAGTATTTTTGAAGTCTTCTTTCTACCTTCAAGTTCTTCTTACTTGTTTTTTTATCTTTGTAGAGCAAGTTATATCTGGTATCTTTTCTTATTAAGGACCAATCCTCAATAGGACCTCTTTCTTGGGTCTTCTTACATCTACCTTTGATGGGACCATTTTTAAGCATCCTTTATCTGCTTCTATGGGAATTCCCTTTTGGAGTCTCCTTTATTTATAAATATCAAGGTCTATCTTCAAAACCTGAAACTATACTATATACTGCATTCTATTATGAGTATTCACCTTGGAATAGGCTAACTCAATCTATCTATCAAGATCTATCTTTGTGACTTGAAATATTTATCAAAAACTATATTTAAGACTTAACTACAACTTCAATCAATCCTTGCATGAGAAAATATGATGACCTTCAAGAAATCGAAGATGAAAGTCTTCTCTATTTGTTGTAGGAAACTTCTCAAATTCTAAAGATCAATTTTTACTACAACACTAAATTAGATAACTTTCTTTAGAATTACCTAAGAATAAATATAAATATTTTTCAATATCTAAAGTAGAATGACAATTACCAACATTTTTTTCTTTAGTTGATTCTTTCTTAAATCTAAATCTTTAATCTTAACTGGTTGTTCTTCAACCTAGTGGTAATAATAATAACCTCACAAATTTTTTCAACTATGTGGAAATACTTTTCTTCACTGATTTTTCTTACCTAGTAGTAATATCATTAACTTTTACAAATTTCAAAACATTTTCTAGTAACCTTATTATGACTTTGATATAATTGATGACTTTTGAATCCTTATACTTAATATGGAATTCATAGAAAACTGATCACATGATCAAATATAATAAACTTGCAATATAATAAATCCAATAAAGATAATGTAACAAAGATAAATGAGCCAACTAATATGTATAACATTCAATGTAAATCCTAAAATATACACAATAATATCACTTACAATACTATTTGCTCAAATGTATGCAAATTTATGTTACTCCTCTTTCTGTTATATATATCATACAAATGATATTGTACATATAATAATTGATGTATATATCTATATAGATGATATGTAATACTATGTAGATGGTATGGATTTCTCTCTCTTTATATCCACTCTATGGAGTAATATATAGCCTTTGTAGGATGACTCTCTCTTTACTATGAGTCTTCCTTTCTATATGCCAAGCATTATGACTCTTGGCTTCTATACTTGACACTTGCATAGACATGATGTCATGACCCACCCTTGGAAGACTCTTTTTATGGATGTATTTATATTTTTGTTGTATTTGCTTTATTTAAAGAAAGATTTATCCTTTCATGGCTAAGTGTGTAAAATATTTGTAATGTAGAAAAATGATATATTCTACTAAAGAAATGACTTATTATTTTATAAGTTGAGTATACATGTCATTTGTATTATAAAAGGATAATTTTATTACTTGGGTTTTGGTAGGTTATCTTGTAACTACATATTTTTATTTATTCCAATGGGTGTAACTTTTGATATACCTAAACTAATTAATTGACTTATGTTTCCTTTGTAAAATTGATTATACCCCATGTGCACTAGGCAAGCTAGCTAAGCATAATTATGTGAAGATAAAATTTTACACTATACAAGTAATGCATTTACTTCAAATCAAATACTAACTCGACTTTTATATTACCATGGTGGTGATAAGTCATTATGGGATGAGTGATTTGGAGATTTTTGACCTGCCACATTGAAGTGAATTTGAACCTCTACTAAATAGGACGAAGTGCAAGGAGGAAAGAGAATTAAAAATGGAGAATGAGAGTGTGTGGAGTGTAACTGCTTGACTGGTGGACGAAGAGGACATTGAAGTTGTGGAATAGAAAATATGTTGGGGAAAATGGTAGAGTTGTAGGAGAACAATGAGAGTTTTATGATGAGAATAATGGAGAGTTTTCTATGAGATGAATAGATATTTTGTTGTGAGAAAAACACAGAGTGGATGTGAGAACAACACTAAAGACCACTGGGGGGACTATCACCAGTTTCCAAAATTATTGGTGTTGGAGGTGACTTAAATGATTGGATGCTGAGTTAGTATTGAAGAATCCTCTAAATTCACTAAAAAAACAATAGAAACTAGTTAGTACTTTAGATAAATTTATTTTCAAATTCCATGATTTGATGAAAAATGAGTAGTTATTTTTTTGGAAAAATGCATCCCTGTAGCATATGCAATCGAGTGTTATATAGCAAGGATTTGTATGTGTAATCACAAAGTATAAATAAATCATACACCCTTCAAGGGAATGAAGGGGGAGATAATACTAGCTAAGTGGACATGAGATGTTTGGCATTGATCTATGTATAAAACATCGAGTACCCTTGTATAGTTAGAATTATGTAAGGTGTAAGATGGGTGTAACTTAAAGAAAAAATACTAAGAGCATGAGTAACCTTGAATATAGATCGTATAAGCTTGGTTTCTTTAAAAAATAGATGAGGAAAATGATAGGAGGTGATATTTGGTATCAGAGCATGGTTCATAGTGGGATAGGTTTACTACATAGAAAATGGTTTTGGTATGTAGTAGAAAGCATACATAAGTAGGAATTGAACCCTACAAATAAGAATGACTATCGAAGTAAATCCATGAAATTACTTAAGATAATAGGGTAAATAATTACTAGTGAGAAGAAAAATTTGAAGGACTAATTGCTAATGAAATCTTACTATCTCTTTTGTGTATGACTAGGTACAATTCCAACAAAGATAAGAAGATGAGGTGTTGCCTCCTCATCAAGGCAAACAAGATAGAATAGTGAAGGGGATAGAAATATAGATGAGATTTTAGGAAACCCTAATGATGTTAACAAGAATCCTAATAATGAAAATATTACTGAGATAATGGTTCTACTTTAGGAGCATATAGAAACCCAAAAATAGATATTGGATGTCATGTTGAGTCAAGAAATGTAGACATGAAACCCTAGAGTGAGTTAGGTAGATGAACATCTAATTGAGGCGTAGCAGGCTAGGGTCATATTAGAGGTTGAGTTGGGAAATAAAATCAAACATTTGAAATCTTCCAAATTTAATGGAGAGGAATATGGGGATAAGACCAAGGTATGGTTAAAAGATATAGAAACATACTATATCATGAAAAATTTATCCTCAGGCACTCAAACCTCTTATGCCAGATTACATTTGCAAGGTGATGATTTATCTTGGTGGGAATCATATAGTGATGAACTAAATCTTGAGGTAGTAATTGACATAAAATGGATAAATTTTGTAAAATCCTTCAAAGATATATTTCTCACGGAACATTTATACTCCCAAAAATTTGAAGAATTTTTTAGACTTCAGTAAGGGACGAAGATAGTAGAAAAGTATTATCAAAGACTTGTCAAGTTAATGCAGTATGTATTGGATTATAATGAGAAATTGAATATCCACAAGTTCATATTGGGAGTGGACCCTAGAATTGGACAAGAAGTGGATATGAGGGAACTTGAAACTATGTATAAGGTCTATGATTTAGACAGGAAATTCGAAACCTGTCTCAAACTCAAATTTGATTATGAAATATTAGATAAAGAGGGTAAATATGCTTTAAGAAAGAGAAATAGTGTAGGTTTTATAAAATGGAAAGAGAAACAAACCAAAAAGAATATATTTCAATAGGAACAGGGAAATGATAGGAATAAAGGGAAGTATAGGAAAAAGTACTAGGGGAAGAACCAAAATAATGACAAGGGTAACAATATAAAATTATAGGGATAGGTTAATTCTCCATGTATAGAAAAATTAGAAGAGGGGCAGAAGAGGAAAGAACATACAGGTCCAAAATAAGGATTTTATCTTTGTATAGAACCGCATTATTCTTCTAATTGCCCATGGAGAGCCAAAATGAGCTCTAAAGGAAATGAACCAATGCACAAGGAAACTACACCTAGAGAGCCCGTGCACAAAATTTATGCAGCTATAGGAAACCATAATATTTATGGTCAAGCCACACCACTAGTGATTAAAGGTAATATTTTTGGTAGGGATGCTAAATTATTAATTGATAGTGGTGCTACAAATAGTTTTATTTCCACTATTTTAGTTAGAGATATTTCAGAAAGACCTAGAATCTTGGCTCATGGGTGTAAAGTTGAGTATGGTTTGGTACAAACCTACTATGTCAATCAATATTACCCTATGGTAGAGATTGTATTAAAAAATGGAAAAATAAAAATATATTTATGTGTATAACCTTTGCAAGATTTTGATATAATCATAGGAATACATTGGTTAAAAATACTTAAGGCAATACTCAAATTTCAGGATAGATGGGTTGAGTACATAGAATATAGGGTTGTTATGCATAGGTTGTATCATCTACAAGGGGTATTTCAACCTCAAATCTTGTTGGCAATGAAACTTAAGGATAATATAAATAAATGTGGAATGGTCTATGTTTTTAAGCTAAATGAAATTGATAAAGAGAAGAAGAAAGCGGTGTTTTAAAAGCATCCAATTCTTCAAGATTTTAGGGATATTTTCCAAAATATTTACCTATATTACCACCTAAGAGAGAATTTTATTTTACTATTGATCTTCAAACTAGACCAAAACCAATACATAGAGATCCTTATAGAATGTATCCTATAGAAATGGAAGATTTTATGGTGCCATTGCAAGGGTTACGAGAGAAATGTTTGATCCAACCAAGTGTATCACCTTGGGGTGCACTAGTACTATTTTTAAATAAGAAGGTGTAGACACCAAAACAACACCAATCCGATTATGTGACTACAAACACTGATTGCTTTGACAAACACAGCCCCCAGAGTAGCCCTCAGAGGTCAAATAGTGGTCTTAACCACTTTCATAGCAATTTTGTGAGGTCAAGAAGCAATTTGGCACACTTAGACACTTTGCCTAGTAATCGTCTCACCCAGGGACGATTGCTAACTTGAAATCGTCTCACCCAGGGATCGATTTCTGAAATCGTCTCCAGTAAGGACGATTTCCAAGTTTAATGGGAAAAAAGACAAATGAAGCCAAGTGGCAGCCCAGAACAGTCATTTGATGACTCCTGCCTCGCACGCATGTGTGAGTGGACAAATAGGCCGTTTGAGGACTGTCACAAGGGCAGTTATGAAAGCCCAAGTCAATGGATGACTCCCCTCCCTCATGGGAAGACAAGACTGCCACATGGCGCCTATGACTAACACATGGCATTTGTGCTTCCCTCCCAAAAGAGAACCCTTGGGTCTATAAAGGGTGAGACTTTTCTCACCCAAGATATACAGGTTGAAGGAGTTTTCAAGCAACGAAGTGCTGCCGAGTTGAAGACCCACTTGCATCCCTTTTGGTTCACCTTCCCACATCCACCAATCTCTTTTGCAATGGAGGTTGTTGGGTGGCTTTTGGAAGCTTGAATCGGACCTAAATCCAACACATGGACACCTGAATCAACCAATTCGCCGACCCCCCCAATCCTAAGAGGTTTTGGGCCCATCCCTAGTGGATTGGCACCGGAATCAAGTGCCAACAGTGGGAGGCCCACTTGGGCATCCCCGCAATTTTCTTAAGTTTTATTTCAAAAGCATTCTAGTTTATTTTCTCATGCTGCATATTGTGTTTTCTGTTTTGTGAATTCATAGCTGCAATTTCGTAATCTTTGATCAGATTCTAGTATGTTTTATGTCGTTTTGTAGTTTCACTAACTTGCAGGAGGCGATATCAAATTCCCAAGGGTAGAGGCCAAATTGGGAGAATCCGACCATCTGGGTTGTCCCAAAATGGCCCCAATTACATAACCCCCCTGTATGTAGGTGTTTTGGAGACCTCAGGAGTCGACATTGGAGTGTGTCAGTTTGGCTTCCCCAACACAGAATAAATCGTCCCACCCAAGGACGATTTATAGTCAGAAATCGTCCTACCCAGGGACGATTTCTAGTTGAAAGCAGATTGGCCGACTGTCTCAGTGACAATGGCCTGTTGGTAACATTTTCTATCTTCTGGCAAGTTTTTAGGCTATTTAGAATCATTTTGTTTACTGTTTTAGATAAATGTTTGCATGCATCTTTTGATGATTTTAGAAGAACGAACACTTTTCACTTGCAACAGGTGCTACTAACATCTTGGTTGTTTCTTTGTTCGCAGGAGAAGAAGCGGAGGTGAATAACTCATAGAAATCAGCGGCGGCATCATCTTGGCCCGCCCATTGCAATCGTGGGCACGCGGAAAGAGGAACATTGAGTGATTGTAATCGAATTCTTTTAATGCTCCTAGCCCCCGAAAAGGGAGGAGACGTCATTGTAACAGAGATCAAGGGATATTAATGAAAGGGTTGTGTTTTCTCCATTTTCTTGTGTCTCTTCCAATGCGTTTCTTTTCCATTTCATGCACTTTACATTTCTAGGACTTAAGCGCATTTGGTTTTGGTTATATTGCAATTAGTGTTTCCTTTGCTCGAAATCTCGTGCTTTCAGTAGATGCCCCTTTTTGGGAAGCGCTGTGGGTGACGCAGTGCTAAGCAAAAATAGATAACCAAAGCACTAATGATTAGGGTTTCTTGGTAACCTAACCAAATTTTGATGCCCCAAGTATGGAAAGGGCATGCATTCTTGAATCCTTGCTTCTGACGAGCTAAGGAATTTGATTTCAAGTATTAACCTATTTTGGTGAGGTGTGACTTGAACTTAGACATTGATCAGTCATGAACAGGCAAAGGGCGTTTTTATCCTCAAGGGGAACCTTGTGTTCATGATTCATGAAATGCCAAGTGTTTGATTGATTTGATTGTTGCTTGTTTACTGCCCCAAGCAGGAGCGTGATTGTCTTTGTCAATGATTCTTTGAATGCATGTCATTTTCCTTAATTGGGTGTGTGATTGTTGGTTGGTGACTAAGTGTGACTACCCCCTCAAGTGACGAATCGATGAGGGAATGACCTTCATGAGAGAAGCGATGAGTCGCTTGACCCAAGATGACTTGTGCAAGGGTGCCTTTAGAGGGTTTACCATTAAGCGTGTGCAATTTTTCCAACATTTGGACCTGTTTTTGGTGGGTGTTAACCCTTTTGGTGATGCCATAATGAGGTGAAATCATCGAAAATCTAACTTCCCGTGGAGCGGTCCGGCTATTGTAGCCTTCTTGGGGAAGTAGGAGAGCGATAATTTGGACCTCGACATCGATTTTCTTTGCTATGCCAAGAGGTTAAGTGCAAGAGCACTTGTGTCTGGCAATGTTTATTACTGTTTTTGTTGTTTTGATTTTCTTGTGACGTCGTTTGGGGATGAAATTGTCGAAAATCCGTCTTCCCGTGGAGTGGTCCGGCTATGGTAGCCTTCTTAGAGAGTAGGATAGTGACAATGTAAACCCCGACATCAATTTTTCTATGCTAAGAGGTTAAGTGCAAGAGCACTTGTGTCTGGAAATGTTTATTGCTTTTTGTTTTTGTGTTGCATTTATTTGTTGTTTTTGTTGTTTTTGAATGGGTTTTGACCCTTTTGTGACGTCGTAATGGGGTGAAAGTGTCGACAATCCATCTTCCCGTGGAGCGGTCCGGCTATGGTAGCCTTCTTAGGGAGTAGGATAGCGACAATGTAGACCCTGACATCAGTTTTTCTATGCAAAGAGGTTAAGTGCAAGAGCACTTGTGTCTGGCAATGTTTATTGCTTTTTGTTTTTGTGTTGCATTTATTTGTTGTTTTTGTTGTTTTTATTTTCTTTGATCTTGTGCATGATGGTTGATGAATATGGATGTATGCATGTTGATTTATTTTGATGGATGCATATGCTATGATGAATGCACATGTTTTTTTATTTATATGTGATATGCAGATATGAAATGGATGAGTGGGATTTGTGATGTTTGGCTATGGCACCATAGACTGTTTAGAACTCTGTTATTTTGTTTTTAGGCGATTGCTGTGATGCATGACTTTACATGTATACATGGTTTTTCTTTTTTTTGTATTTTTTGATGGTATTGTAAGGATGAAAAGCGGCGCAGTTGGTTTAGAAATGTAGCTAAGGTTTTCTGAGACTCAGACGGTTTTAACTCACTAGCCAAGACTGTACTTTGTCTTACAAGACTTTTTGACCAAGGTATGAATCGGACTTGTTTTTGACCCAGTTATTTTTCACATCCCTGTGTGTGTAATTGAGTTCATTTAGTGGTATTTTTTAGGATACCGCCAGTGCCAGATGGGATTTCAACCGCACTCGTATCGAGGATCACCTAATTAGCTCCACAAATTCCTTTGTTGTATGTACTAAGATTAATCTAGGGTGTAATCCAGGATGCCATAAGCTAGCTCATCCACATGCAAACATTGATCTGTATGCAAGTTAATGTGACAGATATATCGTCATGTGGGAGGTTTACTTCTGTTATCGATAGGCTATCAACCAAATTGGTACTAAAGCTTGCCTTATGACCTATAGAATGCTAAGAGTTCTAGGGATTCAAGGTCAACTCCCTTCTTTTCTTCAATTGTATTGGGATACTTGCTCATTGTAGTGATGAGATCACTATTTATTTTGATTTGTTTTTCTTTCGAGCAAGGGATTGGGGTCATGGAGTGACGAAAATCACTGTTGTTTGTGCCTTTTGATGTGTGCACTGTAGTTTGTCAAATTTGGAGCTTTGACATTTTGCAACTTTTTTGTGTTTTGCAACTATTGAGAACTTTAGGGATTCTTAGGGAATTGGGTAGGGAGGATGCTTGTCTTTTTGCCAACTCTCAGCATTCTAGGGGTCATTCGCACAGGGGGATGAGCAAGATAACCGTTTCGCTTGTGGTGACCTAGATTATTTTGCTGTTTTTGTCTCGTTCACACAATTTGGGAATTTTTAGTGTTTTGATTTGTGTTGGGATGTTACGTAACATGGTGTATTTCAAGTATGACTCCACCTTCGTAAAATCTATTCGACTTGATACGCTACATGGCTAAAGAGGAAAATGATGATTGAATCACTGAAACTCTTGGTACATTCCTAGACCACTGACTGTAGTGTGGTAAAAGTTATGCATGGTGTTTTTGTTGTTTTTGTAACATGAGACAATGCGGAACAAGATGGACTATCAGAGCTATTGCAGCCTATGGTATTTGACCCGTATGACTACAAATATGCAATGTATGGATGCAATTCTTAATGCAACTATGTATTTTTGTAATTTTGATGGATTGTTTTTGGTGAAGTTGAAGATGAGGTGCGAGAATATGAATTTTATGATGAATTTGAGTATGCCTAGAATTGAGATGCAAATATTTGTTGTTTTTGATGATTTTTGTTGTTTTGTTTTTTTTTTTTTTTTTTTTTTGACCAAGCGATTGCGATAATCCTTGGAGCTTTTTGGGTTTGACCAAGTAATTGCGATAATCCTTGGAGCTTTTGGGGTGACCAAGTGATTGCGATAATCCTTGGAGCTTTTTTAGGTGACCAAGTGATTGCGATAATCCTTGGAGCTTTTTTGGGTGACCAAGAGATTGCGATAATCCTTGGAGCTTTTTGGATTGACCAAGAGATTGCGATAATCCTTGGAGCTTTTTGGGTGACCAAGAGATTGCGATAATCCTTGGAGCTTTTTGGGTGACCAAGAGATTGCGATAATCTTGGAGCTTTTTGGGTGACCAAGAGATTGCGATAATCCTTGGAGCTTTTTGGGTGACCAAGAGATTGCGATAATCCTTGGAGCTTTTTTGGGTGACCAAGAGATTACGGGAATCCTTGGAGCATTTTTTTTTTTTTTGGATATGGCTTTCTTAGATATGAAATGGTCACAAATGACTGATATTCAAGGGTTCTCGTTTCCTTGATACCGTCAAGAGAAGCTAGCCCGTACGTCCCGGGTCCTATTTTGCTATCAATGACATAAGGACCTAACCAATTTGCTACGAATTTGTCCCTCATATGGGACGGCAAATTAGAGTTTTGTTGGTTTTCCTTCAGAACCAAATCACCAACCTGAAATTCTATTAGGTGAACTTTCATGTTGTAAGCTTTCTTAAGCCGCTCTTGATAGATACGTAAGTGCTCGAGAGCATTAACGCATCGTTCGTCAAGCAACGTAAGTTGGTCCAATCGGGCTTGTCGCGCAGTGTTATCATCGATGAACTCCTGCATTGATATGTGCAGGGAAGGAATTTCCAAAAAACTAATTGGGTTTTTGTGTTTTGTGTTTTACAGGTACATTTTTTTTTGCAGACTGTTAATCGTCTCTGACTGTTACGATTACTTTACTGGAAATCATCTCACCTTGAGACGATTTTAAAATCGTCTCTGCCAGGGACGATTTCTATTCTGTAAATCGTCTCACCAGGGGACGATTTTCTTTCTGCAGATTTTTAGAGCAGAAATTCAGAGGCAACTGGACCAGGCAGAGAAGAGGTAGGGATTGTATCATCTCTGTTAAATTTTCTATTTATGTTTTTTGTTTCTTTGACTATTTTCATTTTATCCTGCATACTTAGGGAAAATCATTCATGCTTGTTTCATTTTCGTTAAATAAAATGAACCTCACACACTCCACGCAACAATTTTAAACCAAGGAGCTGGTCGTAAGACCCCAGCCCTTGATCAAGACCATTGGTGGATTTCATCACCACCTTGGCTTGATTTGCATCCATTTCCCGATTGTCAACTGTTGTTAGGCGTAAATCCTGATGAAAGCAGACCGAGTGTCGCTGGGGTGATTCCCATGCACGTGAGGATAAGTTTTCTATGGTAGGTGCCATTAACAAGACAATCCCCCTTCTATACTACATACGTACCATGTACCTTCTGCTCTCACGTACCTATAGTCTCCCTCTCGTAAGGGCAGGTATATAGAGAGGTTGGTATATCAGCCTGGTTGGTATATTGAAGGGGCTACCATTTTGGGAGTTATATGAGCCGTCATAATGCATTTAAACGATCTTCAAAACCTACCAAAAACAAAACAAAACATCAAAATGCACTAAACCAGTTTAGGGCACACCAATAATCCTTAAAAGAGATAATCACGGATTGTGTATGCGTGTGTTTATTTCTGCTTAGTGTAGACAAAAACAAAAATCATCATAAAAAAGATAAAAATATGTTTAGATAGCATAGAAGCACCGCAATGGTGTACACCCGTAGTCAAGCCCAATCAAGGACAGAAGCTCCGAAAGGTACATAAGAAGCAGGCACAAGTCGCCTTCGCTTTAGTCCTAAGGATTTGGTCATACCGCCTTATAGGTCTAACCTACAAAAGAATCCAATTCAGAATCCTCGGTGGGGTATGCCTATTCAAAGTAGCCCCTTTCGAGAAGATGCCTTACATGTAGACCTTGACATAAATAGAGAATCACCTCTTGAAGTTAGGCATGAGTGGCCACCGCGCGATGAAGCGCTAGACAGGCACACCATCCATTTGGAGGGGCAACATGGATATGGCGTCCCTTCTTTACCTATCATCAGAACAGAGAGACCAAATCCAAAGTGCAGGGCTCCTTACATAGGGCGACCTAACTCCACCCACCCCCTTCACACCCATGAAAGGGAGTACAAGGAAAGCCATCGCATTCCTTGAGGGCAACAAAAAACGTGGGAACCTTGCATTTCTGCACCAGCAGGATATCATGATCACCCCTTGAGGCCAGAACCTCGAGCACATACCGCTTACCTCGACAGAGGGAAGCGACCCATTGAAACCTTAGATCAGCAAACTCGAGGTAAACACATAGGAGAAACATTCAAACCTCCTGAGCAAAATAGGGTAGACCAAATTGACCCAGCTGTCGCTAGATATACCACTCGTCAAGCCCAAACCATGCGGCTTAAACCAAGTTATCAGGAAATAGAGTACCGACACCGCTTGGATAGAGAACGCATGCAACACAAAGTGGATGAGTTACGCTATGAAATACCTGAGAGGGGGCCAACCCCTCACATCCAAAGAGATAAACAGTATGAGAGGCGTAATATTTTGGTGCAGGACAGGTCTCCACGACCTCATCAAGCTCTGCCTCCAAGACCTCATAGATTCGAGAGGGAGGCAACTCCCCAAAACAATGATGGGTACCTTTAGCAAGAGCTTGATCAGGGTCATAGGTTTCGCCCAGAGACTCCTCAAAAATTTTATGAGGAGTATGAACCAGAAGAGGAATATGTTGAAACTCCCATCAAGGCATGAGGGATGCCATTCGGCCACCCCTCCATAGGCCTCCAGTTTACCGTAACTTGCAAAAAGAGCGAACAAGAGAGGAAGAAATAAAATCTTCCGATGCATACCAAGCGCTATTGGAGCGTTTGGAGTCTCGTGGAGACAAAAGTCGTTGGGCATCAAAAACCCACATTACGTCTACTCCGTAGTAATCCAGTTGCATCCATCAGTGCCTACACCTCTTTACCCCGAACACTTCAAGTTGCCTCAATTGGAAATTTTTAAAGGTGAAGAGGACGCACAGGTTACACGATTTCTAAGCCAATGCTTCGACATCCAAGATAATGACGCATTGTTGCTTAGAACATTCATAACCACATTCGTAGGCCCTGCCTCGGATTGGTTCACACAACTGCCCAAACACATCATAAGCAATTTAGATCAATTAGTAGACACATTTCTTGAACGCTTTGCCTTCAACACAAGGAAGAAGGCATCACTAAGTGATTTAGTGAGCCTCAAGCAATTTGAAGAGGAAACAATGGCAGTGTACGGGAATCGATGGAGAGCTTTGCTTTCTAGGTTACCCTACTATCCTCCTATGTCTGATCTCACGTAGATGTTCGCAAAAAGTTGCTTAAAATCAATCTCTGGTCTATTGTTGTTGCGACAATACGACAACTTAGAAGAAGCTTTGGCGCAAGCCAGAGTCATAGAAGAGATTAAGATAGGCGAAGGTGCAAATGCCAAGCCTAAGAAGAAAGAGTGGAATAAAACCACTAAAACTGGGACAACGCAACCACAACACACTGCAGTCAACCAAGTTGCGATAAATGTTCCCACGCCTGTGCAAGAAACGTAGCCTCAAAAGGCTAACTACTGTGCAAAGGCTCTCCTGCTTATGAAAGAGATAATAGAAGACAGGAGCAGAATTACCCACGTCGCCCTAGGCAAAATTTCACCCCATATGCGGAGTCTAGGGACTCCTTATTTGACCGCTTGTCAGCAGCAAATTTAGTCACTCTACCGAAAATCCAAATTATAGACCCTAACATTCCCAAGCCTAGGGGGTACAAAGAGGAATTGTATTGTAGATTCCATAGGTGCAGAGGACATGACTTGAATGGGTGCTAGAAATTCAAAGACCTAGTCCAGGATTTGATCGACAATAGAACATTGGTTGTGGACAACCCCATCGCACCAAACAACCAAAAAATGGGGGTATTCAAGGACCCCTTGCCAGCCCATGAGGCACAGACAAAACCACTCCAGATTAACAAGGTGCGACAAGATCTTCCCACACAGGGATTTTTGGGAATGATTAGCATAGTAACAAGGAACAGAAGGTACCCGGTAGCTGCCCCTGAGGTAGCTACAAGGGAAGTTTCGGCAACATCGCATCCTCAACAACGCCCAATGCAGTTACCTCCGCCTAGACCTGAGGTCACAATACGAACCAAACTCACACAGAGTTTGCGGACCACGTCGGCTAGGCTGTCCATCTACGAGCTTATTCAACAATTAGCTCCCCATAGAGAAGCTCTTATGGAAATTTTAAAATCCATTGAATTACAACCCCACGAGGCAAATTCTTTCAACGCCTTCGTGGGACATGTGAAATAATGTATGGAGCCGGTCATCACATTCAGAGAAGATGAGGTCAAAACGATATCAAATGACATGGCAGATCCACCCCTACACATTATCACGCAGGTCAACGGGATTTCGTACAAGAGAGTGTTGATAGATACTGGCTTGTCCAGTAACATCATAACCACTGTAGCCTTAAAGCATTTGAAGTCGCCACCTCTCACATCACAACCTCCACGTACACACTACGAGATTTTAATGATGCAATGTGCTCAACAATCGGCACAGCCATTCCCGCCACCATGTAGGACAAAAGTCAATACCTACACCGTGCCATGTGTTGGAAGGTGAAATGGCTTATAATATACCGCTATGGCGGCCTTGGATCGTGGACATGAAGTGTGTCCCTTCGATCGCCCACCAGTGCTTAAAGTATGCTTATAAAGGGGAAATACATGTAGTCCCAATGGACTTAGAGCCCTTCAAGTATTGCAATGCGATACAATTCATACCTCAATCGACCTTCCCTTCAATGCATTTGGATTTCCAATTAAATCCATCTAAACAGGGTCCAATACCGCAGGCACCACTGGTGGCCAACAAGACAAAATCCCAGCCAGGTGAGACTTCATCACCTACTCCTTCATCATCAACGCCACCTATCATGGCCCAAAAGAAGGACAAGGGAAAACAAATCATGGAAGAGGTTAAGCCTCTAGAAGAAAGGTTGCCCATAATCTCAACGATATCAACAGAGGAAACACCCAACACAACAGAAACCAAGACTCCCGAACAACCAAACATGGAATGGACTCAGGAAGGACTATCGTTTCCTCCCACCCAATCATCAAAAATCATCGTTGAAATGGCCAAGACGGGCCTCGGGGGAGTACTTACCGCAAAACATTATGGCAACCCCCACATTGGAGTCAGTACAGGACATGGGAAGACCTCGCCTTCCCATAGGGACAATTGTTCCTCTAGGCTACCCACCAAACTGCACAAATTTTGTGTATGGGGGCCTTGATCATGGTCTTGAACCATGCCAACAAAAGGAAACAGACAAAGAACCTTTTGTTGAAAACATCAATTATCTGTCAAACCTAGAATTTGCCCTAAAATATCTAGGCCAATGCAATTGGCATGGATACGGACTAGGCAGATATGAGCAAGGGATGCGGATCCTTTGCCAACCAAGATATCAGATGCCATATGACAAGTCAGGGGTAGGGTTCAACCATCCCCTACCATTAGACATCTTGGTTGAAAATATGCAAGGCCTAGAAATAGGCAACAAGGGGGGATTGGCACAAGACTCGTATGCCAATCCAAATACAGAATACACATTGGGAGATTACCTCCCATGGTCAACAAACACCCCTAGAAATAGCAATAATCGCTCTCCTTTGCTAGAGAGAGGTGAAATTTCGGATAGTAATCCTCAAAGAGAACATCAACGACTACCGGAAATCTTTCTGAAGTTGTTCCCCTTAGAGGTGCCGGATGAAACAACATAGTCTCAAGAGAATCAGGTCCCTCCACCAAGAGTGGAACAACCGCAATGGGACCATATTAATTCACTGGAACAAGAAGAGTCCTCAACGTCGCAAGCAACAGATGCTAAAGAGGATGAACAATTTTGGATCTATGAAAGCGATTCAGAAGATGAGACTGAGATGGATTATCTCAGACATGCATGACGACATCATCGTGCTTTAACGCATGAGGATCTAATGGGACAGATGGGCATACCGCTAGGGCATGAATGGCAAGTAGACCCAGCGAGGTGGGACCAAGTGTTGGACCCATGGTTCCAAATTCAAGATGAACATCGTCCACCTCGAGATCCCATCATGACAGCAGTGCCGAGGGAAGACCCCACCCTCCTTTTTGCAAAATTCGCACCTAGGGAGGATCCATTCGTGCCTGTTCCCGTAGAGCCAGATCCAGAGTATAGGGAGCATCTAGAAGAAACAAGTTATCACACCCACGATTCTGGAGACCAAATTCATTCCATCCACATGATCTCCATTGATTTGACTACACCCATCCGCAATCCGACCGATCCATCACGGTCATTGCATCTAGACATGGATGCCATCGACTGGGATCGCGTCAATTCACCATTGTCACCATCAGAGTACTGGCCTTTCGATGAAATGCTTCATTTTACCCCAAGGACAACTCAAGATATTTTTCAAGATGAAGAGGGACCCGAGGTTCCAAACACAGATCTTAACTCAGCTGATGATATCCATTTAATCCCAACTCCACATCAGTTGGATGACGGATCCCACATGTCAGTCAAGGAGACGACTGACGTAGACATCGGCATAGATCCAATGAATCCATAGATTCTCAAGCTGGGGGTAAGACTTTCCCCCGAAGATCAAGCCGATTACATTGCCCTTCTTAAAGAAAAGAAGGAGGTTTTTGCATTGTCATACAAGGATATTCCAGGACTAGACCCGCAGCTAGTCATGCACAATTTAACGCTTGATTCGAAAATCAAGCCTGTAAAGCAAAAACTAAGAAAGATGCACCCAAAAGTGGCCTTGATGGTCAAAGATGAATTGCAAAAGCTGTTGGATGCACAATTTGTCATCTGCGTGGATTATCCGCCATGGTTGTCCAATATGGTTCCCGTCAAGAAGCCCAACGGGAGGATTCGCATATGCACCGACTTTCGAGACCTAAAAAAAGTGAGTCATAAGGATGATTTTCCCTTGCCAAGCATCGACGCATTGGTAGACGCTACAACAGGTCATGAAATGCTCTCCCTAATGGACGGTTTCTCAGGATACAATCAAATTCGTATCAATCCTGAAGACCAACTCAAAACAACATTCACAACCCCTTGGGGGATATTTTGCTATAAGGTCATGCCTTTTGGCCTTAAAAACACTGGTGCTACATACCAATGTGCTATGACTTATATCTTCCATGATTACATGCACAAAACTTTGGAAGATTACATGGATGATTTGTTAGCCAAGTCTCTCTTGTGCTCAGATCATCTCGATGACTTAAGTAAGATTCTCGATCACCTCATAGAGCATAAGGTCAGACTGAATCCCAAGAAGTGCGTGTTCGGCGTCACATCTGGAAAACTCTTGGGTTTTATAGTCTCAAAGAGAGGCATCGAAGTGGACCCAAACAAAGTCAAGGCAATCCTTGAAATGGCTCCCCCAACCACTATCAAGCAGCTCAAAAGTTTGCAAGGAAAGGTCACGTCGATTAAACACTTCATAGCGCAATTATCTGACAAATGCCGACCAATGAACAAATTATTGCACAAGGGGGTCACATTTCATTGGGATGACGAGTGTCAGTCAGCCTTTGACGAAATCAAATAATACTTGGCTTCGTCACCAATATTGGCACCACCTAGACCAGGAGTGTCGTTCTACTTATACATCTCAGCTACTGAGGTGGCAGTGGGAGCCATGCTAGCCCAGAAGAACAAACTTCACAAAGAACAAAGCTACTTACTATCTTAGCCGCACCCTGGTCAGTAACGAACTTAACTATGCATATGTTGAGAAACTCTGCTTGGCAGTGGTGTTTGCTACCAAGAGGCTACGCCACTACATGCTAAGCAACACTACGTATGTTGTGTCTAAGGAGAATCCATTGCGATACATGATGAGTCGTACTTATCATAGTAGTCGCACGGCAAAATGGATCATGTTGTTGACAGAATTTGACATTGAGTTTATTGGGAAAAAATCTATCAAAGGAAAAGTCATAGCCGATCAACTAGCAGAGGCTCCTCTTGAAGACGATCAACCTCTGGTCATAGAACTACCTGATGATGGAGTCTTCCATGTCTCAGAATTGCCAAATTTTGATGATCCTGAGTCACAGGCCTACATAACCCTATTCTTCGATGGTTCTAAGTGTGAGCAAGGTGGTGGCACGGGAATTGTATTCTTCACACCGCAGGGCGCTCCAATCCCCCTGTCATTTAAATTAAATTTCCAAGTGCACCAACAATAATGCAGAATATGAAGCCTTGCTCCTAGGTCTTCAAACAACAATCGCCATGAACATCAAAAGACTGAACATCTTTGGTGATTCGATGTTAATCATCAATCAAGTCAAAGGGCTATATCAATGCAAATGCCCAGTTCTGAAGGCCTATAAAACCCTCGTGGACAAATTCCTAGCCAAAATTGAGTGGTATGACATCGAGGCACTCCCTCGATCATCAAACCGTTTTGCGGATACAATGGCCTCCTTGGGGTCACTAATCCCGCAAGACCTTTCCGGTGATATAACAACCATTCAGGTCAAAACCTTATCACAACCCGCAATGGAGTGCGTAAGCTCAGACTTGACGCCAGGATTCCACATGATCCAGATCGAACCATCTTCGAATAAGTTCTTTCGAATCCAAGACCATCTGAAACGTGCCAACTGGGGGTCCTTGTTTTCCCCCACTCCAACTAATAGCAACACAACGCTATTCTTACAAGTTCTATCCCATTTAGCATTTGTTAGGGAAGAAATTCAAAAGGGATTGGCTATTCATACTATCGAGGTTTCTGATCAACAGGACTGGTATTTACCCATAAGAGATTACCTCAAATTAGGTAATCTTCCCTTTGGATTGACGCACACCACAAAATGAACATTCAAGCAGAAAGCGGCTAAGTATGTCTTGATAGGAGACATTTTGTATCGTCAAAGCTATGACAGAATTCTTCTTCGTTGTTTGGAACAGCAAGAGTCCACTTGGGCAGTAGCCCAAGCGCATGACGGTACATGTGGTGGCCACTTTAGCGATATGGCCATCGCAAAGCGCATTCTTCGCATGGGCTATTATTGGCCATCTTTAGAGAGAGATTGTTGCGAGTATGTCAAGAAGTGCATAAAGTGTCAACATCATGCCAATTTGATGCACGTACCTTCCCAGGCCCTATAGATAGTCCAGTATGCTTGGCCATTTTCGCAGTGGGGCCTCGATCTAATCGAAAAGATCTCCCCTGCATCGTCAGGTCGTCACACGTTTATCATAACGACCACGGAATATTTTACCAAATGGGTGGAAGCAATTCCGTTAACCTCAACGAAAGGACCCCGCATAGTGGAGTTCATCTTGCATAACATCATATGTCGTTTTGGTATTCCATCCAAAATAATCTCAGATAATGGGCCATCATTCAAGAACAAAGACGTGTGTGCTTTGACCACAAAGTACAAAATTCAGCACAGCTTTTCAACGCCCTATTATTCGCAAGCAAACGGGCAAGCGGAAGCATCAAAAAAAACACTAGTGGCCATCCTTAAAAATACAGTCACAGACAGTCATAAGGATTGGCACTTACAAATCCCACTTGCCCTTTGGTCTTATCGCACTAGCATTCGGATGCCCACTGGGGCAACTCCGTTTTCACTAGTGTATGGCTCAGAGGCAGTAATGCCTCTCGAGTTGGAAATTCCTTCCCTACGCATATCAATGTAGGAGTTCATCGATGATAACACTGCGTGGCAAGCTCGATTGGACCAACTTACGTTGCCTGACGAACGACGCGTTAATGCTCTCGAGCACTTACGTATCTATCAATAGCGGCTTAAGAAAGCTTACAACATGAAAGTTCACCTAAGAGACTTTCAGTTTGGTGATTTGGTTCTTAAGGAAAACCAACAAAACTCTAATTTGTCGTCCCATATGAGGGACACATTCGCAGCAAATTGGTTAGGTCCTTATGTCATTGATAGCAAAATAGGACACGGGATGTACAGGCTAGCTTCTCTTGATGGTATCAAGGAAACAGAACCCTTGAATATCAGTCATTTGCGACCATTTCATATCTAAGAAAGCCATATCCAAAAAAAAAAAAATGCTCCAAGGATTCCCGTAATCTCTTGGTCACCCAAAAAAGCTCCAAGGATTATCGCAATCTCTTGGTCACCCAAAAAGCTCCAAGGATTATCGCAATCTCTTGGTCACCAAAAAGCTCCAAGATTATCACAATATCTTGGTCACCCAAAAAGCTCCAAGGATTATCGCAATATCTTGGTCACCCAAAAAGCTCCAAGGATTATCGCAATCTCTTGGTCAATCCAAAAAGCTCCAAGGATTATCGCAATCTCTTGGTCAATCCAAAAACCTCCAAGGATTATCGCAATCTCTTGGTCAATCCAAAAAGCTCCAAGGATTATCGCAATCACTTGGTCACCCCAAAAGCTCCAAGGATTATCGCAATCACTTGGTCAAACCCAAAAAGCTCCAACGATTATCGCAATCGCTTGGTCAAAAAAAAAAAAAAAAAAACAACAAAAATCATCAAAAACAACAAAGATTTGCATCTCAATTCTAGGCATACTCAAATTCATCATAAAATTCATATTCTCGCACCTCATCTTCAACTTCACCAAAAACAATCCATCAAAATTACAAAAATACATAGCCGCATTAAGCATTGCATCCATACATTGCATATTTGTAGTCATACGGGTCAAATACCATAGGCTGCAATAGCTCTGATAGTCCATCTTGTTCCGCATTGTCTCATGTTACAAAAACAACAAAAACACCATGCATAACTTTTACCACACTACAGTCAATGGTCTAGGAATGTACCAAGAGTTTCAATGATTCAGTCATCATTTTCCTCTTTAGCCATGTAGCGTATCAAGTCGAATAGATTTTACGAAGGTAGAGTCATACTTGAAATACACCATGTTACGTAACATCCCAACACAAATCAAAACACTAAAAATTCCCAAATTGTGTGAACGAGATGAAAACAACAAAATAATCTAGGTCACCACAAGCGAAACGGTTATCTTGCTCATCCCCCTGTGCGAATGACCCCTAGAATGCTGAGAGTTGGCAAAAGGACAAGCATCCTCCCTACCCAATTCCCTAAGAATCCCTAAAGTTCTCAATAGTTGCAAAACACAAAAAAGTTGCAAAATGTCAAAACTCCAAATTTGACAAACTACAAGGCACACATCAAAAGGCACAAACAACAGTGATTTTCGTCACTCCATGACCCCAATCCCTTGCTCGAAAGAAAAACAAATAAAAATAAATAGTGATCTCATCACTACAATGAGCAAATATCCCAATACAATTGAAGAAAAGAAGGGAGTTGACCTTGAATCCCTGGAACTCTCAGCATTCTATAGGTCATAAGGCAAGCTTTAGTACCAATTTGGTTGATAGCCTATCGGTAATAGAAGTAAACCTCCCGGATGACGATATATCTGTCACATTAACTTGCATACAGATCAATGTTTGCATGTGGAAGAGCTAGCTTATGGCATCCTAGATTACACCGCAGATTAATCTTAGTACATACAACAAAGGAATTCGTGGAGCTAATTAGGTGATCCTCAAGACAGGTTCGGTTGAAAGCCCATCTGGAACTGGCGGTATCCTAACAAATACCACTAAATGAACTCAATTGCACACACAGGGATGTGAAAAATAACTGGGTCAAAAACAAGTCCGATTCATACCTTGGTCAAAAAGTCTTGTAAGACAAAGTACAGTCTTGGCTAGTGAGTTAAAACCGTCTGAGTCTCAGAAAACCTTAGCTACATTTCTAAACCAACTGCGCCGCTTTTCATCCTTACAATACCTTCAAAAAATACAAAAAAAAGAAAAACCATGTATACATGTAAAGTCATGCATCACAACAATCGCCTAAAAACAAAATAACAGAGTTCTAAACAAGTCTATGGTGCCATAGCCAAACATCACAAATCCCACTCATCCATTTCATATCTGCATATCACATATAAATAAAAAAACATGTGCATTCATCATAGCATAAGCATCCATCAAAATAAATCAACATGCATACATCAATATTCATCAACCATCATGCACAAGATCAAAGAAAATCAAAACAACAAAAACAACAAATAAATACAACACAAAAATAAAAAGCAATAAACATTGCCAGACACAAGTGCTCTTGCACTTAACCTCTTTGCATAGAAAAACTGATGTCAGGGTCTACATTGTCGCTATCCTACTCCCTAAGAAGGCTACCATAGCCGGACCGCTCCACGAGAATATGTATTGTCGACACTTTCACCCCATTACGACGTCAAAAAAAATAAAAAAAGGGTCAAAACCCATTCAAAACAACAAAAACAACAAATAAATGCAACACAAAAACAAAAAGCAATAAAAATTTCCAGACACAAGTGCTCTTGCACTTAACCTCTTAGCATAGAAAAATTGATGTCGGGGTTTACATTGTCACTATCCTACTCTCTAAGAAGGCTACCATAGCCGGACCGCTCCACGGGAAGATAGATTTTTGATAATTTCATCCCCAAATGACGTCACAAGAAAATAAAAAAAAACAAAAACAGTAATAAACATTGCCAGACACAAGTGCTCTTGCACTTAACCTCTTGGCATAGCAAAGAAAATCGATGTCGAGGTCCAAATTATCTCTCTCCTACTTCCCCAAGAAGGCTACAATAGGCGGACCGCTCCACGAGAAGTTAGATTTTCGATGATTTCACCTCATTACGACATCACCAAAAGGGTTAACACCCACCAAAAATAGGTCCAAATGTTGGAAAAATTGCACACGCTTAATGGTAAACCCTCTAAAGGCACCCTTGCACAAGTCATCTTGGGTCAAGCGACTCGTCGCTTCTCTCACGAAGGTCATTCCCTCATCGATTCGTCGCTTGAGGGGGTAGTCACACTTAGTCACCAACCAACAATCACACACCCAATTAAGGAAAATGACATGCATTCAAAGAATCATTGACAAAGACAATCACGCTCCCGCTTGGGGCGTAGAACAAGCAACAATCAAATCAATCAAACACTTGGCATTTCATGAATCATGAACACAAGGTTCCCCCTGAGGATAAAAACGCACTTTGCCTGTTCATGACTGATCAATGTCTAAGTTCAAGTCACACCTCACCAAAACAGAGTTAATACTTGAAATCAAATTCCTTAGCTCGTCGAAGCAAGGATTCAAGAATGCATGCCCTTTCCATACTTGGGGCATCAAAAGTTGGTTAGGTTACCAAGAAACCCTAATCATTAGTGCTTTGGTTATCTATTTTTTCTCAGCACTGCATCACACGCAGCGCTTCCCAAAAAGGGGCATCAACTGAAAGCATGAGATTCCGGGCAAAGGAAACACTAATTGCAATATAACCAAAACCAAATGCGCTTAAGTCCTAGAAACGTAAAGTGCATGAAATGGAAAAGAAACGCATTGGAAGAGACACAAGCAAATGGAGAAAACACAACCCTTTCATTAATATCCCTTGATCTCTGTTACAATGACGTCTCCTCCCTTTTTGGGGGCTAGGAGCGTTAAAAGAATTCGATTACAATCACTCAATGTTCCTCTTTCTACATGCCCATGATTGCAATGGGCGGGCCAAGATGATTCCGCCGCTGATGTCGATGAGTTCTTCACCTCCGCTGCTTCTCCTACGAACAAAGAAACAACCAAGATGTCAGTAGCACCTGCTGCAAGTGAAAAGTGTTCGTTCTTCTAAAATCATCAAAAGATGCATACAAACATTTATCTAAAATAGTAAACAAAATGATTCTAAACAGCCTGAAAACTTGCCAGAAGACAGAATATGTTACCAATAGGCCATTGTCACTGAGACAGTCGGCCAATCTGCTTTCAACTGGAAATGGTCCCTGGGTAGGACGATTTTTGACTGTAAATCGTCCTTGGGTGGGACAATTTCTTCTATGTTGGGGAAGCCGAACTGACACACTCCAATGTCGACTCCCGAGGTCTCCAAAACACCTGCAGATAGGGGGGTTATGTAATTGGGGCCATTTTGGGACGACCCAGATGGTCGGATTCTCCCAATTTGGCCTCTACCCTCAAGAATTTGATATCGCCTCCTACAAGTTAGTGAAACTACAAAACGACACAAAACATACTAGAATCTGATCAAAGGTTACAAAATTGCAGCTATGAATTCACCAAATAGAAAACACAATATGCAGCATGAGAAAATAAACTAGAATGCTTCTGAAATAAAACTTAAGAAAAGTGCGGGGATGCCCAAGTGGGCCTCCCACCGTTGGCACTTGATTCCAGCGCCAATCCACTAGGGATGGGCCCAAAACCTCTTAGGATTGGGGGGTCGGTGAATTGGTTGATTCAGGTGTCCATGTGTTGGATTTAGGTCCGATTCAAGCTTCCAAAAGCCACCCAACAACCTCCCTTGCAAAAGAGATTGGTGGATGTGGGAAGGTGAACCAAAAGGGATGCAAGTGGGTCTTCAACTCGGCAACACTTCGTTGCTTGAAAACTCCTTCAACCTGTATATCTTGGGTGAGAAAAGTCTCACCCTTTATAGACCCAAGGGGTCTCTTTTGGGAGGGAAGCACAAATGCCATGTGTTGGTCATAGGCGCCATGTGGCGCTATTGTCTTCCCATGAGGGAGGGGAGTCCTCCATTGACTTGGGCTTTCATAATCGCCTCTTGTGACAATCCTCAAATGGCCTATTTGTCCACTCACACACGCGTGCGAGGCAGGAGTCATCAACTGACTATTCTGGGCTGCCACTTGGCCTCATTTGTCTTTTTGCCCGTTAAACTTGGAAATCGTCCTTACTGGAGACGATTTCATAAATCGTCCCTAGGTGAGACGATTTCAAGTTAGCAATCGTCCCTGGGTGAGACGATTAATAGGCAAAGTGTCTAAGTGTGCCAAATTGCTTCTTGACCTCACAAAATTGCTATGAAAGTGGTTAAGACCACTGTTTGACCTCTGAGGGCTGCCCTGGGGGCTGTGTTTGTCAAAGCGATCAGTGTTTGCAATCACATAATCGGATTGGTGTTGTTTTGGTGTCTACAGATGCCTCTTTTTGGGAAGCACTGTGGGTGATGCAGTGCTGAGCAAAAATAGATAACCAAAGAACTAATGATTAGGGTTTCTTGGTAACCTAACCAACTTTTGATGCCCCAAGTATGGAAAGGGCATGCATTCTTGAATCCTTGCTTCTGACAAGCTAAGGAATTTGATTTCAAGTATTAACCTATTTTGGTGAGGTGTGACTTGAACTTAGACATTGATCAGTCATGAATAGGCAAAGGGTGTTTTTATCCTCAGGGGGAACCTTGTGTTCATGATTCACAAAATGCCAAGTGTTTGATTGATTTTATTGTTGCTTGTTTACTGCCCCAAGCAGGAGAGTGATTGTCTTTGTCAATGATTCTTTGAATGCATGTCATTTTCCTTAATTGGGTGTGTGATTGTTGATTGGTGACTAAGTGTGACTACCCCCTCAAGTGACGAATCGATGAGGGAATGACCTTCGTGAGAGAAGCAATGTCGCTTGACCCAAGATGACTTGTGCAGGGGTGCCTTTAGAGGGTTTACCGTTAAGTGTGTGCAATTTTTCCAACATTTGGACCTGTTTTTGGTGGGTGTTAACCCTTTTGGTGATGCCTGAATGGGGTGAAATCATCGAAAACCTATCTTCCCGTGGAGCGGTCCGGCTATGATAGCCTTCTTAGGGAGTAGGATAGTGACAATGTAAACCCCGACATCAATTTTGCTATGCCAAGAGGTTAAGTGCAAGAGCACTTGTGTCTGGCAATGTTTATTACTGTTTTTGTTGTTTTGATTTTCTTGTGACGTCGTTTGGGGATGAAATTGTCGAAAATTCGTCTTCCCGTGGAGCGGTCCGGCTATGGTAGCCTTCTTAGAGAGTAGGATAGTGACAATGTAAACCCCGACATCAATTTTTCTATGCTAAGAGGTTAAGTGCAAGAGCACTTGTGTCTGGCAATGTTTATTGCTTTTTGTTTTTGTGTTGCATTTATTTGTTGTTTTTGTTGTTTTGATTTTCTTTGATCTTGTGCATGATGGTTGATGAATATGGATGTATGCATGTTGATTTATTTTGATGGATGCATATGCTATGATGAATGCACATGTTTTTTTATTTATATGTGATATGCAGATATGAAATGGATGAGTGGGATTTGTGATGTTTGGCTATGGCACCATAGACTATTTAGAACTCTGTTATTTTGTTTTTAGGCGATTGCTGTGATGCATGACTTTGTATGTATACATGTAGTGTTTTTTTTTTTTGTATTTTTTGATGGTATTGTAAGGGTGAAAAGTAGCGCAGTTGGTTTATAAATGTAGCTAAGGTTTTTCGAGACTCAGACATTTTAACTCACTAGCCATGACTATACTTTATCTTATAAGACTTTTGGACAAGGTATGAATCAGAATTGTTTTTGACCAAGTTATTTTACATCCCTGTGTGTGCAATTGAGTTCATTTAGTGGTATTTGTTAGGATACCACCAGTGCCAGATGGGCTTTCAACCGAACCTGTACTGAGGATCACCTAATTAGCTCCACAAATTCCTTTGTTGTATGTACTAAGATTAATCTGCGGTGTAATCCAGGATGCCATAAGCTAGCTCATCCACATGCAAACATTGATTTGTATGCAAGTTAATGTGACAGATATATCATCATGCGGGAGGTTTACTGTCAGTTATCGATAGGCTATCAACCAAATTGGTACTGAAGCTTGCCTTATGACCTATAGAATGCTGAGAGTTCTAGGGATTCAAGGTCAACTCCCTTCTTTTCTTCAATTGTATTGGGATACTTGCTCATTGTAGTGATGATATCACTGTTTATTTTGATTTGTTTTTCTTTCGAGCAATGGATTGGGGTCATGGAGTGACAAAAATCACTGTTGTTTGTGCCTTTTGATGTGTGCACTGTAGTTTGTCAAATTTGGAGTTTTGACATTTTGCAACTTTTTTGTGTTTTGCAACTATTGAGAACTTTAGGGATTCTTAGGGAATTGGGTAGGGAGGATGCTTGTCCTTTTGCCAACTCTCAGCATTCTAGGGGTCATTCGCACAGGGGGATGAGCAAGATAACCGTTTCCCTTGTGGTGACCTAGATTATTGTGCAGGTTTCATCTTTCGTTCACATAACTTGGGAATTTTTAGTGTTTTAATTTGTGTTGGGATGTTACATAACAAGGTGTATTTCAAGTATGACTCTACCTTCGTAAAATATGTTCGACTTGATACGCTACATGGCTAAAGAGGAAAATGATGACTGAATCACTGAAACTCTTGGTACATTCCTAGACCACTGACCGTAGTGTGGTAAAAGTTATGCATGGTGTTTTTGTTGTTTTTGTAACATGAGACAATGCGGAACAAGATGGACTATCGTAGCTATTGCAGCCTATGTTATTTGACCCGTATGACTACAAATATGCAATGTATGGATGCAATGCTTAATGCAGCTATGTATTTTTGTAATTTTGATGGATTGTTTTTGGTGAAGTTGAAGATGAAGTGCGAGAATATGAATTTTATGATGAATTTGAGTATGCCTAGAATTGAGATGCAAATCTTTGTTGTTTTTGATGATTTTTGTTGTTTTTTTTTTTTTTTTTTTTTGATTTTTGACCAAGCGATTGCGATAATTGTTGGAGCTTTTTGGGTTTGACCAAGTGATTGCGATAATCCTTGGAGATTTTGGGGTGACCAAGTGATTGCGATAATATTTGGAGCTTTTTTGGGTGACCAAGAGATTGAGATAATCCTTGGAGCTTTTTGGATTGACTAAGAGATTGCAATAATCCTTGGAGCTTTTTGGATTGACCAAGATATTGTGATAATCCTTGGAGCTTTTTGGATTGACCAAGAGATTGCGATAATCCTTGGAGCTTTTTGGGTGACCAAGAGATTGCGATAATCCTTGGAGCTTTTTTGGGTGACCAAGAGATTGCGATAATCCTTGGAGCTTTTTGGATTGACCAAGAGATTGCAATAATCCTTGGAGCTTTTTGGATTGACCAAGAGATTGCGATAATCCTTGGAGCTTTTTGGTGACCAAGAGATTGCGATAATCGTTGGAGCTTTTTGGGTGACCAAGAGATTGCGATAATCCTTGGAGCTTTTTGGGTGACCAAGAGATTGCGATAATCTTGTGGCTTTTTGGATTGACCAAGAGATTATGATAATCCTTGGAGCTTTTTGGGTGACCAAGAGATTACGATAATCCTTGGAGATTTTTGGTGACCAAGAGATTGCGATAATCCTTGGAGCTTTTTGGGTGACCAAGAGATTGCGATAATCCTTGGAGCTTTTTGGTGACCAAGAGATTGCGATAATCCTTGGAGATTTTTGGGTGACCAAGAGATTGCGATAATCCTTGGAGCTTTTTTTGGGTGACCAAGAGATTACGGGAATCCTTGGAGCATTTTTTTTTTTTTTTGGATATGGCTTTCTTAGATATGAAATGGTCGCAAATGACTGATATTTAAGGGTTCTGTTTCCTTGATACCGTCAAGAGAAGCTAGCCTGTACGTCCTGGGTCCTATTTTGCTATCAATGACATAAGGACCTAACCAATTTGCTACGATTTTGTCCCTCATATGGGACGGCAAATTAGAGTTTTGTTGGTTTTCCTTCAGAACCAAATCACCAACCCGAAAGTCTCTTAGGTTAACTTTCATGTTGTAAGCTTTCTTAAGCCGCTCTTGATAGATACGTAAGTGCTCGAGAGCATTAACGCGTCGTTTGTCAAACAATGTAAGTTGGTCCAATCGGGCTTGCCGTGCAGTGTTATCATCGATGAACTCCTGCATTGATATGCGCAGGGAAGGAATTTCCAACTCGAGAGGCATTATTGCCTTTGAGCCATACACTAGTGAAAACGGAGTTGCCCCAGTGGGCATCCGAATGCTAGTGCGATAAGCCCAAAGGGCAAGTGGGATTTGTATGTGCCAATCCTTATGACTGTCTGTGACGGTCTTTTTAAGGATGGTGACTAGCGTTTTGTTTGACGCCTCTGCTTGTTCATTTGCTTGCGGATAATAGGGTGTTGAAAAGCTATGCTAAATTTTGTACTTTGTGGTTAAAGCACGCACGTCTTTGTTCTTGAATGATGGCCCATTATCCGAGATTATTTTGGATGGAATACCAAAATGACATATGATGTGATGCAAGATGAACTCCGCAATACGGGGTCCTTTCGTTGAGGTTAACGGAATTGCTTCCACCAATTTGGTAAAATATTCTATGGCCGTTATGATAAACGTGTGACGGCTTGACGATGCAGGGGAGATATTTTTGATTAGATTGAGGCCCCACTGTGAAAATGGCCAAGAAGACTGGACTGTCTGTAGGTCTTGGGAAGGTGCGTGCATTAAATTGGCATGATGTTGACATTTCACGCACCTCTTGACATACGCGCAGCAATCTCCAAACAGCAATCTCTTGGTCACCCAAAAAGCTCCAAGGATTAATGTCCCACCGTGATCGCCACTGAAAGCACGAGATTCCGGGCAACGGAAACACTAATTGCAATATAACCAAAACCAAATGCGCTTAAGTCCTAGAAATGTAAAGTGCATGAAATGGAAAAGAAACGCATTGGAAGAGACACAAGCAAATGGAGAAAACATAGCCCTTTCATTAATATCCCTTGATCTCTGTTACAATGACGTCTCATCCCTTTTTGGGGGCTAGGAGCGTTAAAAGAATTCGATTACAATCACTCAATGTTCCTCTTTTCGCGTGCCCATGATTGCAATGGGCGGGCCAAGATGATGCCGCCGCTGATGTCGATGAGTTCTTCACCTCCGCTGCTTCTCCTACGAACAAATAAACAACCAAGATGTCAGTAGCACCTACTGCAAGTGAAAAGTGTTCGTTCTTCTAAAATCATCAAAAGATGCATGCAAACATTTATCTAAAATAGTAAACAAAATGATTCTAAACAGCCTGAAAACTTGCCAGAAGACAAAAAATGTTACCAACAAGCCATTGCCACTGAGACAGTCGACCAATCTACTTTCAACTAGAAATCATCCCTGGGTAGGACGATTTCTGACTGTAAATCATCCCTGGGTGAGACGATTTCTTCTGTGTTAGGGAAGTCAAACTGACACGCTCCAATGTCGACTCCCGAGGTCTCCAAAACACCTACAGACAGAGGGGTTATGTAATTGGGGCCATTTTGGCGCGACCCAGATGGTCGGATTCTCCCAATTTGGCCTCTACCCTTGGGAATTTGATATCGCCTCCTGCAAGTTAGTGAAACTACAAAACGACACAAAACATACTAGAATCTGATCAAAGGTTACGAAATTGCAGCAATGAATTCACCAAACAGAAAACACAATATGCAGCATGAGAAAATAAACTAGAATGCTTCTAAAATAAAACTTAAGAAAAGTGTGGGGATGCCCAAGTGGGCCTCCCACCGTTGGCACTTGATTCCAGCGCCAATCCACTAGGGATGGGCCCAAAACCTCTTAGGATTGGGGGGTTGGCGAATTGGTTGATTCAGGTGTCCATGTGTTGGATTTAGGTCTGATTCAAGCTTCCAAAAGCCACCCAACAACCTCCATTGCAAAAGATATTGGTGGATGTGGGAAGGTGAACCAAAAGGGATACAAGTGGGTCTTCAACTCGGCAGCACTTCGTTGCTTGAAAAATCCTTCAACCTGTATATCTTGGGTGAGAAAAGTCTCACCTTTTATAGACCCAAGGTGTCTCTTTTGGGAGGGAAGCACAAATGCCATGTGTTGGTCATAGGCGCCATGTGGCAGTCTTGTCTTCCCATGAGGGAGGGGAGTCCCCCATTGACTTGGGCTTTCATAACTGCCCTTGTGACAGTCCTTAAATGGCCTATTTGTCCACTCACACACGCGTGCGAGGTAGGAGTCATCAACTGACTGTTCTGGGCTGCCACTTGGCCTCATTTGTCTTTTTGCTTGTTAAACTTGGAAATCATCCTTACTAGAGACGATTTCAAAAATCGTCCTTGGGTGAGACGATTTCAAGTTAGCAATCGTCCCTGGGTGAGACGATTACTAGGCAAAGTGTCTAAGTGTGCCAAATTGCTTATTGACCTCACAAAATTGCTATGAAAGTGGTTAAGACCACTGTTTGACCTCTGAGGGCTGTGTTTGTCAAAGCGATCAGTGTTTGCAATCACATAATCGGATTGGTGCTGTTTTGGTGTCTACAGAAGGATGGTTCCTTGATATTATGCATTGATTACAAAATATTAAACAAGACAACCATCAAGAACATATATCCTCTACCTAGAATCAAATATCTCTTAGATCAAATCAAAGATGCCATAACATTTACAAATATTTACTTGAAGCTAGGATACAACCAATTAAGAATATGTGAGAAAGATAGTCATAATATAATATTTAAATATTCATTATGGACATTGAGTTTTTTGTCTTGCCTTTTGGATTAACAAATGCTCCAACGATATTTATGAATTTTATGAATACTATCTTCAAGAAGTACTAGTATATATTTATACTAGTATTTCTAGATGGTATTTTGATATATTCTAGAAATAAAATAGAGCATTATGAGCATATCTAGATTTTTATAGAACTATTAAGGAAAAATTAGTTGTATGGGAATCTATCCAAGTGTGAATTTTACGTATTATAAGTACAATACTTAGGACATCAGGTTGACTGAAGGGATTGCAGTGGATCCAAATATAATAGAAGCCATTTGAATTGGCCACCACCTACAAATGAGATTGATGTTCAAAGTTTCATGGGATTAATTGGATACTATATATGTTATGTGAAAGAGTATGCTAAGATTTATTCACCAATAATAAATATTTAGAGAAGAGGAAAATAATTCAAGTGGATAGGGAAATGTGAGGAAGCATTTGGTTTTTTAAATTAAAATATTAACACATATCCTATATTAAAGGTACCTAATCCTTGGGGAAGTTTCTCAGTTTGTACATATACATCACTATAAGATTTAGTAGGAGTGCTCTTACAAAGAAGAAGCAGTGGTAGCCTATGGATATAGGAGACTAAAAATACACGAGGTTCACTATGCAACCCATGCTTTAGAGTTGGTATCTGTAGTGTTTGATATCAAAATATGTTGATATTATCTAGTTTAGAGACCCTTTGAGCTAAGGACAGACCATAATATTTTGTAATATAATTTCACTTAACCTTTACTCAATGCTAGACAAAGGAGGTGGATGGAATTCCTCATAAAGAAAAAAAGAATAAAGTCATCGACACGTTGAGTAGGAGAAGACACATCACAATGTTGTCTCGCATCCATGTCAACATGATGGAGCAAGTCAAGCAAATGTAAATATAGGATGCATACTACAACCAAATTTGGAAAAGGATGGAAGTAAAACCTAATGAAAACAAGGACTATGAAATAAAGGATGGTTTCTTATGACTTAAGAATAGAGTAGTAATTCCTAAGACTAAAAATTTAAGAAGGATGATTTTGAATGAAACACACAAATCTCCATATTTTTCTCATCTAGGAGGAGCAAAGATGAGGGATAATATGAAAAATATATTCTTCTGGCCAAGAATGAAGAGAGACATAATTGGATTTATCACTCAATGCCTCAAATATCAAAAGGTTAAAGAAGAACATAGAAATTTTGTTGGTTTTCTATATCCACATGATGCGCTTACATAGAAATGGAAAATAATTATGATGGAATTCATAGTAAGATTACCTAATAACATGTTTCAACATGACACATTTCTAGTAGTGGTCAACAGACTAACCAATATGGCACACTTTATTTGTATGAACACTAAGGATGACACTGTACCTATAGCTAATAGATTTTACATGGAAATATTTTGGCTTCATGGTTTTCTATAAGTAATTATATCAAATAGAAACTCAAACTTCACATCTAAGTTTTTGAAATCCTTGCATTGTGACATTGGTATAATATTGAATATCAGTTATGCCTACCATCTAGAAACAAATGAGTAAATTAAGAGAGTAAACCAGGTAGTAGAGGACATGCTCTACATGTACTTCATGGATTAGAAAACTTGTTTGGAAGATTATTTGCATCTGGTAGAATTTACCTACAATAAAGGTCATCATTTGACCTTAGGCATAGCTCCGTTCGAAGATTTGTATGGAAAAAAGTGTATGCCACCATTGTCTTTGGGAGGATCTAGAGGATCAAATTATTCTTGGTCCAAATATGATCAAAAAAATGGAGCAACAGTTGAGGGTGATCAGATAAAGGTTAAAAGAAGCTACAAATTGATATAAAATCTATGCTGACCTAAAAAAAAATCACCAAAAGAGTTTGTTATTGGAGACAGGGTGTTTCTAAGGCTAAATCCTAAGAAGAGCATGATTAAGTCCACAAAGCTAGATCCTCACTTTTTGGACCCTTTGAAATCATAGAGAAGGTTAGTCCTATGGCAGACCGACTTACCTTACCACCCAATATATCCAAGATTCATAGCACTTTTAATATTTATTTAATTAAAAAGTATACTGCTAATCCAGAACATGTGTGGGACTTCTCTACTTTGTATGTGGTAAACCTAGAGTCTATAGAGTTTCAAACAGTAACAATCCTTGAGTTCTAATCTAAATCAATGAAAAAAGAAACTTTGAAGCAGTGCAAATTTTAGTAGGATCGTTACACTAAAGGGAATGCTACTTGGAAAAAGTAGGAGATATGCAGAAACACTTTCCATATATTAAAAATATGGTTTAAATATTATGCTAGGTTTATAAGGATTAGAACACACATGTTGTGTTAAATTTAAGAAGGATTATTTCATGAACCACCCATGCAAGACTCCTTTTATGGATTGATTTATGTTTTTGTTGTGTTTGCTTTATTTAAGGAATGATTGATCCTATCATGGCTAAGTGTGCAAAACATTTGTAATGTAGAAAAATGATATATTTTACTGAAGAAATATCTTATTATTTTATAGGTTGAGTATACATGGCATTTGTATTATAGAAGACTAATTTGATTAGTTGGGTTTTGACAGGTTATCTTGTAACTGGATATTTTTATTTATTCCAACTGGTGTAACTTATGATATACCCAAATTAATGCATTGACTTATGTTTCCTTTGTGAATTTATTTATGCCCCATGTGCATCGAGTGAGCTAGTTAAGCACAATCATGGGAATATAAAATTTTGCATTATATGAGTAATACATTTACTTCCAATAAAATATTAACTCAAATTTTGTTACCATGGTGGTGGTAAGTCATTATGGGATGAGTTATCTGGAGCTTTTTGACCTTCCATGTCAAATAAAATTTCAAACTTGACTTAAGAGGATGAAGTGGCAAGGAGGAAAGAGCATAAAAAATTGTGGATGAGAGTGGGTGAAGAGTAACTGCTCAACCGAAATATGAAGAAGACATTGGAGTTGTGGAAGAATAGAGTTGTTGGGGAAAATTGTAGAGTTTTGGGAGAACAACATGAGTTTTATGATGAGAATAATGAAGAGTTTATTGTGAGATGAACGAAGAGTTTGCTATGAGAACAACATAGAGTGGCTATGAGAATAATACTAGAGAGCACAACGAGAATTGATGCCAATTACCAAGATTATTGGTGTTGGAGGTAGATTAAATGATTGGATGTTGGGTTAGGATTGAAGAATCCTCCAAATTCGTAGAACAAGAAATAGAAACCGATTAGTACTTCAAATGAATTTATATTCAAATACCATGATTTGAGGAAAAATGAGTAGTTATTTATTAAGGAAAACATATTTTTGTAGTGTATCCAATCGATTTTTATATAGCAAGGAGTTGTATGTGTAATCACTCCAGTGATAAGAAAGAATAATATTGAAATGATTAGGTTTATAGAGATATTATAGGTAGATAAAGATGAGTTTTATCTCAGTGTGTGTTGATATTGTTGAGAGAATTCTCATAAATAAAGGAGATATTGTTTCATGAGTTAGAGTGTGCTCTAATGTCTTACTAATAAATTGTAGCCCATGGAATAGTGTAGAGGTCTTCTCAAAAAATGTATGGATTGAATGAATGTTTAATAGAAATTTATGCTTAGAATAGTGCCTATTATGACATGATTTCCTCTATTGTAGTGGGTAGACGGTACTTTTCATTTGAAATTTTGGTAGTACCCTATGGGTGTGTTGTGATTGGGTGTCTTCCAAATGTATCACTCCTACTTTTTTTGACTAATAGGGTTCCTTAGAGAGTTATTACCTATGTTGGATAGAAATATTGAAGAGTGACCTTTATTAAAGCATCGACTGAATCGACTTGTAGAGCTAATAAAGTAATAACAACACCTATAGGTTGTTATACCATGCATGTGAGGAGTTGGGTTCACTTTCAAGATTGAAATAATCTGAGGAAATATTGTATCATAGTGGAAGTTGTGTGGATCTGGTTTGGAGTTAGAAACCTTTGTGGGTTCCTTTGGTTGAATTGTGACAAGCAATTGTCCATAAGTTGGATATAAAAACCTATATATGTTTCTTGTTAGAAAAATGACAAGGCAATGGACTTGTTCTTGTTGTTTTTTAGAGATTAGGAAGTTGAGTGTTTTTTCTTCAACAATGATGAAGGCAATGGAATGTTATTCATTACTTCTAAAGGAGGATTGCTAGTTGTCTTGGTTAACTAATTTACATAAGGATTTACAAGAAGAATATATGATCTCTCTTTTTTTAAATAGTTGATCTTTTAGAATACATTACTAGAGGAGTTTTTCATCCTTTTAAAATTCTGCTGGTAATTAAAATTTTTAGAGAGGAGTAAAGACAATGGAGTCTCAAGTATTTGACTTTGTGGGTAAAGTTTGTAGTAGTTCCTTATAGGATCTATTGGATAAAAATATCCTTGGCCTATTTGGTAATAAAAATATATATTGTAAGTATTATATTAGAAGAGAACCCGTTGTTTTGTGCATGATTTTGAACTATGTTGAATGAACTAACAGATCAGTTCATTTGAAAGGAATAGTGCTCTAGAGTCCTAGTGGAGGTTATGAGCTTAATAAAAGGCCTTGGATATTGTAATTTCCAAACTCTATGAATAAATATGGAACAAAATTTGAGGTTGGGTTTTCCCCATGAGGGGTTTCTCCTAGGATAATTATTTTGTTGTAATATCTTGATGGATGTTTTCTAAGTAAATGTGCATTTCTTATAATAATTTATTGAAATAAAATCATTTATGTGGTAGATGGAATTTCCACTTAAATGAGTATGCATTATTTAAAAATTCTAGCTAAAATTAAAATTATGTGATAACACTATGGGTGTGCTTTTCCAATTAATAAATGTGCATTACTTTAAGAATTGTTATAAAGAGAAATTATTATGGAGGTATATTTCCACTTAAAATTAATATGCATTTATTTATGAGATATGTGGAAGGAAAATTGTATAAATTTTAAAGTTGAATTTCCCACTTCGAAGAATAGATCTTTGTATAATAAATAAATATCCAAGAAGGAATTTGGGGGTGAGGATTTATGGAATGTCTAGCTCAAATGGATATGATATGGATAGGCAATTTATATGCGCATGATTCACTTGTATAGAAGGAATTATAGACACCAAAATCTAGACACTTGTCATCCATTCATATCCTCCAATCATAGTTGTTCATTATTTATATTTATATATATGTATTTATTTAAAATAAGTATAAATATTAATATATTTTTATTTATATATATAATAAATATATATTTATATGAATAAATTCTATCCATTCACCATGTTTTAATCTCAGCCATCCATCCATATCAATCTGTATCATTTTCCCAAGATTAATATCCACCCCTGCTCATGTTTTAATATTGGCTACTCATGTTGTGTCGTCAAAACCCTAACATGTTCAAAGGTAGATTATGAAATATGAGTCATTTTGATAAATCAAACCCGTAAGCACCTAATAATCTCCATTCCTATATCCCTAAATTTTTATTTAGAATCATGAAATAAATCCTTAAGCCCTTCTACCCTAGCCACTTTGTCATCACTTCTGTCATTCATTGCTACCATCGAATTCCTCATTTCCTCCACCACTAAATCCTCACAAACTAAATCTAGTTCTATGAAACTTCTCTCAACCCTCAAACACCCCCAGAGTCTACATAATAACTCTAGGTTCTGTGACACTTCCCTCAACCCTCAAATAAGAAGGATGGTTCCTTGATATTATGCATTGATTACATAATATTAAACAAGACAACCATCAAGAACATATACCCTCTACCTAGAATCGAAGATCTCTTAGATCAACTCAAATATGCCATAATATTAACAAATATTTATTTGAAGCTAGTATACCACCAATTAAGGATCTGTGAGGAAGATACCCATAATACAATATTTAAATATTCATTATGGCCATTGAGTTTGTTACCTTACCTTTTGGCTTAACAAATGCTCCAACGATATTTATGAATTTTATGAATAGTATCTTCAGGAAGTACTTGGATAGATTTATACTAGTATTTCTATAAGATATTTTGATATATTATAGAAATAAAATAGAGCATTATGAGCATCTCTGGATTTTTCTAAAACTATTAAGGAAAAATTAGTTGTATGGGAATATATCCAAGTGTGAATTTTATGTATCAAAAGTACAATACTTAGGACATATCGGGTTGATTGAAGGGATCATAGAGGATCCAAAGATAATAGAAGGCATTTTGAATTGGCAACCACCTAAAAATGTGATTTAAGTTCAAAGTTTCATGGGCTTAATTGGATACTATAGGCGTTATTTGAAAGACTATGCTAATATTGATTCACCAATAACCAATATTTAGAGAAGAGGAAAAGAATTCAAGTGGACAGGGAAATGTGAGGAAGCATTTGGTTTGTGAAAGTAAAATCTTACCACATACCCTCTATTAAAGGTACCTGATCCTCAGTTTGTACATATACATCACTAGAAGGTTTAGGAGGAGTGCTCTTACAAAGAAGAAGTAGTGGTAGCCTATGGATCTAGGAGACTAAAAAGACATGAAGTTAACTATGCAACCCATGATTAAGAGTTGGTAGTTGTAGTGTTTTATCTCAAAATATGTTGATATTATCTAGTTGGGAGACCCTTTGAGCTAATGACAAGCCATAATATTTTGTAATATAATTTCACTTAACCTTTACTCAATGCTATACAAAGGAGGTGGATGGAATTCCTCATAAAGAAAAAGAGAATAAAGTCATCGACATGTTGAGGAGGAGAAGACACATCACAATGTTGTCTCACATCCATGTCAACATGATGGAGCAAGTCAAGAAAATACAATTATAGGATGCATACTACAACCAAATTTGGTAAATGATGGAAGGAAAAACTAATGAAAACAAAGACTTTGAAATAAAGGATGGTTTCTTATGTCTTAAGAATAGAGTAGTAATTCCTAATACTATAAATTTAAGAAGGATTATTTTGAATGAAGCACATAAATCTCCATATTTTTCTCATCTAGGAGGAGCAAAGATGAGGGATAATATGAAAAATATATTCTTCTGGCCAAGAATGAAGAGAGACATAATTGGATTTATCACTCAATACCTCAAATATCAAAAGTTTAAAGAAGAACATAGAAATTTTGTTGCTTTTATATATCCACATGATGCGCCTGTGTAGAAATAGAAAATAATTATGATGGACTTCATAGTAGGACTACTTAAAAATATATTTCAGCATGACACAATTCTAGTAGTGATCAACAGACTAAACAATATGGCACACTTCATTCCTACGAACACTAAGGATGACACTATAACTATAGCTAATAGATTTTACATGGAAATATTTTGGTCTCATGGTTTTCCAGAAGTAATTATATCAAATAGGAACTCAAAATTCAAATCTAAGTTTTGGAAATCCTTGCATTGTGACATTGGTATAATATTGAATATCAGTTATGCCTACCATCTAGAAACAAATGGGTAAATTAAGAGAGTAAACCAGGTAGTAGAGTACATGCTCTACATGTACTTCATGGATTAGAAAAATTTTTGGGAGGATTATTTGCATCTAGTATAATTTACCTACAATAAAGGTCATCATTTGACCTTAGGCATAGCTCCGTTCGAAGCTTTGTATGGAAAAAAGGGTATGCCAGCATTGTATATGGGACAATCTGGAAGATCAAATTTTGCTTGGTCCAAATATGGTCAAATAAATGGAGCAACAGTTGAGGGTGATCATATAAAGGTTGAAAGAAGCCACGAATTGATAGAAAAGCTATGATGACCTAAAAAAAATCACCAAAATAGTTTGTTATTGGAGACAAGGTGTTTCTAAGGGTAAATCCTGAGAAGAGCATGATTAAGTCCACAAAGCTAGATCCTCGCTTTTTGTACCCTTTGTAATCATAGATAAGATTAGTCCTATGGCATACTGACTTGTCTTACCACCCAATCTATCCAATATTCATAGCACTATTAATATTTATTTGCTTAAAAAGTATATTGCTAATCCAGAACATGTGTAGGATTTCTCTACTTTGTATATGGTAAACCTAGAGTCTATAGAGTTTCAACCAGTAAGAATCCTTGAGTTCTAATCTAAATCAATGAGAAAATGAAATTTGAGGTAGTGCAAAGTTCAGTAGGATCATTACACTAAAAGGAATGCTACTTGGAAAGATTAGCGGAAATGTAGAAGCACTTTCAATTTCTATTAAAAATATGGTTTAAAGACTATGCTAGGATTATAAGGATTAGAACACACAGGATTGTGTTAAAAATAAGAGGGATGATGTCATGACCCACCCTTGCAAGACTCTTTTTATGGATATATTTATGTATTTGTTGTGTTTGCTTTATTTAAGGAATGATTCATCCTCTCATGGCTAAGTGTGCAAAACATTTGTAATGTCGAAAAATGATATATTTTATTGAATAAATATCTTATTATTTTATAGGTTGAGTATACATGGAATTCATATTATAGAAGACTAATTTGATTACTTGGGTTTTGACAGGTTATCTTGTAACTGGATATTTTAATTTATTCCAACTAGTATAACTTATGATATACCCAAATTAATGCATTGACTTGTGTTTCCTTTGTGAATTTAATTATGCCCCATGTGCATCCAGCAAGCTAGTTAAGCACAATCATATGAATATAAAATTTTGCATTATATGAGTAATGCATTTACTTCCAATAGAATATTAACTCAATTTTTGTTACCATGGTGGTGGTAAGTCATTATGGGATGAGTGATCTGGAGCTTTTTGACCTACCATGTCAAAGAAAATTTGAACCTTGACTGAAGAGGATGAAGTGGCAAGGAGGAAAGAGCATAAAAAATGGTGGATGAGAGTGGGTAAAGTGTAACTTCTCAACCAAAATATGAATAATATGTTGGAGTTGTGGAATAATAGAGTTTTGGGGAAAATGGTAGAGTTTTGGGAGAACAACACAAGTTTTATGATGAGAATATTGAACAATTTATTGTGAGATGAACGAAGAGTTTGATGTGAGAACAACATAGAGTGGCTATGGGAATAATACTAGAGACCACCATGAGGAATAATGCTAGTTACGAAGATGATTGGTGTTGGAGGTAGATTAAATAATTGGATGTTGGGTTAGGATTGAAGAATCCTCCAGATTCGTAGAACAAGAAATAGAAATCAATTAGTACTTCAGATGAATTTATTTTCAAATACCATGATTTGAGTAAAAATGAGTAGTTGTTTATTTAGGAAAATATATCTTTGTAGTGTATCCAATCAAGTTTTAGATAGCAAGGAATTGTATGTGTAATCACTCCAATGATAAGAAAGAATAAGATTGAAATGATTAGGTTTATAGAGATATTATAGGTAGATAAAGATGAGTTCTATCTCAGTGTGTGTTGATATTGTTGAGATAATTCTCATAAATAAAAGAGATGTTGTTTCATGAGTTAGAGTGTGCTCTACTATCTTACTAATAAATTGTAGCCCATGGAATAGTGTAGAGGTCTTCTCAAAAACTGTATGGGTTGAATCAATGCTTAATTGAAATTTATGCTTAGAATAGTGCCTCTTATGACATGATTTCCTCTATTGTAGTGGGTATATGGTTGTTTTTGTTTGAAATGTTGGTAGTACCCTATGGGTGTGTTGGGATTGGGTGCCTTCCAAATGTATATCTCCCACATTTTTTGACTAATAGGTTTCCTTAGAGATTTATTGCCTATGTTGGGTAGAAATCTTGAAGAGTGGCCTTTAGTAAAGCATCGACTGAATCAACTTGTAGAGCTAAGAAAGTAATAACAACCACTATAGGTTGTTATACCATGCATGTGAGGAGTTGGGTTGTGATTTTTTACTTTAATACTGACGAAAAGAAACTTGTTCTCATTTATAGTTAAGAAATATTTATGCATATTTATGTGCATATTTCAATAGGTAGCCTCTTCATGGTCATATATGTCATAATGAGTGCAATATTTTTATTTTTTTTCTATTATGGTAGAAATTAGTATTTTCTAAATTATTTATCTATATTATTTTGTATAGATTCATTGGTCCTTCTACTTGGTAGTCTTATGGGATGGATAATATTTATTTATAATTCTTTCTAATTTCAATACTCTTCTAAGGTCATAAATAAATAAAAAATTATAAAATATTCCATATGTGAGTTTGAATTTCATAAATATATTTTAGAACTATACCCTCATCATTTAATGAATTTATAATCAAAGTGACCTACTATCAAATTCTAGTATAATATAATTCAAAATATATCCATTCCCTTTGCTATAATAAATTTTATCTATAATTAGTTTTAAGAGATATCCAAGAGTGTAAGATTATTCCTTCATGTTCTCCTTCATTTTGGACCACTTTTTCATGTATATGCTTCCATTATGTGCCAAGGATTCAATATAGTTCCTCATCCAAATTAATGCATCTTTGGACATTTTTACTCCTCCATACCCAATATTTTCCAATATTATGCTTGTGGACATCAAATAATAACTCCAATTTTTCAAATAAATTGTTTAAATATTCTATATTTTTCTTCATTTTAAAGTATTAAATCTTAGTGTTGGCCACCATTTTAAATACTAGTGGAATAATAGGAATATAAGAAGATTGTAAACCTTTCTCTATCTCATTATGTTTATCCTTGTATTTTCAAGAAATTATTCTCTCCTTTTTTAGAAAGAACTTTCTTAGTCTTGTCTTGAACTGTAGCAAACATATCTCCAAGGTTAGTGGTGAAATAAAACCATTATATCATTGTATTTAATCATATATTGCATGATATGATTTTAGTTTTGGTCCCTAAAACATGCTCAACCACATATTTTAACAACAAAATTGAAACGAGATAACGTACCTCACACAATGCATGCAAATACAAGAAAAAAATATGATGCAGGAGCATCCAGCAACACCTGATGTAGAGGCATTTGAAAAATTGCCTAAGAAATAAAAACATCGTGAATTTGTGATGTGTCGTGAAATTGCGATAGAAAATGGAGAAGGTAGCGAGGAGGAAAATCTATCGCGATATCGCGACAGAAAAAGTGTCGCAATATCGCGACACGACGAGGAGAGAGGGGCTGGCGGAGAAAGCTGTCACGATATTACAACAACAAATGTGTTGCGATATCGTGACACAACCAGAGGGTAGAACCAGTAAGAAGAATATGTCACGAAATCGTGACATGTCATGTTTTTGCGACCCCAACAGGAAGAAGAAGGCTGCAAGCAAATATGTCGTGATTCCGCGACCCAAGAGCAGAAAGAGAGTATGGAAAGAGTAGATGTCACAATTTCATGACATGTCACGATTTCGCAGCCAGAAGGTGAAGAAGGAGCCAAGGAAGGAAGATGTCGCAATTTCATGACATGTCACATTTTCACGACGAAGGAGCAAGCGAAGGAGCCGAAGGCAGAAGATGTCGTGATTTCACAATGGAGAAAAGAAGGCAAGGGAGCCAAAATGTCATGATTTCATGACTTGTCACAATTTTGTGACCTGGAAGAGAGAGAAGGTTCAGAGGGAGGAAGATGTCATGATTTTGTGACATGTCGCATTTTTGTGACCAGAAAGCGCAAGAGGCGCTAGAAGAGGAGAATGTCACGATTTTGCGACATGTCATGAAATCGCGACCCACAGGAGCAAGAGGAAGCTAGAAGAGAAGATGTCGTGAAATCATGACATGTTGCGATTTCACGACCTGAAGTGGAAGAGAGTGAAGAAGGAGAGAAATGTCATGATATCGCGACATGTCACGATATCGTGACCAAAAAGGAGAAGGAAGGGCAGGATAAAGGAGATGTCACGAAATCATGACATGTCATGATTTTGTGACTTACTATATTTTTGGGGGCCACGATAGAAGTGGCAGAGGTCAGGCGGTGGTTGCAGAGCAAGGATGACACGTGGCACCAAGGTGCAGTAAAGACGAACGAGAACCAAGAAGCATGGGAAACAAAAAGGATGGGCATGCAGAGTTTTTTGACAAAATCGGCGATGACAGAGGTCATGCGGAGTGGGGTATTAAATCGGGTTGGTGTCTCAATTTTTGCATAGGAGGTTTTCAGAGGATCGAGGCCTCTATAAAAACCTAGTTTAATGTATTAGATCGCGGTGGTGGATCGAAGATCGCATGCAAAGTGTGAGTAGTGTAAAGCTAAGCCGAGCGCTAGCTATTATAAGCCTGTGGGCTATTTATGTATGTATTTCCAGATTTAATAGAAGAAAATTTGGGAATTGCGTGAGTGTGACTGTGTGTGATTTTCCCATCCCCCATCAAGTGGTATCAGAGCTAGTGATTCTGAGTGCGTAAACCGATCGTCGATTGTGAGGCAGTTTGTGCTAGGATCTGTGGTAGGGTTCTGAGAGAGAGAAGAGTGAGTTAGGGTTTTGAGTGTGTAAGCAGATTCATCGAATGTGAGGCAGTTTATGCTAGGACCTGGTAAAAAATGCATCCACAAAGAAGTCGTGGTGGTAGGAGTGATATGGTGCCGAAGGAAGAGTTCTTGGCATTGCAACGACAATTTAAAGCCCTGCAAGAGGAGTGGCTCAGCATAAAATTACAGGAGCAAGAAGAGTGGTGCAGAAGGCATGAAGAAAGACAAAAAAAGAGAGATGTTGGAGTGCATCAGAAGCTAAAGCTAAAGAAGGCTGCATGCAAAGAAGAGTGCAGCAGTGCCAGGATCTGCCTGGAAGAAGGCAAAAATCTAACTAACCAAGAAGAGGAGTGCAAGCAGGCTACAAAAGAGTGCAGCAGTGCCAAGATCTTCCTGGAAGAAGGTAGAAATCTAACTGGCCAAGAAGAGGAGTGCAAGCAGGCTACAGAAGAAGTATGCAGCAGTGGGAGAATCTGTCTGGAGGAAGACAAAAGTTATGTGGACCAGGAGAAAGGGTTGGAGCAGGCTGCTGAGGTAGAGAAATGTTTGGAGGTGTTGCAAGAGGCAGCAACCAGACAGCTCAGAAGTGAAGATCACTTCTCCACCAACCCCGGGTGTCTGATGTAGGAGCATCCAGCAGCACCTGATGCAGAGGCATTTGAAAAATTGCCTAAGGAAGAAAAATGTCACGATTTCGTGACATGTCATGAAATCGTGACAAAAAATGGAGAAGGTAGCGAGGAGGAAAATCTATTGTGATATCATGACAGAAAAAGTGTCACGATATCGCGACACAACGAGGAGAGAGGGGTCGACGGAGAAAGTTGTCATGATATCGCCATAGCAAATGTGTCGCGATATCGCGACAGAACCAGAGGGTAGAACCAGCAAGAAGAATATGTCGCAAAATTGTGACATGTCACAATTTCATGACCCTAGCAGCAAGAAAAAGGCTACAAGTAAAGATGTCATGATTTCATGACCCAGGAGTAGAAAGAGAGTACGAAAGGAGCAAATGTCATGATTTCACAGCCAGAAGGTGAAGAAGGAGCTAATGAAGGAAGATGTCGCAATTTCGCAATATGTCGCATTTTCATGAGGAAAGGAGCAAGCAAAGGAGCCAAAGGTAGAAGATGTCACGATTTCATGACATGTCACGATTTCGTATCCTTATGGAGAAAATATGTCAAGGGAGCTGGAATGTCATGATTTCATGACTTGTCGTGATTTCGTGACTCGAAAGAGAGAGAAGGCATAGAGGGAGGAAGATGTCACGATTTCACAACATGTCACATTTTTGTGACCAGAAAGTGCAAGAGGAGCCAGAAGAGGAGAATGTCATGATTTCATGACATGTTGCGAAATCGCAACCCACAAGAGCGAGAGGAAGCTAGAAGAGAAGATGTCACAAAATCACGATATGTCATGATTTCATGACCTGAAGTGGAAGAGAGTGAAGAAGGAGAGAAATGTCGCGATATCATGACATGTCACGAAACCGCGACATGTCACGATTTTGCGACTTACTATATTTTCAAGGGCCACGATAGAAGTGGCAGAGGTCAAGCGATGGTTGCAAAGTAGGAACGACACGTGGCACCAAGGTGTAGTAAAGACAAATGAGAACCAAGAAGGGCGGGAAACAAAAAGGATGGGCACACAGAGTTTTCTAATAGAATTGGCAATGATAGAGACCGTGCGGAGTGGGGTATTAAATCGGGTTGGTGTCCCAATTTTTGCATAGGAGGTTTTCAAAGGATCGGGGCCTCTATAAAAACCTAGTTTAATGTATTAGATCGGGGTGGTGGATCGGAGATCGCACGCAGAGTGTGAGTAGTGTAAAGCTAAGCCGAGCGCTAGCTATTGTAAGCCTGCGGGCTGTTTATGTATGTATTTCTAGATTTAATAGAAGAAAATTTGGGAATCGCGTGAGTGTGACTGTGTGCTTTTCTCATCCCCCATAAAAATAGCAATGTATAATTGAAATTATATTAAAGTACATAACCACTACCATTTAAATCTAATCCACTAAAAAAAAAACAAACATGTGTACATAAGTGGGAAAATTTATCTATGGAAGAAAAACCATAAAAAATAAGCTATAATAAGTTATATTACTTTAAAATAACAAAATTAAAATTTATGTGAACTAGAACAAAGTTATTGCACCTTTCTAATTTCTAGGAAATATAGCAACATCCTACCTTGTTAATTGCTAGGAAATATAGCAACATTCAATTTTTTTGATTTTCTAATAATGGGTAAAGAAAGTGGTGAATGGAATACCAAATATAATGTTATTTTCTCTTCAACTTCTTCTCCAACAACCTTTCATTCTGCTACAAGTATTCAAATCCAACAATTAATTTTATGCCATTATTTTTTATGCATGACGTGATCTTCAATTTGCATCACATTAATATCAACTAACAATGATCCAAGTGAAGCAGATTTGCATTAACCAAAGTACATAAAATCCACACAAAATAGTCCAACAGAGACAAATACCAAAATATTTCTGTATATCTTATTAGGAGAATGAAGCTTACCAAGACTAACTCATTAAAAATTTGAAATTCCCCCTTTTTGAACCCGTTTTCCCTTTTTCCCACCTAAAACCATCAAAATTCAAATTTGAATTCAAAAAGGGGGAATTTTGAATTTGTAATGAGTTAGTCATGGTAAGCTCTATTCTCCTAAGAAGATATACAGAAAGCTTTTGGCATTTGTCTCTGTTGGACTATTTTATGTGCTTTGGTTAATGCAACTTTGCTTCAAGTGGTATAAAAGAAGAAGTTCCTGAGTGTGTAAACATATCGCCATACATGAGGCAATTTACACCAAGATATGTTGTTAGGGTTTGCGAGAGAAGTGAGTAGAATATCTCCATGAAGAAACCATTGTGGTAGGAGAAATATGATTCTAGAAGAAGATTTTAGAGCTTTGCAAAGGTAAGTTCAAGCCCTGCAAGAGAAGCTATGGAGAGGGTTTGATCCAAGGAGAGAATATGGAAGTGAAGATGAAGTTGAATAAGAAGAGGACCATTTCAAGGAACAAGAAGAGGTAGTAGATCCTGCACAAGCTATGTTATATAGAGCCATATATTATATTGGAAAGATACCGAATATGGAGGTTTATACATATTCTAGAAATATTAATCCAAAGGAGTTGATTGACTGGATCAATGATTTGGAAGAATACTTTGAGTATGATGAAGTTGAAGATCCTGGGAGGTTCAAGTTTGCTAAGACCAAGCTGAAGGGTCACACCAGTATTTGGTGGAAGGGAGTACAATTGGACATAAAAAAAAGAGAAAAAGAAAGGATAACAAGGTAGGAGCGGATGGTGGAGATGATGAAGAGGTATTTCATTCCAATTGACTACGAGTTGGATCTATTAAATAAAATGTAGGGTTTGATACAATTGAGAAAGTCTGTCAAAGAATACACATAAGATTTCTATAAAATTTTAATCAAAATAGGCCATTATGAGGCCAACAAGGAGAAGGTAGCCCATTATATGAATTGGTTAAGAGCAAGTATTCAAGAGGAGTTAAGTTTGGTCAGGATGACCACCATAGAGGATGCTTACCAGTTTGCCTTGAGGGTTGAAGAGTAAGAGGAAGAGCAAAGAGGAAGAGGTCATGGTGGACGAACTGGTGGAAGAACAAATGGAGGGTGAAATGAAGATTAAAAAAAGAATGGATAAGCCAGTAGTAGTTAGGACCAAAATGGGGATAATGCTTACCACCCCCATGATCATAACAATGGTTACCATAGAGGAAGAGGAAGGTCTGGATGAGGGTTTGGAAGAGGAGGATTTTGTGGAACTTGTTTCCACTATGGGGAAGAAGGACATCAAGCATATAAGTGTCCACAATACCAAGAGAGGACAAATAATATTCTTGAAGGTAATACTCGAGTTGTGGTTGTTGATGAAGGTGTTGAATCTGAGCACTTTGAAGAATAAAAAAGAGAAGTGTTGATCATCAAGATAGCCTTGTTGAATGAGGAGAGAGATCCAGATCATAGGAAGATCTTATTTCACACATGGTGTAAATGTGTAGGTAAGGTCTATAATATTATCATAGATAATGGTAGCACAGATAACCTAGTTTTAGAAGGAATGGTTACCAAACTACAGTTAGAGAAAAAGAGACACCCGCATCCATATCCTTTTGCATGGTTGCAAAAGGACTATAGGAATTTGGTCAGTGAGTAGTTCTTGGTAAAATTTAATATTGGAAATTACCGTGATGAGGTCCTATGTGACATCCTACCTATGGATGCTTGCTATTTGTTTTTGGGAAGGTCATGGCAATTTGATCGATGTGCAATGCATGATTGGCGTGCAAACACTTACTCCCTAATAAAGAATGGAGTGTGCCATAAGATGAATCTCTTGAAGTAGGTGGAAAAAAAGGTATGTAGTAGTGCTAGAATCTATTTAGTTTAAGGTAGAAAGTTCTTGGATGGCTTAAAATATAAGCATATGTGTTATGCATTAATTCCTAGAGTTAGGGAAGAAGAATGCAAAGATATCCGAGTAGAAGTCTCAGGTCTGTTAGAAGAATTTCTAGATATTATATCAGATAATGTACCTGAGGTTTTGCCACCAATAAGGAATCTAAGTCACCATATAGATTTTGTATCGAGAGATAGTTTTCCCAATAAGACAGCCCATAGAATAACTCTTGTAGAAAGTGAGGAGCTAAATAGGAAAGTCCAAGAGTTTCTGAAAAAGGGATTGATTCCAGAGAGCCTGAGTTCATGTGCACTACCTACAGTACTAGCACCAAATAAATATGGAGAGTGGATAATATGTACATAATCTTGAGCTATTAACAAGATCACCATCAAATATAGATTCACATTACCAAGTATGGATGACATTATGGACTGTTTGAGTGGAGACAAATACTTCACAAAGATTAGCCCAAAGAGTGGATACCATCAGATTCGTATCAGAGAAGGGGATGAGTGGAACACAACCTTCAAGACCAGATAGGGTTTGTATGAGTGGTTGGTCATGCCATTTGGGCTAACCAATGCACCAAGCACATTCATGCGGATGATGACTGATGTATTGAAGGAGTTTTTAGTAAAATTTTTCATTGTTTATTTGGATGACATTTTAATATTTAGCAAGACCCTAGAATAGCACTTGATGCATATCGAAAGAGTTTTTGAGAAATTGAGGGAGGAACAATTGCTGATTAATTTGAAGAAGTGCAGTTTTGTGAAGAAGAAGTTAGTGTATTTGGGATTTTTCATATCAGATGAAGGTCTTAAAATGGATCCAGAAAAGGTGAGGGCTATCATTGAATGGCCTACCCTAAGGAGCATAACTGAGGTAAGATCATATCATGGTCTAGCAAGTTTTTATAGGAAATTTATTAGAAATTTTAGCAATATTTGTTCACCCCTAACAGAAGCAACAGGAGTGGATAAGAAAGAATTTAAGTGGACCTTAGGAGTAGATAAGAGCTTTGATATGTTGAATAAGAGGGTCATAGAGAAACCTATTTTGGCACTTCCATATTTTAACAAGGTATTTTAGGTAGATTATGATGCTAGTGGTAGTTCCATAGGAGTTGTGTTGAGTCAAGAAGGTAAACATGTTGCCTATTTTAGTGAAAATCTTAATGATACTAGAAAGAAATATTATGTATATTATTAGGAGTTTTATGCTATAGTTCAAGCTCTAAATAAATGGAAGCATTATTTGTTTCCAAAATATTTTATTCTATATACTGATCATCAAGCCTTATAGTATATTAATAGCCAAGGGAATCTAAATCAAAGGCACTTTAAGTGGGTTTAGTTTATACAGAGTTATACCTTTGTGTTGAAGCACAAGAGTGGAAAGTCAAATAGAGTTGCATATACCTTAAGTAGAAGGTAGTGTTTTTTGACAAAAATGAAGGTGAAAGTTGTAGGGTTTGACGAAATTAAAGGTTTGTATCCTAAAGATCCTGATTTTGTAGAGGCTTGGAAGGTTTTCTTAGAACCTGTGACTTTAGATAGAACTAAGTGGTTGGATTTTATAATCTAGGATGTAATGTTGTTCATAGGAAACCAATTATGCATTCCAAGGAGTTCAATGAGGGAGAATGTGGTCAAGGAGAAGCACAGTGGAGGGTTGGTTGAACACTTTGATCTAGATAAGACCGTTGCCCTCGTTAGTGAGAACTACTATTGGCCACAATTACAACAATATGTGAAGAAATTTGTGCAAAGTTATAGAGTATGCCAAATAGCCAAGGGTGTGAGATAGAACACTATATTTATATCAGTTATTACCTATACTAGAGAGACCATGGGAGGACATCAACATGGATTTTATTCTTAGCCTACCAAAGACACAGAGGGAAAATGACTCCATATTTGTGGTGGTTGACAGGTTTTCAAATATGGCACATTTTATTCCTAGCCAAAAAACTAATGATGCAGTTCATGTTGTAGGGTTATTTTTTAAAGAGGTGGTATGACTTCATGGTCTACCAAAGAGTATAGTTTCGATAGAGATACCAAGTTTGTTGGTTATTTCTAGAGAACCTTGTGGAATAAATTGAAGACATATTTGAAATTTAGTTATGCATGCCACCCACAGACTTATGGATAAATAGAGGTGGTGAATAGAAGTTTGGGTAATCTATTGATATGATTGGTAGGAGATAAGCCCAAGGAACGGGACTTGGTTCACAGGCAAAATTTGCATACAATAATTTTGTCAATAGGAGTATTAATAAATATCCAGTCTAGATTGTGTATGGAAGCAGCCCAAGGAATGCTTATGAGTTGAGAAATATGGATAGAGGGGAAAAGAGCAGTGCTAATGTTGAGGACTTATCAGAGCACCTGAAGAGTTTGCATGAAGAAGTAAAGCAATATATTACTAATATGAACACTCAGTACAAGAAAAGGGCATATCAAAGTGACATTTTAGGGAATTCCATTTGGGATATGAAGTTATGATTCACTTGATAAAAGAAATGTTTCTAGCTAAAACCTACAACAAGCTTAAAATGAAGAATTTTGGACCATTCAGAGTCATAGGGAGACAAGATTAAGGGAATACCTATGAGGTAGAATTGCCAAGTGGGTTGAACATATCACCTATGTTCAACATTTCTAATTTTGCAGAGTATTATTAAGGTGACTAATGGAAGACCAATCACATAATTGTGGAGTATTCCAGCATCTACTCTAGAGACAGAAGAGATAGAAGAGATCCTAGATACCCACATTGGAAAAAATACAAGGTACAGGCAGTATGAAGAATATTTGGTCAAGTGGAAGGGTAGGCCTATAGAAGATTCAACTTGGTTGTCCAAGATAGAGGTTGACCACCCAGGTTTTCCTCCAACATCATAGAAGTGAAGGCCACTTCTCAAATTATCCTAGGTGTCTGATGTAGGAGCATCCAGTGGTGTAAGAGCGATCTAACATCATCCAAAAATTGTAATTGTTTAATTTTATGATAAATTTGGTCTAGTTGTTTAAAGTATGGATAAATTGATCCAAAATCAAAATAATCGTCCCAATATCCTGAGCGGTTTGGGAGATATGTAATTTTTAATGTTTCCTACCCTGTCAAAATCTAGTGAAAATTTCCTGCTAGAAAAACTAGTAAAACTTGTAGGTGATTTTTGAAGGTCTTAGAGGCAGAATTTGAGGATTTTAAGCTCAAAGCAGACCTTGGTACAAATGTCCAAGGCCAACCCCACTTAGCCCGTCTCATGCCCTTTTCGAAAACATGCTATAATAGTCAATCGAGTCAACAAGCGGGAAGTCACGACCTCAACAAGTTGCCCCAAAAATTCAAATTTTAATTTTGATGGTTTTAGGCAGGAAAAAGGGAAAATAGGTTCAAAAAGGGAGAATTTCAAATTTGTAAGGAGTTAGTCTTGGTAAGATCCATTATCCTAAGAAGATATACAAAAAAAAATTGGCATTTGTCTCTGTTGGACTATTTTGTGTGGATTTTATGTGCTTTGGTTAATGCAAATCTGCTTCACCAAGTATAAACATGTTATTTAAATTTTAATTTGATTACTTTTGATATGAACACATGATAGCTATTAGCCATAATGATTTCATAGTCACTTCAAACTAGCTATTTGTATTTTGTCTGTCAATAATTTTTCTTTAAAAGTTTTTAACTTTTTGTATATAATTTTTTTAATTCAAATAAACTCATATATTAATAATATTTTCACAAATTTCTAATACACCATACTTATTAAGGATTCCTAGATAAATATATCTCACTAAGAATGCTCATCCAACCTATTTAAATAATGGCATACATTTTATATCTTCTAATTCCAATAAAGATCGCATCCATGATCATGACAATCATTAATAATGAAATCTACCTATCCGAAAATTTCATATTTATATCATCTCTATTAAAATTAGAGTAGTTTCTTAAGAGGCATAAATATCATAATACCATATGAAAGTTAATTGTGGTGGATGGTATTCTTTGTTGAACTATTGATATAACTTTCATTGTATACCCAATATAATGATTAACTACAATGTTACTTTTTTTATGTAATATATTGTACGTTTAAAGAGTTCTTAATGGTTTCCTATGATTATTGGTTATTATTAATCTAAAATTCCTAAACTTATCTCTTGATGTCATGTGATATTTTATACCTTTTATGAAGTTGAGAAATTATCACCCAATTTAGTGGGGATGTTCTTCTAGAATATTCCTTTCATTCATTTTTCTATTCAATGTGAATTAAGTCATGTTTAACACTTCAACAATATCCCCAACCATGTCATATGATTTTATACTTATATGTATAAAAATACATCAAATAATAATTTATTATATATTTTGATAAACATTGTATGCTTTACATATTATATGAAAAATGTATGGATTGTTTTCCATTATTGTGTGTTATATGCTTCTTTCTTTGTATGTTTATACCAATATTGTGAAATGTAGATTTCAATTTTTTGAATTAGAACATTATAAGAGTTTGAGTTTATTCAACATCAAATTTAGGTAGACCATTCCACTGTGCCAAAAAATCAATTCCTTGGTATCACCTTACAATCAATGGCTAATATGATTGAATATTTATAATAATACATATTTTATTCTTATATGTACAACATCCAAATGTATTAATGAACTTATTCAAGTTAGTAATAATGGATACTATCATTGGAGTACATGATTCTTTGATGTTTCATGCACTATAAATTTTTTTATCAACTCCATGTTTATAGGTCCATGTAATGTAAATTCTCTTCAAACAAATTTATTTACAGCTAATAATACATTATAACCTCAATTAATATAGGTTAATGTATTGACAATTTTGTATTATACTAAACAAATTGTTATATATTAAAATTTGGAGGTTGATGTTGTGCAAAATTTGGTTTTAACAAAATCTATCAACTCAAAAAACAAAACATAAATTTTTAAGATACATATAAACCCAAAATAAATAAAAATATTATATAAATTAATTAAGATCAGTTGATTATAAATTTGTATAAAATGATTGATAACTCCAACATGTTTTTTGAGTAAGATACATGCAAACTAGTTTTGAAAAATTCCTTCTATAAAGATCTAAACATTAATTCCTTCATTTTATAAAAATGTTAATGTTCTAAATTTAAATAATTAGAAATAGGTAACTTGATGGCTGAATTTAATGTACAATCACATATTCTAGTAGCATATCCATCCCCTATACATAACTACAGGTTGGAAATTATTGTTTCAAATAAATTAATATATAATTTATTAACCATTCTTCATTGCCTCATATATGCCTATACCAATGGTATTCTAACATGCTTTTAGTCTACATTATGATGTCATTTTATTTTTAGAAAAATAAATATGCTCAATGTCTTCAGAACCAGTGAAAAATATAAATTAAAATACATTATAAGTGAGGTATACAATAGTAGTATAATTTTTATAGAAGCATATTTAGTTGTGCATTTAGTAGGTGTGTTCCACATTCAATAAACTAATTCTGTGATGGCAAGCCGGGATTCACACAAACACATTCACAGTAATTTCATGGTAATTTCATTAAAAATAGCTTAATACGGTTTACAGTAGTCTCTCCAGTATACCACTTCTCCCCCAATCCCAAACTTCACCATCCCCCATCCTTACAGCATTTCGGGTTTTTTAACGAGGCCCCCGATCCTCTCGGCCATCAATGCCCTGCCTAACAAATTCAAATTCTAATTTTCCCTCCCTCGGTCGAACTTCCCAAATTTTGTCATAAATGGCCACTGCCTTACCCACCATGAAAACCTCATTAAAGATCTTCTCTGACCTGCAAACGCCGCCTTGGTCAGATCGTCCTTTCGTGCCTCTGTTTCGCCCATAATGTCCATGCTCTGTACTGTTGTGAAGACCATTCCCATCTTAATACACGCGGTCGCCAATTTCAATTTCAATCTTCGTGGCAGCCCGCGCGTTTAATTAATTAATTTTTTTTCTGCTTTGTCTTCGACTGACCGTGCCACTTTAACACACGTGGAGGTCGCGTGTCACTATGGCTTTCCTTCTCATTTGAACACGTGTCCACAAGCTTGTCTTCATACTTGTCGCGATATCGCGACCCACTGTCCCTTTGCTTTCACCTTGGCGGAAAAAGTCGCGATATCGCGACCCAACGGTCACCTCTCTTCCATTTGCAAATGATGCCGCGATATCGCGACGTCGCGATATCGCGACCAAAACCTTCTCCCCTTCTTCGTCTGCATCGAGCCTTTGATTTTAATTGCCAATGCTATTGAAGTCGGAACAAGAGTCGCGATATCGCGACGTCGCGATATCAAGACTGGCCATTGCCCTTCCGAAGCTTTGGGGTCACGATTTCGCGACCCTAACGCAACTTGTGCCTTTACACTAAAACTTCCTCTTCTTTTTACAAAACCTCCCTCTTGGGCCAAGATTCGAAACAAACCCAACACAAGTACTTAGAAAATAAAAGCAAACAATAAAATGATTTGGAGGATGCAAGATTGCTCCTTGACCACCGGATGCTCCTGCATCAGACACCCGGGGTAGATAAAAAAAAGTGACCCTCACTTTTGTTTGGCTAAGGGGAGACCCAAGCGGTCAACTTCCGTCTTCGACAACCAAGTCGCATCTTCAGTTGGTCCGCCCCTCCACTTGATCAAATACTCGATATCTTGCTGTTTCGGGTGCTCCGGCCTTCACGGGTATCTAATACTTCCTCGGCCTCATTTGTGCTTGGAGTAGAGGCTGGAAATTGCCATGGTTCTGGACTTTGCATGTCTGTACTTTCTCCCTCATGATATTCCACGAGATCTGAAATATTAAAAATAGGTGAAATATCAAGCCAACTCGGCAATTTCACTTCATACGCATTTCCTGACTCCCGCTTTCCCAGTATTTTGCATGGCCCAAACTTTTTCATCTTCAATTTATTGTAAGTCTTGGCAGGGAAATCTCTCCTTCTCGAGATACACCATAACCTCATCTCCAATCTCGAACTCCTTGAACCACCGCTTACGGTCTGCCCTTGTCTTATATTGATTTGTTCATTTTTGTAATTTGTCTTCTTACTTCCTCATGCGAGACTTTTTATATGCTCTGCAAATTCTTACGCCTCGGCACTACATTTTTCTCTTCTGTCCAACTTTCTTAGCTCAGACACATTCCTCGGGTTGTTTCCATATACTATCTGGAACGGAGATTTATTTGTGCTTTTATTAACTGAACTGTTATATGCAAACTCTGCCTATGGTAAGACCAAATCCCATCCCTTGGGTTGATCCACTATCAAACACCGCAGTAAATTGCCCAGGCTTCTATTGACCACCTCCGATCGTCCAGTCGATCTGTGGATGGTATGCTGAACTGAATTTCAGGTCTGTCTTCAATTTCTTCCACGAGTTCTCCAAAAATACCCAACAAACTTTGTATCTCTATCGAAACTATACTTCTCGGTAGACCGTGAAGTCGTACCACTTCCTTGAAGAACAACCCGGCAATGTGAACTGCATCACTTGTCTTTTGGCAGGGAATAAAATGTGCCATTTTGGAGAACCGGTCCACCACCACAAATATTGAATCATTTCCTCTCTGTGTTCTCGGCAATCCAAGAACAAAATCCATGCTTATGTCCTCCCATGGTCTCTCGAGCACGGGTAATGGTTGGTACAGATCTCGTATTTTGTTTTACACCCTTTGCCATCTGGCATATTCTGCAACTTTGCACAAACTTCCGTACATCTTGCCGAAGTTGTGGCCAGTAGTAATTTTCCTCAATCAAGGCAATGGTCTTATCCCTACCAAAATGCCCAGCCAATCCTCCGTTGTGCTTTTCTTTGATTAAATTCTCCCGCATGGAACTTACGGGAATGCACAACTTACTACCCTTGAACAGCATCCCGTCTTGGATTAAGAAATCCAACCATTTTGTTCTATCCATAGTAAGAGGTATTGAGCAAGCCTTCCAGGCTTACGCAAAATCCGGATCTGCAGGGTATAGACCCTTCAGTTCTTCAAACCCCACTACTTCCATTGTCAATCTGGTCAGTAGAGTCTGCCTTATGCTTAAGGCATCTGCAACCCTATTTGACTTCCCACTTCTGTGCTTCGGTACAAAGGTATAACTTTGGAGGAACTCCACCCATTTCATGTGCCTTTGGTTCAGTTTTGTCTAACTGTTAATGTATTACAAAGCTCGATGGTCGATAAGCAGTACAAACTCCTTTGGTAATAAATAATGTCTCCACTTTTTCGGGGCTCGAACTATAGCATAAAATTCTTGATCATAGACATGAATACTTTTTTCGAGCATCATTTAACTTTTCATTGAAATAAGCAAGCGGCTTGCCTCCTTGACTCGGTACCGCCCCTATTGCCTTGCCATCGGCATCACAGTCCACCTGAAATACCTTGTTGAAGTCTGGAAGTGCCAAAACAGGTTGTTCTGTAACTTTTCTCTTCAATGTATCAAAGCTCCTTTCAGCCCCTGATGTCCATTTGAACTCCTTTTTATCTCCCCTCATTGTCTCTGTGAGAGGTGCACAAATACTGCTTGAAGTTCTTTATGAACTTCCTATAAAAACTGGCCAGACCATGGAATGACCTCACTTATGTTGTGCTCCTTGGAGTAGGCCATTCAATGATGGCTCTCACCTTTTCGGGGTCCATCTTCAGGCCTTCTGCTGAGATTACAAACCCCAAGTATACCAATTCCTTCTTGACAAAATTACACTTTTTCAAATTTATTAATAACTGTTCTTCTTGCAGCTTTTCAAAGACTCTCCTGATATGCATCAGGTGTTCCTCCAGGGTCCGGCTAAATATCAATATATCATCTAAATAAACAATAACAAACTTTCCCAAAAATTCTTTCAGTACTTCATTCATCAGCCGCATGAAGGTACTTGGTGCATTGGACAGTCCAAAGGGCATGACCAACCACTCAAACAGGCCTTCTCTTGTCTTGAAGGCTGTCTTCCATTCATCCCCCTCTCGGATACGGATCTGATGATAACCACTTTTTAGGTCAATCTTTGTGAAGTACTCAGCTCCACTTAAACAGTCCATGATATCATCCATTCTTGGTAACGGGAATCTGTACTTAATAGTAATTTTGTTGATGGCCCGTGAATCTGTACACATCCTCCATTCCCCATCCTTCTTTGGCGCCAGCACTGCAGGTACTGCGCATGGACTCAAACTTTCCCGAATTAATCCCTTTTCTAATAATTCTTGGACCTGTCTATTTAACTCCTCAGTCTCTACAGGTGTCATCCTGTGTGCAGCTTTATTTGGCAGGCTTGATCCTGGTACTAAATCTATATGATGGCTAATTTTTCTCACAGGGGGTAAGCCCTCAGGTACATTGTCGGACACAATGTCTGGAAATTCCTCCGATAGATTTAGAACTTCTGTTGGGGTATCCCGGCATTCCTTCCCCCTAACTCTAGGGATTATTGCATAACATAAATGTTCATGCTTTAACCCATTCAAAAACTCTCTCCCCTCAACTAAACAGACTCTGGAAATATTACATACCTTTTCATCTGTATCCTTCAAGGGCTTTAGTTTATGGCGTACACCATTCTTTGTCAATGAGTAGGTGTTGGCACGGCCATCATGTATTGCACTCCGGTCAAACTGCCAGGGTCTCCCCAGCAACATGTGGCAAACATCCATGGGTAAGATGTCACACAGGACCTCATCACAATAATTCCCAATGTTAAATTTAACAGAACACTGCTCGTTGACCAAAGCTCCGTGGTCCTTTTGTAACCATGCGACCCGGTATGGGTGTGGGTGTTTCTTCCTTTCTAACCGTAACTTTGTAACCATTTCCTCAGAAACCAGGTTGTCCGTGCTACCATTATCAATAATGATATTGCAAACCTTGCCCGCACATTTACATCTAGTGCGGAATAAACTTTTCCTCTGGTCTGTGTCCTTCTCCTCGTTCAACAGGACTCTTCTTACAACCATTGTTTCTCCTCTCTCCGCTTCTTCGGAATGCTCAGATTCAGCATCCTCCTCTGCCCACGGCGGCTCCGGCTGGGCCCTCGGGCCTCTTGTTTGTTCTTTCTCGGTGTTGTGGACATTCAAATGCCCTGTGTCCTTCTTCACCACGGTGGAAACATGTTCCACGAAATACTCCCCTTCCAAACCCTCGTCCAGATCCACCCCGTCCTCTTGGGTAGCTGTTCTGATCTCGGGGCTGATAAACATCTTCTTCTTTTTGGTCCTGGTTACTACTGGCTTCACCAGTCTTCTTCGGATCCTTGTACTTTTCTCCACTGGTCCTCCCACCGGTCCTTCCACCTCGGCCTCTTCCTCTTTGCTTGCCTTCAAACCGCTTTGTTTAGCTTTTCTTCTACCTTCAAGGCAAATTGATAAGCATCCTCAATGGTGTTTACTCGAACCAGGATCAGTTCTTCCTGGATACCAAGCCTCAACCCATTAATGTAACGGGCTACTTTCTCTTTATTTGCCTCTAAATGCCCTGTTCTAATAGAAATTTTGTAAAATTCTTCGGTGTACTCTTGGACGAGTTTTGTTTGTCTGTCTCAAGCTCTGCATTTTTCTTAGCGAGATCCAACTCGTAATCTGCCGGGATGAACTGTCTTTTAAGCTTCTCCACCATTCTATCCCATCTTGTTATTCTCTCTTTCCCTCTTCTATTTCTCTCCAACCGCATTCCCCTCCACCAAATGTTGGCATGACCCTTTAACTTGGTCTTAGCAAATCTGACCCGGTTAGGGTCTTCAATCTCCTCATACTCGAAATATTCCTCTAAATCATTTATCCAGTCAATCACTTCTTCTGGATTCAGATTTCTCGAGTAGGTAGATACCTCCATTTTTGGTTGTTTTCCAATCTGAGAGATGGCCTTATACAACCGGGCCTGAGCTGGATCCACAGCTTCTGCTTCTTCCTCAGACTGTTCTTCCTCTTCAACTTCATCTTCACTTTCCTCTTCCCCTCCGGGTTCGCGCCTTCTGCGTAACTCTGCTTGCAAGGCTTGAACTTGTCTTTGCAAGGCCCGAAAGTCTTCGACCGGCACCACATTTCCTGCTCCGCCACGGTTCCTTCGTGGAGGCATGATATTTTCTCTGTATTATTTTTTTTTTATTTTTTATTTTTTTTTAGAATTCTTCCACAGATCCTGGTGCAACTGCCTCTCTCCGGCGATCTGTTACACGCTCAGGAGCTCCCGCTCTGATACCACTTGATGGCAAGCCGGGATTCACACAAACACATTCACAGTAATTTCATGGTAATTTCATTAAAAATAGCTTAATACGGTTTACAGTAGTCTCTCCAGTATACCACTTCTCCCCCAATCCCGAACTTCACCATCCCCCATCCTTACAACATTTCGGGTTTTTAACGAGGCCCCCGATCCTCTCGGCCATCAATGCCCTGCCTAACAAATTCAAATTCTAATTTTCCCTCCCTCGGTCGAACTTCCCAAATTTTGTCATAAATGGCCACTGCCTTACCCACCATGAAAACCTCATTAAAGATCTTCTCTGACCTGCAAATTCCGCCTTGGTCAGATCGTCCTTTCGCGCCTCTGTTTCGCCCATAATGTCCATGCTCTGTACTGTTGTGAAGACCATTCCCATCTTAATACACGCGGTCGCCAATTTCAATTTCAATCTTCGTGGCAGCCCGCGCGTTTAATTAATTAATTTTTTTTTGCTTTGTCTTCGACTGACCGTGCCACTTTAACACACGTGGAGGTCGCGTGTCACTATGGCTTTCCTTCTCATTTGAACACGTGTCCACAAGCTTGTCTTCATACTTGTCGCGATACCGCGACATGTCGCGATATCGCGACCCACTGTCCCTTTGCTTTCACCTTGGCGGAAAAAGTCACGATATCGCGACATGTCACGATATCGTGACCCAACGGTCACCTCTCTTTCATTTGCAAATGATGTCGCGATATCGCGATGTCGCGATATCGCGACGTCGCGATATCGCGACCAAAACCTTCTCCCCTTCTTCGTCTGCACCGAGCCTTTGATTTTAATTGCCAACTGTTCAACGCTGTTGAAGTCGGAACAAGAGTCACGATATCGCGACGTCGCGATATCGCGACTCAAACTGGCCATTGCCCTTCCGAAGCTTTGGGGTCGCGATTTCGCGACCCCAACGCAACTTGTGCCTTTACACTAAAACTTCCTCTTCTTTTTACAAAACCTCCCTCTTGGGCCAAGATTCGAAACAAACCCAACACAAGTACTTAGAAAATAAAAGCAAACAATAAAATGATTTGGAGGATGCAAGATTGATCCTTGACCACCGGATGCTCCTGCATCATTCTGACTATAGATAATTGAATATAACACCACTATTTTAATAACATTATATGAATATATCTTCTACATAAATCTAGGTGAATATATAATTTTTATAATCTTGTTACCATTGTATTAATTATTACTTATTTAAGCTCAATGCCATATTTCTCTTTGAATTTTTTGATAAAGTATTGTGAGTAGATATTTTGGGGCGTCAAACATTAACAATAATTTATGTAGAACAAATTAGTCAAACAAATATAGTATAAGATTATTATTTAAAATTTTTATGCATTGTTATAAATACCTCAATATAAGAGATTAATTTTTATTTTGAGCATATCTTTAATAATGAATAAATGAAAAACATGTAACTATAATAAAACTTAAAAATATATATACTTAGAAACTATATTTTAATACTATTATTAGATAAATTTAATTGTAAAATAATATTGGTTTACCTATATTAGGTCTCCACATTTGTTTAGGTTATCCTCTTAGTTTATAAGATGATATAAATATAAACATAGGAATATATAGTCATAACTAAACTAACATAATCTATATATTTAAAAGTAATATTTTGATACCTATCATGAAATAAATTCTAATTATGAAATGAAAAATAGTTGTTCTAATTTTTAAGTCTTTGAATCCATATCAATGATTTATTAGCAATTATCCTTTACAGAGAAAGTGTATCAGAACATTGTATGCCATTTTCAAATTTGATCCTATTATATAAAAAATATTTCCATGTTTAGTATACAAGTTTTTCATAGCCATAATTATTAGGGATTTTCTAAAATTTGTAAAGAGAAACATGTCCTTAGTAGTCATAATTCTAAACCATATTTCATTCACTAGCTCATTTTTCTACCCATAGAATTCCATTATGGTAGATATATTCTAAACTATAAGGTTATATAATATAATTATGGTCATAGACATAGTTGAGAAAATTGGAATAGACAAATGATCGACTCAAAAAATTAATGAATTGGGAAAAATCATCAAAAAAACACCAAATAAAATGTAAATTTTCATTGGAAAACACGTTTTTTTCATGCATATCACAATGAATTAACATTATGTAAATCAAATATTAACGATGTAAGACTGTAAATTTAAGTTATGCATGAAAATAGCAAGTCATACAAACTAAATCCTTAAAAAACACATCTTAGATAAGAAAAATTAATGCTTCAAAAATTTAAATATTCTTGTATTGTTTATAATATAAAAAGGATTAAATTACAAATGGTGTCGTGAGTCATGAAAATACAATGTCTCAATATTTTTGAATTTATTTACCCTTTTCCCTAATATAAATTCTAATATCTCTTTTTCATTGTGTCCATGCATCTTTTTATGCCTTGGCTACTAATGTTGATCACCACCTATGTCAGGGGTTAATAGGTAACACCTTTTGCACATACCCTATCATGATACCATTAATTCCTTCACTATCTAAACTAATTTTTTTAATAAACAAACATACATGCATATCATTTATTATTTTTAATATTACTCCCTTATATAGGCATATTGAGCAATAAGTTTGGATTGATAGTTCATTAACTTTTTATGGAGAATTCCATAAATTAATAATGTATATCATTGTTGTTGATGGATATTGTTGGATTTTGAATTCGTTCAAATCATAATTATTCACTCTTAGGATGCCCTAGCATGTTTTATTTGGGGTTGTAGTAGGTAGGAAAAGTATTTTTCTTATTTGGAAGAGCTTAGGGTGAAAATGGGAGAAAATGATATTTTTTCTTAAATCGGTGAGCCCTCTACCCATGTGTCATATCCTAAGTTTTATACCTAATTAAGAACATTTTTTTTTTCTATAGAAATCCATCATAAGGTTGATATAAATATATAACCCAATACTCAAATGTACTCCTACAACTATATGTACATTTTCCTATCAATGTAAGTTCACTATGTATAAAGGTTCACCAATTACTATACTTGTATTTGTCTATCAATGAAAGTATACTAGGTTTAAATAAATTCCCATCCCTATACTTACCTTTGTCTATTAATCTATGTAATTTAGGTGTAAGGAATCACCCATCACTATACATACCTTTGTCTACCAAGTTAGTATACTAGGTGATGACCCATCTCTTTCCAGTCAATCATAAATACCGTGATATACACTACACTCCACATAGATCCTTTTATGTGAGTTATTATCACTTCTACTACCTCACTAATCCATTAGATGAGCTAGTCATACTTATTAAAACTACCTAGAGCATCTAACCACTATATTTTTGTGGTTACACTAACTCAAAATATTCTCTTGTTTTCCACAAAGACTTATATAGGACACAAGCTAACTTAGCTTCCCATTGATACTTCTTGAAAAATAAGTTTCCAATCCTCTTTTAGTCTAGTTAGCAAGTTTTTCTAGCAACTAACCAACAACATTGTTGGACAAGGAGTCGACTCTTACAACAACATTGGTTCCTAAGAATTATCTAAAAAATATTTACTATTAGCTTATGCATTCACAAGATACCACAAATAGATAACACACAATTGTTTAAATAATTTGATTATCTAATATCTTCGAGTTAACAAGAATATACTCAGATCTAATTCTAAGATAACTTTCATTAATCATAAGAATTCTATTGTTGATTATTATGGATAAGATATAATGTGAGTAATATCTCACATTTAGACCCAAGTGTTGTAGGTGAGTTGGAGAGGAGAGGGCAATCCTCCAAGGGAGGTCCCAGGTTCAAATCTCCACCCTACCAAAAAGCTGAATTGGGTATCCAAAATCCAATTGATAATGTTGGTGCGAGCAGGGTCAGGTGCGACTCCCGCGTGAATTTGATGGTGTAGAACCCCCTATTCGTGGTATCTCATACCAAGGCGGCCTTGCAAGGGGTTTTTCGCTTAAAAAAAATATATATCTCACATTTAGATACTAGGAATAAATAGCTTAATCATATCCATAATAATCTAATATTACTCATATTGAAAAGCAAACTGTTTCAGGTGCACATTAAAAAGTACTAAATTAATCCATTGTTATTACTTCCAATTATAGGAATTCCTAATGTTTATTTATTTCTAAGCCTGACATTACAATAATACTTGAGATATTGTATTATCTATATTACAAAGTATATGCTACATCATATTTTAAATCAATAAATACCATCGATAGGCTTTCTACAATGTTCTCATCAAGTACAACAATAGCTTCACATATTGAAATCTTAAAATATGCGTCAACCTCTTTTGATAACATAGATTTAAAGCAATAGTATACTCCACATATTTTCAACATGAACTATATGACTTTATCTTAGACACTTACTTTAACTACCATGAATGGATAGCCTTGTGATGAGATCAAATATGGCTCCACTTTCAAAATATTTTGCATATTCCAAATTATACAAGTAGTTTTCAAGACACACTCTTTTATCAATGAAAACTAAATAAAGCAGTTCATCATTCATTCTTTAATCTAGATATATTTCCACATTCAAAGAGCATACACAATTAAGAGATAAATGAATCTTCCTCCATCAATTTGTATCTTTTTCAAAACATATATTTTATAACCAAATCAATCCATGATCTAACATAAACTATTTAGAGAGTTCAAAAGAACGAAATATATCAAATTTCTCAGATATAGTTCTACGTATTGCCTACTAATCCATTTTCTCAAGCAACGCAAAATTCTAAACAAATGGATTATTCTATAAAGGAGCAATAAAAATGACCATCTCTTCTAGTAAATAATTAGAATCAAAATAATAACAACCATTTCATTTAATTTATTGCATAATTCTAAATTGTCATCTCATGCATCTATTCTAAGTAGATCATCTTTTTTTCCTCTATGATAAATTATATTAGGCAATGTTATAACAATATTCCACTATAACACTTATCTTAAACATAAATCTTAATAATAATTTTAGCTACACAATATTGCGAGAACCCCTATCAATGGAATACATGGGTGGTATTTTAAGAGACTAAACTTAAAGTATTGTAGTAGCATCTACATTCAAGACGCATTAGTAATAGATAAAGCAAAGGAATAATGTAATACATAATTAGTTTCCATACAAAAACCTAATGTATTCTCACATAATTAAACCATATACTCTTTTACAAGAAAAATAACAATAATGAAATAAATGAACTTCCAAAGCTTAAATAACTATAGTAACTAATCATTCAGCCCTTTCCAATTTAAATTAACATTGTAAGCCCCCAACATAATCCACAAAAGTTTATCGAGTTACCTATTTTCATCAATGTCTCACCTTAAATGGATTTACTAGGTATCTTCTTCCTTTTCCAGTGAGTTTTTTCTTTTTCTTTTTCCAAATAACTCCTTGATAACCACCAAAAACAACCCCTCATAACTCCAAACTCTTAATTTTTCTTTCAATATCTGCCTACCATTTGTCATATCCCTCCCTTAGCAGGTCTGATTGATGATGTAGACTATCATATTTTATAGTGGAAAATATGATCCTAAGTTAATTAACATTAGTGTTTTACATATGGTTTTGCTAATTATTTGTTGGTTTTAGGTTTTTCCAAAGGTGGTAAGCAAAACAACCACCAAGGATCAAAATACTTGATAAATCTAGCAAAAGACCCATCAAAGAAAGAGGATGTCAATAATTAACATGGATTATGGTTCAAACTAATATAATTATTTTAATACCTAAATGGTGAGCAATGGTTTGCTCATCCCATATTATCTAGTTGTTAGAGCACAACATGGGTAAGGGAGAATAACTCGAGTAGCTCAAGCAACTATTAGAATAAGTGAATATTCTCTTAAGTTCCACTAGGATACACACTTGAGTTTCCACTCCTCCATGTATGAGGAGAACTCTCAGTGGTGTCTTCATCAGGTCTGATGAGTTGTAATCCAATGAATCTCAATGATTAACTTTGCTATTTATACAGAGTTGATCCTTGAAATAAATCAATTAGTTCCACTCTTATCTTCATCTTTTATGTAATGCTTTGCATGTCTATTATTGTAAAATTCTAACATGGTACCAAAGTAGGATAGATTTTGCTAGCATTCACTCTTGAAGATTCTAAGATTTGGTTCACTTGCTTTGGGTATTTTATTTTATTAACTTGTTTGATATATGCAGTAGTTATCTTTATCCATATTTTTTCTCAGCAAAATCTTTATTGTTGATAATATATGTATTGTTTTAAAAAAGATGATATTGTTTCAAGCTCGAGTGTTTTTTTTGAAATTTTCTCTGCTCTTCCTTTACTCATTCTTGGGCTTACATTTTGTATGCCTTCAGATGTAATTTCTAAAGGAAGAATCCTTTTTTATTTTTCAAAAGCTCAACCCTCTTTTCAAATTAATATAGCAATCAATTATTGTATAACATCTTTGTCTTTAACCTCTTAGAGAGGCGCTACATTTTTTTTTCATGCCCCAAATTGTTGATTGGAGTTGCGTCCTTTTTTGTAGCCCAAAACATTTTTGGCACTACCTATTAACATGTGGCTCCACATTTGACTCTAATATTGGTGATATTTTTTTTTTAAATTATATATTTTTTAAATGCTAACATATTCAATGAATCACTCTTGTCTCTATCCAGATCCATAAGTTTTAGATCAACATCTATGTGTTTTTTTTACGTTAATACTTGGCACGCCACCCATGATGTGACTCTCGATGATCTCCATGTCACTCTTGGCATCGTTGCAACGTATCTCCATATATTCTCACTAGGTGAAAATAAATCCAGTGCTCAATAGCAAGATGCTCCATTTATACTCTTCACCTGATAGAATAAATCACACTTGCTTTGTTATTTTCTTCGTCTTTGGTTCGAGTATTTAAATCCATGATTTGTATAAAGTTTATCAATTTTTTATTTATATAACTTATTTTTTAGGGAATATTTTTCAGAGGCAATTCTGAACTATTTTACTATTATCTTCTAGTAGACCACTCCCCTCTATGGCCCTTCTAATCTGACGTCTTAGAAGATCAAAAACTAGAGATATAAAGCGTATAATTTTTTTAATATATCTTTTATATATTCTCTGGATATTTTAACCTTGTCTACGCATATGGCGTATTAGGTTTCTCGGTGTCCTCGGATACTCCTTTAGCTACTTGCCTTTGACTGGTTCGAACCAGCGACGTATCTAGAGAAGAGAGCTCACATTTTTTTTTTTCTTATAGTGAACATATTCTTCTTCCTGACAGTCTATATCTACAGGAAGGTTAATAATTTTTTTTTAAAATATACTTTATATATTCTCTATATTCTTTATTATTTTTTGCACAGTTGGCATCTTGGAATTATCGACGTCCTCAAAACCTCCTTTGAACGAGAACCTCCTTTCTATTGTTTTCCTTCGCCTAGTTCGAACACACGTATAAGGAAAAGAGCTCACATTTTTATAAATTTCGGGTGCTCTAATTCTCAGATTTCGTAAGTCTTTCTTTAAATCTTCCTTCCTTTTTTTTATAAAGGTTATTTAACTTCAATTTTGAAGTATTAATTTTGACTCCTTCTCAAAAAGCCTTTTAATTATTTAAAAGGGCCTTTGATAAGTCATAGTCATATTGTAACCATTATATAATTTTTTTTTGGAGGGGTTATGTGCAATTTAATGCACATTTGTGTCTCTTTAAGGGGGGGTTGTATAATTTTCTCTATCTTCTCCTCAAAGTATTTTTCCTTTTAGGTATTATATTTTAATAGAGGTGTAATTATTGAATTTTTTAGATAAAATATTTCATATGCATACACTCTCTAATTAAAAATACACTCCTATCTTGTTTATTAATTTTTTCACAAATTAATATTTAAGGAAAAGCTATATTCTACTTATCTTCTTCTAAAATAAGTTGTTATTGTTAAAATAATAATTTTCCAAAAATAAGTTCTAGTTTTTTTTAAAATTCATATTAGTTCTTTTATCTCCTTTAAATGTTTATTAATTTATTCAAATTAATTTTTTAAGGAAGAGCTTTATAAACCTTTTCTACTTCACTAAGTTATACTTAAGTAACTAGAAGGTGTTATTGTTGAATATAATATTCTTTTCAATTATCATATTCATAGTTGATATTTCTTTAACCTTAACAAAAATATTTTAAATATGTGTTAATCTCTTAAAATTTCAACACATTAATTTTTTCATAAAGATTTCATAAACCTAAAAAGTTAAGTCTTCTTCCTCAAAATATATTTGCCTATGTTCCATGTATCATTACCACTAAAAACTTATAGTTTCCCTCATGTAAGGGCGGGTTTTTGGAGGCACT